>CM029552.1:30615670-31989492 GCA_017141385.1 Sogatella furcifera | reverse complement strand
AGACCGCTAATAATGCAAAACTAGTATTATTACTGAATTTATTCTAGTATGAATGACTTTCAATTCTTAATTGTATGAATTTCTTATAAAAACAACTCTCCTTGTTGGAGTTAATTATTAGCAATTTAAGCCTTTTCAAAATCTCCGCCATCTAAAAGCTATGTTGGCAACATTGTTTACCCCCAGTCGATCTTGAAAAAATCAGAAATTTGTAATAAAATTATATTTTCCTCTATTTGGTTGGTTTAGTAGAATTTTTCTTGAGAAAAGAATGAAAAATTTTATTTTTGTGCTATTATTGCATCAGTTTTTGGCTTTTATTTGACCTATTTTACATTTTAATAATTAAGTTCTAGAAGCTTCTTTGGCCAGACCGCATGCGATCAATCTATCCTCTTTCTTTAGATTCGAGGTTATTGTGGATGCACCTCACCTGACTGTGGATTTGTGTCTGCAAAAACTACAATTTTTGTGGAGAATTAATTCGTGTGATGAATTTTTTTGAAGCTTTTTATCGGCGATAACAGGGAATATTCTTTCGTAAGTTGTTTTTATCAATTTATACCACATTCCAAATTATTATAGATGGTAATAAAAACTTGTATTCTGCCGTATGTAGTGAATATTGTCCTCTCACTTTGCAAATCGCCAATTTAAATTTTCTACTAGAATTCTAAATATTTTACCAAACTTGTCTATTAAATATTTCTTGATGACAAATATTTTTTATGGAGTTTCTGATCTTGAGTTGGTCAGAGTAAAATATGTAAGTACTTGAAGCATAGACGAATTTTGCATAGACGAACATAGCCTAAATATATTATAATTAGGGCTACTAAACAGACAAGTCATTGATAGAAATGATTCTGTCTTATTAAAAATGTAGCTTTCTCGTATAATAAATCCATACTTGTTTTTGATTATTAAGCTAGTCAATAAGACCGAATCTTGAATCAATCCCGAATCTTAGGAATTTTAGGTCAGTAGGAAATTGCCAAATTGTCGTCTGATGATATTAAGGTTCTTTAGATGCTTGGCAAGCTGGAAAATAATGTGAATTATTGATTTAAAAACGTCCTTAGTCAGAGAAACTTGTAGGCAAAACTTATTATTCCATGTATAACTCTGTTAAGCTAAGAAGAAAGCATGTCTTTCGAGCTTGATCGCACTACAGGCCTACCGGTGTAGTCCACATAAGTTGAGAAGAGACGCCGTCGCAATACTATGATTATAAAGACAAGGTATTTTCAAACTACAGAGTTGTTTAAAAAAATATAATTTATTGTAAAAAAATATTGTCAAATTAAGAATAATTTGTTCTCTTTTTATAGACTGCGCTAAAATGGCTAAATGGGGAGAAGGAGACCCTCGATGGATTGTAGAAGAACGTCCAGATGCCACAAATGTCAACAATTGGCATTGGTAAGTTTATGAGTAATTTATTTTCTCCTTTGAGTAATTTGGTGAGTTGTTCATTAATTAAAGAAGGGTGATTAATTAATTAATTTTTAAATTCAATTCACCCGTAATTTTTGTTAAGGGTGAATTGCTCCAGTTCGTTTTCCATGTTATTTTTTGTAGTAGGCCTACATTATGTGTAGTATTTCAATCTCAAGTTTTTGTTTATGTATCCTAATAAATAAATTAATTATAAAGTAACTCATTTATACACAATTATAACTCATTTGAGAGAAGAATACTCGAATTAGTGGGTCGTTCCCTCGTTCGTTGGAGTAAAGTGGTCTGATAACCAAGAGGACCTGAATTCAATTCTTGGTTCTTGGCTGGTTCAAAATTCTATGATCTCAGCACAATCACATAGATATCGCCACCCCGTCTTTCAAAGGAGACGATTAGCCGTCGGTCCCTAGGCCTACTACCTGGAAAGTAGTCGTCATCTCTCATCATCCCTTGATTTGCATTCTACTTGAGCCTTGTAAAAAGTCTATACCAAGGTGGTTGTGTTGAAGAAGACTACAACAGCCAATAGTCCTAGTCATAATGCATATCTAACTAAAGATAAATTTAAACGATTCAAATTTTGGTTTAAAAAATTTTTATTTCAATTAAGAGAACATGATTACACTACGAGAGCTGGACACCGACTGGCTGTCCGCGCTCCAAGCAAATACAAAACAATAGTATTCTATTAGCGCTAAGTAAGCAATTCTACTAATTAAGTACTACATAAATTAAGTATTAACTATTTTTTAAGTTTAATAAATGAGATAAAAAAATATGAAATATAATCAAAAGATAGAATAGTTTTCGTTTTACAGAATAGGCTAATTCAAGTACAAAACTTATAAAATGAAGAAATAACTTTGTTAAGGATTATAATGAAAGATCAATGAGCTACTCGTGATATTCCATTATTATTCAGTTCAATTAATTCTTCTAAGATAGATGACCACATGAACTAGGCTTTTGTGTGGGTAATGGGAGGAGTTACAAATAATTTGGTTAAAAAAACTTATGATGAGAGATTACAGCTACGGTTTCAACAACGGCTTAACGACTCTCTTGAAAGATTGTAATAGAATAAGTTTTGTTTTCATAATATTTTTAACTTTGTGTTTTGGGCCACTGAGCCACATTTCAGGTTACAAGGAATATCTAGATACTTATTTTGTTTTTCCTCTATGTATAGTAGCCTATTTTAGTAAAATAAATGAGATGAAATAAAGACAAAAAATATTTCAATAATTCTTTTTGTTTGTCAGGACTGAAAAGAACGCCTGCAGCTGGTCGACAGAAAAGCTGAAGGACCTGTTGATGGGCATGCAGATTGAGAGTTCAGTGGCGATTGTAACATTGACCGAAATGGACAAAATCGAAGGGGAAGCCGTTGTCAACAACCGCAAAGGAAAGTTGATCTTCTTTTACGAGTGGGACATCACTATGTCGTGGAAAGGACGCCTAACTAATGGCACTGTGGAGTGTGTCGAGGGAAAGATGAATATTCCCAATTTGAGCGAGGAGAATGATGTGAAGGAGATCGAGGTGAGTGACAAAATTTATTAAATTATTATTTTTGATTCTGGATATTTCTTTCATGTAATAAATCTAATTTATTCCTTTATATTTTTGAATAAACTCACTTATATTATTGTTTGTTTTCGGTTTTCAAATTCAAAATTGATTCCTCCCCCGTTTTCCAAGTTTGAAAAGTAATTTGGTAGTGAATGAAAACATAACCTATTCGGAACATTCATCAACTTTGGGAATAGAAGACGATTTGTATTCAATGTCTGTGTTTTCAACCTGTTCATTGTTTTTCCTTAAATAAATATAATTCTCTTTTCTTATTAGTTTATCCTTTTATTAATGTATTGAAGAGGAGATTAAACCTTTTTCTCGAACCTTTTCGATTAAGAATGATTCTGCCTTCTAATTATTCAGGATTTTTAATATTAAGTACCATTTTATGTATTGTAGAAGAGATCAATCCTTTTTCTCAAGTTGATAACACTGTTTTATAAGAAGAGACGACATGTATCTCTTTGTAAATATTTTTAATCACCTACTTTTTTGGTATAGACAATATGAATACATTTCACTCCCAAAGAAGAGCTTCATCTATTGAGGCTTAGGCCTCAGAGGCTGGTGAACCTCGTATTAAGGAGAGAAATGCATTCCTCTTTACTATTCCAAAAAAGTGATTCAAAATACTTACTGAGAAATTAACATGTGTCGTCTCTCATCATGAAGTATTTCGTCATGTAAAGCGACATCAATCGATCTCACTGTGTACAATATTTCACCAAGAAGATATTTTCAATTCAAGTAATCACGCTTGGTTATTCAACGGATTACGGCGCTTGAAAATCACTGATGAATATCGTATTATACAATATCTTTAACTTGCACTAACATGTTTCTTGGCATAGTTTACAAAAATTTTCGATACATTCTAGATGGTCAGATAGCAGTTCAGAAATTGAGCCTTCATGTGTTAGCCTCCTTTGCTCCATTGTTTGATGAATTCAATTTCATTTTTCAAATTGCTTAAAATATCACTGAAACTATTCTAATTTGAGTTTTTATTCAAGAATAATTGTCACCTTTATCAAACAAATGAAGCTTTCGATGAACAATTATCAAGACTTAAAGTAGTTCTCTAGGAATACGGATTTGTTTCATATCGAATTGCTCTTTAAATTCTAGTAATAATTTACTTTTATCAAAATTATTTTAAATCTTTATTCAAACTGGAAGATTCAGATTACTAATTGTTAGATTATTTAATGTTTAACGTTTTTTACAGGTCAGCTTTACTACTAAGGAGAAGAGTGTTGATGGTGATATTATCAAGAGCTTTTTATATGCTGAAGGCCCTGGAAAAGTTAAGGAACAACTAAGTTGTTACATCAGCTCACTAAAAGAAGGTAATGATCACTAATTTCTATTAGATCTTATCTAAGAATCATGATTCCTAAGATTTGTTTTATCACTTGAAAAAACTTCAAATGATCAACTTTATTAAATTATATTACTCAAGATGACTTTCAATTGAACTCAATACATTCAACAGCTTTGATGAATAAATAAAAGACACTAAACTCAGTAATGAAATAGTATTGTAAGTGATTCGTGGATTAAGTACAAAAGGGTTATTATCAGTTCGGGTGGTTTCGAGGTTTCAAATTATGAATGCTTACTTATATCAATTCATAATAGTTTAGTCCGTTAGTGTGTAATATTTACAAGTAATTTACCCTCTCTTAATGTTTCAGACATATACTTTTTTATTTACATTGAAATTTTAGGAATACAGATATAAGAGAGTTTATGGTTTTATACCATTTCTATGAAACTAGATTAGGTACCACTTACTAAATTGGATTGTTCTAATTCTTTCGCAGAACTATTAAAACCACAAAACAGTTGAGATTATGACATAAAATAGTGTTTTATCGACAAAACCATTTATCACCAAAACCATTATCCACAAAACCACAACCACATAACCACAACCACAAAAAACATTCTGTAGTTAGGTAGGTCTTACAATGACTATTGTGTTTTCAGATTTCAGAACGGCTTAGTCATGACTTAGCATGGTAGTTGATGATTGGGGTTCTAATCTTGAGATTTTCTTGTAACTAATTAAGGGCAATTCTAAGAAACTTGTATTTTCTCAAATTTGAGCATATTTTTTCAAATTGTTAATTGAAGCTTTTTGTTTTTCAGAATTTTCAAAAGGTATGATACTCCCGAAAAAGGATGCCCAGCAAACAATGACAGTCAAATTTCAAACCTATCATCAGGTTTTAATAAAAAGGTAAGTTATCAACCCATAACTATTTCGAATTTCAATTTTTTAATTATAATATTATGATGATAATTGTATACTTTGCAAATCATGAATAATTACAATCAAAGTACCCTTGATTGTAATTATTCAAAGTTTATAACGAATACAGTAGCCCTAAAAGAAAATAAGTAATGAATAATATTATACGATGTATTTTGAATACTGTTTACAAATCACAGTGATTTTGTCCCTGCTGTGAATTTTGAATTTCCTTTTCCTAGAGTTAAAGTCTTTAAAAATGATACTCACTTCAAATTAAATTAACCTGTTTTCTCAATAATAAGCCTTGCGACTGATTTTTCCTTCTCTTGTCCAACTAGATAAATGATACTCTCCATAGTGACTCTTCGTATTATTTTATTTTTGAAATAATCAGCTCTTGTTATTTAAAATTCCTATTTCTGCTTGTATAATATTTGAATCGTATCCTCATGTTTCTAGATGCAGATGAATAGCGTCAACAAATTAGAAGATAGCAACGAAAAACAGAAGAAAACAGATACAACTACTTTAAATAGCAGTCATAATTTCCAGTGTACTGGTGAAGAACTCTTTAGGGCGCTCACAGATATTCAAGTAAGTTATCATAAGTACTGTATCATCCCTATGAATAATAAAATTAGAATATTCTGGAACGCTATTAACTCTCTTCTCTTGACTGTTGAACCATTGATTATCTACTGTTTTAAGTACTTTAATTGTCTTTGGTTGAACTAAAATGATTGACTGTTTTATAATCATATCAGTTCATGGTTGATGGTTATCGAGGTGAAACCTATCCGTAAAAGTCTCCTGGCCACTAAAAGCCATAAGCATATTCTTTCTTTTTTGTTATCGAGTGAAACAAATTACATTGTAAGGAAACTGCTGTTGAAAGAAAATATAAGAAAAGAATTGATTTTAAAAAATTTCGATGTTGTATTGTGAGTTTTTAAGTTGCAATATGATGGAAAATAAAAGATGATGTTTGATGAATAATTTATTGAACTGATATCAATTGTGAATAATTTGACGACTCGAGTAAGTAATAAAAATTGTGTATTTATCATGAATTGTTAATGGGAGCCTGTCACATGAGTTATGCTTATTTAAAGCTCTAGCATACCTTCTACTTGACTTACCTTCTTCTCGTAGCATATTTTCTGTCCTTCTTCTCAGTGGGAAGTTGAATTCAGTATTCATTAATTCTCACATAGTTAATTTTGCTCTTCTTCTTAAGTATGATGATTTATGTACGATTTTCAATTTTTTCAGATGGTAACAGCTTTCACCAACGGACCCGTGAAATTAGAACCTAAGAAGAACGGCAAATTCGAACTATTTGGTGGAAATGTTCACGGAGAATTCGTGGAATTGGTATGTTTCATTTGATAAAAGTTGATACAATTATAACGTTGTTTGCAACAGAAAAACCTAGGTTGAGTGAAAAATTTGTAGCCCATCAGGCAAATAATACCTGACAGGCTATCTAATTGTAAATAGTAATAGGGATCTAAGTTACCACCAATTTATATGAATTGAGTAAATTAAGCAATATTAATTGATTACTTTCAATAGTGTCTTGAGTTATAACAAGCTTCGACATAAATTCCCTCTTGAGCAAGGTACATACAGCAACAGACAGACGGAGGAAATATCCTTCTCAGGTTATTAAATGTTGTCACGCACACACACGTCTGTCTGCCCGTCTCTTTGCGTTGCAACATATAATAACCTAGGAGGGATTTTCCACCATCCGTCAGTTGCAGTGTGCGCCTTGCTTTAGGTGTGGACATATTCACTGATATTAGGCGACTGGGACAATGTGTAGAATTTTCAACAAAAAAGAACTAGGAACAAATCACTTACAACGATGAATTGATAAGTTTTCAGACCTACAAACCAACAAAAACTGTACAACAATCAACAATTAATGAAAACCAAAAACGTGTCCTCACTTCCCAATAATGAGCCACTGTACTTGAATTGTGATAACTACAGATTCATATAAAGTGATATTTTTATCAATTTTCAGGTGGAACACAAGAAAATCGTTCAAAAATGGAGATCAAAATTATGGCCAGCAAATCATTACTCAACTGTTACCATAACCATTGACCAACAACAAGACCATACTAATCTTCGATTATCCCAGGCTGGAGTTCCTCAAAGGTATTGAATAATACAATTTATTCAAATGTTTTAGGTAGTCATGTTTTGATATTTTGATGATTAAAATAGTAACCACGATGGGATGAGAGAGAATAGTGCACTAACTTTTTATTATTTAAATTTATACTTTTATATATTTGAAGTAATATTATGTGGCTAGACAAATTAATTTTATTGCATGATTATCGAATAGGCCTGTTCGCCATGAGTTCTGAACATTTGTTTTTCTCAAGAAAAAAATTCAAATTCATGATAGCGAAAAGTATGTGAATAGTTTTTGAATGTGCGGTATCTATAGTCTGTCCAAGCAAATAAGACCCTCTGGCAAGATGGGAAAATGACTCCAGCTTGGTCAATATTTGTTCAAGAATTATAATTGTGGTCCTAATAGTAGATCAAATTGATTCCTACAATTTGAGATCAAATTGTTAATTTTTCAACCAATATTGACCGAGTATGAGTCATTCTCCCATCTTGCCAGAGGGCCTTCTTTGCTTGGACAGACTATAAACTGTCATCTATGCTGTGGATGGATTGTAGCTAATGATTGAAGCTGAGTGTATTTGGCTCAATTTACTTTTTTAACAATTTAATACAAATTTACATGAAGAAATGGACTTTTAAACAATTTAATTCAATAAGTTACTATTTTTTGTCTACCTGTAGGGCTACTATCAATACATGTTAAAAGATAAAATCAAAATCTCAGTACTGTTTTAGTATTTCTATATAAAATAATGCGAAACATGTAGTGTTCAAAACAAAAAATACTAAAAGGGTACCTACAGTGATCATGATTTTCATCTATTAACGTAATATTACAATATATGATGCAATATTTATTCGAAGATCGACAATATAACACCTGTGTTCCTTTTTGAAAAATAAAGTTTTAATTCATGAATATTCTAATTCGTTTAATATATTACTCAACCATCAATAAACTACATCTTATGCTATGAGATAATGTTATGTCTTATCGTACGTATAGAAACGATAATAACATTATCTATAATTGAGATCTATAAATTTACCATCTTCTAGAGTCCAGATCTACCTTTTTGTGATCTTCTCTTGTGATCTACATTCTCTGTGATCTTCTCTTATGATTTACCTTCTATGTGATCTTCTCTTATGATCTACCTTCTCTGTGATCTTCTCTTATGATCTACATTCTCTGTGATCTTCTCTTATGGTTTATATTACCTTCTCTGTGATCTAACTAAATCTCAATTTAGTATTAATTTTTTATTTTGTATTTGCAGCGAGGCAGATGGAACCCTGGAGAATTGGGATCGTTTCTACTGGGAGCCGATTAAGCGCACGTTCGGTTGGGGAACATTTTTCATGTAATGCCTCTCAGCCCGGCCTACTACCAGCCCTGCTGGCTCACTATTAAGTTGTAATTACTGCAATGCCGATCGATTTGGCGTATGTGTTCCATAAAAATCTCATCTCTACCTTTCTATCAGATAAAATATCCCTAGAAAAATATCATTGTCGTGGTAAATTCGGTATAGTAACGTGTGTTGTGATTTACATTACATTCACTGAAACAAATATTGATTTCTATTGAAGTTTTCTAACAACGGTAAACGAAAATATTATTGATTCATCACAGTCAATGTGCTTAATTTATACTTGATTAAAAATATGAGTCGATAATTTTTATTGAAGTTTTCTATCGACGGTGAACGAAATTATTCTTAATTCATCACAATCAATATGTTTAATTTATACTGTATTGAAAATATTAAATCATTACCCGGTTTCTGTTATGATCTATGTGATATTTCTGTTGTTTTAGTGCATGGTATGCGTCTTATGGTTTTGTTTATTATTGGAGAAGAAATATATTATTTTCACAATGAGCTAACAGCTCAGATATGCTCTTATTTTATTCGTTCAATCTATTTATTCAAGATATTTTTGCATACGTAATCTATAAAATAATTTATGAAATTACCGATTGTCATCACATCCAATTGCAATAGACTTTTCGTTAAAGTTTTATATTATACTACTTATTTTGTTATTTATATTTAAATTTATTTACAAATAATGGCGATCTAAGAGATAAGCTTTAATTTGATAATGCACTTGTGTTTCATTAATATGTTCTCTCTGTATCCTTTTGCAAGATTTTCGGACTAGGAAAAATAGCATCACCGTTTATCAAATATTGATTTCCTTGTACTTTGTTGTACCGAATAAACTATTATTCATCTATGCAATCATTGATATCGTTTCGAAGCTATAGAAACGAATTTTCAGTTTTTAATTGTGCATTATTTGCATTCAAAAAATTGTAGAACAATATAATTTGAAAAAAATACTTGGCCAATTATTTATTCAGTAATTACTTTTAAATCCAGAAATAAAACTACTGCTGTTCATTGTTCAGGAAAGATTTTGTAATGCATTTTAAATGTTGATTTATTATTTTTACAATAAAAGTGAATAAACATTTTGATTGGTTGTCTGCTTATCGTTTTTTATCACTTATGAACTAGAATATGAATTATTTTTAGTTGAAGTTCCTAAAAAAATGGCGGGTGAGTCAGCTGATCAGAGTGGCACTCTGTTGTTCTCTCTCTCTCTCTCACTTTCTCTCAATTATTTTGACGTAGATTGTAAAACGTGAAATTTCCATCCAGTTTAGCCTTGGCTACATTGGGCTAGAGGAGTTTTCAGCAAAATATTTGATTGATTACAAACATAAATTTTCAGATTTTTTCATTCTATTTCATCGCGTACATAATTTATTGATGAACAGTACAGTCTGGTTAAAAAGAAAACTTAGTTCAATTTGGTTCACTCAATTTTTATGATATAGCTTACTTTTTTGACATAGATTGTAAAACATCAACTTTTTATCCAGTTTAGCCTTGGCTACATTAGCCAGAATATTAACCTGTGTCAGGCCGGGCGTAAGCTGGGACGCACGTAATGCATTCCACGCGAACTAGCCAATCATAGCTCTTTTCTTGTCATCAATATGAGCTGTGATTGGCTACTTCGCGTGGGCTGCGTCATGTGCGTCCCAGCATACGCCCGGCCTTAATGTACGATTTCCTTTACACGACACGACACGCCGGTCGGCCGCAGTCTTGACAGCTACAGTCAATCACATCTAGTAGCTTTAACAACAAGTGATTGGTTGTATAGTCCGTCCAAGCAAAGAAGACCCTCTAGCAAGATGGGAAAATGACTCCAGCTTGGTCAATATTTGTTCAAGAATTATAAAAAATGTGGTCTTTATAATAGATCAAATTGTTCCCTACAAATTGATAATTTTTGAACCAAAATTGACCGAGCTTGAGTCATTTTCCCATCTTGCCAGAGAGTCTTCTTTGCTTGGACTATAGCCGTTCAACTGCGGCCAACCGTCGTGCTGTTTTGTGTATGGGAAAACCTCCCCGAGGCTAGCGGAATGTGCCGTCAAAAATTGGATTGAAAACGTCCATATTGATGGTGAAACCGAGTGGTTCTTTGGGCAGAGGCAGAGGGTAGTAGAGAGGAGTTTCTGTCTCCTTCCAACTCACGTGTCGCAGTCGAGAAGAATGTCGCAGCCAACTGCAGAACATCTCGTCTTCTTCGTGCGCCCAGCTCTGCAATGATTCATACAATTCATTCAAAACATTCTAAAACTAAAAACTTGATCAAAACTACCGTACTTGAAATTCCAAGGATACACATCCACTGTCAGTTCGTATTGATAGTTCGGACTGTGACAGTTAGAAACTGTAAGTGGATGGGGAAATCGACAGTCCAAAATAGTAGTAGACCGACAGGCCGATCAGCTTTTAGGAAAGCGGTAATAGGAAATATTGCCACTTATAATCTGGATTAGCTGTATTGTTCATTTTACATAGCTTAGCACATAATACTGTATACCAGAGCTGATACGGTAATGATACAAATACTGAACTATGACCGGGTTTTTCCAAGCACACTCAAAGTTGAGGGACCCTCAAATTTTGATCAAACAACTGACATTTTCTATGATAAGTATAGGAAATGTAGTAAACTTGAGGGTCCTTCAAATTTGAGTGTGCTTGGAAAAACCGGGCACGAGTACTGGCAATTATATATATAGTCTCTTGGTGAGGGTGATCTATCGGTGAACGTGATGTTAAGTCACGAACACTGTAAACTGCTCTTGGATGGGTGATCAGTATTTGGCCAAGTAGGGAAGGCAGGGTAAAGTGGAATAGCTCTCCAAATTTGCTAATTTCCGCGGGAACAGCTTTGTTCCAACATAAAACCTTTTTGTTTGTAGTTTTCTAAACTGTCTTGAAGTTACAAGGCGCTTCTCAGCTGTTTCCGTTCTAGAAAGCATACTTCCTGTTTGAGGCTAATCATCTCTAATAGTTCAGTGCAATTTCAAAATCATTGGAAGCTTTAATTTTTAAGAATTTCGTTTTAATGCAGTTTGAGCTTTGAAAAGTTCTCCACAGCTTCTATCCATAATTGCATCAATAATATTCATGGAATTTCATTTTTTCGTTATGATTCTACAAATATGCACTTTGGGGTAAAGTGGAATACCCAGAGTTGGGTAAAGTGGAACATCATTCCACTTTACCCCCAAAAATCAAGTTCATGTTCCTGGTCTACAAATTTACGATTTTAAACAATTTATCATGTTATTAAAACAATGAAAAGTGTTTTTTTCTGGCAAGTTGCTGAACTGAGATATAGTAGCCTATGTTAACTTTAATAAACAGCCATGCCTACTTGGTCTCGAACCCTGACCAGGCAGTGCCAGCAGACTGAAGGTTGTGACACCCCAGCCCACTGCGCCAACAGCCGAAATCTTCTTCTTGGCCTTAAATTATCAAAGATATCAGAAAATTTTTGTTTTCCTGCCTGTGGATGGTGGATGAATGTGCTAGTGTTATGATTTCAAATATCCTGAGGAAGTTCAGGAAACACAGGCTTAGCTGCAACATGGCCAGCTTCAATTTTTCTAATGTTGTAAATTGCACTATCCATCTGTTGTTCAAATGTATTAGTATGATTTATAAACTTTTGTGAATGACTCACAGACCAGTTTTAGTAGGCCTACATAATTACATAAGTGAAAATGTTGAAATAGAGTGCTTATTCGAATAATTGATGAGATATTCAATTCAATATAACCATAATCCATTACAAATTGAATGATGATAAGCTGTTAATTGCTGTTATAAATACATTTTTAAGCATTCCACTTTACCCAACCAGTTGGGTATAGTGGAATGTTTACAGGGTTAATTAGTAACTAGATTTAATCAATTTCTAGTGAAGGAAATTCAGTATAAATAGGTGTTGATTCAAGTTAAAGACCAAATCAACTTGAAACACCAAAATTACTACTAAATAATAAAAAATACAGCCTCTCATGTAAGGATAAAGTTAATTATTCCACTTTACCCTTCCTTCCCCTATACATTGGCGAGGTGGAACTACTGGTCGTATAAGGGTCTCCCCACCATTAAAAGCCATAAGAATATATTTTTTAAATTTTATACTGACCTAGAGCTGACGAACGTGTGAAAATATTCCAATGTTATAGTCTGTCCAAGCAAAGGAGGCAGGATGGGAAAATGACTCCAGCTCGGTCTATATTGGTTCGAAAATTATAAATTTTACACACATCACAACGATTTTCCTATCGGTTTACATCTGTTTTGAAATACCGATTACCGGTATGCCCATGACTGACAGAATGAAAATTCCTTTTTTATATAACATTAAAGACTTCTCAAATTTATTAGACTGTGACTAGTGACATAATTTGAAAGGAATTTCAAAATGAAAAAATTTATGATTTTCACTAACCATCTTGTTGTGATTAATCCACTCAGCCTGAAGTGTATCGCCAAATTTTTGACTTTCGGATTCAGCCTTATTGAGGTAGAGGTCTGATAGACTCTTAGCCTTGAAAATCCTATAAATGTAAGCCATCATCAAGTAGAATCTGTAAATAGAAAATATTTTTTCAAAGAAAAAGAATATGGCAGAGAATCTGGCAGTTGTTATAGTAAGAAGACAAACTATTTAAAAAGTTGATACGGTATGCTATAGGCTGTCCATGCAAAGAAGACTCTCTGGCCAGATGAGAAAATGACTCCAGTTCGGTCAATATTGGTTCAAAAATTACTGATCTGGTCTCAATTGTAGGAAACATTCTAATCTACAATTTGAGACCAAATCAATAATTTTTGAACCAATATTGACCGAGCTGGAGTCATTTTTTCATCTTGCCAGAGAGTCTTCTTTGCTTGGGCAGACTATAGTGTACGTACTTTGCTAGCTGATATGAAATTGTATAGGACTAGTAAGTTACAGGAGTTACATTAACCATGATTTGTTGTTATAAAATTGTAAAGATTAGAGTACAGGAGTATAAATAATTGAAATATACTAATCTGCACTCTTATAATTCTGGCTATAAGATAGAAGAGACTTATTATTATAATTGAAAAAATACACTGTAATTTACATTGAAAAATTCGTGAGTCATTAAATGAGCTAATGTGGCATTAAAACATACACATACAACAGAGATAGGAAATCATAAACATTCTTTCAAGACTGACTTCCCATAGCTACAACATTACGGGTTTGAGTGGTATTCTGGTATAGTGAACGTTTCAATATATTACCTATTTTATTTTTAATGGGTAATTTTAAAAAGGCATTTGCTGATTCAATGTCTCTCAAACCATGCATTATTAGCCAACTAATTCTTTCTCACCTCGGCAACAAGAATAGTACGCGATCTCTGACAATATTCCACAGAGTATTGCAGAAAGCAGAAATGTGCGACCACTCAGAGACCATTCGCTTTTTCTCCCAGCGTTTAGCATCATTCTTACGCACCGTTCTAATGATGAGAAACTCTAGCAGCATGATTTCAAAGAATGCGTTTGCCATGGTGACATCGACTGGCACCAGCATGTGTTCGATAGATTTGTATATGTACATTTCATCCCTGAAAAAGTGTATGGAAAGACAATAAAAGAGATCGTTTTAATATAAAATACCTACTAGAAAAATTATCAAACCACATTTTTCAGTAGTCTTTGATTCGCCAATCCCTAGTTCTTTTATTCCTAGTCCAATTCTATAGTCACGAACACTGTGGACTACTCTTGGATGGGTGACCAGTATTTGGCCAAGTAGATATTACACTGGCGGCTCGTGCCCATGGAACAGGTGAAGTGCTGTACAGTAAAAGATACGGACACTTCACCTGTTGACAAAGACAAAGTGGAACTTACCCGTAAGGTTCTCCCAACCATCAAACGCCATATTTTGTAAAGTAATTAAAGCATATTTTTGTATATATTCTTCTTCTATATATTTCATCTCCAAGACATTCTGACAAGATGGGGAAATGACTCCAGCTCGGTCAATATTCAGTCAGTGGACTGAATACTATATATATACACTGGTTGAATTTGTTCTGATGAAATTCACCAAAATTCCAATAACTTTGTTCAATATTAACTACCACAATAATTTCCCAACATGGGAAATAGTGGTTATGTCGGCTGTGGAACTTCTTCGGAACTCCCCACGAAATGAGCAATACGAAATAATAAAAAAAAATTTGTTCAGTCAGTGGTTCAAAAATGATAAATTCAGTCTCAAATTGTAGAGCAGAGTGTTTTCAACAATTTGAGACTAAATTTATAATTTGTGAAACAATATTGACCGAGCTGGAGTCATTTTCCCATCTTGTCAGAATGTCTTCTTTGCTCGATGAGACTATATACTAGTGACTCATAAATCCTACGAATATTATCCAATTATTAATATTCACCTTCGAATATAAAATACGGCCAACACAATAGCAAGTGGCCGTTCAAGATCGATGACACTACGAAGAACTTCTTCCAGTGCCCTGTGAGGCGACTCCTCAATCAAGCCATAGTACAAAGTCAGATAGGTTGAGAATATAAAATAGCAGACCAACGACATTTCCTTGTTTTCACTCTTCAATTTCTTCAGATAATGTACAGCGAGATCGATTTTCTTCAAATGTATCTGAAAATTTTAGTAAATACACATTTTATTATTTATTTTGTTTGTTTGTTTATGAGGGTGAAGCCCACATAAGCTCATAGGCTTGTGCGTGGGTAATGAAATGGATGATAGATGACGACTACTTTTTAGGTAGTCGGGACCGATGGCTTATCGTCTCCTCCGAAAGACGGGGTGGTCGTATCTATGTGATTGTGCTGTGGTCAAAAATAGTTCTCCGCTTGGGATTCGAACCAGGGTCCACCTGGTTATCAGACCGGCGCTTTATCACTCCTCCAACGAGCCACCCCATTTAAATTAATATAGAAAATATTACTAATGTAAGAAATATTGGTAAAAATCAATGAGTTGGAGAAATGAAAGGAGAACGGTGTTGGGTGGAACCAACCGGGATCATCAACTATTTTGAATAAGCTTATCCAGAATAGAGTACTAGTGATATAGAAAAGAATAGAATAGTTTTTTCTATTAATTATTAGTAATTTTCATAATTTTGTGTGGACACATAAGCGATCCAGTACCAGTCGGTTATACTTAGGTTCAAAATCTATTTTATAATACTATATTATAAATAAAATTCATCCAAATATTGATTAACAATGTGGGTAGGTTAGGGTAGACCACTTCCCAACTTCTACCCTAATCCACCTCACTAGATTGAAAAGCTAATCAGTCTTAGTAAGGAGCGCTGAAGATGAGCACCATTGCTCGAAACGCGTCCGCGTCTCAAACAAAACGTAAGTGAGCTGCAAAAGCAAGTATAAGTACCTAAATTATTTATCAATATTTAGTAACTTACTGAAGTTTCAAGAAGCATGGATAACCTCAACAATCAAATGCATCCAATTTAACTAGAACCTTGGAACAAAAATGACCTTGTTTGATGTACCATAAGTAAGCTCATACTGAGAAATTAGAGTAAATTATCTATCAGTATTTATTGTCAATGAAGTAATTAAATAATAATTTTACAGGCTGAGCAATTATAGCTAAGAGCTAATGTTGAAAATGAAATCATGAATAACTCAAGCCAAGAATATTTGCATAGAACAGTAGCCTACTTAGGGCCGGTTTCTCCAAATACGTTCAACTGAAATTTTAGTTTGAACTATCAGTTGTCAGTGTATGGTCACTTTTATTAACTTGTGTTTCAATTGAGCCAGCTGATGGTTTAATCCAAAATTCAGATTAACGTTTTTGGAGAAACCGGCCCTGAATCCGGGCCGATTTGATTATTTGATTGAGAATGATTATTTTATGATAATCATTTTGACTGTAGTTTTTGCTCTGACTTTGTTCAATGCCAATGTGCTTTATGACAATAAAATTTTATTTATTTTTATTTATTTATTTTATTTAATCGATTACAAATTGAATTGATACTGAACTAAATAAAGGTATAGTCTATCCAAGCAAAGAAGGCCCTCTGGCAAAATGGGAAAATGACTCCAGCTTGGTCAATATCTGTTCAAGAATTATAAATGTGGTCTTAATAGTAGATCAAATTGTTTCCTACAATTTGAGATCAAATTGATAATTTTTGAACCAATATTGATCGAGCTTGAGTCATTCTCCCATCTTGCGAGAGGGTCTTCTTCGTTTGGACAGACTATACCATTGAGGCTACTTACAGCCAATAGAATGCAGCAACATCTGATCCAGATCAGAGCAGCTTCCGCCTGACACTCGCAAGCTTTTAGTTCGGCCGCCGTCCCCAGTTCAAGGGCTAGAGCTAATTTACCTTCCACTAGCCTGAAAACAAATATTTAATATTACATAAGGGTGTTTTATAATTATAAATATTATATGAGGGTGCATTCATAGTGTGTTAAATGATGAAGATGGAGCTCAAGAAGACGAGTAAGATGAAAGTAACGGGATACTTGACAAATAACAGTAAAAACCACGACTTAACTGGTCAAGTGAATACTTCTAGTGAATGAGGTTCAATAGAAGACTTTTCAAAAATGGGAAGAAAAGACGTTTTGAACTTTGTGTCTGAGTTTCTATCTCGTAAATGTATTATATTTTTGATGGAAGAATATAGCACCAAATGGAGATACGAATCATTTATAATTATATTGTTTTTTCGTGAATATTCATGATACGACACATATATCAATATAATACAAAACATTTTTTATTACAATGCAAGACTTCTTGATAAATTTTACCATGCATCATATTGAATCAACTTGTGTATCAAATTGAAATGTGAATGCAACGCATTATGCATACAATTATATACTCTATTTTATTATTAATATCGTTACAATGTTCATTTACTCCTTCCCTATCTTGAGTCTCAACCTGGGAACATCTTTTTGATCACAGCACAATCACATGAATACGGCCACCCCGGTCTTTCGGAGGAGACGATAAGCCGTTGGTCACGACTGATAAGTCATCATCATCATCCATATTATCCATAAGTCATCATCTCTCATCATCATCATCCATCATCATTATCCATAAGTCGTCATCTCTCATCATCATCATCATCCATCTCATTACTCACGCACCAGCGTTTGAGCTCATGTGGGCTTCCTCCTCTGAGACAAAACAATCTCAATCACAATAATTTTATTGGAGTCTGAGGGTGATGCCGACATGTGAATGAGTGAAGAAGTAGGGTCCGTTCCTTTCCTAGTTGGTTAAAATATGAAAATGAGGATTAAGAAAGAGTAAGATGGAGATGGAACATTCATACCTCCCAACTTGTATGGCACTCACCTGACTTTCAACGCAGTCGATATGAATTTGCCAACAGCAATCTCTTCAGCCACAAAATCCGTGCCATGTGTGTTTGAGTTGGTCCTCGAGTCCAACATCACTTTGCCTTTCTCCAGTACACGATTGCAATAGCCAAACATTCCCAAACGACAAGTCACATCCAGCAGATTGGCCATAGCCGTGAAAAAATCGGCTAGGTTTGCTTCACGACAGTTGACAATTGCATGCACCGATTTCAATGCTAAGAGACGCGCAATTGCCAGATCGTCTTCCATCTATAATAGAAAAAAGAACTTGATTAATTTTCACATTATGGAGCTCGATTGGTGTAAAACATTACTTTTCACATTTTGGAACTTGATTGGTCACACAACGTCAGGCACAAATGGGTTGGATAGAGTAAGAAGGAACTTGACTGGTGTAGAATACGTTAATCAATTTTACATCTAGTATATACTAAGGTCGAACGAAGAAGACATTCTGGCAGGATGGGAAAATGACTCCAGCTCGTTTAATATTGGTTCAAAAATGATAAATTTGGTCTCAGATTGTAGAGCAAAATTATTTCTACTAGAATTTGAGATCAAATTATAATAATTTTTGACCCAATATTCATACCCATCTTGGGAATGTCTTCTTTGCTCGACCAGACTCTAACTTGACTGGTTTAAAACATTACTTTTCACTTCTTGGAACTTGAATGGTGTACTAAGTTGATTTAATAAATAAATTAAGAAACATTTAAAAACTAGAAAGCATATGCAAAATCTGTATAAAGCGGTTTGTTCAAGTATCAATCTAATTCTAAGATAATAATAAATTTATTGAATAAGGTGGAAGATGACACAATAATGATACAAGTTTATTGGTTGATTTGATACATTTATGCATTTTTTGAATGTATCAACTTAGTTAAATTTAACGTTGGATGGATACAATATTGGATTCTCTTGCAAATTGCAACTCACCAAATTATCCATTCGATTGAAATAAAGAATGACGATTTAGGAAAATTACCATCTTAATATTACAGCAGATGATTAAACTGAGCGCCTTGTCTTTATTCTGGTTCCAGTATTTATGTGGAAAAATTGATCTGTCGAGTTGCATCAGCACTAGCCTTTCATTAAATTTCGTTTTCAAGTTTATCAATCTGTTATCAATCAAATTGAAGTTCCGATGCAATGTGGCTTCTCTTATATCAATTTTGGCAACAAATGAATTATCCAGCTGGACATGAGCCTCCGCTGTGAAAATTGAAATTTGAATTATGAAATTTCTATTATCATTTTTGTTTACTTGTAAATTTGTAGATCATATATATCAGCATGTTATCTTGTAAATCTAAATGAGGACTTTCATATTTATTCTAATATTACTGGGTTGAAGACTTATTCTATCTACGATTTAACAGAACATGACAATGTATTTCAAATGTGATTGCTACTCGGATGGTGGACCTTACAAAAATCAAGAATTTTCTATTATAATCTGGTCGAGCAAAGAAGACACTCCTGCAAGATGGAAAAATTACTCCAGCTCGGTCAATATTGGTTCAAAAATGATAAATTCTATCTCAAATTATAGAGCAGATTGTTTTCTAAAATAAGCAACCAAATTTATAATTTTTAAACCAATATTGACCAAGCTGGAGTCATTTTAAAATCTTTCCGGAATGTTTTCTTCGCTTGAACAGACTGTACTTGAGGTAGGCTAAAGCTTTATTTACGTTAAAATAATATACAAATAGAAGGCTCACCTGCTAAAGTTTTTGCTTTGAATATCAGCATATTAGGATTCAAAGTTCTTCGAATTTCATGGTTTGACTGGAAAATAATCAAACTCAGATAAAACATAAAAACAATATAAACCATCAATAATACACATGAAATACTTCGAAATTACCGGTATTCATCGAATAGAGAACTGACAAAATTGTAGAAACCCATTGATGACAGAGGAACGAGAACTGAGGGATGCAATATTTTCAGATAGGTTACAGCAGTAATTCAAATTAAATGGTTCAAAATTTGATCAATTGAAAGGATTTGGCTCGAATAAAGGCGAAAGTCATGTCCAATACATAAATAGTAGCTTACATAAATCTATATAAAATTTGATCAAACGTTGATAATAATGTACATAAATAGCCTATTGATTCAATAACACATTATTCGAGAATCATCTATTTATTATTTTTACACTTATACAGGGTGTTTCAGGAGGAATGTGCAATACTTCTCAGGCTGATTCCTCACACCAAGTAGACAAAAAAGTTCCATGGGACCATCCCCCAAAAACGCTTTGTTACCGAGATAACAATGGCGGAAAATTGAGATTTTTCAAAATATATTAATTTTTCTAATTTTTTAGAAGCTTTAGTGAGGTTCTGAAATAATCAATTCCTATGTAAAATTAGCTAAGGAATTCAATGAAACCAGTTCCAAGTTTGTAACTTTAACGGTTATTGAGATAATTGGGAAAAATATGCTAGAAAACGCCATTTTTCAACAATAAGGGTTATAACTGGATAAGGAATCATAAAATTGTATTTTTTATTGATGGAAGTTGAAGAGAGTTGGATTCTAAAGAAAAAGTTAAATGGCGGCGATTGTGTAAATCTTACCCAAATCTCAGAAATGGCGATCAAAAATCGAAAAATTGACAAAATGTAGCACAAGTGATAAATTTGTGTTTAGTAGCGGTAACAAAGCGTTTTTGGGGGATGGTCCCATGGAACTTTTTTGTCTACTTGGTGTGAGGAATCAGCCTGAGAAGTATTGCACATTCCTCCTGAATCACCCTGTATAGTAGAAAACGACATGTATTTCAAAGTTAAGTTTGGTATTATTTTTACGATTTGAATTCAGAATACTTATAACAATATTTATCTGATTAGCGCATTCCAATATGAAACATTGATGAGCTACCTAATTGATAGAACTTATCAACTAAATTAATCATAAAAAGCTACTCCAAATATTAATAGAATCTAGAATATATCGAATAAATTGTGCAAAGTTCAATTTTGCTATTTATTCAGTGAAGTGCAGTTTCGTTCATTGTTAACTCACGTGAACCAAATTGATGGCGTTTTCTAGATGGGTTAAAGCTCTTCTTGGGCTGTTTCTTAGTATGGAATATTGCGCATATTCAATCATGCATTGCACTTCTTTTACAGGGAGGACTTAAACACAGAAAAGATAGAATTCATTCAATTCTTTTGGAAAAGTGAGATAATGATAAAAGACACGAACTAGATAATCATGAATTAAACCGTTGAAAATCAATTGAATAAGAAATTATTTGGTGAATACTAAAAATTTAATAACATAATATTTTCATATCATCTTCTCAATAATAATTTTCCCTGACAAAATAATCATTTTTTGTATACCAACTTCAAAGGTACATACTTCACAGACAATTGATTGGAGTAGACAGTTGTAATTTTATATTTTGCCCACAATTTCATGTAACATAATTTTTTTCAAATAAGGGCTTTCTGTCACAAAGTTCTACTAATAACTAGTTTTTACGAGTTTTGAAAGCTGAATAGTCTAGAGAATTGAGTAGAATCATTTTAGAATTATCATACCAGATTAATTTAAAAAGGGAATATCATTCGAGTATTACAATAATATCCGAGCATTTATGTTTTTTCTGAGAGCGAAAAAAATTGTGGTCTGCCCACGTGGGCTTCTAGGTCTGTACGTGTGTAATGAGAGAAATTATGAAAAATGACGACTACTTCTTAGGCAGTCGGGACCGACGGCTTATCATCTCCTCCGAAAGACGGGGTGGCCGTATTTATGTGATAGTGCTCTGGTCAAAATCTGTTCCCTGGATGAGGATCAAACCTTAGAGCCATTTGTTATCAGACCGAATCACTAACTCCAACGAGCCTCCAAAAATGATAATTATGGAAACCAAACAAAACAATGGAAAATTATTATTATTTTTCTTTGACTATTGAGTCTTGTACTTATTTACTTATACTTGTACTATATACTTATTTGTTATATTTCTTCTAGCTTGTATATACTATTTGTTATTTTCATGTATAGTTTGACTTGATGTTGTAATGCATTTCATGTAGCCTACTCATCTGTTGCTGCGATAAAACATTGATCTATTCGTGATGAGTTATTATCAAGTTATTATCGTGATGAGTTACTATTATTGAGTGCAATGAATGGTCCTAATTTGAACTTACCTCCATTATGAGTGTGTCTAATTAGTTGATCGTATATGAGAGGACGGTAAGTGAACGCTGTACAAATGTCAACGGCTTTAAAGTCTGAAAATGAATGAATAAACAAATAAATTTATTTGTTAATTAAAACATACAATGAAAATAGAAATAATAAAAAACCCAATATAAAAGAAAGCAAAGATAGAGAAATAACATTGATTGCATCATGTATCCTACATTTCAATGTCTATATTGAAGTTTGAAACTTTCTGATTTTGAAATAAATAGAATAACTGTTTCTGACAGATTTCCAAAATTCCGTAAAACAAAAATAGACCTCCCACGTTTAACGAGCTCTCCTTATTATGTATAGATTGAGTATGTCAGTAATAAGAAGTTTTTCAATAAAAATGAGACACAATGCAGCATTCAAGTCCCTTCTGGTTCTGAAGAATAAGAGAGGAATTGTTTTTATTGAAAAGAGCACAATTAAAATTATGTGTTAAAAATATTCAAATAATGTGAGTTATCAATGATTGAAGATATTTGAGGTCATTTTCAAGTACTTGAAAGTTCTAGTTTAAGAATTTCACAGTGTTTCACATCAAATGGAACGTAACACAACAAATCGTTCGCTTCAAACCAGTGAAACAGTTTTAGAATTGGTAGGTGGGACACTGCATAACAGTCAGGACGAAAAATTCTGTGTATGTGTTTCGCAGCAAATACAACGCAACACAACAAAACGTTCGCTTCAGCTTTGAAACAGCTTTACAATTACTGGTAGGTAAGACCACTGCAAAACGGTCAGGACGGAAAATTCTGTAAATGCGCTGTGCATTGTGTCTGTTCCAGGGGAACAAAACGTTCTGTTCAGTTCCAACTGGCGTGAATGCACCCAATAAATTAAAATAAGAGCACGTGAAAATAACTGTTTACAAATGAAAGGCTTTGAATTGAATTGAAGAGTGAAAGAGGGCATCTTCAAATTATCAATATAGTCGAATTCATACATGAATTGAAATAACTTGAACGAAGTAAATTTCATTTGATATTGATTCCGACGCATACAAAATACTTGTGTGCTATAGCTGACGGCTGACGCCTAAACTTAGACGGTTTCGTCTGTCTCTTGTACGTGACGTTACCTACTAACAGCTGATGTAATAAAGTATATAATGTCTTTATTATTTCAAAAACATCATCTAGACATAACTATACCCTATTCACGATCACTTGAGACGAAATGAACAATTTTTTTGCGCGTGTGTGCGTGTAAAGGGAAATTACTTCATACGACGGTCGGCCGTAGTCGAACATCAAAGTTCTTGGCTTTTCCTCAAGCTCAAACAAAAATAGCTACCTGTACATGCAAATAGTTTCTTTATTTCGTCTCAAGTGATCGTGAATAGGGTATAAGATGAATAACATCAGATGTTGGAGCGCAGTAGGAGCAGACCAAATTTTTCACGATGAATAAAAATTTGAACATTTTTAGACCTGATGTGAATAAAAAGAAAAGAAAATGGTAAAAAAGTGAAAGGTGATTAAGGTACCTGATGTGAATAAAAAGAAAAGAAAATGGTAAAAAAGTGAAAGGTTATTAAGGTACCTGATTCTCCAATGTCATCCACCTAGAAACAGAAACAAAACTTGGTGAAATATTTGAAAAATGTTTCTACTTAGGAAATATACGATTTCATGATACATGTTAAAATCATTAAAATATCCAAATTCGGGTATAAATCTATATTTAAGTACATAAGTGCAAAAATTTCCTTAAATTTCCTATAAAGAATGTATTTGATTATTTAATTGAAAAACAACAGTAGGGCAGAGTATATAATTTGGTTCGATTGAGAATGAGAATCAACCTACCACAGATTCAGATTTGAGGAGACTTTCAAGATATTTGGCAGCTCTCGTATGAAACATTTGCTTCTGATTGATAGGCAGGAGATCATAAGTTTTACGTCTGAACAAAGGCAATGTGAACGCTATTTCTTGGCAAAATGCATAGTATGGTAGTTCGTTGTCAGCGCTTAAATCACCTGAAAAACAACACAGGCATATTAATAAAACTTGAAAAAGTTCAAGATGGAAATTCATTAGTTTTGGTTTTAAAGAATAGGAAGACTAGAAGTAGAAGTTTTACCTCGACACTAGCCTAATTTCCCTAAATTAAAACATAAAGAATTTTACCATGTAGATTTCAAGTTGCAATGTAAGATTATGACTAAGGTATTATTTCTGAATAGATAAATTCATGCAACGAAGAGAAGTTTTATTGGCAATATTTCATGAGAAATAAGGATATAGGCGGCTATCTATAATATTATTATAACGGCGTCCTATAGGCTACTATAGTCTGTCAAAGCAAATAAGCCATTCTGGCAAGATAGGAAAATGACTCCATCTCGGTCAATATTGGTTCAAAAATTATAACAAGTTAAGGAAACATCCTGATCTACAATTTGAGACTAAATTAATCATATTAGAACCAATATTGAACTATCTGGAGCCATTACCATCTTGCCAGAATGTCTTCTATGCTTGGACAGACTATACATTCAAGCCTTTCTCATTGAATAATTATTTGTTTACTCAATTTCCTGCCCATATGTTTGCAAACAGAAATAGTATATTACGTAATGAGTGTGGAAAAGGCGTTTTTACAAACGAATAATTATGTTCTCCAAACGAGCGGTACGCGAGTTTGGAAAATAATTATGAGTTTGTAAACTTTTCCACACGAATTATGTACATTTTTTTCGTCATACTAGACTGAGAAGGATTTATTAAAACCTTAAACAACTGAAAACATTAACTGAAGCCAACATAACCTCAACACAACACTGGCACAAACGCACACACTGAACTGTCATGGCAGCTTGTTCGACTTGTTCATTCATACGTCGCAGTTCGGAAAAAACAGCTGGGCTAGATTTTCAGTGCTGTAATTATCATCGTAATGATGACTAGTGCTGTAATAATCATCAAAATGATTATTCCCGCATTCAGAACAGCTGATCTTTGATTCTCCTGTGAACGGCAATTTTCCAAACGCAAATCTAGCTTGGAAAGTTGTGTATTACATACGAGTATGGCGAAAAATCTATTTTTACATTCTTAATTTTTTGATTATTTGAAAATAAAGTACTGTAGAAAGTTGGCTCCTTTTCATATACTATGACTTTTTGAAGTCCGGTTTTTTGCCGTCCTTATAAATTTTACTAGATTGAACAGTACTTAGTAAACATATGATGTGTCTGAGTCTCTGTTTGCCAAGCTTCATTCAATCTAGTGGTCTTTATAGGGACTACAAAATTCTGGACGTCCAAAAAATTATGGTATGTGAAACCACCATATACTGTACAACCATAGGGGTTGTATTTATGTCAATTTTACTGTTCAATATTTTCAAATTGTTGAACTTGACTTTAATTATTTTTTGAACTCATTATTGCTACATAACGATTCTGTACTAGACTAGTCACTACTTGTGTAACTATAGCATGAGAGAGAATTAAAAAAAACACGTAAACTGAACTCTATTAAACATGCAATGAGAGAGAACTAAAAACATTAAATCAACTAATAAAACTAAACTCCTATAGAACAACATTGAACCCAGTTCTATATCTTTTTCAGAAATGTTGTGTCAGCTTTTAAAGTTATGAAGTAACTTGTGAAGAAACACTCTAAAAAATTCATTCCGAATGAATGGAATAAGGGATCACTGAAATTTTTCAATTCTAATAATACATTATGTATATAGGTGTTTTGAATGGTACTCACAACTGCTATCTATATTGGGACAGGAACAAACTGGTTCTACGTTTAAGCCGGTATCGTAAATTCGAGAGTCGATAGATTGCGACTTATCGCGTTGCATTTCATTGAAGCAGCACAAAATGTGCATCTTGTAGAGTCGCTTTGTAGCTGGAATGAGAGGAAATCGATTTTCAAAAATGTACTAAAACATTGAAACATTATACAAATTTCATATAAATAAAATTGAGTGCAGGTCTTTTAACTGGTTCCGACCCAACTAGTTTGGTTCATGTTTTTCTGAGGGTGATTCCAAAAATATTAGAGTACAAGTCCGATTAACTGAGCCAATTTTTAAGAGCATAACAAAAGTTTTCTAACAAGATTTGGACCATTTTACGAAAAAGAGCTACAATTGTAAACAAATTACAATCAAGAAAGTAATTGTAAGTATAGTAAGTTATATCATTTTATTTCATCACAAAATACTTTTACTAAATTAATAAATTTTATTATTCAGATTCAATCTATTATTAATTAAACCACTTTCCTTCACCTCCGTGTTAACAGAGTTTTCCGTTATCCGAGCTGGTCCACGTCCCGTTTATCTCAAATAATCGGACTTCTACTGTAAAATGATCCTGTGATTTTCATCTCATTTGTTCATAAACTATTGAAGATGATTATTTTTACAAAAACCGTTATTTGTTAATAATTTAAAAAAATAATTAATTTGAATTTTAGCATTCAATTGCCATTATTTCAGTAAAAATACTCACCAGTAGCCACCATGGTCTTGCTCTTGTTCTGTACCATGGCCACAAGAAAATGTCGAGGAAAGATATCTCCAATCACAGCAGCGCATTTCAGCAGCAGTTGTTCGAAAGGTTGAAGGGAGTCAAACGCTGACATTATAATTGCTAAAAAAGATCGAAATATACATAAATTGAACATTTTTAAAGAAATGATGTAAGCTATAAATAAGTAATGTAGGGGAATGAGTAATGATGTTTTCAAAGCATTTAATAGAATAAAATATAAGAAAGAGACGAATTATTGTATAGTTCGGACGAGCTGAGAAGACACACCGTTACATGGACATAGTATTGCAACGGCGTGTCTTCTCAGCTTGCGCGAACTATTGTATAGGATTATATCAGTCTTAAATAAATTAATAGAATAAACGCAATACATGCTGATCAAAATTAAATCAAAATTTACCAATATGATCGTAAAGTTGAGGTGAGTTTAAAGTTTAAGGTTAAGGGTGAGTTTGAGCTTAAAGTTTAGAGTGGTAAAAAGGACTTCCTAGTCCTAACCCTGCCTAATAAAGAATATTTTCATTTTATTTTATAGTAATGTATTTGAATTTCCCGAAGATTTTGTAGTTAGGAAGAAGATATATGTGCAGAATATACGTTACAAAGAATGGAGAAAAGGAAGAATAATTAAGAAACTAACATAACCACGTTTCTCTCCTGGTTAAAAACAATGATGGCATTTTTCAGCGAAAAAACACAATACATATAGTCTACGAAAAATATACAGAGTGTTTCAGGAGGAATGTGCAATACTTCTCAGGCAGATTCCTTACACTAAGTAGACAAAAAAAGTTCCATGGGACCAACCCCAAAAACGCTTTGTTACCGAGATAACAATGGCGGAAAATTGAGATTTTTCAAAACATATTAATTTTTCTAATTTTTTAGAGGCTTTAGTGAGGTTTTAAAATAATCAATTCCAATGTAAAATTAGCTGAGGAATTCAATCAAACCAGTTCCAAGTTTGTAACTTTAACGGTTATTGAGATAATTGGAATAATATGCTAGAAAACGCCATTTTTCAACAATACTGGATAAGGAATCATAAAATTGTATTTTTTATTAAGTTGAAGAGAGTCGGATTCTAAAGAAAGTTAAATGGCGGCGATTGTGTGAATCTTACCCAAATTTCAAAATGGCGATCAAAAATCGCAAAATTGACAAAACATAGCACAAGTGGTGAATTTGTGTTTAGTAGCAATTTTGCGATTTTTGATCGCTATTTCTGAGATTTGGGTAAGATTTACACAATCGCCGCCATTCAACTTTCTCTTTAGAATCCGACTCTCTTCAACTTCCATTAATAACAAATACAATTTTATGATTCCTTATCCAGTTATATGATAAACCTTATTGTTGAAAATAGCGTTTTATAGCATATTATTCCAATTATCTCAATAACCGTTAAAGTTACAAATTTTCCGCCATTGTTAGCTCAGTAACAAAGCGTTTTTGGGGGTTGGTCCCATGGAACTTTTTTGTCTACTTGGTGTAAGGAATCAGCCTGAGGAGTATTGCACATCCCTCCTGAAACACTTTGTATACATCGGGAGAGTCCGATGGTAGCAAGCATTCAAAAGGCATACCAGTGTCCTAATATTAAGTCGGGCTTCGGCCAAAAACTCAAGTTCTGTCACGTAAATTTGTCAAACTCTTTAAATAAGTATGATGTACGAAAAATAAAAAGGGAAATATAGGATATATGACTAATACAAAGACTTAAAGAAGGAGAGGTTACATATGATATTTTGATATTATGATTACCTTCAATTGATGCAGGCACAGTTTCATCAATGTCATCAGCACTCAACAAAATACAGACGTCCACTTCTGAGTCAAAATCCTCTTCCTGTTCAATGAGACAAAGGAAAAAGTGTGTTAATAAATGTCGAATTTTTTTAGAACTTACAACATGCAAAGTACAGGAAATACCTGAGGATTTATGTTTGTGCGTACAGTTTGTCCAAGCAAAGAAGACATTCTGGCAAGATGGGAAATGACTCCAGTTCGTACAATATTGGTTCAAAAATTATAAATTTGGTCTCAAATTGTAAATCAGAATGTTTCCAACAATTTAAGATCAAATTTATAATTTACAAACCAATATTGACCGATCTGGAGTCATTTTACCTTTCTCCAACAATGTCTTCTTTGGAAGGACAGACTATAAGTGATAGCGCAGAATAACTTAAGTGAATAAACGCCGGAGTGAATGCGGATTGAAATCACACTTTGATTGTTATTAAACTTCTTGGATAAAGCACTCTATAAGCTTCAATAGATATCACGCTGTGTTTGGATTTATTATTTAAGGGTGAAAATCTACTTACATCACTGGATAAATGTACAGAAATGGTTTTCTTCGAATTGGTTTCTTGACGAATAGTTCGCCTGAGAAGCAGATTGTAACTGGGCACAATCATATTTTCCATTCTGTCAACTTCCTTACGATTCATCTTGACCACTTGGATTGCTTTTGCATCAGTAAGGCTCTGCAGATACCGTTGACACCATCCAGGGCTTGCTTCGGCATGTTTCCACATCAGTCTGCAATAAAAACCAATAAACAACTTGATCATTCTCTGAAAGAATTTAACCACCAGGTAAACTTTTTGTTGTTTTGTTGATTAATGATGAAAATGTTTTCTAAGCGAATTAGTTGTTTTAAAGGTTATTTTGTATTGGAGTTTCTTAAAAAATATACTGTATTTTAGATAAGATAGTACAAGAAATTAATACAATTTTACAGTTGAATATAGATCGTCAATAATTCCTTTGAATGATACAAAAAGTTATACAACACAGAACTAGAATTTAGATATAGTAGGAAAATTAAACTTTAAACTTAGGGATTTTTAAAATAATTTATAAATAAAATGAAAAAATCCAATACCCTCTTTTGAAAAACTTCAGAAGTATTATTTTTACAGACATGTTTTGGGACTGAGTATTATTCTAATCACATTGAAAATGGGCTTAGTCCCGAAACATGTCTGTAGAAAATAATACTTCTAAAGTTTTTGAAAAAAGGGTATTTGTTTTTTTATTTTATTTATTAAATACTAGGAAAAGTATTACATTAAACTTAATAAAGATGAAATTAACAACTATCATTCGTTAAAACTGATCATCCATATATTCCGCTACTGAATAATAGGCTTTGTCTATTAAGAATCTATTAAGTTTAGCCCTAAATTTATTTCGCTCATTGTCTACTGATGATAATAATTTCTAAATTATTTATTTAAAAATTTACTGGGAACACGATAACCGTGAGGTACATCTATGAATACAATATTAATATACAATTATTATATAATTATACAAATATAATATACAATATACAATTATACAAAAGGTGTGTGACAATTATTTTTCAAAGCCTCCTGTACACGGGGTTACTAGTGGTGGCCAGTCGAATAGCTGTAGCCAATCACAGCCTTTGTCTTGTCATTGAGTTAAACAGTAAGAGCTGTCTGTGATTGGCTACAGCTATTTGACTGGCTGCCACTACTAAACCCGTGCACAGGAAGCTTGACGGTAGCCTAGATTGGAAAAGGGGAGTGACATTACAAAATTAATTATACAATACTGAACACTGATAGTGTGCTGAACCCTACAATAGAAAACATTAGATCATTTTCTTCAAAAATGGAGTAATCTTGAAATACATCTGAATATATGATTTTGAATACATTGCGGGATCTGAAACGGAACTGAGTAACAACGTAAGTAAGAAGAGTCTGTCCAAGCAAAGAAGACATTCTGGCAAGATGGGAAAATGACCCCAGCTCGGTTAATATAAGTTTAAAATTCTTAAATTTGAACTTAAATTGTAGGAAACATTCTGCTCTACAATTTGAGACTTCAAATTTTTGAAGTTATTTTCCCATCTTGCCAGAGTGTCTTCTTTGCTTGGACAGACTATACTAACAGGTGAACAGATTTCGGAATGGCTCGCACACTGAGTATTTGGCAGGCGAGCGCCGGGATCAAATCCTCCTCTAGGGTTTCCAGCTCAATTAACGTGAGGCCAGGAAACCATCGCAACACCTTAGTAGAGCGCGAACGGTTGCAGGTCATTGTAATCAGACAATTTCCTTTGGTCAGGAACCACTGGATGATTTCCACCGTGTTCAAATCACAGTAATCCATGTTGTCTATGAATATGCCCAGATTTACAGCCGTCTGTACAAATCGAACAAACAAATACAATGTGCAGATTACAACTTTCAAGGTAGTGATATAAAAATTAGTAGAATAATTACAGTTAATTCTAGTTTATTTTATAGTAGAGGGTTTGAAGATTTGTCTACCTTACCAAAGAATATGTAAACAGAAAGAGTATGTATACTTTATATTCACTGACCTTACCCTAATTTTACACACCAGGATATTTGGACGAACGGGTTTTTGCTGTCACTATGAATCTTATTAGATTGAATGAAGCTTAGCAAACATAATATGATGTGTGCAGAGACACATCATGTGTTTGCTGAAGTCTGTTCAAGTAAAATTGATAAAAACGGCAAAAATACCGGACGTTTAAAACACAATCAAGTAAACTAGTAGACTAAATTATAGAAAATCTATACGCGTAGCTTCTGAATCTACAACTTCTAACAACCGAGCAGGCTAGTTTTATCAACTTAGTTCTGGACTTGTTTGTGCGTACTTAATGGAAGTGATAACAACTACTTATTTTTCACTCATTATACAAACGTTGATTCCAAATCAACTTGATAATTTGAGTATATCAATCTCTCAAAAAAATTGGAATCTCAATATTATCATTAATTTCAGATTATCTATTAGCCTACGATACGGAATCTGTATGCTCAAAGTATGGCCATTGGTGTGAAGTGTTCTATAACAGTCTACTAAGATTGAATTTTCCCACTAAACGCTAAACTTCTGCTGAGCTTTTGAAACAGGCAAACCTTCAATTGATTCACTCATTTTCCAAAGCTTTTTTAATCGATTTTCTCATCACTTTAATGTGAATCTTAATGTAGCATTCCCAAGCGACAGCTCGAGCTGCCTGGCTCTAGCTGCGCTGCTCAGCCATCACAACCCTATTCACATAGCTACATTATAAATGTTCACTTTGTTATTAGGGCTACTAATGTATAATAAATCAATAAAGAATCAGAGTACCCTGTTAAGTAATTTTCAAGTTGAATTCACTTTACCTTAAGAGTTGGCAAAAGTACGGTGGATTGGACAAAGCTCACCAATCAAAGCTAACTACACTGAGACTTTGTGAGTATACAGTGTGTATAAGTCTGAGAGTATACGACATCTCGACATGTGTTTATAAATTCGAAATCACAAAACGAGTTTGAAAAAAATTGAAAATCTCACTAACCGCTTCAACAAGTTTACTCAGGAGTCTCTTCTGCATCGCCGCCAGTTCATTCTCAGTGAGCTCATTATTTTTTGGAATTCGATTGGGCAGGTCCAAATTGAAGACAGGGTTCAACAGGCTGACAAACATCTCCAGGTCTGTGTCTTTATAGAAACTGTCTATCAAGTCAGCAACACTGGAGATATGCGTGTCACTGGAAAGCTCGAATATCTAGAAAAATTTAAAGAATTTTTACACGTCTTATACGTAATATTCATGTATCTATGGTATGGAGATGATAGGTTCCACCACGCAAGTAAGTATTTTCCAATATACCGGTCATCCATCCAAGGTTCACAGTTCTCGTCATTTGACTGCTTGATCAGTAAACAATCACCTCATTGAGTGACCAATAGATGAATCAATTCATTTTAATAATTGTTTATATTGAATATTGATTTACTATTCATTATTGAATTTTTTTGGATTCCTTTCATCAACATTCCAATTCCTGGATTGAAATTATGTGTCTAAAATATATTATTGAATATTTTTTGGATTCCTTCCATAAACATTCCAAATTTGAAATTTCAAAGTGTTTTATTCCTGGATTGAAATTATGTGTCAAAGCAGTGGGATAATATTAGCATAACCTTATTTTTTTGTAAAACATTGACTTTGAAAAAGTTCATTTGGAACAGGAAAAACACAGGCTATGCTTAGTTTTTCTTCCGATTTCAGTATTTTTATAATAAATATAATAGTAAATAAATAAATAGATTCGTATCGAAAGTCAAAAACTCACCTCATGATAAAGGTAGCGCAGCGCAATATAGGGCTTTTTCACTTGGGAAGCGTTGAGCGTGATAAAAACAGGTCTAAGCTGTGAATTAACACATAGAAGGGATAACTCAGTAAGCAGTCGGGTCTTGCCCACTCCCGGCTCCCCGCTGTAGATAATGCCCACTGGAAATCCCTTCTCTCCCTTCAACAGCTTGAGGAATGACTCCACCTCTGTCTGCATGCCTAACAGCACAGGCAGATGCAGGTTTTTCATTTCGGCCATTCTGGAATTGAGAATATTTTTAATTCTAAATTGATGCTTCATAGTTTTTTACCTTCAGAATTGAAAATTTTCATAAAATTTGAGTTTCAAGTGTGAAGATTACCTTCATTTTCAATATCAACTACTGTATTCAAAATTGGGAAGAAGATAAGTTTTGGACATGGTATTTCAATCTAGTAAATAAATAATGATAGATATGAATTTTAAATTCCATCACAATAATTGTTAGCGCTCGTTGACATCTCAACACTATACTAGGATTCCATAACAATTACAAGTCACGCGTACTAAGAAGACTCCGTCACAATTCAAAGTGGATTGTTACCAAGTATATTCTCAGCTTGCGCAGACGTTATTAGGCAAATCACGAATTGAATTAATTGTATCAACTCATTATTATGTAATTTGAACGAATAATTATAATGTTACCTTAATAAATCATTATCACGGTATTTAACGACGGTATTTACGGTATTGGTGACGACATCAATTGTCATCGTACATGAAATTTATTCTCCTTTTGTACAAGCAAAAATTCTATATGCAATCTTTTCTCTTGGAATTAAACTAGCAGCAATAGTTCATAGGAGCTGCCAGTAATATAAATTACCAGTATATAATATAATTTAAATATTATATTAAATGAAAAGACAAAATGTTGTCAAACCAATTATTTATTAGAAAATTGAGATACCGGTTTCGGTTGTTACACCATTATCACTCTCTGGTAAACTCGAGATTGTTAACCAGTTGATTGTTTGACAGTTTACCAGAGATTGATAATGGTGTAACATCCGAAACCGGTACTCAATTTTCTAATAAATCAGTGGTTTGACAACATCTTGTCTTTTCATTTACCACAATATCAACTTCACAACTACTCAAAGGGGATTCGACCAAGTAAAGTAAGTAGTAATGATTATTTATTGTATTATTCCTCAATAAATGACTAAATTTGAATACGAAATATTCCATAACTGAATCAAATTCAAGAAAATATTTGACACTAACCCCTGACCCTCGACATACTCATAGATGCCAGTCACCTTTCCGAGGCCTTTGAGCGTCTTGGCCTCCAGCTGGCGAAAGTGCACAGTCGACAGTCCCGAGTTGAAAAAGGTGGCCTGGTCACACGACACCATATTCGGATAATAGACCATGAGTCTGGCCGCCATATTTACCGGTGCACCAATGATGGTGTACTCTTGGCGAAGAGGGTGTCCCACTACGCCACAGTAGGTTGTGCCTGAATCGAAGTTGAAAAAAATTGAGTGATAATTATTGATTACATCTCATAAGCCTGTTATGTTGGAATTAATAAGAATAAGAAAGAGAAGTATAATGAGAAGGAGCTTCTGAACTATACCCTATTCGCGATAGGGTGTTTATGCATTTTGCCAACAATTGTAACATATTTTTTAAAGAAGAGATAAGATTATATTAGATTAGATTTCTTTATTCATATATACAATAACCATACATTCACGCCTCAATTCCAGATTGCTTGAATATAGTAAGTAATAACAGAAAGAAGTAAGTATACAATCATGACACAGAAATAAATAAATTTATACAGTAACTATTAGGTACTTTTTATATTTTAAATGTAACGAGCTGAAAACATAGTAACATTATTCAACAAACACGGGTACACATGAACACCAAATTATAGAAATTTTATAAAAATATTTTTAATTTGCAATCTTTTAAATTACAATTTGAAGGTCTAAATGAAAAGGCGAAGTTTTGACATAAAGATGTCCATTCTTGGGAAAGGACAACAAAGATGTCCTTTCCATCAACACTTGGCCTTAATTTAAACATAATTGATTGTTAGTACTTATCAAATACACACACTTTATAATTGTTTACACTGCTTATAAATGATATAAATAATGTCGGTAATTTAAATTGGAATTTTAAAAGCAGATTAAGATTAATAAAACATTACTAAAAAGTTCTGGAAAAAAGAAGATTAATCTAACTTGAACGTAAAATTAATAACTACTACAGTCCATTCACGATGGCTTGAGACGAGATAAACAAAAGCTCTGCATGTGTTTGTGTGCGACTGGAGTGGCTTAGTTTTAGCCACGACATAAACAAGTGACAGCAATGCCAAGATCCCGAATTTTGTTGTCGGGACCGTAACCAAAGCATTGACACAAAAACTTTTAATATAATTGTTTGTTCATTTTAGGTTCATGCAGTCGAGAGACAACCGAAACAATCAATTTCCCAATGTGTATCTTAAAAAAGGTTTACTTGAAGATACTTATTCTGAATTGCCTACAACAAAATCCGGGATTTCGTCATTGCTGTGACTTGTTTATGTCGTGGCTAAAACGAAGCCACTCGAGTCACACACATGCAGAGCTTTTGTTTATCTCGTCTCAAGCCATCGTGAATGGACTATAGAAGTAATGAATAATGGTTGATGATGGGGTGAATGATGAAAATAGATGAAATAACGCAAGAGAGAGAGAGAGAGAGAGAGAGAAAGAAATAGATACAAAGATAGTAAGGAAGATTTCCATTATGAATTTACACTGACCTAGGTACTGCTGAAGTCTAATGACTTCAGTTTACCGTCAATGCGAATGTATGAATGTTTTGCAGAGTTTTTTCGTGATTCATGAGGCAATTTCGCTGAATTCATACTAACCTACAGTTACTCCACAAGAGATAGTTATAACTCCGGCCAGCTTGCTAATTACGCTTCGAATGCGGTGCGCGCATTTCAAACTTCTAACGGCGTTGTACTCGTGGCGCGCTCCACGCAAGCCGAATATCACCAGAAACATCACATCCTTGTCGAACATGCACACCTTGTTCACAATTCCCATCTCTTTGTACACTATTCTGGAAAAATGGAAATTTCGTATCAAAGTATATTCTGACGATATCTAGTCTATATTGATAAATCAAAACTTTTTACTGGCTAATGCCCGAAGATGTATATTCACGATTCAATTCCATTTAGGGTCTACATAGACTGACAGTTTGGTCTGTGACAGTCAGAAACTGTAAGTGGATGGGGAAACCGGCATTCCAAAACAGCTGTTAACTGACATGCCGATCGTTGGACGATCAGCTGTGGACGATCGAACTGTCACTTCGAACTGACAGTCGATATGGACCCTTAGGAGCAGATTCAGGGGTTTGATTTGAGGGGTACGCTTCCAAGAAGAGGAGGGTTCGTGGGTGATGTCTCAAAAGATGATTGAGTCTGAAATAGCGTTTTAGAGCTCTTTTACAAGATTAATTTCGATAATGCAGATTTACGCTTTATAGGGTTCAACTTTAAGCATTATTATTGAATGATAATAGTTGGGGCTGGACGCGATATTTGTCAAATAAAGTTTAAAATAGCGTTTTAGAGCTTTATTACTAATATTCACTGGAGTAACATTACCGACAAGTGCAGTCACAATTTTTACAGAAGGAAACTGTTAGATTACCTTTCTGGAGTGGAGGTCTTTCGTGTTCCATGAACACATTGTCAACAATGGAACAAGAAAGGCCTCCACTCCAGAAAGGTAATCCAACAGTTTCCTTCTGTAAAAATTATGACTGCACTTGTCGGTAATGTTACTCCAGTGAATATTAACACATAGCAGCTCGTCATGGATCAAGAAACCACCTTCTTCGATTTATTAATGATAAAGACCAACCTTCAACCCTCGACCCTTGCTTTTCAAGAATGAAGTACCGGTAGTGAAATTAATATTTTCATCCATAAAAATGTACGGTATGAGATTTCAACAAATAAAAAATTGGATTATAAAACCAATTTGCATCAAGCAATATTGTTCAATCTATGTTCATTTTTATTACTGAAATTTTAAAAGATTCGAATCATATAAATATTATTCTGATTTATTTCAACTCACTGCCAAATAAGAGTGTAGACTTCATCCACCTTATTGATGATATCAGACACACTCGCTTCTTCTTTGTCAAGTACCAAGTTGACAAAAACTGTCGTTGTCTGTCTCATCTCCGTTAAATATTCAAGAGACTGCTCGGCATCAATCTAAAATTACAAGAATATATTGAATTTAATAGTATATAAATTTGAATTTTATACATTTTGTATATAGTATATTATCTCATATGACTGAATGTAAATTTCAATCATAGATAATTTTATCCGAGGCCTAAATTGACAGCAATACCAATCTACTCATAGTATTATGCAATATAATATACTAGAATATTTAATTATAAAATACAAAATTAAATTATTGAGGTATTTATAAACATTACACAATACAATAATACCAATAGTATCCATAGCATAGTGTATGTATTTGTAACTATTGGTTAGTTAAGGTATGGCATTCGAATGACATGGTGGGGTTTTCAGATTAATTTTCACTCATTTTTCCAATTCATACTTTCAGATTGTTGCTAATTTTACTATTTCATCAGCCTCTGAATGATATTACTAAATCCGACTTAACACAATAAATCGACTCGAAATCAACCTCGTGTGATTGAAACATATTGGAACTGAAATATTTCAAGATTTCAAGTAGTCTGTTCGAGCTCAGAAGACATTCTGGCAAGATGAGAAAATGAATCCAGCACGGTTAATAAAAAAAACAAACAAAATAATGGCTCAGATTTGGTCTCTATTGTAGGAAACATTCTAATTTCAAACAAAAATTGACCGTATGACCGAGCTGCAGTCATTTTCCCATCTTGCCAGAATGTCTCATTTGCCTCACCGGACTACAGATCTGGCTCTGGTCAAAGTGCAAGATAGAAGAACGGAAAAATCAAATACCTTTTTTAAAAAAACTTTAGAAGTATTATTTTATTTGTAAAATAATACTTCTAAAGTTTTCATTTTTCAAGGGTATTTGATTTTTCATTTTATTTACCAGTTAGAAGAACGATATAACCAAAGGGGATCTCATATATTTCTCTATGACTATACCTACCTGAGCTACAACAGGAGGAATGACGAACTGCCTTAGACTGGCTCCAATGTTCCGCTTTCCCGCCTTCTTCACCTCCGGCCGACAACTCTTATCCTCAACATGGTTCTCCTCGTTTGTTTCGTTGTGGCCGATGTTTCTGAAGCGCAAAATCTCGTTCTTGTACTTTTTATCGATGTCGAGCCTCTCTTTGATGGGCAGCGCCACTACTTTGTCATGCATACCCAGCGGATAGTACACAATGCGATCGATTCTAATATGCTGCTTATCAACCCAACTGTAAAGATGGCGATAGGTGAACAATCAGACAATGCAGTTAGGGTGCATAGAATTATAAATAGATGGTAGAGATGCTGTAAAAAGTAACTAGTCAGAATATGAATAAAAAAGCATATTGATAAAGTTCTATTGATACTATAATTATTGCAATAAGAAATTAAACACATGGATACTACACCAGATATGGAAGGATCGAGGATAGATTTAGGCTAGAATTCTTCAAGAAAAAAACAGCTTATATGGGAAGAAAATTTTTTAGCATGCTGCCTAGGGAGTTTCAGGAAACAGGGGACATTCAGCAACTAAGACGAAAATTATAGAAATTATGGTATGGTAAATATGTTGTTACCTTATTTTTTTTTGTATTTATATTTTTATTTTTTTATTTATATTTGTATTGTATTGTGTGACACTATTCCGATGTATTTGTACATTTCATGAATAAAGGCATTTTCAATTCAATTCAATAAATTTACAAATACATTTTCAATTTGGAGAATAAATTGTTACTTTTTGGTAAGGTTATTCCAATTCAGTGAGGGTAGAGGTTTGAGATGTGGATTAAGAGTGGATTAAAATATGAAGATGAAGAGTAAGAATATGATGTAAAAAGAAGCATGAAGATGAAGATGGAAACAAAAATGAAGGTATTTAATAGAATTGGCGTGACTTTAAAATTAAGAGAAACTAAGATAATTCTATTGATTCTAAGACCAATTCGTGATTCTGATATTGGAGGCAAATAATCAAATCATTAACAATTTTGCAGCAATAAATTTCCTTTTAAGATATCATCAAATTTTTGAAGCGGGTTGACTGAATGTTCTGGAATATTATATCAACTCGAAAATCCAATAAAATCTCAGAATAGAACTAAGAACGTCTGCTACTACAAACATTCACCAAAGAATAGCAGGAGGAAATTCTTTAAATGAAACTTTATAAAAAATAGTACTAAATTAGACTGGGAATCGAACCTAGTACCTCTCAGTTGCCGACTGGCTAATCCACTTACCTGTAAAGGTAACAGCCGCGCTGAAAATGCTGAACGGCCGAATTCGCCAGAATAATGTCACCCGACTTGCACAAGTCTTGAGCCACTTTTACGTCGTCAACTGGATGTCCGTAGATGACGTAGTACTTGCAATTGTTCTCGCCAATGCATGAGAACATGCAGTTTCCACAGGATATGGCTAGTTTCACCTGTAAAAAAGAGAAAAAAATTATGAAAACACAAAGTTATTGTCAACTGTAGAGTTACCGACTAGAAATTTGGCTAATTTAAATAAACAGCTACGGTACGCTGAAAGAGTAGATTGATAAGCTTAGCCTCCTCTAACACACCATGTCCAGTTTTTTACTGTCCATATAAATTTTCACTAGATTGAACAGACTTAGCCAACACATGATGCTTGTGTCTCTGTGCACATCACAGGCTATGTTTGCCAAGCTAAAATCAATCTTGTAAATATTTGGGGACAGCAAAAAGCAGGGCGTCCAAAAACCGTGGTATCTGAAATGGGCCTTAAGTCTAATAGAAGCTCGAATTAATTTATAGTTTTCATTTGAATCATGAGATGGCACAAAGTAACACACTATAATAAATGCGACCACAGCTTTATTCTATCTCGGTTCAATTGATATGGTGAATACTGTTGGAGACAGACAACAAAAATATGGTTATCTGGTCAACTGATTTACTCGACAACATCTTTGTGTTTCATTATAAGTAATATCAACACATATCACCATCCTCTGTGTCAGAAGTATAAATTCAAGAGTTTATCAGTTAAGAATTGTGTGAGGAGTATTGGACAAGAAGAACAAGCTCAGATGTTTTTTATTGAATTTACTTGAGTGAAATTCAACCAAAGGTGAATTATTTAGAAATTGTATGTAAAATGAAGGGTTGATAATGAAAAAAAGATATTGATCAATTCAAAGCTTGATACTTTTTGCAAACTCATCTTGAAAACAGAATTTGGAATATTTTCCTACACAGATAAATAGGGAACTAAATAAATTGGAATTTGAATGTTCAAAAATTTAAAAAATGAGACAGAATGTTGAAAAACGCTCATATTGCATATACAGTAGTGTGATAAGATTAGGGAAGTTCAATGATAGTCAGGAATTACCCTCCCTTGATGCTAACTAATAAATATAGTACGAACAAAATCAGGATATTCAGCAAACCTACCTTCTCGAGAAAGCTCTTATAAATAAGAATACAAAAATTATCACAACAGAATGATATTGAAGTATAAAATCAATAATTACCCTGAGAAGAACATTGACTTCAGTGTTGTAGCTGCCCAGCGAGTATTGTATAGCCATCGCACACTCAATAGCAACGTGTATGACAGAATAAATAGAGTCATGCATTGTCACCCTCCACACGGCCAGGAAAGCATCTCCAGAGAACTTGATAATGTCACCGCCAAATGAGTAAATAACATCGACCATTGCGCCTATATAGCTGTTAAGTGTGACTGTTAGCCTGTAAGTGCCACTCTGTCCCATCTTTTTGTAAGTTTCGCACAGTGCAGTGAATCCTGACACATCGCCAAACATTAGAATACCGACGAATTTACTTCTCGGTTTGCCTGGAAGCAGTAAAGATAAACGATAAAGATAGAGATTAGAGCTTAAGATCAAGACAGAGCAGTAAAGTTAGAGATAGGCCTATAATAAAGATAAAGCAGTAAAGATGAAATGGTTTATGGAACTGTACTTGAAAACCTTAAAAGATGAAAATGAATGAATTGGTTGGAAAATGAATTAGATGTGTGCACTATGTTGAACGCACTTCACCAATATTGATATATTTAATTCCAACAAATAAAACTGAAACTTAACTGAAAAAGGTGTTTCTTGATTCATGACAAGCTGCTGTGTGCGATATTCACTGGAACTGATTACCAAATTGTTTTTAGTGAGAAAAGATGTTTAAATTACCTCAATGGAGTGGAGGCCATTCGTGCTGCTTGAGCATAATTATTGTCAACACAATACCTTACTCCAGAAAGGTAATTTAAACAGGTTTCTTACTGTAAAACATTGGACTCCATGTCAGTAATCAATCCCAATGAAATTAAAAAACTTTTCTTCTGAGGGTGATACCCTGCGTAGGTAATGAGAAGGATGATGATGAGAGATGACGACTACTTTTTAGACAGTCGGTAAGTAAGAAAGAAGTAAGCATAATGTAAAAGCAAGAACATGGATAGAATTATAAATATAATGAAATCTAATAGATAATCATTAGAGTAAGCATGTAAGAAAGGAATAAGTAATTTAAGCATTGACAGTAGCATAATATAAAAGAGATATCATAGCTGATGAAATGATGTATATAAGTTAATAAAATGAAATCTAATGGATAAACATTACAATATTTGTCTAAAATTTTATCTATCCTACCTTGAAAGCCGGGTTGATTGATCAATTCATCAGGTACCAGAGTTGCGAGGATTTCGGTTTGCAGTTTAGATAGAGAGCACTCAGCGACCCTGTTCATCACCACTTTTTCAGAAAGGAGAGCCATTTCCAGCAACCCCATCTGCACATGCGACTTACTGTCCCCCATATTATCTGTGTAGTTTTCCCAATCTTTGCTGGGTATCACCTCTGACAGCACATTTTTACGCCAAAGTGCTTCCACCGTATTCGGCTTGAATGGAGTTGTATCGTAGTTTGGTGGATATTCCATTGTAGAATTAATTTAAATGTACACTCACTAAGCACTGTGGTTGTTTACAAACAAATAAAATTGATAGGACAAGTTTTACATGTTACAAAGTGGACCATTAAACAATTTTCACAAATCAAGTCTCATACTTGGCAGGTCGGAGTATATTAATAATTATTATGTTCCAATCAATGGAAAAAGAGTAGCAGAGTAATTGGAATATGAACTCAGTTCTGCAACTCTTGTAGATTCACCAAAGAAATATTATGGTATATAACCAAAAATTTATAAACAACTGTTGATTTAGCTTTTTGTTGTTGCTTGTTACAATATCATGAACCATATGTATATGGCATAAAGACATATGAAAAGTTGATAGAGATATGAGAGAGCTTCTAAATTTTGAATTTTTCGTGGGTTATCAACGTGTTATCAATAATATTTACTTAATGCACAGACGACTTAAGGTACGTTTTCTTCTATGCTGAACGATCCGATGGTCGGTCGCAATATGGCTGCCAAATTCGCAGCCGGCTGCGGATGGACCGTTTTCCCATGCACGACTCAGTCGAAACGGCCAGCCTTCATGATATCTAGATCCAACTTACTAGTAACAAAAAAAATTATTCTATTTTTTAGTAAGTACTTCAATCAAAATTTAATCTATTTAGAAAAAATGATCCTTTATTTTGTGCTCTAAATTTTTTTATAAATTCCAAATTTTCCAGCCTTGGATTAATGTTTTGACCTGTGTTTTAGTGCTCTCGGACTTTCTAAATTGTAAAAGACTTCTCGGAATCTAAATTACACTGAAAATAATCAAGAACTTTCACCATGTTTCCTATTGGCGAAACATGGTTATGTTGGCGAGGTGGAATTACCTTTTGGTCTCCCACCAAATAAAGCCATACGCTAATAATAATAATATCCTTTATGAATCTCAATATTTCCCTCCTGCTCGTCTTTATAATAACTTACTATAGTCCATTCACAATCACTTGAGACGAAATAAACAAACCTTTTGCGTGTGTGTGCTTGTATTGGAAGGTCTTCTTCTATGCGAAAAAATTGGCTGCAATCGAACAGCTGACTCTTTTCTGGAACTGTGATTGGCTACAATCCGACTTGTATTGTCTCAAGACTGTTGTCTTGAGCTGTCTACAGCTGTTGGTCTGTGGCCGAAAGTTTCGCATAGAAAAAGACCTTCCATTACACGCATACACACTCAAAAAGTTTGTTTATTCCGTCTCAAGTGATCGTGAATAGAGTATAGATATTCTACAATATATATGAGGTTGTAATCCTCTGCGGCTAGTCGGATGACTGTTTCTTGAGCAGTACGGTCGTGATCGGATTCGACTGGTAGTCGTTCGTCGACGGTCAACCGCATCTGGGAATCCTATGATTCAACACAGAAACAGTCCGCCATCTTTTTCGATTACGGCCGACCGTTGGACCGTTTAGCATTGAGGAAAACGTACCTTAAAGTCGGCTGCAGTTAATGCTACCAAGGAGGTTTGCGCTGAAACAAGAGAGTTAAAAAAATGAGACAGAAAACAAGAATGTTTCAATTCAATAAACTAACTCAGTCGCCTTGGAACTTGATATTCTAATGGTTGGCAAAATTGAAGATCTAACCAAATAAAACTTTCATTAATAGACATAACTTATCATGAATATTTTCAAAATTGAATATTTTACGTGATGTAACCTATTAACTGCAGATGTAAAGCAGCTACTGTATTTTTTATTCCAAAACATCATCTGGGCATAGCTTAATTACAATTCTATAATTGACAACATCAGCTGTCAGTCCGCACAAGAAGCAGACGATACCGCCTAACTTTATGCCGTTAGCTCCAATGCCACGTTTACACCGGAATGTTAAGAACTTTTTTGAATAACGCATTATTATATAGACTTATATATTATACAAAAGTTATCAGCAAATTTTATTAACATTCCGGTGTAAACGTGGTATTAGAGTTTTTATTCAAAGTTCATAACTGAATTATTTTGGAGATTACGAAAAGAAAAGTGAAGTAGAAGTTACAATAAGAAAACTTTTAATCACTTCATCAATATTGCTACAATCATCAATTGCTAGGCTACATGCCTATATTCATAATATAGGCATATATTTTACAGGTATGTATTATAGATAATACAGGCTATATTCATAATAATTATAGGCATGATACTCTATATTCATAAATCGTCCATTGTCAATGAGAATATTTCACATAGAAAAATAATACTTTCCAATTATTCTTCAATAGATACTTGCAGCGTGCTGATGTCTGACGGATAACCATGGAATGCAAAAGTTAATTGAAGACATCAACTTGGAATGAAGGAGTCCAGTCTTTTCTTGCACGATTCTAATTGGTCCAGAGCTACAGCAACATTCTGTCTCAAAAGATGGAATTTAGAGATGGGAACTTCAACGTACTTAGTGTCGCCAGAATCGAGTTCAATCTCCAGGCAGACCATAGGCTCCAAAACTCTGGACAGATCTCTGGAAAAATTGGAAAAGTCCAAATACAGTAAAACTAGAAAAACAAATTATTTTAAAGGGTACCTACTGTGATGTATTAGTAGAACTACAGTTTTGGAATAGAATAATACAGTGAAGTATCGGACATCTAGTTTGAATTAATGAATGTTAAGGGCTAAATTTAATTTTATTATAATAAGTAACTTCTTGATAGATATCATTACAAAATGAAATCTATCAAGTGATATCTTCGAAAATACCCCTGGAGTTGATGGATGAATAATGCTGTAGTTGCTATAGCTTCATAAATTTCAAATAGTTATTACTAAATTTGTAAATTTTAGGTCTTTAGTAAGTTATAATAAATTCCAAGATATTTATAAATTTTCAAATTCTGTTCTAGATAAAATACGTTCAAACTTTCTTCTAGATATAGGCCTAATACGTTCTATATGTAGCAAACTTCAGGCCTAGATAAATTGAAGAGTGAAGACCTTTTGCCAAGATGACAGCTGTTCAATTGATTATAATAGAGTAACTGAATAAGTTACACATTACGGTACGTGTCATGAGGGTGAGTACATGCATTCGGTAGAACACCCGCCATCTTGGCAAGAGCTCTCCCCCTGCTATTCATCGATTTTACCTACCTGGAAGAAATGACTATATTTACTCTCCATTTTATATTGGCACCAGATGAAAATTGGAAAGACATTTTATATTTATTTACAGACCAATCCTGAAACAAATAAATAAAACTTATCAAGATATTTAATTACCGCATACAGGAAAAATATTATAGATCAAGTAATGTGATAAACTCATTACTCTACAAATTATTAGATGAATTGATCAAGCAATACTGAGCTCACTGCTGTAACTTGGATAGAAAAGACTAAAGATCATTTTCAAGTGAGGTGTGATGTATAAGAGCACAACACCCGTCATGCATCCAGACTGGAGATGCCGCGGTGCAGACTGACAGTGACAGATACAGCAGTTTTCCTTTCTCAGGTCATTTGATTCTTCAACGCCTTTCCAGGTGAAGTGCAAGTTATACAAAATTCAGTGAGAAGTGGGCTACTGGCTAGGCATTCAGTACAGTGTATTCACTGCAGGAGTAGCTGAAACCCCCATGAAATGTCCCTCATTCCACTCCTGCAGTTATTTATTTATTTTATAGAATAAAAAAAATTAATAAATAATTGCAGGAGTGGAGTTTTTATAGAATAAAAAAATAAGTGCAGGAGTGGAATGAGGGAAATTTCATGGGGGTTTCTGCTTCTCCACAACACTTAAATCCTTATAAAATGGTTTTAATTAAAGACACTGCCAATCTGGAAGCCCCAGTCCTTGGCAACGAACTCAAGTATCAAGTAAGTATCGTCCATCTAAACAAAAAGACAGGTATTTGACAAGAACTTTTACTCTAGCGAGGTGGGCCACTAAAAGACACTTTAGCCAAGAAGACATTCAAGCAAGATGGGAAAATAACTCCAACTTAGTCAATATTGGTTCAAAAATTTTAAATTTAATCTCAAAATGTAGGAAACATTCCGATCTACAGTTTGAAACTGAATAAGTAATTGAACAAATATTGACCGAGCTAGAATCATTTTTCGATCTTGGCAGAATGTCTTCTTTGCTTAGATAGCTTGGACAGACTATATCAATAAAATTTTAGAGCTTTCAAATTATAAATATGGTAAGCCTTCCAATTGTAAGAAAAAATAAGTATACAGTGAGTCAAGTTTGATTCTATTTTTCTTTAGAAATCATTCTGATTTTGATTAACTTGGCCTAGTTACCATTTCAAATCAAAATGCTTCATCAATAATTAATTTATTGAGAATAATTTTTTTACTGCACTTTACCTTAATATTAATGATTTATAAGACACTTGATAGAAATTTATTTGATACTTGATAAGTGAAAAATTTTATATTATTTCAACATTCAAATCCATGGTATGCACGAACATAACAAAGTAACATAACCTCAAAGTCAAAGAAAAAGAATCAAAAAGTTGCACTACAACATCGATACACGAACTCGAGTATCGAAGTTTCAGATGTGAGTTATCGATACATTTCTATATGGGCTATTTCAAAAGTGCGGCTTTGAATAAAACAATTTTATTACTAAATTATTTAACTTATAAGTAATGTTATGAAGTAAGTATTTACTTTCTTAATGTAGGTAGTATCATTTTACTTCCCATTATAGTAAGAATATTACATATTTTTTAAATGATACAGACATGAGTATCTTATAAGGTAAAAAATACAAAGATGCTTTAAAATGCCTGTGCATGGATAAGGAATATTCCTTATTGGTACCTATAGGTCTATTATACGGTATTATAACTACCTAACAATATAGATACCAAACAATATTACTTGAGAAACGATAAAATACTGTAATTAAATCATATCTAAAAATATTGTAATGAACTCCAATTTTACTTCTCAGTTTCATCTTACTTTGCTTTGATTACAGATTCCACCTCCTCCTCATTATTGCTTTGTTATTCCAAGGAAATTTTTCTTTCTCGCCTTCATTTGAATATTCCTACGTTTCAAGTAAACTTCCTTGATCTAATAGTAATTAGATCACAACTATTAGAAAAACAAGGAAGATTCAAGAAGAGGATAAGTAGTGGATTCATTCATTCAAGTGTCAAGTGAACGACTACGAGTTAGTATTCATCTCATAGTGTAACATCTCTATCTATCTATATATATATATATATATATATATATATATATATATATATATATATATATATATATATGAATATCAACATATCTTCCTTTAATATGTTAAAGGAGGCTATGATATCAACGATTCTTCCAATCTATTACAGTTTAATTTTTCACTGCATATTTGTCACAAGTCACTACAGCCTCTCTCAAATTAAACTTCATTCTATATTAATTTATCTTAAATTATTCATAGTATCTAAAAAATTAACAGCTATTTATTTCACATCTCATAACATTCGATTAAATAACCAGCAACAGATTGAAAGTACCGTACGATACCCAGGTATAGTCTGTCCAAGTGAAGGAGATATTCTGGCAAGATGGGAAAAGAACACTCCAGCTCGGTAAATATTAGTGTTGAGATTTCATAAATTTTTAAATTCTGTTAACTTATAGCAAAGTTGATCCTCGTAACTCGAGAGTTATATGGTTATAGCCTGTGTTAGCAAAGAAGACATTCTGGCAAGATGGGAAAATGACTCCAGCTCGGTCAATATTGGTTCAAAAATTCTACATTAAATTTAGTCTCGAATTGTAGATCAGGAAGTTCACTAAAATTTGACACCAAATTGATAATTTTTTTAAACAAATATTGACTGAGCTGGAGCCATTTTGCAATCTTGCTAGAATGTGTTCTTTTTGCTTGGACAGACCAGGGGCGAGGCGACCGAGGCGATCGCCTTGGGCGCCGCGGCCTGGGGGGCGCCTCGGCATTGTAAATTTTTCTTCCCCATTTTTAGATTTGAACAACTTGTAATAGTAAATGTAAAATAAATGAATAATTGATGAGTAAGCAATAGTCGCATCAACATCCTGTGTCTCCGATAGGTGTTAAATTGTTTTGTACAATTTCTGAAGTCTCGTTCTGTGATTGATTAAATAAAAAAGATTTTCATTTGAAGAAACCACCTCCAGTCCTCCATCTATTAAAATTACAAATCTATTATTTCATATCCAGCTATACCCTTGTTAAAATATTGTGTATTTTTAGCATATAAATCAATAACCGTTGAACTTACAGCTAGTTTACGCAGCTAATTTTACAGGATTTGATAATCGTAGATTTCAATAAAATAAATGCCTTTAAAGAAATAGAAAAATTAATATTTTTTGAAAACTGTCAATTTTCCGTCATTGTTATCTCGATAACAAAGCGGTTTTGGGGGTGAGTCTCATGGAACTTTTTTCTCTAATTGGTGTAAGGAATCACTTTGCCTGAGAAGTATTGCTCATTTCTCCTGAAACATTCTGTATATTTAATGAATAAATCCAATTAAAAACAATAGATTTAAATTACAAAAGATAAGGTTTCAAATTCTAGATTGTCTAAAAGGTTCCCCACATAATCCTCTTTGACCCCCCCCCCCTGGATCCGCCACTAACTTTTGAACATGAACATAGTATTGTCCAAGAATTATAAATGTGGTCTCAAAAGTAGAATTTATTGTTTCCTACAATTTGAGATCAAATTGATAATTTTTGAACCAATATTGACCGAGCTTCTTTGCTTGGGCAGACTAAACCGCTATGTGAACTTTGGAGGTGGACATTTAAACGTACCGGTAGAGATAGTTTGAGGGGCGCCGCAAATTTTCTTGCCTCGGGGCGCTACAATCCACGCGACGGCCCTGGGACAGACTATATTTCCTTTGAATCTGTTTTACAATTATGTAGCTTGTCAATCTCAACAAACCAGTTTCAGACTGTCTTGATTCGCCAACCGCCATGTTCTGAAGGAATTGAAACTAAATCTTGATGCATACAATAGTTGAACAATATCATAATTATTACATTATGTAGCCTACAACAAAAGTTGCAATATATTCCATAGTAGTGCCTAGTGCACCTATTTATACGACATGTGAAGGACTAGAATTGAAATTCATAGGCTACAAATTTTTTAGAGAAACTTTTATTGAAATAAACAAATTCAAAATTTTTACAAAATTCAATACATACTATATAAATACAATAATTGAAAAATTTACACAAGTTTCTCATTCGGTTACGGTTTAGGTATAAAATTACACTAACGATCAACTAGCCTACAGAGTATTAGAAAGAATTGAAAGACCACAAAGATTTGAATCAACCTGAAATGACTGCTACAAAGTATAAGTTAGTCTGTCCAAGCAGAGAAGACATCCTGGAAAGATGGGAAAATGATTCCAGCTCGGTCAATATTGGTTAAAAAATGATAAATTTTGTCTCAAATTGTAGGAAACATTCTGATCTACAATATGAGACTGAATTTATAATTTTTTAACCAATATTGACAGGGCTGGAGTCATTTTCGCATTTTGCAAGAATGTCTTCTTTGCTTGAACAGACTATAGTAAGACATTTTGTAAGTTGGATCAATCTTTTTACTTAAAAAGAAGTACATTTAATACTATTTAATATATTATAATACTGTAATATCAATTATTCAGTGTTGAAGGAAGATTCAAGAAGATCAAAGTCGACATTGATTGAAGGTACAGGTTTACTAATTCTATAAAATATTCAATCTTAATAATGAAATGTGTATGTTTGAGTTGGGCATTTTATTGAAAATTTATTATTTATGTTATATTTACGATGTCACACTCAACATATACAATACATTATTCATTATATTAGATTGAAATTACACGCTTCATTTTCTTCAAACCATTTCATTTTTATAGATACTTCAAACAATAATTATCTGGTCAGTTAGAAGTTAGAAGGTTTAGAATAAAATATATCACAAAGAGTTAGAATACTGGAAGAGCATAAAATTTGTTACAAAATTGTTAGAGAAGTTGATTATATAGTTTTTAATTTTTCAATTTTTGTAGGTTCAACTAGAATGTTTGCCTTCATTACGCTCTGATAAAAGACAAGAGATGACACAACGTTTTCAATAGTTATAAGTAATGCTACACATATACATAATTACATACTACAAAGTCATGTAATTCTATTTTCAAGTGAAATTGAGATACTGTATTCAAACAACATTCATTAAAATATTATAAAAGACCGAGAATTATACATTTTTAACTTTATTGGTTCAATTTGGATGCTTGAGTATTTCAGGAATTTTGCCAGAAAACTAAATTAGAATATTAATTCACAATTCAAAAGTTTATACACATCAATTTCATCTACCTGACTTCCACTTTCAAGTATCAAATAGGATTTATTTACAGTAAGTTATAAGGTACATAGATAATACGTTTAATTCCTTCCACACCAATCAAAATCAGCTAGAATTAAGATTGATAAAATGAAAATTATTTTTAAAAAATCAAACTATCACAGAAGGTTCTTTTTCACTTCTTTCTTGAACTATTTCGAGTTTTTTCTCAAACGTTGGAATCTACATTTCGGGAAGAGTAAAGATATGACAGTCTATTATTAACCTATAGCAGCTCAACAAATTTGAGATCAAGCTAAGAAAATCGTTAGCACATACTCCATGACTCCATGATTCAACTAAAAATACATTAGATTAATTATACATGACTTATTTACAAATATTATGAAAAAATATTAATACAATAGTGGTAATAATTACTTTGCTTGTTTCTTCTTGTCCTTATCCTGCTTCTGTATGACGAGTTTGTTCTTGAACACAGTAACCTTAGTATTAGTCGAGGAGCTTCCAGCAGATCCTTGCAGCCGCTTGAGGTTGTGCTGCGGTATGCTGGGCTGCGACGCAGCTGCAGCAGCCGAAACCAGAGCACCGTCTCCCGGTCTAATGACGTCATCTGCACGACTCATCAACGGCATGTTGTGATGGGACGACGGAGATGAACTCACACCTCCACGGCCTCCCTTATAGATCGCCTCCAACTCCTGTAGACGTTGTTTCAAGGCCTTATTCTGACGACAACAACGGTCAGATTCGTCAGCGCCAGAGTTTACACTGCTCAACTCATCTGCGTAATGTCGGAACAGTAAGTGAATCTTCTCCTGGTGATCCTTTTGTGCGGCTATCAATCGTTTCTCATACTCCAACCTCGCTTGTTTTAGCGTGTGACTCAGTTCCTGTATTTTCCACGCCTGTGCCGCAGACTGTCTATCCATCTCAGCAATCTGTGTCTCTAGTTTCCTTCCGCTCTCACGCAAATCCACCACCTTATTAAAGTACTTACACAACAGCGATTTTGTCTCAATCATAGACAACTTCATGACACGAGCAAGCAGCATCTCCTCCCCCTTCTCCCTCTCGCCCGACGATAACAGTTCACAACTTCCCCCACACATCACCTCATTCTTGTATTCTATTGTTGCATCTATAGCCTCAATTGCTTCATCACACTCTAAAAACTTTCGTTCTTCAACCTGTGTGAGCACTTTATCTTTATTGAACTTAGAATCCAAAGTTCTCCTCTTCTCCATCAAATAATCTTTTGTCTTCCTAAGATTTCTGATCTCGTGTCGAAGTACTTCTTTGGCATCAACAGCTGACTCCTCGAAACTTGAAGATTTATTTTTCAAAACGTGTTCCAAATGAGAAAACCTATCACTAGCTAATAGCATATTTGCATTGGTTAATTTGTCTTGGGAGAGTTTCTCTTGAGAAAGTTTTTCTTTCAAAAACTGTTCCCGTTTTTCAAGTGACTCCTTTTTTATATCCAATTGTTCTTGAAGTTTTTGAGAGGACTCTTGAAGTCGTTGTAATCTAGCTTCTTCTTCCGCAATCCATTTGAACCTTTCATCATTTTCACTCTCGGTTCCAAATTCTCTACTACTTTTCGATTTTTCGAAATCTTTTCCGTAAGCTAGCTCCAAACTTCCCGTTCCTTTCTCAAGTCTCCCCTCTTCCTGTTTCTTCTTTTGCTTTGCCTTATCTTCATCAGATGATTCAGAATACTCTCTCTCCTCATGAATAGATTTCGATTGTAAATGATTCGGTAATCCAGATAATAAACCAGCAGAAATTTCTCCGGGCAAAATACTTTTCCTTCTAGCAGACATATAGGATTGTTCTGGTCTCTTTTTCAACTCTGGTTCCTTAGTAACTTGCTTGCTACAGTTATCTTTCATTTGATTGACAACCAATTCATCAGTCAAATTTTTGAATTTTGTAAATGAAACTTCCAATTTTTCTAATAGATTATCATTATGTGTAGTAGCAGGTTTGATTTTATTAGAACAACTATTTGATTCATCATTCTCATCATTTTCTGAAACTTCTTCAAACTCGAAAATATCATCTTCATCAAACTCTTCATTCTGCTCTTCTAACTCATCTTGCTCCTCAATACATTTGCTTTCAGCTAGATTCTCTTCATCTGAATCCAAAGAGCTTGTAGAGTTACCGGAGTCGGATTGGCTTTTAGTGTCGGTCTCAGTAACCTCTTCAATCCTCTCCAAAGACTTTCCAGCGTATCTCTGATGGCTGCTTGTCTTGCTTTCTTCAGTCACAATACATTCTTCACACTCCTGCTTCAAACACAACCACTCTTCAATTTGTTCCCTTGTTCCTTCCGGCATTTGGTTATCATTGTTGACAAGCTTGTTGAACAATCCTTCAGCGTTGGAAACTAACTTGAGCCACTGTGACGCTGCAAATTCAAGGCCGAAAGAATCAGATCTTAGAACATTATTATTGTTACTACAGTTGGATGATGCCAAATCATCTTTAACGAATGTGTACTTGTTCAACATGTGGATGTGATCGATGAGACGTAGACTGTTAAGTGTTTCGCTGTAATCGGCTGAACTAGGAGATAGACAACATAAGAGGAGTGTTTTCATAGTTCCGTTGAAAGAGTCTTTAAGAATGGGAAAGAGTAATGATTGTGTGAAAGGCGAGGAAGGTAGCCATTGTCCAGAAAACGAAGCAATAATAGACGATATCACACCTAACCCCGCATTGGTGACTACTTGCTGTGTACCCTGCATTGGTCCCGTGGGGCTCATCACGTACATTTGTTCACTACCTGCCAAATCGACAAACAACGCTTGAGAAGACCTCACTTCAGTGCGGCCGCGGTTCGAGAAACGTTTCTGTCTAACTTTAATCACCACCACACAATGCGACAAACTCGCTGCTGGATTCTTGTTTGTCCTGGCTGTTTGTCGTGCATTCATTCCAGTTCGAATACAGTTGAACAATTCACTAACATTCTGACAAACCACCTCCTTCAACACCTGACAAAGTTGTCAAACCTTTATCATCGGTTTTAAAGTACAAATTAACATTGTTACATTGACTAGAACTTAGGAGATCGCGCATTTCTTCATTAAAAATCTCAACAAAACTAATACTAACACTAAACTGAATACCATAATGCTGGCGAAACGTCAACAATTTATTGAATATTTCCCGAGCAGCTCTGGGAAGAACTCCATACTTTGTTTCACTAAGTGCACAATGCAGACTAGGCCCGAGTAAAGTGTAGGTCTTTCCCGAATTCACATTACCATACGCAATGAATGAAACATCGTAACCTTGCAGCATGTGATCTACTCGTTTCTGTATGACAGCATCGTACACTTGGCTTTGGTCGCAGTCCATGGGTAGAGCATAGTCGACGTAGAACGACATCTGATTGGCGAGGAGGATCTCGCTGGTCTGTGGCAGCGCGTAGAGGCACACATCCTCGCGCGAATGTCCCAGCTGGATTGGAGGACGAATCCTGGCTGCTACTTTGATGTCTGACTCCATTTTGAAAGTTTGTAATCTCAGCCACTGCACATCTTCAATAAACAGCTGATGACCGAAGGTACACTTCTTCTACAGTCAGAATCTGTTGAAAGAAAAGTGTTTGATTACTATTGTAATATTATTATGTTGTGATAAATTGCAAATACAGTACAACTTAGTATAAGGTTCAACATAAAAATTTAAAAATTCAACTGAGCTGTAACCTAGTCGATATTGTAGAAACGTTCCTTTATGTAATGAAACACATATAGATGTTGTCAATTCTCTACACTTTTTATTGGTACAAGACCATAATTTCGTGACTCGTAAATGTGAAAATGTGAGCTGTGTGATCACAAAACCATGATCGTGTACCAATAAAAATTGTAGAGAATTGACAACATTAATGTGTTTTTATTTCATCAAAGTTTACCCTACTATGTTAAGTAGGTTCAATGAATGAATAATTGAAGTTGGTGAAGTGGATTAATGTTGAATGATTTATGAAAATATTTTTTGGTAGATACATAATATAGTTTGAACAAAGAGATTTCAATCAACTGACTATTTATGAAATGTATAGCTGAAACCAATAAGTTTCGTCCGTCTCTTGAACGTGATGTAATCTACTATCAGCTGATTTGAAGCATCTATTGTTTCTTTTGATTACAAAAACATCAGTTTTGGGCTTTGCCTGATGTACAACTCTTCGATGTAAATTATTCATTTAAGATGATTATTATTATTATTATCATCTAGGCAGACGAACCAGCGCAGCTTTTCGACGTTTGTTTCTTATTTCTAATAAAAAGGTTTATTGACCAATAGTAACAATTGAATTTACGACATACTATATGTATAGTCTGTCCAAGCAAAGAAGACCCTCTGGCAAGATGGGGAAATGAGTCCAGCTTGGTCAATATTTGTTCAAGAATTATGAATTTGGTCTTAATAGTAGATCAAATTGTTTCCTACAATTTGAGATCAAATTGATAATTTTTGAACCAATATTGACCAAGCTGGAGTCATTTTCCCATCTTGCCAGAGGGTCTTCTTTGCTTGGCCAGACTATACATCTAGGTGATGAGTGTTACTCCAACATTGTTGTTTTTCAATTGCTTGAACAGAGTATCTGCCACAGTATTTCAATTCAATGTTTCACATTGTAGCCCTCAAATAAGTTGCCAGAAATAAAAATGTTGAGAATGAAAACGGCGTCAAATCCAATAGCAATGTAAACTCACAGTTCAGTTCCAATAACTTGAAGGAAATTTAAATATTAAACATCAATGATTCTAGAAAACTAGAAAAAGGATAGGCAATGTAAAAAGACTGGAAAAAATGAAGAGCAAAATAACATAGGAAAATGATAGATAGAACGTGAATGAAAAGTGGGAAACGTGAATAAAAATGTTAAAAATATGAATTGGGAGAGCGAAATAAAGTATTAGTAGTAAATAATATGTTCAAATTTTCAACTGAAATAAGAACTTTGGGAAAAAAGTTATTCCGATTGAAAAATGTCATCTCGTGCGTGACTTAACTTCACGGTCACTAAACAACCATCCTCACCGAGTGGCCCATACTCAGTACAATACCTTTAAACATATTCACCCAAAATTAAATCAATGAAAAAAAAAGTCCGGATTGATCTAGTGTGACATGGTCTCATTGCATTATCTAATTGTTCACGGTGCACTCAATTAATAAATCATCTCTCATTATGAATATAAAAAAATGATATAAAACTGGCTGAATCTAATGGTGATTGGCTAGGGATAGTTGGAACAATCGATAGAAAAATATGAATTTATGAATTATTACGTTTTGGTTTTTAAGAGTAGCATTCAAACAGATGTCACTCAGTGAGTGATAATAGTAAGGTCACTGAAGCTCCACAACTTGAGCACAATCCTAAAGCTCATGCGGGAATCACTCTCACAAAAATATTGAGTTTTAGAATATACTGAGTTAGTACCATAAGCTGGGTAAGTAGAGGACCAGTCGAACAGCTGAAACCAATCACAGCTTTTGTCTTGTCCTTGAGTTGAACAACAAAAGCTATGATTGGCTACAGCTGTTCGGCTGTTTAAAGCATTTATTGTGGTAGGTACTTACAGAACACAAAAAATTCTCTGCGCACATTATAAGAAATGTACGGATGATTCTGGTCTGACCTCATCTACTCCAATGCAGCAATGCTAAATAAAGCCTTCCCACAAGTTTTGTCCATTCACCCGTGACTCCAGCCTTATCAGTTTCACAAATTATTAAATCGGAACAAATATTAACTGGAACTTGGAATGCTAGCGATTGATCAACTCAATTATTTATATTTTTCTTGGTTGAATAAGTTAGGTCTAACTTTACCTTTATGCTCCAAGAAATTCTTCGATTGTAGATCAGCGTAGCAGTACCACGAGAAAGCAGCAACAAGAGTCCTCTGAAACTATTATGAAAACTTTTCTTAGTTTCATATACCAAAATTAAAATAAGACGGACTCAAGTATGACCAAATATAACTTTTTGAATACAGGTAATAATTTATACATCAATATTGATAGTTACGGCCGTTGATTTCAAATAGATACAACTTTCAAAATAGATCAGAATGTTTCCTACAATTTGAGACTAAATTTATAATTATTGATCCAATATTGACAGAACTGGAGTCATTTTCCCCATCTTGCCAGAATGTCTTCTTTGCTTGGACTGACTATAATTTCCCTAACTGTGTTACGCCCCTTTTGAAAAATGTAACAAACTTATCATAATTCATAAGACACAGACGGACATGGGCTGCTGTTCTTTTGAGGTGTTATCCCAATATCATGGGTCCTTGGCAATTTTTCATCAAAGCATTTATAATAAATGATACCTACCGTTACCGAAGAGAATTTCAAAAGAACAAATTGTTTGCTCCGAACATCCACAATGTACAGCGTATAGGCTTTAAGTTACAAAATTGTGTTGGGTCTATTTTCAATATTGAGCCAAGTTAGTAACTTATGTATTTCAAATTTCAATTGTTAGCTCCACTTGTTTGAAGCAAATATTTTGCTGTTTCATGAAGGGTTGGGTGTGATTGCACCCTTAGTTCTATCTGTAGTAAACTTACTTGGGTGATTGAAGAACAACCTTCATTGATTTCAAGTTTTTCAATTTCATGGGCCAATAAAATAAGTTATGTGCATGAATGAATACGTTGATCTTCTTTTGAAATGATTGATTGTAATGATTTTGGCTATTCGTTTGCAATGCACAAATACAAAGTAAAACAAAAAAGTAGGACTTGTTATGGTAAAAATCGTCACTGTTATGTCTAGGATAATAATAGTGAACTTTGTTCTTTTTCACGGGTCTATAACATTGATCATCATAATTCTTTGAAAGAATTCAAAAGGAAAATCTGTATACAGCATATTTAAACAATATAAACATCCTACTGATCCAAAATAAGTCAATTGTTTGGGATTTGCATCAACTAACCTACAAATAATGTACCAGCAGAATATTGTATACAAAGGGATCGCTTTTAGTTTTCGAGTTCGGAAATGAAGATTCACCATGATGTAAACTATATCATTATCAATAAGATTTTCAACTCACCTTGTTTATAATATTATAAATAATGAATAAATTTCTCATTCCCATAAATTGTTAACGAATTTACAGAACACAGACAGCAACAAACGAACAGGAACAACAGCTCGACTGTCGACTCTCGACTCGAACAAGACTATCGATCAATCGATATATCGCTAATTCGCTATCGACTATCGTATCGTTCTCGTTCACTTGGGAATGTACAAGTTGGTCGTTGGTTGGTACACTCACACAACTTTCCTTGCCATTCATATTTGCGGACGGTATCTAATACAAGTAATAAATACTAATAATGGCTGGTGGCTGTGGCTGCGCTGGCTTTCGGAAAAGTGGTTTTTCGGAACACTCGTAGCCACCCAGTATTTATACGTAATCATCAGCAAGTGCAAATTGCAATAGGCCATCACTTCCTCTTCTGCTGGTACTAACAGTGAATTTTTCACTCGTCGCTGAAGCCTCGCGCCTACCGGCGCTTCGGCCCATCATGATATGTATGATTTGCAATTATCACAAGTCCATGACGCCTCGCGCCTGTCGGCGCTTCGGCTAGCAAAATCCATTATTCTCAACTATGCTTCGGATCTTCTGCTATTTTGCCAGTAACGATAGTCATGGCAGTCGATAGGGCTTATATAGGACTATTTCGGGTATGAGTTTAAGAAAAATCGTAAAAAACACAATTTTTGGCATATTATTCGCCATTTCTTGATTTTTTTTTCAATTTCTTTAAGTCGGCTCCTCATGGTATAAGAACCTTGATTTCGAAGTCAATCGGTCAATTAGGAATCGAAATATTGCAAAGTCTATTATTCTCAACAATTCTGTGGATCTTCTGCAATTTTGCCAGGAACGAGACTCGTGGCAGCCAATAGGGCTTATATGGGACTATTTCGGGTATGAGTTTAAGAAAAATCGTTAGAGCCGTTTTCGAGAAAATCGTGAAAAACACCATTTTTGGCATATTATTCGCCATTTTTTGATGAATTTTTTTTAATTTCTTCGAGTCGGGTCCTCATGGTATAAGAACCTTAAGTTATAAATTTCAAGTCAATCGGTCAATTAGGGATCAAGATATAGTGTATACAGACATACACACATACATACACACTCACACACAGACCAATACCCAAAAACCACTTTTTTGGACTCAGGGGACCTTGAAACGGATAGAAAACTTGAAATCGGGGTACCTTAAATTTTTTTGGAAAACAATACTTTCCTTACCTATGGTAGTAGGTAGGGCAAGGAAAGTAAAACGCGCTTAACTCTTACCAGTTCGTCGCACATGATCCTGCGATCCTGGTAGACTGATGGTGAAAAAGCCTGCAGCTCCTTTCTCAGTATTGATCAAACAAATCTAATTAATTTCACTATCTAATTAATTTCTTCATAAAACATATCCTCTCTTAAGTTCGGTTTTCATTATTTTCGAGAAGCAGGACTTCGAAATTTTTTGAACAAAATTCTCTTTTTTTGGACAAAAAATAAAAATAAATAGAGTAAGTTCTAAAAAGTATATATTATGAGTTCTCATATTCTGTATTACAGAAAAAATAATGATTGTAAGCTATACTGATTAATAACTTTACATAAAAGGTATTATAATTTCTGAGTACAGTATTATTATAATTACATATTTGTGATCATATAATTATAAGCTTTAGAAGAATTATTTCTGGCTTAGGAAATAATCAATCCTTCAATAAGGTACCTATGTGATAAAAAAATAATATTGAAGAGCTTTCTGATACTGTACTTTCAATTCCATCAACTTTTAATAAATAAATTTCACAAGGTGATTAAAATTTTGACCACGATGAGGTGATAATATGCAAATTGAATATAAATCTAGTAGACTAGTATTGTAAAGCAATTCTCTGTATAGCAAACTTAATATTTTCTGAAGAAAGGAATCAGGTGAAGTTTAGTAGGCTAACTTCAGAATAAACTGAGAATATTCCATGAAAGCTATTTAATCAGGTTTATTTATTATTTTTTGGCGAATGAGAATACACTCGTACGTACTTTGTTACCAGAAACCATCAAAGGTCATCATACCAAAATAGATTTTTATTCGCCTACCAGATTTGCATTTCACACAAGGAAAGTGTGACTATAAAGGTCGACTGAGCTGAATAAATTCCTTATTATTGCAGACCTGAATTTACATGATGCGGTCCATTTATATGCCAGCACGGGGTGTGGCTCAACCAATAATATGACGATATTCAAAGCGGTTTGATTGCGAAATGGAAACTGAGTTTAAAATACAAGTTTTGAACCAGTCATATGAGTTGGTTAAGTCAATTATTGGTATAGTCTGTCCAAGCAAAAAAGACATTATGGTAAGATAATAAAATGACTCCAGCTCGGTCAATATTGGTTCAAAAATTATAAATTTGGTCTCAAATTGTAGATTAGAATGTTTTCTAATCTTTGTTTGAGACCAAATTTATAATTTTTGATCAAATATTGACCGATCTGGAGAAATTTTCCCATCTTGACAGAATGTCTTTTTTGCTTGGACGACTATAGTTGTAGCTTTGCACTAAGCCGGTCGCAACACTCGCAACGACCACATATTAAGTGCAAATCTTGTACTTATTATTATGTGGTCGCAGGCCGGTTGACTTGCATGCACTAAATGCTTGCACAACCGGTACATCCAGATCCAGTTGAAACCGAAAGTAGGTACTTTCCTGATTGGTGGTTTCATTCACTTCTGTTCGCAATTATTGCACCTTGATATTTCTTTGAACCGTACTCAAAAACAGTAATTCGATAGAATAAATATAATGTAAGGAAACTAGTGTATCAAATTCAATTGGTCTTTATGAATAAAATTGAAAAAAATATCCGAGGTGAAGTTGTCACTGACCCAATATTTGTATGATTATGATGATACTTAGCCTACTGTTACATGAAGCCTATTACATTATACCTTCACATTTCAGACGTATTATTATTAAATTTCAGGAATATAATATCTTATCATCAGTCAGGCTTTTATATTGTAAGGACGTATACTTGCTGGGGCTGATCAAGTATCAAAATTGTATGTAAGAAAGATTTTGATCGATATGGTGGAGATATAGTCCGTCCAAGCAGAGAAGACCCTCTGGCAAGATGGGAAAGTGACTCCAGCTCGGTCAATATTGGTTCAAAAAATATTGATTTGGACTCAAATTACAGATCAGAATGTTCCCTACGATTGAGACCAAATCAATAATTTTTTAACCAATATTGACCGAGCTGGAGTCATTTTCCCATCTCGCCTGAGGGTTTTCTTTGCTTGGACAAACTATACTTCGTTGGATAGAATATGTTTCTCCTACAGTAAAATTAGGATGTTGGTGCAAATAGGTATTTTGCAGATGCAAAATCTTGTTAAATTGTTTCAGCAGGGATATAACTGAGCTCTATGTTAGTAAGTATTTAGTTTTATGTTCTATATATAATTTGTGGTTAAAGTAATAGTTTATAGGGGTTTTCTGTTACGGAAGGGTACCATAAATACTGAAATACAGTACAATACGATACAGTATCAAGATGGTGATTGTGATGATAAATAATAATGAATATAGCCAACAGAAGGAATTGTGTTACACATTTCTAAAAAGTATTATATGAAATATGAATATATCCTCAATTTAAATTTCCAACTGGAAAAGGCCATTTTATATAGAATAAATAAGTTAGATGTACCAATGAATAAGTTAGTTGTACCAATGAATAAGTTAGATGTACCAATGAATAAGTTAGTTGTACCAATAAATAAGTTAATAGAATAAATTCAGTTCTATTCTCTCTGGTTTCCATGTTTTTCTTGTTTAGATTTTTATGGAGAAAACTCAACATTTTGGAAAAACCTATAGTATATTAGATTTATAACATTTAGGATTAAACTTTGAACTTAGGGCTATTTAAAATAATTGATAAATAAAATTGAATAAATCAAATAACCTTTTTTTAAGCTTTAAAAGTATTATCGTCCACATACATGTTATACATTATGAATATTATTATACATACATGTGAATATTATTATTGTCACATTGAAAATGGGCTTAGTCCCGAAACATATGTATATAGGTACTTATAGTAATAAGATAGTAATAACTTATAAAGCTTTAAAAAAGGGTATTTGATTTTTCCATTCCATTTATCAATTTATAACATTTAAGGTATAACAGTAACTCATTTTTAACACTGATGTACAATATAACAAGTAACTTATCACGTCTGTACCAGTGTGAAATCCGTGACCTTTGAAGAAAACTCATCACTATACAGAAAAATCTGTACCAACAACTACTAGGCTACATCAGTTGCTATTTGGGAAAAATATGAAATGAGCTACTGGAGTCGTTAGCCGTTGGTACAGTAGTGCCTACCCTCAATGATAGTGCATGTTCTTCTTTGTGGATACTGCAGCGAAAAAGCTATTACGAAAACGGAGAAACGACTTCTAGCTGCTACAGTCTTTGAGCAAAAAAGACATTCTGGCAAAATGGGAAAATGTCTCCTGCTCGGTCAATATTGGTTAAAGAGTGATAAATTTGGTTTCAAAGTGTAGAGCAGAATGTTTTCTACAATTTGAGAGATAATTTATAATTTTTAAATAAATATTGACCGAACTGAAGTAATTTTCCCATCTTGCCAGAATGTCTTCCCTGCTCAACTAGACTACACTATCTACTGGTACTGTACGCTCCCTACCTCAGATAATATCGTGAAGATGAGCAGCTGGTATGGCTTAACGAATCCAGTTTAAATTACATTTTAACCTTTGAGAAGCATCGTCAGAAAATCTCCAGTCATCGTAACCTTCTCAAATCTTGTACACAGTGCACTCAATCATCTTCCATCTATAACATTTATTTCCTCAAATGTTAGGCCTAGTCCTCATGTTATTTTTATGTGTTTCTCACGTAAATCCTATTATAAATTATATTACATTTATCCAATATACAGTTCACATCCAGTACCGGTACCCGTATAGTTTGTCCAAGCAAAGAAGACCCTTCTGGCAAGATGAGAAAATGACTCCAGCTTGGTCAATATTTGTTCAAGAATTATAAATTTGGTCTTGATAGTGGATCAAATTGTTTCCTACAATTTGAGATCAAATTGATAATTTCTGAACAAATATTGACCGAGCTTGAGTCATTCTCCCATCTTGCCAGAGGGTCTTCTTCGCTTGGACAGACTATATAGCAGCAGCAGTCTAAATTTTGTAGTTTGAGTCGGCAATTTCTCACAAGCAGGTGGAGACATAGAGAAAGAATGGCGTTTATTTATTCTGTGGTAGATCAAAGTAAGATTTCAAGTCCTTATAACACCGAGTTTTGTTGAAAAATAATTACGTTTCAAGTGAGCTATTATTAACAACAGTAATTTTCCATAAAAAATTAAATTTTTTAAAAATTAAAAAGTTGAATAAAAAGGGTTTGGCAGGACCTTCCTCAATCGTCTTTGAAATTGTTAATAAAAATTTGATTTGATTTAGAAAACTTTAATCCCCTCTCGCTTACAGCTAGAAATTTGTGGAATATAGATCTCGTAGGTACTTTATAAATAAAAAAAAATGAATTCGAGGCTTGTTTGGTTGCTGTTCTATCATGAAAAACTATACGAATATTGGAGACAATAAATTGAAATATCATTACCATTAGTGTATTAGATAATAATCATGAATGATCATATGAATTGGGTGAAATGTGAATTGTGAATTTAGTTGATAATAAACGATATTGATGATATTGAATATTGGAAACAGTTTAATAAATTATCATTACCGGTATATTAGTACCATTATTAAATAATAATCATAAATGATCATATGAACTGGGTGAAATGTGAATTGTAAATTTAGTTATAATAAAGGATATTGATGATAATAAACTTGGAAATTGATAAAGGAACTATGGAACCGACAAGTTGATAAACAATACCGTAACTTACTTGTGAATAATAATCTTCTGTGAATGAATAATTGAATTTATAGAGTAGGACGATAGAGACAATGATAAAACATGTATTCTCTCCACGTACCGTATGCAGCAGGTATGACGCACACGCAAATAACAAACTAATTTAATGTAACTTCCAACTTGGCGTAAAATATACAAGATGGGAAATACAATGTATTTCAAGTCGCAAGTTACATCAGATAGATTATAAAAGAGAAGGTTATCGAGCTTTAAAATGAGCAAACTGATACTTTATTGTAATTTGTTTTTCAAGTATTGTACCGTATATCATTACATCAAGTAATACTGTCTCAGTTATTCCTGACTCTTCTGATATTCTATTCTTGTCCTCTCTATTCCTTCATTGTTCACTGATCCATTGTACTGTACTTATTGTATATTATGCTATTTACACACTTACAAAAACTCAAGTGAAGATATATTGTTCAAAAGCTTCCTCAACTTTGAGTACCTTCACTAAAATAATTGCACTTCTATCTAATTCTAATTTTATTTATTGAAGTTTAAGTATTATTATTGAATCTTATTGTAATTGTATGGAATACTAGCCGGCAGGCTCGCTTCGCTCGCCTTGTCCGCCTAGCCAGGGGGCTCCGCCCCCTGGACTCCCGACAGTATCAGCAGTGTCAGTGAGTCAAACAGGCTCGCTTCGCTCGCCTGCATGACCTATGTCAGTGTAAGCTGAGACAAGCAGGCTCGCTTCGCTCGCCTGCAAATTCCGTTCAGAAGGGATTCAAAACTTATTGAACACAGCATTTCTAGACCTAATCTGGACCTGTTCACCAAATTTCGACATTTTCTACCAATTTATTCTCGAAAAATCCAAGAAAAACTCTGGAAATTCCGAAAAATATTAAAACGCTGATATTGAGCGTAACCTTGGGAACTATATCGGACATAGTTTGAAACTTGATTCAATATCTTCCAAATTAGTTTATCTATAATCTCGCTGAACCATTGAATTTACATTAAGGATTGGTCGTATCAAGGCGGAAGATATGCAACCCGCAATACATCTACAATTTCGAAAAACCTGATTACTGGCGTAATCTTGAACGGAATTCAAAAATATCTTAACACAACATTTCTAGACCTTATCTCTACCTACCTACCAAATATCAACATTTTCTACCGATTGGTTCTCGAAAAAATTGAGAAAACGCCGAAAAACTATAGAAAAACTTGAATATTTGGCGTATCCTTGAAAAGTTCCTGAAATCCGTTCTTAGCGCGCGTCTAAACGTCCAACTGAACATGCCTGCCAAATTTGAGCGCATTCGGTTCAGTGGATTTTTAGTTCTGGTGATGAATCAGTCAGTCAGTCAGTCAGTCAGTGCCATTTCGCTTTTATAGATATAGATATCTTGATAAAGAAGTGTTCAATGTACGATGAAAAATATTACTATAGCTCCTCAGTTGTAAGATTGACGGTATGTGCTAAAACCAAAGAATATGGGGAGATAGGTGAATACAGTATATCTCTAATATATATACTTTATATTCACTGCTAGGCTAGAACTTATAAAGAGCTACTTAACTTATTTATTCGAATTAGCTCTTATTCAATTGCTTCAGGAACAGAATTATTGAGACAACAGTAGTTGTCTTATGACTAGGAATAAACATAATTAATATGATAATATTGCTATTTAATGAACTCTTTTCGTGAAAGAATATTATTCACCCATTGGGAGAAAACATAATCAGGAACCAGCATGTAAAATAAATTTATTTCCCAAATAATAATACAAAACAGTTTGAAAATACATACAATTAAATATAATATAACAGGGATCCCCCTACAAGACTATAAAATATGCGTCTGTAAGAAGGGTGGAGTTTAATACTACTATACTTAAGAATTATAGTAATTATTCTCTGTATATAGTTGCCAGTAATTATTGTTCCAGAATTCTTGGTATGGCAGTTATTCATCTTGGAGATATAAAATATACATAAATTATTGAGATGAGAATAAAATTGTAACAGCTTAGCGCCCTCACTCATTACATCCCTTCTTTTGTATATTGCATAGAACGTAGATAATAACCAATCTTTTTCAATCTTTTTTCAAGTCGGAGATCTTATTCAATCCAACTGACATGTTTACGATTTCAGAGTTAAAATGAAATTCCTATCACCCGAACTGCTAAATAATTACTTGCTGCAGTTAAAGTCTGTGTAAGCAAAGAAGACATTCTGGCAAGATAGGAAAATCACTCCAGCTCGGTCAATATTTGTTCGAAAATGATAAATTTGGTTTCAATTTGTAAATCAGAATGTATCCAACAATTTGAGACCAAATTAATGATTTTTGAACCAATATTGCCCGAGCTGGAGTAATTTTAGAATCTTGCCAGAATGTCTTCTTTGCTTGGACAGACTTTATAAAGTGTGTAATTTCGCAACTTTAACTGCAGCAGTAGGCTACATATATGTGCCATAAATCTTCACAAACTTGAAAAATATAAATAATTCGTTATCTGTTTAAAACAAGTTATTATGGACGCAACATTTTCTGCGTAGTAAATCTTGTGATTGAATTATTCATTCTAGTTGAATTTATTGTTTAAAAAGGTGTCTATAAAATATGAAATATTGGTGCATTGTGAATGTATATAGCCATAACTAGCTCTATAATAATTGTTACTGAAGAATTAAGAGTTACATTTGCAACTCACATAAATATTCCATATTTTTCGATGGGAAGTTTTACAGCAATTTCATTCATATAAACAACCATCCTCACATTAAACGTCTAAAAATTGAATAACTACTGAACTCATTACAATAAAATCGTAATTTATTTATGTATATTAACAATTTATACAGTGAAATACAATATTGGAGTTCATATTCACTAAACAATGACCATACAACTTTTTAAAGTGCTAATTTAATATCCAAAGTTTAATATTGTGTACTGTTACTTAATAGGATAGAAATAATAAAACAGTTTATTTATTCATTATTCATTTGTGTATTCTCATTTGCCTATTGATTGTGAATTGATTAATCGAATGACTTTTTGAAGCCATTAGCCGGTAGTCACTTTACATACGATATTTTCTCCAATTCGATCAATGAAATAAATGAATCAATCTCAATGGAATGAATTGCTGCTGACAGATATATCATCCTCAATTCAATCATCGGTTTTGAATGTGTCTGAGTGGAAGTGGCAGATATAAGCATTAGTAAATGACGACTGCCCTTTACATTATTATTGGAATCACCAACTGATCTAACTTCCGAATTGATGTAACACGCTTCATATAGAGAATACACGGTATTTCAAGTCATAAATTACATCAAATAGAGTTCAAGTTGAGTGAGTAAATTTGGGAGTGGTCGTCCAGGTTGAGAGGTGATGTCATGAATACGTTGATGGTAGTAAACAACACTCCCAAGCTCAGTGAATTCCACTCAGATCACGTTCTATTCTGCATTCCCCGAAAATCTCTCACGGACTTTTCCAAAAAAATTTTAGGGTAGTCTACCATCAATTCCATGAAAATGGTTGAGATCAAAAGATGAATTTTTCTAATACAATAGAAAAATGCATTTATTCTTCGTGACATTATTATAAATACAGAATTATTAGGTACCTAACACACATTTACGGCTTGATCATAAAGAATAATAAAATGAACAATATGATGTAGTACTCCATGTAGAGTATATTATAGGGTCGAGAAATAATTGCTTGTATTTTAACTAATAATTCTAAGTGTAATTAAAGTTGAATGAATTTATTTACAGAAATTTGGGGATGAAGCCTATTATTTTGTATTGAATTTCTACAAAGATCTTATGTCATATTTGCCAACTTATCACTGTACTGAACACTACTGTTCCTGATTTGTAAAAGATAATTTAATTTTCAATTGGAAATAAAATTAGAAAATCACAGTACTCTTGGAGTAAACCTTTCAGCACGACATGTTTCGGTGTCATTAGACCCATTCTCGAGTGCAAATAAATTGTTTTTTACTTTTTCGGGTTTTTTCTCCTATCGTATGATTGCAGGTTTGACGTCTAGTAGGATCGGACTCGTTATAGTATCTGAAATGCCTTATGACCCCTAAAATATATGTCGTGCTGAAATAAATACTGTAAGGGTACTGTGATTTTCCGCATTTACAATTATAACAATATTATAGTAAATAATAAAAATACAATAATTATTAGTAGCTATTGAACTAATTTTAAACAACATATTGAACATTCCATTTCTATTCTAGCTTGCTTTCTCTACAACCATCAGTAATAGTGGTTAGTGGATTATAAGATTTTGCCCTCAACATGTAAGAATAATTACGTACATGTTGTTCATATTTTATGCAATTTGTGATAACTCAGACAACAGATTGCATAGCCGCAGCCGGTTTAATGTTAATGGTGTCGATGCTCGTACGCTGACCTCTCCACAAAACATAAAACTCATGACAAATTCATAGCTTCTAGGGAATTATCCAGACTAAGCGTTTCGAACGGTTTATGAAACTCAGGTTAATTTACTTTGCCGCGTTGTGTCGGCAAATAATTCCCTTTAGTTTAGGTATGCAGTATTCATTCATATAACAGGTAGAAGCGTAACCAGCTGCATATATCATAACGGAAGTCTTGTGCCTTCTTTTACGAGCATGGACTTCTCGCATCTCTAAACTTGCTATGGTAGGCTACTCATCATCTTTCAGGTCCTGCTATTAGCCTGGTCGAGCAAAGATGACGTTATTCTGGTAAGATGAGAAATGACTCCAGCTCGGTCAATATTGGTTCAAAAATTAAAAAATTTGCGCTTAAATTGTAGGAAAAAATCTGATCTACAATTTTAGACAAAAGTTATAAATTTTGAACGAATATTGTTTTTCAATATCTGTCTGTCTGTCACAATGAATCAACAGCCCATAAAGGGCCTAGGTCTACCAGCTGGTTGCCAGTTTCATAATCATGTTTTTCAATATCAGCTCGATCAATATTGGTTCAAAAATTATAAATTTGATCTCAAATTGTAGAGCAGAATGTTTTCTACGCTTTGAGACAAAATATGTAATTTTTGAATCAATATTGGAGTCATTTTCCCCATCTTGCCACAATACCTTCTTTGTTCGACCCACTATAGCACTATGCAACAGGTCATCAGAACAGAAAATTGCTATTTCTCTGAATGATATGTGACAGCAGCTTCAGGAAGTTTTATCATAGAGAAAGGATAGTTGTAGGGTCACATGAGTCAAATCAGATCTCTTACCATACGCGATTCTTTACTTAAAAAGCAATACAGGCATTAAAAATCGATACAGAAGGTTTTAATAATTAGAAAAATGATACAACAAATATAAGTGATTAGAAAATTGATCAGCTTGAATTATTTGTATTTATCATCAGCATATTCATGACATGAAATGAGATAAGAGAGAATAAATTAGTACTGTATTAATTGCCCCATATATTGAGTATAAGATGAGAATGCAAAATCATATTTTCATCTCATTTCATAGCCTATAGCATAAAATTATTCAAGTCTAATACTGACCTCATAGTGAAACGATAAAAGTAACACTAAATCTAAATCTTATAAATAAATAAATCCTTCAAGTATTAACTTGATAAAATTCAGCTTTAATAAATGAATAGACTCTAGGAAACTATAGTGAATCTGAATAGAGAATCAGCGTTATGTTGTGTGAGTGTTATCACATCCACCATTTTCTCGCTAGCAGCCATTACTGATAAGGCAGAACTCAGCAGGCGGGGCATGAAGGCGTGTCCAAGTGAAATGTGAAAGCTCACCCGACAACTGCTGCCATCTACTGTTCGAATTTGCAAAATTTTCGAGCTGATATCATTGACCAATCACAGAGTAGGCGGAGCTTATGAATATGAAAAGCATAGGCGGAGCTTAGAGGAGTGTCCAATGGGAGTCGAACCAAAAGTCACCCTATCGCTACTAACATCTGCTGGCTGGATTCAGAACTATTTCGAATGTTTGATGTGAAGAGAGTTGGGGAGGACAGTGAAAATGGTGGATGATGTATCATTCAACAGACACAACATACAGCAATGCTGATTTACTATTTACTATCTTACACTAACATAGTTTACTTATTTATTCATGTTGTAAAAGTTTACAAGTTTTTACTCCTGGATAAAAATGAGAAATCGCTCACTTATAAAATACAGTACCTTAAAATACCTAGCTATCCCAATTTTTGTTAGTTTGGTTCTATTTTGCTCTGAAATTTTTCCAGTTCATTAAAAAATTCCAAAGTTTTTGAACATTTTTATTCAGTGTTTCTGATCAGATCTTCATTGTTAACAGTAAACTTATCTGAAAATTAAGGATTTTTTTCAAGTGAAAAGTGTTTTTCAAAGTTAAAATTGTAATGTAAACATTCATCATCCATCATATTTCATTCACTATGTAAATATCATCATCCACTTATCACCTTTGCTTTGAATACTTGCTATCAAGTCGCAATTGTAACAATAAATAAACAATAAATAAATAAATTGGTAGGCAATTAAAAGTTTATCATAATGAAAAAATATTGTTCCTAGTATTCATCTCTATTGAGGCTTCCATCATAATGAAAAACTATTCCTAAACTACAATATGTTCTAGTAGGTAATATTCTAGATTATATTCAGTTCCAATTGTCACAAAACATTCGCCATTCGGAATAGTATAAGTCTTCTCCTCGGTACCGTACATATTTTTTTAGACATTATTTACTAAAACGGCGCACTTGGAATAATTATTGTTATAATAATGGAAATAATTTCCAGGACACCTTTTATGAGGGCTCTTCTTCTTCTTGAGAGAAAATAATGATTGCTCCAGCTTTGTTGCACAGCACAGAACTGTAGTAAAAGATAATATTCTCGGCAAGAGCTTTGTGCAGTACCTACTTGGCAGCAAACATGGTAAATGCTGTAAGACAGAAAGCATCTACAATCTACAATCCACATTGAGCCGCAGGTGGTCCCCACAATTATTATTGTTCGTTTGGAATTGCTTTTAATACAGAGGTTGAACTTGAGTAACCCGCAGAAGCACTCATCACTACAAAGATACAGTCGGTACAAGCTGAGAAGACACGCCGTTACAATGCAAAGTATACTGCACGGAGTGTCTTCTCAGCTTGCACGATTTATATCAAGGAGTAATAAGCATAAACTGGTTGCTTCTCTGCATAATGTTGGCTAACCACCCACTCTTTCATGTTGTTAAATAACTTTCTGAAGTTTACCATAATAATTCGTTAGCGGTGTTTTGGCTCAATGTTTTGCATACGTATTCCTTCACATAGTCTTGGTTGTCTTGTATGAGGACCGAACAATGAATGTTTCTCAGACAAGAAAGAGGGCATAATGTGATGAACAAGTGTTTTCACAGTTAAGTTTTTTCTCATTATAGGTGACTGTTGATATAAATACAGATAGAAGATATAGAATGAAGAAGAAGAAGAAGAAGAAGAAGAAGAAGAAGAAGAAGAAGAAGGTAGAAAATATAGAATGGAAGATGAAAAATAAGTGGTGAATCACGTCTACCGAAATCAAAATATAACGCTTACCGCCTAAGATTAAGCATAAATTTAATATTGAAAACAAAATGATGAATTCTGAAACAATATACAGTTAATTTTATTTTCTAATAATTTGTGATGCAATCCATTCGAAATCACAACTGAGAAGGATTGAAAAATGATATTTTACATTTAGCTTATTATCTCAAACTGACTCATCTTCACTACATTATCCTGTAGTATCCTTCACTGTTATTGTTCCTTTCTTTAAAAAGTGAAAACTGAACGACCATACTTCTTGCTTTTTGAAGTTATCAAGAGTCTACATCCCAATTCCTACCATCTCAATTAATTATTGATCACTTTTTGGTTGAATACATTTTTCTTCAATCTTTACTTACTACACTACATTTAGTTTCATGTAGCCTACTGCAGAAACTAAAGAAAACTATCATCTATAAACTCTCATCATACATCATTATTATCATTATTATGTTTCATCATCATCATCATCATCATCATCATCATCATTTTTAGTGAGAAAATAGTATCTGCTCTGTCTGTGTTGATGCTAGGTGGTCGAAAATGTTCTTGAACGTGTTGCATTTCTTTTCATGAAACGACTAATAGAAGAAAATTATTCTTTGTAGTCCCCCTAATGGGACTTCATTCATGCACTTGCTCCATCAAACTATTCGAAACGATCCCAAGATTGATCTCAAACATCTGAATGATTTGCCGGTGGGAAAGCGTTCAAAGCTGAATAACGCGCGTAACCGGTCAATTAACTTGCAATTCTTACGTTTTATAGCAGAAATTAATTTGTCTGAGATGGAACCGCGCGGTAAAAGCATGAAAACATTCAATCCGGTCCATGAGGAAGCCGTTACAGTTTCAGTCAAGAGCAGGAAGCTTTACTTCTTTTAGATGTGATGAGGTTGTGCGTTTCTCGAGCGGGAAAGTGAAGAGGCATAAAAAAGTGTGCTCTTGATTCCCGACGGAAATTGATTGAAAAAGTTGCAAGAAGACAGCAGGAACTGTGGACGTGCATCTGACGGTCAACTGAATCGCGACTCTCGCTTTTCTTAGTGGACTTTGCTCGCTGTGACTGTGACTTTCGCTTCGCCCGTTTGCAAACAAACCTCGATTCAAGTGATTTCAAAAGCTTGCATTTGGCAGCGGTACAAAATTTGCCAGCGCAGTTCAGATGTGTAGCAATAGTTCGCGTTACACCTATTAAGTAATTCAATTCCGTTTGATTGGTCACGAATTTTGCCCAAGTGCCAGTGCTAATAGTTTGAGGCTGGAGTTCCTTATTGTTTCTCGACGAGAGATGCATGAGATTACTTGACCAATGACAAAATTTATTTGAAATGCATTGGGAACCTTTTTTCTTATCATTCATAATTTTTAATAAGAGTGAAATCTAATAGAATTTATCAGTAGTTGAAAATTTTTAATACAATAGACCATTTAATACATCTAATAAGTCTACTCATTTTGGTATAAAGTGAAGAAAGTGGTATAAGTTAAAGTTAGTCTTGCTCTACTTTTAAATTAGTCTACTTTGATGATTGGTATAGTCCATGAAAATAGACTCTTCTCAGCATGAGTTTATCCACTTTCAAAATGGATTTATTGAATGGAGGTTCTAGTTCTTAAGAATACATGTTATACCTTATTATAAATGAGATAAGACCAAGGGTAGCTCCCAACAACAAAAGCCATATGTATATTTTAATGAGATACTCGTATAATGAGATGGGATTGCTAAATTTCTTTTAGTCTCACCTACTGTAAAGAGTAGAATACCCGTGGACATTGTTTAAGATATATTGGAAGTTTGGAACAAACAAATCATGTCGGGTTTAAAATTCAAGTAAAAAAAATATTCTTATGGCTTTTATTGGTGGGGAGACCTTTACGGGTAGTTCCACCTCGCCAATGTGTACTTGGCCAGAATCGGTCACCCATCCAAGTGCAATCCACAGTGTTCGTGACTCAACATCACGTTCACCGATAGATCACCCTCACCGAAAGACCAATTGCCAGTACAAGTACAAGTGTGTTTTTGAATGTTCTTGAAAATTCAAGTGTGTTATGATGAAGACTTCAAAAATATATTGTGTGATGATCTCATAGTTTTTTTGTAAGATCCTTATTCCATTCTCCTCAAGTGATGGAATTATTAGAATAACCTACATGAAAATAAATAATAATTGTTTTTTTCATGAGTAAGCCGAGCGTGAAAGAAGATAGTTTCAAACTTCGTAATTTCTAGTGTAGGATTTTACGATTCTTTGTGAATACTCCTTCAAATAGATGCTGTTCATAAATTTTCATAAATTAACAGATCATGAATATTTTTGACAGCTGAATCTACATCGCACTCCATATAGCTCTTTTTTAGGTAAACTTTGAAAAGAAAAACAATAAAGTTAATTAAAGATTGTTGAATCCCTTTTTGAGATCAATTTATAGGGGCCAAAGAAATACACCTCCCACCTTGGGCTTTGTATATAGAGAGGAAATTACTTATTAAAAATGAGAATTATGAATCACAGCGCCCTTTTTGTATTTCTTTTAACATTAAAAGTCTGATGTGATCTCCAACTTTCAATTTAAACTCTAGAAAAAACGTGAGAACAGTCAAATGTGACTGTCCAAAGTACGCCACGTCAGAAAAATAAAGACGTATTCTACTATTTTCTCTTTGAAAATCTAGTTGGATTTTCCTCCGATTTTGGATTCAACTTTCTGTTAAATGATGTCATCTAACGGAATCAATGCAACGAAAATGCTCATTAGCATAACTCAATTTATAATGAGAGAAATAAGATATTGTCATAAATCAACTTTATTTAAAATCCACTAACATCTTAGTACTCTCGTTATAGAAAAACTAGCCGGCAGGCTCCGCCCCCTGGACCCCCGACAGTATCGGCAGTGTCGGTGAGTCAAACAGGCTCGCTACGCTCGCCTGCAAATTATGTTCGGAAGGGATTCAAAATTTATTGAACACAGCATTTCTAGACCTAATCTGGACCAGTTTACCAAATTTCAACATTCTTTACCAATTTATTCTTAAAAATCCAAGAAAAACTCCGAAAATTCCGGAAAATAGTAAACGCTTATATTGAGCGTAACCTTGGGAAGTATATCGGACACAGTTTGAAATTTGATTCAATATCTTCTATAATCTCTATATTCAATCTATAATCTCGCTTAACCATTCGCTTAATCCTGTAAGGATTGGTCGTATCAAGGCGGAAGATAAGCAACCCAATACATCTACAATTAAAAAAACCCTGATAGCTGGCGTAATCTTGAACGGAATTCAAATATATCTTAACACAACATTTCTAGACCTTATCTGAACCTGCGTACCAAATATCAACATTTTCTACCGATTGGTTCTCGAAAAAATGAGGAAAACGCCAAAAAACTCTAGAAAAACCAAAGTATTTGGCATATCCTTGAACATTTTTTAAAATCCTTTCTTAGCGCGCATCTAAACGTCCAACTGAACATGCCTGCCAAATTTGAACGCATTCGGTTCAGTGGATTTTTAGCTCTGGTGATGAATGAATGAATGAATCAGTGCCATTTCGCTTTTATATATAGACATTACACTACATCAACATTTAATCAATGAATTAATAATAATATTTCTATCACTTCTTAAACTACCTTGACCTTAAAAAAGTAGACATATCTAGTCTATGTTCCTTCTCTCTATCTCCTAACGGACTTGATAGGTGCTCTTTCAGGGAAAAATGAATCTCTGTCAAAAAAGTTCGAAATACACAAGCCCTGGTGTGCTGGTACATTTGTATCTTCGTATATTGCAAAGGTCAATTCCAAGTGTATTTGTAAATGCCATACTTGTCTTCGAGTTAATAATTCACCTATCGCATTGAAGAGCAATCGAGCCGCTCCCAATAAATTACAACCATTTTTATCTCCCTCCCCACCCTTGTTTCATTATCCTTTTCGCTATCATCATACCATTCTTCATAATTCTATCTTTGTCTTTCCTTCCTCCTTCCATTATCCTCTTCTCTATCATCCTCACCCATTCTCTCTCCTTCGCTTTCCTTCTCTTTCCTTCTAAACAAGTACCGGTACCGAACCAGTGAATTTCCGACCTTGAACTTCACCCTCTACTCACTTCAAGCGATGTTCGCGCAAGCTGAGAAGAGACGCCGTCACGTACACTTTTTATTCTGACGGCGTGTCTTCTCAGCTTGCGCAAACTATATCAAAGCGTCGTCCAATTCGTCTTGTGGTCATAGAAATATATTCGTGGTATACCTATAATGTGTAGTATAGTTCTATGTTTGTGCCGTGACCAGAATTGCTGAAAGGCTTCTTTGGTTCATATTATATCATAGTATAGCTTATAATATATTATGGTCGTTGGTCGTCTCGCCATATGCCAGCCAGTTGCTGTTCACTATAAGTGAATATGCCTGTGTAAATTTCAGTTTAAACAATAGAAAAGTAAGAACTTTTGTATTTTAATTTCCCTCTAAAGATCCCAATTTTTCAATGCTATAGGCTGTGAGTCCATGTTTCAATTTCCTTCCAAGATACACAAGATGACTGGCCACAGGTAGGCTACAGATGTCAAGTCGGGTTGAAATATCTTGTATTATTGTTAAAAAATTTTGTTTTCTATTGATTTCTTCGATACAATCATCATTTTTTATTTTAAATAATTATCAAAGTACCATTTTTCAATTATTTTTTCAATGCATTACATGTTTCGACTATTTATAGTCATTTTCAAATGCATTTAAAAATGATTATAAATAGTCGAAACATGTAATGCATTGGTAGAATAATTGAAAAGGGTACTTTCATAATTATTCAAAATGAAAAACAGTGATAGCCCTGCTATCCTGCCTTTCCTATTTTTTAAGTTCACAGACAAACCAGGAAATAATAATAATCAAATCTATATCTATAAAAGCGAAATGGCACTGACTGACTGACTGACTGACTGACCAATACCTACTAATACATCTAATAAGGTAATATATCATACATCATACATTATACATATATCTAATACATTATCATATATCATTATCACATATCTAATATCATTATCATTATCATATATCTAATACATGTATAGTAGGTATTGGACTGACTGATTCATTCATTCATCACCAGAACTAAAAATCCACTGAACCGAATGCGTTCAAATTTGGCAGGCATGTTCAGTTGGACGTTTCGACGCGCGCTAAGTACGGATTTTGAAAACTTTCCAAGGATACGCGTAATATTTTAGGTTTTCTATAGTTTTTCGGCGTTTTCTTCATTTTTTCGAGAACCAATCAGTAGAAAATTTTGAAATTTGGTGGGCAGGTTCAAATGAGGTCTAGAAATGTTGTGTTGAAATATTTTAGAAATTCTTTCAAGACTACGCCAGTAATCAGGTTTTCAATATTGTAGATGTATTGCGGGTTGCATATCTTCCGCCTTGATACGACCAATCCTTACTGTTAATTCAATGGTTCAGCGAGATTATAGATGAACTAATTTGGAAGATATTGAATCAAGTTTCAAACTATGTCCGATATACTTCCCAAGATTTCGCTTAATATTAGCGTTTTACTATTTTTTGGAGATTTTCTTGGATTTTTTGAGAACCAATTGCCAGAAAATGTTGAAATTCGGTAAACAGGTCCAGCTTAGTTCTAGAAATGCTGTGTTCAATAAATTTCGAATCCCTTCTGAACGGAATTTGCAGGCGAGCGAAGCGAGCCTGCTTGACTCACACTGCCGATACTGTCGGGGGGCGGAGCCCTCTGGCTAGGCGGAGAAGGCGAGCGAAGCGAGCCTGCCGGCTAGTAAAATATAAATCAATGTGAATCGTACACAGAAATTGGAAAATTCTTATAACTGATTTCATTTATAACACAAATTCATTATTACCTACTGTAACAATCTTGTCTCACATGCTTGTTCTAGTATTCTAATCACCTTGCTTTTGAAGGAATTCCCTGTCAATAAACTATGTAACGGGAGTTATGTAATTGTATGAGGAAGTTCAAGTTTGGAATCATAGAACAATAAATTCAAAATAATTGAAGAATATTAATAAATTTTAAAGTAATGAACATGACAAATGGATAGTCTTACATGCTCAAGGTCCCTAGAAGAACTGAAGTGTGAAAAGTATAAAATACTACTCCAATTAGATTCTTCAATGATAATAGGCTATAGATTTGAATAAAAAATATTAAATAATATTACAATCAACTCTTATACTATATTCAATTCCATAATTCTTTTGCGGATGTTGAGATTTCAATAATTCTACAATCCAAAAACTATGAGATGTGAGGAAGACTGGAAAATGTGACATGAAAAATACATTTTATTGTAAAAGGAAAGGCGTGGTAGGACATATGACAGAAGTGCCAACTCGTTGGACAGGTGTGGTAAAGAAAAATATTTATTAAAAGTAACTTACACCGAGGACGCCCAAGAAAGTGGGAAGATACAGTTGGAGGCTGGTATAGTTTGTCCAAGCAAAGAAGAAATTCTGGCAAGGTGGGAAAATGATTCCTACTCGGTCAATATTGGTTTAAAAATGATAAATTTGGTCTCAAATTGTAGAAAACATTCTGCCCTAAAATTTAAGACCAAATTTATTATTTTTGAACCAATATTGACCGAGCTGAAGTCATTTTCTTATCTTGCCAGAAAGTCTTCTCTGCTTGGACAGACTATACAGGCATAAGACATTGGTGGGATGGCATTGTAGGATAAGACATTGAAAAATGAGACGTTTCCCATCGCGCTAATGTAAATCTTGCAATAGCTCAACAGATGGCGAGATGGCCACTCCTGGAAAATTGCGTGCTGAAAGAATTATTATAAATTGATTTTGTGTGATGTTTTTGGTTAACAATATCTTCCAGAGCAGTTCTTAACCACTTGTTCAGTTAGTAGGACCCATATGAATGATCTTCTGAGCTCAAAAAATTGTCTCAATAAACAATCTCATATATTATGTATAATATATTATCTCTTAAATCATGTCAAGCTTGGTGTGAGTTATGAATTGGAAGACTTATTGGCGATAGTCAACAATGTTTGTTTTTGATTGAAATATTAGCCGGAACAGTTTCTAGCTACTTGAATTATCTCTCCTGTAGGTCGGCTATTATTGTTGAGGTGTCTCCAAATAGAATTTACATTCTATGTGATAAACAATTTCATGTGCTGCAAGTGTCTCCAATTTAAAGTTACGGAATAATTCCTGTGAAAAATATTGAGTTTTCAAAAAATTGTAACTTGGAAACGGTTGATGATACAGAGTTTTGATTGGTCTCAATCTCTTCCAAATTTTATTTTCTAGAAAAAACATCTATGAAATTTTTTCATCCGACGCTTGGTTCGGCTTGATCAACAAGACAAGACCATGGTTTCACTATCACACAAATCAGATCATCATCTTATAATTTTACGAGTATTGTATACCATCCCCTCCTTCTCCACAAAAGATCTCTCCATTACCATAAACTTCCAGTCACATAATTTTATTATTATGTTATATAATTAGTACTATCCTCAGGTCGTTTTATTACAATCGGAAGGCGAAGATTGAAGGAGTATCGAGTTAACGATCTGCACTTCCGAAAATGGAAATGGAAGCGATACTCGGTGATAATAAAGTTTTAAATGAGGCGGAAAAGGTTTTAAAAGAAACAATTTGACATTATTATCTCTATTATTTAATCACTTCAGCATATTCTTGACTGTGTAATTCAAGCTTCAAACATGATTATTCTATATCATAACCATTCTCTCATAAATTTCTTGAACAATTTAGTGAAGATTCATATTGTTAAATTTGTAGTTTAGTTGAGATATTTTTTTCAGATTTCACGCTATAAACGTAGTAACCAGTTCACCATTTTGTAGTGAGCTGATAGTTGGTAATTACACAGATCATCGCGATTCCTCAAAAGCTATAACTATATTAACTAGAGTATACAAAAGTATACTCTATTCACGATCACTTGAGACGGACTAGACAAACTTTTTGAGTGTGTGTGCGTGTAATGGAAGGTCATCTTCTATGCGAAACTTTCGGCCACAGCCCAACAGCTGTAGCCAATCACAGCTCAAGACAACAGTCTTGAGACAAGACAAGTCGGACTGTATCCAATCGCAGCTCCAGACAAGAGTCAGCTGTTCGACTGCAGACACACGCAAAAGGTTTGTTTATTTCGTCTCAAGTGATCGTGAATCGACTATAGACTATTCTGTTTATGTTTATGAGAGATTTTAATGACTAGATTGGTTTTGGTAACTATAGCTGTTGAATGAGCTAATAATTATTCTAATAAATTATTCTGAATAAGTAATTATTCTAATCAGGTTAATTTGATTTTCAATAGTGGATGCAACATAATGATGATTCGCTATTAAATTATCGGATTTCCACAAATGGATGCTAAACCGCTATAGCTAATATTTTTCACAATAAATCATACTTTATTATGTTTGATTATTCTTACAACCGGTTTGTTGGTTTTTGATAGGCCGTTAACTTCTAATATCTTGGATGCAACTCATCTCCATTAGAATGATATATTGCTAGGTGGAACTTGTTTTCTGGAATGCTAAATAATTGGGATTTTATCGAAAAACTCAAATGTGGCCCCGAGGTTCACGATCTCTGATCATACATACACATATATAGAGCTTTCGGTGAAACTTTGGTATTTGAAAATATTTTTTTGCAGGAACGTAAATAAACAACCTACACAAATATAATATAACTGTCATACCTACAAGAAAATTTTCTTGATAGAATAAAGAAATTTCATTACTGTTTTGCTCTGTTATGTAGATGAGAAAAGTACGTTCTCAGAAGCTTTGTTGACTTTTTCTTATTATTTTATCTGTGCTGTGGGTAGTTGGATCATTATTTTTCTCTTTCTTTTCTGATCTTATCTTTCTCTCTTTTAAACTAGTCGGTTTGCTTTCCTTCAGGCAGACTCGCCATTTTTAATCTAGGATCTTGAGCGTTTATGATGTCTACTTGTGAAATTACTGCAAAATTATAGTAGTTCGTTATTCTGCTTTTAAATTTTAGAGTGTACAGAACTAATATTTTTACTGTGCTGTATACTTATCTTTGCTAATCTCAAATAGGGAATGTGTATGTCCTCCATGTATTTTTATGAGTAGGTTCAAATTTCTGTTAACGTATGATTTTCGGTCTGAATTAATTATGTTTTTTATCGTATTTCGCATACTTGAAATGCAGATCTTAACAGAAACAACAGTTGATGAGAGAGACAGTAGTCTGTAAGCTGAAATTGAAATACGTTTCTGAAACAGAACTGAAAAAAATTCAAGATCCGTGCCGATGTGAACCATTCATACGTAGAGCTCATACAACAAAATTTGTTAATTTGAATGATTTAATTATTATCATCTTCTGCAATACATTTTCTCAACTTATGATAAGAGAGACAACACGTATTTCACAGTCTACATTCATGAATGAATGGAAACATTTTTCTTCAAATCAAGTCAAATTGAAATTCATCATGGGAAAACATACTTAAATAACTTCAAGCTTCAGAGAGCAGTCACTAATTTATTCTAACTCTGCCTAATAAAGGATATTTCCAAATCAAACATAATATTCCTGTTTTAAATAATGTAGTCTTGAGATAAATAATAACCTTGAAATCAAAGCATCTTTCAATCATCATCCCTGAGAACACACAATGAATGTAATGTTGATTGGTGGAAATATAACTGTCAACTAATCGTAACTCTGTGCTCTGTCCAGTGGATGAATGAAGGAAGTGCAACAAGGTAATGCCCAGAACTGCTTTTCTATCAATTTATACAACAGTCCAAAAATTCATATTGGAATCACCTTCAGCATCTTAGTAATTTCGCAGACAGAACTCAGTTATTCTCCGTAGGTGTTAGCGGTGAGAAACTGTATGTTTGCTCTTAGAACTGAAACGCCTTCACAGCTTTCAGCCGCAGTCGTTGCTCTGAGTTCTGAGAGAAAAGCGTGGGGCTTCCGACGCTGGTGGGCATTGAAGTCGTGACGTCATTTGGGGGGGGGTCTGGTGTAGGGGGGTTCCAGGGGGGTTGGAGCGTCGCTTCCTACAGGTCTGGCAGCGACCGCAGCTTCAGTCGTCAGGCAGCCGCCATTCAAGCCGCACGCCTCTCCATGCGGTGTGTTTGTGAACCAATGGATACTAACACGGTTTTTGTGCGCGCGTGATATCTCTCTCTTCCTCTCTCTCACTCTAGAAAGAGATCACCTATTTTATCTTCCAGCTGTCTCTTCCAAGGTGTTTTCGGATTACCTCTCCTGTCATCATCCTGTTGAAAGGTGAGTTGTAGTTGCCAAATGTTTGCCTACCTTCTGTTAACATCAAGCAGGTGATGTGTTGACAGCGCGCTGTGATGCAATTCAACGCTGTGTCACTGAGATTTGCGGTTAGTTGCAGTGTTGCAGAGTTTCTGAATTTGATTGCAGAAATGCATTTCGGTGTGGAATTGCACTAATGATTATTGAAATTCATTATTTTATTCTTAGTAATTGGAAATTTGTTACTGCATCTACATTGTTTCATTTGCATCAACTAATTTTGTGAACCGGGAGAATGATTTCGAATGGGGAATGAAGATGACACTAAGCTTAAATGATTTTAAAAACTTGGGGTCTTTGAATATACCTTCATTACCTACGATGATTACGATTACAGTATTTCTTGTAATAGATAAAGATAATATTAAATAGACAATGATGAATATTATCATTGAAACTTGAGGGTAGAAGCTTCATTTTTTATCTGATAGGGAAAATGAATTGTGGACGTGGAGTTGCACTTGATGATAATTGGAATTGGACAGTTGTTACTTCATCTGCATTCTAATTTTATCTACTAATTGTGGACTGGAAGATTCTGGAGGATTCTGAATGTGGAATAGAGATTAAACTATACATAAATGATTTTAGAAACTTGGGGGGCTAAAAATATTTCGATTGCATAAAAGTCTTCTTTGTCAACAATAACTCCTATCTTGGGAAACCTCCTATAGATTCAAGGAGGTCTAAAAAACCTCCTATGAAATGTATATGATTATTAGGATTATGATATATTTGCAATTCCATTGTTTCAATTATTATTATAGTCTAGCATATTATTATACAACACCTAAAATGATCTTTTTCAATTTAAAGACAATCAATTGAACCATTCACACACAGCTCAAATACGTACAGGTAAATTTGGAGGAGAGACGTTCTGGACTTGATTGTCTGTGTTTTTATGTAATAAGTATATTGTATTATTTCGAATGAATAGATGTTTTTGAGAAACCCTATACATATGTAACATAAATCATACCACTCCTCTAAAATCAAGCACGCCGATAAGAAATTTGAACAAATTATGCAGCGCGATTCCAGCAACGCTTCTTACCCTATAATATCCCTCTTTTCCAATACAGTATTGACTGATTAGTGAAGGCTATTAGCTCATTCGTGTTTGAATATTTTTTTACACACGACGTTTTTGAATACCAGTCAAGGCTCGATTCACGCGTCCGGCGTCACGCCTGGGTGTTGAGAATGATTTCGGTCTCATGACCCGGGCAACTTATAGTCTCGTCGAGCAAAGAAGACATTCTGTCAAGATGGAAAAATGACTCTAGTCCGGTTAGTATTGATTAAAAAATTATAAATTTGGTCTCAAATTGTAGAAAACATTCTGTTCTATAATTTGAAACCAAATTGATAATTTTTGAACCAATATTGACCGAGCTGAAGTCATTTTCTTATCTTGCCAGAATCTCTTCTTTGCTCGACCAGACTTTACCCAGCTGCCAGTTGAACCTCGACATAATTTTATTGGCTGCAGTGGAGAGTTACCCTCGAAGATTGGAGGGCAGTCACCCATTAATACCCAACGTGACACTGGCTGAAAGTCACCGAAAAACCATTCAAATTAACTTTCCTATTCGATACAGTTTTTTGGTTTTTACATGCATTTCCAACAAAACACAAAAAAGTGTAATTTCCTGTCAACCATCAGAATGTAACTTATGTTGATCGTTTTTGATAATTGGTTTTAGTTTAGGCTTTTTTAGAAAATTAGGTTCCGGAACTTTTCTGGGAATACATATACAGTATACAGTAACATATAATAAATATTATAATATGCCTCGCATAGAGGTAATGAACCATTTTGTTACTTTCGAGCTAAAAAGAAGCCTGGTTTTAGTGAGTTTTTATTCAGTTTTTCACGAAGATTGAGCCGATGATCATCTCTCATCCCCAATGCAAAAGTCTACAGTAGAAGTCCTGAAAACACCATTCCTCGAAAAATGTGTTGATAGTTATTATTTACTTTTTAGTTGTATCATAGAGAAATTATTGTAGAGTAACTTATATCATTCCCCCATGGTTATATACAGATTGTTGGTTCCTATAGCTTGTTTTAAGACAAACATCGAAATGAAACTCACTATCTACCTGCCAAGGGTCCTCTGTAATTACTATATTTCGACTTCGACAAAAAGTCACATTAGGTAGTGGGAACTGTCAAGATTCTTGTGTAACTTGATTGGGCTTAACAAAAAATCCACTCTTGGTCATTTTTGTTCTTACTTTTTTACACCTCTAATTTGTCTATCCCTCTCTAATTCGTCTATCTATTTCGTCTACTTCACTTCTGTATTCTGTTATTTGTGTCCCCTCAGCTACAAAATCAAGCTCTCCCGAACTTAAATTTTCAATTGAAGATTTTTGTTTCTAATGAACAGTAGGAGATCAACTCCAATGTTTTTTTTAGTCATCAGGCTCTCACTCTCTCTAAATCTAAAACAATATTCTTGAGATTAACTTTCAAAGTTCCAAGTATTATATTTAAAGAAATAGTTATTAACTCGTCATTCTTTAAAGAATCATCCTCATAATAGTGTAGCCTACTTTATCATCAGTAGCCTATAGAGAATTTCTATTCGATATCTGTAGAGTGTAGTAGGTAACTTACTTTTTAATAAAATAATGATAAAGGATTGTAAGGGAAGGATTGTAGATAACTGTAAAGTGACTTCTTTATATCACCTGGTAAAGGAAGAAAATTACACTAAAACCTATTGTGAGAAAGTTTTTTTGCCAAGAAACAATGCAGTGTTATAGGCAATATCAAACAAGTCAAACATTAAACAATAATATTCAAATATGACTAAAGTCAAATAGAACACTAATACTTAAGTCATAATAGAACACTAAAAACATAGTATTCGAGTAGGAAATCATTTTCCGTGTATTTTTTAGTTGCCTTTAATAAACTAGATCAATCTCGATGATTATCTCGAAGAGTATACTGATTGCCGTAATAAAACAAATACAATGTAGGAAATGATCTGGGTTGAGATTCATTCTGTGGTCCACTACTCTACCACTTTCCCAAATCCATTGAGGAAACTTGTATTGTGGATTGTTGTAATAAATCATTCATTCGATCCAGTAATCCTTCCATCCGAAACAATCTGAATCCATCAGAATCTGACTCACGCATCCACATCCGCTGAATCACTCGCCTATGAAATTTGAATCACAAATTACACCTACCAGGTACTAAATTGCTTCCTTGGAACTGAATGAGTGGTATAAGAATGAGTAGTTTAAGTGCGATTCGTGTGTGATCGGAGTCACTCACTTCATTATTACTTCATTCCATTGATCTTTCTCATCTCTCTCAATGAGAGAGAGCTCCTGTTATTATGATTCTATCAATCCATGATAATGGAAAAATAGTTTGAAATGATTGACAGTAATAGAAGATGATACTATCATACAAAATTTCAAAAATTGTTTGAAATGGATGACTTAGTAATAGAAGATGATACACAACTTTTTAAATTGTTTGAAACGAGTGACTTAGTGAAAAGTGATAGAGGATGATATCATGATACATAAAATCAAACATGAAGATATTAGAGAACGATCATAACTGTTTATGAAATGCTTCTTGTTAGAAAAGCTGAACTTATACTTGCAAGCCTACATGAAATAAATACTCTCGAAATATTAAAAGTAAATGAAAATATTCAAGGGACGATTGAATTTTGAGTACCGTACTCAATTTCTCCAGTTTTCTAGAATTTATAGCAGCCAGTGAAGAGTGAATTAATAAACTAGCAAGGAATATTTTTTCATATAGTTAACTTACTGAAATTGGAGTGAGGATGAGTTTGAATTGGAGAATAGATTTTAAATACATAATAATACTTGAAAATAGTATTTTATAAACTATACTTTTCTTCCATGGTTTATTTTGATACAAAAATCTATATAGATTTGATGAAAATCACTACAGATTCAGATAAAAGTTCGTTCTATTCATAGTTTTAAAGTTTTAGTTTATTATGATTCATATGATCGATTAATTACATAACAGTCGTCTGTCATTTCTCCAAAGTCTCGTGTAGGGCTTTCAACTTTTTTACGTTTGCCCTGAATTGAAACTGATTATATCCTATTTCAATTTAATACCAAAATGTATTGGTTTTATCGGTATCACGCCGATTTCTTATCATTTTATCAAACGAGTACGATGCTATTTTTGTATGCTACATGTTAAACATGCATTAGCCTCGTTCTAATTGTTGCGAGTTTAAATGACATAAGCTGACAAATAAACCAACATACGCAGATAAGCTGTCTGAGTAATTAGCTTACTTGGAAAATTTACCTGTGTGGAAAATTATTCCGCTGCTTTTGTCATAAGTCTCACACGCTCTAGTATGAAGAACATTATGTGTACAAATTATGCAATAATTTTAAGGTCGTTCATTTATTCTCATGTGCTGGATTATTTTTTTGTAAATTAAAGCAAGAGCGTAATGACTCACGCACTTTTGGAGTGGAGAAGTTTGTGTAGTAATTAAGATCACTCTCATTCACTATGATGCCTAATTTTTGTCAGAGGTCACGCAGCATTTAGCATACTTTTCAAGCTACCGTACCTGGGAACTTTTCCATTATTATTATCATCATTATTTAGCGTATATGGCTTTCGATAGTGGGGAGATCCTAGGGTTATTCCAATTCGCCTATAACCTAATTTTTCCATAAAAATATATACCAGTCCTTTGAAAAGTGCGAACATACAATAAATAGTCTGTCCAAGCAAAGAAGACCCTAGGGCAAGATGGGAGAATGACTCAAGCTCGGTCAATATTAGTTCAAAAATAATCAATTTGATCTCAAATTGTAGGAAACAATTTTATATACTATTAAGACCACATTTATGATTCTTGAACTAATATTAACCAAGCTGGAGACATTTTCCCATCTTGCCAGAGGCTATTCCTTGCTTGGACAGACTATAACAGGGCTTTTTAAATTTGGTCGCAAGTAGCTGTTCATGAGAAACTCCAAATTAATATCTCTTTGATATGTGAACTTCTCATCCTTTATTAGTAATCTCTTTTATTACAGGACTTCTAACTTTGATCACTAGTGTTATGAGAAACTCCAAAAATATATGTTCGACCTGTAAATATCTCATGTCTCATCATCCAAAATGATGCGCGCTCGTTTCTACAAAAAAAACTATTTTCGTGTCTACAAGAATGGGAGGTATAGTCTGTCCAAGCAAAGAAGACCCTCTGGCAAGATGAGAAAATGACTCCAGCTCGGTGAATATTGGTTCAAAAATTATTGATTTGGTCTCAATAGTAGGAAACATTCTGATCTCCAATTTGAGACCAAATCAATATTTTTTGAACCAATATTGACCGAGCTTGAGTAATTTTTTTATCTTGCCAGAGAGTCTTCTTTGCTTGGACAGACTAGGCACCTACAACACTTTTCAAATAATTGCTCTGGGAAAGGTCACCCACCAGAAGCAGCGCTGCGACATCAAATAATTGAATTCGGCAGAGCATTGCGGAGGCTGCTGGCCTCAATTGCGTTTTAATTTTTTTCTATCTAATTTTTTTTTCAACTCCATCTTGGCGTCGAAGAACGACCGTCGAATTCAGCAATTAGGGAAGTTGTCGTGACTGCAGCGGAAGTCGGCTTAATAGTGGAAGCTACCGGCGATTCAATGTGTTCGTTTGGCTGTGAAAAATGGGGGGAAAATGAAAAATAGGAAATTTTTTGGTGGAATCGATGACTTTTGTGAAGATCTCTTACAATATTACTTCATAAAACTTTAAAATAATCCATATCAAGTACCCTTTTTTAAAATATTTTTCATTTTTCACAACATGTTTCGGCGTTCTAGAGCCATTTCAAGTATAAATAACAGTAAACAGGGTACTTGATTCGAATTATTTTAAAGTTTTGATAAATACAGTAGCCCTAAGAGAAAATAAGTTACTACATAAGTATGGAACAAGAATATTGATAGAATTTTCCCAAATACCAGACTTACTCATATATTGTATTCATTGGGGAATAGGCTAATACAATGTCGAATGTAAACACGAATAATTAATCAGATACTATTCTCCTTTATTAGAACTTCCTTATAACTTTGATCGCAATTGAAACTACAAAAATATTTCTCCAACCTGTAAACCTTGCATCATTTAGAATGAGTACCAGATAAAGAGAATACAAAAGTAGTTTTGGCTGTGGTAGTAGTTTGGTTGTGGTTTAAACATAGCATAGGCTTTGATTCTTGATAATTTATCAAGCGGCGAACATGCCCCTTTTTTCGAGGTTTCTAGTTTGACTGAAAAGTGTAAAACAAAAATATTATTCTCATGTTCCCGAATTCCAACAAATAATTTGTGTTTGAGGTTTTTGGTTCGTTGCTTTCGAAGAGTTATGTGGTAGAATATGGATTTTTTACAACTTGAATGGAACAAAAAGTTTATAGCCATTATATGAAAATTTCTCTTATTTATACCGAATGCAAACTTAGTTTTCCAAGTATTTTTTGATGGAGTTGCCAAAAATCCGACTGGCAATAATATATCTAAAATTTATCGATATTGTTTCCCAGAACATCAAACCTGACCACTTTTTTGCTACGCTGCTAAGCGACCAACGGACATGCTATGACTCATGATAAACAAGTTCTTCTATCTCAATATTATTAGGAGACGTTCCAAATTTGGCAAGAACAGGGTCTAAATTTAATCTTTCCACAGCTGAATATTATTGCGAAATTTTCACTTTACATGTTTTGATCTGTCAGATTTATTTCGACTTCAGCTACTCCGACTGTTGTTGATTGCTAAATTTTCCAAACAATTCTCCATCACCATTTCTATCCGAGATATTGCTCTACAGAGAATCATTCAAGGATTCCAGATACACAATGAATTAACGAATGAGATATATTATTTAACTTTAATATTAACGTTTAACGTTTATTGTTGATAACGTGGCTATCTTAAAAAAGTTAGGCAGTTTCCTAGCTGATGTAACCTACTCACAACATATATTTTCTCTTTTGATTAAAAAAAAACATCTTACCCTGTCAACATCAGCTGTTGGAGCGCACAAGGAGCATACAAAAGACAAAACCACGTTTTGTCTTCTTAGTGTAAACTTCTTAGTGTAACTTCTTAGTGTAAACTCTATCAATGTTTGCTAAAAAGATTTGTTACTAATTGTTTTATCCTACTATTCTATTCTATTTTATTCTACTATTCTATTCTATTTTATTCTAATATTCTATTCTATTAATTCTACTATTCTGTATAAATATTTGATCGCTTCTTGATATTCAACTCAAGTTATCAGATAATTTAAAAACAGTCCATGTAATAGGGCTCAACCGAATCAAGTTCTACTCTAATATTAGTTGGCTGTGGCTCTGTTAATTAGTATTGGATGACTTTAGAACATGGAAAACGTAGCACTTATCTGATTGGTTCAAGGCTACTCGACGTCCTTCTTTGAAACGATCAAGATCCGTCTAGATGTTTGTTACATTTTGACAGTGTTGTTCCACCCATATCTTCCGTACTAACTGTTACCATCAGAAAATTCGTTATTCGATATTTTTAATATCTACGGCACAAGTAGTAGCATAGTAGGTAATATAGTAGACCATACCATGTAATATATGTCAGTTTATGTTTAGTAGTAGCCCTTATTGTAAAAATATGTTGGTTTTTGAAAGCTTTTTCACACCACGTCATGTTGCATTACTTCTACCTTTCTGCTATACTGTGTAATTTTGAATTTTGCACGATATCAGTTCATTAACTTGTCACACAAAACAACTGACAAGGCAGGTGCAGATTCAGTCTATAGGGTTGAAAATTGGTTGTGTTCCATATTTATTCTGATTTTATCGCTCAATTATTTCAATCCATATGTCTTCATCTTGAAATAACACTATTCTCGCTTGAAATTACTTAATATGTATGCTTTAATTATAATCATAATCAAATTATAATCATTAAGATAGATTTCCCTTCAATTGGAGTAGAGGAACACTGAGCTCTGTTTAATAACAGTCATTATCAATAAATATTCCACTATTCTCGCTTTATAATATATTTTTATCTCATAATTTCTATTCCTTAATGATTATCAGTTTGAATTATTCTTGATATTAATTTCAATTGAAATTGATGAACTTGAGTATAGTCATGTCAAACATGAAATTAATTTACCTTATACGGGTAAGCGTTCCTTCGATTATTATTATTCAGGTAGATTTCCCTTCAATTATTGAAGTAGAGAAACACTGAGTTCTGTTTGGTAACAGCCAAGAGGATTGGAATATTATCCAGTTCCTCTGAATTATATCTAGTTCCTCTATGGTAACAGTCATTATCCTAAAAGAAACTCACCAGATGGTAGTTCTCGAAAGGAGATTGGACGTAATTGATTTTTCGAATAAAATAATGAATTAGGTGGTAAGAATGCGATCTTTCATAATAATTTCCTGCTCCATTGAAAAATGATTCTCGCCTTAAACATTCGACAAAAGAACGCGGTGGCCGAAGAATCTCCAAACAATTCTATTCAGGACCTTATTGCTTTTTTAGTGAATGACTTTTTCATTATAACTGCATCATGGTTCGAATTCCTAACCGATAAATCTTTATAGAAATACCATTCCACGGTTAGATGATTGTAAGCACGTTTTTTTCTCCTTCCTATTGGGTTACAGCTTCGATTGCCTAACTGTAATAAATTCTGTGTATTACACGAAAACAACTTCATTCAGAAACCGGTCATTCAAAGGTATTCTTTCTATTAACCAGTAGGTTATGAAGTTCGACCTTGAACTTGAGTGACCACATACTATCTATCACTTGATGCACCTTAACATTCTATCGGATCGGATTATAGTTTTTTCGTCCATTCACAATGTGTTGATAATTATGTGACTTCTTCAAAAGATTATAGCATCCATTCAACGTAGATAAAACGTGAGTTCGAATGCTTGTAGAGAGATTAAACCAAAGAAATGCTATCTACAGTAACTACGATTAGTCGGCGAAGTTTTTTATTTGCTTCTTTTGGAGGCCCTCCGTGCTAAAATCTTCTCGAAATACTTTTCTGGGGTGTATGAGGAAGTTACTCACTTTTCCACATACAAGCGTACCAACTTAGAAATAATATTTCAATACTTATCTCTTCAATACTGTTAAATTCGGTTCAATTCTTATCTCATCTTTCCAGTGGTGATAAAATCTTTTCAATTCTTTCCAGGGGTGAATGACATAGTTCCATATATTTTGCAGTTTTCCACATGCGAACTAGAATACATACATATGTTGTAAACATAAATAATTAAATATATGTTGATATGAAATAGATTGTACATTTTTAAAGTAGGGGAAATTTCTTTTTATCCACAGGTTTCTGTGTTGATCTGATCTCATACATTATAGTGAATTTCTACAATGTTTTTCCTGAGAATGATGATACCCACATGACTTTTTGAGTAGTTGTGAAGGTGATATTGTGGTAGTTATTCATATTAAATGAAAAGACAAGACGTTGTCAAACCACTGATTTATTAAAAAATCGAGGTTTCGGTTGTTACACCATTCTGTTTACCAGAGATTGATAATGGTGTAACAACCGAAACCGGTATCTCGATTTTTCAATAAATCATTGGTTTGACAACGTCTTGTCTTTTCATTTAATACCCACATGAGCTCTTAGGTCTGTGCGTGGGTAATGAGAGGGATGATGATGACAGATGACGACTACCTTAGAGAGTCAGGGTATGATGTATTTTCTCTGTTAGGAAGCTTGAAATTCTTAGTACCTAAGAGTACATAAGTTGTTCTTCTGTCTAAACATTTCTGTAGGCCAAGTTAAGTTATACAGTAGTATTATCTTTGGTAGAATATTTAAGGGAATCGGTTCGTTTACGCCAGGCAGTAACTGCGGATTGCTTGATTTCAAATTCCAACAGTCCTTCGGATTTAGTCAGAAAAGAATGCGACGATTGAACCGAGACATCTCCGCTTTGTCAGTGCACTGGAGCAGTTCTGGTGAATCTCCTTGTAGCTGAGGAAGAACCTGAAGAACAGAAAACAGAAGTGTAACAGAATCAGTTCAAAATTCACAGTAATATTGTAAAATTTCTTGTCACTAACATAAATGTTGTCATTGCTGGAAGTAAATGAAACTTTCAATTTCAAGTAGAATGTAGAGGAATGTAGAGTATAGGCGGAGAAGAGGAGGAATAAAGCCACTTTAGTACAAGTATGAGTATTACAAATAAGGTTAAAAGTAGTAAAAGTAAGAGGATAATGTTTTCAAGATGGCAGATGAGTATGGAGCTTAGCGGTTTAGGAGCTCTATGCTTATTTCATTCAGATGCCTTTAAATCGCCAGCTTGAAAATATTCTACTCGTCCAAAAAATAAAATTATTACAGAACTTATTCTATAACAATCAATAGCACATCTAAGATTTATAAACTACTGTATGGTCTTTTAATCATCACAAAAATATCACTTCTCCATTTAAAATAAGATCCAACGATAATTGATACAAACAACCAATATGAATGGTAGAAAAGAATAATCAATTGAACTTTATTGTGGTTCTTTAAGAACAACTAAGCTCAGCCAAAATACTAGAAACCAAAGGTACAAGCAACCAATAACCCACAAGGAAAATCCTGTGAGTTGCAACCGAGAGTTGCTAACATGATTCACTACAAAAGAAATAAGAAATTCAATTACATAAGTCTGCCTAAGGAAAGAGGAGATTCTGGCAGTATGGGAAAACGACTCCATATCTAAGCCAGCTCTATCAATATTTGACCGTAAATGATAAATTTGGTCTTAAATTGTAGGAAACATTCTGATCTACAATTTGAGACCAACTCTATAATTTTTGAAGTAATATTGACCGAGCTGTAGTCATTTTCCTATCGTACCAGAATTTCTTCTTTGCTTGGAGAGACAGAATAAGAATATGAAAAAGTGGTTGAAAGGTGAAAGGAGAAAATAGAAATGGTGAACATACCATTGTAAATAAATATAAGTGTGAGAATGTTGTTCATCAATGCTAGAAACAATTTTCAAGAATGAGAGTAGGCCCACTGTAGGCTAAACATAATAATTATTATCAACGTAGTAGGAAATGTGATTTGAAATAATTGTGTGGAGAAAATAATTTACACTTGAATTTGATGAATCCACTGGTGACCTGCAGAGAAAAGTGGAACATCAACAAATGAGGGACAGTAAAATGTAACGTGACTTGTAATGAGAAATTGCAATGAGAGAATGTCCGTGAGATAGAGGAAGCGCACCCATCAACAATCTAATCTCGGAAGTGTACCGATAGAATCTCCTACTAGAATGAGAAGTTCTATCGCTAACGAACACTTCACTCATCTTAGATTCATCAGCATCTAGCACAATGCAAACGAAGAATAACTTTCTACTAATAAAATAAGACATCGAGCTCTCTTACATAACTATTATTCTCAGCCAAACTCCTACTATTGTAGAGTTTGCGAGAGCTGAGAAGACACTCCAGTACACTGTAAAATGTATTGTAACTGCGTGTCTTCTCAGCTTGTACAAAATAGCACAAACTGAGAAGATACGCCGACACAATTTAAAGTGTATTTTACCGGAGTGTCTTCGTATGTTTCCCAAACACCTCTTCTACTACTTGTTCTAAGGATATCTACTACTCTTGGTTCTTGTTCTTCTCCCGTGTACCGGTACTGTACCAACGTCGGTGATGTAACAATATGTAAATTGCTGATATAGTTCGCGTAAGCTGAGAAGACACGCTGTAACAATACCATTCTTATTGAAATGGGTGTCTTCACAGCTTGTACTAAACTAAATAGTTTCTCTCTTATTGCTGTTTGAGATCTCGGTTGATCCCTGTGAAACCCGTCGGCGTATTGAGGATTGAACATGAAATTTGATGACCCCGATAAATATTTTTATAAAAATATCTCCCAGACTTCAATGTTCCTCACGGTCGACTTCATGGTTGGTCTATGAAAACAGATAATGTCGAAGAATTCGTATTGCAATCCCAATAGCTTCTTTGCATATACTCCTTGAATTTGCCGGAAAATGTTGAATCAGAATAATGCAACTTCGATGCTTCGAATAACATTAAACTTTGTATTCAATCCAATTTGAAAATAATCATAATAATACAAGTATTTCAGCATTGAGAAATGTCGAGAAAAATCAACCTAATATTGTGCTTTATGTCTAATATTGAAATTCAATATTAATTTGTGATTAGTATTTTTACATTTCACATAATCAATAGGCTAATGTTTTTCCAAATTATTATTCAATTTAATAGAATTTGAAACTTTTATCATATTAGAGATCTTTGTAAAGTTTTATGTTTATAACACTCTTGATCTAAATTTTTAGTCGTATCACATTAATCAACTTCAACTGGCCAGCTACAAGCATGTACAGTATTTATGTATTTTGCTGTGCATTCCTCCATTCCCTCGAAACCAACACTCGACAGAACCGGAGCCTCCGATTGGCTGAGCTGTACTGAACGGTGATTGGCTGCCAGCAGTCAGCTGGTACTAGACACGCCTCCTACCCAGTTCGCTCCACCCATTCCTATTACAATACAGAATGAGTCTATGAGGCATTATGGCCGAAGTTGACGATTTAAAAGTTATAACTGATTGGATTGGTAAAATCATTATTTTTATTATGTATAGATCCTATTATTAAGATCTTCTGTATAATTCTATTCGCACCGCAATATATATGAATAAAATTAGAATGATCGCTACATGAAGTTTGAATCAACTATGGAGACTGAATACTCTCCTGATTACACAGTCTCTATAGTGTTACCTATAAACTTATGATACTCATATTTAGAACAGATATATTATCATCTATAGAGATCTTTCAATTATTACTATCAAATAATTCACGGATTTTCAAATTATTGTATTGTGTGCAAATTTTTATAAACAAAATGAATTCATCAGTTGCTATTTGCTAACTTTCATACGCAGTAGTTTCACTGCAATCCGAAGTTTGTGTTCTCATAGCTCTTTTGATTACTGTACTACGAAATATTTCCTCAGTTTTCCCAATATTTTGTAGTGGATGATCTTCTAAACCATAGAAATTCCCACACCAGTTGCAAACTTTCTTGGTGGTAAAGTGGAGAAACCCACCTCGAGAAAAGAATGTAAAAATTAGACCGAATCCGAGACTTGCTTCCAGCTGCCCATTAAAGCGAAGCAGCACTGCTATCATCATAATATCCCCTACAATTCCGTTCGCGGCAGGTCTAATTTTCTGAAGGTTTCGAATCAAAATTCAAACTACAACAAACCGTTCTGATTTCACGGGCTAGTGAGCACGCCAGTTGCACAGGGCATAGATCTCTTCCTAAAGTAGCTTTCTTGATCCTTCTTTCTTCCTTTCAAACCTCTGAGATATATCTTTTAGAGAGCCGTGGTGTTTGAAAGTTGATACAGAAGCCCCCAACGGAACGGGTGGTTGGAAAATGGTTGTTATTAACGCTCAGCTCTGTCAGGACAGTCAGTAAAAGGTCTGCAAGACCATATCGGAATTAGAGCAGTCTCAGCTTTGAATGAATTAATTAATTAATTGATAACAAATAATTGATTAATAGTCAATTGTCTGCTTGATTTACTGAAATATTTTGTGTATAATTTGTTTTTTATACAAATTTTCCACAAAACAACACAAAAATACAATACAAAAGCAATTTTAAGCCAAGGGAGAAACCTCATCAACTTTCGTAAACATATAATAATAATGCCGTTTACTTAGTTTCAATCAATCATTAATTCATCTATTATAATCCGTAATAGACATTATAATTTGGAAGAGAAAAACTGGGCTCAGCCTGTACTATTTCTCTCCCAATTTATCAATGGGTAATGATGTCCAAAATCAAGTTTACTCGATTTAAACACTGGCGGCTCGTGCCTACGAAACAGGTGAAGTGCTAAACAATAAAAGATACGGGCACTTCACCTATGTCGTGGGTACGAGCCGCCAGTGGATTTAAGCACAGGCGGCTTGTACCATCTAAACAGGTGAAGTGCTATACTATAAAAGATACGGACACTTCACCTGTGTCGTGGGTACGAGCCACCAGTAAATTTAAGACAACATTTTGTTCAGTAATCGGTCTAGGCCTGCAGACAGTTTGTGTGTCAATCGGTCTGCGGGATTTGCAGTTGCAGAGACAATTTTGCAGTTGCTAGAGAAATAGTGTAGATAGAGAGCCGTGAGCGACGTGTCTAGTAGGCCGGTGCGGATGATAAGTAGTGCCACCTCGCCACATTGATACGCTTGCGAATCAACATTGATAAATCAGCTGCTGGTGACGCTTCTGCTGCTGTAACTGCTGCTGTTTCTTCTGCTACTTTTGCTGCTGGTGTAGCTTTTGCTGATGCTGTTTCTGCTGTTTCTGCGATTGCTGCTTGCTGCTGGCTGCACAATGAGTTTCACCTTTTATCTGGACTCTTTGACCTGGAACGGGCAATTTTCATCCCTGCCCAGCCTTGCCACTCTGTGGCTGGCCGTGGTGGGTGGGATGTTCAGGATGAGCGGTGAGGAAGGACGAAGTTGAGAAGAAGAGAATGGAAGGACAGCTAATGAATTCATGATAAAAGAAAGATGGGAAGTAGGAAGAGGAAGAGGTGGTGGAGAAGGAGAAGGAGGAGAATTTGTTTTTCATATGTTATTAGAGAAATAGAAGAATAAGGAGAGGAACAGCTGATAAAAGAAAGATGAGAAGTAGAAAAATGAGGAGGAGAGGGTGAAACAAGGAATGGTGGTGGAGAAGGAGAAAGGAAATTTGTTGTTTATGTGAAGGGAATATGTTCTTCAAGAAAATGGAAGAAGGAGGAGAATAATAAAATGGAAGAAAAAGAAAAAGAAGAAGAAAATGAAAGGACAGCTGATAAAAGAAAGATGGGAAGTAGATAGAGGATGAGGAGGATGAAGAGGTGGATAAGGGAACTAATTTTTTGCTTATAATTATGTTCTTCAAGACAATCATAGGGAAAGCCCTAGTTTTCTTATGTTGAAACTAATCAACATGATCAATAAGGTGTATGAGGTTCCTTTAATCTATTGAAGTTTGAAACAAGTAGACTTTACGCTTCAAAAATTCAAATGAGATAACTCCACCAAATCTCAGCACATGAATACTAAAGTATAGCAAAAAGTTGGGCGGTTTCGTCTGTCTTTTGTACGTGATGTACTGATGTAAATCATCTATTGTTTCTTTCAATTTCAAAATCATCATCTATGCATGTCAGCTGTAATTGACAATATCAGCTTTTGGAGCGCACAAGGAGCATACAAAACTGCCGAACGCTTCGGTGTCAGCTATGTATTTTTTGAAATCGACGTTAATATTTTTTGAAATGCGTGAGTCAAAATTAAATGCATGCAATTCAAACGTTTATCCAAGTAGAGATACGAAAACTGTCCAAAAGAGCAGTAGGAAATTTTATTAATGAAACTGTACATAACTTTTATCGTAAATTTATCAGTTGAGTCAACACAAGTCCTTGCAGCCAAATCTGGGTTATCCTCACCGCCTCAATGTTTAATAATTGAAGAGACCTCGCGGAAAGCCCTCACGTCATTTCCAGTCTATAGAATTACAGCCAGTATGATACACAATAATTCTGTATGACCGGTTATTACATTCATGTAATAATCAAGCATTCGAGTCCGCGATTGCGTAATTCAACTGCATGTAGTAATGAGTCATTAATGACAGTTATCAGTGGATTTTATAGTCTAGTGATAGATATAGGTATAGCATAAGATCTTATCAGTTGATTCTTATAGTGTAGTGTTAGATAGATACAGATATAGAATTATATCTCATCAGTTGATTTTTATAGTCTGGTGATAGATAGGTATAGGTATAGGAACATGCATATAAACTCAGGCTTACTTTCAGCAACCTTCTGCACATCATTACAACCTAGGATATACCCGACAACCTGTTTCAATAAATCCTTTGGTCAGCTTTCTATCCAAATTAACTTGAAATCCTATTTGCTGTTACAGATCGCTTGCTTCTCAATTAGCACAGTTCTTGAAGCAGGAATTTTCTGCTCTGCAGCGTTCACTATTACAATTTTGAGCTAGTTGAGAAGACACTCGTTTACAAAGTAAAGTGTATAGTAACTGCGTGTCTTCTCAGCTTGCGCCATCTATCGGTTGTGATGTGAAAGGCGTTTTGTAATTAGATGATCCCGTTCTAATTCCACAATCTTTGCGTAATACCTGATTGAGCGCAAATTGTAGATAGCTTTTCGCTTGGAAAATCTGTGATTGATCTAATCCAGGCAAAAAATGTGATGTACCTCTACCGGAAAATAAGTGAGGTATTCAGGATCAACTCGACTGTATATTTCTAGTTGTTTGTGCTAGGTTTGTCTTGGTATTGGTCCAGAATAATATTTGTAGTCAGTCTTTCAGTATTACTTGATGAGATATACAAAATTTGATACAATTATCGAGATTTGATCTCATACAATTATATGAGATTTACGAGTAATACACACTTCTTCTATAAGTGTGGATTTTATAGTCATCATATTACTCGTAAATGAGATACAGTATTAGAATTTATGAAATTGCCCTTTTGAATCCATGGGACAAAAATTGATCCAGTTAAATATTTTCATGGTCCAATGTCTCCTTCAAAGCAGTCTCTTCATTTTCAATTTTACAGGAACGCTTCGCTATAACCTATCATTCAAGAACATTAGAATTCACAAAAAAATGCCATTCCATCTGAATGTCTTCCACCATCAATGTTTGATTTTCTTTCTATTTTTTTATACTTATGACTTGAATAAGTTCATTCTATTTATTTACATTTGAAAATGGATGCCGAAACATTTTGTGATATTTAAAAAAATACTTCTAGAGTGCTTGATTCCTAATATTAATTTCGAATACAATTATTAGTATTCCTAAAACATATTGAAAATTGTATAATATATATTCCTATCTGACATGATTCTCATTCTTCTTATTACCGCGTCTTCCGTAGCTTATCTGAGAGAACTTAAACCATGGTTAAGTGGTTTGTTCTCAAAAATAATAATATGGTGAGTCATGTTCCATATTGTTTTCTGATAAAGTACTAATTAAGTGGATAAGAATCTAAAAAACAAACAATTCAAACTAGTCTATTTTTACTTAATTTTTAATCAATCTTCAATTTTTTCAAAGTTTTGTTTTTGAAGAAAACTTATATATTTTTTTGTTTCTCACAGGTACGTGTCCAGAACCATCGCACTAAACTCATTGAATCATCACAAGTGAACGGATTTTGCGTAAGAGAAACGCCGTTCAATTAAACGCTTCTCAAACTCTCTACAAAGCTGAGGTCAGTCACTCTTCACAATAATTGTTCATTTCGATTTCATTAGCCCACTTGCTTTCTCTGTTATAGCAGAGATAATTGAATTCCATACGCTTAACTTGAGAGTGTTAATGTCTTACGCCTCTATTAATGCGATTCGGTTTCAAACTCGACATTCCTTATCGGACTTAAAGAGAAGAAAGATCACTTTCTTCTCAACAACTGCATGCTTTCTTCTTCCACTCAGCACGCATAGCAGAAATTAAATCTATTATGGTATAGTTTGTCCAAGCAAAGAACACATTCTGGCAAGATGGGAAAATCACTCCAGCTCGGTAAATATTAGTTCAAAATTCATAAATTTGATCTCAAATTGTAGGAAACATTCTGATCTACAATTTCAAACCAAATTAACATATTTTGTACCAATATCGACCGAGCTAGAGTCTTTTCACTATCTTGTCAGAATGTCTTCATTGCTTGGACAGAAAGTTGAGTAAACGTTCGGCATCGGAAAAAGAAAGATCCTCCGCGTGTGAGAAAAAAATCAAAAGTGAACCTAAATATAGTATTAAGTATGGATATCTTTGAGTTGGCTATTAACAGTCAACAAATTCACTTTTTTTCTAAAAATACAACATTATTAGTCTATTGTTGAATGGAAAACACTCTAATTTCAAGGCTGAATAGTGTTATTATACTTCCTAATACGTTTTGGTCCTAATTGGCTTCTTCGATGTGTGGAGTGGCTTGTGATGAAAACAACAGAGGTAATAATCATAAATAATGATTGCGTTGGAATTTCGCCTTCTTTTTTTAAATTGACGTGGCTATCTAATCAACTAGCATGATGTTCAATTTGGTCAATCGATTATCCATAATATTCTTCCTATTGATTGGTACACTGAGGTGATCTTTTATTTTGTTTATGTGTTATTATTATCATCTACTATTGCACAGCGGCGTACCTAGAATTTCCTTCTGGGAGGGGTTTTTGTTCTAATGTTCTAGAGAGAGTAATCACTAGGGAAGTTGCAGATAATCGAAATTAGGTTAATTTTGTAATTCAATTTTATAGTATCAATATAATTTTCAATATTATGAACAGAATTTGCGTATCCATCATTTCGTATTTATTATTGTTATATTATTATGTTAACTTTGAATAGTAGTATATTCTATATTGCTATAGTTGAAAAATGTGATCACATAACAAAATTATACATCAAACTCTTATTTTTCACAGAAATAGTAATTTAAAAACAGTTAAAAAATTTTGATATTGAATTAGAAATCAATAATTGTGTGCCACAAATAATACTTTAAGTTATCTACTGCATTAAAAAAGAACTCATTTATGAAGAGATGTGCAAAATTTAGATGAAAGAGTTCATTGAGGTCAATTGATTCACTAAGAAACTGAAGTCTCTCGAGATTGATTTAGAAATTGAGTGTCAATAGGAAAATTTGAACGCTTATTTCTCCAAGAAAGTGTAGGCTACTAGCAGGAATCTTTTGACATACAGTTTAAAAGTTGAGCTGGATGAGATCAAAAGACTTGAACACTAACTTCATCAAGAAACTGTTCTGAAATTAACATACCAATCTATGTGTTTAAAAAGGTCAAACGTATAACTGCTCACTTATAAACAGCAGTGAGATAATTATAAACTGTACCAAGATAAATTCAACAAACCAATGAAAATCTAGTTCCAATAACAAATTTTGAACAAACATCAAGAATTTTGAGTTCACCAAAAAACCTGTACCAAGATTAATTTTAATTGAAGAATCCAATCAAAATTGAGTTGAAACAGCACATGAAACCGTTCAAATTGCAGGCTGTGGCTGTTCTAGCAAACGGTATGACTGTAAGAAGTGTTCAACCGGTTCTTCTCCAGATGAATGAACAGTCGACTAAACTTTGAACTTCAGTCATGTAGATGAAGTCGATCGTCTTGATTCAGGAGGCGGTAAGTCAGCGTTCAGTGAACAGACGATCGGGATGAACAGTTTCATGGTGGTTTAAAGCAATATCGATGTTCAATTTTGCGAGCTGCAAAGCATGCGGCTAGTGCTTATATGTAATGTACACGCTGTGCAAAAAAATCGACAAGAATGTCGACCAGAAATTCTACCAAATGTGCAGCAAACAAAAATCGACCAGAGGATCGCACTTTACCAATAGCAATGTGCAAAACTGATGAGCTTCGACGTTTTGCGGCGACGTGTGTCGGTTTTATGTTGCTTTTATTGACTTTGTTGCTTGTATTGATTTTGTTCCCCGTAAAAATTGTTTCCGCCTGAATGAGAATGATACCTTTGGCGATAAACACGTCACTGAACATCCATATTCATATGTAGTGTTGACACGTCACTTCGCTGTGGATCGAATTGAATATTTATGTTTATCCTTGGTTTTTACTCTTTTCTTCACTGTAGATCGAACTGTATATTATGCTCTCCATATTCATATTTTCTTGACACTTTTATCTTTTCTATACAATTTATATTCATACCTTCAGTGATTGAAATGTCAAATCCTCAAATGGGAGGAAAAAACTATTTTTGAGAGCATTTTGGTCTATCCGACAAGTAGTGTCTTTTAAACACTTGCAGCTGTCATTTCAGTACAAGCTTATTGCTTTAAAAGTAATACTTCTATAGTTCCTACAGATCGGAGTAACCTATTTGTTAAAACCTTGATTGCAATATACCTGTACTTCTGTCCTATTTTTTTTGTAATGTAATTTACTACCAGCTAGACAGAAATATAATTTTTCTCTTATGACAACATTTTATAGTTCAACAAATGTAAATATATCCCAAGATAAGAATTCTGTTATGATTATTTTTAATGAATGATAAAGTTCATCCAGGGTAGGATATATTGAGAAAAATCTCAATTCCTTCCCCGTGCTATAAATAAATAATAGAACAAATCTAGTTATTTGCACTTTATCAATATTCATCCGAGTTTTTGGTATACTTGTTCCTCATTCTAATAACACTGCCGATCTGGAAATCCCAGTCCCTGGCAAAGACACCAAGTATCAAGTATGTCACTGTAGATCCAACTAAGGCTCTATAAAGAGGTCTTCATAGAGCCCTAGATCCAACTGATCTATACTAGAACGCAAACATTGTCTGACGCTTTCTAAAAATTATCATGTCGCTGCAGGCTGGCTCGCCAACATTGATCTATGAGCGACAACAATCGCTCGCAAGTGAATTCAGGCCTAGCCTTTTCACTACTTGTGCTACAATTTACAATTTTCCACGTTGTATTTGAAGCTTGCAGCGTAGGCGGAAGTGTGAACGTGAGTAACGCGATTTTAAGAAAGCGTCAAAAGCTGATTTAGTTGAGTTATTGTAGTCTAGGAACACACAGATAGTCTATCCAAGCAAAGAAGATTATTGCAAGATTAGGAAAATGACTCTAACTTGATGAATAGTGGTTTAAAAATGATAAATTTGATCTCAAATTGTAGATCAGAATGATTTATACAATTTGAGATCAAATTTATGGTTTTTGAACCAATATTGACCGAGCTGGAGTCATTTTCCCGCCTTGCCATAATGTCTTCTTTGCTTGGACAGATTATATCGGCTAGCAATAAGGTCACAAATTGATTACTTGAGGAGGTGATCTTCTGTGTTGTGATGAATATAATACATGTCCGTGAAATAGAATACAATAGATGAGAATGATAACTTCGTTGAAGTAATAATATCGCCGATATGTTCCTTTTGATAAGTGCTCTAAACTACAGTGACTATATAAGTCACCGTACTATATAAGTTACTGTACTCCAAACTGATCTAAACCACATATTCACTGACTGTATATAATGTTGATAGACTTGATTTCTCATCAGAATTGGGATGAGAAATAGTACTGGGTAGGCCGATTTTTCCTCTTCCTAATAATCATATCTATTATCATACATAGATCATTGTAATATTCTATAAATATAAGGCTAACGTATAAATATGTTATCGGACTGGTATAAACTAGACTAAATAAAAATTAAAATTTAGATTGTAAATTTCTGAATGTATTCCTCTATTGTAGCTTTTTCCGAGAGGTGAATTGAATTTGATCGCCACTTATTTGTAAAATTCCGTGCTGACGAAAACACAACAGTTCTACTTCAAGAGACTGAAAGAATGAGAGTGAAATGTAAATTTTTAAAGCACGGCACTTTGGAAAGTTTCAAAACTGCATAGCTCCAGCCTTGAAAATGAATGACAAATTATTAACTCCTACAGTTATGCAATCTCCTTTTATACTATGCAGTACTGTGATTCCTCCTTTCAAATCCAATACTGTTTTGTAAATTGTTATTGGGATGATAATAGACAATAACTCCTACAGTCATTGCAGAGATGTATAGTCTGTCCAAGCAAAGAAGACCCTATGGCAAGATGAGAAAATGACTCCAGCTCGGTCAATATTGGTTCAAAAAATATTCATTTGGTCTCAAATTGTGGATCAGAATGTTTGCTACAATTTGAGACTAAATTCATAATTCTTGAACCAATATTGACCGAGCTGGAGTGATTTTCTCATCTTGCCAGAGGGTCTTCTCTGCTTAGACAGACTATATAGGAACACCAACAGAGCTGGCGGTTGGCGAATGATTGTTATTGGTGATTTGCTCGTTCAGGACAGTTGGAAAGGGTCTGGAAGTTCATATTAAGTCGAGAGCAACCTCAGCTGAACCATTTAGCTTTTGTAGACCGTTTCCAAACTGTCCTAAGAGAGCTGAGCATTAATTTCCGATATTCACCAACCGACACTTTAGTTGGCGTTAGCTGTACAGGAAAACATAATAATCATTACCAATACGTGCATTGTGAATCCGTGATCAGGTCGAATAATATGTTGATGCACTTTTGTTATGTAAATTAATTAGTTGTTGTGATGAGCGCATCAGCTATACAAAAGATTATAGAGAGAATTGTTCCTATTCAAGCAGTATAAAAGTATAGTAATAATAATATAGCACTGCTTCTCCAGCAGTAGCACATCCGTGGCAGGAAATCACAACATTAATCGATAATTCTCGATAAAAAGAAGGCGGAAATGTGTTTCATGTAGCTCCTTGAGAATTGGCAACGGTCCGTCAATTGACTGATTGTTCTTCAATAGACAACAACACACCTACCTGTCTATTCATAGCCAACTATATAGGTATTGAATAATTTAATTCGAATCCTTCCACAAGCATGTGTATAACTGTAGATATTTACTATACAGTTATAAACTAATCCAAAAGCGTATACAGATATTCACGAGAGTATATAGTTTAATTCATAGATATAGATATTCCTGAGTGTATATAGATTAATTTATAAATATAGATATTCACAAGTGTATATAGTTTAATTTATATAACATTGTACAGATATAGTGTGTTGGATCTTTTCTATGTTCGACCTTGAGCCGAAGGAAACGGTCTTTGTTTCTGCGAGAGTCGATAGTCGAATCGACCTTGTCGCCTGTGCAAATCGCACTGCATGTGTGTGTGTGAGTATGAGAGAGAAACGAGACATTGTACAGCGTGTGAGAGTGAGTGAGAGAAGTAGAGTGTGAGAAAGGGTGGGTAACTATACCAGGGAACGGCAACTTCACATGTAGGCAAATTAATTATTTACTTGGCACAAAACTGGCTTTAGTCAAACTAGTTCCAAGAAACTGAGGACAGCTCGTATGTAACTACCTACCTTTGTTACCAGCTGGCTACATAAATATATATTGTCGCAATGTAGACGACATTGCGACACGTCGGTGGGTGAAGGGGTAACATAATATGTTGGTATAGTCTGTCCAAGCGAAGAAGACATTCTGACAAGATGGGAAATTGACTCCAGTACAGTCAATATTGGTTTAAAAATTCTAGATTTGGTCTCAAATTCTAGAACAGAATGTTTTCTACAATTTGAGACCAAATTTATAAATTTTTATTCAACACTTACCAAGCTGAAGTCATTTTTCCATCTAGCCAGAATGTCTTCTCTGCTTTGACATACTTTAAGTTCGAAGTGAAGGGAAGTAGGGACAACATGTTCGAATTATTTGCCATTGGGAGTTGTTAGAAACAAGCTATTAGGATTTGTTAAGTTAGGCGAGAATTAAATGCCTTTTTTCAACACTAAGTTTGTAAGAGAACATGTAGAAGGGTTTGTTAGGATAGGCAAGAATTCAATGTATTTCTCTTCAAAACCGAGCTTGTGAGAGAACATGGAGTAAGATTTGTTAGGATGAGGGAAATTTAATGTTTTTTCTTCAACTCAGTTTGTAAGAGAACATGTAGTAGGCTCCAAGAGATATTTCCCCGAAGTTCTTGGAAAAGTTGTGCTAATAACAACTACTTGTGTTTTTTGTTCGATTCTAGGAAGTTATTGTGCTTGTGCATATTATAGTTATATCTATAGTGTATACTTATAGTATACAGGGTGTTTCAGGAGGAATGTGCAATACTTCTCAGGCTGATTCCTTACACCAAGTAGACAAAAATACAAATTTATGATTCCTTATCCAGTTATAACCCTTATTGTTGAAAAATGGCGTTTTTTAAGTATATTTTTTCAATTATCTCAATAACCGTTGAAGTTACAGACTTCAGACTGGTTTCATTGAATTCCTCAGCTAATTTTACATTGGAATTGATTATTTTAAAACCTCACTAGAGCCTCTAAAAAATTAGAAAAATTAATATATTTTGAAAAATCTCAATTTTCCGCCATTGTTATCTCGGTAACAAAGCGTTTTTGGGGGTTGGTCCCATGGAACTTTTTTGTCTACTTGGTGTAAGGAATCAGCCTGAGAAGTATTGCACATTCCTTCTGAAACACCCTGTATATCTGTTATCAGCTTGCGATGTTGGTATGTGTAATAAAAAATACCAAGAATGGAGTTGGGAGTGTGTCTAGATTGCAACTGGAAGGAAATTGGGGATTTCCCAGGGGTTCTCGCGTTTTCCAATGCAGTTTAATGGAAAACTTTAGTGAATTGTCTCTATAATCAGAAAAAACGTGAAAGACTTAAATATTATTGAATATTGATCATAAAAGAGATACATGATATGATCATACAGATAAATATCTATGTAGCATATGATATAAAACATAGATATATAGTACTCCGATTGGAATCTAGGCAGTCAGTTGAAATAATCTTCATTTTTCCCAATGTAATTATAGAACTGCCGGCCCGGTTGGCGCAGTAGGCTGGGGCGTCACAACCTTCAGTCCGCCAGCGCTGCCAGGTCAGGGTTCGAGACCCAGTAGGCATGGCTGTTTTTCACCTCATCAATCACCTTCGCACTCATTATCCATTACCCACGCACAAGCTAAAATGCTTATGTGGGCATCATCCGCAATAAAAAAAAACTCTTCGTTTATAGATCATTATCATCACTAATGATCAGAGAATCTGATGTCATAAACTTAAAAAAATGCCCTTTACTTGATAAATGCTTTGTTTCAATACTAACCTGATATTGTTGCCTATGTTTTTCAATATTCTTTCAATATTAATATCAAATACGAAATTAACACCTCAACATTTTTATCACAGTTTGATTTCCGACAAGATCCAGTACTTATCAATATTGTGTTCAATTCTGTTTGATGTTGTAGTGAATCAAAAATTATTCCATTTTTATGTCTTTATTTCACCTGGAAGGCGAAGTTAGGGTGCAGTGGCCTCTCTTACACCTATCCCTCAACTTTCTAAGTATTCATAAATTTGATTATACAAACTTCCTAGAAACAAGAACGCTTCATAAATATTTCACACTACACCGTCCTGCCTGAAAACACTTCTGTCAACATTTGAAATACCAAAGTGATCCAATTTGAATACTAGCTGGGTGTAAACTCAAAACAGCAAGCCAGACGCTGTCTGAACATGAATAAATGAATAAAATCAGCACCGAAGTTGTTGATTCAATGTATGGAAACCGTTTCTCCGACTTTATAATGCGAATAGCTGTTATTGTACTTGTTTATTGTTAGGGCTCTCAAAGGTTACACACAACACTTCTACACTATTCTACACTAAAGGTTATTATTATACTTCTAGTGAACTGGATGCGCGCGCACGTCTAATTAAGCTGTCTGTAGTTTTGTGAGATAATAACAACCCGCACCGTTATAGTCTGTCCAAGCAAAGAAGACATTCTGGCAAGATAGGAAAATGACTACAGCTCTATCAATATTGGTTCAAAAATTATACATTTGGTCTCAAATTGTAGATCATAATGTTTCATACAATTTAAGACTAAATGTATCAATTTTGAACCTGTATTGACCGAGCTGGAGTCACTTCCCCATCTTGCCAGAATGTCTTCTTTGCTTGGACAGGCTATACCTGTTACCCACATCGTGGGTTCAGGCTTTTAACACAGTTCAGTAACACTTGAAGACAACTAACCATTCATTCGTTCCATTTCCGCATCTCTGGCTACATTTCTGCATCTTGTTTATCTCATCATCCTATTCCCTCTTGTCATCTTCCTTCTCTACTGTTTTACTCTTTCGTACATATTGTCTATCTGATCATTTCCCCTTTTGTCATCTTCCTTATTTTTACTTCTCTTTTGTTTCACTCTTTCTTCCAGCTTGTCCATCTCATATTTCTTTTCTTTCTTCAATCTTGCCCATCATATTTTTCTTTCCGTTTCTTTTACTTATTTATATTGTAATCTTCTTTCTCCTAACTTCTCTTCTGGTCTACTTTTTCTCACATCTTGTCTATCCCATTTTACTTTCCTATTTCTCATTCTACTGTCCCATTCTTTTTTCATTTTCCTCCTTTTCCTTTCCTTTCCATTCTTCTCTACCTTCCTTTTCCTTTCCTTTCCATTCTTCTCTCCTTCCTTTTCCTTTCCTTTCCATTCTTCTCTCCTTCCTTTTCCTTTCCTTTCCATTCTTCTCTCCTTCCTTTTCCTTTCCTTCCCATTCTTCTCTCCTTCCTCCTCCTTCCCTTTTCTCTCCTCTCCATTCCTTTCCATCTACTCTCCTTTCCTTTCCTTTCCTTTTCTTTCTTCTCCTTTCCTTTCCTTTTTTCTCCTCTCATCTCCTCTCCTTCCCTTTTCCTTTCCTTTCCTTTTCTCTCTTTTCCTTTCCTTTCATCTCATCTTCTTTCCTTTTCTTCCATTTCCTCTCCTTTTCTTTCCTTCCCTTCCCTTTCCCCTTGTTTTTCTTACCTTTCCTTTTCTTCCCTTCCTCTCCTTCCCTTCCCTTTTCTTCCCTTCCCTTCCCTTCCCTTTGACTTCTGTATACCGTTTCTGTATATTGTCTTCTCTTTACTTCTCTCATCTTAATTCTTGTCTATCTCATCTCCCTTTCCTATCTCTCATCAAGCCAATCACATTTCCCTCTCTTTCCCTTCCTCTTGTTTATATTGTCATTTTCCTTTTTCACTCCTTTTCTATTATATGCTCTCTTTTATCTCATTTCCCTTTTTCTCATCTTCTTCATCACATCTTACTTTCCACTTGTTTATATTGTGGCAATAATGAAGATAGCCAACCACCTAGCATGTCAGTTTTAATGAGGTGTCATGATGTTTGACGTGGTCGCAATTCACTTCTTCCCAGTTTTAAAAGTATCTTGTAAACTTGGTTATAGGTTGCTTGAAAGGTTCCTTGCTCCTGAAAATTAATTACTTCTGTTGAGGAGATTGTCGTAGATAATGATCTCAATGAACTCCCAGGAGTTCATTGGTCAAATGGTCCCAGGAGTAAAAAATAAGAATCAATAACTTGGGTCGAATTACAGTATTATTAAAAATTGAAAGAAAGTTAATGGAGCTTTACAACAAATGGCTTCTATTATAGTGTATACTGTATCCATATCCTAAATTGTATTATGTATATCACTTGATTTTTTTTAGCACCCTCTTATCTTGAGAGTTAGATAATGAATCTTTTGGAAGATTGATAATAACTATGATTTAAGTATTTGTAATTCTTTGTCTAGAGCGTTATTTTGAGATTCATTTCCATGAGTTGGAATCCAAGAAATCTCAACTCAATAGAACTTTGTTTTCTAATTAGTTTTTCTTTCTATCTTTAGTGACCTTTCGAATAAAAACTTGAATTTCAAACTGTTTCTTAGTTTTTGTTGATATAAAAATGTCCAACAAATAGTATCTGTAGTGCTTAATTTAGACAAACGATCTAAATTGAATAGAATTTTTGTAATTGATTCTGATCGGCCATATTTCATAACCTCGAATAAAATTTCAAAATTACTAGAGCATGAACATGCTGATTATCGTTCCTCACGAATTCATTCAATTATTCATTCAGTTATTTACAAAGAATACTCAACTTCATTCAATTATTCCTTCAGTTATTTACGAAGAATACTAAGTTTCAACAGGCTTGAGCCCAAAACTGTCTCTTTCCCAATTTAGAATACAATCCAGGTTATGTTTGTTGCTTATCTTTCACAGTCACAAAGTTCCACTCCAAACACTTCAAATTTTTTAAATATTGATTGATCCTGATGGTACTCTGTTATCAATATTGATCACACTCTTCTAACGCTTCTAACGAAATACCTTGGGTTATGATTATTCAAAAATTTTATAATTTCTTTTCAACTCTTCATTTTTATTAATTGAAAGCTTTCAACGACATACCTTGGGTCATGATTATTCATTTAATATATTTTTATAATTGTAACTGTTATAATTTTTTCACAAGCTTTCAACAGTGCTTGAGTTACATGAAGACGTGTAAGTAGGAACCAGAAACGAATTTCTCTTCCTGTATTACTCTGCAAAACAGGAACAACTAGATGAAAGCAAAAACAAAACAAATTAGATTTTCAAGTAGTGAGTGTTTCGAGTCAATTAGATCTTTTCAGGTTCCTCGATGAAGCGGCACTCATCAGCCCGAGTTTTTCCTGTTTGGTACATGTTTTTGCTCTTTTCATTTCTTTAAATCTGTATATTTTCTCTTTTCCACTCTAAAAATCTTTTTTCAAATGAACTCGTCACTCATTCGAGCAACCTCCATACTCCAAACATCTTTTCTCTCTTACCAGCTCTATAGATCTCCATAATTATTAATTTCTACTCTTTTCTTATCTGTATTTTTTCCAATTAATGTATTATACTCCACAATTTTCTATCTCATAGATCTCTTATCCAAATGAACTAGTCACTCATCCGAGCAGCCTCCAAACATATTTTCTAATTTTTCCATCTCTTTAGGTCTACATCTTTTAGCTCTTTTCTACTCTATACATAATTTCTCTAAATGGATTCATCACTTATCCAAGCCTTCATCCTCCAAACTTCGCTATTACCAGCTCTATTCTCCATATTTCTCTTTTTCTAAGTCTTCAGGTCTACATATTTTAGCTCTTTTCTACTCTATATATCTTTTTAACAAACAAATTCATCACTCATCCTAGCAACCTTAATACATATTTTTTCTTTTTCCTGTTCTATAGGTTTGGATATTTCAGCTCTTTTCTACTTTGAACATATTTCTTCCTTTTCTTCTTTGAACGAACTAGTCTCTTTTTCGAGCTACCTCTATAAATATATTTTTTTCTCTTTCCACTCTTTAGGTCTACATCTTTCAGCTCTTTCCTACTCTATACAAAATCTTCTCTAAATGAACTTATCACTTATCCGAGCCTCAATCCTCGATACCCCGTTATTACCAGCTCCAAGATTAAATTGTAATTAGGTTTATTTATTTATTCATTGAAAAAGCATTGTAACAATTAACAATGTGCAAATAGAACAGCAAAATGAATCAATAATAACAAATGCAAATAAACTTAAGGAACTACTTCCCCAAAAGATTAAATGTAATTACCTTGAGCAGCTCCATACTCCTCATATTTCATGCGCTTCATGCAGTTCAGAGAGAACCGAAACAAGCAATTTCCCAGTGCGTATCTATAAAAAGATTACTTAAATATACTTATTCTGAATTGCCTATAACAAAATTCGGGATTTCGGCATTGCTGTGACTTGTTTAATGTCGTGGCTAAAATGAAGCCACTCCACTCGCACACAAACACATGCAGTGCTTTTGTTTATCTCGTCTCAAGCCATCGTGAATGGACTATAGTGACTAGTAATACACAAGTGACTAGTGCATTACTCGTCACTTATCCGAGCAACTGTATCACCGCTGCGGCGACCCAGCATGAGACCAAGCAAGAAGCAAACGAGAGTGCGAGTAATCAAGACAAACTTTCACTTGTTCCACTTGGGGGCAGCCAACTCCCATTCCGGTATTTGGAGGACAAACAGCTCAGCTCTCAGCATCGAATCAGTCTATTACGTGAGAGACGCCTTCGCCTTATGGCATAGCATTATAAGCAGCAACTACAATCTGTCCAAGCAACGAAAACATTCCGACAAGATGGAGAAACTACTTCAGCTCGGTCAATATTCGATCAAAAATTATAAATTTGGTCTGAAATTGTAGAAAACATTCTGCTCTACAATTTGAGACCGAATTCATAATTTTGAAACAATATTAACCGAGCTAGAGTATTTTTCACATCTTTTCAGAATGTCTTCTCTGCGTGGATAGACTATAACTGATGTAAGCTGCACTCAAAAGTGCCCAGGGTCGTTTGAAAGGCCTTTTAACAAATCTGTTCGCTCAATATTTCTATAGTTAATCAGCGTCATTAACATGCTATAGCGTGTAACTACTAGGACAGATTCGTTCACTTAATATTTGTATATAGTTAATCAACGACTTGAAAATGCAATGGCGTGTACAGAATAGCTGCAGATTTGTTCAATATTTCTATAATAATTATTAATCAGCTTCTATAGCGTGTAGCAAGTGGTTGTTATTACAGTAATACTGAAAACCAACAGGATGCAATAAATATTATTACAGTCGCAGTTATTAACTAGCTGGACCGATTGTGTGATACAAAAGTTAGGGACCGGTTTGTTGTAAAAATTATGGAATAACCTGCATTATAGAATGTTGGTTTAATTCAGGGCAAACGTGAATGTTTCTCACGCTAGCCGATAATTAACATTCTTTATTGCTCTGCCTAGAAGTTGATAAATTAAGTGAATCAATAACTAGTTGTAAATGGGTTTCCAATGAAATAGTTGATGTATGTACAATAATTAACATTCTTTATTGGTTCGCCTGTGAGTTGATAAATTATATGAATCAATAACTAGTTGTAAATGCATTTTCAATAGAATAGTTGATGAATGTACAATAATTTTCTTGCGATATAGGCTAATCAGTGACTACTTTGATCCTTGAAATAGTTTTCTGTTTTCGACTAGTGTTTGCAATTAGTAGATGAATATTGAAAATAATAAAAAATGATTTTTTAATGGATGTAGGGTTGATAAATATAATTTTTCTCTTTTTTCCAGGTATGTTCCATGTTTCAATTCATTTTGAGTCTTCGACCTTCCTAGAGCCTGATGATTGATCTTGTTTGAGTTGTGAAAAGGAAAATTCTCAGCTTAAAGAAGGTATATGAATTCTTTACTAACTCAACTAAAATCTCACATAATATTGTTTTTGAAAATGATAAATCGTTGAAATAACCACTTGCAATACTTATTCTCTTACAATATCCCTTCAATAAAGAAGGAACATAAAAAAATTCTAATTTTAATTTCTACAAATATTTTATGCTCGGAAAATGATGGAACAATATCATTTATAAATAATGGTTTGACCTAGAATATAGGCTATGTTGTATTCTTATAGTATTAGAACATATCAGTAGAATTCTGACTTGAAATTAAGTACCTCCTGACACTTAGCTTTGAGCAGGTCACACAAAGGAAAATCAAAGAGGACTGTATCGAAAAAGACTACACCCAAATGACTATTTGCAGCCAAAAAATTCAATTCACCCCAAAAAATTAGTCCTTGGTCAATTGTTGATGAACCATGCAAATCAAAGACTGAACTGAAGAGTTCAGATAAAACACCCACGCCTTAGTTCTATAATGTCCGAACTCATTGATGCATAAAATCTAGACAGAGATAGATTGTGTAGAATCGCATCAGATAGAGCGAGAGGGTCAGTCTAGGAGAGACAAACACTGTGAGAGAGTGAGAGAGGAAGAAAGAGAGAGAAACAGACAGAAAGAGAAAGAGAGTGAGAGAGAGGGATTGATAGAGAGTAATTCGGTGATTTTCACGTTTAGCTTGAGAAGCGGGCAGACCGAATAAGATTTGAAACAATTGGCTGAACCTACCGAATACGGGTCTGAGCTATGACTCATCTTAAAAAGCGTTTAAAGTCGATTTGCTTGCATGCAATCCAAAAAAATGCTGTCTCACTGTAGTAGTCGGGTGGTTTGACTTCTACTGATGCTGCTCGGAACTATATTTTTCCCAACCACAAATGCTGTACGATTGATTACTATCTTGTGCTACTTTTTAGTAATGAATTGTCGACTACTACTTATGTGTTGATTGTGGGACATTAACGTTGTTGAGAATGATTGATTAACCAGTTATTTATTTTTTGTACTCTCATTATGCAAATGATCGTCGTGGTAAAAATTTTAAACGTCAAATTATAATTATTATGATTGATCAGGTTAGTCAATGGAAGAATTATTGGATATTATAGTTGAACAGCTGCTGAAATAATAAAATTTCATTATTAACATTAAAGTTTCAATAGTGAGAGACGCAAACGCCGTTTTTGAACAGATTTGGTTTCATATAGACTATTCCTCTACAACGCATATAGTGAACTCCACTTCCAACCAGGATATAGTGGTCTCCTGTTTTCAACAGCAATCCCTTATTCAAGTAGGATACAGAGGAATCCACATAGCCAATTCCGCGTTCCCAGAAAAATATTATTAGAAAAATTTATTTAATGTTGTACTGTTTTCATAAATCGATGTTGTTCTGTATTAAAAATTCTTTTCTCATTAAAAAATACTTGAAATAAGTACGATGCAAGACTAATGTTTCTTATTCTCTTTATAATCTCGTTTCTCTTGTTATTCATTCTCCACTCCTTGATTCATACGTATTTCCACAAAATTTTCAAAGTCTTGAAAATCCTCAATTTTGTGTTTAATTTGAGGTTTCAGAATATCTATTCTCAGAAAAACTGCAGAATATGATTCTCCAAGAAACTACCCAATACATCCACTCCTCAATCTACTTCTGTACTAGCAATAAATACGTTTCACCAACAAAATTGTTTGTCTTCAATTTAAGCTTGAAAATCTTCAAATTCGAACACATCTCAATGCCGGAAAGATGAATGGAGCCGTTATTGTTCTCAATTGTAGTTTATAGATATAAATGGGCACCGGCCTACCGCAGCGGTCGTAATTTGTGGTCGGAGTGCTATAATCGCCGCAAATCATATTGAAACTAGCTGCAGCAGAATCATCAATTTGGAGCCAGAAAAAATGAAATAACACTGTTAGCGGCTATTACCGGTGACTGCTGATTCTTAGTGGATCGGAGTCGTAATTCGTGGTTAAATCACGATTTTCTCTTTCTGAAAACAAAAAACACAGCTCCGCATTTGCCTTTAACTAAGCTGTGTTATCATCCAATCAGAAGCGGGTATGGTTGTTAAAGGTGTAACACAGGATCATGGGCAAGAATAATCACCAGATAGACATTTTGTAGTTTGAAGTGCAGTGGTAAAATCACTCACCTGGCCATCATTATTGAGTGATATTAGCGAGAACCATTCGTAATAAACACTGATATTACCGCGCATTAGAGATCTTAACACGATTGCATTGTGTAATTCCGTTTTTGCTTCCTTTGTGCATGTGAAAAAATGGAATCTTCTCCATCTAACAAAAAGCAACTGCAATCGGAAACAGTGGTTTGGGAAAATTGTCGGTAATCTATCCAAGCAAAGAAGACATTCTAGAAAGATGGGGAAATGACTACAGCTCAATCAATATTGATTCAAAAATTAAAAATTTGATCTCAAATTGTAGGTAATATTCTGATCTACAATTTGAGATCAAATTTATAATTTTTGAACGAATATTGACCAAGCAAGAGTTATTTCCCTATCTTTCCAGAATGTCTTCTTTGCTTGGACAGTCTATACTAGGTTTTACTAAGATTATTACGATGAAAAATTATTGTAAGTACAGTAATGGAATCAATGCGGAATAGCGGTAATATGACGTTTTTGAGATCTTCACAAGGGTTATTGAAATTCACATTTTGAAAGTAAGTGACTGTTTATACCATCGTGTCTTTATTTCTAGCTTGATAACATTGATTATTATTGATCCGCATTATATTAACGCTAATGATTATCAATGAAATGAGATAAGAATATCTTCAGACAAACGACAAGCCCTACATTGAATTGTTCCATAATATTGGAGATAGAAGGAATCGAATGTAAGTGACATTGCTTGAACTGCATTGAACTACTTCACTCATGTTATAATCACATTCCATGCAGTACTGAATATTCATCTACCAAATGACCTAAAATACGTGTAAATAGAATAAATTGAAGAGAATGTTCCAACGAGAATATTTTGTGGAATGTGGTGAAATGAGTGAATATCCTGTAGGTCAAGCAGCAGTAGTGGCCTGTCAAACAAGTGAAGATAGAGCACCTGCTCATAAAACCACCTACTACTACTCTACTATTGCAACAATCGGCACAGTTCTTTAGTAAGGAATCAGAACACAACGTTTTACAAATCTCAAAGCAATCGGTCTGTATCTCCCTGGCGAGTTGACGACCTCCTTTCATATCTCTCTTCCTAAATTCTTTATCATATCATTCTTTCTCTCCCTCTTCATTTTTTTCATATTTCTCTCTATCTCTTCTTCTTCTTCTTCTTCTTCTTCTTCTTCTCCTTCTTGTTCTTATTCTTCATCATCATCATCATCATCATCATCATCATCATCATCATCATCATCATCATCATCATCATCTTCATCATCTTCTTCTTCTTCTTCTTCTTCTTCTTCTTCTTCTTCTTCTTCTTCTTCTTCTTCTTCTTCTTCTTCTTTTTCTCCTCCTCCTCCTCCTCCTCCTTCTCCTTCTCCACCCTATTCTTTTTTACTCTTCTTAGTTATCTTCCACTTACCTCTTTGCCTTCTTCTCCACCTTCTCCTCCTTCTTTTTCTCCTACTCCTACTTATTCCTTCTTTCTTCTTCTTTTTCGTCTAGTTCTTCGTCTTGTTGTTCTTCATTTTCTTATTCTTCTTTTTTTTCCTCCTTCTCCTCATCCTTCTCCTCCACCTCCTCCTCATCCTTCTCCACCTTATTCTTTTTTTACTCTTTTTAGTTATCTTCCACTTACCTCTTTGCCTTCTTCACCTTCTCCTCCTTCTATTCCTCCTGCTCCTCCTCCTACTTTCTTCTTTTTCTTCTTCTTCTTCTTCTTCTTCTTCTTCTTCTTCTTCTTCTTCTTCTTCTCTCTTTCTCTTCCTTTCTCTTCTTCTTCTTCTTTCTTTCTCCTTTTTGGTTATTGTCCTCCTCCTTCCATCCTTATCTTCTTATTTTCCGACTTCATAATAGTTTTCTTCTCCCTGGCCTTATCAGTCTTCTCTTCTTATTCTTTTTCATTTTCTCCCTCTCTCTCACTCTCTCTTTCTATCTTCATAACGATTAGCGCCAGCGGATATGAAATTGGAAAAGTTACATAAAAGCCGGAGATTGACAGTAATAAATTCGCTTCCTTTGTGGCGTATTGTTTGTTTCGCCGATAATAGCAAAACATTTCTTGTACTGTGTATAGTAAACGCTCCAGCGGTCCGCATAGTTTTTTTCTTCTCTTCTGGAGGACACTTCTTGCACACACCGTGTATTCTCACTTCTAAAGACGTCCGTCTATATGAGTCTGTTGCAAAACAATGGAACCATATCACTGTTGGGTTTCCTGCAGATCGGCTCATTAAATATGATGCTGCGATGCTTCTGTTTCTTTGTATGTGGATGAATTTCATTGAGAGAATGATATTGTTATTTTTATTATTTTAAGTGGGTTGTAATCATAATGTAATGGAAAAATATAAATAAGTAGAAAGTAATTAAGGAAAAATATATTTTAATTATTGAGATTGTAATCAAATATTTGTTGCTGCATATTCACATTTAAAATGCCGGGTGAAAGGAATTTTATGTTTGGGTTTGTGTTTGATTTAAAATAATAACTACTTTCTACAAAGCAATAACATTTTGACCTACACATCCAAAACAAAGCTTTTGCCAACTTCATTTCAAATACGGGTTTTCGTATGATTGTCTATGATATTTAAGCTCCTATCAATTAAAAAATCAATGATTATTTTGTAAATTTTTTGTCCATTTTTCAGATGCCTCCTACTCAAAATGATAGTTGGAAAAACTCCTCGAATATCTTTCCACATCATGATTTTTCACCACTTCACAATACACTAAACTTTGTGAACGTAAAAGTTCTCTCACAATATTGAAATTCATGTAGTTGATTAAAACAGAGTGATTGAGTCTCAGATATCATTCTTTAAAAAAAAAAAAACATTTTTTATGGATAAGCAAAGTTTTATAAGCTTTTGTTGGTATTTATTTCGTTTTCATACGTACATATTCATTACTAGTGTTAGCATGCAACCTGTTATTTCAGAGCTCAAACCGAATCGTGGAATCATGTCCTACCCGAGCCTTGACCATGTCAAAAATGAGCTTTCTAAGCGTTCATTTAAAGTAAGAAAGATATACGGTGCTCGGTATCTGTGTCATGGACAAATGTAAGCTATTACATTGATAAGTCGATTCATAGTCAAAGTATTTTTAAAGTTGTCAAATTTTCAAAGGAATCTCTATGCTCGTATTCAGACCTTTTCGTACTTGACATGCTTAAAAGTAATATAGGCTACACCCACAAAGCTGTCAAATATGCTTTTTTGAAAACTGTCGAAATTCATTTCAATAACATGCTATTGATATAGAAAATACCAACGAAAGGTTTTCTGTTCTACACAAGTAGTCTATACATTGATTGTCAGAGATGATCGATTAAGTCAATATTAGGTCTATTTCTAATATTAAGACTAGCTAGCGTCTATTTCTTTTGAAAATGTTTCGGTCATTAATTTCCAATTTTCAAATCCATGGCTCCGATGCCGATGAAGTAGTATGATAAAACTCAGTTTGTTTACTGATAAAGCTCGGTTTGATTCAATATATAACTTTACTATTTAAATTGATTCTTAGATGAAGAGATTGAAAGATATAAATATATTCGCAGAGTTATCGATATTGTGTACAATGTATTGATCTTGGAATCTCAAAATTATATTATGTAATTCCAGTAAATAATCAATTCTCACCATCTTTGTAACATTTTTATCAAACTGCGGTTACGAGGGAATCGTTGGTTCAGGTTTAGCAATCTTGACAAAACTCATAGACTGTTGAAATTATAAAAATTTTCCTCAAGCAGAGGTCATTGGCATTTTGTTTAACTTCTTCCAACGTTCTGCCACTGCTGGTAAGAAAGGAGCTACTTACTGGTCCATCAAAGCATCTCAGCGACTTGAAAATAATCATTCTGTGGTGTACCGCATTTTACAGTTTATGTAAGGATTAAGATTTCTGTTATTCAATTATATTGTTGGAGATGGGATTTTTGGACTGATAGGATTTTTCTTGATGATTATAATCGAAACATAACAATTTCTTCCAGCGGTTGAAACAATATCAACTAAAGGATTTCCTCGTTGTAGGTTTTAGATGATAAGTTTTTCTATTTCATCTGCCATTTTGAGTTCGTGTTCATTGAAATATTTTCGAGATTGTCTCTCTTCTCTCTCTCTCTTCGATGGAATTCTTTTCTACGATGATAAAACTATTTATTTTCACTTAAAATACAATAGATTATAAAAACTGTTTACGGTGACAGGTCTGTTACTTTCTCAAAACATTTGCAAAGCAAAAAGTATCGTGAAACGAACAATGGCATCCACTTGTTTGAAGTAGAACATTCACACGAAACAGTAGTAAATCCAATACTACCGTAGTAAATTCCAATAGCTACTGCAAGAGGAGAGAAACTCTTCTACGGGTTCTATCCTAACCTATCATTTTACTGCAGTAAACTCAGCTTGGTGTTGAGGAATACCATTCGAATACTCGATTTCTTCTCGTTTGAATTTTGAGACAAATTTTCAATTTTTCCCCTTGACAAAGAACAGAAGAGCTATCCTATTTTAATTGAGGACTATATTTATCCATTCAACAATAAATAAGTGTCAGTGTTGTAATAAAAATGAAACAGCAATGTTGCCAACATCATTTAAAATCAACTTATTGATGATCCAAATAAAAATGTAAAATACATAAGGACATTATACATATTAATTCATGAGGACATATACAAGATTATTTAAATTAACAATTGAAAGTGATATTGTCAAGATTATTCACAATTCACTAGAATTAAAAACAATAATTTCGGAAAAATCGTTTTTTCATAAACCAATATCATACTGCTGTAGAGTTGTGATACTTAGATTACAATATTCATTCACTAGAAAATAGCCCGAATGTATCTATAAACATTTATAGTAAAATGTAGAATTGTTAGCAATATAATAATGTAAAAAATGTGTCTACATGAGTGATCAATATTCATGTGCTTAGTTATTGATGTAGTGAAGTGATGAAAGGAGAAGTCCATGCTAAAAACAGTTTGATATTGATTTGCTGAGTCTAATAATTATTTAGAGCTCTGGTGATTACAGTTATTTGGTTACCCTAAATAAATTAAGTTGTCCTATTCTCATCTCGCTCATCTTCATCAACATACTTTACGAGGTTTGTCTGAATTAATCAAATAACCAACCATTCAAAAACCGATTAACTGGTTTGAAAAGTTTAGCGAGCAGTTAAAAAGTGATCCAATTCATTCGTTGATGCTAACCTGTTTATTAAATTCACATTGGCTGTTATTAATGTCTGATTCATCCCAGTCTGTAATCAATTCTGAAAGGAAGTTTACACAGTTAAGAAACTTGAACAAGTTTACAGAAATAATCATCTTCCAGACATAACAGTAGTAATTCTGTCTGCGGATTCGTCCTTGTCATTTAGGTTACGTCATTTATAACAACCTTTTTCCTACTAATCCGTTTAGTCACATACGGATGGATGCACACAGGAGCTAGTTGTTGTGTTATCACCATATAGGGCAATTGCAAGCTATTATCAAGTTTCGAGGACTCTTAAGGATTGCTTAACGCACTTGAACCTTGGAGATGAGAAGAAGATTGTTTGTCATTGTACTTGAAAACAAAATGGAGAGTTTATTCAGTATTTTCTGCTTCAATTTTAATAATTTGAGAATATTTTTAATGTGGAGTTATTTATTTAAACTGAATATTATATCATATTATGTTATGTTAATTAATGAAAATCAAAACCACAGTACCCTTCAAGTACTTTTTATATTTCAACACTGAATTTCTGTTTTGAAAAAATTCAGTGATTGAATGATAAATACTAGAAGGGTACTTTGATTGAAATTTTTATGTATTAACATACATTGATAGTAGCCCTAGACAAATAATAAACATACCACAGTATATATTATTATATTACTACAAATGGGATAAATTTGAATGTTCTACCAATGTTTAATATAAAAAGAGTTCATGGAGTTGATGAATTTTCAAAGAATAGTTGGAAAACTTACATTATTCCGAATGTTGTTTTCCAATATTAGATGTATAACTCTTCAATTTTATGATTTTTTCTCAAATTATTGATGCTCTAAATCCAAAATAAATGGATATTTTTCACTAGAAGATTATCTACATGTTTTCTCAATTCAAGATTATAGGAAAAAAGGATTAGTGGAATATCGTGCAGTTGGAATCAAATACTCATAAGAACCTTAAAATATGATCTAAATCTCAATTATTGCAGGATAAATCAATTTGTGAACCGTATCATATGAATCGAGTGAGAAGGAAAACTTCATTTATCTTCAGAATTATCAAAAATTTTGGTTACATTTAATTGAGACATAGATTACAGTGTAATTAATATTATTCAGAGTATTCTACATTATGTTATTTAGTATATAAGCTACTTTATATTATATTCAACATTTTTAGGTCAGAAAAAACGTTCCATAAACTCATACATTTTAATGAATCTCATGAATTAAAAATCAGGACAGTTGCCAAATTACTGGTACAACACTAGATAAAGGTCAGCATAAGTAGATGTACAAGTGATATTTGAAAGAACTGTGCCATTCTTGTAGTTTGAAAAAGTTGAAAAACTTGTTTCTTCAACGAGCAGTAGGTTAGAGTTCATATTACCACAACGTAATATTGGTCAGCCGTATTATTGATGGCTGCATAATCTGAAATTGAAATCGCCAAATAATCCAAACAGTTTTTTGTCATCAAAATTATCAGCGACCTTCATGCTAGTCAACACAATGTAGCCTAATTGGTCATACCTGGAAGAATTACTGAAGAAAAAGTGTGACCGAGATTCAAGATTGCATGATTAGCTGTAAATTATCTCGTTCAGCTGATAAAAAATCCCCAAAAATGAGGTGCAAATGACAAGCGTCTTATTTTAGATTGATATCTTGAGGAAATGGGGATTTCAAGGAAAGCCATAGGTTGAAAAATGATTTGATTGAGATCCATAACATGAATTATTTTGCATAAAATCAATTGGTAATAACAGGTGCAGACTCAATTGAACATGATCTTCATGATTTGATTTGAAACTTCACCTAATAATAGTGACCTGAATTAATTTCATTCCACTATACAATACTGAGATTTGGAAAATACCTTCTCAGTAATTTCCAAGTACATTTTCATTATGAATTTCTTTCTATAAGGGATGCAAAAGCTCATTGATTATCACTGATAATTATCAGTACCCAGACTCTAAAAAGGTGACTAATCGAGCATTAAGTGCTCATTGAAATCCATGAGCTTGAAGAAAATTTGTATTATTCTTACATCAATTTCATATTTAATTTCCTCTGATAACATCAAGTCGTTTATTCTAGGACTAGGTTTCATCTCAGATAAGAAAAAGTATATAGTAATACAAGAAATCTGGTTATTTGATAGATAACATTTATCCGGTTGAACTCTAGTTCTATCTACAATGTAAGATGTTAATACTCTGCGATACTTCACTCATGACAGCCTGGGAGTTCAATATAGCTGACATCGTTGAAAAATGAAGAAATATGTGCACCCAATTATAATTTAATGATGATAGATCAACTCAGATTCATATCCTGATTCAAGCTGAACGGAAATGTTACCGAGGGCAACACTCAGATGTTTAAGATCATTTGATATTATTCAAGATATTCGAGATATACATACAAGTGCATTAAATATACATAAATATGTATTCTTTGCAAAAATATGTAAATATATCAAGGAGATATTAAATTCAAAGATAAATATATATTTTATTCTCGATTTAAACTGAACGGAAATGTTACCGAGGGCAACTCAGATGTATAAGATTATTTGATTTTATTAAAAATATACAAAATAAACATACATAAATATGTATTCTGTGTAAAGAGATGTATTCATTCGATTCGATTTAACAGGAATGATTGTAGGATAAACAAGAAATGATATTCATGTAACATGTCATTCATTGATTGAAAATACGAGATGTACAGTGGGATAAAATTCCCTAACGAGCTGCTTTTATTCCAGCTATTTCAATTAACCTTTCGCCTTTCGCAGTGAATGCACTTTGTAGGCCATTAGAAAAACTGTTGAAACTTTAGTCTGTCCAAGCACAGAAGACATTCTGACAAAAATGACTCCAGCTTGGTCAATATTGATTCAAAATTTATGAATTCGGTCTTAAATTGTAGAAAACATTCTGATATACTATTAGAGACCAAATTTATAATTTTTGAACCAATATTGACCGAGCCGGAGTAATTTTCCCATCTTACCAGTATGTCTTCTTTGTTTGGACAGACTATACACGAATAAATAAATTTAACGACGCGACAGCGTTGCGTTGTAGCGATAGTTTGATAATTTCAGAGAAATGCGAGAAGTGGGGTAGGATAGATGTGCAGAAATAAATAAAAATAAAAAACAGAGTGGGAGATCTGAAACAGGTTACGTGTTGGATGGTGAGTGAGGTAACAGTTCTAATGCAACTCCTTATAAGGAAGTTGTCGGCCTATGAGAGGGATAGTGACAGTGCACATCTTGGGCTACACATTTTCTTAGCTACAATTTTATCTTCCCCTCTCCCTGCAAATCATTCTCTCTATTTCTCTCTCACTCTCTCTCTCTATCTCAACCAGTCCAGAGGCTACTCGCCTTCTTTGTTGTAAACTGAGATTGAGTTATAGCATGCATATAGTGAAAGGAAGGCCTGCTGTTGTACAGTCTGTCCAAGCAAAGAAGACACTTGACAAGATGGAAAAAAGACTCCAACTCTGTCAATATTTGATAAAAAATTATGAGTTTGGTATCAAATTGTAGAAAACATTCTGTTCTACATTTTGAGACCAAATTTATAATTTTTGAACCACTATTGGCCGAGCTGAAGTGATTTCCTCATCTTGCCAGAATGTCTTCTTTGCTTGGACAGGTTATACCTCGAGTAGTAGATTTTTCATTTATTTTCAGCCGGCAATAACTCATTGTTGAAGGGAATTACGTTGCGGGAGAAATAAGAACAATTGCAGCATATAAGTGGCGACAAAGTAGATGATTACTGCTGCAGTTGAACACTCTGAAATGGCTTTTTAAACGTGAAAAACGACCGGGAATTTCTAAGCAATGTAGATGTTCTCGAGAAAGTGCTGGCATATTTGCATCTGATCTACTACCCTGTTGGAGATAAACGGGGACTTTTGAAAGAATGTTCCCGCGTTGATCGACCAATCAGAGAGCAGACTGGAGTAGTAAGAAAGATTTATCTCCATAGGTGTCGAGTTTGAAAAAAGTTCAAGAGAAAATGTGGTACCTACTTGGGGACAGACTGGAGTAGTCAAAAAGATTTATCACCTTCGGTTAAATTGAGAAAAATTGTAAAGAGAAAATGTGACTGATTGAAAAAGGTAGGAGATTTCCATGTGATACTGAGATTTTCTATAAGTTACCAGACCAGAAGTCTAGTGTGGGTTTATAGCGAGGAGATATAGTCTGTCCAAGCAGAGAAGACCCTCTGGCAAGATGAGAAAATGACTCCAGCACGGCCAATATTGGTTCAAAAAATATTGATATGGTGTCAAATCGTAGATCAGAATATTTCCTACGATTGAGACAAAATCGATAATTTTTGAACCAATATTGACCGAGCTGGAGTCATTTTCTCATCTTGCCAGAGGGTCTTCTTTGCTTGGACAGACTATACCTGTACGGTGCAGGGTTTATTGAAAGAAGGCGTAAGGTAGGCTATAAGCTTAACAAGCAAACTCTGTCTTCCCTAATGTCATTCATATCATGCATCTCTATTTACAGTATCTGAAATATATAACTATATAAATATAGAATGTATCAACAAGAGAGTATAGAATAAGAGTTAAGACAGAATAAATAGTTAAGTATAAACCTCATTTCTATTCCCTAGTAGAATAATAATATTATTTTCAAAAATTAAGTATAAAAATTGTACAAGATTCAACTTAATAAGTTGAATTAGTAAATAACTTTAATTAGTTAATAAGTAAATTACTTTTTTTTACTTCAAGTCTAGTTTCTGAACAGTGATAATAAGGTAGACGTTTTAGTTGAAGGAGTTACGTTTAAGAAGTAATTTATGAAGACTTCTTTATATTATTACTACAGACAAAAACAAGGAAAAAATTCCTTAAAAGTTACTTAAAAAAAGTTAAAAATAAACAGAATGATTATTGTACTCTGATGTTATTTTAGTGTGAACTTCGCGTAATCATTTTAGTACAGTGTTAGTTGTAAAAAATGTTTTGGCTAGTTATAAAAAAATTCACAAACTTGAAATTTCTGAACTTCGTATACAATATAATATTCTTCGAGTAATAAAAATTCACTCCGAATTGCTAAAATCCACGTGTTGTTGAAATGAAATGTAAACTCCGTTATTCGAAAGTATCTTGAAATCGGAACCTATTACAACATATTTATTGTTGGTCTCAGTTGATATAACTTGGGCAGGAAGCACTGTAATAATTGGTTGCATTGTTTACGGACCATTTTTTCAGCGCAATTAGCTCGATAATTATTGTATTATTTTAGGTAACACTGTATAATATTAAATTTGTAATAATGGGAAATTAGCTACGATAGTTGTAGTAGCACGGAGAGTTTGCAATGTACATTTACAATCGGAAAGTAACAGATTTCTCATAGTGTTCTGCTATCGTTCTTAACGAAATTGATTGAATTATTATATTGCCTTCATAAATACTGTACTATACTCACCCAACAAACATGGCTGATTCTCATTGCTTTGTTTGTGTACGAGTCGCCATTGCTGAAAACGTTTTCTGGGAACGCCCACTAATGGGCGTGGTTTTTCTAGACCAATGGCAGTCGTTTATTTCGATAGGTCAACATCGCACAGAAGATATCAAGTAAAATGGAGGACGCATTCGGAATGTCATTTTCAAATGGGTAGAGCTGTGATGTACCGTACTACAATATACTGGTTTTACTGTAATATTGAAATTGTGTAACTTTTATTTCCAATCTTCTACCTTACGATATTCTACAATCTAGTAATTGGTTATTTGTAGCACTGGCGGCTCGTACCCACGAAACAGGTGAAGTGCTGTACAGTAAAAGATACGGGCACTGGGGCACTTCACCTGTTTAGTGGGTACGAGCCGCCAGTGATTTCTAGACGGTAAAATCTTTGGAACAAAATTATTACTTGTAGAGTATTCGTGGAGTGGCAGAAGAAGTTCAACAGATTCTATACCGATCAGAATGCCAAAAGCTCATTTGATCATGCTTAATACTCACAAACAATAATTATTTAATACATTATTACATTAATGTATACATTAATACATTATTTGTAGGCAAGCTAAATACTTTAAATCTGTTCTCTATGGTATCTGTGTTTAAATCGTTAGACCTCCATTGATATAGGAAGACATGGTAGTTACAGGCCTTAATCGTTTGCTATAAATGCGATACAAAAGTAATTAGAACTGTAGTAGACTTGAGACAGTATTGAACGCAAATGAACAATGGTCGTGTGCTATAGTCTGTTCAAGCGAAGAAGACACTCTGGCAAGATGGGTAAATTACTCCAGATCAGTCACCATCTGTTCAATAATTATAAATTTGGTTTCAAATTGTAGAGCAGAATGTTCCCTACAATTTGAAACCAAATTCATAATTTTTGCACCAATATTGACCTAGCTGGAGTCATTTTCCTATCTTGCCAGAGGGTCTTCTTTGCTAGGACAGACTATAGCTCGCCACAGCATCCATCCAATGCTGCACGTTTTTGTAACGACTGCATTATCTCGTTGCTGATCTGAAAGGATTAATTAACCTTTTAGTCGTAGCATGGATGGTGGTCCTATTACATGGACAAGGTATATTGAGCGATTTTTGAACGACATACATCCAGCTAAACTAAACACTATTCAGTTACTGTACTAAGAACATGCAATGATTGACGTCTCAAACCCAGGAATGATTCATTCATATCAAGATCATGATATTTTGACTCTTCCATTAGTCAAAAATGTCAAAATTACCCTTCAGATTGACATTGCACCATTAGTTTTCTTTGCTCTACATTGCTCTTTTGGATTCTCACTGTACAATTAATTTAATTTGCTCTTCATTGCTCTTTGAATTGACTCTACACAATTTATTTTCTCTGCTCTTAATAATTGTAGTGCTGTTTTGCTCTTTAGAGTCACACTTAATAATTAACTTTCTTCTAAATGTCATTGATATGAATGTCTATCTTCTAAATGATGTCCAAACTATTAAACTGTATAATAGTCGGTATATTTTATCCTATCATTATAGTTGATAGTAGATATCCTATCAGGTATAAGTAAATCATTCTCATCCCATTGCAATGATTGTAGCCTACGCTTGAAGACTACTGAATAAAGAATTTTTATTTTATAAACTAAGGAAATTCTGAGTTTAAATGTCATAATACATGACATTTGTACATAACAACACAATACATGACATGTACATTTGTCAACATACATGAGTGTTGTACATAATAATCATGAGGACATGAATTGCAATCCTTTTTTTTTGATGATTTTTGTATGGTCGCTTCACCCGGCGTCCTGATTTCCAAGCTAGAGAAATTCTTTATTAAATAATTTGAATACAGTAACAACATTTTTTCATTTCCAACTCCACAATCAGTACCAAAAATATATATCTGTCAAACTACTTTAAATTGATTATTCTACAGACTATAGAGTGAATACTACAGACAATACAGTACTATTCTAGATTTAACTGTTCTACAGTGAAAAATGATGCAATATTTTCTCGGGAAATGTCCATTAAATTCAGCACACTACTCATAGATTAAATAAAAATCAAATACCCTTTTAGAATTTAAATAGTAGTTTATGCAACGGTTGTATAATGGGAGCCTTTATAGCATGAGATGAGATGTAAGTTAGAGCCACGAGCGAAGCGAGTGCTCTAAATATCTCACGAATGCTATAAAGGCCTAATACAACCGTTGCATAATAGGAATTTTTCAATACGGCCGTAGATAAAATATTATTTAATCACATTGAGAATGAGCTAAAGCTCCGAAACATGTGTGTGAAAAAATAATTTTTTCAAAGTTTAAAAGGGCATTCTATTTTTATTTTATCTATCAATTTTGAAATAGCCCTAAGTGTTAAGTTTAGTTTTCATTAAACTCAGGTTAAACTGGTTAAACTAGGATCAACCAATCTTACACTATTTGTTGCAGTGAGTATTCGTCTAATCTTCCTTCATTCCTAAATCCACTAATGGATTATACTTTCATAAATCATTCCAACAAGTCTTGAAGACCTTCAAGACTCAAGTTTTCGAACCGTTATACACATAGCCTCAGGCAATATCTGTCTGTGAATAAAGTGATTCAATCTGAATCTGTCAATCTGCGAGATTTGTTTGATCAACTAATAATGTTAACTATAACTCTACTGTCCTTTGATTATTGTTACTTGAAGTGCGTATGGGAAAAAAGAATAAGGGGATAAAGAGAAAACATAGGAAAGAAATACAGATCATAAAAGAGAAAACATGAAGAGAGATCAGCACATAACCAATCAACCCCATTCACTCAAACTCGAGCATGGGTGTCCCAGGCTTGCCAACTGTATTTTAACTCGATCTAATCAGCGATCATGCAAATATGATTCGATTTCGTGGCGTGTCAAGTATAAAATATGTGCCAGTCATGTGGAAGTAAACGCTGTATTGGATTTCATGCTATCCTAACGTATCAGGCACGTTCACAGGAAGTAGGCTAGAAAATAATCTGTCCAAGCAAAGAAGACCCTCTGGCAAGATAGGAAAATGACTCCAGCTCGGTCAATATTGGTTCAAAAATTATAACTTTGGTCTAAAATTGTAGGGAACATTCTGATCTACAATTTGAGTCTAAATTTAAAATATTGTCTTGAACAAATATTGACCAAGGTGGAGTCATTTACCATCTTGCCATAGGGTCTTCTTTGCTTGGACAGACTATACCAGGTCCAACATGAAGGAATCCATCAATATGGGACACAAAAACTAAGCTTCATGTCGAGCTTCTCTTATCGTTGGGTTCATATTTGTTATGAATTCCGGTGAATTCTTTTGAAAAGTCAGGTTTTTAATCATGTGTACATATTCTCCCGAATATTTGATGAAGGATGGTGATTTACGATGCAGATATGAAACGATTTTTTTTAGAGCGAAAAGTGGGTATATTACTTGTAATGTAGCCTAGAATGATGTGGTCAGGAACCAGTAGCATCAACCAGTAAACTATCTTCGATATTTATACTAGTATTGCTTTCTTCAGACACTAGGGTCCTTGATATTACCACAAACTGCATCCTATAAAATTGTATAATATTATTTCACACAGGAAGCGCCGTATAAGATACCATGAGTCATCTTGTTGGCTATATTGTAGTTCTGGGATCTTGTTACTTTTAGTAAGGGATTATCGCATTCAAAAATGCATACTATTCCTACTAATTTCCAACAATTTAACTGTTATGTCTTGACTACTCAGAGATTACCTGATCATAGAAATACATTCTACTAAGATACAGTAATGAAAATACTTGATATATATAAAGTATACTAAAATACTAGATGATGAATTGTATCAATTACAGTATTAAACAAATCACCTTCTCTCGTCCTATAATCTTAGTTCTTCAAAAACCTCTTCATGTACTTTGGTTACAATATCTAAATCTAAAAGATAGTACTACAATGGATTGTAAAATGTGATAATTCAGTACCTGATTCCACAGATACAGGTAGTACCTGATTTTACAGATACAGGTAGTACCTGATTCTACAGACACAGTTCCAAGCATAGAAGACCCTCTGGCAAGATGGGAAAATGACTCAAGCTCGGTCAATATTGGTTCAAAAATTATCAATCTGATTACAAATTTTAGGAAACAATTTGATCTACTAATAAAAGACCACATTTATAATTCTTGTACAAATATTGACTGCAGTCATTCTCCCATCTTGCCAGAGAGTTTTCTTTGCTTGGACAGACTATAGAACCTGATTCTACAGACACGTAAAGTGCCTGTACTACTCAAAGTAATACTACATATAATACTACAAAAATTCGTAACATAAACCTCAATCCCTCTACATACCTATTCAACCATTCATTCCAAATTCAACAATAATTCATTACTCAAATCTCAATCTCCCTATAAAACGCATAGCCTACATTCAGTTATTTATCACACTCCATGTATGGATCAGTTAAGTCATGAAAATATGTGTTACTATCATCCTAGTTCCTTACAGGGTAGGCTATAATCCTACAACATTCACTTTCCTTCAGGATTACGTCCTTGAGTAGTCAATCCGCTTACCTTACGCTTTTATAGGCTGCATCTATCAAACGTAAATTATACTTTTATTATACGAGTACCACTGCATCTATCAAACCCAGATTACTACACTTTTATTGGTCGTATCTATCAAACATAGAGTACACTTTTATTATACCCAGATTACAGTTGTATTATATACGACTGTATCTGTGAAATCAATACAAAACTTGCTTCGGCATTACTTTAGGCTGTAGAATATAACTGTAATCGGTTGCTAAGTTTAGAATCGGTAATGATTGAAGAGAAAAAGCGTTACAATAATTTGTGAGCGGTAAAGAGGTCTGCCTTGAGATGGCCGTTTGGCATTTTATACTCTAATTGATCTAACTTCCAACGCGGAATAACACGTATAAGATACGAAATACAATGTCGAAAATTACATCAAATAGAGTATAGTAGCGGATCGAGTTCTATAGCGCAAGTAAACCGGTCCACCAGCGCTGACATTTACGTTTGCCTGCCTCTCAGGGCGCTGCAGCTCTTGAAAATACTCGCATGATCGCTTTTTTTGCTGAGTTATCAAGCACCTGAAATTCAAACCCGTGGGTCCATGATGTACAGGCTAACCGATACCGGGCTGAACACGATAGCTTACTGGGTGAACGTGGATTGATTCAATCATGCACGCAAGTTCACTAGCTACACATTACAGTATTGTGCAATTTACGAAAGAATAACGTTCTTATAATAGTCATGTAAATTGTGATGGAATTTTTGTAAATTGTTACAAAATTTCTGTAAATATTTACCATTTTTGTTTTTTGTCAATGGCACAACAGCCCTATGAAGGGCCTAGGCCTACCAGCTGGTTGCCAGTTTCATATTCACTAAAATTTTCACCATTACACAGTATAATATGCCGGCCTCGGTGGAGCAGTGGGCTAGGGCGTCACAACCTTCAGTCCGCTAGCACTGCCGCAGGTCTGGGTTCGAATCCCAGTGGCATGGCTGTTTTTCACCTCATCAATCACCTTAGCACTCAAGATCCATTACCCACGCACAAGCTAAAATGCTTATGTGGGCATCATCCGCAATAAAAAAAAATAATGTGTAATTTTCATAAGTACCTACAACGTTTCTGTGAAATTTGTGTTTGAAAATGAGGTAAATAACAGAATTAGATCGAATTCAATTGAATTAATTCAGCACAAAAGAGATTCAATTCTATTTTTTATTTGATTTTTCTACTACTCGATACATTTATAAACTTGTGTATTTTCTTAAATACAAGAAATCTTGAAAGTGGATTGATTGAACAAATTTCCAGAAACCGCTTAAAAGAAAATTTTATGCTACAATTTTGTAAAATGATTTAAAAATTCACAAGTATTGAATTGAAGGTCACGCTAGCTGAGAAGACACACCGTAACTATCCAAAGTGAATTGTTACGGCGTGTCTTCTCAGCTTGCGTGAAATTTAGTCTGTTACTCAATTTTCATTCGACAACTAGCTCACAAATTATCACTGGCGGATCGTACCCACGAAACAGGTGAAGTGCCCGTATCTTTTACTGTATAGCACTTCACCTGTTTCGTGGGCACGAGCCGCCAGTGCAAATTATTATTCGAAATTTCAGATGTAAACTTATAGTTGTCTACACTGGATGACGCAGAAATTATAGCCTATTTCGATTCAAAAAAATGTAAGAAAATAAATGGAACATAATATTCATTGATGGAATAAAATTATACGAAAATTAAATCGCTCAATTCAAGAATAACAAAATATATCTCAATTAACTTCTAATCATCATCTTAATCCCAGACGAATCTTCACTTCTTGAAGTTAATAACTCAGATCATTCTCCCCTTGAGATAGTCTGTCCAAGCAAAGAAGACCCTCTGGCAAGATGGAAAAATTACTCAAGCTTGATCAATATTTGATCAAGAATAAATTATAAATGTGGTCTTAATAGTAGAGCAAATTGTTTCCTACAATTTGAGATCAAATCGATAATTTTTGCACCAATATTGACCGAGCTTGAGTCAATATCCCATCTTGCCAGAGGGTCTTCTTTGCTTGGACAGACTGACTATACCAGCAATCCTTTTGATATGTTTTGATGAATAGCAACATCAGTCATCAGCAACGATAAGTTGAAGTTAAACAGTGCACTAACTTCTTTCTCCGTTTGCGATGGTGGATAAGAGAGTGACGTGAGAGATTAGCTGGTGCGATGCGTGCAATACACCCGGTTTATCATCTTCCATTCTTCATGAAGACGTGATGAAGATACGGATAAGCCGAAATGTGAGGCTTGGGCCCACACGTTCAAGAATGGAGTACGGATCGCTATGTAGTGCATGGGTTGGCGAATGGGAGAGAAGGAAGAGGATGGTAGGATGAAGAAGGAGATAATGCACAAAAGGATAAGAGAAATGGATGAAAAGAGAGATGTGTTGAAATGGACAGGTATAGTCTGTCCAAGCAAAGAAGAACCTCTGGCAAGATCAGAAAATTACTCCAGCTCGAACAATATTGGTTCAAAAATTATTGATTTGGTCTCAAATTGTAGGAAACATACTGATCTACGATTTGAGACCAAAACAATATTTTTTGAACCAATATTGATCGAACTGGAGTCATTTTCTCATCTTGCCAGAGGTACTTCTTTGCTTGGACAGATAATACCATGAGGAGAGATAAATGGGATGAGATTCAGATTCAATCATTCCATAAAAATCACAAAATATATAGGTTTAAATCCTATTATATGAAGATTAATTTCACTGGTTCACTTAGGTCAACTTATTATAGACTATGGAAACTTGTAAAAATGATTCAAAAGTAGGATTCAATATGTTAACGGTAGCATAACTGCGGAGCTGTAATCACGTAAAAATGCAGAGTTTGGTCTTACAAATGTCCATTTTTGGATTCAACCGTCAAAAGGGATAATAGATTAATGAAACAAGAGGAAGAGAAAGAGATGTAGATTCTGTATTATGGGACATGGAAGGAGAGGGTACGGATAGATACAATGATATATCTGTCCAAGCAAAAAAGGCCCTCTGGCAAGATGAGAAAATGACACCAGTTCGATCAATATTGGTTCAAAAAATATTGTTTTGGTCTCAAATTGTAGATCAGTATGTTTCCTACAATTTGAGACCAAATCAATAATTTTTGAACCAATATTGATCGAGCTAAAGTCATTTTCTCATCTTGCCAGAGGGTCTCCTGTGTTTGGATAGACTATACCAGAGGAAGACCGATTGATAGAGTGGGATAAGAGGTAGAGAGTGAGAGATAGAATGAACAAATAGGAAGAGGCGAAGAGCAATTGCTCATGGAACTATGTAAGGTGCACTTCCTCACACTATTTCCCACACATCATAGTACAGTGAGGCTGTTGGTATGCTGTCATTATTCACCAGTATAGTCTGTCAAACCGAAGAAGACATTCTGGCAAGTTGGAAAAATGACTCCAGCTGGGTCAAAATTGGTTCAAAAATGATAAATTTGGTCTTAAATTGTAGATCAGAATGTTTTCTATAATTTGAGACCAAATTTATTGATTTTTGAATCGATATTAACCGATCTGGAGTCATTTTTCCATCTTGCCAGAATGTCTTCTTTGCTTGGACAGGCTCTTGCAGCAACGGCCTTTTGACGAATAGCGAGGCGTTTTTAGAGAGATGGTAGGCGCGGAAAACTAAGTGATCCGTTAGTTATTGCCAATAATAGTGGATAGAAGTGGGCAGAACGAAATAATGCTGATGAAGTTGGGTGATGAAGGAAATAGACAAGGTGAAGGAGAATAGAATAGAGAAGAAGGAATAATAGGAATAGAGAAGAGGTTGAAATTGAACATCAGCAGAAGTTTGATATTGGGGATTTTGAATGGTGAAGTGCAGGAGAAGAGGATGTAAAGAGGAAGAAAAAAGATGAGAAAAGTAGGATAAAGTTGAATAAGAAAGTGGAAAGGATATAAATATCGCAAGAAAAGTGTACATTTGGAAAGAGGAACAATAAATAATGATAATGGAAAAGAAATAATGATAACAGGGAAAGCAAACATTCTGTCTCTTTCAACAATATTAGGAAGAATACAGTATAATGAACAGATACATCAAAGCGAAATGAAAAAATATTGAAAAATAAGGGTGAAGGAAAGAGTTAAAAGTAGCGAAATATTGAGAGAAAAGTCAATAAGTGGTGGTTTACGAAGTCTATATATTTGTAGGATAGAGAAGAAAAATGAGAGAGGAATTTTTTAAGAATTGAAGGTTGAACTTGGTAACAGCATCAACTGGTGAATAATAAGCGCAGAAGAGAAGTATATGGAAGAGAGGTTTAATTTGAAAGAATGGAAAAGGGAATCAATTATTGAAAAACTTGGATAAAAATATGAAAGGGCTGAGATTGAATGAATGAGAATAGAATAAGAATTATGTATAGGAAACAAAAAATACTTGAATAGAACAAGAAAATTAAGAATGAAGAATAAAGAAGTTGTAAGTGTAGAGAAAAACTGAGTAGGAGAAGTAAAAAGAGGAAATTGTGTAGGAGAAACAGAGAAGAGAAGAAGTAAGAAGAGAGCCAGGCGAAGAGAAGATGGAAAGTGTGAGGAAAAGAGAAGAATCTAAGGATAAATGACAAAGAAGTTCAAAAAGAAAATAAGTCTTCACTGGTGCTGCAAAGGAATTCAGAACGCGCAATGTGCATTGCCCTGCTCTATACTCTATTAACTTGATGTAACTTCTTACTTTCAATACCATTCATATTATTTATCTTATACTAGTTACGATCAGTCGCACGTTACATCAAATAAAGTATCATTAATACTCTATCATCTTCATGTAACTCTTTATCATAATACCAATGTATTTTCTATCTCATACGTGTTATACACAGTTGGAAGTTACATCAAATAGAGTATAGGTCTGGCTGTCCATTATTTTCTATGGAGGACATTCTAAAGGAACGCAGAACTAAACTGAGGACACCGACGCAAAACGCCAATCACAACAATCGTCACCCAACGGCCGCTCGTCTGTCCAACCCAAGAAGATATTCTAGCAAGATGGGAAAATTATTCCAGCTCAGTCAATATCGGTTCAAAAATTATCAATTTGGTCTTAAATCATATAAAAAATTCTGCTCTACAATTTGAGACCAAATTAATGATTTTTGAATCAATATTAACGTAACTGGAGTGATTTTTCCATCTTGCCAGAATGTCTTCTTCGTTGGACAGACTTTATCAATACCCACTATTTATATCTATATATCTACGCTCTTCTCTATAATCAATAGACACTCTATATATCTACCCTCTTCTCTATAACCAAGAGCTCTACTCTATATATCCATATTTCTATGCTTTTCTTCACAGTCAAAAACCACTCCATACCTATATCTCTACGTTCCACTCCATTGCCAATAACCACTCTTTAATAACTATATATACGCTCTATACAACTATATTTGCCGCTATCTCGTTAACGGCCTTCACTTCGCGGCTTTGCAATATAAATATAGTTCCAATAGTAATAGAACTATTGTATTACTCTAGTAGGAGTAGTATATATAAACATAGTAGCAATAACAATGAGCAATATAAATATAGTTCCTCTAGCAATAGAACTATATATTACTATATTAGGAGTAGTATATATAAACATAGTAGCAATACCAATTTTATAATTCCTATATACTGTTATAGGAAGCTGCGGAACTACATTAATATAACTATGGAACCAATAACAATGTTATATTCACTAGGAAGCTATGCGACACACCTATTTACCACAAATATATATTATTGGAAAATGCATAGATATAAAATCGTCGGCCAGATGGCCTAGCTCACAGCCTACGACAGTTGTTTCTGCCAGATTGATTGAAGTGCATGTAGGTAGATAGATAGAGAATAGATCAACGACAGATAAATTAATGGATTGGACGTTTCTTCTTGTCTTGAAACGCCCACCTTTTAATAATAAGGCAAGTGTATATACATCGTGTTATAAACGATATACTAGTGTATATAAATATACAAACGGTACACTAGAATGTGTGTAGCCGATTTTATCTGCTGTTGCTATACTCTGTCCAAGAAAAGAAGACATCCTGGCATGATGGTAAAATGACTCCAGCATGGTCAATATTGGTTCAAAAATTATTAATTTGGTCTCAAATTGTAGAGCAGAATGTTTTCTACAATTTGTGACCAAATTTATAATTTTTGAACCAATATTGACTGACCTGGTGTCATCTTCCCATCTTGCCAGAATGCCTTATTTGCTTCAACCGACTATAGCAAGTGGTCAAATCACCATTGTTCCACCAAAAGTTATGACACTCGGACGCAAACGCAGTAACGGTTCTTTGGCGACGAGGAGGAGGTGGAGGAGGAGGAGGAGGAGGAGGAAGAAGAGGAGGTTGAGAGGTTTGGAGGCAGAATTATGCAGCATCCTTGAAAACAGTAAACTTGTGTCTTTATGCGAGTAGTTTGCGAAACTGACAAGGTGAGAAGGTGTTGAGAACAGAGAGTATAGGGCAACTGTAGTAACGCGGGCAGCTCGCTTAGTGTAAAAAATTTTACCAGATGTCTAAAGCTAAACTCTTTATTCTAGTGCAGTATATTATCCTTTTCTGATCATAAATAAACATTAGAACTTCCCTTATAATTGTCACAACTTTCGGTATCTGTGTCATGTAACCATGGAATGAAGGTCCAGGATTATATAGTTCATATGAGTTACATTAAAGAGTGCAGCGGTTGAATCTCCAGCTAATATCTGCTACCCCATAGACCTAGAATAATAATGATCTAAAGGCCTCTTTATGCGGTGGTTTCTTATACCAGAGAGGATTGGAATATGGGAGAAATCTATTATTCTATGCTAATAGAAGTGTTGGTAGTGATGATGAAGTGTAAAATTGATTTACAATCGTAAAGAGAGGAAGCTCATTGAAAGAAAATATTATTGTAAGGGTGAAAATATGCCAAAAAAGTGTGGCTATAGGCTGAGGCGGTTACATAGTATATACGTAGTTTTACATCTGTATATCATTAACCAACAGCCCCAGCCTAACCCGCAGCCACATCTTTTTGGCATATTTTAACGTAGGGTTGCAATGTGATATTAGCTCAAATCGGGGGAAAAAGTATAAGCTCTCTGTGTTTTATTACTATTTTCTATTATTTCGATGCGATCTACTGGCTTAATGAGAAGTTGAAGGCGTTCCTAACTGTCGACCAATCAGAATAAAGGGGCGGAGTCAAAAACAAATACGAGTCCATTACACCCAACAAGTGCTGCCAACTACTGGCAGAACTTTGAACTATTCGAATACTCCTCATCAATGATGATTTTAAACTGTTTTATGGCTTGATAATTCTGAGAAAATCGAACGGAAATAGTTTATTTGAACTTACTTCATCCTTCCTGGAAAAGTATACAACAGATCATTTCAAACTTAAATATTTGCTCCATTACAAAAGTGAATCTTTATTTTCTCAAGAGCACATACACCTTCGTAGATATATCAGTTTTTATTGTTTGCTGTATTTCCCATGTAAAGATGTGTTCAATGTGAACTGAATGTGCTGCATGAGAAACCCAACACGATGAATGTGTTAATAAATACTTGATCAAACTGCAAACATCACTTTTTCCAGTTTGTCAACCCACACATGTAACTGAAGATCATACCAAAATACAAATTTGCTCAAGGACTTCAGACCGGTATTGTGAATAACGATTGTGGAATACAAATGAGTTTCTTGAAAGTAGGAGTGCAGTCTGTTTATAGATTGCATGAGGGTTCTCCTACCTAATAACATGAATAGAAAAAACTGTTAACTCAATGTTCAAATTGAATAAGAGTTCTCATATCAGCTCAGAAGCAAAAAGACCTGTCATTTCAATACTGAGGATAAAATAATAAAAATTAGATAAATACTGAGGATTCATAGGCTCTACTTCAAACATTAAGGTATGAAATAGAATGGTTTATTTTTTATACGAATATAGTCTGTCCAAGCAAAGAAGACCCTCTGACAAGTTGAAAAATGACTCCAGATCGGTCCATATTGGTTCAAAGATTATTGATTTGGTCTCAATCGTAGACCAATTCTAATCTTCAATTTGAGACCGAATCAATATTTTTTGAACCAATTTTGACCGAGCTGGAGTCATATTCTCATCTTGCCAGAGGGTCTTCTCTGCTTGGATTAGAACAATAACCTTGATTGAATGATTTAGTGAGGACCGATGAGCGGAGCGCAAAGTCTGTTTTTTATTTCCCAGATCATTTCAATTCATTTCAATTTGATTTTGTGAATGCCTCTATGAATAAATGAATGAATATATTGGGTCTACAATGAATGATACTGTGCATAAACCCACCCAGTCCACAGTAGAATGTCGATTATGGAAAGCGCTGCTCTCGCCTATAGCGAGATGCGTCTTCGCCCGGATGCTTGGACCCATCTTTCCGATTTTTCCGGACGGTCGGTCACGCATGACCGTTTAGTCGGCGAGGAATCTGTCGCGGGCACCGTTACCGATATTATATTTTACTGTTGCGGAAAGCAAGCGTGACTCTGGATTCCTCAGCGGACGCCAGTGCGAGTTTCAGCCACGGCGGCTGAACGCGAAAATCTGTGCGAATCGACAATGCCTCCCTTGCAAGTCTACTTGATGGTTTCTAGGTATTCAAATACTAAACAGAAAGAGTTTTGAGAAGTATAACGTACAATAAACTATGCGTGTTAAATTTATTTTATCAACTTACTTATTTATAGCCTACATAATGCACAATGAACTATGCATGTTAAATTTTTTATATTTATTCAAACGTTTATACAGAAGTCATTCAAATTAAAACCAGTATTGATTTTTGAGAAGTATAATGTACAACGAACTATTCATGTTAAATTTATTTTATCAATTCACCTATTTATTCATACATTTGTACAAAATACTGGAATCGGGAGGGAAGACTAGGCATAGCATGTACTATTCCTTTCCCAAATGTTTTTAAATAAAGTCAATCAAAGTATATAGGCCTACATCTGGTCAATAATTTACATCTGTGACAATGTTCGCTGCTTGTTGGTTCTTGTTTTTCCGAAATTGGTGATAATTTTGGTTTCTACAAATTAGTAATAGTTGAAGTTGGTAAATTTTTTCGAAATTATGATGTTTTCACATCAAATATTGAAGAATCGTTGACTGTTCACAATTTACCTAATTTATTTATTACTCTACAATCTAAAAAATAATAATATTCTCATTCTCTTTGTTACAGGTAGGCCGAGGACTAGTTTCATACTTCAACTTCTTCAACTTACTTTCGATAGTAAAGTAGGCTACTACACATGCTCTGAAATTGATTCTGCGGTGAGTCAACCTAGCTTAAGACTCTATAATTTTTCTATTCCTGGGAGTTGCATTTGAATAAAACAATCCTAAAAGTTGATTTATAAATTTTATGTATGGTTCTGAAACCACGATTCCACCATAGCGAACAAGCAGTGAAGAATGCGAATTTTGCATTTAAATTGAATGGGAGATTCACATTTGTTACTGCTCGCTCGCTCTGTTGTAACCGTAGCCTGAGAAAAGTATCTGAATTGTATCTGAATAGCTTAAATCCAACAACTAACTACAAACTACCCCTATTAGCAATCAGATTCTTTCGTGAAAAATCCAGTTTATTTTTTGCGTGAGAATTAGTCTCTGCGACATGCAAGCTCCACGCTATTATAGCCTGTCCAAGCAAAGAAGACCCTCTGGCAAGATGAGAAAATGACTTCAGCTCGGTCAATATTGGTTCAAAAATATTGATTCGATCTCAAATTGTAGATCAGAATGTTTCCTACGATTGAGACCAAATAAATAATTTTTTAGCCAATATCGACTGAGCCGGAGTCATTTTCTCATCTTGTCAGAGGTTCTTCTTTGCTTGGACTAAAGACTTAGCTTCAGACTATAGCAGACTAAACATTTAAAAAAAAAGTAAAGATAAAACTAGATGAGACCAATAAAACCGGATGCAGTTACAATTCTGATGAGACTCGGAGAGAAGATAAACGTTGGAGAAAATAATAAATGCATGGGAAGAATTCGTGATTTTGGTTTTTATACCTTTGGCAGAGGATTTTATTTGAATGTTTGGACCTGGACTACAAAATTTAAGCCTCTTGTTAGCATGTGTCACTGCAAGAGCTTTTAGCGCTCGTAAAGTATTCAACTTGATAACAAGACTTAGATGAGATTCTAACACGTCAGTGGAGGTTGAATATAGCTGTCTTCGTGTAAAGACGTGGAAAGATGCGGTGGGATGAGAATTTGTCCCAAGATCTATTCGAAAAAAACACACATAGGTTGAAAGAACAGGCTGAATATTCAATTTTCATTAGAATATAGTCAAAAATTTGAGGTTACAAGTCCAAATTTCTCCTTCAGCCGAAGTTTTCTCACTCAAAGAAATGATCTTAAAGTGATAATAATTTTAAAATTTTGAAGGGTTGAACCGAAAAACACAAAATAGTTCCAAACTTTCATTAAAATAGAAAAATTAATAAAAAAATTTAGAGCCGAAAATTATCACATACTAACACTTCCTGTAACCATAGTTATTGATCTCAACCTATGTAAAATGAGTCAGAAAATTAGCACAACATCCGATTCGAAATTGTCGAGCTACAAGTTTTAATGTAAATGTAAACTTATTCTGATGAAAATTCCAATTTAATACTTTGGAGGAAATGGGTTTCCTCCCAAATGTGAAGGATGAACTGCTCCTGGAACAGAATAAAATGTCAAATTGAATGAATCGAATAACAAATGTTGAATGATTTGAAATTCTTTCGGAAACAATGATCAAATCTATGGATTATTTACGAAAAGCATGAGAATTTTGAACATGGCTGCTTAAAACAAATTAATCACTCATTTGCCGACCTATATAGCGTCTCACTGCTAATATGAGTCTATAGTATTTATTGTATTTGAATTTTCCATAAGTAAATTAATTTCCCTAATTTCTTTTCAAAACAGTTTTTCACAGTATTTGTTTGATCAATAGTTTGTTTCGTCATTTATTCTAGTTTTTCAATAGTAATTCTCAATATCCAATGAGTCTTAATCAATTTCTCTCCTCATACGATTCTCCTAAATACTCTTGCTCGAATACGGAGAAAGAAGGATGCTTTTCAAGATAAAATGGTGGAACCTACTTCGAAATGGTGGAAGACTACGATTGAGCTCTGTGATTGGTCGAGACCTCTCACTCCCACTTTCGAAACTTGGAAGACCAATGGGAGTTGAGCATTGATAGTTGAGAGTTGAGCAAAGACAAGCTTTCCACTCACACTTTTTCTTGCGATAGATAGATAGCGTTTGTGATACTGCAATACTAATATTCTACATTAGTTTATTATAATTAAAAATTATAAATTTTATAAGGTGGAATATAGGTTTCGAGTGAATTTGTTCACTTTGGTGTGGAATTATTATTCTTACCTGCTTATTTTACACTGTAGTGAAGAATCAGGAATAATTATTTTCAACTCCTTGAAATTTTCCGTTACAATCCAATAAACTCTATTATTTTTTACTTTTTATTGTACAGTTTGATGAATTTCATTAATAATCTATTAATAAGTGTCCTATCATGATTTTTTATCAATCCAACAAACATATAATTCTCTTTTTCTTTGTTGAGAAATTGTCCGAAGATTCCAGATAGTTTAGAATTCCAGCATGAAGATTACCATTCCAAGTGTCTATTTAATCCTTAGCATTAAAACTTAAGTATGGTACTTGAATAAACTTTGTAGATCTGACAACATTTTGTTTTCTCTTACCTAAATTAATTCTAAAACTTTTTTTCATAGCTGGAATGGTGACCTAAAATCATCAGAATTCGTCTTCAATCCTGTGAACCATTTCAAAAACGCTACTAGGCTCGAATACTACAAAGATGTAATGATATTAGGTTTTTGAGACCTGGCATCTCTAACCTACTTCAGGTTACGCAAGAGCAGAGATGAAGGGGATTTTAAATTCTTCATTGGATAATGATCATGGAGAATGTGTTATGGATTGAAGTAGGTCGATACACTCTCCCATAGGGCATAGGTGAGGAGGGATACGCATGAATGTCAGCTTATTAAAACACTTATCATGAATCAAGATTTGAAAAGAATAAGATAAGTACTCTCTAGGACTCGTTTCTTTTGTGAGATATGAAGGAAATGTCTCTTTATTCCTAGCTAATATTAGAGCGTACTCGAATAAAAAATATAATATTGTATAACACATCTGATTCTATGGTTCGTTGTTTCCTGGTTCAGAATTAAGTATTGGATTGTACTACATTAGTTAGATTTTATCCATGTTCACCATGGACCATTGAGTGCAAATATTGGATTATATCACACCGCTTTTTCCCCTCCAGCAACTAGAATACTAAACTGATGAAAGTTATAAACAGGAACAAATGATCCTGAAATATTGATATCAAATCAAATCAAATTTATTCATTCCTTGTACAATATTACAAAAAATAATCAAATTGACAATATTCTATGTGAAAACAAAAAAATTAATACTCATCTATTTTGAAGAAGGCAGAGTTGAAAATGGATTAACATCCGAAAGCGCTCCACATGTGAGTAGAAGTTTATTTAAACTAATATTCAAAAATGTTTGACTGCAGAGTCGTGTAAATTAGTTCAGAGTGAAAAAAAATTAATGTACAAGAGAATGTAAAGCTCACAAGACTTCAAGTCCGTTCGTGAGCTTAATAAAGAATTAGATTTACTTGAATAACTAGAAAATATAATAATCATAACAATATTGGAAAAAATACAATAAAATACTGTATAATGTAAAAAGAAAGGAATTACAATACAGGTATAACAGTGATCATAGTAAAGTTGAACAGAATACAGAATAAAGAACGCAGATCGCATAGATTAATAGGCTAATTGAGCTATTGAGCAGTTATTAGGCACCTTACTAGTAGGTTATATCATAGTAGTAGGCTACTAGTAGCTACTAGTAGGCTACTAGTATACCTTACTAGTAGGTTATAACTCAGGATATTATTATTGTATTACAGCATCATTATTATAGTTAATTTCAGTATCTCTTCTACCCTACTATCGGAACATTAGGTTGGTTAGGTTAAATACTCATTCCCGCGCTCCAAGTTACGATTATTTCGCTTCGGTGTGCGTGCCCCAGCGTTACAAATATTTTGCACCGAAACCTTCGCTTCGAAATCGGAGTCCAAATTCTTGGAACCACTGCAACGAACTCGCGTCGCATTGGTCTGCGCAAGGCTTAATTCGAGCTACGGAGTAACTGGAGTCAATATAAATCTAGTTACGTATCAAAAATTAATATGAATCACTTGCAGTAATAATTCTATCATGACATGTTTTAGTTGATAACTTATTGATTGCACTCCCCTTCAGCAATAGAAACTATATATACTGTTCCTACCAGAATAAGAAATCTATTGAAACAATGTTTTTAATCCAAGATACTAGAACAGGCTACTGTTATATGATATTGTTTTAATATGATAAATGATAAGGTTTCTATCAAATTGAAAAGTTGATCAACATGGTATTGGTACATGTGATGAGAGCCTGATGCCCGGTTTTTCCAAGCACACTCAAATTTGAGGGACCCTCAAGTTTACCACACTTTACTACATTTCCTATTCTTATCGTGGAAAATGTCAGCTGTTCATCAAAATTTGAGGGTACTTCAAGTTTGAGTGTGCTTGAAAAAACCGGGCATGATTCTTCAATAACACTTTCAGCTAATGAAACACTTTCACTTTGACTCTCCAAATTAAAATTTTCTCATGACTCATAAGACTATCATTTCAAACAGTTCTATTTCAAAGTGAGAAGCCGTATCAAGTATTAGGATTATGAGCTTCTTGAGTAGAAGAAAAGGTGGTATTGTGAGAAATTTCATATTCTATTTAAAAAATCTGTATTATGTTGTGGGAAGCTACCCATAAAGGTTCCACTCGCCTTGGCCACAATCTGGTCACCTATCCGAATGCAGTCCATAGGGTTTGTGATTTAACATCTCAATCACCCAGCAACCGTTTCACTGAACAACCAGACACACCACACTGAGTAGATGTGAAGGTGATATTGTGGTACGGTAGTTATCCATATTAAAATAAATAGAATAGGATGACTTCTTTATTCTAATGACGTGGCGAAGTTTGGACAGTAATGTCCACTCTACCGCTTAACCACAAATTAAATGAGGAGACAAAATATTTTCAATCAACTGATTCCATTAATTTAATTTTCCGTTTACTGTAGTTAGGAGCAGGATGTTCTCAATTTGGGTTTCAACATTTAATCAGCACACCACTAGGAAAGTACCTAATATGAGTATGAGTCATACCAGCTTGAGTCAGTGTGCATTGACTGTACAAAAAGTGAAGTATCTAAAAGACAGGTTGTGGAGCTGCAAAATGGCTTGAAAGTATAGTCTGTCCAGGCAAAGAAGACATTCTGGCAAGATGAGAAAATGACTCCAGCTCGGTCAATAATGGATCAAAAATTATAAATTCGGTCATTGTAAATTCAAATTGTAGATCAGAATGTTTCCTACAATTCGAGACCAAATTTATGATTTTTGAACAATTATTGTCCAAGCTGAAGTCATTTTCCCATCTTGCCAGAATGTCTTCTTTGCTTGGAAAGACTATAGTTGAGTGGATTGCGTCGCTAGCATAGAACTCAACTTCTTGTTGCGTTGCGACATTGTGGGTAGAAGGTGTCCTCCACAGCGGCAGAGACGGCCATATTAGGGCAACGCAACAAAGGGGGAATGATCTCGTTCGTAGCTTGTTCGCCCACATCATACTGCAATAGCACTCAGGCGACTTACCTTGCCAAAGGATGCTGATGATGAGAAGGGGGGGGTGAAGGAGAGGTGAAGGAATCTAGAGGTTGGGATGGAGGTGGGTAGACAGCAAAGAGCAATCTAGCTGGGAAAATCAACGTATACTGTACTATAATGTGAATATTATAGAAATATTCGATATTCAAACATCTCACGTTACCAAGTACTGTATGACAAGAGAGAGAATAATAATTACTACTATAATTCACATAGTAGTTGCCTTTCAGTAATTTTTAAATTGATATTGATTGTTATTTCTTAAGATACTTGAGGTCACTTTCAAGTTTGTTGAAAGGTTTAGGTTGTTTGAATATTTTGTTCATGAACTAGATAACCATCAATGTTACAAACCTCTAACTGGTCCCATTTAATTTCCCAGCTTGTTTCACTTGATAATTTTCAATTTTGGTTCTTTGGTGAAGATGAAACCCCTGGGAAATAATGAAATTATGGATTTTAAGAAAAACTGTACTATTTTTCGCCATTCATTTTTATTTCGCTAACGAAAAATTTCTATGGTTAGGCTACGTCAAATTGAACGTTTTTTTCACTATTTTGTGTGAGAAATCAGCCTGACAAGTTTATGACTATTTTAGAAACACCCTGTATACAAATCGTTGTATAAAACTGGTTGGAAATTGTTGGATGTGCATAAGCTGATCTATAAGAATGACACGAGCACTTACTTCGAAAACCGAAGGTGTTCTAATCGGCTCATAAATTTCTTCGCTTCTATTGAGTGACATTTATGTGACTACTCATGATACTTTATGAGAAAAAGTGGGATAGCGATAAAGTAGGCATTGAGTTCTATGTAAGGAGTAACGAGGAATTGAAATAGTGAAGAACATTAAGCATTGAAATAAGAAACATCTGCTATCACCTTGATTTCCTTCTACTCTTTATCTCTTTGTTCAAGTTTATTCAATGATGTGAGCGCTGTATTGACAACAAATTAATCAATTGTAAATTTCTGGTATGATTATGTCAAAGAGACGTCATTATGTAATATGCATGGATAACATGAATATGAATAGAATGAGTAGAAGATTGAACAATAAAACTTTGAAAAGGAGTTGATGAAAATATGTTAAAATGAAAAGTTAGTTGTCTTGAGATATAATGCATGCAAATAAATGAAATCGAATCAAAATCTTGTTAATTCCACAATTGATATTCTGTACATGAAAAATAGATAGCCTATTCTATTCTATTTGTTCATAGAAGAAAAAAATCATACATCAGATAATTATAATAACCCCGGCAGTAAGTAGCACCCTTAATACATCTCAACAGTTCCTAGTCGGATAGAAGCCTCATTTCATTTATAATCAAAATAATTCATCTTTATTTTGTAGGCTGCTTACGAAAGAGTACAACGGCAAAGCCCAAAATTGTCCCACTATTTATAAAAATCAGGTTTTGTCATATTCAACAAATATATTCACTAACTTTTCACAAAAAAATTCATCACAAAAACTTATTTTCTGAACTACATCGACCTACCAAACTCAACATTTCTTAACTCGATTGGGTAACTAATTGTTTGTCCAGGCTCTGAATTAGGTTATCAAAGGCTAACAGCAAAAGGCTTAGAAAAGGCTGTGACAAACATGAATTTGTTCTCTTTCCATCACCTCCAATAACCGAGTTCCACTTCTCCATGTTTGTATCATGCGCAGCAACTATTTTGGTCAAAACTACCGTCAAAACACTAATGAATGAGGAGCACTGGGACTGGGACTCTGATGCAATGAATGCTAGACTGCCCGCAGGCCGGATGGTCGTAATAAGAGTAATCTTGTACGTTTCCCAAAGGAAACTCTACAACGAGTTTAATGTCATTAAGATATTATTGCCTGCCGAGAGCATCCGAGGGTGGCTGCATTATAGACCGCCACACAAGAAGCAGAAAGGTCAACGAGTTGCTACTGCAACTAGAGTCTGTCCAAGCAAAGAAGACATTCTGGCATGATGGGAAAATGACTACAGCTCGGTTAATATTGGTTCAAAAATTGTAAATTTGTTCTCAATTTCTAGAGCAGAATCTTTTTTACAATTTGGGACCAAATTTATTATTTTTGAACAAATATTGACTGAGCTGGAGTCATTTTCCCATCCTGCCAGAATGTCTTCTTTGCTTGGACTGACTAGAGGTCTCCTCGGGTTTTCTGAAGCAAATTCCAACAAAACTGGCGGTTGGTGAACGTCTGTTATTAACCCTCAGCTCTATCAGGAACGTCTGGAAGCGGTCTACCAATGCAAAATTATTTCCTGACATCCCTCTTGACTCGATACGATCTCGAAAAGTGCTCTACGACTATCCTGACAGAGCTGAACTTTAATAAGAAACGTTCTCCAGCCGTCAGTTTAATTGTCAATTGCTATGATAACCGACCGACATTTGTTTCAGGTAGTTAGTTGCTCTAAGGCCCCCGCGGTATGCATTGATCATATTTTTAACGAGTCTTGGTCGACGATGACAACGATGATGATGATGATGATGACTGTGGTGGGGTGTTGTAATGATAATGATGATGATTGTGATGATGCCTCAAAGAAGCACCCGGTAATTATCGGAGATAATGTTCTCCCGGTCTCATCACAACGGAATGCTATTTTGGACCGTCTACCTACAGTCTACAAGCAAAGAAGACATTCTGGCAAGATGGGAAAATGACTCCAGCTCAATCAATATTGTTTCAAAGATTTTAAATTGGGTCTAAAATTGTGGATCACAATATTTTCTACAGTTTGAGAACAAATTTAAAATTTTTGAATCAACATGGAGCGAGCTGGAGTTATTTTCCAATCTTGCCAGAATGTCTTCTTTGATTGGACTGACTAAAACTCAGTAGAGACTAACTTCTGAGTAAAGAGTATCTGAGTAAAGTCTTCAAAGTATAAAATGCGTGCACGACTTATTATTACAGAAGGGTTTTACGGAAGGTTGTAAAAGCACAACAGATTCCCGACAGCAATCTTACCGTGCATCGTAAACCGCCTAAAATACTAATAAAAATGAATTATCGGAGCGTCCGAAGCATTTTTACGGGGGCTGTACAGAAGTCATTCGACTGGATTAGATTTTATATTGCATTTGAGAGTGATATACAGTATATCGAAACAGTATATCGTGTGTGATATATTGCGAACAGCTAGAAAACATGTAGGCCAAGAAATGGTTTTATGTATTTTTCTCTGCAGTAAATGTTATTTATTGTCGTAATTAATATTGTCTGCATTTTTGTATGAGATTGAGGGATACTTCATATAAGATGAAAATATCTGGTACCGAGCTGCGCTCTGAAGCTGTATGCGGCAGAACTGTTGAATTACATAAAGTGTTATTGTAGAAAATGAATTCAAAATATTGATATGATCACCTCTCACAATTTTTTGACATAAAATGTGTTATAGACTTGAATGTAACTCCATTTACTCCAGCTGGATAGCGTTGGTCAGCTGACGATAACAGCCATTATACGCAGTACTTGAGACTATTCATGAAGGAATATTCAATTCTTTTATTAATCCTGCCAGAGAGTTTTCCCGGACATGAGGCCTGGTGCAATCTTATTTCTCCATCACGGTTATATTACATTTCAAATTTCAAGGAAATCGTTAGAGCCGTTTTCTAGATACATGGTTCCACATACAAACATACATACATAAATACAGAAATTACTCGCTTAATATAATAGGATAGAGGTAGACTAACCGTTTTTAAAATGTTGGTTTCCAATGTTTCTCAATGCAGCTTGATTCCTACAAGATTCCTAACAAAAGCTGATTATTTTCACAATTGTCCACTGTTTCTTATTATTTTCAAACACCTTGTGTGCCACTGAATGTTCTTTAAAAATCGTTCACAACAGCTCACTCTCTTATAATAATTTGATACATTTTTCAAAAATTTATGAAAAGAATTGGCTCACTGTTGAGTATTATCCTATTTATTATGATAAATCATGAATGGTATTTATCAGAAACCATGATACCAGTTCCATTACACCATCATCAGTCACACACAAACTTGAATCAATGTAATGTACAAAAAACATGAGCAAGCGATGCTATTGGTAGTTGGATGACCAATCAAGGTGAACGTCTGCTATTGGTCACTCCCACTCCCACTCCCATAGCCGTTCACAAGCCACTCCCATTTTGGGCGGTTCATTCAAATTGCACAAACTTATCTTTGTCTTCGTTCAACTACTACCCACTGGCGGCTCGTGCCCACGAAACAGGTGAAGTGCTGTACAGTAAGAGATACGGGCACTTCCCCTCTTCCGTGGGCACCAGCTGCCAGTGCTACTACCAATTATATCACACTATATAATCTACAGTCTACAGTATGATGCTTATTAAAAAACATTTATTTTATTCTCATTTATGAAAGATTGGCAAGTGAATACTAGTTTTGTTTCACTCCACCAGGGATTGATCATTTTTTGCTGTATTGAACGTAATCGAAAATGATATTTGCTTGCAACAACATGAAGTTTCCTCATAAGATATTTTAAACTAAACCAAACGTTTACTAAATAACACTTTAATTTCACTCTAATTATTTTTGTTAATAACAATTCTGAAATTCCTCTCAACAATATCATACATCTTCAAAGAATGAATTCCACCTTCAGTTCAAATTCCACCTCCAGGTTGATAGAATACTCGTAAATCACCTATTTATGATTTTTCAAAGTTTAAGAAGTAGGAAATTGTATAAGCGCTGTGCACTAATTCTAAATCTCAATAAGAAATTCCTCTTGAAAATCATATAATTATCTTCTAATAATAAATTTCAATTTCAGTATGAGTTCAAAGGTTATGTAATGAATCACCTTCTCAAGATTCATTGAAATTTGAGTAGTTGGAAAGTTTGAGCTATTAATCAATTATAAATTCCTCTTGAAAAAAAGCATAGAAATCTATTCTAGTGTGAGACAAATGTGACTAGAATTATAGCTGGAATTACTGAACTAGCTAGAATTATATCTATAACCCATCCCTACAGGAGAGTAGCCCTATAGTATAGGAGTATACCTCCAGGAGGTATCAACGGTTAACAAATTGGCATCGGCTTAATGAATTGGATTCGTGTGAGAAGGCAGCGGGTAACTATCATGAAAAGACTGTGTAATAGCTGTGGATGAGAATGCTTGTCTGCAATTCATACCGCAAATTATTATCTGATTCCAAGTTCAAAACACTATTCATAGCCCGGCGACTTTTGTGCATCCAATTGAATCTCTTTTGTTATTTCACTTCGTGACCTCTGATAACGATGCATCAACTACTCCCCCCTCCCAAACCTTTTCTATCCTTCCCCTTGGGATTAATTAATGAGCCCTCCTCCATTGTCTCAAAACTAAGGTTCATCATCCTTATAGTCTTTAGTTTTAATAAATCTCTTCGTTACAATCTATCCTGTACAAAACTTCAATTAAAATTTCGCATCGATAATGAACCACCTGCAGGCAAATATTGTTGCTGGTAATTAATTATGTTTGTCTATGAGCTGGGCAGGGTTCATCGTGATTAGTGCATTCCATGTACTCATATTTCGGCGTCTCTTTCATCAGTTCAATCATAGAGAACGAATAGTCAAGAAATATGCTTCCTCTATGGACCAATATTTTGCAATGATATTTACCATATGTTTTTTAGAGGAAAAATCGATTTGAAGATTTTGAACGTTGTCAGAACACAGAGAGCACAGAGCAATATAGAAAAATTCAAGAACTAACTTATGATTATTTAATTTCCATTCAATTTTATTATTTTTGATATAACGTCAACTCATTTACAAACCAAATGAATATTACCAATCAGATTGAAACCATTTCATACTACTGACTACTGTATTCGATCATTGAGATCTATATAAATGATTCATTCAGTGGAAATGTTTTCAATTTGTCTCAGAAATAAATCTCTAGTCTATAATTTAGTAAATTTATTGATAATTTTGTACAAATGATTAAATTCGGATCCAACCATCCATATCGTTCGAAGTTAGTTAAGCATCAACAATATTAATGTTTTTGAGTGATTTCCGAAATGCAATGAATTTGTATATTGTGATGAAACCAATTATTACTACCTATACTTAAAGCGTCCTCTACTGATTGTGGGAATGGAAATCAACTATCACTATCCTCATCTTTCATATAAAAGAGTGTTCTTATTATTATTTTCACTCGTGAATTTGATGCAATGTTCGATCGTTCTTTCGCGTTGCCAGATTTCGTAGGCGGGATTTCACTCGTCTAGTGTCACATAAACAAAGCATTTTGCTCAGTGCTTTGCCCTCAATATTCGTTATAGCTCTATCAACAATACCAAGCAAGCAAACAGCTGGAATTAATTATTCATGAGTCGGCTATCTCTTATACCTGGTTTTCACATCGCCTTTGTACGCAGAGTCTTTCCAAGCAGAGAAGACATTCTGGCAAAATGGAAAAATGATTATGGCTCAGTCAATATTTGTTCAAAGATTACAAATTCGGTCTCAAATTGTAAAGCAAGATGTTTCCTACAATTTAAGACCAAATTTATAACTTTTGAACCAATATTGACCAAGCTGGAGACATTTTTCCATCTTGCCAAAATGTCTTCTTTGTTTGGACAGACATGTACTGTATGTGCATTAGATATTCATACCTAATGAAGTGTCGGCATAATGACAACAACAGAGATTTCAAAGTAAAATGCTGTGTTTAGGGTGTGTAGCCTTCCATATTCGGACCTGCATATCCGGCCTAAATTGTTCTGGGTCACTTAATTCATTTCAACTATTTCTTATTATCTCAATTGGTTTGATAAACTGTAATGGATTAGTGAGTTTTACTGTAGTTAAAAACTTTTTGTGATGCACCAATTATGCCTAAAATTATCATAATGGCATTCCCTGCTGACGATTTCCTGAAGCACGTTGCACGTCGGCCAGTTGCACGAAAATTTAATCGAATTCTAACTCAGTGGAGTAACTACGATAGCCTGTTTCCTAATATTTGAGTCTCTAAAGAAAGACTTCTCAAGAAAGAAAGATCTCATTTATTGTATAAATTCATTGATTCGAATCCATATTTTTCTTTCTTCTAAGAATGACAAAGTAGTGTTCTGGTCAGTGCATAATGACCACTGACTGTTGGAAAATAAAATCACAAAAATTCGTTCTATTATACAAAAAAAATGAGAAGAAATATACTTACTAAGCTATATTATAATCTCGTGATTGAAATTTTATCTTACTTGCAACTGAATTTGGTCAACTGTGCATGTTGTTTATTGCAAATTGCTCTTCTTCGATTATACTGTAACATCAAGTCAAAATTTCAAGTTTGAATGAAAATTTGATAGAAACGACTTTCTATAGTCCTAACTCCACATGTAATAATGGAGGATATTCTCATTTTTTACCAAATTTTTTCATGTTACAGATGTTGCGTCCAGTTTTGGCGTTGCTGACTTTGTCGGCGCTGGTGTCGGCGCAGTCCAACTCGATAGAGGAGCCCAACGAAGGCCTGCCCGACACAACAGTGCTCGACGGCAAAGTCACAAAACTTGACGAATTGGCGCCGGTCATCTTCCTCAATCGCACCAAGGCCTATCTCAACTGTGCCGCTGGCTATATGCAGGTAGAGACACAAAAAATCAATAAAATAATATCAAATATAACAATGACCAATTTCATTGTCTTACTAACACAACTGTTCGTATAAAACCATCTGGGCGTAGCACAAACGAACGAAAAAATGAATCAAGACGATTGATGTGTATTCGCTCCAGTGTGATTTCTCCCATTTCAGGAATTAGTTCTTTACGAATACTGAATGATTGTTCAGGTATGACCAGCGCTCAAGGGGGAAGATAGGCAACCACACAACGCAAGCTAGAAAATTGCTACTTGACATAAAAGATCCCAAATATGATAATTTACAGTAATAAATCAATCGATTTACAGAGTTCTATTATTGAATTATTAGCAATATTGTTTCAACCTGTCACGGTTAGCTGATATACAACTGTATTTTTCTGTGTTCCGGGTTGCATATCTGGCCCCCTAACATGAGCTCTGTCTTCAAACTAACCCTGCTTCTCCAGGGTTCTATCAAGATACTCAATTATATTTTGTAACGAAGAATAGAATAGAAAAATGAAATGAAACCATCGGTCTTGTAAGCTCAATTTGTTGATTTCTTATATTTTTACTTATGATACATGCGCATCTTTTTAAATGAATGGAAAACAAAGTCTAATCTATCTTATATTTAAACTCCGTTATTTGAATTCAATCACGGTTAATAAATTATCTTATATTTCTAATACCGTACCTAGCACAAGTATTTTATCCTTTCTATAATCCGTGACCACAGACTCATAATATTAAATGATGCATTTATATTATTACACTCCATCATTTCACCCTTCATAAAAAAACACTCAACTATGACTATGATAGAACTCTTCATTTCAAATTAAGTATATAATTCATGTATATGATTCTATGACACCACCCACCCAATTCAAAAACCAGTAAGATTCTTCCAAGAAAGATTTTCAATTCCAATCCCAACTGCTCTATCGTTTCTACGTATTACTAAATACTGAATGGAAGTGTTACTAATTTCCATTTGTTTTTGCAGATCGAGCTCAAGTTCGAGGAGCCTTTCTACGGTATTGCATATGCCGACTTCGACAGATCGAGTGCCTGTCAAGTGGCGGGCCGCGGCAACAAGACAGCTAGGATAGATCTACCTCTGAAAGGATGTGGAACCAGACAGGTAAACAGCTTTTTCCCATTTATCAAAAAAATGTTCCAATACTTATGGAAACTCTATAGAAATGCTCTATAATGCTCTATAGTTATAAACATGTGAAAATGCGCTTTGGCGAAAAAACGCTTATAAATAATCTATCAGAGGAGTAATGATTATTCATCTCAATTTGAAGAATACACATTAGAATGCTTTATTGGAGAGAAATAACCTCTTGTGATCTATCGGAAAGTGATAAAGAGTTATGGATAAGTTATTAAAGTTGTAAGTGATGATAACATGAATAAGTTATTTCAGGATTATCACCTTCTATTTTTTCCCCTCATAGGAACTATGATCTATGATCTATTCCCCTCTCATGATCTATCAGAAAGTAATGAAAAAGTTATAGATAGGTTATTAAAGTTGTAAGTGATAATTACATGAATAAGTTATTTTAGGATTATCACCTTCTATTTTTTACTCTCATAGGAAATTCTTCATGATCATTGAATATTCGGAAAATATCATAATTCTTTGAACCAAAAACCCAGTTTAGTCAAAGTTATTATCAACTTCTTGTCTAGTTATTTATTGATTTTGTACTAATTATTATTTGTAACTTAGTGATTTTCCCATATGAGCAGCCTTCTTCAAATTCAATTATGTTTTTTTATTGAACACACATAAGAATAACTTAATTTAATTCTATTTAACTTGGAATATTTTTTTCTTACAGGATCCAACCCGAGTGTTCACCAACAACATTGTGGTTCGATTCCACCCAGCTCTGGAAATGGATGGAGATGAGGTCATAACAATAGTGTGCAGATACCCACCACCCGTGGCTCCACCTCCCGCTGGAATTCCTAACTTCATGTAAGATATTTACAATTTTCAAAAAGTGAATTTTCATCATTAAAATAGCATTAATAGAATACAACATTTATAATTTGATTTACAATCACTTATATCCATTTGTGAATACTATTCAATAGATTCATATCAAGTGAATTGTCAAGATTTATTAAGTTCCATCAAGTGAGTTCCCATCGATGAAATAGTCTTATTAACAGTCTATGAACATTTCTTCAGAAATATTTAATAATGTAAAAGTTCAATCTGTCAAATTATATTCAACAACCGTATTGAATGTTTTGCTTGAATCGTTCTTCGAATAATTTATATCAATATTCTGAAAGGTACTTTAAATAGAGTTCAATCTCGCAATGTAATTTAAGTATTACATTATTACAAAGCTGAAGTACGTTAGTTAGTCATAAATGGAAATCCCTATACTACTGATGATGTGAAAATGAATTAGCACGATTGTGAACAAAGGCTTTATTCATTTTTATATTGCTTCAGTGAGCAATGCTTACAAATTGCCATAATCAAAAAGTGTTTTTCTTCAAGGAGTGTTTTCTTTATGACTGCCGTAAAAGTTTCCATGAATACATGTTCTCTAAGCATTGTTTGCATAGGCCAAGTTATAAGTAGAACTATCATCATCAACTATTGATTCATTATGATTCTTCCAGTAATTTAGTTTTTTACTACGACAGATCACATTTTTTTATTGTGGATACCTAATTTTCAGAACATTCAAACTAGTAGCTTTCTAGTAACTTATACATCGAAATTTAAGAAAACTTAATTTGAATATTCATATTTACAGTACATTCAGTGTAGCCTACTCAAAAAAGTTTAATGCAACCGTGTATTTCTTATTAGCAGTTTTTCAAGATAAGGAAGTGATAAATTATAGTAGAATAAAATATTGATTAATTGGAAAGATAATTCTACTCCATTTTATTATTGGAATAGGTAGTTTATTGCTTACTATAATCCTATTAGTACCTACTCAATGCTTAATTCTAAATTAGCATTCTGCATGCTGAATAAGTGTGAATGCAATAATGCTATATTTTTCAAGTATAGACTTGTAAAAATTATTCATGTATTATTTTGTTTGTTTGCAGTAAAGAGGAACCAGCACCAGCTCTGCCGGTGGGGCCACCGTTGAAGGCATTCCAAATACTGCTCGTCATCTGCGGTATTCTCTTCCTGTCCTTGGTTCTGCTCGGTCTCGGCTGTTCCTACTACCTTCTCAAGCGCAGGAGAGTCCAGGTGGTCAGGAGACATCCACTATCCATGGGAACTGGCTCGGAAATCACGAAACTCTCCGGCTCCAGTTTGGGCAACATTTCGATGTTTGAGGGTTTGAAGATTCCCAGGGCACATGCTGCAATGGCTTCGGGAAGTTCAACAGGATCGGAAGCAGCATTGATTAGTGGGGGAGATACTTTACCTAGTGATTATCCCAGCGAATCACCAAGCTCGGCTCATTCGGAAGTGGAGGACATTGATACAAGAAGTCTTCACAGGTCGGTTAGTTCGGGAGGATCCTTCGATAACAAAGGATATGTGAGAGAGTCAAGTTATTTTGCTGAGGGTTACGGGGCACACTCGGAAACTGAAATCATCCAATCAGCTGCTGCAAGATTGCCGCCTCCTGAACCTCAGTTCGACGTGCAGGTGAGAGTAAAACGAGCTCCTCCTCCACCACCTTCCCCCACACCTCCACCATCCGAATCAGAAGCCAGCATGAGGATGCAGGAGCGAAATCTTACCACCATCCTTGAAGGAGAAGAGTTCAGCCGTTCTGTGTCTGCTTCTCCTGCTCCTGTGAAGACAACCTTCACCTATGTACCAGAACTACACGCTCCTCCTCCACCAGCCCCTCCTCCCGTCTACTCATCTGTCATCAGGAAACATATCGATCAGAAACCAACCATCCATAGAGAAGAAAAGTATATAAGTGAGGATACTGTGGATGTAATCGAGCACAGACGTCCTATCAACACAGAAATGATTGACACTAGATCGACTACCGAAGTTTTTGAACGTTTCCAGAAGCGACCTGCACCCCCACCACCCGTTGTACCCCCCTCACAGATGTTTATAACTCGTGAAGAGATGCATACCAGTGAAGACCTTATTGAGCCTCCAGTAGTTGTCTCAAGACGACCAGAAATAACTTCACATGTTGTTGATGACGTCTTCTTGAGAACAATCACCGAAAAGAAAACGATTGAAGATATTGAACGACACAGGAGACAGGTTACGGAGTACCATCCCAAACCACTTCCGAAATGGGATGTAACAATAAGAAATTATCCCAACCCTGATGCTCAAATACCCGATTCAGGTACAATCACCGATTGGGATAGCTACTCGGAGACATCCTCCATCAGTGGAGTGCCTCATCAACAAATAATACCAGAGCATGATCAAACCCACTCAACGCATATGGAACATCACAGGATGAGCTCTGATGTACAGAGACAGTACAGGAGCACTATGGAAATACCCGTTCCCAATCCTCCCGTTCCAAACTGGGACGTATTGATAAGAGTGCTGGAGCCACCTCCAGTTGAGACTACTCAAGAAATACATCGCACCGAGATGGATTTGACATTGGAAGATAGACGCAGATGGAGAGAGATAATTACGACCGAGTCGACACTACGAACTCTTTTGACTGAGGCTACGGTCAAAGAGGATTACGAACGAATCAGGAAGGATGTCAGGTACGAGAAACTGTTCGAGCCACAGAAGTGGGACGTAATTATTCGAGTGCTGGCGCCACCCGAGCGTCCCGCCTACGATCAGCGCGGCGCGTCCGGCTCGAACCGATACCGACGCAAAGCCGACTGGGACACGCGCAGTCGACGTAGCTCGCTTCCGACGCTGTACGAGTACGACTCCGATGGAGGTTCGTCGGTGAGGACGTTAACTGCGGATAATGTGGGTCCTCCTGGAGTGCCAAGCACTAGATCGAGAAGAACTTCCAGGTCGAGTCTGAGATCGGACATGGATGTGAGATCGATGAGTGAGATGACCGTCGATTTCGCTCGTCCTGAAATGCCTGACAACATGAGCGATGCCAGCTCATACTATCGTCCGAGACGCTTCTACGACGATGACGATCTCCTTCGCTATGAGGAAGACGACGCACACAGCCTTGTGCGTTCAGTGAGTCAACCGTCTTTAGCGAGGTCTGCGTCGGAGTTCACGGAGCACTGGGGCATCAGGCGTCCCCAGTGGGACCTCAGCAGTCCCGAGCACTCACCGCGATCGGGACGCAGTCAGCGCGTCAATGCAGCTGCAGCTGGAGCTGCATCGCAGTCGTCGTCGTACTCAGTTAGGCAAACTACCTATCAGCAAAGTCAAAACTGGTTTGCTGATGCTGATAGCGAAGCAAGCTACAAATGAAAATGAAAAACTTGATTGATCACTTGAGTGAAAATCGTTAATATTAACGTAGCAAGCTACATATGAAAAATTTAGATCTTAATTGATTCTTACTTGAGTGAAAATCGTTTATTCTTGTAACCAGCTACAAATGAAAAATGTAGATTTTTACTCGAGTGAAAATCGTTTTTGGATCAAAATGAGCTGTTAGATCTCCGATAAAGTGATTGATCAGTTTCAACTCAACAACGATACCAGTCATGACAGAGATGGAGAATTATTGCAATATTTATCTGTTAATTCAGGTGCAAATTTCATAGAGTTTGATTTACGCAAAAAAATTTATGAAAATCAATAAGTTACATTGTTGAATTGAAGATGTTGAAATGAAGTTTTGAAAGAGGAACAGAGTTAAAATAATTACATGACAAATACACCGTTCATTAAATATTGTAACTTACTTACAATTTATAGAATTGATTGGAATGTCAATTGTTAATCAGTATTCTATTGATTAATTCTCAGTGAGCATTATTTGCCTTAACAAAAACTGCCTTTAATGTTGCACGAACTGAGTGCTATCTAAAATACTAGAATAGTTATTGTTAACAGTTATTAGACTTTAATCATGATTAACACTAGAGTGTAATGTGCCAATCTTATAAGAACAATAAGTACTTATATCTTTTACTCTATTTGTGATCAGTAATAATGTTTATTTCGGAACCAACCATCAGAAGATATCTACAGTTTCAAGTTACAACTATAAGACAATTTATAGAACTGAGACAATTTGAATACTCGTTTATATAATCGTAGAAATGCTCAATAATAGATTAATCTTTCTACGTGTTGTATTAACAATGATAAATATTTTTATAAATTATTGCAATTTGATAAAAATATATGAGACGTGAGTCTTGAGTAGACTAATATTAAACATTAAATTAATATATTTTAATAGTAATTATTTTCTTCTGTAAAATAATATTGACTTATGTCAAGTTCATCTAATAATAACTACCTGTGATAATGTTTGTCTTCTTGTTCGGTACTTAAAAGACTTTGGTCTGTATTTCTTCAAAGGCTGTTATACATTCCACATTGTATAATCATTACAATTATAAATGTTAATTTTCTATTAAGATATTCAATTGATAGTTCCAGAGAACTAGTATTAGAAAATTTTGTTGTCGGTTTTTCATTTTCCACTCGATTGCTACTAACTTAATGGATTTTAAGAGAGGAATCTTATAATGGATTCATGAAATTTAAGAGAAAAATCTCTTATTAATGAATAATCAGTATTTGAATTATTATGAGGAGCATTTCCTATAAAAAAGTATTTGAGTGGAACTGGAAAATTGACAACAATCAGAGATATAGAATTTTTATACATTCCAAACTCTGAACTTTTAGGTTACCAAGATAATTAAGTTTGTAAAAGGAATCTCTATTATCCAAATCGTAGCCTTAAATTGGTTTATGGATCTACAACAGTATTTTTAATTCTTCCAATATAAATTAATTGATTATCAGTAACAGAAGTTAATTTATTTCTGGTTCAATCAGAAAGAGCAACAATTATTATGTTCTAATCACGTTTACAATAATTATTTTTATAATCTTTGTACTCCTATCAATATTTATTCTAATAAAAATCCAGACTTATCAATTTACAGGATTATTTGCTAAGAATAATAATTATAAGCTGTTAAGATATTGTAAATTAATTATTTCAGCAATGCAAGAATTTTGTATTGTACATTTACTAAAAAAATGAATGCTAATTTGAATAATAAAGCGAACATTTTATTTAGATGGTGATTTGGTTATTTTCGTATTTAGTAGTTTTAGCATATTTGGGAAAATCCAATAATATTAGGTGTGGGGTTCTGTAATTCACATTGGAAACTAGAGGATATGTTGAAGGTGCCATTCTAAATTTTTCTCTCTTTCTTTAGCTCTTTCATCTGTATTCTCCTTTCCAATTAAACATAAAAAATGTCTATTACATACTTCTATGTAATCATCTACAACCTATAGTAATGAATTCTTTCACTCCTCATTTATATTTCCAGCTATGAAATGTTGTTAACTTCTTTTTTAACTTTTCGAATAAATTTTCTAGTTTCAATTATCTTCTCTTTCTATTCTTCTCTCCTTCCTTCTAGCTTTACTTTTTTTGTATTTTACTGTTGACGCTAGATCTCAACACTTCTTCATGATATTCTCCAATGCAAAATAATTCACAGATAAAAAACTGTTATTGAACCGTACTCCGCCAATACCTGGGTATAGTCTGTCCAAGCAAATAAGACCCTCTGGCAAGATGTGAAAATGTCTTCAGCTCGGTCAATATTGGTTAAAAAATTATAGATTTAGTCTCAAATTGTAGGAAACATTCTGATCTACAGTATGTAGAAACAATATTTTCTGAACCAGTATTGACCGAGCTGGAGTCATTTTCTCATCTTACCAGAGGGTCTTCTTTGCTTGGACAGACTACTTCGCTGATGAGATTGCTTTTATCCGCTCTAGTTTCTAGACTATAGAGCTTCTGATGAAGGAAAAAAACAAAACAAAAATAGGTTCTATTCATCCGAACTATGAAATATTCAATCTCATTTATACAAAAATGTCAAGTGAAATACAGATATTACAGATTGGAAACGTTATAGTGTAGTGGCATTTTCAAAGAAATCTAAAAGGGGTTCAAGGTTTTCCTCTTTTCAATGAAAATTTCTTACTTGATCAGTCTCATTGGAAATGCAAGTGCTAAGAGACACTCCTCAGTGAGAGACACTATCATTGAGATTCAAAAGAGATAGGCATATCTTCATTGGTAGTCCACCCTCTAACAACTATGTGTTTGGGTATATTATGGAATTTTCCAAATAAATTGTCGAAATTGATCTTGAGTTATGCTCATTTATGAATTGAAATACCGTATTTCTCTAGATATTGAGACTCGTTCGAGACGAGTTTATTGAAATCAAATGTGTGGATTACTTTTCTTTAATGCAGTAGGTACCTAATTACAAAGCAATGTTAACAAATAGTTGGAAATTCAGTGATATACAGTCTTTGAAGTAAGTGGTGAATGTGTATGAGTCAATTTTTCAATTATTCGATAACTTCTAATTCATTGGAAAAGGTAATGCTCAATTATTATGAACTTAGTTGTTTCACCCCAAGGCATATAATACACACCTTATTATTTTCTCCCCAAATTGAGTTGTATAAAAATTTATCCACTGAAATAAAAAATCCCTTTCATTTGATGATACAATAATTGAAGGCTATAAATATAGCGTCGGACCGTACTTAATAAGAAAAGGTGTGCATGGACAACAAGAAATAGAAGAATACAAAACGATGAATATTTGAAGTAATTGAAAAATGAAATGAGAATCAAATACCCATTTAAAAACTTTAATATTATTAATTATGCACAAACATGTTTTGGGACATTCAGCCAATTATTTTAAAAGCTAATTATTTTTTTCAGCTAATTATTTTAGTATTCTCATTTGATTCTCATTTTATTTTTTAATTATTTTGAATATCCCTAAGTTTCAAAGTTTAATTTTCGATGAATATTATTGTATTTCAAAATAGAATCTACAAGTGAAATCTTTGTTCTGGGTGCCCCATAGCAATAGCACAAATCTCAAGATATAACATATACAAATTTATAAATGAAAGTATTTTCCTCAACTCACACAGAAGTAACTTTTCTTAAGAATATTTGCATAGTTGTGAAATGTAACCAGAAGACAGGGGCAGAAATTAATAGAGGCAAAAGTTCTTGAAAGTAAATTAATTGAAGATATACAAAGATGATCTACAAAATATGTGATTAAGTGATTATAATATTATTTGCTCCGAGATGTGCCATAATTTGCCAATATATATATTATATTCTATAATTTTCTATAAGTCCCCAAATATTTTTATTAAAAAAAGGTGATTTCAGCCCATGATTTTGGGCTTAACTCAACGCACGTGACTTCTTTGAACCAACCCCCTTGAAGTAAATTTATCTCGCTGTTCTATTACAATAGCCTGCATGCATTATAAAAGTCACCACCTGCTCTTGTGAATTTTTATTCAATATATCTCCATTGGGTACAATATTGATTAATTTTTTTCGCAATGATTGAACATCTTTTGATTCACAATAATTTGAAACTTCAACTCTACTTACCGATCTTTCCATCCATTATTTTCTCCGGCAAGCGATGAGTGTCGCTTTTGATATTCAACTAGTCTCCACTGTTGGATATATTTTAAAACTTTACGGTAGGCCTATCCTATATTTGTGCAACATTTGATTTAACGGTAGCAATTGCTGGAAACTGGCGGAAGTTTTGCGTTGATAGCGCATAAAATGTGCTGGTAAGTACGGTGGGCTAGGGCGATTGACTTTCAGATTGTCGAATATTAATAATATAAAATTATTCTGGTAAATAATTTGACCCCTCTGTTCTAATTATAATTGACTGACAGTTTTTTCAAGAACTATTGAATGATTTCAAAGACCACCTATGTTATGTGCTGAAGCTGTCTGTCCAATTTCCTTTAAGATGGTACATAAATCAAAATTCAACTATCTGGATGTCATGATGGATGGTTGTTGCGACTGAGTCGTACAAACAAAAACGGCTTAAGTCGCAGCCGGCTGCGTACAGTCCGGCTGACTGTCGTTACGTCACGCTCAAACGAAATCCTACATTAAGCAGTCCGCCATCTATTTCAAATATTGACCAAGCTGGAGTCATTTTCCCATCTTGCCAGAGGGCCTTCTGTGCTTGGACAGACTATACCTTGATCTGAACCTATCTATGATATAAACGGAAACTGGTAGCTTCACCAATTTACTAATCTACCATAGCCTATTCTATTTTATCAAGGAGCACAGAGTTGGAGCAATAGAAGTTTCCTTTTTTATTGATAATTGAATTTACTATTTCACATGCTGCCCAAATCAAATCATCTATTTTTCCTTAAAATACAAAAACGACAAATTATCAATGTACAAAATAAATAGGTTCACATTAACAAAATTTGAAAATGAATTATTTGTAATTTCTTAAATAATAGCATAAATCACTGAATAATTTTTTTCACCTTGTCGAGCTTTACCTGCTTCATTCATTTGGGTTCCAGCTAAAAATTCGAGAATAGAGATTGTAAATCATAAAGTGTTTTACATCCGGTTTTTTTAATGAATAATGACATTTAAAAATAAGACTCGAACCAAAATGTTAACAAGTTGAACCTCCTCAGAAAAGGTGGTCCATTCTGTCGTGGGATTGAATGCTACTACTTTGTCGTCTACACTGCGGTCTACACTTTGTCGTCTACTTTGGTAATATCTCCATAAACACAGCCTCAACAGGATCAGCTGATCAGTTCAGCAGACAGAAAGATACAGTTCGCATTCGCAGAAAAATAACATAACAGTTCAGTGAAGAGATAGGAATTAGTGAATCTTTGAAGTGTGATTTGAACTGTCAATCAAGTAGTTTAATTTGTTCTTATTTATTTAATTATGTGTGTTGGTTGAAAATGAGGATAATTTGAGATGACATTTGATCGGTTTCTATAGACATAACCTCCAATCTATGTTGAATTCAACATTGAAATGTTACGGTGTAGTCTAATAATCATGCACAATTTGTTGGATCTATTGCAAACCCAATTACAAAATAATGATCTTCAGTGACATTTAACTTTTTTTCAGTAAACGCCTAAACGGGATAAGCCCTAACCAAAAATGGTGGCGAAACAGTATATACTTTTGAACAGATATAGACGTTTCTTTATTACTGTGTTAGCAGTTTTGTTGATCTCTTTCCTAATCATTTGTGTAGGTCTTTTGAACTTACTGCCTTCATTCGGTTTTCTAAATTCTGGCAGTATCATCTATCACAAGATCAATTTGGACAGTTTTAATGGTGTTCCTAGAGTGGCAGTTGTTGAGTCGCAACTTCCAGCACCAAGAAACGATCGTTGTAATTATTACGATTGTTTCAATGTTTACAAATGTGGCCATAAAGGGAGTGGAAAAATTCTAGTTTTTGTGTATCCTGTCAAGGAATATGTTGACCATAAGGGTAATGCAGTAGCGCCGATGTCCAAAGAATTTTTTGGAATTCTACAAGCTGTTGTCAAGAGTCGCTACTATACTCCAAATCCAGAAGAAGCATGTGTATTTGTCCCCTCAATAGACACATTGAACCAGAATAGATTCAATGTCAAGAAAACATCACAAGCTCTATCAATGTTGCCCATGTAAGTATTGTTTTCGCCTGATAAATTATTCCATGAATTAATTTAGATTTGACATGTAGCTTAATTGCTGTATAAAAATATACTTATATCTCCTATTTGTGGGGAGATTTTGAAGATTCTTTCTCGCCAATATGTATTTGGTTAAAAAAACTGGTCACCCTTCCATGAGCAGCCGACGGTGTTCACGATCACCAAGCCGTCGCTCTCACCGAGAGACCAATAATATAAGCTTAGCTACCACACATCAATATCTAACATAATTTTATGTAGGTTTATTCCAAATTTTGCAAGTTCTTTAGCAAGATTGAACTGCATTTTTACTGAGTGTAATACCTACATGTGCTGATTGTGCTCTAATGAGATGTGAGAGGGGTGATGTTCAGAGATGACGACTGCTCTATAGGCAGTAGGGACCGACGGCTTCACGTTTCCTCCGATAGCCTGTAGTGGCTGTTTGCTGTAAAAATCTGTCTTCGACTGGGATCGAACCTCAGCCATCAGACCAGCGCTGTATCGCTGGTTTGGTCTTTCCTGCAGCCACTGCCTCTATAAGTCTGTAGCAAAGGAGACATTCTGGCAAGATAGGAAAATGACTCCAGCTGGGTCAATAATGGGTCAAAAATCATACATTCAGTCTCAAATTGTAGGAAACATTCTGGTCTACAATTTGAGTCCAGATGGATAATTTTTTAACCAATATTGACCGAACTTTAAAAAATGAAGTTTTTGGAAAACCAAATTGTAGGAAACATTCTGATGTACAGAATTCTGTAGATCATAATGTTTCCTACAGTTCGAAACCAAATTTCTGATTTTTGAATCAATATTGACCGAGCTGGATAATATTCATGCGCTACTGGCTAACCTTTCCGATCCTCTCAACGGTACTGTGTCCGAAGAGTCGCATTGTTTTGACAATAATAGCTTATCGCACTTGAATGTCTTCAAAGTTGATAATTGACAAAGATGTTCTGAATTTCAGGTGGCACAATGGTGAGAACCATCTGATTTGGAATATGCTGCCAGGATCGCCTCCAACATTCAGTAACGTTGTTGAATTGAGCATTGGCAATGCGGTGATTGCTGGAGCTGGGTTCGATTCTTGGACATACAGAGCTGGCTTCGATGTTTCACTACCGGTTTTCAGTCCTTATGCTGATCAGCTGAAACCAGATCCTTATCAGGAAAGGTTAGTATATTTCATTCTTATAACCCTTGTAACCCTTTATAATTCTTATAACTCTTATAACCCTTTCTTAATTCTTATAACCTTGTATGGGTCTTATAACCCATACAATATTGTGAAAAATTATTGTATAATCTTCATGATCTATATTTATTAAAAATTTACTTTGGACTGTGTAGTAAAATAATATAGTATAAATGAGCAGTTTTGGGCAATAGCTTGTTGCACTCACCTCGGTATATAATTATCAAATATATATTATTTATTTAATAACTTATACTTTTCCAGGGAGTGGCTACTGCTGTCCTCGCAAGTAAACATCCATCCCGACTTCGAATCCGAACTTGCGCAAGTGGAAAGCGACAATTCCGATCTTTTCATGCTACTGGAGCCGTGTGAAGGCAAGGAGAATGCTTCACTGCGGTGTCATCATCAGAAAATATACAATTATCCTCAAGTTCTTGGAGTGAGTCTTTTCCAAATACTTTCCAATTCTGTCATAAAAATCTATAAAATATGTTTAAGTTATTTTCCAATTTGTACTTTACAAAATTGCTAAGAGCAAAGTTAAGGCATGAGAACCCCCTCTTCCACTTAACCCACAAGTACGTACAATTGTTTGCACATCTGAAAATTATTGAAATCTTGTGATTGAATGCAGTAAATAATCACTTATTCAATTTGCGGCCTGCGAGCAAGAATCCCGTGCACCCCATAGAGACTGAATATTTAAACTTTAAAAATAATTAAAATCAGAGTACCCTTTAAAAAATATTTTTTTTATTTCACACACAACATGTTTCAGCTAATTTGCCATTTTTAAGTGTAAATAGAAAATTTTTAAATTTTCAAGACTGAATATTATATAGTAGACTAAATGAAGGTTATTAAAGTCTACTATTAATACGTATAGTTGACTGTATACAGTTTTTGTACTTTTCAATTAATGTAGATCTCAGTAACCTTTTAAAAATTTTTTTCTTATTTTAAAAGGATACTGGGGTCTACATTAATTGAAAACTTTGAAGTACAGTAGCCCCAAGTCAAAAGGAAATATAATTTTTGTAGTGTACTCTTGTATTTTCTCTGAAGGTGAAGCCCACATAAACTCATAGGCTTATATGTGGGTGATGAGATAAATCATGATGATGAGAGCTTTGCATTGAATTTTATTTTAATCATTTAACTGATAGAATATTAGATCTTGTAATCTGTATGTATCAACCTTATTCAACTTTGATTTGCTTCAGAAATAAGATGATATTGTATCATCTAATGAATAGCTTGGTTCATAGGAAGAGATAGATAGACAGATAAGAATAGATAGTGTTATAATAGGAACCAATTTATTCAAGATGATTGTAACAAGTCTCATTTCATGACTAATTAGTGAGTTTCAGAATATTTGAGTAATATACATGTAATTTATTGTATATTCTTTCTCAATCTTCAACTTCCCACCTTCATAATTTCCTGATTTTGTTCCAGTCTGGGAAATTCTGTTTGGTGATAAGAGGCGCTCGCTTAGCTCAGCCAAACTTGATGGATGCTCTTGCTTATGGGTGTGTGCCAATCGTTGTCGCTGATACCATGATACTGCCGTTTGCTGACGTCATTGATTGGAACAGGTAAGTTATGATTCAGTTGAAATTAGGGCTCTATAGAAAGGGGATAGACGCACGGTCCGCCATTCTGTGGTCAACTTATAGCGCCAGGTTTGAATTCATTCAATTCGACAGTCAAACATATGATTAATGATGAAAGTTATGTTGGAAAAAATAATACTCACTTCACAGAGCATCGAATTTCCAGTCTGGCAATTTTTAAGTCAAAATTTTAACCTTGATATATCTTCCTGCATCTGGCAAATTTGTATTTTTTAATTTCAGTTTGATGATAAAAATGGTTATATTTTTTGCAATTTAATGCTAAGCAATGTGAACCATTTTATATGACAAATTAACCTCCAAGATTTCAAAACAATAACTTAATTCATTTGCTCAACTTGATAAACATCTGTTGATCGTTTCTATCATCAAAAATATTTATATTATGAATTCAAACCTGGTGCTAAAAGTTGAACACAGAATGGCGGACCGTGCGTCTACCCCCTTTTTATAGAGCCCTAGTTGAAATAAGATTCTATAAATATTTCAATTTCTAAACTAGTGAGACTTCAAATTTATTTTTATAAATTCAATAGCCTATACAACTATCCATTCTGGTCAGATACATTTCTGGTTGCTGCCTTTCTTATTATGACCCTTCAACTTTCTAGAATTATTCTCAAATAGTTTCACTTAGGTACAATATTAAAATAACATTAATAGATGTAAATAAGATTGATAAAAAGTTTATGTACTCCGAATGAGGTTATGATATCACATCGCTTTTAAAACAAAGAATTCATGGCCCTGGAATCATATTAATTTTTTGGTTCAGACTGTTGATGAGCGAAGTAAAATGAATCGATACACCAAAGAGAATTTATTTATTTTCGTCAATGCATGTACAATAAAATTGTATGGAAATAGTCAATTACATAATAAATTTTATACATTGTCACTCATGCTAGGCCTATTAGTTTATTTACATTATGGAAACACATTTCTTCCAACTATTCTTTAAATCTATTTTTCATATCCACTGTATTGTTCATATGTTTTAGGTGTTGAGGCAGGGAGTTGAGTATCTTCTTACTGATGTGACTTGGGTTTTTTCATAAAACGCCGTCCTATGTTGTTGATTTCTATTAAAAACTAGAATTTATGAATGCTTGATAAGGAGTGTAGGCTAGTGTTCATTTATCAGCTACGTTTTTATTTATTAAGTGTCCAAGTAAATAAGTCTTATTAAGGTATATTGTTCCAGGGCGGTATTAACTCTCCGTGAATCTGATCTGAATAACGTAATGACCCTTGTTAAGGATGTATCCGATGAACGCACCAATCAGATGTCAGCTCACTGTCAGTGGCTCTACAACAAATATTTCTCTTCCATTGAATCGATAACGATTACAACTCTTGACATTATCAACGATCGCATATTTCCTCAGAATGCTAGATCCTATGACGAATGGAATTCTCCACTGAAGCCCGTAAGTAATTCTCATTTTTATAATTTTTTGTTGGTTCCTATGCAATACATTTAAAATTGAAGACACAGTGTCAGGTGAGATGTTGTGATACTTTTACGTAATTAAAGAGCACAATATTGTCTATATCACATTTAAAATTAAAGTTTAGGAATAATTTCCTAAATGGAAAGTATACAGTGTGCATTAATTCAAGTTTTGAAATAATTGTCTAGAAGGAAAAGTATTTCAATTTTATTATTCATCTCTATGGTGGAACAATATTCACACTTTCAATATTTAATAATGTAATCTCTTGAATGTACAGAAAAGTATACAGAATGTTCCAGGAGGAATGTGCACTACTTCTAAGGCTGATTCCTTACACCAAGTAGGAAAAAGTTCAGTGAGACATACCCCAAAAACGCTTTGTTACCGTGATAACAATGGCGGAAAATTTACATTTTTTCAAAATAAGTTGTAATAATTTTTTGAGGCTTCATTCAGGTTTAAAATTATCTTAGGAATTCAATGAAACCTGTTAGAAGTTTGTAACTTTGACTGTTATTGAGATAATTAGGAATGTATACTAAAATTCTATTTTGAAATTCTGGAGAAACAAATAAATGGCGATGATTGTGTAAATCTTGCCCAAATTTCATATATTGCGATCAAAAATCGCGACTAGACACTGATTTTTTTAGTTGTGCTATGCTTTGTCTATTTTATATTCTTTCAGCACGATTTCTGAAATTTGGGAAAGATTTCAAACTAACAATTTTATTTTCCCAAGACTGCTGGATAAGTTTTTATTTCTAATTCATCGAAGTCTATACATTCTATTTACTGCTTTATTGTTACTGAATACAAAACATCCAACGCATGAATGACTCAAGTCCCAAAATAAATATGTTGTTGAATTTTTTTTGTTAAATAAGATTTTCAACGTTTTAATGTAGCATTTTATGATTAATCGTGAATTTTAATTTCAAATAGCCTATGCATTGTTTTTTTCATGGAAAATTAAAGTTTGTATCTATTTATGTAAGTTAGTAAACTTTCCATCAATAATTATTAGACTACTTCAATAAATCTTGTTTCTGTTGCAGTATACTCCGCAATCTCCATTATACCTGCAGCTAACAGCGCCCAAGGCCCCGGGATTTACAGCTGTAGTCCTAACCTACGACCGAGTTGAGAGTCTTTTCTTATTGGTCCAGAAATTGGTAAAAGTGCCATCTCTAAACAAAGTGCTCGTTGTGTGGAATAACCAGAAGAAATCTCCTCCGCCATGTGAGTTATTTTTCAAAATTGATTAGTAAATGAATTTATTTTCAATAGAGCTAATTTATTAATGATTCAATAAATGAATAAATCTATTTAATGTATTATTTTATTCAATTTTTTAATAGAATTTATTAATGAATAGAGTTAGAAGAATCAATTGGAAGATTAGAAGATAAGACTCTAGCTAGACTAGACCAGCTAACTAGTTAGCTCGTATAACAATTTTGTAACTTTAAACAAGGCTTTGGAATGTCAATAATTGTTATTATGAAAAGTTGAAAAAGAACTTTAGGATAGAAAAATTAAAAATAACGAATGAAACAAAATTCCAACAATACGTATTTCGTATAATAATGAATTACTTTTATTTATTCAACTATCATTGTTACACAGATTTCATGTACCGGGTGATCAAAAAGTCTCTGCAGTGGTAAAGATAGGTTTCCATTACTAAAAAAATAGAAAATCATCAGTCCAGTGTGCTTTGCTCTATACAACTATAGGTGTTTCTCATGCATCGTGTGTACGTGTTTTGTAGAGAGAGAGACTTTTTGATCACCCGGTATTTTATAGAAAAAACTAGAGCATGTTGGAGCAAGAAATTTAAACCAAATTCCTAAGCATGCGTATTTATTTCTTACTGATCCTTTCAATCTTCTAATCTTAGATTACACTTATCGCATACTCCTTTATTCTGCATTGTAGTTCAGACTGCTATTGAATACTTATTTAGTCAAGTAACAATGACAGATTTTTGAATAATTGCTGTAATAAGTCAAACCAGATAACAAATTGGTCAATCGTCACTAACATAACAATAAGATACAGAATGAAACTTCCATTAGAAATAAGACTCACTGAGAAAAACCTTGGAATTTTAATTAATACCAAACACTCAACGATCAATTATGAATAAAAGAACTTGAGATAGACTTGTTTCAAATTTGTTAATATGAATGTTTGATCTGTTTCAGCCTCATCGTGGCCCAAAGTATCCAAGCCAATTAAAGTGATACAGACCAAAGAGAACAAACTATCTAATCGATTCTATCCCTATGAAGAAATCGAAACGGAAGCAGTCTTGCACATCGATGATGACATTGTCATGTTAACTGCTGATGAGCTAGAATTCGGTTATGAGGTAAGTATTATATTTTTTGAATATATTTATATTATTTATTTTTGTATCATAATTTTTTTATTTTAGATCGTTCCATAAATATTTATGAGCATCTGTGAAAATCTTTAATCTCCTCTCAAGAAGATTCACAAAATGTTTCTCAAGCTTCGTTAGAGTAATAATTTTTCCATCAAATTTTTAAAAAGCGCTATCCAATATTTGTATCACATGTGTTCTGTCTTTAAAGGAAATTGAACCGTGACTCCCAGCTTCATAACTAATTTTTCTCAAGTTCTATCCAATGTTGGTGAATGATTTCAATTTTTTATTGTTAGTTCAGGTTTCATATAAAAACTTTTTCAGATTTAAAATCGATAACATTCCATTTGTCGTTAGCCTTTTTTAAATGTATGATGTGAACTTAATTCTGGATTTCTCTTGTGTAAATTTCAGAACTGGAGGAATTGAAGGCTAACGTTTTGTTGCTAACCAGGTACCTTTTTCTTTATTTTTATTGCGGCATCGTTTTTCGCAGGTATGGAGAGAGTTCCCAGACCGTATAGTTGGTTTTCCGTCCAGAACACATGTGTGGGATAACAGCACGCAGAAATGGAAGTATGAATCTGAATGGACTAACCACATTTCTATGGTTTTAACTGGAGCTGCTTTCCATCACAAAGTAAGTAATGCTTTAGGGAAAGAATACACAGTCACAAGTTATCTGTGATGTTTCTTATATTTGTTACAAAATTAGAAATCACAGCAACAAGTTTAACATTGTCTCTGTCACAGGGTGGGTGAAAAGTTTGGAAACGGCTTTATATTTCTTGTACGAAGGTAATTTGACGGTAGGTGACATTGGGGATCGTACTAATTTTGAACGTTATACTCAATTTTTAAATTGAAAATTTGGCCCGCCATCTTGGAATCGCTTTATTAAATTCATTTTTTAAGTAGAAGGTTGTTATTTTATATATTATTTCGATGAACATTTTTAAGAGAAATTGCAAACCGCTCAACAATATGTCAACCCGTTTAGAAGTTATTCTGATTTTTAATAAGATATATTAACTATAAATCAGTTGGTAGGCTACCTCCAAAACGGTCGAACATATAGATGTGCGGCTTTCGCCATTTATTTTGTCCTGAAATTCTGCATAGAAATCATGTATGACATGACTAAATCAGTGACTTTTCAAATTGAGGCCGTCATCTTGGATTTGCCAAAGTTTAAAAAAGCTAAGATAAATAATTATTGATTCTTTACTCACTCTGTGCGTATGTATGGTGATACTAAGACTAGAAACTTGAAATTGAAGTTTTTTCACTTTTCTTCTCATTTATATTCATCCAAATTTGTATTTTATTTCAGTATTGGAACTACCTGTATACAACATCAATGCCAGGAGATATCAAAGAATGGGTCGACAACCACATGAATTGCGAAGATATAGCCATGAACTTTCTAGTCTCAAACATCACTAACAAGGCACCGATAAAGGTACGTCTTTAAAAAAATCAAATCTAAACTATTGGTTGACTTATTTCAAGATTCCAATATTGTAAATTTACAAATTAAACTAGAATTTAATCATATGCATAGTTATTATGTATGAGCAGGAATCAGGGTGAGTCGTTGGAGGAAGTGCCAATGCACCTGTCTGATAACCAGGTGGACCCGGGTTCGAGTCTCAACTCGGGAACAATTCTTTGACCACAGCACAATCATAAATACGGCTTCCTCATATTTAGGAGGAGACGATAAGCAGTCGGTACCGACTACCTAAAGTAGTTGTCATCTCTTATCAGCATCATCCATCTCATTACCCACGCGCAAGCCTATGTGCTCATATGGGCTTAACCCACAGAAGAACATAACAAAACATGATCGTATTTGGTAATAAATTATTCTTTTATATTTTATTAAAGTTACAAATAATGATGCAAGTTTATTTTCGTGATTATATCATGAATAATCTAATGGGATATCTCTAACTCCATCTCTCTTGTGCACTTTCAAAATATATTATCGACGACACCGCAGTTTAATATTTTTAAAATGAAATTATTTCTCTCTAATATTTCCTGTCATTCTCTTATTTCTAATGTTCCATTTTCCTCTATTTGTCCAGGTGGCTCCACGCAAAAAGTTCAAATGTCCAGAATGCGTGAACAACGAGATGCTTTCGGCCGACCTCAGTCACATGATGGAGCGTTCGCGTTGCATCGACCGATTTTCGGCAGTCTACGGTCTGATGCCTCTGCGGACAGTCGAGTTCCGCGCCGATCCCGTACTCTACAAGGACGCTTTTCCGCAAAAGTTGAAACGGTTCAACAATATCGGAAGTCTGTAAGGTTCCGGAAACTTCCTAAATGCAAAAATCAGCTGTGCATAGTAGAGTCTGGTCGAGCAAAGAAGACATTCCTTCAAAATGGCAACTGTTCAATGATGTCAGTAGTCTAAATCAAAATAGTCTCTTACCATCTGTCTCTCATCATATTTCACCAGCGGTAGGTTGGCAAAAGTGATTTTACACGAAAATATTTAGATTTGCGCAGGCGCAGTCACACTCGCTCCAATTGGCCATTTTGAAGGAATGTCAAATGTGTGCGACCATACTAGCTGTCGCCAAAAAGTTGAGCGGTTTCGTCTGCTCCTTGTGCGTTGTGAATTGTAGTTGTGATTTAGCTACGCCTAGATGTTTTTTTTTTTTGAAATCGAAAGAGGCAATAGATGCCATCAGCTGTTGATCATTACATCAGCTGTTAGTAGGGTACAACACGTACAAGAGACATGAGAGACAAGACATTTCGTCTGCTTCTTTCGCGTTACAACGGCTGATGTTGTCAATTGGAGTTGTCATTTAGCTAGGCCTAAATTATGTTTTTGGAATCAAAATGGACAATAGAAGCGTTAAATCAGCTTAGTAGGGTACATCACACACAAGAGACATTTCCTCTGCTCCTTTTGCGTTCCAACAGCTGATGTTGCCAATTGAAATTTTCATTTAGCTAGACCTAGATGATGCTTTTGAAATTAAAAGAGACAATAGAAGCGTTACATGAGCTGTTAGTGAATTACATCACCTACAAGAGACAGATGAAATCGTCTGACTTTTTGGCATCAGCTATCATCTATAAAAACGCCGTAAATTGTGTGACGTATGTGATGCTATTTACTGAAGATATAGAGACTGTATTCTGATGATACAGACACTATTTACTGATGATACAGAGGCTGTATGCTGATTATACAGAGACTTTTTACTGATATTACAGTCACAGTAGGCGCAAGTATGTGAGCAGAATCAAAATTGTAATTAGTTTGTTCAGAATATTACGAAAGCAATATTAGTGAATATTGATGAATGCACTGTTGGATTATTCTGATGTTACCATTCATTCCAATAATGAATTGTGTTGGTTGATTGAGGTGTTAAATCCCTCAGGATCTTCAACTCATATTACACTTTCCATAAGTACTACTTATGATCAAAGCATTAATATAGTACAATATATATCTGTATACTTTGTTTCTTTATATTTTATATTTTTGTATTATGTGTCATTCATACATATATCTGCATCGATTTTCAAAATAGTTTTTTTCCATCCTAGGGATGGAATTTAATGGACTAAAAGATCTTGAATAACTTAACATTTTTTAAAAATATCAAACAGATTCTTAAACTTTTTATGATATAATTGTATTATTACATTTTTTGGCAGTACATAATACGAGTTTTCAAGAGTTAAATGATGGTTTAACAACCGAGATCGAAATCTTGCTATTCTAATACTCGTATATGTGCATCAATGAACTTCAAGTCTTCTTATTCAAGTTTATTGTAACATATTTTGCAATAAATTATCAGCTTTATGATATCGGTCAACAATAATAATTCGTGTGACTTTGTGGGCAATATTATATGAACTGTCCTTAATATTACTCTACGGTACCGTATCATATTTATTGTCTGATTTTATATTTATATCAAAGTGTAAATTGTTCTTATTTATTAACGGTGAAATAATACCGGTAATCAATGTATATGCTATATATCCTTCCCATTACGCACGTACAAACCGACAGCTAATAAAGAATAATAAAAATATAAAACAAAATTTGATGATATACTCGGCGGGATTCACATCCTGAAATTACATTTCAGGGAATCTTATTTTAACCGCGCAGCGGCGGGATCTTACCGTGATCCCACCGTGTTTCCACCGGGATCTTACCGTGACTACATGACACGTGACTGCTTTTGACACGTGACACCGTGACTCCTCTTACCGTGATTCCACCGGGACCACGTTCTGTGACTCAGCCGTTGTTGACTTGACTTGGCAGCTTAATCTTAATCTGCCTAGCCGAGGTTGTAATATAATCTATTATTGAATGCAATGTACCTAATGCAATGCTTTAATATTATTTGCACTAAGTAACAAAACAAATTAGAAAAACTATAATATGACTATCAGTGAAACCCCATGACTTTGACTTATGTTGCTTATGCTGTTCTCTACTCTTAAGTTACTGCAATAAGATAAATCCAAACATATTAAGATCATACTGTATAATGATTTAATTTAAAGTCATAAATAGCTTGTTGAGAATATTTTCTTCATTCCTTGTTTTCACATTTTATATTTTGATAAACTTGGAAATAAAAAATATTTGTAATTATTTTTGTTGTAAGGTAATTTATTTCTATCACCTGAATTCGTCGATGGTTCAATTTAGGCTACTTTCAAGAAAATACACAATTCATTAGTCTTGATGAAATTCACGGATGAAATTATCGAATAGAGAGGTCAATATTTCACAAGACTATCAAATTAATATAAGTTTGAATAAAATAATTTTTAATTGATTTCTAAAGCATGACCATCAAGCATGGTACCGTACTTGGCGATAAGATATTTTTTTATTACTTTCTAAAGCAAGTACCGTACCATTGGTACTTGGCGTATTACTGAGACAAATTTGTTGAGTTGAGCATGGACTAGATCAATCTTGATGTTTTTAAATAGCTCAAATAGTCGTAATTATGTTATTAACAAAGGAAAATTAGTTTTTAAATTCAAATCAATTGGATTCTAAAAATCCAAACGGATCCCAATTATTCAAACTTCATGTGTAGTTTATGTAATATGTAGTAAAGCAATTATAGACAATTGAATAATGTCTCTGGCATTAAATCAATGGCTTTCAACTTTTAGTATAAGAATGATTAGATTATTTACTTTATGCACTTGGAAAAATTTGCAAAATTTATCGGCTCAATTTCAAGATTATGGCTGTTGAAAGTATGATTTTGTGTGTGGAAGAGTGAGAGAGTATGCAAATAGAGTGAGAGAGAGAGAATAATAATAATAAAACATGGTTCTTACGTAACTCAGCGATCGGTATGCCTCCTCAACTTGTAACTCGAGATAGCGGTTTGAAACCTTATCAATAAGAAAAAAGTATTGGTGGTCACACAAAGAGTTGGTAGCGTACCGCGTTGCACAAGTCAATCAATAATTGTCGCCCTTTGTTTGCGACATCACATTTTTGAATTCTAAGCATAAAAAGCATGGATTCTGTGAGTTTTACTACATTTCTACGCACGCTCATTATCACTTGCACGTTAGTTGGTTTGAATTATGCACTCAAGGTACACATTTTTTTTTATTTTGTAAAGTACAACAAAAATGTTTTGAAATTGTCAATATTAGTATATAGTCTGTCCAAACAAAGAAGACATTCTGGCATCATGGAAAAATGACTCTAGCTCAGTCAATATTGGTTCAGAAATTATCAAACTGGTCTCAAATTGTAGGGAAGATTCTGTTCTACAATTTGAGACCGAATCAATAATTTTTTGAGCCAATATTGACCGGGCTGGAGTCATTTTCTTATCTTGCCAGAGGGGCTTCTTTGCTTGGACAGACTATATAACTACTACAACTTTTGCAGTTAACTTAGATAATAGCATATAATATAATATCAAATATTGAATATAAATTTATTTTATATGTAGCAAGAATTTTAGAGTTTGCGAAGACAGAGTACGGTATACGGAAAATGAATCCTTATAGCTTATACTACAGTGACTATGTAAGATAGTCTATATAGTCATTGTAGTACTCTTATATAGTCACTGTAGCTTATACTATTATCCCTTATAATTTATTATAACAAACAGCATGATTATTGTATAATTAATCATATCAAACCTGATGCTCTTATGATGGATAAAAATAAAAATCAGTACACTTTTAGTATTTTTTCAAGTAGGCCTACTGAAGGGATAGGCTACTTCGTGATTGAAAGAAAAAATACTAAATAGGTAGGCTACTGTGTTTTTTATTTTAATCTATTAACATTGATAGTAGCCCTAGACAAAAGGTAAACATGTTGTAACTTTTTAAATCATTATAATAAATATAAACAGCTCAATCAATAACTGAAAATACTGTGCTCTCAATAATATAGAACGTTTTTTATTAGCTTTATTTCCAAATCCAGGAAGATGATTTAGAAAATCAATATCAGCCCAGTAGATGGAGTAAGAGGTGTCCTCCAGATGAAGCAGTTCCTTTACATGTAAAAATTGCTACTAATGGTGAGTGTTATATCTACAAAGTTTCTTGATAATATTGTTTATTTATTAATATAATGTTTACTACTTGATAATAGTTCAATCAATCAATACTATAATCATCCTGTTTCTAAATTAATTCCCGACAAGTACGGTAGTAAAATTTCTCAATGATAGCGTAATTTGAAAATTTGTAGGCCTATTGGAAATTCAATTGTTAATTTGAAAATTTAACACAGAGATATAATGGATCCTATAGATCTGAACAAAATTGTGGATAACGTGAATTTTTATATAGTGAATTTTAATTCAATATAGGCTAGTGTTCATATTAGTGTGGAGCTTTTATTTTCATTCATGCTGGTCTTATGTTATATTCTACTATTATTTTTCCTACTAGCACGTAAGTTAAGCCTATTTACCGTGAGCCTTTTAGCTCTTGATTTTTATGGTAAAAATTTTTATGTTACATTATTTGGTTTCATGGCAGGCCTAGTTTTCCTCTTTCAGATTATAATATAAATTATTACAGATTATTGTAAAGGTTGTATTAATAAATAAATGATTGATTGATTTTCAGAAAGCGAACTAGTGAGGTCTACTGTGCCGTTCAAGAGCAATATTAGTTATGGGCCAAGAGAAGGACAGACTCTTGATATATATGGGGGTGATACTTTGAAAAAAGGTAACTAGGTTTAAAAAATTCCATCAAATGATGCTTCAATATTCTGAATATCTATTATTTATTCAAATTATCATTATAATGTCTTATTATGTTTTATTATGTGTAGGTCCACCTTTCTATCTATCATTAATCAATCATGAGAGAAATTCCACTGATGAGTTTCTAAGACATGTTTCAGAGTCCACAACATTTTTTTGTCTAAAGCTACTATCAATGCATGTTAATACAGTAAATATTAAAAATAGAAATCACTGTACCTACCCTTATTTTAGTGTTGAATTAGAAAATACTAAAATAAGGGTTGGTACTGTGATTTCGACAATATTTGTATACATTCATTAAGGGTAGATAATGAGCGATTTCTATTAAATTTATTAATTGTAATTTCTCTCGATCCATTTATTCATGTTTTAAGCTTTCCAATAATCATATGTATACATCTTTTGAGGATATTTTATTCATTTTCACATATTTAATTATATTTCAGATTCTCCAATATTTGTGTACATCCATGGAGGGTATTGGCAGGCTCTTTCAAAAGAAGTATCTGCTTACTGTGTTTTGCCTCTTCATGAAGCTGGAGTAAGAGTTGTTATTGCCGGTTATGACCTAGCTCCAAGCGGTAAGTCAAAATTGAATGCTATCAATCAAAAAAATCTCTGTGTTGGATATCAATAATTGATTCATATTATTGAAGTCTTTTCATTCACTTACTTATTTATCTAATTACAAACATACATAGTGGGAAGAAATAACAGGAATAGCCCTTAGTCAATTTTGATTGAATTAAAGTCCAAATTTCTGTTTGTGCGAAACGTTTTCCACCCCAAGAAATAGTAATACAGAAGTAAAATCAATTATCAATTTTGAATATAATGATGTTTCTAAGTAAGATCTTTCCTGTAAATAAAAAAGCTTATTTGTTTAAACTTATAAACATTTATTCAATCGTAGTCCTATACATTATGTTTGCTATTATTCATATATTCCTGTGTATATTCTTGAAAATTTTTTTGAATCACAGATTTCTCATTTAAATGCGGTTCATTGTCCCAAATCATCAATCAGGTTCCGTTTTTCAAAATTATATGAAACCTATTAAAAAACTGGCATTATAATATTGTTTTTATGTTATGTTATTATACACAATTGATTGTTGTGCTGTTAATAATCAATACTAGGTTACTTGAATTCACTAATTGTTTGTCATACACTGTTACAGTCTCCTTGAGTGTCATTGTGCAAGAAATTCTGGAGCTGGCGACTTTCATTCTGAAAATGGCTAAGGAAGATGGAGTGAGGTAATGTAAAATACTGTAGGTCTGAATACTTTACTCACAAAATATAACTATATATGAAACATAATTTCAGTCGATCAAATCAGGGATGTATGAAGTGATTCGAGAAGAGCGCCGGTTTTAATATATCAAATTAAGAGGTTTATTGAAACGAAAAATTGAAAATGAATTCATCAAAATGATCATCTCTTTTTACGATTTCATGAATTAAAAATGAGGTCAAGCCTGCGGCCACCTCTATATTGCGCTGGCACCATCAACACTGTCCATGAAATTCACTATTATTGCACAAAAAGTTACCACTTCCATTTCTCCAATAACCCGTCGAATTTCCTCCATCAGTCATTGATGTTTCTGGGTTTATTAGCATGTATAGACTGTCCAAGCAAAGAAGACCCTCTGGCAAGATGGAAAAATGACTCCAGCTTGGTCAATATTCGTTCATGAATCATAAATGTGGTCTTGATAGTAGATCAGATTTTTCCCTACAATTTGAGATCAAATTGATAATTTTTGAACCAATATTGACCGAGCTGGAGTCATTTCCCCGTCTTGTCAGAGGGTCTTCTTCGCTTGGACATACTCTACCTTGGAGTTAGAACTTACTTTCTGTATATCATGTTGAATATGTGGAACCTTGTTACCACCATTTTCCATTATATTTTCACATTATACTACTTTTTATTTAGGCTTTACTTTACTTATCTTTGGGACACAATCATTATTTAATACTGTATTACACAATCACTGGGAAAAATATTTCCTAAATACCCAAAAGACCTAGGCCTATAGTCCAGTACGCAAGGAGTTTTTTCTGCAAAAGGTGGTGTATGCGATTTTATTGTTTTAGTTGCTTCATTAGGGTCCCAATAATGTGTATTCGAAAAGTGCACACAAAATTTCCCCCCGCACATCTTTTGACAGCCAGAAAACAAACCAGAAAGAGAACAAAAATCGGTCGAATAGATGTTTTACATTCATTCAAAAAACACAATTTATTCCAAATTTTCCAAAAAATTGTTTAAATTCTTCTGTAGCTCATGAAGTAACAGAGAAATGTATTACCCCTCTCCCTAAAAGTTGTAGAGCATGAAAAATTGAATTCATTTGAGTTCAAATTGAGTTGAAAGTGCAAAAAATTGATATTTGACCTATTTTTGGAACATTAACAATCACTTTTCCAAAAATAAGACAGGCTACAGGTGGTTTTTTCAGCATTTTGATGTTATGTTGAACATTTAAAGCTCAAATAGAGACTATCTTGTATTCCGTAGTCTACTTGGATCACTTACCATCAGAATAAATACTCCACTGCTCTAAATCCAAATTATTTTTGATACAAAGGACATTCAAGGATAATAGAATAGGGACACCCCTAACTTTCGTAAGAGTGAACGGATCCTGATAAACTATAGCTCATTGTTTTCAGCTTGAAAAGACAGTTCTATTTCGTATATCGTATGTTGAATTTGGTCAAAATTGAAGAATTCCATCACCTAGAGTACTTTGAGCCCATTCCTATATACCGAGAAAAAGGCGACTTTTTTGGTTCAAATGCGTCTACCTTGGAAGCCATTGATGGGAAAAAGTCGCATGGTTTTCTGGCTGTCAAAAGTTGTGCGGGGGGAAATTTTGTGTGCACTTTTCGAATACACAATCATTATTGGAACCCTAATGAAGCAATTAAATCAATAAAATCGCATGCACCACCTTTTGCAGAAATTAGCCTTACAAAATTCCCTGCGTACTGGACTACTATGATACTCTAGCAATAATTATCTACTTATTTCAGAGACGTTTGGTTCGGAGGTCATTCAGCTGGTGCTCATCTTTCCAGTATGCTTCTATCTTCAGACTGGCTCGCAAAGCTAGATGACAAGTCCAAAGCCATATTCAAAGGACTGTTTCTAGTTAGCGGCGTATACAACTTGAAACCTATCCAGAGGACCACTGTCAATGACGCTTTGAATTTGACTGGGTAAGTTGTTCTAGACAATCATTAACTGAAATAAACCGAAAAATATTTGGTGAATCGAGTCCATGCAGATTAACTAGCTTTTCATAATATTTTGTATAATTTATTTATAAATTGTTGAATAATCAGGTGAGAAAATCGTAATGTCCAAATAATAATTCTATAATAGTCCTACAGTATGTAGTATTAAAAATTCAATTGAACCTTATATCACATTATCATTCATTTATTATAAAAGAAAAATATTACCGTATCTTGAAATATGTGCTCACATCTTCCAAGATTTGAATTCCAATGATAGTTGTTGCATAAATAAATACGGTAATGTGCTTTGGAGAGAAAATTCAAAGAATTTATCACCAATAATTCAATAAAAAGGTCGATAAGTGTCGGTCTGATATTATATCAAAGGTTTATGGATCGATCACAGTTGTTTCACAGCCAATAACAGACTGAAGTTCACTTTTGTACATGAAAAATATAATCATTTAATATAGCCTACTCTCTATTTTTTTAGAAAAAATATCCAATTAAATACACTAGTAGTTCTGTGAACAGTGTAGACCTCACGAAGTCACCAATAGATAAGGCATTCATGAAGGGAATACTTGATCATGTTGAGTTTCATTAATTGCATGCGTCATTGCATGCAATTAATAATAAACTCGACAGCTGGTTAAGCATGAATAATTCTATAGTGTGAATTCTCCTATGTTCAGAAGTATAAATGTATATTGTAATATTTTAGTATGGAGGTAATTCCTTTTCCTTTTATATTATCCTTGAAATGCAATATTTCAAGAAACCTTACATATACATCGACGCGCAATTTCAAGAAAAACATTCCTGTCAAATTTCATCAGAATCTGTTGCCGCGTTTTATCGTAAATGCGGAACAAACATAAAGAGATATGCAAAATCGTCGTCTTGAATCTAGACCTCACTTACGTTCGGTAAATTATACTTGTACTGATAAAAGATACAGAATAATCAAAAATATAATTACAGAATCAAACATCAGTATATAAATAGATAAAATAAAATATAGATACTTCTACGCAGTGAGTACGTTAGTCTGTTGTTAACATCTACAGAAATATGCTGCCATGCATGTGATTTAATCTCGTCCGCATGGAGAGTATACTTAATAGTACTAAGTATTAAGTAAGATTTTCAAGTCTTAAGGCCTGTATCGACAGTGCGAGGCATGTGCCGCGAATGCCTCAATGTATAGTCTGTTCAAGCAAAGAAGAGTCTCACTCCAGTCTCCAGCTCGGTCAATATTGGTTCAAACATTATTGATCTGGTCTCAATTATAGGAAACATTTCGATCTTCAATTTAAGACCAAATCAATAATTTTTGAACCAATATTGACCGAGCTTGAGACAGGAGTAAGACTCTTCTTTGCTTGAACAGACTATACCTTGAGGCATTCGCGGCACCGTCGATAGAAACTCTTAGAGAGACAGAATTAATTCATAAATTATCTATTTGAATTTATACCAACATACATCACACTAATATATCCATTTCAAATCAAGTACTTCTTATTTCTCATTCAATAATAAACTCATAAAGTTATATTTTTAATGAATGTTAAATAATTTTGTAATTTTTTTTAATGTAGGAGAGAAGTTGAAGAGTTTAGCTCCATGTTTTCGATTGATAATGAGGTGAAAAACTACCTGTGTGAAAGTTTCAACGCGATCGTCGCAGTTGGAGAGCACGATTCCCCAGCATTCCAAAACCAATCAAAGGAATTCCATGAGGTTCTGTCAAGAAGTGGAATCATGGCCGAATATATTCATGTTGGAGGATTTGATCATTTTGAAATTGTAGAAAATTTGAGCAAACCCAACTACCAACTGACAAAGAAATTGATTGAGCATTTTAAAATATGATATTTATTATCAACGTATAACTTTTTAGTGGGGAGTTCCGAAGAATTTCCACAGCCGAAATAGCCACAATATGATACTAAAAGACTCTATTACGGTACTTGAGGAATTTATATTTTGATATTGATATTCATTACTGATTAAGACCTGCATTCTTTTTACGAGATTATAGACCATAACTTATGGTATTTATATAAAAGGATATATTTTTCACACTTTTTCCACAATTTGATTTGTCAATCCCTATATTGACTTGGAGCCTACAACTTTTTGAGATATTCTTCACGAATAAATTACATAAACATATATATTCGCTGTAGCAGTACTAACATACAAGTAAGTTTTAAATACCTTATTACTATAGTTGACCTACATAGTTCGTGATTATATTTTAAAAATGAGAATTTGATTGATAAATGAACCAATTCATTTGAACTTTTCTCTTTGTATTTCCTTGTGAATGATTTATGTAGAATAATCTCATACAGGAAGATATATTTTTACTATAGTGAATGATAATAATTTTAGTAGATTCTATAGTTGAATAATTTTCTTATTCACTATAGTTATATGCTCCAATTATTATTTTTTGTAAGTCTTGATTGTGTTGATTAACTTTCTTATTCTTGTGGATTTCCTTGTATAAAATTCTTATCATGGGAAGCCAGCATTATTATAATAGGAGCTCTATTCATTATTATACCGTTACAGATAGCGATAATGCTATAATAACCGTGTATTGAATGTTTCGTTTACTCGCTGATAAATTTCAATACTACGGCATTGCTGATAATTTTTTGACACTAGGAGACAAATAGATTACCTTTTTGTATTATAAAGGAAATAGAATATAATTATTTAATGAAATGTGACATTTATTGCCAAGGAAATATCCCTTTTATAGGCTTTTGGCTACATTGGCTAAAACTTCAGTCTTCTACTGTTCCCATATTAGTCAATATGGTAAGTATAATCTCTATTCTAATAAATATTGCCTGCATTGTGTTCATAGTCCATTATTTTCTTCTATTAATTCTCATTATTTACTAATTTCTACTTTTTGTATAATTTAATACATCCAATTTGAGAACAAATATTTTTATACTAGAATTTATCAAATGTAGCATTTGAAAATTCAAATGTTCTGATATATACTCAGCAGATGAGTATTGAGGAATAGGCCTGAAGCCTGGATACAGAGATAAAATAGACATCCTTTTAGCTCTAACATTACCCGTAGACTATAAAAGAGATTTTAGAATACAAATCAGTTGATACTATATTACCGTACAAAGCTTTTTTTCAGAAATGCGTTCTAATAATATGATTATTAGCCTAGTACTTTTCTATCTTACTGTTACCGTAATGTTTATCACATACATACACACTATTAGGCCTTTACTTTTAGTAATACCTTTTAGAATAGTAACACACTTGTAAAATTTTATACCTATAACTTACAAGAATTGTTTTAAAATTATTGCTGTTTCTAGTTTCAGGTGGAGAAGTGTCTCTGTTTGCTCCTATTCATATCCGCTACATTACTTTGTGAGTGCCGTTTTTAATAAAATAATTTGAAAATTTGTAGAGCTCTACAATGGCTGTTAATCATGCAGAGAATGCCAGCCCATAGGTATCCCGCTATAATGTTGCCAATTATGCGAAAAAATTTCCTTGCAGGTGTTCAAAATAAAAATAATTGGGTTTCACAACTGAGAGATATGTGTCCAGAAATATGGGAAGATTATAATAGAGATTTACATCATATTGATAATGTAGAAATAGGAATGCTTTCAAATTTATTTAGGGATAGACTTAGGCTGGCGGATATAAATAGATCCCTTGAATCTGAAGCACATTCTTTTTACAAGATTCTAAACCCCAATTTCACTTTGGGTGATGAACTGAATGTGAGAATCGGCATTGAAAAAGTAAGATGCGTAGCACAGTTAAGGTTATCATCAGAAATAATGATTGGTTTCTTTCTTGAAGGTAAGAGTTATATAATTAACAGTGCCGAACGTTGCCCTAGTTGCAACACAAATGCAAAAGAGGATCTTGAGCATGTTTTGCTATCTTGTCCTATTTATGAGAGTTCTAGACGTCGCTTAATTATGAAACATATCCAAAATGTGGTTCAAAATCAAGATAAAATAATGATATTGTTGTCTAATTTCTCAGCAGAAAAGATAAATAATGTATATAGATATATAAAATAAAATCTATTTATAAGATCCATGATAATGGACTTATAATTCACAAGTTAAAATAGAAAAATTTAAATGTTAATATACGCTTAAATAAAGATAGTGATGGTGATCTCTAATAGAAATGTTATATTGTATCAAATATTATAGGCTGTGTTATCCATATTTCTGTTAGCAAACTGAAAGAAAAATTTATCATGGACTTTTCTGCGTTAATATATTTTATATTATTATTTAGTTGTAAAGTTTGATTGCTGTTCAAAATGAATCGAGAAAAAAAATCTAAAATTTGATCCCTTTATAATCTTATATAATTATCATAACTTATAGTCGCTCATAATTTTCTAGTCTTTTATTACTTGTTTTTTATGATTGTTATTACATCTTGCTGTTATTTGTTACTGTTGATAATCTTATAGGTAAGTTATATTGAAATGTTACATTGTTTCCAAATGCTGATAGCAACTCATATTTGTATGAATTATTCGAACACAAATGAAAATTATTTTGATTGATTTGATTTATTAAGATTATCAACCGTCATTTCACTGATTAATATTTATGGTGATAACTAATTAATTTGAGTATTTTCATTCATATTCAACAACCGTAGTCATTAAATCGATTGTAGAGTTATTGCATTATTTATAGCATATTATTGTATTTCATACTCTCACAGTTAGTGGACGTTTCTCCACAAAATCTAGACATCATTTTGAAGGATACACTGAATGATGTTTTGCAACATAAATTGTAAATTTACTCTGGTGTTGGGAAATGGTTAATGATTGTTCAAACTATAATATTTCGGTTAAATAATTGTTTATAATATTAGGAAAATATGATACGTGAAAATTATATATTGCTGAAGGCCTACAAGTAATTTGAAATTAACTTTTTGTGAGATAACGTTTTTAATAGTATTCATCACCAGCAATAGAGTGACTCTTCAATTTCTTCATTTTTTTCTAGTAGCCTTTCAAAAACATTTCAGCAATCAATTTTTTTATTTTCAGATTGTGATGGATACAGGGTGACTTCATTGAGTACAAAACAGTATGGTTGGGGTCATTCACCCTACTGGGATGTCAAGACTCAGACTCTGTATTTTGTTGATATATACGGAGGAACTGTTAATAGCTACAAGCCTTCTACTAAGAAATTTTTCTCCGCCAAAATCGTGAATGGACGTATGTTGTACTAAAATATCCAATTTAGAAACCAAATTTTCCTTTAGATTCTATCGATTGTCCCATTTGATTCTCCTATAGACACAAAACAATGATCCAGGTTCTATTCAAAATTTATATTAGTAGCCTATAATAGTTTTAAGTTATTAGCTTGTCATAGACATTATTTTTCTCAACGGGTTTATGTTTTAAGAATTGATTTACACAATTGCTGTGTAAATTTATTGTATCGATACAAAGCTTGTACACTTGTATTTATAAATCTTTTAAGATTCAAGAACTAGATTTATTGTTTATTCATTAAAGGCTAATCAGATCTTGATCTAAAAATAAATTGTTAGACATTTGTACTTTTAGTCCCGTTTCACAAACCATAATTATTGTTGAATGTCCGGGGTTTTTTAAATTTTGATAGATTCAATGTAGCTTGGCAAACATATTATATCGTCCAATCGAGTAAAATTTATAAAGAAAGCAAAAAACCGGACGTCTAAAAATCGTGGTGTGTGGATCGGGGCTAACTGTCCCATATAATATTCAATAAACGATAAGTTCGCAGGCAAATTTATCATCAGGATCTACTGTCTATTTCATATCTCATTGTATTCTGATCCAGACTAATTTTTTTATAAAATCATGTCAATTCAAAAATCACGCAATTCTAATACGAAAATTGGCTAGAATCGTTTAGAAAATCATGGTTGAGATTTAATTGTGTATACAGTAGGCTTATTGAAGCTTCAAATGTTTTCATAATATTTATTTTTAATATCAACTGATCAAAATGGGGAAGAAGAGACGTTTTGAATTTTGTTTGTGTTTCATTCCTATTGTAGGTATTTCAATCTCGTAAATTGATGATAGATATTATTGAAATGATTTTCTATGATATGAAGTCATTTATGTGTTACAGCACACGCAACAACCAGCTTGATAATACCATATGAGGGAGTGGAGAATAAGTTTGTAGTCGGTGTGAATAGCAGTGTGGCGAATCTAACTTGGGATGGCATGAGTAATTCAGCCAGCGAACCATCTGTCATCGCCGAGCTCACTGAAAACAAGACCCTCCATTCACATACAGGAAAAGCTGATCCAATGGGAAGGCTGTGGTTAGGTAGACCCATAGTCTGGTCGAGCAAAGAAGACATTCTGTCAAGATTGGAAAATATCTCCAGCTCGGTCAATGCTCAGCTTGTTCATTCAACAATTTTCAACTTGGTCTCAAATTGTAGAAAATATTCTGCTCTACACTTTGAGATTAAATTGACAATTTTCGAACCTACCCCGACGCTGCAAGGCATACCAGGGCAGAAATGAAGAAGAAGAAGAAGAAGAAGAAGAAGAAGAAAAAGAAGAAGAATTTTCGAATCAATTTTGATCGAGCTGGAGTCTTTTCCCATCTTGCCAGAGTGTCTTCTTTGTGTACATATAATAATGTGGGTGCATGATACTAAAAATAGTTTTTCATTAGATTAGGTAAGACTGTATATTTATAGGCTAAATTATAAATGAGGAGGATAATTTTTAAATGAAATATTTGTTTAAGATCATTTTTTTTTCATTAATGTTAATAAATTATTTCTATGTTGGATTATTTTACATCTATAGACTCAAAGTCTGTACTCGAAGTCGGAGAATTTTCTTCTAAATACTCTAACTATACCTACCTATTCACGATCACTTGAGACGAAATAAAGAAACTTTCTGCATGTACAGGTAGCTATTTTTGTTTGAGCTTGAGGAAAAGCCAAGAACTGTGATTGGCTATAGCTGTTCGACTGCGGACGACCGTCGTATGAAGTCCTTTATACCCGCACACACGCGCAAAAAGTTTGTTCATTTCGTCTCAAGTGATCGTGAATAGGGTATAAATTCTCATGTACAATATTATTAAATGAGTGATTAATATCTGTTTAATATCACACACAGCTATTTACAGATCCAAGTTATTCTCTGTGAATAATGTTTGCCGGCCGGGTTGGCCGAGTGGTCTGGGGCGTTACAACCTTCAGTCCGCTAGCGCTACCCGGTCGTGGGTTCGAATCCCACCAGAGGCATGGTCGTTTATGCACCTCATAAATCACCCTCGCACACTTCATTACCCAGTGAATTATTGCTGCTCGAACCAGAGTTGAATATACCGTAGTGATCAAGTTTTGATTCTTAGTTGCTTCTAGAAAGGGTTCATTTTATGCAGATAGGAAAATCTCATTTCAATCAATCTTCAATTCAATCACTGATATGTTGATTCAAAAAATAATATTTTCTCCAAAATATTCATTTTGTTATCAGGGTACTAATGTACTAATGATGATTATCATGAAATCATGAATCAATCAATTTTGAAGGGTGCTTTGATTAATACCTATATTGAAATTATTTAACATATTTTCAACTATTTATTTCAGGAACAATTGCACAGTTTTACAAGAACTCTTCAGGAAATGATGAGATACCAATGAACCAAGGAGCAGAGTACATGATTTCCGCCTCTGGAAAAGTAATAGAGAAAATTCCGAATATCACCGCCCCTGAAGGACTTGTTTGGACCCGCAACAAAACATTAATGTACTTCGCTAACTGTTATGAGGGGAAAATTCAACTCTATGATTACGATAACGATTCTGGAGATATATGTGAGTAACATGATATTCATCTTTATTTAGTTATTTCACATCAAAGAGTACAACAGGCTTCATAGCCCAAAATTTATACAAACAAACCAAACATAAAAGGTCATAAACCATTCAACATTAAATTTTACACCAAAAGAAAAATTCGACAAATTTTGAATTTTAAAATCTGTTCACAAAAAAGTTCACCAAACAAAATCACAAAATAAAAATATCAAAAATGTTCCTGATTTTCTAATAAACTTGGAAATTTTAGACCAGAATAAAATTGAACACACAAGATATTAGTCCATATCCTCATATAAGATGAACCCTGAGCCTTGAAAATGTCTTGCATCCCAACTATCTATACACAGTACAGTATATTATTTGTTAATATTAGGATTGCGTTACTTTCAGTCACAAAATATTAATACAAAATGTAGAGAGAAAGAGATAAATGATAAGACACAAATAATTGAGGACTAAAATCTCTTGATAAAGTAATTACAGAAAATCTCTTGAAAATTTAAAAGTTTGACTGAAACTACGCAATAAAATTTTCTAGAATAACTTATAATGCTGTTTTTCATCCATTTTCTTTTAAATGGTGAAAACATTTAGATTTTTAAACTTTTTAAAGCTCACAATTCTTTAAAACTTCCATCACTAAGCTACCCTTGCTCTAAAACAAATAATTATTCATACTATAGCCTACTTGATTTTTTAAATTACTTATTTGTAGAGTGTTAGTTGCTGAATGCGTTGTTCTGTAATCTAATATATTATGAAACTGCAATTTCATGAAAACACAAACCTATCCTCCAGTTCTTTTGTTTGTTTTTATGATAATTGAAAAACTAAATGTTCCCACCAAGTATAATCTTATTTTTCGAGCTGCTATTCATTTTCGATTATATGATTTTAAGACTATTTTGATGATAATAATAAATATTACTGGAATGAGAAGAATCCTCGATACCTCCTCAATCTGAATTTGGTCTCCTATTATTCTATGATTGCACTGAAGTAAGACGCTTTCGAGAAGAGTAGATGATTAATGAATAATAAATTCAAACAATAAAGTAGAGTTTTTCAGGATGAACTTTGTCATTACAGTATTTGAACTTCTTAAAACCATTCTTCTAATATTTATATAGTTATTACATTACAATAATTCATCAAGAAATAATAAAACAGACGCTAGCCCAAAACTTCTTCTATTCCATTTTGGATCATTAAATTATTCTTATCATATATTGACAATTTGTTGAAAATTACTGTATTTTATTCAATTCAATTATATAATATATGTTATTGTTTCAGCCAACATGAGAGTGATATTTGATGGGCCCAAGATGAATGTTGGGGGCCTAGCAGCTGGAATGGCAATGGACACTGAGAAAAAAATATGGGTTGCACAATTCCTTAATGGAACGGTAATAATTAGGCTGATATTTGAATTATTTTTCAAACTTTACCTAAAGTTTAATTTTTGAAACTACAATTTTTCAAGATAACTAATTTTAAATTATTCCACTAATAATTTTCCTTATATTTAAATTATACCCTTCAAAAACATTCCAAACGATAATTATTCGTCTCTCTCCTATAATCTACATCAAGTTTTTACCAACATACATATCATCATCATTCATTCATCCTTTGCTTAAAATACTTGGAAACCAAGTCGCAATTGAAAGAATAAAGAATACAGTTTCAAATTTAAATTAATAGGATATAAACCGTACGGTTATTATTGTTCACGATATCAACTTGAGCCGGCTTTCTCATTGGTGTATTGTATTATGTATATTGAGCCTTATGTTTTTTAATTCGTCCCTCTATATTATGTTGATTATGTTCTTGGATATTCATCATTATGTTATAATAGAGATAGATTACAAAATATGAGGCTCGATAATGTACAATACACGTATACAATACAATACACCAATAATATGAAAGCCGGCTCAAAAATTGATGACAGCATTGAAATTCTTCTATATTCATCAATTATTTTTATTGGATCTCTTTAAATTCCAATTTCTACTCGTTTTACAGGTAATAAGGATCGATCCAGACTCTGGCAAGGTTCTCCGTACATTGAAAATCCCAGCAACACAGGTGACAAACCTGGTGTTTGGCGGGAAAAATCTCGATGTGTTGTATGTGACGTCATCTCAATTGAACAAAGACTACCTCCATCTCTCCAAATACGAAGGCAGAGTTTTCGCTGTAACCGGATTGATGAGCTCGGGAAAACCAGTTGTTGGTTATCCTGGACAAAGAATAGTTAGAATTTAATTCAATGATCACAGATATTACTGATTGATACTGATAATATTACTCATTATTCTAAATAATCTCTTTTATATCTCTAGATTATTGAAAATTATTCATCACTCTAATAACATTTTGTACAATATACAAATATAAAATATAACAGACATTTATGGACTCCAATTTTCAATTATATTATCCATCCTCATAATATTCCATCCTATATAATAATATAAATGCAATACAAACCTATACTGTATTTTTCTAACATTAAAATTTTGATGCAATATAATAATATTCCTTACCCACTACGTACCCTACAATTTACTGTATCAGTTGTCCCGTATTGGTTCGAATTCTTAATCTAATCACAAATATAAGTATCACATCTTTTCAACAGTATCAAAGTTTTTTTCAACAGAATTGCTTGGAGTAGCCTACATATTAGTAAAATGTGGATTTTCATCATTTGAACATTTTGATTAGTAAAATGGTATGATATTGAAACCCTACTAGATATCATCCAGAAGATTTTCCCATTTCGGTACGGTAATACAATTCATTATTAATACTCCAGTTAATAATATTGGAAAATAAAATTATTGGAGTTTTGTTGATTTCAAACTCTTTTGTCCCAATCACTGGAAGTAGACTATACTATAATTTTATTAAATCATGAATCATATTTCTAATAATTTTCTCTACAGTAGGCCACATCCAAACGACTGGCATAAAACTTTGTCTCCTCCATTATCAATTCGTATTATTATTTAAGAAATGTCTCCACAATCCTACCTTTTATTTATAGGCCCACCGATATCTACTACTTTGCTTGAATGCTGTCAGCAAGTTACAAGCTAATGAAAAGAAAATTATACCTTGAATAGAGCACATGTGTCACATGCAATCAATTTACTATAGATAATAAGATAAACAGAGTAGAGTAGGTTTGAAATATGACATAAGTCACTTGAGAAAAATACACCACTGCATTGTATCACTTGCAAAGCATATATTATCCAATTCCGATGCAAAAAGTCTCTACAACACAATTAAAATAACTGAGGTGACTAAGTTAGTACAAGTTTGTATTTTCAAACTTACTGTTCACGGTAGACCTAGCTGAGGCTCTATAAGAAGGTATTTTTAGAGCCCTAAAAATTCTCAAATAATAGTTATTTAGTACCTATATCAAAATATTAGATAACGTGGGTGTGGACCACTTTGTATGTTTTTCATTAGATAAATTAATAATCAAACTACTATCGCAAATATAAAAATTTTGAAAATCATGAATTACTGATGGAATTTCAAAACACACTCATATAATATCCTTATAATATGTTACCTATAATGCCACGTTTACACAGGAATGTTAATAATATTTTTGTTGATAACTTTTTGAAAAACGTACTATTATATAAAAGTTATTAACAAATGTTATTAACATTCCGGTGTAAACGAGATCATACAGGTTCAAAGCAGGCTTCCTATTAAGACTGTATGTACTGCCTCATAAAAATGTATGGTATATACATCAGTCTCTGTAGGCTATATAATATTTCATATACCGTACGGTAAATAAGCCGTAATAAACTAGCAAGTAGCCTATAGGATAACATTACTGTAGCCTATTCTCTATTCTATGCTTTTCTACATTCAAATGTAATTATACAATATGAAGAAACTAGCAAGATTTGTTTTATTAGCAGTTGTTATTACTTTGTGAAAAATAAAAACTTCTATTGATGTTGAAGAAAAATTGATAGGCCTAAAATCAAATCTCTATATTATATTAAAAAAAAATTATATCAGTCTAATCTCTATGCGGTGATAAACAGGACAAAGGCTAACAATAAGTAATAGTAAAACATAATTTAAAATGTTGGATTGTCTGATAAAATCATAAAATCCAGAAATAGTTCCCTACAATATTCCTTTCAACAAATCTTTGACACTTATGACAGGAACATATGCTTGACAGTTGATTGAAGTTATCCTTTGAAAAGTAGTGAAGCTATATCAGAAAGTTGTCCTTATATCATAGACAACGACGTATATAGTATACTCGTATTTTTCTTATTAGTCAATGTTACTACACATATTATCAATGCTAACTATTATTATAATTGAGCATAGTAGCCTATTCTGGTATAACTTACTGATATTGGAAACTTTTGTTAGACATAGGTACTCTAATAATTATGTTGTATCATGCAAAATAGAGCTAATTGTTCAATCGATTCACTATTTAACTCAAATTACATGAAATTTCCATCACTCAATATTTCTCACGAGCTTGATCTCAGTCTAAAATTATTCTATCCTCCACTTAAGCATTTTGTATAGTTTTCAACTCACATATAATGGTAAGTATAGTACAATATTACTTTGCTCATCTCTAAAATAAAGTAGTGCTATCCAATATTCTATGAACTAGTGCACGTGCTTCATAGTTGCCTCTTTAAATAACAATATTAATATATTATTCTCTGATAATTTATTTCAGTTACCAATTTTCCAATTGATCATTAAAATCTATGAATTTAGAGTACTTCTATTATTGGTATGATTCAATTCATAATTTTATTTTTATAGGAGTACCGTAGATATCTTCTTACCGAGATATTCTATGGATTTAGAGTAACTTTTCAATTCTATTATTGGTATGATTCAATTCATAATTTGATTTTTATAGGAGTATCGTACCGTAGATCTATTCTTCTCGAGATATACTCTTATTCGTACCGAGATATTATAGGATATACCGTAGCCTATATTCATGTTATACCGTTATAGAGTAGACCAGTGGCAGGATCTAGTTGTGCATGCAAAATACATACGAGCAAAGCTCTTTTACAGTGCTGGTTTCATACTCAGAAAAGCATTCTGATTGTGAATCCGAATGCTACCGCAGGGGCCATTGTGGGGCATTCTCGTCCCACACCCCATCGTTGCCCACCCACTTATTGAGTATCAAAAAAAGGGTCCAGGAAAATTAGTCTTCTAGCTCCTTAAAAACAAATTTAGGGCTGAAAATGGTTTTCATGCACTTGTGGCATTATTGGATGCACAAATATATTTATCAGTTTCAGGTGGAGAAAATTGGTTTATTTTTTCTACTCATATCAACTCCAGTTTGTAAGTACCTACCGTACCGGTACTCAACATTATGTTATAATCTATTCCAAGATATCGAGGAGGCCTAGCTACTTTTTATTTGTTTTTAAAACCCTTTAATCAATACCATTTGATTTTCATGTTATTTTTCATTATTTTATGCTAATTATTCAAGGAATCTTTCTTTTTCAATTCTAAATGCAGTAACAGAAACAAGTTTGTTTTGTCAATGGCTAAACAGCCCATGAAGGGCCTTGGCCTACCAGCTGGTTGCCAGTTTCATATGGTTGCTTGCAGTGGCGTAACGTACACCCCCGCAGCCCCCGCGGCGCGGGGCCATATAAAATGGGCTGGGGCCCAAATATAAAATATATGTTTCTTGAAAATGAATCACCTATGATTCTAGGGGGTCCGGGTTAGAACACGAAATGGTATATTACATAATTTCTAAATAAATAAAATTGAAGTATCGATTTACCAAGAAAAGCATGATTTCTATTTTGGCAAATACTGTCATAAGCACTAATGTGGTTTGAGAAAGAAATTATTATGCATCAACAAAACAAAGTTAGTGTTGTTCAAATAGGCCTATACTTTTTATCGTTCAATTGTCTACTGGTAGTGAAGTTCTATTACTATCATTGCAAAATTAGGAATGTTGTTTGCGAATCATTATAATTGAGACAACCGTTGTCCAGACTCAAACTAGACTGTTCAAACAAAACTCATGAAAGTGATTGTTAGAGAAAATAGCTCCTTATCTTTCTATTTCTTTCTTCGGGTAAACATTAGAGGAAATGAATTATTTTCCCTTTGAATTACTGAGCATATAGATATAGTGTGGCAGAGTCGTCATTAAATAATATGGAAATGAATGATAATGTAAATATAGCCTACTCAATTCATTATTTCATTCGCGATTCCAATTCAGTTCCTATCAAATCGCAATACTGGATGCACGTTCGTTCCGCAAAATTTGTTAAGTGAAAAGTGATATAAGTGAGTTGTGTTTGCGATAAAATTATAAATTTTATAATTCAATAAAAATTTTTTTCAATAGCTAGCCTATGACTTATGTCTTTGAGGATTTCAATCTATGAAAAAATCACATTTTTAGAGAGTTGAAATTGAGGGAGGAGAGGGGTTAAGGATAGGGGGGAGGAAAAGGGGTATGATTTTGGAAGAAGGGGCCCGTATTATTTGTTTCTGCGGGGGCCCGGTTTGGAAACGTTACGCCACTGGTTGCTTGTTTCCAGCAGAAACAAGTTACGGCATGCTAATATTATTGTGGGAATTGACAAACGAAAAGTAAAATTTCATTTATATAGTCATTTCGATGATTTTTATTGCAGTATCTTCTTATTCTTCTCTATTTATTAATAACTAGTCTTACCAATCATTTACAAAGTACCTACAACTAACATAATTTATTCATTTATTCGAGTTTGTGCAAAATAAAACAGAAATAAAGGAATAAAAAAACATAACTTAATTTTCCAAATTTGTTTGGCTTTTAATATTGAAAATGTACGAGTATTATTCCTAAATTGTTACTTATTTAGGTGTAGTCAAAGCCCTTCATTGTAGGCATTATAAAGATCTATAAATTTACAGATGGAGACGATGGAGATGATAAGGATGACTACAAGATAGAATCAATCAGTGATACTCAGTATATGTGGGCACATACCCCTTTCTGGGACGAATCCAGTCAAGCACTGTACTTTACTGATATAGTAGGAAAATTGGTGAACAGCTACAAGCCGTCATCTAAAGAATTACACAGTGCTAAAATAGTTGATGAAGGTGAGAATTTAGGCCTATTGTTGGAAATTGTATTATACAAATAGGCTACACATATCACAAGATACATTAATTTCTTCATAAGACTAGTAGAGAAAAATTTTATTATGATTTTGTTGGAATAAGCTATTGTCAATTGAAAAATTTTTAATCAAATTTATTGAATAATAAGTATTAGGTACCTATCCATTATTTTTCAAGACCAGTAGTGGGCTTAGAGCAAAATACCGTACTAATAAGACTTGATAAATAAAATGGAAAAAATTAAAAACAATTTTTTTAAACTTTAAAAGTATTATCATCCACATACTTGTTTCGGGACTAAGCACATTATCAAATTGATTTTTTCCATTTTATTTATCAATTAATTTAAATAGCCCTAAGTTCAAAGTTTAATTATTTCTAATATGACTTGATAAGAATATTTTTAATTTTCTTGACAAAACAATAATGATTTACCGGTGTCATGCATTGCTTGTAGTCATATTATTTGTAGGCGACGGTATGGTATGACGTCATAGCCTTTGACGTCACTGACGGCTTCACTGCTGCCACTATAGGGGAAACAAAATACTGCTTTATAATACATTGAAACAATAATGATATACCGGCAGTATAATAAAATAAGTAGGTATATCTTCCAATGTTTTACCCAATATTTAAAAAAAATATTCGTCTTTAAGGCGTGATATTCTATAAACTCTTGTTCTTTCTCATTTGATAATAAGTTGATTTCAATATTATATTCAATTTGATTGACAATAACCTACTGATCTTTCCTACCTAGACCTACCCGACCTTTTGTTACAAGAATAAATCTGTAGCTACCGTACTGCCTTTAAACTTTTGAGTTGCGGGTTGCATACCTTGCCCCGCTTGTACATAAAGTTTCATAAAATTGATAGAATTCTTTGAACACTGTTGGCTACTAAAATTGTTCTCTTTTTCAGAGAATGCTACGGTCAGTGTAATCATTCCATACGAAAATGAGATGAATACATTTGTGGTGGGTGTGAAAAATACAGTCAAGAAATTGACTTGGGATGGCAAAAGTGATAGACCTGGAGAGCTTATTGATATCACAGATGTCACTGAAAATAAAACTATTCACACTCACAATGGAAAAGCTAGTCCTAATGGCCAATTATGGATAGGTTTGTATCTTATGCGTTATTTGACTATTTCATTAACACCGACCGGTACTGTTAACTTCCTTTTACTGAGGGCTCCCATTCAATTTTATGACAAATTGGAAGTTCTATTTACAAATAGGTATTCACTCACTCATTATCATCTTTGCTTAAAATTCTTGCTACCAAGTCGCAATTGTAACAATAAATAAATAATATTAAGAAATCAAAAACAGTCGTTCGCCCAGAACTTCTCTAATTCTAATCTATATAAGAATGTCCAAAGAATTTTTCATGACTATAAAAGCCCTTATTATTCCATTATTGAATGGAAACTTATACACACGGTGGGCTATAATATAATATAATATTTTCATTATATTATAATGAAAATTTATTTATACAGGTACACTTGGATCGTTTTGATTTATTCAAGGTAATGAGGTTGTTTGTTTGATAAACAGTACAAATATACGACTCTATATAAATTAATTTTGTAAAGGTGACTGAATTCGAATTAGCTTATTTATGATTATTGTAACAACACTAAAAAATTGCAACTTATTATTTTCAAACGATAACCCAATAATTTATGTGTATGAGTTCTGTCTTCAGGTTAGATTCTCAGAATAAGTTTGAGAGTTTATAATTGGCTTCCAGCTTCTAAACTCCACTTTTTTGTACCTATATATTAATTGTTCAATACTTATGTTCTTTTAGGGCTACTGTATTTTTTGAAACTTTGAATAATTACAATCAGAGTACCCGTTTAAAAAAATATTTTCATTTCACACAACATGTTTCGGGGAATTTGCCATTTTCAAGTGTAAATTGTACAATACTCGTAATTGTTCAATACTTATCTTCTCTTAGGGCTTCTGTATTTATTAAAACTTTAAAATAATTCAAATCATAGAACCCTTTTTAAAAATATTTTAAAAAAGGGTACTTTGATTTGAATTATTTTAAAGTTTCAATATTATTTGTTATTGTCTGTTGAGAAATAAATTATTTTTTCATTACAATGAACTTTTTTCAGGTACTATTGGTCCTCTTCAAAGAGATTCCGATAACATACCGATACCTGATTACAATGCTGGTGCGGTTAGCATGATAGATTATGAAGGGAAGGTGACAAAGAAGATCACCAATGTTTCAATACCAGATGGTCTAGCTTGGAGTATGGATAAAACTAAACTTTTCTTCACTAGTGCTTGGGAGCATGATATATTCGCTTACGATTATGATGATGAATCGGGTGATATATGTGAGTTGACAAAATTCAAATTTATTATTAAGATTATTGAATTGATAATTTATAATTGAAACTATTAGTTTAAACGTATAATTGAATTATCGTCTACTTAGGCTATTTCAATAAGCAGTCTTCAGCTAAGAAGGTATTTTAAAATTTGTCAGATTTCTGAAACTAATACCCGTTTTACAGATCTCATATCCTGTTGTACTTAATTGAAATACACTACAGAGAAATATATACAAATAAAATAATACAAAAAAGAGAAATATAGCAATAGAGCACAAAAATGAACAACGTACTATATCAATGAAGAATATAGTTATAACACAAGCATATTTATGGTTTACTAGTTTACCTACTAATATTCATTAGGTACTAGAATAATATCAATTGGACTCTTGAATTCAGAAAGGAATAGTAAGGGCTTAGGCATGTTTTATATTTCGATTTTTTCTACAAATGACTTGTTAGTTGTTGTAGCCTATATTGTCAATTATAAACTATTTATTTAATAAGTATGATGTAGTATATAGGCTATATACTTATAATAATAATTAGTCCACACTATATTGAGTATTTATTTATAGAGAACAAAAAAAAATACCTAATATATCTCAACAATTGAGTTGTATACTGTCGTTGTAAGTATGTTGTTCATACAAAAAGTTCAACAAAACTTTTGCCGTATCTTTCGTCTTTCAAATTTATTTTCTAACTTTACTGAAATTTGGGTTATTAATTTATCTAAATGAATTTTAGTACACTTTTGAAGATGACAAAAATTTTTTCCAAAAAATTCCTTTCATTTCCTGTTATGATAAATTAATGATAATTTATAATGGGTAGAGGACTATTATGTATTTTTGTATTTCCATTAGCCTACATGCATTTTGGAATATCACAATATCTATAACCATGCACTTTTTTTTTCTGTAAGGGTACTATTGCTATCTAGGTCTTGAGACTAATGAGCAAATTTTTCTTCTAACCTATCTTGCTGCTAATCATGAATTAAATACAGTGAAATTCTCAATAGAATTTCTTACTTATAAATAAAAAATATTATGTACACCTATTGGCTGTCTACTCATTGCTATGTTTCACTCAAACACTGCTCTGCTTTTTCACTGAACACCACTTGCTTTCTACACTAATTCAAATGGTTTCAAATGGTTTCCTTCTTTGGAGCCTCCGCACCAATCCTTCATTGTCCAGCAGCTGGATTGCCTCGACGTTGTTGAGTTGGTGCAGAGCTGTGTACGTACTTCATGACTTTCTGCATACCTGCCGTATTTCCTCACTGATGCACCAGGTTGACTCCCCAAAGATCTCTCTGGATTGTCGCTGTTCCGCACGTACCAGGGAGCATCAACGATGTTTCTGGAGCACCTTATTCTGGATTCCTTGTATGATGGTGATGTTGCTCTCTGTTTGGTGCAGCCCCATGGTTAATGAATGCCATAGGTCCAAACAGGTTTGAAGATTTGTTTGTGCAGCATACTTTGTTTGGTATTGAAAGTGATGAAGCTTTTCTTCAATAAGCCGAAGTAGTATTTCTTGTATTTTATGCTGAGTTCTTCTTTTTCTTCTTTTTTCTTTTCTTGACATGCTCTTTCCAGCGAAGCTTAGCATCAAGTCGACATGCACCCAGATATTTAGCAAAATTTTGCATGTGGTATATTGATTCTATTTATACTAATTTGGGATAGTACTCAACTCTCTCTTGTTGGTGAAGTTAACATGGATTGACTTGACCCTCATTGGAGTTCATCCTCCACTTTCTGGTCCAGACTTGAATTTTGTCAACAGATCTTTGGAGCTTTTCTGCTACAATATGAACACTTGTCGACTGCTAGTAGTGAGGCGGTGTCGTCTGCAAATGTAAGCTGTGGTATTCTCCTCCATGGTTGGAATATCACTCAACAAATAAAAGGTAGAGTACTGGTTCCCTGAAACACTTTAACCTTTGAAATGGTACTCCTGCTTTTTACCCTCTCTCAACGCTCAGAATATGAATCTCCTTGTTGTTTGACTCTGAAGTAGCTTTCCGAGTCAAATATGATTGTAAAATTTCTGTGATTTGCTTAGGAGCATTGTTTTTTCAGTTTTATAGAAAGACCTTCATGCCATACTTTGTCAAAACCTTTGCCCTATGTCGAGGAAAGCTGCTGCACAAACCTTTTTTCTTCTAAAGCTCTTCTCTATCAAATTAACTTTATCCTATGTACTTGGGTCAATTGTGGAGTGCTTTTCTCTGAAACCAAAACTGATGATTAGGAATTAATTGCTTACTCTCGATTATTGACTATTTGAGCCTACACAACAATATTTACTCAAGCACAGCTCTTTTGATAACACTGAGTAATAATGAAATCGAGCCGGTATGAAGCTACTTCATGTGGTTTCTTTTCACCAAGCCTTGAGCAACATTATACTTCAGCTACTTTCCATATTCTCTGATATTACAAATCTAAGTCTGAATGAAGCATTCAGTATATTTGTTAACTTGATGAGTGCTTTCTTTGGCAGGTGTTTTTAGGTCTAAGCCAGTTACTCAGGTTTCAAATCCTGGAGTTTCTTTTGCACTGGATAAGCTTTATCTCCTTTTTTAACTTCTTCCACTGTGACATATGTTATATCTTGATTTTCCTGCACAACATTTTCGTCAATTTCTACATCTTCTTCTTTGGGGTTCATTGTGTGGCTGGAAAACTTTCTCAAGATGGTCTGTGCAAATGTCTGCACTTTTTTTCTTGTTATTTCTAGCCCATTCTCTGTTCTGCTTTCTGATAGGGTGGAATTTGTTGGATTGGTGTTTTTATTTTTCTTTAGATGCCTTCCAGAGAGAGTAATCTGTATTCTTTTTCTCCTGTTAGGCATGCTCAGGTAACTGTTAAGCGATTCATTTTTAATAGATTGTATCTCTCTTTCAGCTCTTGAGTTAGATTATTTAACAATCTCTTATCTTGGGAGAACGTGATTGTTGCCATTTCTTCTTCTAGCTCTTCTTTCTCTGCAATCATTTCTCTTATTTCTCTTGGATAATTATTTCCAGTTGTTCTTCTTCTATTTGTTTGTGGAGTATTACACTATGCATTACCTGTTGTATATCAGTTACAAATTTCTCCAACTCCTCATCTATCTGCTCTGCATTTATTAAAGGCACATTAAGATGGATTCTCTCCTCCAACATTCTTGCAAAGCCATCCCAATCTGTATGCATGTTAACTAGAGTAGGATAAGAGCTTTGCTTCTGTAAAATAGTGTCACTCAGCTTTAGAATAATAGGAGAGTGGTCTGAGTTGAGATCGAAGCTTTCCTCAATTTGAAAATAACTCACTGAAATATTCTTTATTATAAAAAAGTCTATAAGATCAGGTATCTTGCTTGTGTCCGTAGGCCAGTAAGTTGGTTTACCAGTTGAAAGAGCTTCACATCCTGACTCTCTCATTGCTTCATAAAGAACTTTTCCCTTATGGGTTGTTAGTCGTGATCCCCAGTGAGTGCTTTGAATTGAAATCACTCCAAGTATGAATTTTGCTCTCAACATGTTGAACATTGATAAATATTCTTTCTTTTCTGATGGAATATCTAGGTGGACAGTAGATAGCTGCAACTACAAATCTATAATTTATTGTATGTACAGATATGCCTGTTAATTGTATTCTCTCAGTTTCAATTTTAGCTTCTTCATTATGTTGTAAGTTATCTCTAATGATTATTGCACTACCCCCTCTTGCAACGTTGCTAGGATGTAGGGCGTGATAGGTCCTATAACCTTTGAATTTTATGTAACACTGCTTAGTAAAATGAGTCTCTGAGATAAGACATATATCTACATTATCTATGTTTAGGACTGCTTCCAACTCCTGTCGTCGTTGTAAGAGTCCGTTTGCGTTCCACTCTATTATTTTTAGTGAATGAGTCATTTTTACTTATGTTGTCTCGTATTCTCTAATTTCTCAAAGCGAGACTGAAGGTATGAAATAATTTTCTGCTGGTTATCAAGTTTGGTTAGGATGATTTGTAGAATTTTCTGGGTTCTTTTCCTCTCCTTCATCTTTCTTAATCTGTTGCCTATTCTCATTGAAACGATCTCGGAAGGTCAGTCTTCTCTTTATTTGGTATTTCATGTGACTTAATAGGAGTTTGAGCTTGAGAATTATTTACATTTCTCGATGGTAAATTCTTTGTGGTTGCCCTACTTGAGTTCCTGATTTTCTGTAACTCAATTGCCACAGCACATCCGCGGTAGCTTGCTGGGTGTCCTTCTCCACAATGAATGCACTTTGGTAGGGCATCCCTGGGCTTCAGGCAATCTTTCGTTTCATGTTTACCAGCACACTTGACACCTGGCTTCTTTATTACAATATTTATGGGTATGGTTGTAATTTTGACAATTTTTGCACTGTGGTATTAGATTGTTTTTTTTCAATGCCTCAACCTCCACTTTACAACCCAGAATATTTCCAAGTTCAAACACTTTTTTTATATTCTCCTCTGAACTGAATGAAACCATGAACATGTCTAATGGCTCTTTGGTTTTCCACTTTAGCTTATTTACTACCTCTAATACTTGCAATCCTTTTGCCTTCAAGTCATCCTTTATGGATTCTGTGTTGCAGGAGTGATGGAGTTTTTTTACCATCACTCTTATTGGTCTGGACTGTTTGTTTTCATATGAGTGCCAGTTATGGCCATCATTTATCAATCCTTTCGTAATATTACGATATGCTTCTGAGTCAATCGCATTTACTTTGAAAGACTCTTTACTCAAGAGCTTTATCCTGAAATTTTCAGCTGCTGACACTTTTTTCAGGCTCTTCAAGAGAGTATCCAAACTCTTAATACCGACTACTATGATGGGTGGAGGTGACTTTTCCTTTTTCTTTTTATTTTCTTCATTAACTTTGGACGTTTCAGTTGCAACGATTTTATTTACCTGGCGATTACTACCAGCAGGCTCTTTATTCGGCTCAGGAGACAAGGTGTTATTCAGTTTCCTCTTCTTTGTAACACGTTTGTTGCGAACTCTGATCCACTCTGTCTCTTTTGCCAACTCCTCTTCGTTTGTTGAGTAGTTCTCGACCATAACACTATATGTATAACCATACACTACCTATAATAAAAGGTACAGTATGCTAGAACGTTATAAAAATGAGAAAATAATAAACATTATAAAATACAATAAATAACATTATGAATCGACACGTTTGATGTGAAGTATTAAAAAAAAGTGTCGAGACTAATTAATTATTCTTATAATTTCAGCTAACGGGAAAGTGATTTTCAATACAAAGGAGAATAACGTTGATGGCTTACCTGCTGGAATAACGGTTGATGCAGAGGGGAAATTATGGGTCGCAATGTTCTTCAATGGAACGGTACGGTATACCGTAATAACAATATTTTAGGCTTATATTCATTCATATTTCCGATTAGATAATTTTGATGAAAACCAACTTATATGATGAAGTTCATATAGTTTGATTAGAGTGTTAAGATAGCATTTCCAAGCGTCAGCTGGAGCCACGCGGCTCAATCCAGCTGCGCTGCTTGAGCTGGTCTACCCATCTCAACTATATTATAAATGTTCACTTTTTTATTAGGGCTACTAATGTACAATCAATAAATGTATAATTTACAATCAATAAATAATTTAAGTTCTATTTAAGTCATTTCCAAATGAATTACAGAAGTAACTTACTCACGACTTTGTTGCTTGTCGGACGCGCGTTTCTTGGCACTGGGCATCATCTTCGGCATACAAGGAGTAGGCTATAAATCTATATATTGATAGGCCCACTCTCATATAAATCGTGTCTATTCTCGTAAGAACTTGTTTTATAACCACGCGGCCACGCCTTTTATATCCACCAAGTGTTTAGATGGCCTTTATTAGCTATATTGAGGAAAGCGATGACTAAATAACTTCATAAGACCTATTTTTCAATAATAGGCTTCCTGCTCTATAAATTAGACCAACTTCAATTTCGAAAAAATTATAATGTCTAAAAAATAATTATCATAAGTTTTTTTTGTAAAGCTTATTGGAAACCTTTTTGTAAATTTTTTCAGTAACTATTTTTATAAATTTTCTAAATAAGATTTCAATATATCTATAATTCATTTAGGTGGTAAGGATCGATCCTGACGCCGGCAAACTGCTCAGAATAATCAAACTTCCAGCACTTCAGGTGTCTAATGTTTGCTTTGGCGGTGAACAACTGGACACACTTTTTGTCACATCGGGACAAATTCTGCAAGACTATTCTCCGCCAACTGAGAACAGCGGGCGGGTCTTCGCCGTTACTGGTTTGATGAGTTCCGGTAAACCGGTCACTGGCTATCCGGGCCAGAAATTTGTTGGCATTTGAATCAAACTCATAAAAGTTGTTTATTGTTATTTTATCCACTTGTGAATCATATTTTTAATTCCAAAAATTTGAATCATTGTTATCCCCAGAAAACCTTTCTATTGCTATTTCATCCACTTGTGAACCATATTTAATACAGTCGCTAGGATTATTTGGCACATTTTTTTCTAACGTACCGTACCAACGTATTAAACAGATATAACGTACTAACGTATATAACGTATATTAAACAGATTATTTTGAAAATGTTTGAAAGTTTTATTAGTGTTAATATTTTTTTCTATTTTTACAAGTCTAATAGAACATATAAAATGTTTTAATTACGCATCTGAAATGAAAAGGACGACGAACTAATTCATGAATTCATAATTAAATAAAATTGTTGATAAAGTTTTATGCATTCAAGTACATTTCCTATTTTGTGCATGATCTAGTAAAGATACTGAACCCATTATGCTGGATAGTTAGTCTAATGATTTATTACCATTGATTATATATTTTTCCTCATTTTACTTTTAGCTTTAATTTTCGGGATAATTTTTATTGCCTGGCACTTTTCTATCCACCGTCAAAGTCATTTTTGTCAGATAAAAAGGTGGGAGATAATATAGGCCTACTGTTTATCACAACAAATTAAAAAATTCCTCCAAAATTTCCTGCTGATAAAGGAGGCCTTCATACAGACAATTTGATTCTGATTGAATAATTGGAAGGTCGTAAATTTTGGAGTTCATTTAATTGTATAAATAGTACAGAAATATTTGTAAATCGTTCATTCAACAAGAGTCCGGACAATCTATTGCATTAACTTCATATAGACATTTTTGTAGCAGTGCAATATGGTAAGTCATTTTTTTCTAATATGGTACCAAATATATTAGGGGTGTTGACTTGCCCATTATTTTCATATCTTGTTATTTTTTAAGGTCTTCAATCCTTTTACTCTAAGCCAGCACCCACTCACCATAAAGATTAACCAAATCCCATTCATTATTATTTTTCACAAATTTCAAGAATAATTTTAAATGATTCGGATACAATCAGATTCAGTAGATGTAGTATATTATTTTCCTCACACAGTCTAGTTATCTGAATTTCAGAATTGAATTATATAATCGTAGAAATCGTTTTATAAACGAATCTTGCAGTGACATATGCGTTAAAAAGTCCAGAAAGGAACTTGAAACAATTATTTTAGCTGTGGATATTTGAATAAGTTTTTATTGTAGGATCAATCATCAATAACTTAATAAATTTATTTTTTCATCAAGTTTCAGATGGAGAAGTGCATTTGTTTGGTCCTACTCTTCACATCAACTTCAACTGTTTGTAAGTTAGTAATCCTCTCTATCCTCTATAATCATCTTCAATGCCAATCTCCCATTTTCCTTCGTTGAATACTCTCCATGCTGTTAATCGAAATTTATTTACTGTGGCTGATGAACATCGAATACTCATAGAATATAGGCTAAAAACATCATTATTCATATGTACGTATGTAAAGGATCCTTTGCAGTTTATTCCAATTTCATTCCAAATAAATTTATTTAAATATCTTTTGACCTACGGTACTAGTAAATCTCTTCCAGCAAATACTTTTAAATCGTAGATAAAGTAGACCAAGTATACTGAGTATCGTATACTTGGTCTATGCTAATATATTTTCAATTATTACATCAAAATCATTATTTGTTGAGCATTAGAATTCTATAAAATACATATTCAGAAATACAAAATTATTTATATTCTATGGCAAATCAAATCAGGCTATTATACTATAATTTACTTAAATTGAAAAAAGAAAATCTCGAGTCACATTCTTATAGAAATAATACTGGTGCTTGCTTTCAGATCTTATCATCTTAAAAAATACTTTATGATTGAACAAATGAGATTATATTTATGTACCAATCAAACGTTTTTCAAATTACATTTTTTTAAACTTCCGACTCCCGTGAAAGACTATACTCCTGTACAAAACATTATTATAGTTATTATTCTATTTATTAATTTTTGTTAAATTTAAAATGTGCATATGGCTACTCTACAATGAACTACTATTGCAACTCTATTTTATTATCTTTTCTATTTTCAGATGGAAATGGCTACACGGTGAAATCAATAAGTAAAACTGTGTTCGAGTGGGCGCACTTTTGCTATCTTACTAGGATGCAGAGAATCAACTTTTGTACTTTTGCCGACATCAATGGAGAGGTCAGTCGGGGCAACTGATTACCAGCCTTCCACTAAGAAACTGACAACTGCCAAAGTCGATGAAGAAAGTATGTTTCTATATAGATAATTATTGTCACTTATAATAGTTTATAATGTAGAAAATTATGTTTATAATTTAATTTTAGTAGCCTATCAAGAAGATAGAGGGAGATACTTCAGTCCCGTTTTACAAAACTTGTCGACGCAAGGAAGTATAGACATTCTGGCAAGATGGAAGAAATTCCTCCAGCTCAGTCAATATTGGTTGAAAAATTATAAATTTGATCTTTTAATTGCAGAGTAGAATTTTATCTACAATTTTACACTTAATTTATAATTGTTTTTAATCAATATATAATGACCGAGCTGGAGTCATTTTCACATCTTGCCAGAATATCTATTTTGCTCTCTTAGACTATACCGTGATACAGCAGTGTACGTGTAAAAAGTGTATAGTGATTGAGTAAAACTCATCCAAACGCTCCGGGAAATCGAATAAAAAAACTCGAAACATTGGATTTTTTTAATTTTCCCAAGATTCTTTCTTGCATTAGTTTTTTAATACCGATTTATGAAAGTTTTATATATATTTAGCATCTAGACCTATAATAGCAGGTTACGGCCAAAGCTTTGTACCGGTGAAACTTTCCAGTGCCAGTGAAACTTTCCAGAAATTTGCATTATTGTTATAGTCTGGTCGAGCAAAGAAGACTATTCTAGCAACGAAGATGGGAAATGACTCCATCTCAGTTAATATTGGTTCAAATTAATTCATATTTTTGGAACAGAACGTTTTTTCTTCTACAGTTTCAAGACCAATTATTATAACTTTTGAACCAATTTTTATAACTTTTGATCAAGCGAGCTGAGTCATTTTCCCATCTTGCCAGAATGTCTTCTTTTGCTTCAAACTAATAACAAAAGCAATCCCCTTGTTGGAAAAATGTATTGTGAGAAATTAGCAAATAAAAAGTTTGGCTATATTTATTTGTTTGTCAAAACATACTGTATGTTTTTGTTACACAGATAATGGGACCTGCAGTGTGATAGTACCGAGTAAAGGGACAGAAGAAATAAATTTGTTGTGAGGAGTGGAACAACAAGGTGTGTAAAATATAACATGGGATTTGGTACTAAAGCAGCTCCTACGAGCAAGCCAGCTATTATTGTAGAAGCTAACTCAGAACAAGACGATTCGCATACACATACTGGAAAAGCTGATCCTATGGGACGGTTCTGGATTAAGTAGAGTCCCATGAAACATTACTTCATAGGTATCACTTCATCATCATGTAAGCTATAAGCTTGAATAGATGTTCCTTGAGTATTAGCGTAGCGCATGTAAGATATATAGTGAGTACAAAGTTCATATTATATAGTGAGTTCCTTAATCTCAAAGCTACTTTTATCACTGTTAAATTTAAAAAGGGTGCTTTGATAATTACTTTAAAAATAAAAAAGTGAGTACAATTTCAAGTATTAAATACCGAGGGATTAAATCTGTAAGTGGTTTTACTCTATACTCTATTCACGATCACTTGAGACGGAAAATGAACAAACTTTTTGCGCGTATGAGCGGGTAGTAGAAATGGGTAGGGCTTACTTCATACGACGGTCAGGCCGAAAGTCGAACAGCTGTAGCCAATCACAGTTCTTGGCTTTTCCCGGAAGCTCAAACAAAAGCATAACTACCTGTACATACCAAAAAGTTTCTTTATTTCTGTCTCAAATGATCGTGAATAAGTGGTATAGGTCCTGCACTATTTAATTCACACTAAAAGAAAATTTAGTTCACATTTTAGCCTTACTCTATATTTAAATTTTTTTTATCTCTATCAGATAAATGGTGCTGTTAACAAACTGAAGCCATTATCTCGATTTACTTAATAAATCAAGTGGTTTGACAATGTCTTGTCTTTTCATTTAATTGATATTAATTGTAAGTATGAACTGTATGATAACAATGGCAGCGAAGCTATACTGTTTACAATGTATTAAAAATATATCTATGTATTGTTTATTAATTTAAAACACCAGAGCTCGAAAAAAAGTTTACGCATTTTGTATACAAGTACTTGACTCTGAAACTGGAAAACAATAAGAGATATTTTACAATATATCATTTGATAAACTCTCATTAGTCAATTTTCCCAAGTTTTGTAACTTTAGAGTAACTTTTGCAATGCAATACCCCCGCTTATAATTTCTCCTCTTTCTCCCCACAACCTTCTTCTATTTCCATTGTCAACCTAAAATTATGTCTAATACAAATTTTTTTCTTCTCCTACCCCTGCTTCTAATTAATTCTTTGCAATGTGTGAATATGATGTAATATACATATTTATGTAGTGATTAGCAGTAGCCTACATAATATAAATCAAGTTGTTGACATAATAATATGTACGGGTATTGATGATAGCTGCCAAGTGCTTCAAAATTTGTATTAAAGCGGATTTTTATATCTGTATTTGGCTAAAGTATAGTCTGTCCAAGCAAAGAAAAGCCTCTGGCAAGATGGGAAAATGACTCCTGCTTGAAGTCAATATTTGTTCAAGGATTATAAATGCTTGGTCTCAATATTAGATCAAATTGATGATTTATGTACTAATATTGATCGAGTTGGAAAGTCATTTTTCCATCTTATGAGCCAGAGGGTCTTCTTGCCTGGACGAGATTATACACCCAGTGGCGAGATGGAGCCTACCCGTAAAGGAAGTCTTCTCTCCCCCACTACTGGCGGCTAGTACTCCACGAAACGAGTGAAGTTCCCGTATCTTTTGCTGTAACAGCACTTCCACCTGTTTTGTGGGCAATTTTAGAGCCGCCTAGTGGTCTCTCCACCATCAAGAAAGCCATACGAATATTTGTTTATATCAGATGGATGGTAGAATCAATGATTTTTACATATTTTGATTTAAATTCGAAATATAATTATACTATATTTTTGTTCAGGAACACAGGGACCGTTCCCCCAAAATTCACAGGGAGCAGAACAGCCCGATTACTACAAAGCTGGAAATGAATATATGATCACAGCCGCAAGAGGAAAGCAGTTGTCAAAATTGCTGACGTTTCAATACCTGATGGTATTGCTTGGAATTCTCGATAAAACCAAGATGTACTTTGTTGACTGTTTTGAGAGGAAAATTGTTGTCTACGATTACGAAAACGAGTCGGGCGATATTTGTGAGTATAATACAAAAAATTGCGTACTTGTATAATTTATACATGTCATCGTATTAGAAATGAAGTTATTTTAAATAACTTATCGACTTAATTAACTATCGTCGGCTCCAGCTCCAGTTTGAATTTTTAGGTAAACTATTGTATGATGTTGAAACACATGATAGTGCCCCAAACAGTTTTTCTCGGGGTACTAAACTTTATTCAAATAAGATAGTGAATTTTATTTCCGATTTTCTTTATATTAGAGAAGCTACTTCTATTATCTCAATATTGTATTTTGGAAATATCATGTTTGTATGAATGTTGAATTTAAATTTTCTTAATTGGAAATAAAGTTATTTCAAATTACTTGTAACAAATAATAATATAAATTGGAAGGGTACTGATTTGATTTGAAGAGAGGAATTTGAATTGATTTTATCATCAATTTATTTGTATTGGATTCGATTTTCCTAGTATATTTTTTCTGAGTTTGATATTTTCCCAATATATTTTTATATTTTTTCCCCACATGAGCCTCTCAAGTCTTGTGCATGAGTAATATGTCAATAGAGTGGAGAGAGGATGAGAGTTGACTATTCTTGGGTAGTCGAAACCAATATATTTATGTATGAAATTTCAAGTTTCAATATTGCAATTATTTATTATCTATTTATTGTTGTTACAATTGTGACTTGATAGCAAGTATTTTAAGCAAAGGTGATAATGAGGAGAGTGAATGATGATGTCTGTATAGTGAATGAAAGAGGATTACATTATTCTATGAAATAACATAATTCATTCACATACCTATTAATTAGCATGTTAATTTTTTATGAATTCATAACACTTCTTCTATCTTTACCATATTCTGTCCAGTTAGGGAACACATCCTGGCAAGATGGGAAAATGACTCCAGCTCATTCAATATTGGGTGAAGAAAATATAGACTTAAGTTTCAAATTGTAGAAAACAATCTGATCTACACTTTGAGGCCAAATTTATAATTTTTGAACCAATACTGTCTAAGCTGAGTCCTTCTCCCATCTTGCCAGGATAGGTCTTTGCTTGGAGAGACTATACTTGATAAAACACAAGTCCTTCCTCAGGTATGAAAAGACTATAAATTTCAATTTCCAGATAACGTACGAACTTAAAACTTTGTAAACAGATTTTGATTAAATAAGGCTTCCCAATGATAGATGAAAAATAAAAAACAAGTTGCTTTATCTTAATTATTATTTTCAGCAAACATGAAAGTTGTGTTTGATGCGAAGGCAAATAACATGATGGGTACCAGCAGGCATGACAATTGATACTGAGGAAAACTGTGGGTGGCACAGTTCTTCGATGGCACAGTAAGGAAAACCTTTTCAATTTTATCATCATTCATCTAATTTTCAATTTCAACTCTTATTTTTAATTTCATCTGCATCCAAGTTATATTCATTTGATTTGTAGGCCTACTTTTTCCTGTCAAATATTTGATGGCTTTAACGTATCCATGAGTGAATTTTCTTGATATTTTTCAATAGCCAGTACCTAGGTTTATTAATATAACCGTGAAATTTAAAATTGGAATTACTGTATAAACCTGCATAGACTGTAAACTGATAACTTAGAAATAAAAATAATATATTATATCCCTTTAAAGTTGAAAATTTTAGTTTTTTTAGCTTATTTTGCTTAATAAATCTAAAAACCATCAAAGTTATAAACTTCTAACTGTTCTATTCTATTTCTCACTGATTTTAATGAAATTGAACACTATAGTACCCTCTCAAGGCCGCTACAAAATTATAACATTGAAAGTTTAGATGAAAATGAAAAAACAAAAATGGTGGCTGTGTGAGTAATTGAGGACTTTCGGACATTTTGAAAATGATATTTAGGTATATTTTTTACCCAGGAACAATGCCCTAGAGTATTGGTAGGGAGATCAAAAGCACCCTGTATACAGTTTTGTATTATTTTGATGTTGAAGTATGACAGTTCAATTGTTTTAGTTTTTTATTATTAAAAAACTGGATTATCTACAGATTTACCATATTTTCTTTGTTTTCTGTTAGGCTATCTTAAAGTTTCATTTTCAATGGTTCTTACAGGTACTCAGAATCGATCCGGATTCAGGAAAGCTTCTGAAAACCATCAAAATACCAGCTAAGGAAGCTACCAGTGTGGCATTCGGCGGGGAAAAGCTTGACATTCTTTACGTGACTTCAGCACGGATATTCAAACATGTCTTGCCTCCAACAAAATACAGTGGACGTGTGTTTGCTGTGACAGGCTTGAAGAGTGGGGGAAAACCAATCACTGGTTATCCTGGACAACCTATTCTTGCTATTTAATAATGTTGTAGAAATAAAATTGACTACCTAGATTCGTTTATTTACCAGCACTTTTTTACTGAGAAATCCTTACTAAGGATAATGGAAGGCGCCAAAATAATATATCTTATACTTCACTATATGTACTATACGGTACGGTATTATTTATCCACCTCTGGGTGTGCTATAATATAATATACTATAGGCCCTATTAAAACCCTTTCAACATTCAAAATTGACAAATTATCACTACCTATTTAAGAGTAGGCAGTAGTATAGTCGGCAAACTGCCGAACGGCAGAATTATGTCCCATAAGAACAATGTAATTTTTATCAATCTCTTGGAGCAGATCGAGCCTCTATTTATGGACAGAATTTCACGTTCTTTATCTCATTGGAAAGAGAATTTAATTCTCCAGGGGCGTGACTTTTTACTTTTTCGATTTAAAGTTTATTTCAATAATTAGAGTTTAATACATTTTTAGTTACTCAATTATACAATAATTATCAAAATAAACTAAAAATCAAAAAAGTAAAAAGTCACGCCCCTGGTGATTTGAATTCTCTTTCCAATGACAAAAATAACGTGAAATTCTGTCCATAAATAGAGGCTCTATCTGCTCCAAACTATACAAGCTCCAAAACTATCATGAGCTTAAACATTTCTGGACTAATAAAATCGAGTATTCTGATAGTTATTAAGTAATATCCATTTGATTGAATAAAAAAAAATTGTAATGCAAACTTTCAATACTTAGCAGTTCAGCTTACTCCAGATTCAGCTCAGCCTAAGCTAGTATAGTAAGTTATCTGGTCTTAGATTTCATTAATCCTATTTGTTTTGTTCATTCATGGAATTAGATTGATAATATTTATTTGAAGTGTAGCGAAAAAAATTATAGACAACTCGCACAGGAAGTTTTTTACGGTATTCGGAATTATTCCCAGGCTCGGCAAGCCTCGCCCGGGAAACTATCCTCATACCATTAACTTTTCCTTCCCAGGCTTGTCGCGTAATGTACTATTAGCTGGAATAGAAATTTGAACTCAACCTAGAAATTTGGCCAATATTTTAATGGAAAATGTGGTAGAAATACTAAGAGCAATGCCTGTTCTTTCTTCCAATGTATGTCTATATCACATAAATCAATCATATTACCTCTGGGTGTGCTTGCAGTTTTAGAGTAATGTTTGACATAACTACAAGACGGTTGACGAATGACTTTTATTTATGCTCAGCTCTGTCAGGACAGTCTGAAGCTGTCTCCAAGAGCTAATTAGTATAGTTGGGGATGCTCTTGTTCCGTTGTACTATTGCAGACAGGTCGCCTACTGTCCTAACAGAGCTGAACATTGAAAACAGTCATTCGCGAACCGCCTTGACATTTGGCGTCAGCTTTATAGAAATCAACTGCTTGAAACAGCTTATTTATTCCTTGATAACTATAGTCAGTCCAAGTAAAGAAGACATCATGTGAAGATGAGAAAATGACTCCAGCTCGGTCAATACAAGTTAAAAAATTAGAAATTTAGTCTCGAATTGTAGGTAATACTCTGATCTACAACTTGAGACCAGAATAATTATAACTTTTGAACCATTATTGACCGAGCTGGAGTCATTTTTCCTTCTTGCCAGAATGTCTTCTTTGTTTGGACAGACTTTTCTAGTTGAAATCAGACTTTCTTCATTGGGAATTGATTCAGGCTACATTTATTGCAAGAAATTATTATTCACTATAATTAATTATAAGTATTTCTGTTACAGTCTACTTCTGAGAACAATTTTTGTTTGTTGTTAGCATAACACTATCTTTATTTTGAACTTTTATCTACTTTCACAGCTCAGGGCAAAATAAAATGGGAATTGGCTCATATGAAGGGATTGTAATTGCTATGACTTCAGTTTGGAAAATTGGTAACAGTCTACTTCTGAGAACAATTTTTGTTTGTTTTTAGCACAACACTATCTATATTTTGAACTTGTATTTTCTTTCATAGCTCAGGGCAAAATAAAATGGGAATTGGCTCATATGAAGGTATTGTAATTGCTATGACTTCAATTTTCAATTCAGTTTATTACACACTCACAAGATCACATTACAATACTAATATCATTAAAAAATTATAAGAAATACAGAAAATCTATGAGAAATTTAAAAATCAAGTAATACTTTAAAAATAAACAGTATTTTAAAAACACTCAAAGCTTTGAAATTAGTACATATAAGTTACTCAGATCTTAGATTTTGTAAGTGCTCTTAGATGTGTTATAAATTTCTAAGATTTTTGTGAAATATTATATATTTTTTTACAAGTTGAATCAAGAGAAGGATACTATTTTTGTTTCTCTTAAGAGAAGTTGGTAAAACACGTGAATTAATTGGTATAGTCGATCCAAGCAAAGAAGACATTCTGGCAAGATGGGAAAATGACTCCAGCTTGATCAATATTGGTTCAATTCAAAAATTACAAATTTGGTCTCAAATGTAGATTAAAATGTTTCCAACAATTTGATACCAAATTAATTTATAATCTTCGAACCAATATTGCCCTTTACTAGTATTTGTTTTCATAATTTCAAAGCTTTCAAAATTTAATCGAGAGTAATATACTATTCTTGTTTCTATTAAGAGAAGTTGATAAAACAAGTAAATTAGTACTAGTTTGGCTGTCTGTGATCCCACATAAGAATTTAAAAATTTGGAATACATTTCATTTCAATAAACTTTTATGTAGTTTTTCTCACCAATGTCCACTTAGGCCCACCTTGTGATTATACAGTCAGTGTGATTGATACTAATATCAAATCCTTCCTCAAAAATACCCCCAGAAAATCAGTCTTGAGCCATTGTTGCATGTGATGTATCCAATGAGGCTTCAAATGAGGTCACATAATCCTGGGAAAACATAGTAAATTATTATCAAAAGTTACTTATATAAATCAAACAACAAAAATAATGCTATAAATATAATCACATAAAATAGGTTGAAGGTCTTAGTTTGGGCTGTAACAGTCGTATGGAGAAAACGGCAGCCCGATCTTTGGACGATCAGCTGTGGAAATAGCTTCAAACATGTCTGTTATAATATAAAAAATTAAGGTTGTTGATTGACGTTTCAATAATTATCTGGTTATTCTATTCTCTAATATTAATTTTTATTCCCAGCGTTCATGGACTGTGCCTATCATTTCAATTAGGGCCCACATCCACAGACAATTAGGGCCCACAGTTCGGACAGACAATTCAATCGTTAACAGCTGATCGTTCAACGATCCCACGATTCTGGAAGATGAATTAATGATAAAATTTTGACTTAAAAATTGCCAGACTGGAAATTCAATGCTCTGTGAAGTGAGAATTTTTTTTTCTAACATGATTTTTATCATTAATCATATGTTTGACTGTCGAATTGAATGAATTCAAACCTGGCGCTAAAAGTTGACCACAGAATGGCGGACCTTGCGTCTACCCCCTTTTTATAGAGCCCTAGCCCAGGCAAATTTAACTTCTAGCACCTAAAAAATTATGGATGGCTGGAATTTATGTTAAACCACTGTGGGCATCCCAAATAAGTTTAATATGAGATTGCGACGCTTTCTGAGTGGCGCATAATACAGAGTGCCCAAAAAAACACGGAAAATTTGTTCATTTTCTAGTTTTTTGCAACTCACGTCAAAACCAAGCGTTGGACAGAAAAATTTGTAATTACAATGTTTTAGTAATAAAATTCTTGAGCGATTGATATCAAATCCAACCCTCTGTGATAAGCTACAACCGAGTTATGAATTTTTTAAAATGCTGTATTTTTTGAGAGAAATTGAAATTTGACAATTTTCAATTTTTGATTGTTTTTATCTTCTGTGCGTTTTATTAAAAATGTGAAATTCAAAATCCCTCTGGGGATAATTTTATCCTGTATAATTCAAGACCAAGTGGAACTTTCTATCTTGTATATTTTTTGTGCTAGAGCTCCCAACATATTTCCTTGTACAACAAAAAATACAATATTTTCAACAATAATGACCAAAATAAATCTCTATATCCTTGTATTGGGGTTTTCTACCAGAATATTTTTTGTTAGATCATTTTCCAATATAATACCCACCATACCGTCCTTAATTCAGGCTATTTCCAGTTAGAAGGACTCTTTAAGGATGATAAATTAACGACACCCATAACATTCGTAAAATTCAATGGATCTTTTAAACAAACTATAGCTCATTGTTTTTAGCTCATCAAGGCGGTTCAAATATCATTTGTTAAATTCGATCAAAATTAAAGAATTTTACGATCTTGAGTACTTTGAAAATCACTCCAGCTCGATCAATGTTGGTTAAAAAATTATGAGTTTAATCTTAAATTGTAGAGCAGAATAATTTATTTTTCTAAACAAATATTGCTGGAGTCATTTTCCCATGAAAATGTGTTATAACACGGCTCAAGAAGTCAAGACAGTGAAATTATTCATTAGGTAATATCATGGGAAAAGCACTGTACTGGTATTATACTTACATAGAAATGATTATCCATTCTAGGATATGAGTCTTGGAATGGATTTCCTGTATAAGTCGTATGTGAGGTGCTTACCTGTGGGTGATGTATTGTATATGGGAACTCATACAAGGCTGATCCATGATCTCTTGTAGCGGTAGTAATCGAATGGGAATTATTAGCTGGTTCCTCAGAACTGGTTGATTCTTGATCCTCAGTAGAAATCGGATGTTTAGTAGCTGATTTTCTCTTAGACCCGGTTGATCTTTAAAATACACAAATTATACGAATGAAAACAATATCAAATTTGTATTTTTCAATTGCTAGTATACGGGGAGGCCCCACAATCAGTAGTCAAAAATGAAAATGTCAAATGAAATCTTAGCCTAAAAACACTGCCAATGACAACTGACTTATCAGTCACCATGTTTAGCCTATCTAAGCAGAGAAGACATTCTGATAAGATGGGAAAATGACTCCAGCTCCGTCAATATTGGTTCAAAAATTAACAATTTGCAATTGTAATCTAAATGTTTTCTACAATTTGAGATTAAATTCATAATTTTTCAACCAATATCAACTTATCTGGAGTCATTTCTCCATTTTTCTTTGCTTGGACAGACTATATAGTATATATTATATATATGCTACTGTCCGCGAGCGAAGACAAACAAATTGGAGGAGTGGAGAAGCATTATTCCAATATAATATTTTCAAATAAGAGCAAATTGTTCAATTCCGATGTTAGCTAGAAAAGGTTGGAACAGGGTACTCTATGCTGCTAGTCAGTTCCAACAAATTGCTTCAACGTTGCGAGCTAAAAATCTGCTAATGTGAACTTTTTTCTGGGAAAAACAGTCAAAAGTTTCCAAGTTCAGCTATCATTAAGTATTATTTCTATCAATAGTATTACTGGAAGATTTTTCAAGTGGATTGATCTCTTGAATTAACAATATTTCAGCTCTGTTTGGCTGAAAGCAACCAGATGATGAATGGTAAAAACCATTCTAGAATGCTAGAATGGGGAAAACAACTTTTGGATCTTGTGAAAGACACAGGTATTGGTTTTCCCAACTAGCGTACTTTGGACACACAATAAACTTCGACGTGTTGACGTGTGACGATCTTTGAATCTTTATAATCCGTCCCTTAAGTGAGATAACATAACATTATTTTGCATTCATGAGACCAACTGAGAAATTTATTTGTCCAGGTAAATTATTATCCGGTAATATAAGCAGCCCACGGACTTCTATTGAAGGGTTATTTAGAGTCAGAATGGAGAAAGATAGCAAAGCCTTTTTAAAAAGTTTCTGAATTTTTGAAAGCATTCCCGATTTTCCAGAGCCTACAATAATCACTTACTTTTACAATATAAATACACTATACCTTTATTACGTATTAGGCTTATACAGGGTGTTTCAGGAGGTATGTGCAATACTTCTCAGGCTGATTCCTTACACCAAGTAGACAAAAAGTTCCATGGGACCAACCCCCAAAAACGCTTTGTTACTGAGATAACAATGGCGGAAAATTGAGATTTTTCAAAAAATATTAATTTTTTAGAGGTTTTAGTGAGGTTCTAAAATAATCAATTCCTATGTAAAATTAGCTGAAGAATTCAATAAAATCAGTTCCAAGTTTGTAGCTTCAACGGTTATTGAGATAATTGGAAAAATATGCTGGAAAAACGCCATTTTTCAACAATAAGGGTTATAACTGAATAAGGAATCATAAATTTGTACTTTTTATTAATGGAAGTTGAAGAAAGTCGGATTCTAAGGAAAACGTTAAGTGGCGGCGATTGTGTAAATCTAAGAAATAGCGATCAAAGCTTGCAAAATAGACAAAACATAGCACCAAGTGAAAAATAAGTGTTAAGTAGCGATTTTGCGATTTTTGGTAGCTATTTCAGAGCTTTGGTTAAGATTTACACAATCGCCGCCATTTAACTTTCCCTCAAAAATCCGACTCTCTTCAACTTCCAAAAAATATCAACTCTTCAACTTGATAAAAAATACAATTTTATGTTTCCTTATCCAGTTATAACCCTCATTGTTGAAAAATGGCGTTTTTTCAGCATATTTTTCCAATCATCTCAATAACCGGTTTCTGGTTTCTGAGAACTGGTTTCATTGAATTCCTCAGCTAATTTTACATAGGAATTGATTACAATTTTCATATACTGTATACCGAGTGACCGATGTCCTCACTTGAAAATGTGTGATCCTATGGCTCCTATCGATAACTTCCCTATAGAATGCTTTGAATGTACTGATATCGACTTTTTTAATCATATTTTTTCCAATCTTGGAGCGGTGGGGAGGGGGGGCGATTCGGACCTTACGGTGATTCATCAAAACATTAGGAGTTGTAAGAAAAACATTGATGAATTTATCGTTGTCTTGCAGAGCCTTAGACTTAGATTTAAATGCATAATACTAACAGAAGCATGGTTAAACGACGAGAGCGACCTTTTGGAAATTCCTGGCTATAATCTTCATAGATCGTTCAACAGCCTTAATCAATGTGATGGATTGGTAGTTTACATATCCTCAGAACTAAATGTCTCTTGTACGGAACTGAAACTGGGGGGTGTCGCAACTTGTCTATCTCTTATATTTGACTGGGAGGGGATGCCCTGTGAGCTGCTCGCGGTCTACCGCAGTCCAAATTCTAGTTTTACTACATTTCTTAATGCCCTTGATACATATTTCAATGACAGATCAGAACATAATAATGGAATAAGAATTCTAGCAGGAGACATAAACTGCGATACATTGGACCCCGCTCCCGGCTCGTTAGAAGAAAAATATTTGGATGTCTTGAATGAGGCTGGTTTTGTGCCATGTATTGACAAGGTGACCCGTCCCATCAGTAATACATGTATCGATCACTATTTTCTCAATTCAATTAAACCAATTAATGCTTCAACCATGATTATTCAAACGTCTGTTACCGACCACTACAGTATATGCCTGAAAATAGGTTCAAATAATGGGAGAATAACTAGAGATAAGGAGGAGGCCTGGAAAATCGATTGGAGGGGAATCTGTAACTCAATCACTTTGCAAAATTGGGGCTCAATTACGGCTGAAAATAATGTTGATGTAGCTTTACAAATATTCACGGAGGCAATACAAAATATTATAAACCTGAATACATCAAAAGTTCAACTCAAGGCTAAAAATACAAAATTGAAGCCCTGGATAATTATAGGCCTAATTAACTCGATCAGGCACCGCGATAAACTCAAAAGGAAGTTAAACAGGCAACCGTTCAATATAACACTAAAAAATGAATTTAAACAAAAAAAAAAATTCAAAAATCAATTTATTCCCATAAAATTGCAAATTAAATTTTATCTTACATAAAAATTTTGTATTTGAGGAATCCCCCTACAAGACTATACGTCTGTGTGTAGGGGGGAGTTCAACAGTCTTAATAATAACAATTGAAAAATAATTTTTACATAATAGACACATAAGATAATCAACCTATGAATCTTATATCTATATAGCCTATTGTGAAAACAAAAACAAGAGAAAAATAATAGTGATAAAAGTTGTATGCTTCTAAAACTACATGTACTGTGGTGCTTCGGTCTCCGGAAAATCCAAGAAATGCAGGAGAGAAGAGAGAAAAAAAAGAGAAATAATAATAGGAAAGGGTATAAAATATAATAACCAACTTGAGTAATTATACTAAGATTCACCAGGCTGGAAGAGGACTATTAGATCATTTAGAATGAGAAAGGGTAAGTATGTGTTATAAACTACTATTTCATTAAAGGATGGTTCCAATCAGTAATACAATCTTGATAAGGATGGTTGATTACTATACATAACGGGATCGGAGTAATTGCTCGGCCGCCTCCCAGCCAATGCGGTACAGCCACCTGTCCACCCTCCTCCTGTAAGCCACCAAACTGCATGCCTCCGCCTCCTTTATCTCCTCAGGCACATTTCTATACAAGACATGAGCCAGATATGAGGGATTTGTGAGTTCAGAGCCATGTGCGAGCTGAGGAATCTCAAAGTTGTAATTTGATCTGAAACGCGTAGAATAGTTATGATTGACAATTTCTCCTAAGATTTCTGTTTTGTGTTTCTTGATATGAATTAATAAGGATTTAATGAAAAGCTGTCTTATATTTAATACTGGAAAATCTATGAATAAAAGTATTGTTGGGTATCTATGGCCTTTTTTAAAAATTGTTTTAATTATTGATCTTTGGGTAACTGCAAGAGGTTTGATAACTGAAGAGGAAGCCCCTCCCCAAGCTAGAATTCCGTATTGTATGATGGATTGAACGTAAGCAAAGTATACTATTTTGCATTGTTCTATGCTCAACACATGACTCAGCTCTGAGAAGGCATAAAGCAATTTCCTGAGCCTATTCTTAACACACCGAACATGATGCACCCAACTCATCTTGCAATCCAGAATCACTCCCAGATATTTATACTGATCAACCCGCTCAATTATGCCACAGTCACAGTCATTAAGCCTTGAAGCATCACAAGAATGCATTTTCAAAGTTAAATGGCCTGGGTCAACTTGGTTACGTGTAACAATTGGCATAAACTTGGTTTTTGTTACATTTACCGTTAGACAATTGAAGTCAAACCATTTCTTAATTTTTGCCAAGTCGATCGATGCATTCTCATAGGCCTCCTCCCAAGTGCTTCCTGAAGACACTAATGCTGTGTCATCGGCAAATAGAAACAACTCACCATCCACATTCAATTTTGATAGGTTGTTGATGTAGATCAGGAAGAGTATAGGGCCAAGAGTACTGCCCTGAACCACACCATACTCAACATTCTCTTTGTCACTTGCCACATCATTTATGTAAACATATTGCTGTCTATTATTGAGGTAGCTTATGAACCATTGTAATGTTCTATTCTTTGTTCCTAACAGCTCAAGCTTATTTATAAGGATGGCTTTATCAACAGTGTCAAAAGCTTTTGCCAGGTCTAAAAACGTTATTATTACTTTTTTCTTAGTCTTGATACTATTAGAAATGAGTCTGGTTAAGTTGAAAAGTGTATCAGATGTGTTTTTGGACTTTTGAAAACCATACTGGTGGGCTGAGATCAAATTGTTAACATTTAAATATTCAGAAAGCTGTATTTTAACACATTTCTCAATTATTTTTGACAGAGTGACTAGCAAGGAAATTGGTCTGTAATTAGAGAAAGTGCCTTTTGGACCTGCTTTGTGGATGGGTATCACCTTTGCCGTTTTCAAAGCACTAGGGAAGTGGCCTACGCTGATGCTTAGGTTTACAATGTGTCTGATAGGAACTATTAGTGAGTCGATGTTATGTTGAATAACTCTGGTAGGAATTCCATCACACCCCGGGAGCCGATCGACCTTTCAAACTCATGATGACTTTGAACAGCTCATGTTGGGAGACCGGTTGCAGCTCAAAAACGGTATTTGCCAAAAAATCTTCATCTTGTACATCCGGTTGGCCTTGTGTAATAATGGAATTTGCTAAATTCGTCCCCACTGTGGCGAAATATTTATTTAAATTGTTGGCTATTTCTTTAGTTTTTTGGGGATCAATAATTTCACCAGGTAGGGAGAATGAACTAATTGGAAATGATTTGTTCCTTTCTCCACGCCCTGAAATCTCATTTATGACAGACCAAAATTTCTTAGGATTGGTGGACACTTCCTCAACTTTGTTCTTGTAATAATTATATTTGGCCTGCTTTATTGCAGAGTGTAGGCTATTTCTATATTGTGTGTACTCAATCTTCAAGGCATAATTGAATGGTTGTCTGTTGAGTTTTTTCCTTAGCTTATCACGGTGCCGAATAGAATTTACTAGTTCTGCGCTTATCCAAGGTTTAAGTTGTGTATTTTTAGAAGAAATTTTTACTTGTTGAGTATTCACTGTGATAATTTTATGTAAAGTTTCGGTGAATAGATTTACTGCAGAGTTGGCGTCCTCTTGGATACTGATAATGTTCCAGTTGTGAGCTGAAATTGCGTTCTGTACTTTAACCCAGTCGGTTTTATTGATGAGTTTATCTGTATCAGGCTGTATGAGAGACTTAGTGGATATTAGATTCAAGCATATGGCGTAATGATCAGTAACCGTGGAATGCAGAACAACAGATGATGCTGTGAAAAAACGCGGGAGTTTGACGAAAAAGTGATCGATACAAGTACCGCTAGCCGGCCGCGTAATCTTGTCGATGCACGCAACAAACCCCGCGTCACTCAGCACATCTAAGTAGCGCTCCTCCACAGAGCCAGATGCAACGCTCAGTGTGTTACAGTTGATATCGCCGGTCAGTATGCGAACGGCACCAGGGGATTGCTCATTACAGAACGTGCTCAAGGCGTCGACGAATGCAGAGAGGCTGGTGCTGGGGCTACGGTAAGCTGCGATAAGCTCGCAAGCCACCCCCGCCCAGTTGAAGGACAAGGAGAGACAAGTGGCCAGACCACCCAAAAGCAACTCACTGCAAGTAACCGAGAGCCCCTCATCAATATAAACAATCAACCCATCACTCTGATTTATGCTATTGAATGATCTAAAAGATTGATAGCCTGGGATTTTAATTAGATCACAATCATTGTTCAGCCATGCTTCTGTTAAGACTATACATTTGAATCTGTGCCCTAGTCCTTGTAATACTGTTAAGAAATCATCGAAATTTCTCCTATAACTGCGAATATTCTGGTGGATGACCGTGAGACCTGACACACCACAGTTTCCTGCTACTTCTAAATTTATGAATCTATCGCTAAAATAGATCATATCTTCGCACTCTGTGCAGTTAATTAATGGAAGATCTAGTTCATTGAACGAATCTCTCATCATACTTCTGCAATCTCATAAAAATAGCTAGCCTCCTGGCATGTTAAATTTGGAATATACATATTAATATAAATATTTTTTTTTTTAAACCTACATATGTGATATCTAAGAACTATACTGAGTGCAATTTCTTTTTTGTCATTTGATTAGCAAACCTTTCTCCTCCTCATATTTTCGAGAACATTCAGAAATACTGAAGAGAGAAAAAAATAATAAATCTGAGATAAATAACCGTTAGTCTGTAAAATGACAATAGCATTGCAAATAAGCAAGCTGACAACAACAATTAAAAAACGAAGATTTTTAATTTTTATAAAATGAGAAATCATTATTGCAAATGAACAAGCTAACAACAGCAATCAAAAGCGGTCTTGCATTATTAACAATAAAAAAAAATTTACGGATATTTAAGTAAATTCAACTAACGTAAATTTAAATTCATTCAGAAAAAACCTCAAACATAATAACATAAAATATTGAGCTTCATGTTTTGAAGCTCAAACGAACAGAACAAATAAGTTTCTTGATTATTTGAATGTGGTTTTATTCTATGTCGCTGTTTCCTCAGTTACAGGATTAATATGCAAGTTTCTTACCGTCGAAAAATTGCATCAAAATAATTATTAATTTATTTGATAATAGAAGCCATGATAAAACTAAGATACAGTAATAGTTTAATTTAGTTTGATTGATTGATTGATTATTAATTATTAAGTCATTTGTTAGAATTTTATTACTATTATTATTCTTTTATTTATCTTTTGTTATTATACTTTATTGATCTAAACATGAAAATGATGATACAAAAGAGGCATTGATAACTCATAATAATATACTCCTAATTATTCTTATAAAAATCTTTACCAGATAATTGTAAATCACCACATGAATTAATAATAGCTACATAATTCGGAGTGTTTCATAAGCTGCAGAGCTTCAAACTCGGTAAATGTTGGGCTTTCATAAGAGTAAGAATATGTATTTAGATAAGTTGATAGAATAGCACACGTATGGAGGTATGAATAAGCTTATAAAATACATGCGAACTAATTAATATAACTTTATCCATTATTTTTTTTACGAATCAATCTTTTTTAAATATTTCATTAGAATTAGAGTGTCTCCGTCGTGTTAAATATTTGTTGTATCAATCATATAACTGGATCATCTTTGAAGAGAGAGGAAAAAAGAGGGAGACAGTAATAATTGTTGCCATAGAATCGATTTATGTGGACTTTACAGTATAGTTACTATCTCAGAAACAGGTTTAAGTGAATTTCTATCCAACTTTTATCAGTTACTCTTTATCTCACTGTTTATTTCTGTTGTGAAAGAATTTTTCCACTTGAGTGACAATTATATCTGATTGGGAATAAAGACTGAATGGCCTGAGTAGATAGACATAGACATTATTTCAACTTCATTGCTTGTATTGAGATGAAGCCACCTGATAGCTTGCTTACGATGCTCTATTTAATTTAATCTATCACTCTCGAATATACTCATTCATACACTAATTGAACTTGATGTGGAAGATACAAAAAAAAAAGTAAGAAATAGTGAACTAGAATGTTGGATAAATTTTCAAACCGTTCTGAGCTAGGCGATTCGGAATTCAACTTGATACAATTCAACAATAATTCAGTTTTGCAGTTCGCTATTTACTTTTATTATCAATTTATTCTCTACTAATCCATTCATGATAAGTGTATGTTCGATTATATTCTGATATTATTACTCATATTTTTCATATATACTATTCATATATTTTGATATTATTAATATAAATTCATCTTCTAATATTCTAATCATCAAATTTAATTTACTGGGATGGATATTAATGATTTTTTTAATCGATTGATTGTTCTGTTGCATGTTAAAAAAGAGAGAAAAAATAAAAAAACAACTTTGAATTTAAATGTAAGTTACTCACAGTCCGTTTTGTATTAAAAAAAACCTGCTAATTGATGAACGAGATCTATGGTGATGCAGTGTTGTTCTCGACATGAGTACCGATAGGTGTCGGCGTAGGGGCTGCGTCATCACGAGTTGTGGGTGGCGGGGTGGCAGTCGCCTCTCTCTTCTCCCTCAGACTGGTCACCTGGTCAAGATCATGGACCCGGAACGGATGCTGGTCCGCGGCACTCTTCGCCATCACCTTACAATCAGTCGTCCAGACGGAAGATAGAGTTCTTTCTTTCAACAATTGCCTCGCAGCGTTAAATATTTCTCTAGTCTCTGGCGTTAGGTGTTCATTGATATAAACCGGTGTGTTGGGAAAGGAACTGTTAAGGTCTCTAGCTGAAAGTGATCCTTTCTGTCTTCTGGCGGCTAGCCATTGATTTTTTGTTAACCGCGACGTGAAAGATATGACAATAGAAGGAGGCCTAGTGTCTCCTTTCCTGCCCTGTAGCCTATGTGCTGCGTTTATTTCCGAGTAATAAAAGTTTACATTCAGTACACTGGCTATCGCTTGAATCACTACAAGCATGTCCTCTCTGTAAGTCACGGGCACACCTGACACTATTATATTGTTCTTTCTAGTGTGTTGTTGCAGATCGTTAAGTTTTTGGTTAGCTAGTTTACAGTCCACTTTCAATTGTTCGTTTTCACGTCGAATTTCATCCACAGACTGACAAGTTGCATCACATTTATTTTCAACTTTTTCAACACTATCCTTGATGTCCGCGATTTTTTTATTGGTAATTTCAATGTCTTTCTGCAGTTTAGCTATTTTTGCATCACTATTGTCCCACCTTGTTTTATTCTCGATCCAGGAAGCTTGGTTCTCCTTCCTAAAAGCCTCGATAGCTTTTAAAACTGCATTGATCTCATCCTTACGGCTATCATCTGTTGACAAAGTCTCAGTCGCACATTTTGCACACTTCCACTTTTTATTTATAATGTTTACACAAAAAGAGTGAAATTTTAATTCGCAAGCCGGACACGAGACACTGGTTTTTGTATCACTTTTATTTATTTGTTTTTTACAAGTATAACACTCTACACTCATTTTTCGCTTCGACTTAATAGAAATAGCGGTATTTAAAGAAATATTTATTAAATTAATACGAATTATAGGTTGAAAGAACTAAAAGGCTATTCCTGCTTTTAACACCAGGAGGCCGGCTAAAACTCGTTACAAAACTTTTACTCTGTAGCACGATAAGATATGATGTGACTGCATCGGCTGCCCGACTAGAACTGGAAACAATACCGGAACACTCTTCACTCATTAATAAAACAAGCAAAACACAATTATTATAAAAATAAAATAGATGAAGCAGCAAATAACCCTAGAAAATTTTGGTCTGTGGTGGGCGAAATAGCAGGTGGATGGAGCAGGAAGCATCCTTTCCCGGTCGAAGCTTTTGTTGGGGTGGGGCCTAATTCTGGGCAACAAAATTTTCTTAATTTAAGTAACAATATTAATAAGTATTTTGCTACTGTTGGAAAGACTTTAGCTGACTCATTGACCACACATGGAGAGCCAGAAGTTGTAGATACTGACCATGCCGTTGGATCAGTGTTCGAGTTCCAACAGGTTTCGCGAGATGAGCTCAAGCAAGTGATAGCCAGTATGAAAGGAAATAGTGCCCCAGGCTATGACCGAATACCTGCTAGAATCATTAAAGAAAATGCTCACATACTATTATCTCCTACTCAGCACATTATCAACTTGAGTATTCTGTCAGGGAAATTTCCAGATATACTTAAAGTTTCTAAAATAATTCCTATCCATAAATCCGGTCCAAAAAATGACTTCACCAATTATAGACCTATTTCACTACTTGCTATAACATCAAAATTAATTGAAAAATGCGTTAAGATTCAGCTCATGCAATATTTAACTCAAAATAAACTCTTAACTGCCTCACAATATGGATTCCAAAAATCGAAAAATTCTTCCAATGCTTTATTTGACCTATCTAAATTCATTACTGACAATATAAAATTGAAAAATAAGCAACTCATAACCTGTATGGACCTTGCAAAAGCTTTTGATGCAGTTGATAGGGAAAAATTGTTAATTAAAATGGAGATGATGGGTATCAAACATATAGCCCTGCAATGGTTCAAAAGCTACTTCCAAAATAGAGAACAATTTGTTCAAATTAATAATGTGATGAGTGATTTAGAAAAAGTTGATTTTGGGGTGGTTCAGGGCCGCACGCTGGGGCCTGTTCTATTCCTAATTTACATAAACAATATATCACTGCTAAATGTCAACAGTAAATTATTCTTATTTGCTGATGACACTGCAGTGGTATCCTCAGGTAGGAATTGGGATGAGGCATATGACAATGCAGCAAATGATTTATCTAAAATAAAAAACTGGTTTGACCATAATAATCTAACAGTCAACACCAAAAAGACTAAATTCATGCCCGTAGTAACCCGGAATCACCAAGACCCTGAAACTAGACTTTTGAAACTGCACTCATGTGGGGACGTAACATCCAACACCTGTAATTGTGACTGTCTAGAAAGGGTCAACCACTACAGATATCTGGGGATTACAATAGACTACAGCCTGAGTTGGGGACCACATATTCAGTTGGTAAAAAACCGTCTCAGAAGACTTTTGTATGCCTTCTCACAACTTAGTCAGGTTCTAAGTAAGAAGCACGCAATGACTGTGTACTATGCCTACGTACAATCAATCATGCAGTATGGCATAATAATTTGGGAGGACTCCATTCTACCACTCTGGAGCCGCTAGCTGTTACGCAGAGGCAAATTATAAAAACAATTTTAAAGAAGGATCACAGATACCCAACAACTCTTCTTTCAGAGAATTTCCGGTTCTGAATATCCGACAGTTGTATATCAAAACATTATTGCTTTTTCTCAAAAAATATAAAACAGATATTCTGAATTAAATTCACCACTATTACCAAACACGTCATAGAACCAATTACGGTTATGGTACACCTCAAGTGGCCATGGAATTGAATTGAGAACGCCCTTCTACCAAGCTCAAATCATTTGTAGAAACCTACCAGTTGAAATTAGGGAGGGTATGGATAATTTCAAAGATGTGACCCTAAAGCGATGGTTGACAAGGTGGCTCTTTGTATTGGGCTGGGACATGTCGGAGAGACTACTTCATTCGGAATATATACATTAATTGGCATAATTGTACCCACCCAATCTCTTTTCTGTTAATACAAATTTTCTTTTTTATTCTATCTTTTCATAAACTTACATCTGTAAAATTGCCTGCTTATTAATATAAAATCTAACTCCTGATGTGTGAATCGCCTCTGGGGCCTGATCGGCTCAGCTCCTCCCGGGATGTAGAAAGTCTCAGAATTTCAAAAATGGAAAATAAATAGCTTTATTTAAATGCAAGTAAATAATGAGTTACAATTTATATTTATTTCAAATAGAGTAAATTATACGTATATACACATTAATTTTATTCTACTTTAATTTTAAGACAATTATCTTGTAGCCTAAGTAATTTATTATATTAGGCTATATTATTATTCGAATTATACATTGTATAATTCAAATACTAGAACTCCCCCTATTCACAGACGGGTAGTCTTTTTAGGGGGGTTCCTTTTACTTTATTTGTAATCATTTTTCAATGTGTTTTGTATTATGAATTATGAGGAAATAAATAAATTTGAATTTGATTATTTTAGAACCTCACTAAAGCCTCTAAAAAATTAGAAAAATTAATAATTTTTGAAAAACCTCAATTTTTTGCCATTGTTTTCTCGGTAACAAAGCGTTTTTGGGGTTGGTCCCATGGAACTTTTTTGTCTACTTGGTGTGAGGAATCAGCCTGAGAAGTATTGCATATTCCTCCTGTATAAAAAGACTATCGTATTTTCGTAATACAGGCCTTTATATAAAACCATAATGATTTAAATGTTGGCCCAACTATCCAGAAAATATTAACCTTTTGCTCCCTGAAGCCCAAATTCCAATTTTTTTCCTAGATTGATAAAGTGATGATAAAGTAAATGTTCGATAAAGAATGTTGAATATGAATGTTGTGATATGATAAAGAATGTTGAAAGCATAGCTGCCTTCGAGGACAACCTAAAGAAACACCTTCAACAGAGGCCATCCTATAATCTTCAGGAGTACTATGATGACCGTTCATTCAACAGGTACCCATGACGACCACGCGCTGTCGCGCTAATAGTGGGATATCTACAAGTAACAAGTGAGTTCCTTATGAATGAAGGGCTTGTGTTCTATTGAGAGAATAAAATTAGCTGATCGGACACAACGGGGTTGTAGGGTTCACATCCACTGTCACATCGTACTGATAATTTTATAGTTCACAGCTGATTGTTTAACGCTCGTCCTGACCGCTACTTTGACTTCCGGTTTCCCCATACTTTTTCGACTATCACAGTCCGAGCTGACAGTGGATGTAGACACATAGAGACCCCACAGCAAAGCAAAACCAGGTATGTATAGAATCAAAAGCATTCCTGGGCTTTCTTCAGGGACTTTGTCAAGTGTAGAATCGAAGAAGAATTCATAATGACTCACGTTACAGAGCCTAATCCATATTGAATCGAGTGCAATGAGTTAACATACCTTACATAAGCATGGGCCCTCTCTGCATGATCCTTTAGTGCCGAAGGGTATGTGAAGCGCTTGCCACACAAATTGCACAAGTGCTTCTTCACAGAATGCATGTCCAGCTTGTGTTTAGTAAGTGATGTCTCCCTGTTGAATCCCTTGTTACATATGTCACACTTGAATCCCTTCTCATTCATATGTTGGCGAATGTGAGATTTAACAGTATGTTTATTAGCAAATTCCTTACTGCAATAAGCACAAATAAATTTATCGTTATTTTTGTAACTTTTTCCTGCATGTTTACTATTTGTGTGTGAATTTAGATGACATTTCCTATCAAACTTTTCACCGCAAATGTCACAAACAAACCGTTCCAATTGATCAGGATGATTCTCTTGAAATGATTGATTTTAAACGATTCAAAACTTTTATAAGATACAACCAGAGTTTCATTACACAGTTCACAGAAATGTTTAAATCCATCTTCTGTTTTGTTTTTATTGTGATTTGTTCGTACATGCGTATCAAGGTTTTGTGCAGTGGGAAATACTACCTGACAATAGATGCAAATCCTTCTCTTCTGATGTAGGGAAAGATGTTCAAGGTATTCTGTTGTTGTTTCGAGCCACACATCATTTTTACATATCACACAAATTCTTCTTTTGAATATACAACGCTTGAAATGTTCTCCAAGTTTCGCCGTACCCTTAATATATCTCTTACATAGAGATGCATCACAAGTCATCATGAAATGGTTGCCAATATGGATTCTAAATTTCTTTTCATTTGTCAAAATTTCACTACATTTGAAACACATGAATCCTGTAATAACATTCCCACCAGGGCCTGTAGAGGAGGTTTGGAATTTATTAAGATCAATTTTATTGTCTAGTATACTTTTCAATGTATCAAAATGTTTGTCAAGACTAGAATTTTTAAGCCGTCAATAAATTTTTTGAGTGTTTGATTTGGGGGGCAGTCCCAGTCGAGTTGCAAGTAGACCTACTGGTAGTGTTACTGCCATGCTGCAAACCGTGTACTCTGAGATGAAGTTTCAAATATTCTTCACTGTGATATGCCATTCCACATGCGCCACAAACAAACCCTCCAATAGTTGAAAGCTCTGAAACATGCTCTTGTAATTCTTCTATACTTCCATAAAACAAACAACAATCTGAAGAGCAATATTCCTTTCTATCCTTTTTCAAATGCTTCAACCATTCTTCTTTATCAGAACATTCAAATTGACAAGAAAAACATTCAAACTTATAATGACTTCGTTTGTGCACCTTGAATTTTTCAAAATCACTTCCAAAATTTTCATTGCATGTTGAGCATTTGAGTGTAACTGATTCATGTTTGTGCAAATGATTTTTTAAATGAACAAATACTTCTACAAAGAGTACCACAAACTGGACAAATACACATAAGATGATCAGCAACATGATTCATTATGGATTGCCTATCTCCATTCATGATTTTTTTACATAAAATGCATTTTAATATCAAGTTTAGCTTTTGCTTCTTGTCTAGCCAGCTGGAATAGTAGGGCATCAATGATATTTCGCCCTTCAAAAGCTTATTGATCCATTGAATTAATGTCCTTGTGATGTTGGGATTCTTCAAATCAAACGTTTCTGATGTGAGATATTCTCCAGCAAAATTCACCTTGTAATCATGTTCGTAATCAAATTTAGATAAATCAGGAAAAACAGTGTAAATCATGTGCTTGGAACCCATTTTGATTCTACAAGCAGGTGAGAAAATCTATTGCAGAGAAAATCTGAGTTTACGTCAACTTCCATCCTGTAATTGTGTTCTAAAAATTTTTTAATTCCGGAGCTAGAGGTAGCAGACAAGGTAATCGTGGACTTCTTATCACTCTGTTTCTTTGATTTCGGAAAGAGTCACACATATTATCCTCAGTAATCTTTGAGATTGGAAAATTATTACAATCCATATCGTCTCCACTAGTGATAGAAATTGAGTATTTTTCTTCATTATTGCAATAGTAATCATCATTATCGTCGTCTCCATAAGAAATTTCACTGTCGAAATTTCGAGTATCAATCAACGTTGTTTCAATATCATTTGAAAGGGATGCATCAGCTTCAGGTGATGAATCACTGTGAACATCACTGTTCACTGTTGAATTTTGCTTACTCACATCATTAGAGAGTTTGTTGAAGTTCACTTCATCACCCAATATAGGCCTACTTGTTGAATCGTTTTTTCCAAGCCCCAAATTAAGTAGGAGATTTGAATGTCTCATAGCTAATTCAGATTTCAATCTATCATAGTTCGTTAACGATTGATTCATTTTTCTCAATTCAATTTGTACTTGATGACAAGTATTCCTAAAACACCACAAATTTTCGAGTTTACTTACACACGATAAACACACTGAATGTGACAAATTATCACCTCGACTGACAGCTATATCTATCAAGTGTTTAATTTTATATTGTAGCATATTTACACAATCAAGCCTACTGAAAATATCTATGTATTGTTCACAAGAATGTCCACATAGCCTACAAATACGGGAGCTTTCAGAGGTCGACATTGTAGTTTCTCACAAGACAAAAAACTTATTTAATTCAAAAGTTTAAAATACCTTTGTTGAGGCAGGCGAGAGGAAATGAAAGCAATTGCCTTGCATTAAACACATCTTTCTGGGTATAGTCACAAAAATAGTTGTTCAAAGATCAATAATTGGGCCTATTTTACCGAAGATTTTTGCACTTTGGTCTAATAGTATTTAGCGACTGAGTGATCAGTGTACACTTCCTCTATTTGGAGCAATAAAGAATAATAATATTTTTGTGCCCAAGAATATTTTTGAGACAGACAAATGTTGGAGCCAGTTATATTGGCGGTAACAACAAATAATGTATTTCCGATTCCGATTCCACTACAGGGAGTCAGGCACAGCAACAGCATAACATAACCTAAACCTAAAGGTACGACTTTGGTGGTGCGGAACGTAAAGCTAGGATTTGGTTGGTGCGAAACGTAACGACCGTCGGTCGTTGCGTAAAAAAATGGCGGACTGCTTCTGTGTTAAATCATAGGACCGATTTCGTTCATGCGTATCACCAACGACCACGACCAACAGCCGCATCCGATGACGACCGTACTGCTCCAGAAGCAGTGTTCCGACCAGTCACAGTGGATTCTAACCTCAAATATATTGGGAGACTTGGAGAAGATGTAGTAAGTTATAATTGAGATGACCAGGAGGAAAATATTTATAATTATGAGGGATATTAATATCAAAGTTAATGGAATTTTGATTCAAATAGTACCAAAATGGTGTAATTTTCACTAGTAGATCTGGATATCATGAATGCAGATCATTGCGACTGGGCAGAGCCGGATTTAAGAGTATGCCGCCTATAGGCTAAAGATAAATTTGCCGCCTCCTTGAGGCTTATACTTTGCTTATTCCGAGTCGTTGTGGGTTAAGGGGGATACGTGGGTAAGCGGCAGTCAAAGCCAAATCAGTAGTAAGATAGTAGGATATATTTATATAGATGGGCATGTAGCAAGAAATATCTCGTGGACTTTATAGCAGTGGCGGATCCAGGGCATGATTTCGAGGGGGAGGGGGTGACAAGGAGGATTATATGGGGAACCTTTCGGGGGGTATGGAATATCCCCACGCGGAGAGGGGGTCCGGGAATATTTTGGAAAAATGTAACTGGAAAATTGTATTCTTATACAATCTAGAGTTTAAAACCTGATCATTTTTTGTAATTTAAATCGATAGTTTTTAATTGGATTTATTCATTAAATATACAGTGTTTCAGGAGAAATAATGAGCAATACTTCTCAGGGAAATTCCTTACACCAAGTACAGAAAAAAGCTGCATTAGAATCACCCCCCTAAAACGCTTTGTTATCAAGATAACAATGGCGGAAAATTGACAATTTTCAAAAAATATTCATTTTTCTAATTTTTAGAGGCTTTTTTGGGCTTTACAATTATTAAATCCTATTAGAATAATCAAATCCTATATTTACTATGTAGAATTAGCTGTGGGATTCAATGAAACCTGTTAGAAGTTTATAACTCCATTGGTTGTTGAAATAGTTGAAAAAAAATGCTGAAAAACACAATTTTTCATCAATTAAGGAACTGGTTATGAAATCATAAATTTGTATTTTTAATAGATGGAAGTTGAAGAGAACCCAATTCTAAAGCAAACTTTGAAAGGTGGTGATTGTTTAAATCCCAAATCTGAGAAATCGCGATCAAAAATTAGACAAAACATAGCACAAGTGGAAAATCAGTGTTTAGTGGCGATTTTTCGATTTTTTTTATCGAAAATAAACCTAAATAGAGCTACGAAAAATTAATATTTCTTGAAAAATGTCAATTTTCCACCATTGTTATCTTGTGACGAAGCGCTTTTAGGGGTAAGTCTCATACAACCTTTTTTTGCTACATGGTGTAAGGAATTAGCCTGAAAAGTATTGCACATTCCTCCTTAAACATTCTGTACCTATAAACTTCTCTTCTATGTGGCCAGTGGTATTTGTTATCCTCAATTTAGAAATAAATACACTTTTTTTGTCCTCGGATTCTTGAGGGGGGGTGGGGTTAATTGCCCCCTGTTAATTTCTTGAAAACTCCATAATTTCTCACAGGAATTATTTCGTTACTTTGAAAGCTAGTAACTTTGAATTGGAAACACTTGCATCTGTATTTCAAAATTCCTCTCGCAAAATTCATTCCTCTTTGAGACCAAATTCACACTTCTATGTTCAGTGGTTCATGTGCTACAGATTAAAAAAAAAACCTTAAAACCCCTAAAATTACATTTTATCATACAAAAGGGGCTGTATGGAACAGTTGGCATAGGAATTGTCCTTTCTCTTTGGATGTTGAGGTTCGATTCTAATTGCACCGTACTATTAGTGTATTCAGAGGTCAAAACGATTTTGTAATGCACGAAAATAATAGGCAACCACGTTCTAAGAATTACCAGTAGGTCATGTTATTCAAAGTAAATTCAGAAATCGTAGAGAAAATGTAATTCATTTTTTGAAATTTTTTATAAATTTTGATTTTTTTTAATTTGCCGCCTTGAAAATTTGCCGCTCTAGGCTGCAGCCTACTTAGCCTATTTAGAAATACGGCCCTGCGACTGGGTCGTGCCAAGGAAAATGGTTCTGCCGCAGCCGTATGCGTACATTGCGGCTGACGGTCGTTACGTTCCGCACCAACCAAGTCGTACCTTAACGATCGTCGGTCGTTGCGTAAAAAGAAGGCTTCTGTTTCACCCTCGAGAAGCACTCTTCCGACCAGTCGTGGACAGGGAGAGCGTGTCCAAATGATAATCAATTTCTCTCCAAAAATTTGCTAACATCTCTTTGGTAATGGTAATTGTCATGGGTGACATACAAACTGGTCTAAAGCACAGTGGTCTAAAAGCAATTAAAGTCAGCTGAAAAGCTTCAAAATGGTCCAAAGACCAGTTCACAGTGATGATTAGAGTTTCAGTGATGGGAAAAAAGGGAAAAGATAATTTTACCTTTACAATGTTTATATGTCGCGGTGCTGTTGACTGAGTAACGGTCAAATATTATAGGTTAGACTAGAAGTAAGACAACCCAAGGTATTATTAGATATTATTTTAATATAATTACCTTAATGGATATTTTTTTATTTTAAAGACCAATTCTGCCTAAAGTCAAGAAACAGTTTCATACCAGTGAAATACAATTAGCTAGGAAAGATACAAGTGGTGTCTGAATTATGATACCGGTATGTTGAGTTACAACAATTTTATTTAGAAGTCATATTAACTTACATTTATTATCCTCAAACATAATTCACTTATAGTGAATTAAATTGATTCTAAGCAAATCATTTTATTCTACTGTCTACAAGCAATAAACATGGAAGTGGAGAGGTAAGTAAATGTATTATGAAAGATACTAATTTTAAATGGAGAATCCTCAGAGAAACTTAATGAAATTTTAAATGAATACCATGTAAATCTATGCTACAGTTCAACTCAATGTAGCGTAATTGTTAACCTGAGAGGCATCTAGGTAACTATTTTATTTATTATACTGAATAACATTCTTTATTTACTCATTTTCTATGCGATACATTCAATTATTGTTTGGGTATTCGACTGAGAAATTTGAATCTGTTAGGCTACTATACTTGAAGATGATGTTCTGAAATTTAGATTGAAATGTATAGCCTATTTCCGCCGACTGTATTACTTTTTATTTTTAATAATCAAAACCTTATCATATGATATTAATGCCGGGGAATGTATGGATGCACAATAGGGTAGGCCTACTGTACGACATCTTCCATAAATGATTGAATGTTACTTAGGCAGGCTACTTATTAAATTTAGAAGCATGAGATTTATAACTTTATGTTCTTAATTGATAGCTTATTAATTATTATAACTATAACTATATCAATGAAATTTAATTTACTGGGTGCAGGTGAAGTGCCTTCAAGGACTTCCTAAAGAGACACCTTCAACAGAAGCCATACTGCAGTCTACAAGAATTCCATGATGACAGTGTATTCAACAGGGACGACCACGGCGCTGTCGCGCTACAAGTGGGATATCTACAAGTAAGTAAAATCCAGTTGAAGTATTTAGATGATAATTACTTATTTAAAACACCAGCGCTGCTCCAGAGTGCTTATTAGGTATTTCTACACCTTCATTCGTTTCCTAGTACAGGGTGGGGCAGAGCCGACTGACGAGTTTTGAAGGGTTATAAATAATGAACCGAACGACTTGAAAAACGGTTCATCTCATTCAATTTAGTGAATGCGATTTTTTCTATAAGACTATCATAAAATTTTCAAATCTTGCCTACACACCGTAGAAGAACTGAGAGAGAAATTCAGAGAAGAGATCCAGGCCCTACCAATCGCACTGTGCCAAAATGGGTTTGAAAACTTCTTAAATCGGCTACATTAGTTTATCGCTGCTGATGGCCGCCATTCAACTGATATAATTTTTAAAAAATATTATCAATAAAGACTATATCTCACACTGAATTGAATGAGCTGAACCATTTTTTCTAAGAAAATTGGTTCATTATTTATAACCCTTGAAAACTCGTCAGTCGGCTCTGCCCCACCTTGTACTATAATCAATAATATAGACAAAGGAGAGAAAGTTTTTGGCACAATTTTGGACATGGCTTGCGCATTTGACTGTGTACTTCACGATGTTCTGTTGAACTCGTTAGAGGCTTTAGGAGTACATGGAAAGGAGCTGACTTGGTTCTCATCTTATGTGATTGGTAGACAGCAATTTGTAGAAATAGAGCATACTCAAGAGAGCAGTAACCATATTTATAAGAAAAGTTATCGCTCTGACCTCAGAAGCTTGAAATATGGAGAACCCTTAGGGTCAATTTTGGGTTCGCTATTATTTTTGTGCTACATCAGGGGTATGCCTAATGTGGTTTGACCGCACGCTTCTGTATGTCTGTATGCGGATGATGCCAATATAATTTGTTCTTGTAAATCGACTGAAGATGTGGAGCTCTCATCCGCGATAGGCCTGCCCTCGATTAATGAATATTTGAATAGCCGAAATTTATTATTGAATTCAAACAAGTATATAGTTGTCCCTTTCAAGACAAGGCAGAGTAGGAATGAAAAATGCCCAAGCATAGCAGTAAATGGCGAACTTCTAGAGTCAGAAGAGAGAACAAAATTTCTAGGTTTGTTAATAGATAGCAATCTTTCATGGGATAGTCATGTTAGCCAAGTTATAAGAAAAATATCCCCAGGTTCATATGCTTTGCGTAGAATGTCCAATTTATGTAGTTTACATACACTGAAATCAATATACCATTCTGTAATACATGCGCATCTAGCTTACGGTCTATATATTTATGGCAGTACTAGTAAAACTAATCTCGACAAAGTTCTCCAACAGCAAAAAACAGCTTCAAGAATAATGCTCAACCTTGATAGAATTGACTCTGTAAAAATAGCTTTCACCCAACTTGGAATCTTGACCACTTATGAATACATATTTGATGTTATTATCTTCTTCAAAAAATATGCTGGTACAAACTTAAGGAATAACACACACAATTATAATACACGGTTCGGTCGAATTACAGAAAGTCACCGATTACATATTTTTGAGGAAAAAAAACAATTTACAGAGGAGATAAATATTTTCTGAAGTTACCAACTAGATTACAAGTATTAGAAGATTCTCAAATATTTCGAAAGAACTTGAAGGAATATCTGGTGAACCGATTGTTATATTGTTTAAATGAGTTTGACGCTAATTTTTAAATAAATTATAAACTTATTTTTTAGTCTAGTGATAGCCTAGCCTAGTTGTAAAATCTTTGACACTATTCAGTTGTACATGTACATATTTAAACGAATAAAGATAAATAAAAATTTCATAGTTCAGTTGAACTTTCAATTATAGTAAGATACCGCATGTCACTGACCGTCTAATTAATTTTGTACCATTCATTATATAGTTTTAGTTTTGTATTATACAAATTTTTGTATTATCATTGTCTTCTGTATAAATGATCATTTGTTGCCCTTTCTAGCCCAGCTTCAAGACATTGAGAAGGAAAGTTTCTATGACTTTGGAAGAGCCAAGCTGCACAACATCAACGTGAGGTGGAGAAGAGATGAGCAACTGACTGTCACGATCATGAGAGCCTGCTTGATCTCGTCAATCAGAGAACACCTTTCTTGAACACATCCGTTTCTTGAGAACAGTGTGGCACACTTCAGATCCCGCTGACTAGGATGAGGACGAGGACGCTGAGGCGGAATTTGGAGGTGAGTTTTTAACGAAGTTTTAACCAATTGAAAAAGAATATATTTGTACCTACTCTATATTCGAATTGAATAATTTATCAATGGCAGGCCACTATCTACAGTTTCTAAGTTGGGAAGGCAATGCTTTATTTCCTGCCTAGCTGTGAAAATGACGTGGAAGAAATCCATGATAGAGGCTCAACTTTGATTGTCACAGAACCACATATTCATAAAAAAGGAGACTATTCTTGTTTAATACTCAACTATAGTATGTCCAAGCAAAGAAGACTTGATCTAAAAAGTATAAATTCAATCTGAAATTGTAGAAAAATTTCTGATCTATAACTTGAGACCAAATTTGTACTTCACTGGGATACGGTATATCAACGAAAATACAGTCAAGAGTTTTCGACAGAAAGAATGTTTGTTTGTCAATGGCTCAACAGCCCATGAAGGGCCTAGGCCTACCAGCTGGTTGCCAGTTTCATATTCACTCCAGACAGAACGGAAAGAATACAGTCTAAATTACTTTACGAGTCTAAATTACCACGAGCACATTGTCAACACTCGTGTAGCACGAAAGGCACTCCAGCAAGGTAATTTAAACTGTTTCCATCCTGTTAAAAACTCCTGACTGCAATGTCGGTGATATATTATCCGAGTAAAACACACGGCTGCATAGACAGCCGCTCGTCGTGGATCAAGAAAACCACTTTCTTCGAATTTATAATTTTTGAACCAATATTGACCGAGCTGAAATCTTTTTCCCATCTGCCAATCTTCTTTGCTTGGACACAATATATTAATATAAACAAATTGAAACTATAGGGTGATTCAAAAAGAATGCCGGTTTTAATACATCAAAATTTTAATGTATCAGATGGTTATTTGAACGAAAAATCTGAAGTTCAAAATGTCCATCTGACTTTCCGATTTAATGTATGAGAAGTAATGGCATGCATGTGTCCTGTTCTGGCAAGATGGAAAAATGACTCTAGCTCGGTCAATATTGGTTCAAAAATTATAAATTTGGTCTCAAATTGTAGAAAACATTCTGCTCCACAAATTGAGACCAAATTTATGATTTTTGAACCAATAAAAATCATGAAGTCATTTTCCCATCTCGTTAGCAGGTACCAGATTATAAAGTGAATTACATGGACAGTATTGATGCGAGCCAGCGCTTTAGAGGAAGACACATGGGCGACATCATTTTTCATACATTTAATCGGAAAGTCAGATGAACATATTGATGAATTTATTTTCAGTTTTTCGTTGAAATAAACCTCCAAACTTGATACATCAAAACCAGCGCTCTTTTTTAATCACCTTATAGATACAGAATAGACTCATACATGGCAGACAAAGCTCTACGGTTTGAGAGAAATGACCTCCCATTAGCCAACTTTCATTCAAAAAGAACATATAACAATATTGTCTCAGGTGCATATTCTATTCAATATTGCTGTGCATATTCAATGCTGTGCTGTACTTTCTCAACAGTGGACACATGACATGGCAGGATTAATATGTCATGCTATATAAAAAATCAAGTGAAACTATTAATTTTAGTAGAGAAGGTTGTATTCAAGAGGGCAAGTAACATTTATCTCTAAATTATGAAAGGTTTATTAATAAACGTATTGTAATGTTTTCTCATTCTATTGGACTTTATCAAACAGATACTGCTCTTTAGAAAATTTCAATTTATTTCAATTTTGACTGTTATTACAGGTGACATTGTAAACTGGGAGGAGTATATGGGACAAGGCATTGCATTTGTGGAGGAAGTGCAACTTGCCGCTGCACCACAAGCAGCTCGAGGCGGTTGTGCTCAAAGAATGGGAAGAGGCCATTGGTGAGGGTCAAGGAGGGGGAGAGTGGGATGTGTCTATGTTGGTCGTATTCGGGGGGAAATTCCCATCTCTCCAGAGGATGTAAATAAAGGTCAGTTCCGGCATTGTGTAATATGCCTGGACGATCATTATACACATATTATATTTTTGCATCTTTGTATGTGTGAAGGATGAACCCAGCAGAATCCCGCACAACCAAGAAAAATGGTGCGATTCTATTGAACAATTATTTAGAATACTCTCCAAACTTTATTTTTTTCTACATACTTGACAATAGTTTTTCATTTTCTCCTCCAATGTGAATAAATTTTTGCAAAGTAAATCTATAGAAAATTAGCATCCAACTCAAAATAGAGATTCTTCAATATTAAAAAATAATACTTCTTTATTCACAATATTGTAAATATGTTAATTATTTGTTAGTTATATAGTGTATTGTGTATAATATTGTAAGTATCAGTATAATGCATTGAATGAATGTATAGTATAATGCATGAATGTCACTGTTTATCACTATTACTGATTATATGTTACTGTATTTATATAGACTAGCATTTGTGTATTGAATAAATTTGTACTACTGAAAGTAATTTACTGAGTATAATGACAATTTACTAATATTCCTTCTCACAAAACCTTTGTCTAGAGTCCTAGTATAATATATTATAGAAAGTGATAGGCTACTAATGTATCAGTCTACTAATATTCTCCCAGTCTGATAGATAGTTTTAAGAAGGCTATAATACTCAATATTCATATACAAAATACATTGCCCAAGAAACTTGCAACAAGATACGTAGGCCTATAATAACAATCAAAATGCATTCTATTATTTGATTTATGGTAACAATAATTCAATTGGAAAAATGAATCCTATTAGATTTTAATTTATGCTAAAGATTCAAATATTTAAATAATTATTAATTATACTATGCCGTTTTTATTAAGATATTTATGATGTTACAAAAATTTAAAGTAACTTATAAATCACTCATCATACGAAATATACAATTGACTCAATTTTAGTGTCAAAAATAATTGGGAAATAGAAAAATTGAACTTTGTTTTTATAATTTTATTTATTTCACAGATTACATTCCAAATTCTATAACATTATGAATAAATATCAAAGTATAGAAATGGATAGAACTAATAAATCATAAGACTAGCCTACTCACCCTTCAATTATTTCTGGTGTAGTAACTAGTCATACTAGTAAAAGTTATACATCATTAAAATTTTAATGTATTTTCACAGAGAAACCGATTTTATAAGACAAAAGATCTTCATCCCAGTGAAAATTCTTCACAAGTAAAATTATAGCGCATAGAAGAATAAGTTGTTCTTTCAATCTTATTGCTATTAATTCAAAATTTTAATAATATTCTACCTGGACCAGAATATTATAGTGAAGTGCGGAGAAACCACATAGGTAACCTTGTTTTGGACTTATCATGCAACAAAATTTAGGAAGAAATAGCACAGCCTATTTTTCTATCCTTGTTCATAATTATATTATGTTATGATTTGTGCTATCATGTCAATAAATAAATGAAATAAAATTGGTGACTAGCATGGGACCTGGAAACATCTACCGTTCTGCAGATCGCCCAAACCTGACTTATTGATCCCTAATTGAGGGGGTCAGCTCTGCATTTCGAGAATCGGTGGAGTGGCTACTCTCAAAGTAGGTAATATTGTGTAGTGATCCATATTGACTAAAAAACAACTTGTTGTCGAACCACTGGCTTTTTAAAAAATCTAGATAGACTACCGGGTTTTCAGTTGTTACACCATTATTAATATTTGGTAAACTAGAGACTTACCAGAGTGCAATAATAATGTTGTAACAACCGAAACCGGTTACTCGTTTTTTTATAAGTCTGTGGTTTGACAACATCTTGTCTTTTTATTCAGTATAAGAATGTATTACATTGATTAAAAACACTAAATTTTCCAATATAATACGTTTCATTTCTCAAAAAACAATGTAGCCTAGGGCTCTATAGAAAGGGCATTTTTATAGATCCCTAATGTAGCCTCTATGCATCATCAAAGGAGGCGGTGACACCTGATTTTTGTGTTATCACAATAAAATATATTATGATGAAAGATTATCATGATGTCCATATTTCCATGCCACATTTGGCAGAGCTGAGTAGTGAGTAATTTTGGTGTTAATACTTATTTAGGCCTACCTATGTATCTTCTATAATTCACATAATATGTTAGGTACCGGTAACTTTGCATCACTTGCAAATTTATTTATCCAATTAAAATATATTTCAGGTACCGTACTAGAGTACCGTATAATGACAGTACTGTATTTAATCTGGGGTGTGGAACAAGTTAACAAATTATTATTTTACATATTTGATTATAATAAAATTATTAAATAAATATAGTTATTTTTTGAGAGAATTATAAAAAAATAGGTAAACACCTTGAGCTGAGCTTATAATTATAAGAAGCTGAACAGCAAAAGTTGGTTGAATAAAATAATACTCATACATGTAGATATATGATAAAGGATTCATCAATGCTTAAAATGTGACTAGGTACTATTAATTTTTGAAGATTGATTCAATTTGTAAGTAAAATTAACTTTCATAATAGTAGTGAATAATGATTTATGCGATTTGAATTCTGGTACAAGCAAAATGGCGTCATGCTAACGCCTTTTCGATCTGTGCACTTTCAACATTTTCAACGATAATTTATTAAAAAAATACAGTTGTAATTGTTTTCTATATTCCATTAAGAAATTAGAAGTATATAATTGTCGAAAAATAATAATTTTACTCAATTTTCCAGCTTTGGAATGAATTCAATGCTGAAAACTGTTGATGATCCATGTACTGAAATATCGAAAATAAATGCTATTAAACATATTTATTGAGATATTTGGGATTATTTTAAATATATTATCATACATTATTATGTATAATTACTCAAATTTTGACAATTGTATGGGAATGGGAATATTTATGAGAATGGGAAACTGTGGAGTTTGTGTTTTTGAGGCACGTTGTGACACCACCTTTTTCTAGACCACTTTGCTTTAGACCAGTTTGTAGTTCGCCATTGTCATGCTATTAATGAAGCCTGTTTTTAAATGCTTCAGGTCGCGACTTTTATAAAATAAACAATGTTTTTTATGTAACCCCACAAGAAAAATCAAAGGTGTTAGGTCAGGACTCCTTGGAGGCCATAGCAAAGAGCCTTGCAGGCCTACCATCGATCTTTAAATTTTAGGCCTTTTTTCTGAAAGAATGCTGTTGTGTATCTCGACAAGTTAATCAATATATTATTGCTTTCCTCAGCTAGATGAACTCGAAACCATTGGTCAATTTCATTTCCAACAAGATGGTGCTCCCCCACACTTCATTGCATTGGTGACGGTCACTTTGAACAAAAAATTTGGAGATCAATGTAAGTTATAGGCTGGTAAGGACCTATGCTGTTGCGTCCAAGGAGTCTAGACCTGATACTTTGTGATTTTTTCTTTTGGGCGTTACCGTACATTAAAAACATTGTTTATTAAAAAAATTCGCGACCTGAAACATAAGTTATATAAGAAACAGGATTAAGGGAGTTGACAGGATTGATCAATAACAACCATAACCAGAGAATGTTTACAAATTTTTTGAGAAAGATTGATCAGCGTTTGAACAATTGTTAAGCGACTAAGAGTGCACATACTGAAATTTATTTATTATGTAGAAAAAAAATTGCATGGTTGCCTGTAAAGTCGGTATACGGGCGAAAGGGCGAAAAGCCGAAAACCACTCAAAGTCATTGTCACGTAAAGCCAGCCGTTGCCTGGCTGCTAGTGCTAGCAAACCCGGTATCGACAGTCCACATGCCTCGGACTGTCGATACGCGGCTTTACTCCAGTTTCAGCTCGGTCAATATTGGTTCAAAAATAATTATTGATTTGGTCTTGAATAAAAGATCGAAATTTTTCCTATAATTGAGACCAGATCAATAATGTTTGAACCAATATTGACCGAGCTGGAGACTGGAGTAGATAGTAGACTAGTAGTAGTAGCAAGACTCTTCTTTGCGTGAACAGACTGTACCTTGAGGCATTCGCGGCACATGCCTCGGACTGTCGATACGCGGCTTTACGTGACAACGACTTTGAGTGGTTTTAAAATTATTTTTATAATAAAACATATGATTTTTTTGTCAACATGATTGTTATGGCCAAACACTAACATGTGTATGCCTATCACTCTCTCTTGCTCTTCCACTTCCGGGTAATCACTTCTGTAACGCAATTTCTTGAAGTGTCACCCAGCAAACCAATTTATAAGACGTTGTCACGTCAAAACTTCTTGAGACAACAAATCAGATGAATGAGCAAAATAATTTGGTTTTTCTTCAAACCATCTTCAAAAACGCACCATTCTTTTACGATAACCCTGTATATTATGGGCTATAATTCATATTCACTGCCTATTATTTAATAATATTAATCCAAATTGCAAACTTAATTTTTTCTTACTTTTAGTTCCTTATAGTCCAGTACGGTACGCAGGGACTTTTGTAATGCTAATTTCTGCAAAAGGTGGTGTATGCGATTTTATTGGTTTATATTAATAGCTTCATTAGGGTCCCAATAGTGTGTTTTCGAAAAGTGCACACAAAATTTCCCTTGTCACCACCTACTTTTGAGTTTTGACAGCCAGAGACCCCTGCTCTAGGTGATAGAATTCTTCAATTTTGACAAAATTCAACTTATGATATACAAAATAGAACCGTCTTTACAAGCTGAAAACAATGAGCTATAGTTCATCAGGAACCTTTTACTCTTCATCTAATTCTTTTACTTGGAATGGCTTTTGCACTGTTATGTCCGGTTTTTCCAAGCACACTCAAATTTGAGGGCCCTCAAATTTACTAGAGTTTACTAAATTTCTTATACTCATCATAGAAAATGTCAGCTGTTCATCAAAATTTGAGGGTCCCTCAGGCCTCAACTTTGAGTGTGCTTGGAAAAACCTGGCATTATAGTCTCTCATCTTACTTTTTATAGAAGTAGATGTGTAAACAACCTCAAGCAAACATTAGGTGGTTGTAACAACCTTGAATAAATGTCTCAAACTTATCTAAAACGAGGTGGGAGAGCAAACCCCTTATTGTACATATAGCCTAATAGGTCTACTGGTGAAATTATAGTACAGTAGCCTATAAATAAATTGTATAATAGATTTGGGAAGTAAAGTAGAAAAGATGGTGAAATAACAATTTTTAAAGTAATGAAATGAAAGATGAAAACATCAATTTTAAAAGTAATTTCTATTATCTTCAATATAATTAATATTAGTGAAATCATAGTATAAATAAATTGGTATAAACCTCCAGAAGTTGACTTGTGATTCAACTTACCCGGTCTCTGATGGCCGAAATTTGTACTTAGTGTCTATATCTAGCGCATGCGCAATACCAAGGCGCATTCCTTTGGCAAGACACTCGTATGTCAATTGACTAGAATTTTCAATTTCATCATTGATTTATCAATAATATTGTAAATCTATAAAGTATTTATCAGTTTGGAATAGTTTAAAAAATGTATCAGTCAATTTGAAAGCATTTCCATCAAATAATCTGATATCACTAGGCTTATAGGTTAGGTTTAAGCTATCAGTCTGTATCCGCCATCTTGAATTATCTCCTCTCGAGTCGATTCCGAGTCACAAGTTTCCAGGAGAAGAATAAATAGGAAACCATTTCCTTCAGAATTGGAATAATTGTTATTGAAATTTATCACACAACATTTCCTCTTGCACTTTGACATCTTTTCTTTGAAAGTAAGTAGTTTTTCTATTCGCAGGTATTCAAAATCAAGCAAATGTAGCTACATGCATTTGAATTTAACCGCGCTTAGGCTATAGACGTTAGGCCCATTCTACACGGGCGTAGCAAACGCGGCGTTAACGTCGCGTTGGCAACACGTGCTCGACAGAACACATTGTGTTGAATGGGCTTGTCTACACAAGTGAAATAATCACACGTTTTCACAACGTTAGCAGGCGTCAACGCATTGCCAACATCGAGGTCAGAGTTAGCAACGCGTTGAGAATGCGTGATTATTTGCTTGTGTAGACAAGACCATTCATCACAATGTTGAGCGCGCGTTGATCAGCTGGGTTTTGTATCACTTTTTCTAGGTTAGGTTCATCAGCCATTTTGATTTTCTCTTCACGCGTTTGCTATGCCTTGTGTAGTTTGCAAAAAATTTTGACACGTTAACGCCGCATTGGCAACGTCGCCTAAGGCCCATTCTACATGGGCGTAGGAAACCCGGCGTTAACGTCGCGTCGGCAACGCGTGCTCGACAGAACACATTGTGTTAAATGGGCTTGTCTACACAAGCAAAATAATCACAAGTTTTCACAGCGTCAGCAGGCGTCAACGCATTGCCAACGTCGAGGTCAGCTGGGCGTTAGCAACGCGTTGAGAATGTGTGATTATTTTGCTCGTGTAGACAAGACCATTCAACACAATGTGTTCTGTTGAGCGCGCGTTGATTAGCTGGGTTTTTGTATCACTTTTTCTAGGTTAGGTTCATCAGCCATTTTGATTTTCTCTTCACGTGTTTGCTACACCTTGTGTAGTTTGCCTCAAGTGCATTTATTGTAGACTGGTTGCGCTGGCCACCTTGCCGCAGCTGGTCTATAATAGATTTGTAAAATAAAGTGAAAATAATTTGTGAAATAATAAATCATTCATCTTAAAAGTAATCTTTAAAATAATTATCAATATTAGTGAAATTATAGCATAAATATACTGGTATAATAGATTTGTGAAATGTAGTAGAATAAATTGGTAAAATTAATATTGAACAGGATGCAGAACAAAAATATGATTTCTAAAATATAAATTTTCCTTTTTAATGTAGAATTATGCATACAGTGCCTACTGATGAATTATAGTGATATAGAAACAAATGTGATGATATGGGGTGTGTTCATAATAATAATAATAATCAATATTGGCGTTTCAACGCTTTTGCTGATCATCAGGTTAAACTTGAACTTATAAAGATTTTACATTTTTCAATTCCAACAGTTTTAAGTTGAATATTTGCATTTGTCACACAACACTATCAAGTTAACAATAAAATTTTTCCGAAACTTCACTGATGTTCGTCTTTATTGAGGTTTTTCAACTACCATAATTAAAGTTTTAAACCTCATTTTTCGAGGGGCTTCTACATTAATTGATGAAATAGGTGTTTTAATCCCCTTTCTTAATTTGGGAAGGTTATTAACAGCAAAGGCAGACACACGCTATCTGTTAATGGAACTCTCAAAGGTATAGTCTGCTAAAGCAAAGAAGACCCTCTGGCAAGATGAGAAAATGACTCCAGCTCGGTAAATATTGGTTCAAAAATTATTGATTTGGTCTCAATCGTAGGAAACATTCTGATCCGCTATTCTAGACCAAATCAATATTTTTTGAACCAACATTGAATGATCACTGAAGAATGTGAAAAAACTATTGAATTTTGGAAACAAATTGGCTGTAGATTTGATAGTGTTGTTTGATAAATGCAACAATCGAATTTATTACTCAGTTGCTCTCTCATTTTATTCATAATTCGAAAGTGTACAGTAATTTGAACCTGATGGATAAGATAAAGCAACGAAACCCCAATATATTCATCAGTAAACTTCTGGAACAGATTATTGATACTATAGAGACTATTATACGGTAGTAATAGTATCAATGTAGTACATAAAAGAATCATTCCCTACAGAACTGTAGTCTGTACTACTGACTCATGAACAGTAGACCTCATGCAGTAACAGAGTATCTGATGTACTCTCTCATTCATCGTGAACTAAGGTCGGAATAGTCAATACTCACAGTGTCACACTTTTAGTTAGCTGGGTTGAATCCACCATACTTTTGCCAAATCTTATAAGATTCTCATTGAAATGTCACACTGATAATACTGAAATATTCACTTGACACCTACAATATTGCCCTAGTATTTTTCACATAATTGCAAAGCTTTCAGAGTTGAATTGGGAGATAGATAATATTTTAGTTTTGAAGAAGTTGGTACATCAAGTGAATTGGTATAATCGATCCAAGCAAAGAAGATATTCTGACAAGATGAGGAAATGATTCCAGCTTGATCAATATTGGTTTGAAAATTACACATATTGTTTTAAAATTGAGAAAACATTCTGATCTACAATTTTAGACTGAATTCATCTAAAAAGATCAGAATGTTTTCTACAATTTGAGACCAAATTTATCATTTTTCAATCAATATTGACCGAGCTGGAGTTACTTCCCATCTTGCCAGAATATCTTCTTTGCTTGGTCAGACTATACATACAAGGTTGCCTGTAATCCCACATCAGAATTAAAAAATTTGGAAAACAATTTTCATTTCCACAATTTTTCATGAAACGCTTCACACTCTTGTGATTATACAGTTAGTGTAATAATTGCTATTGATTATTATTGATACCAATACTTGTGTTTGGTTGCTATAGCAGAATTGTGAAGTGAAGATTTCGTGCTCTAAATTCAATAATTCCTGATCATGGATTAGTGCTTCTAGTGTTCTTTTTTATACTATAAAAATGATAACTTTTTTTTTAAATGATAAATATTAAAATGATAATTTAAGAAATGATAATTTATCATATTTAAATGATAATTTTTTTAAACTAAATAAAAACAAGAACATTTTGCATAATGGGAAATTGAGGTAATGTCGAATGTGGAACTTCTTAGGAACTCTCCAATAATATGCCATACGTTAATAATAATAAAAGCCTACTAATATAAATTCCTTCCTCAATAATAACTCTAGAAAATCAGTCTTGAGCCAACGTCGCATGTGATGTATCTAATGACGCTTCAAATGAGGTCCATTTCATAATCCTGGAAAACATAGTAAATTATTATTAAATGTTAATTACGTGAATCAAACAAAATATCAAGAATTGGAGGAGCGAGAGCTGGAAACAAATATGGTAAAATCTATCTTTCAAGATAGACTCCGGGAAGCACTGCTGGCTGAGGGTCAGGACCCAGATACCTTTTTGTTTGAAACAGATTTGGGAGCTCTGGTGAGTACATTGGAGAGTAAATTTGAAGAAAATAAATCAGCTTTGACAAATTTGGAGAGTAAAATGGAAGAAAATAAATCAGCTTTGACAAATTTGGAGAGTAAAATAGAAGAAAATAAAACAAATTTGGAGAGTAAAATGAAAGAAAATAAGTCAGCTTTGACAAATTTGGAGAGTAAAATAGAAGAAAATAGAATATCCTTGGAGAGTAAATTTGAATCTTTGAAAGGAACATTTGAAAGAAAACTACAAGAAAATAGTAAAATTTTGGAAGATAAATTTGAAACAAAACTTAAAAGCATGGAAGATAAATTTGATAAGATGATTGAAGAGCTGCAAAATAATAACACTAGTGGAGCAAGAGCAACCTTGGAGGTGGATGATAATGCTTATCTAATTGAAAAGGATACTTCAGTAAATAACTGCAATGTGCCTATTATCATGCCTAATTATCATGGTGGACTACCAACGTTTGATGGAAAGACTCCATGGGAAGATTACCATATCTTGTTAGATGTGTATGCCATATATATGGATAGACATCTGCAGCAAAGGCTGATAATTTGTGCCTATCACTTCAGGGAGATTCACTGTCAGTACTCCAGACGATTCCAAAGTCTGACAGAGGAAACATTGGTGAACTGTTGAAGCATATGGAAATGAGATTTGGCCACCGACACATGTATCAACTACACCATTCAGAATTGAGGAACAGAATCCGGAAGCCAAATGAGTCACTTCAGGAATTTGAAGCTGACATAGCTTGCTTGGTGAGGATTGCCTACTCAGCATCAGGGGATGATGAAATGAAGGAGAGTATGGCAGTTGATAGATTCCTGGATGGTCTAAGTGAGCCAGAAACCCAACAAGCTGTTAAACTGGCTCGTCCTCTGACCCTCAGTGAGGCATCAACTCAGGCCCTGGAATTTGAAGCTGTGACACAATCTGTGAGGAGCCATGCACGTGTTCACCCAGTATCAGGAGAAGATAGCCATGAGGAGCTGGTGGAGGAAATAACAAAGAGGATTTTAGAAAAACTCATGACTGCAAAGAAGGAGATAAGGTGTTGGGGCTATGGAGAGAGGGGTCATCTACAAAACAAATGCCCAAAGAAGTCAATGTCTGACAAGAAGCAGGAAGGGAAGGAAGCAGTTGCTAACAGGATAACTGTAGCTATAGGCAAACCTGGGGAGGACTTGGAATAAGAAGACTACACCAGCAATCTCCAGAAGCAGATGGATGAGATTCATGCAACCATCTGCACAAACATCCAGGTCACCATTGACATGATGAAGCAGCGCTATGACATTAGGGCCAACCATGGAGGATACCAGGCTGGTGACATGGTATGGTTGTACAATCCTCAACGACGTTGTGGATACTCTCTGAAGTTGCAAACCTCCTGGGATGGACCTTATAAAGTGGTCACAAGGATCAACGATGTGGTCTACAGGATCAAGAAACCAAGAGGTACTCCATACATTGTTCACTTCAACCAACTGGTGCCTTATCATGGAGACAATGCTGCAAGGGGAGTTCAAGAAGTCAAGGCTCTTCATCCTGCCATCTCTGATTTTGGAGGATTCATGGCCAACCTAGGGATGTCACTGGAAGAAGGAAATGTCACCATCAGTCACCAGGACTTATTCACCCTATCAAAGAGCTATGCTTTGGCACATTGCATTGCTAGGAATGTGGGAGCTTCAAGAGGAATTGCTACAGTCTTCAGGACAAAGTTTGGACAATTGGATGAATTGAATCTTCAGAATCTGGCTGTGGGGAAAGCACTTCATCTTCAGGATCAGAACCAACATCTGTTTTATTTGGTGACAAAAGACCAACCCCAGAAGGAGTCAACATATCAGGCTTTGTGGCAAAGTCTGATGCATCTACAAACTCACCTTCAATTCCTAGGAGTGAAGCAGCTTGGAATCCCAAGACTGGGCTGTGGCTATGATGGATTGGATTGGAAGATTGTGAGACCAATGATTGGAAGAATCTTCAAGGGCACTGGAATAAGCATCACCTGTTGTTGTGTCTTCAACCCATAGGCGGTTACACAAGTCAATCCATTGGTGCCAGCTTCTACTGTTTGTACTTCCTGACTCAATCTGGACTGTTCTGGGACAGAACAGTTTTAAGGAGGGGCAGTGTTACGGAATTGGACAATGTCTGATGGCCTTGAGACTGTGATATGCCAAGTGATGGGCAGGCGGGGGGATAGGAGGCTTTGTGTCAACAAATAATCGCCTTGTTTTGTAAACAAACAATTATCCGGAAGCCTCTGGAAGTAATTATAGGCCTACCAGCATTTTCTAGCACTCTCTACTCATTTCTTGTACCTTCTAGCAAGTTCATACCCTTTTATATAGAGATAGGAATGTTTGCAGAGAGTCAGTCGTACTTGAACATTCAAACGAGTGTGTCAGTTGTATCGTGTGATAGACAAGCTGGACGTTGTATAGAGACACTCTATAGTTATATTCATTCTGTCAGTTCTTATTTCTTCTTAGTGTAACGTGATCACTGTTCATCATTTCTTATTCAGTGCATTCTTAACTTAGTGTAATTTGTATTGTGAAACGTTATAAATTCTTGTGCTATCTTCTGTTCCGTCATAGATTATCTTTTTCCAGTGTGTTATAGCATAACACACATAACACACGTAAGTATAAGTGGAAACCCGTAACAATATCATACGGTACAGCATGTAAGTTTGAGCGGAAATAGAATAAACTTGCTAGATTAATAATAATACGGAAATTTATTGGAATAAGTAATGAAAGATATAAAAAAAAATACAAAATAAGAAAATATGTGGGGTACAACTCAATTGTAATAAGTTGTTGAGAAATTTTAATAATAATTAATAATTTAAAAAGTTCTGTTCAAGTTTGAATGTTAGGCTTTCACCTAAGGCATGCAGTGAATGTAGGAAAGTCTCTGCGTTCTCTTTACGATTTAAATAAAATTTGATTTGAATATCGGCATAGTATATTTCAATTCATGCAATGGATATAGCTCATCCTTTTTCGTCGCGCTGAGCTCAGCAAATCACTTTTATTCACACACTATTTCACTGGCAATGAATGGCGACAAGTATGTTGAAAGCTCCACATCAAATATATTTCTCACGTCTTTATTTTTTTATAGAAAAAATAATTATTAGAGGACGCAAAAACTGAGGCTACTAATGTATTCAGGGACATTCAGATTAACATTTAAGTTACAGATAATTTATATTTAATACATTCAACAAATAGACTATGGAATCGGTGGTCCTTTAGGCTATCTAGCTCAATTCCAAGTAGTCTCTCCTTCTCTTCCAGTAATAGGAAGTTGAAATTAAAGAAGATTCTAGAAAATTCGGCTCACATGACCTTCATCTGACCAATCACATCCCAGTGCCAAAGATTTCCACCAATAGGAAAATTTCCATGCAGTTCTAGGCTCAGGGATGTAATTGGCAGGTGAACAAAATGATAAATTAATAAGCAGTAGCAAGGGTAATGAGCAGATTTCAAAATAACACAGATTATGACAAAATAGAACAATAACAGGTAGATAAAGGGTATACCTGCAATCAGCTGGTGACTGATAATGCCAAAATAATTTAGGCGGGATAAAGGCACCCTAACCAATAAATAAAAATGTAAACAATGAAGTGCTAGCATTTAGGCTGCAATGTACTATTGAGCAATGTATTTGACAAATTAATAAAATTGTGATTTTATGATCTAATTGTAATTTAAATTGTGATTAATATGTCATCAATGAATGTGAGTATTAAGTGTCAGTGGCTTGTCAATTATTCCATTAATTACAATAATTAATTTTAAGCTCAATAAGTGGGGTTTGCATCACCACAATAGCTATGATTTGTAGCAAGTCGAATGTGAGAACACACACAAGAAACGCATCCAATAGAACAGCTGATGAAAAATCATTTCAATGTTTTCAAATGGACTCATTTTCCTACTCTACATAATTGCCAGTTTCAAGGCCATGGCCTAATATTAAATGAAGCTATGGTTAATTCAGAAAGTACTTGATATTTTCTTGAATGGCAATTGGTCACACAGCTCAAGACAGTGGAACTAATTAGGTAATATCATAGGATAAGCATTGCACTGGTATTATACTTACATAGAAATGATTTTCCATTCTAGGATACGAGTCTTGGAATGGATTTCCTGTATAAGTCATATGTGAACTGCTTGCCTGTGGGTGATGTGTTGTATTTTGAAACTCATACAATGCTGATCCATAATTTCTTGTACTGGTAGTAATCGAATGGGAATTATTAGCTGGTTCCTCAGAACTTGTTGGTTCGTGATTCTCAGTAGAAATCGGAAGTTTAGTAGCTGCTTTTCTCTTAGACCCGGTTGATCTGTAAAATACACAAATGATACAAATTAAAACACAAAAAATGTGTATTTTTTAATTGTTTGTATATATTATTTTTGTTGGGTGTTGCTACTCTCCGTGAAATAATACAAAAAAAATTGAGCAGTTGAGTAGCACAATTCTACAATTTGATGTCTGTGTTTTTTAGCCTTTATTGTATAATTTCTCAAATAAATGAAGTATTTCTTTTTGTAATATTTCCTTTTTCTTAGAAGGTTTTCAGTTTATTGATAGATAATTGAAGTTTTTCAGTTTATCAATAGATAATTTGACACCTTGTGAGATCGGACTCCCAAACTTGGACACTGTTGAAGAATTTATACTTCAGATTCATACTTCAGCACAAATAAACGAAAGAAATGAAATTAATGCCACGTTTACACCGGAATGTTAATAACATTGGTTAATAACTTATAATAAGTCATATAATATATCAGTCTATATAATATGTTATTCTATATGAATGTTATTCACAAAAGTTATTGAACAAATGTTATTAGGTAACATTCTGGTGTAAATGTGGAATAAGATTCATAAAAATAAACGAATTTTTTATAGAATTTTACAAATTTTAATGTAAATACCATGAATAACTCATTTGTATGAAATTTCTACTTATAACAAAAACAAGTTATTTATTAGAATACAGTATTTTTATTACAGAATTAATTTTGTTTATTTGTGTATTAGTTGTAATTAATTTGGAAATGACTCTTTTGAGCTAAAACATGCCATGCTGAAATGAAAATAATTTGAAAAGGGTACTGTGATTCTTATTTTAAATGAGGATCCTTATGAATGAAGGGTTTGTGTTTTATTGAGAGAAAAGAATAGCAGATCAATGGCAAAGAGATTTTAAGGTTCACATCCACTGCCAGATTGTTTGCAGCTGATCATTCAACAATCGCCTGCTGGTTAACAGCTACTTTAGACCAGTGGTCACCAAATGGCGGACCGCGGTCCGCATCCGGATCGCCAGCTAGTTTTGTGTGGACCGCGATATCATACCGATCTCAACGAAAAAAACTTGAAATAAATCCCATAACAAAATCCATAAGAAATCCTTTCAAGTTCAAATAAAATTGAATTATTAAAAACAATCTTAACAGTAATTTAACACCAGCAGTGTAACCAAATTAGAAAGGAGATAGCTCTTTCAATGTTATTTTATCTTTGTATTTCAATAGGTGAAGAGAAATATGCCTAGTCAAGGAATAAAAAATTAGAGAATAGTATTGACAATTTTATGAGTAGGTAACATTCTTCAAATAAATAGAATGACTTCTTTATTTTAATGACGTGGCTAAGAAATAAATAGAATAGGCTAAACAATAAAGTAATTTTAATTTGTTATTTGTATTGTGCAAGAAAATAAATTAATTCTTATTACTTTTCTAAAGCCAATTCCAATTGGAATAATGATCTTTATTTTTATTTTAATATATCAATGGCATAGTATCAAACTTCAATAAATTTGAAGAAATTTTTTTTTGCTGCGGATGATGCCCACATAAGTATTCAATTTTACTTGTGTGTGGATAATGAAATGTGCGAGGGTGATTTATGAGGTGCATAAGGCATAAACGCCTATGCCTCTGGTGGGATTCGAACCCATGACCGGGTAGTGCTAGCGGACTGAAGGTTGTATTGTAACGCCCCAGTCCACTTGGCCAACCCGGCCGGCAACATTACCATCGAAATGCATACAGATCCATCCCAAATATTCGAATATTAATTAAAATTGATGTAGTTAAACAAATAATTTTTTTTTAATTTCCGGGGAGAGCAACGGGGGGGGTGGTGTTGCCCCTCAGTGGTTTCCCCTGAATGGACCGTGGAAGCTCGCCAAGACTTTGAAATGGACCTTCATGAAACTTAATTGGTGACCACTGCTTTAGACTACTGGTTTCTCCCATACACTTACACTTTTTGACTTCAAAGTCCAAACTGACAGTGGATGTAGTCACTTGGAGACCCCACAGGCCACAGAAAAGCAAAAATCAGATATACATAGAATGAAAGGCATTCCTGAGGCTCCCTTCAGGGACTTTGACAAATGTAGAATCGAAGAAGAATTCATAATGACTTCCATATTGAATCGAGTGCAATGAGTTAACATACCTTACATAAGCATGGGCCCTCTCTGCATGATCCTTTAGTGCCGAAGGGTATGTGAAGCGCTTGCCACACAAATTGCACAAGTGCTTCTTCACAGAATGCATGTCCAGCTTGTGTTTAATAAGTGATGTCTCCCTGTTGAATCCCTTGTTACATATGTCACACTTGAATCCCTTCTCATTCATATGTTGACGAATGTGAGATTCAACCGTTTGTTTATAAGCGAATTCCTTACTGCAATAAGCACAAATAAATTTATTGTTATTTTTGCAACTTTTTCCTGCATGTTTACTATTTGTGTGTGAATATAGATGACTTCTCCTATCAAACTTTTCACCGCAAATGTCACAAACAAACCGTTCCAATTGATCAGGATGATTCTCTTTGAAATGATTGATTTTAAACGATTCAAAACTTTTATAAGATACAACCAGAGTTTCATTACACAGTTCACAGAAATGTTTGAATCCATCTTCTGTTTTGTTTTTATTGTGTTTTGACCGAATATGAGTTTCAATCTTTCTTGCATTGGGCAATACATCCTGACAATAGATGCAAATCCTTCTCTTCTGATGTAGGGAAAGATGTTCAAGGTATTCTGTTGTTGTTTCAAGCCATACATCATTTTTACATATCACACAAATTCTTCTTTTAAATATACACCGCTTGATATGTTCTCTAAGTCTTGGCATGGCCTTGAAATATCTCTTACATACATCACAAGTCATCATGAAATGGTTGCTAATATGGATTCTAAATCTCTTTTCATTTTTCAAAATTTCACTACATTTGAAACACATGAATCCTGTAATAACATTCCCCCCAGGGCCCGTAGAGGAAGTTTGGAATTTATTGAGATCGATTTTATTGTCTAGTATACTTTTCAATGTATCAAAATGTTTGTCAAGACTAGAATTTTTGATGTGGTCAATAAATTCTTTTGAGTGTTCGATTTGGGGGGCAGTCCCAGTCGAGTTGCAAGTAGACCTACTGGTAGTGTTACTGCCATGCTGCAAACCGTGTACTCTGAGATGAAGTTTCAAATATTCTTCACTGTGATATGCCATTCCACATGCACCACAAACAAACCCTCCAATAGTAGAAAGCTTGGAAACATGCTCTTGTAACTCTTCGTTACTTTCATAAAACAAACAACAATCTGAAGAGCAATATTCCTTCCTATCCTTTATCAAATGCTTCAACCATTCTTCTTTATCAGAACATTCAAATTGACAAGAAAAACATTCAAACTTATAATGACTTCGTTTGTGCACCTTGAATTTTTCAAAATCACTTCCAAAATTTACATTACATGTTGAACATTCAAATGAGACTGATTCATGTTTGTGCAAATGATTTTTAAATGAACAAACACTTCTAAAAAGAGTACCACAAACCGGACAAATACAGATAAGATGATCAGCAACATGATTCATTATGGATTGCCTATATCCATTTATGAGTTTTTTACATAAAATGCATTTTAATATCAAGTTTAGCTTTTGCTTCTTGTCTAGCCAGCTGGAATAGTAGGGCATCAATGATATTTCGCCCTTCAAAAGCTTATTGATCCATTGAATTAATGTCCTTGTGATGTTGGGATTTTTCAAATCAAACGTTTCTGATGTGAGATATTCTCCAGCAGAATTCACCTTGTAATCATGTTCGTAATCAAATTTAGATAAATCAGGAAAAACAGTGTAAATCATGTGTTTGGAACCCATTTTTGATTCTACAAGCAGGTGAGGAAATCTATTGCAGAGAAAATCTGAGTTTACATCAACTTCCATCCTGTAATTGTGTCCTAAAAATTGTTTAATTTCGGAGCTAGAGGTAGCAGACGAGGTAGAAGTAATCGTGGACTTCTTATCACTCTGTTTTTTTGATTTCTGAAAAGAGTCATAATTATTATCTTCGGTAATCTTTGAGATTGAAAAATTATTACAATCCATATTTTCTTCACTAGCGATAGACATTGAGTCGTTTTGTTCAATATTGCAATAGTTATCATCATCATCATCATCATCATCGTCCTCACGAGAAATGTCATTGTCAGGATTTTGAGTATTAATTAAATTTGTTTTAATATTATTTGTAACTGATACGTCAGCTTCAGTTGATGAACCACTGTGAATATTAGTGTCAGTTGAATTTTGCTTACTATTTACATCATTTGAGCGTTTGTTGAAGTTCCCTTCCTTACCCAATATACTTATTGAGTCGTTTTTTCCAAGCCCCAAATTAAGTAGGAGATTTGAATGTCTCATGGCAAATTCAGATTTCAATCTTTCATAGTTTGTTGACGATTGATTCATTTTCCTCAGTTTAATTTGTACTTGATGACAAGTATTTCTAAAACACCACAAATTTTCGAGTTTACTTACACACGATGAACAAACTGAATGTGACAAATTATCACTTCGACTGACAGCTATATCTATCAAGTGTTTGATTTTATATTGAAGCATATTTACACAATCAAGCCTACTAAAAATGTCTATGTATTGTTCGCAATAAAGTCCACAAAGCCTACAAATACAGGAGCTTTCAGAGATCGACATTTTAGTTTCCTACAAGACAACAAACTTATTTCATTCAAGAGTGAAAAATCTGTTATTGAGGCAAGAGAATAAGAAAGCAATTATTGTCAAACACATCTTTGTGGGTAAAGTCATAATAATATAGTTGTTCAAAGTTCAATGATTGGGCCTATTTTATCGAAGATTTTTGCACTTGGGTCAACTAGTATTTACCGAACTAATGATCAGTGTACACTTCCACTATTTGGAGCGATAAGAATAATACTATTATATGCACTAGAATAATATTTTTTGAGAGTCAAATAATCTTAAATTGCAGTAAATAACATAGACATAACCCAACTACCCAACCCAGCCACAGGCCCCAGTAAACGTAAAGGTACGATTTGACTTATGCGTAGCGTAACAACCGTTGGTCGTGTTTAATCAGCTGTTGCGAATCACAACTCTTCTGAAGGACTATTCAAAATATAACAAGAGCTGTGATTGGCTACAGCTGATCAACCACGACCGACGGTCGTCGCGTTACGCAGGAAGCAAATGCAAATGCAAATCGTATCTTAAAGAACGTTACGGTGGCGGTATGGCAACGAGACTAGCGCGCCCGGTGTATTAAACATGTACTTGGCAGCTGCCTCTAACCGCGGTTTATTCAAGTACATGTAGCTACATTCGTATAAATTTTTGCAATGATGACACCTGAATCTGCCCAGTGAATATAAAGTATATTCTTTATACTCTCCATATTCTTTGACCTGACCTTGAAAAAAATTTGGGGTGCAAACCCCTCCTCTGGGGGTGAATTTTTCAAGTTTACAGATTTTTCTGGTTATGTGCTCGACTTCCTCTTTCCAAAGATGTACAATTTATTTCTCCCAGATATTGGCAAGTAGGAAATCTTTTTGATTAGTCAGTTTGTAGCTTTATAGTACCGTATAAGGAGGTAACTTCGGTAACTGCAATTGGAATTTTAATACCGTATTATTTTTATTTCACTAGAGTTTTATTAACAGACCTTTTTTTGCCAGCCTCAGAGGCACAGTGGGCTAGGGCGTCACAACCTTCAGTCCGATAGCACTGCCGCAGGTCTGGGTTCGAATCCCAGTGGCATGGCTGTTTTTCACCTCATCATTCACCTTTGCACTCATGATCCATTACCCACGCACAAGCTAAAAATCTGGTGTGGCACACTCACACAACTTTCCTTGCCATTTACATTTGCGTAATACAATATACAACCTATCTATACCTAGTCATCAGCAAGTGCAAATTTCATTAGGCTATTACTTCCTCATCTTCCAATACTGTGAAATTTGCACACGCTGATGACGCCTCGCGCCTGCCGGCGCTTCAGCTCATCATGTGTGATTTGAAATTTTTACAAACCCAAAATGCCTCGCACCTGTCGGCGCTTCGGCTAGATGTTAGCCAAATTGACTTGGATTTTGAATAAAGGTTTTTTTCTGTAATATTCCAATACATCGGATCAAAGAGGTGGAATAGATAATTGATCATTTGAATCCATAACTCTACTATTTTACCAATAATTTATTATGAAACACCAATACTTTTTTTGAATGTAATTTTTGTCTCCTTTAAACCCTGATTTTGATTGCCTTGTTGCGAGTTTGGAGTGACATCAATAGCCTACACAACCTTAAGTTTTCCAGTATGGGGTGGCGCCCTGCTTATCTGACGCAAAGGGGACTCAGTTGATAGAGCACATAATTGACTATACAGGGTGTTTCAGGAGGAATGTGCAATACTTCTCAGGCTGATTCCTTACACCAAGTAGACAAAAAAGTTCCATGGGACCAACCCCCAAAAACACTTTGTTACCGAGATAACAATGGCGGAAAATAGAGATTTTTCAAAATATATTAATTTTTCTAATTTTTTAGAAGCTTTAGTGAGGTTCTAAAATAATCAGATCCTATGTCAAATTAGCTGAGGAATTCAATGAAACAAATTCCAAGTCTGTAACTTAAACGGTTATTGAGATAATTGGAAAAATATGCTAAAAAACGCAATTTTTTCAACAATAAGGGTTATAACTGGATAAGGAATCATAAAATTGTATTTTTCAATAATGGAAGTTGAAGAGAGCTGGATTCTAAAGAAAAATTTAAATGGCGGCGATTGTGTAAATCTTACCCAAATCTCAGAAATGGCGATCAAAAATTGCAAAATTGACAAAAGTGATGAATTTGTATTTAGTAGCGATTTTGCAATTTTTGATCGCTATTTCTGAGATTTGGGTAAGATTTACACAATCGCCGCCATTTAAATTTTTCTTTAGAATCCAGCTCTAGGATGTCAATTTGAATAAATTGTTCAATTCATTTTAAGAAAATTGAGATAGAGAAAATTGAGATTGCAAAATCCATTTCTTACAGCAATGCTGCGGATCTTCTGATATTTTGCTAGGAACAAGACTTATGACAGTGGATAGGGCTTATATAGGGCTATTTCAGGTATGGGTTTGAAAAAAATTGTTAGAGCCGTTTTCAAGAAAATCATGAAAAACACCATTTTTGGCTTATTATCCGCCATTTTTTGATTATTTTTTTTTAAATTTCTTAGAGTTGGGTCCTCATGGTATAAGAACCTTAAGTTCCAAATTTCAAGTCAATTGGTTAATTAGGAATCGAAATATTGCAAAATCTTTTTTTCTTAACAATGCTGCGGATCTTATGCGATTTTGCCAGGAATGAGACTCATGGCAGTCGATAGGGCTATTTCAGGTATGAGTTTTAAAAAAATCGTTAGAGCCGTTTTTGAGAAAATCTTGAAAAACAACATTTTTGGCATATTATCCGCCATTTTTTCCACCATTTTCGATGAATTTTTTTTAATTTCTTAGAGTTGGGTCCCCATAATATAAGAACCTCAAGTTCCAAATTTCAAGTCAATCAGTCAATTAGGGATTGAGATATAGTGTATTTGCTGTGTGCAAGTGGGTGGAAAGGATATTTTTGGCGATCAAGGCACTATTGGCAGATCATTTTGGCAAAAAATTGAGTGAATTAACATTGGAGGAGGTAGGGCTAAACCTAAAATAATGGCCTGGAGAATTTGTTGTGTTCTGGATTGTAAAAATAAAACACGCAATGAAAATTTCAAGTTCTACACTTTTCCAGTTGCCATACATAAGTTTCATCAATAAAAAGAATGGTTCACTGCATTGAATAAATATTGATAGGTGAAGCTAACCTAATTGTTTTGTTTACATGCAAAAGAATTTATTGATCAAGTAGGACCATGGAGTGCTCCATTCTAACCTGTACATGAGGTAATGTACATGAATAGTTTTTATGTTAGTTAATCTAATAAGCTGTTACTATCAACGCAAAAACTCTATTAATTATGTTTCAATAAGGAATATTCATATCATTCAATTTTTCAAATGAATGTGAGCTTGCGCCAATTTATCATTTTCATGTAAGATAACTATCAGCTGTTATCTCAAAGTTTTTTCCACTCTCAAATACATCTGTTTGCAGTTGTCTGCTTTCAAATACTTGAAAACTAGGATTTTTCTAATATAATGAGCTATAATACTATCAATAACTAACATTCATATCCTGAATATCATGTTCTAATTACTGAGAAATGCATGAAGCAGCAAATAATACCATTCTAATTATAAATGCGTTTTTCCCATTTAGCGCTATACTTTGTATGCTAAAAGGCGTAGAAAAGTACACACGATAATCCACCAGAGTGCAGCACGGTAGATGCTCATAGCAAATACAGACATACACACACACACACACACACACACACACACACACACACACACACACACACACACACACACACACACACAGACCAATACCCAAAAACCACTTTTTTGGACTCAGGGGGCCTTGAAACGGATAGAAAACCTAAAATTGGGGTACCTTAATTTTTTTTGGAAAGCAATACTTTCCTTACCTATGGTAGTAGGTAGGGCAAGGAAAGTAAAAATGCTTATGTGGGCATCATCCGCAATAAAAAAAAAAATAACAAGTTGAATGTTTTATTAACATTTAAAAAATGTCTTATATTTTTTACTAGTACGGTACCTAAGTTACTTAATACTTTTTCTAGATATTATAGAAAGATTGTACCGGTAATAATAATCATTATTATTGCTGAAAGCGACTTGAATAGGCCTAATCATCTAATTTGATTTAGAACTTTTCCTCAATTATTATGATAGAGACTTCTTAGATAATTTAGTTGACTTGGACAAAGATAGTGGGTCATCACATTTCAACTTTAATTAAAAATTTGACAATTTGTACACACTGATAAAACTGAAACTGCTCGACAGTTTTATGAGAGCCTATCTATTTTTGAACAATAATTGCATTACCGACTTATTCCAGAATAAATACAAGCTTTTTCACATTGATATTTCAATTCAGCTTATTCGAGCACCCATTCAGTTTTGACATCTTTGGTTATATAATACTCTAGAAATGGTAAGTCTTCTTTGATAAGTTCAGTAGTAAGTCGCAGTAGCTTAGAATATAAGGTACCGTACCGCAGGCTACGCCACAATAGCAAGTTGACAAAATGTTCATTTTTTACAAAATAACGATCACTGTCTGTATTCTTATTTAGGGCTGATACATAGTTTATTCATTATGTTTATTAAAAATTAATTTAATTGAAGCATATTATGTTTGTTTTTGTTTTTCAGAGAGAGTAGAAATAAATAATTTGAAGTGTAACAGAATTAAATGCAATTAGAATTTTCAACTTAGAAGTTTGATATTTACTTTCATCTCTTACATATTTTTAAATAATTCTTGTTTCTTTTTCCTTTTCAGTTTCGGATACTGGGGCTCTTGAAAATCTTCATTTTCATATTAATTTCAGCCAGTAAGTCAAATTGATTCTCAATCATTTTCAAATATCTATCACTATATATACATAAAAAACATCGAAATTTCATAACATTCAACTAAATATAGTCTGCCCAAGCGAAGAAGACATTCTGGCACGATATGAAAATGACTCCGGCTCGGCCAATATTGCTTCAAAAATAATAAGTTTTGTTTCAAACTGTAGAAAACAGTTTGTTCTACAATTTGAAACTAAATTTACCATCATTGAAGCTATATTGACTGAGCCGGAGTCATTTTCACAACTTGGACTGACTATATAATAACAGTAGGCCTACAATAACTACAACTCACGATACGTAAGTTACAACTCATCTGTATTTTCAGAGAGAATATGTCGAAACTTGAAGAGAAATAGGTGTAACTTTTTACCATAATGAAATTTTTTAATGCAATCTTTTGTAAAATATGATCTAATAATAATTTAAAGTTCATCATAATTCAAGTTATTAACCAGATATACAAATGCGATAGCAAAGCCTATGATGAATTCACTCTGTCAATTCAAAATGTATTGAAAGTTGATTGTAGCCTACCTAACGTAAATTCATCTTTCATCATTTTTTTAATTTGATTCCTATTTTATATAGTATAGAGTAATGGTCCTCCTTACGTTTTTTTCAGTTGAAAATGAAAGGATATCATGTCTTTCTTGTTTATTTTTTCAAATCAAAATGTATTACTGCTTTCAAATAATGGTAAAAATATGAATAAGTTAATCAAAATGTATTGAAGGTTTTAAATAATAATGGTAATTATTAGACTACGTTTTTCACTTGAACTTATATTAAAATAAATTTTAAAATGGAAATTATTTTTACTCACATTGCAGTAACTTAAAGTTTCAACCTGTTGTATGGTCATCTTCAGACTCAGACTTCAGAGAGTTTAAGAGTAAAAATTGATTTTCATTTAAAAGTTTAATTTTAAAAGTGGAAAAAATGGATACATAACACTATAATCACGTTTTTTTCAGTTGAAAGTGAAGGATACAAAGTAAGATCGATCAGTCCAAGACAGTTTGAGTGGGCGCATAATCCTTTTTGGGATGTGAAAAAACAGATTTTATACTTTGCTGACATAAGAGGAGGAACTATAAATAGCTACAAACCATCGACCAGGGTGATTCATTCAGCCTCTGTTGTTACAAAACGTAAGCTCATCATTATATATTTATCAATTCTCAGTACAGTTTATCTATTTCATATGATAGATTATACAATATTTATATGTACCTACCATATTTACTTTTCATTATAATATATGGTCAACCCTCAAGTAGAGCCTAGAGTTTGGTAGGCTACTACAAGGTAATTAGAAAAGAAAGGTATCAGTCATCAAAATCGTAGGCGGAAGAAAACCATGTGTTCTGACGTCATCAGTACCCCAGCTGTTAAGCAAACCTAGCTACCGGCGTGAAGCTGGCCCCGCCATGTTGTACCCAAAATTTCAAACATGTGTCATAATTATGGGTCTTTTATGGGTATTCAACGTATATAACTTTTAAATTATGGGTTCAACTAGTAATATGTTTTGTATCAATTTATATTTTGGCGGGCCAGAATCACGTTTAGCCCGCCACATTGCATGATTTCTGAAACAAATGTGTCATTCGATAGAGAACATTATGGGTATTCATTCTATACCATTTTCAAATTTTGGGTTCAACAATTACGACCAGAAAAGACTTTCAAAGTGTAAGAATTTGGTGGGCCAGAATCACGCTTAGCCCGCCACATTGCATAATTTCGAAGAGAAATGTTCCATTCAATGGGGAAAATAATGGGTTTTAATTCTATACCATTTTCAAATTTTGGGTACAACAATTACGATCAGAAGAGACTTAGAAAGAATTCAACTGTCGCACCCTAGCGAGCATTTTTTGAACTGAGACTGCTCAGAAATTAAGTACAGTGTACTGTCTTTAGCCATCATAATATTCCCCAGCAGAGGAATTATTTCGTTCAGGTAACCAGGTCCCTTGCCGCCCCCGGCGAATCTTTTTTCAGACTCTAAGTGATTGAAACCTATGTATAATGTCTCTGACTATCATAATATAACATTCAATATTTATGTGTATCATAAATGCATCCTCAGCAGAGGAATATAGTTAAGGTAACCAGGTCCTCTGCCGCCCCCGGCAAATCTTTTTTCAGGCTAAAAATGTTGAAAACCCATGTATACTGTCCCTGGCCATCATAATATACCATTCAATATTTATGTGTATCATAAATGCATCCTCAGCAGAGGAATATAGTTCAGGTAACCAGGTCCTCTGCCGCCCCCGGTGAATTTTTATTCAGGCTAAAAGTGATTGAAACCTATGTATACTGTCTCTGGCCATCATAATAAAACATTCAATATTCATGTGTATCATAAATGCATCCTCAGCAGAGGAATATACTTCAGGTACCCAGGTCCGTTGCCGCCCCCGGTGAATCTTTTTTCAGGCTAGAAGTGATTGAAACCTATGTATACTATCTCTGACTATCATAATATACCAATCAATATTTATGTGTATCATAAATGCATCCTCAGCAGAGGGATATAGTTCAGGTAACCATGTCCTCTGCCGCCCCCGGCAATCCTTTTTCCAGGCTAAAAAAGATTGAAACCTATGTATACTATCTCTGACTATCATAATATACAATTCAATATTTATGTGTATCATAAACAGGCTGTGATAGAAACCTATGTATACTGTCTCTGGCCAACATAATATAACATTCAATATTTATGTGTATCATAAATGCATCCTCAGCAGAGGAATATAGTTCAGGTAACCAGGTCCTCTGCCGCCCCCGGCAAATCTTTTTTCAGGCTAAAAGTGATTGAAACCTATGTATACTGTCTCCGACTATCATAATATAACATTCAATATTTATGTGTATCATAAATGCATCCTCAGCAGAGGAATATAGTTCAGGTAACCAGATCCTCTGCCGCCCCCGGTGAATTTTTTTTAGGATAAAAGTGATGGATACTCATGTATACTGTCTCTGACCATCATAATATACAATTCAATATTAATGTGTATCATAAATGCATCCTCAGCAGAGGAATATAGTTATGGTAACCAGGTCTGCTGCCGCCCCGGCAAATCTTTTTTCAGGCTAAAAATGTTGGAAACCCATGTATACTGTCTCTGGCCATCATAATATACAATTCCATATTTATGTGTATCATAAATGCATCCTCAGCAGAGGAATATGGTTCAGGTAACCAGGTCCTCTGCCGCATCCGGCGAATCTTTTTTCAGGCTAAAAGTGATAGAAACCTATGTATACTGTCTCTGGCCAACATAATATAACATTCAATATTTATGTGTATCATAAATGCATCCTCAGCAGAGGAATATAGTTCAGGTAACCAGGTCCTCTGCCGCCCCCGGCAAATCTTTTTCCAGGCTAAAAGTGATTGAAACTTATGTATACTGTCTCTGACTATCATAATGTAACATTCAATATTTATGTGTATCATAAATGCATCCTCAGCAGAGGAATATACTTCAGGTACCCAGGTCCCTTGCCGCCCCCGGTGAATCTTTTTCCAGGCTAAAAGTGATTGAAACCCATGTATACTGTCTCCGACTATCATAATATAACATTCAATATTTATGTGTATCATAAATGCATCCTCAGCAGAGGAATATAGTTCAGGTAACCAGATCCTCTGCCGCCCCCGGTGAATTTTTTTCAGGATAAAAGTGATGGATACCCATGTATACTGTCTCTGACCATCATAATATACCATTCAATATTAATGTGTATCATAAATGCATCCTCAACAGAGGAATATAGTTAAGGTACCCAGATCCGTTGCCGCCCCCGGTGAATCTTTTTTCAGGCTAAAAGTGATTGAAACCTATGTATACTATCTCTGACTATCATAATATAACAATCAATATTTATGTATATCATAAATGCATCCTCAGCAGAGGGATATATTTCAGGTAACCAGGTCCTCTGCCGCCCCCGGCAATCCTTTTTCCAGGCTAAAAAAGATTGAAACCTATGTATACTATCTCTGACTATCATAATATACAATTCCATATTTATGTGTATCATAAATGCATCCTCAGCAGAGGAATATAGTTCATGTAACCAGGTCCTCTGCCGCCCCCGGTGAATCTTTTTCAAGGCTGAAAGTGATTTGAACCTATGTATACTGTCTCTGGCTACCTCTATATACCATTCAATATTCATGGGTATCATAAATGGATCCTCAGCAGAGTAATATATTTCAGGTAACCAGGTCCCTTGCCGCCCCCGGTGAATCTTTTTTCAGGCTAAAAGATATTGAAACTTATTCATACTGCCTCTGGCCATCATAATATACAATTCAATATCAATGGGTATCGTAAATGGATCCTCAGCAGGGGAATATAGTGTTCAGGTAACCAGATCCCTTTCCGTTCCCGGCAAATCTTTTTCTTTTTAATATTCTTATATATTATATGTTATATTTATTCATAATGTAATATTCTGTATAATTTACCGGTTTCTTTCAACTTATTAAATCTTATTATCTTTGTTTGATCTATTAAATTAGGCTACTGCTAGTAGAAGTTCGAGATTCAATATTGTTTAATTTTTGGAAGTGACAGTTTGATTAATTAATATCAATACTTTTATGTTAGAATATTTTTGGATTGGAAGTATTCAAATCATACATCGTGAAAGCGTAGGCCTATATCATTGTCAAGAATATACGCTTATATAAAATAGAATTGTTAATTAGTGAAGATCTGTACGATTCAAAACTTATCTTTAAAGATATATGTTGTAAGGAACTCTTCATAAACATAATCCTGCGTTCGGAAATGCGAAACTATCAATAAATAATCAGTTATCAATTTAATAATCAAAAATAAATGAGCAGTCCAAATTCAGTTCATTATGCAGGTAGATCATTTGGAACTTCTTGAGTTTTTATTGTATTAAGTCATAAAATCCGAAAAATTTGAACAACCTTTCTATTTGTTGTCCGATTAACTTGAATTTTTATGGGAAGGACACTACTATAGAGAGGAATGTTCCTGTTTTTCCTCCCCGCCACAGGTCCAAAAACCGTTCGGGCGATTTCATTCATTTTAAATTTCCCGGATTAGAAAGACTTGGCGCGATTGCATGTGATTGGTTGATTATTGCACGCGGAAGGGCGATGCAGAACAGACATTCTGGAATGTTGGGAAAATGACTCCAGCTTGGTCAATATTTATTAAAAAGTTATAAATTTGGTCTCAAATTGTAGATGAGAATGTTTTCTACAATTTGAAATTCTATTTTTGATTTTTATAGCAATATTGACCGAGCTGGAGGCATTTTTCCATCTTGCGAGAATGTCTTCTTTGCTTCTTCTCTGTGAGTAGTGTTGTCTTAGATCAAACGATCAAAGCCTATTGAGGCTCCGAGAAACCTACACTTGTATGCGCATGTCTGTCCAAGCAAAGAAGACCGTGTGGCAAGATGGTCAATATTGGTTCAAAAAATATTAATTTTGTCTCATTTTGTAGATCAGAATGTTTTCTACACTTGAGAATAAATCAATAATTTTCGAACCAATATTGACCGAGCAGAAGTCATTTTCTCATCTTGTCAGGGGGTCTTCTTCGCTTAGACAGACTATACTAGGCTTCATCATTATTCTATAGTATATAGAATAATATTATTGCTGATAGAGATGTAAAGTCTCTCCAAGCAAAGAAGACATCTTGGAGATGGGAAAATAACTTCAGCTTGGACAATATCCGTTAAAAATAATAGATTTAGTCTCAAATTGTAGGGAACATTCTGATCTTCAATTTAAGACCAAAATTTTACTTTTTGAACGAATAATGACCAAGCTGGAGTCATTTCCCCATCTAGCCAGAATGTATTTCTTCCTTGCACAGACTACAGTAAATAGCGAGAAATTACTATAATGATCATCAGACTCTATAAATGAGTGCCTTTTTGCTTTTATAAAATTAGATTAATTACTCATATCGGTCTCTTTATTCTGTTGGTTGAATGTAAGACAGGACTTGGTCCTCTAACTTCGCCGTTTCAAGGCTAAACGAAGTAGTCATATTTTATTATCAATCATTAATGTACGTACATGAATAAAGCTATTCTATTCATCTTCTCTCGTTTCACTCGCTCACTCTCTTCTTCTTACCTCTCTCTAATTCTGAATGGTATATTATGATGGCCAGAGATAGTATACATGGGTTTCAATCACTTTTAGCCAGAAAAAAGATTTACCGGGGCGGCTGGGGACCTGGTTACCTGAACTATATTCCTCTGCTGAGGATCCATTTATGATACACATAAATATTGAATGTTATATTATGATGGCCAGAGACAGTATACATAGGTTCCAATCACTTTTAGCCTGAAAAAAGATTGGCCGGGGGCGGCAGAGGACTTAGTTACCTGAACTTTATTCCTTTGCTGAGGATGCATTTATGATACCCATTAATATTGAATGGTATATGATGATGATCAGAGGCAGTATGAAAAAGTTTCAATATCTTTCAGCCTGAAAAAGATTCACCGGGGGCGGCAAGGGACCTGGTTACCTAAACACTATATTCCCTACTGAGAAAAGATTGGCCGGGGGAGGCAGAGGACTTAGTTACCTGAACTTTATTCCTTTGCTGAGGACGCATTTATGATACCCATTAATATTGAATGGTATATGATGATGATCAGAGGCAGTATGAAAAAGTTTCAATATCTTTCAGCCTGAAAAAGATTTGCCGGGGTCGGCAAGGGACTTGGGTACCTAAACTATATTCCTCTGCTGAGGATGCATTTATGATACACATAAATATTGAATGTTATATTATTATAGTCGGAGACAGTATATATAGGTTTCAATCACTTTTAGCCTGAAAAAAGATTCACCGGGGGCAGCAAGGGACCTGGGTACCTGAAGTATATTCCTCTGCTGAGGATGCATTTATGATACCCATTAATATTGAATGTTATATTATGATAGTCAGAGATAGTATACATGGGTTTCAATCTTTTTTAGCCTGGAAAAAGGATTGCCGGGGGCGGCAGAGGACCTGGTTACCTGAACTATATTCCTCTGCTGAGGATGCATTTATGATACACATGAATATTGAATTGTATATTATGATAGTCAGAGATAGTATACATGGGTTTCAATCTTTTTTAGCCTGGAAAAAGGATTGCCGGGGGCGGCAGAGGACCTGGTTACCTGAACTATATCCCTCTGCTGAGGATGCATTTATGATACACATAAATATTGATTGGTATATTATGATGGCCAGAGACAGTATACATGGGTTTTCAACACTTTTAGCCTGAAAAAAGGATTGCCGGGGGCGGCAGAGGACCTGGTTACTTGAACTATATCCCTCTGCTGAGGATGCATTTATGATACACATGAATATTGAATGTTATATTATGATGGCCAGAGACAGTATACATAGGTTTCAATCACTTTTAGCCTGAAAAAAAAATTTAACCGGGGGCGGCAGAGGACCTGGTTACCTGAACTATATTCCTCTGCTGAGGATGCATTTATGATACACATAAATATTGAATGGTATATTATGATGGCCAGGGACAGTATACATGAGTTTCCAACATTTTTAGCCTGAAAAAAGATTCGCCGGGGGCGGCAGAGGACCTGGTTACCTTAACTATATTCCTCTGCTGAGGATGCATTTATGATAAACATTAATATTGAATGTTATATTATGATGGCCAGAGACAGTATACATTGGTATCCATCACTTTTAGCCTGAAAAAAATTCGCCGGGGGCGGCAAGGGACCTGGTTACCTGAACGAAATAATTCCTCTGCTGGGGAATATTATGATGGCTAAAGACAGTACACTGTACTTAATTTCTGAGCAGTCTCAGTTCAAAAAATGCTCGCTAGGGTGCGACAGTTGAATTCTTTCAAAGTCTCTTCTGATCGTAATTGTTGTACCCAAAATTTGAAAATGGTATAGAATTAAAACCCATTATTTTCCCCATCGAATGAAACATTTCTCTTCGAAATCATGCAATGTGGCTGGCTAAGCGTGATTCTGGCCCACCAAATTCTTACACTTTGAAAGTCTTTTCTGGTCGTAATTGTTGAACCCAAAATTTGAAAATGGTATAGAATGAATACCCATAATGTTCTCTATCGAATGACACATTTGTTTCAGAAATCATGCAATGTGGCGGGCTAAACGTGATTCTGGCCCGCCAAAATATAAATTGATATAAAACATATTACTAGTTGAACCCATAATTTAAAAGTTATATACGTTGAATACCCATAAAAGACCCATAATTATGACACATGTTTGAAATTTTGGGTACAACATGGCGGGGCCAGCTTCACGCCGGTAACCTAGCTGGTGCTAGAAGTTAGGAAATTCACAGCTGGCGGGGTACCGATAACGTCAGAACTCATGGTTTTCTCCCGGCCTCGATTACGATGAATGTTACCTTTCTATTCTAAATTACCTTGGGCTACTACGATCATCCCCATGTATATTTTACACCTTAGATCACTAATAACAAAAAAGTGTAACCACAACCACCAGATTTTTTTTAGTATCTAGAGAATAATATTTTGGAGTTCTCATTTCCAATTTGAATGGAGAAGTTTACTGTAGCCTATGGGAATGAATTTGAGAAAAGTTGAGCTCGAAAGAAAACCAACTTCTTCATAAAAAATTACTGTTTAATTTGAAATTATTAAGAATCTTCAATCTATCCATACAATGAAAAAGCAATTATTATATAATGGGTTTCAACCGTTCTGGCTAGTGGCAAAGAATATGTAGACATATAATATACTTTATATTCACTGCTAGTGGTGAACAGAACAGGGATAATGTAAAATTTAGCCTTATATGTATAAATTCGAGTAGCCATGATAACTAAATATATTGACTTTTTTGTAAAATGGATAAATTTATATAACACCCTATCATATTAGGCTAATAAGAACCTGAGCTAAAGTACTTCGTAATCCATATTAACAAATTGATCTAGGAGATGTACCTTACAAATAATCATAATGAGACTGAGCTATAGCAAAGAAGACACTCTGGCAAGATGGGGAAATGTCTTCCGCTTGGTCAATATTTTTTCAAAATAATTATAAATGTGCTCTTACAGTAGATCAATTTGTTTCCTACAATTTGAGATTAAATTGATAATTTTTTAACCAATATTGACCGAGCTTGATAGTCATTTTCCCATCTTGCCAGAGGGTCTTCTTTGCTTGAACAGTCTATATCTGATGATCTAAAACCCATATTATTCTGATATCAGTCTATTCACAAATGAAATTTTTTTACAATACAAACACACTTATCATTAATTTTGAGCCAAAGATGGTGCTCTTTAGTCCTATGACGGAATAATGACCCTGTTAAACCCCCCCCCCCCTACTCCTCAAAATTTTTTGTCAGTGAGTAAGGGAGTGCTGTGAGTGATTCTACCCCCCCCCCTTCACTACTTTCTAAATTTTAATAGAAATGGTGATGGAATATATTTTTTAAGCTCTTGAAAGCTATCTTATAGTACAGAATCCTTTATTCATTTATTCACTCACACAACATATTACAACATAATTATTATTAAGAGTTATTTATCTATAAATGAGTCTATAAATAGTCTAACAATAACATTGCAATACCGTATCTAATAAATGAATCATAAAGGCTACCTGGGAACACTGAAGAGGTTATGCAAACAAGCATTTTTGGTGTAAAATAGTTAGTGGATCAAAAAGTTCTTCCAATAATAGTTATCCATTTTCATAGGAAAGCTTTAAATCATTGAAAATTTTGGAAAGGAGGGGGTAAAAGGGTGAGGTAGAGAGATTAACATTCTATATTGTAGAGCACTTTCTATTATTTTTGAGGAACTGATGAAAATTCTTTTTACAGCAAATGAAACTTGCAGCCTTATAATTCCAATTGTGAAGGAAAAGAATAAATTTGTAGTCACTATTCAGGATTCGGTGACGAATTTGACATGGGATGGTACGAGTAATAGCACTGGCAAGCCTACTCTCGTAGTCAAGCTTAGTAACGACAGTTCGGTTCACACGTTGACTGGCAAAGCTGATCCCATGGGAAGATTGTGGGTTGGTGAGTAACATATTTCAAATTTCATATAATTATACAGAAAGTTCCAGAAGGGATGAGCAATACTTCTCAGGCTCAATCCTTACACAGAGTAGCCTAGAGAACAAAAGTTCCAAATAAAAAATTACTGAGATACCGTACGTCTGGTTAATGTTGTTACACCATTGCTATACAGAATGTTCCAGGAGAAATGAGTAATACTTCCCAGGCTGAGTCCTTACACCAAGTAGAGAAAAAAGTTCCATATATATGACATAAAAACATTGCTGGTAAAATAGATACTGGTTACGGTTGTTGAACCATATTGTCTCTGATGTTCATCAGATATTGAATTATCATACCCTAATAAAAATATTACAAAAATCATTACCGTACTCCGGAAAATAATCCCAAATGTAACTTACAGAAACCTTGATAATTTTGAGCCAATAATTGCCCACTCAAATCAAATATCTATTTATTTTGACACAGTGATACAAAACAATTTTTAAAATGAAACAAATCCTAGATTCATGAATAGATATAAAAATAGTCAAAAATAATGTTTCACACAGGTCTAGCCTACTGAACTTAGGGTATGTCGAAATGGAAAATGCTACTTTGCTAAATCATTGAAATTTGCTCGCAAGTAGGAAGTAAATTTGTTAAAAATTTATTAAATTGATTTATTGTTGCTCAGGAACTGTTGGGGCATTCAATGCATTTGGACAACCATCTCGCGATAAAGCAGCAGAATACATGATAACTGCTGGAGGTAAGGCGGTTATAAAAATCACAAATATTTCAATCGCAGATGGGATTGCATGGAACGCAGCCAACACAACATTTTACTTCGTTGATGCTTACGACAAGCAGATTCGAAGTTATGATTATGACAATGATTCTGGAGATATTTGTGAGTAATCCAATTGTAATTTTTTAGTTTAATAGCCTATTAGAACTAGATTTTAGTTGAAAAATGAAGTGATAAATAATATATATAGATTCAATATAAAGATTTAGGATTAAGAAATGAGTATTGAAGATTGTTACTGCAATTTTTTTCGATTTTTGAAAAAAAACCATGATGATTTCTATCTAATATCATTATATTGAATCACACTTTTCCATTAAAAGTGATGGTATAGTCTGTCCAAGCAAAGAAGACATTCTGGAAAGATGGGAAAGTGACTCCAGCTAGCTCCGTCAATATTGGATTGAAAATTACGGTATAATTTTGATCTAAAATTGTAGGGAATATTCTGATCTACAGTTTTAGACGAGAATTTTTGAACAAATATTGACCGAGCTGGAGTCATTCTCCAGTCTTATATTCACTTGCATCAGCAACAGCTGAACAACAGTAGATGGAAAATAGATATTCTATCAAATTTTTAATATTTTTATTTATTTGGAAACAGTATTAGAACTTTACTCTTGTTTTCTGATAAGACTTGGATAGGTATTCAATATTATTATATAGTACCTACGCAGTTGCTTACGTTTCATGAATCTTGAAGTGATAATCATTGAATTCAATTATATTCTACTTTTTTTTAAACTAATTCAACTCATGCAATTATTATCTGTAAAATAATTCCATTAATAGAGGATGAGCTGTTTTCCACATTGCGTTTAATTTATGAAGAAAAAATAATTTATATTGCGTCGTATTTCTGCTTAATTTCAGCCAACAAAAAAATTATATTCGACACAAAAGCAAATGGCTTGGATGGATTTCCAACTGGAATGACAATAGATACTGAGGGCAATTTATGGATTGCACAGTTTCTGAGTGGAAAGGTAACTGAATCCTTTTTTTATAAATTTTAAAAGGTGAAAGTTAAACTGAATTATTCCCAAAGATAAAAGTCGATATTAAAAGAAACCGATTTAAAATAGAATTAATAATGAGATTTTCAACTATGAACAAAGGTCAGATGGTCTACAGACAAAAGTAGCCTATTCATAATCTAGGAACTATTTTTCCAATAAATTCATAATTCTTATTTCCAGGTGATACAAATAGATCCGAAGACCGGTGATTTACTGCGAACTGTGGATATGCCAGCACAAGAAGTGACCAACCTTGCATTTGGTGGAGAGAATCTTGATGTGCTTTATGTTACGTCAGCAAATATATTCAAAGATGCTGCCAAACCAACTAAGTATAGCGGTAGGCTCTTCTCAATCACCGGTTTGAAAAATTCTGGTAAACCGGCAACTGGATATCCAGGACAGAAAATAGCTATGATATAATTTGATTTATCCAATAAATATTTATAAATTAGTTTACACTTCACTTACACATATTATGTATTGATAAATATATCCTACATGTATCAATTGAATTATAAGTTTGCTGATAACTTACACTTTCTTGTTTGATTTTTTCGTTTGGATTCCTCCTTATTAAAGCGAAAGCTTCTATATTAAACGAATACAGAGTGATTCAGATAAGTCAGAACCTTGAATTGTTTTGCAGCCTGGTTGAATATTTATGACAATTTCTTTAAGTTCTCAGGTTTTAAAAAGTTTTGACTTTTGAGAACATTAATTTAGTGTCTACAAGACAACCTCAACATCTTTTGTAATGCTAGATGAATCTTGTTTAGTGGTGGAGAAAATTAGTGTAGGCTATGGTATGAATTTCAAAAAATATAGTTTGAGTTCTAAGACTTACAGAATCACCATGATTGTATAAAAGCGGAAGAATAATTTCATCTTAGAAGAAAGGTGTAGCCTACCTATAATTGGAACAGCCTGTAAAAAATTGAGCATTATCTATTCACCTTGATCAGAAATTCAGAATGGGTTCTTCAATATTAATCACTGTGAATTCCTTTAGTATAGGTGATTACTCTCAGGTTTATTACCGTAGGTACTACTGTATTTATAATGTGAAAAAATCCCAGAATTTTTGAGAGATTCAACGAAAATAATGTAACTTGTAGAGTTGTAGGCTGAAGTTATTCAAGTCAATATCAATGTGATTTCGTAATTTAATTTTAGTGCGCTTATTCTATAAGAGGAAAAGGTCTTGGGCGTACAATTTTTTTTAATTGAGTTTGGAATTAACATTTAACAATAATTCAGAAAATGGCGTTTAGTAAGTTAGTATTGGTTTGATTCTTACGTACATATATGACTTGAAAACAACATTCATTTCCCAAATTCCCAATCAAGTGTGTTTCAAATATTTGGAGACCTATTCAAATTTGTGAGTTTAGTGAAAGATAGTGCACTATAGTCGGCGCAATCTAAGTTGACGAAAACCCTCTCCACCCGAGAAATAGCTACGTTGTCATTTTGCGTGAAATTGAAACTTCTCCTAACGCAAACACATTCAACTGAATGTTAAAAGTGACAGCGTAGCTTCGGAAAAATCACGCGGTGTTGTGAAACTCAATATTTTCATGATAAACCAGCTGTTCGCAGCTCGTATATCCAAGTCGATTAGCTTCAATAACTCCAATCTTTAACATTAAATGATTCATGCATATACCGCTCTCCTTACTTTGAAACTCTTGAGAGGCCAAATTACGATCTTCCGACTATTTTCGACATTTGGAAAAATAATTTCAATTGTTTTTGAACAACTTTCTCGCTTTCACCACCCACTTATCTTCTCAAACAAAAAAGTTTCTAGATATCGAAAATTTCATGTTTTCTGTTCTAATAGACTCGACATTGGATTGACAAACATCCTATTATATTAAGCGAGTAATTTCTGTATGTATGTATGTGGAACCACGGATCTAGAAAACGGCTCTAACGATTTCCTCGAAATTTGAAATGTAATATAACCAAGATGGAAAAATAAGTTTGCACCAGGTCTCATGTCTGGGAAAACTCTCTGCCAGGATTAATAAAAGAAATATCTGGTACCGAGCTTCGCTCTGAAGCTGCGGCCGAACTGTTGAATTACATAAATATGTTATTGTAAAAAATCAAGGAACCTCCTTGTAAAAAATAAATTCAAAATTGACATGATCACCTTTCACAATTTTTTGACAGTCATGAACATGTGTTATAGACTTGAATGTAACTCCATTCACTCCAGCTGGGTAGCGTTGGTCAGGTAACGATAACAGCCATTATACGCAGTACTTGAGATTATGCCTGAATAAGGAATTTTTTATTCTTTTATTAATCCTGCCAGAGAGTTTTCCCGGACATGAGACCTGGTGCAATCTTATTTTTCCATCACGGTTATATTACATTTTAAATTTCAAGGAAATAGTTAGAGCCGTTTTCTACATCCGTGGTTCCACATACAAACATACAAACATACATACATACAGAAATTACTCGCTTAATAATTATAATAGGATAAAATATTCCTTATTCAGGCATAGGCCTAATCCCAATGCGTATAATGGCTGTTATTGTTAGCTGACCAACGCTATCCAGCTGGAGTGAATGGAGTTAAATTCAAGTCTATAACACATGTTCATGTCTGTCAAAAACAGACATGTGAGAGGTGATCATATCAATTTTGAATTTATTTTTTACAAGGCTGGAGGTTCCTTGATTTTTTACAATAACTTATTTATGTAATTCAATAATAATTTATGTAATTCAACAGTTTGGCCGCAGCTTCAGAGCAAAGCTCGGTACCAGATATTATTCATTAATTGAAACATAATTATTGGTCGGATATAGAAAATTCAAAAACCATTAGAAAGCTCGAATTCTCCTTGTCATTTTGATATAAAAAACTTTATTTTTACTACAACCCATGATTGTGAGAGAAGTGATATACAAAAAAGTAATATTTTCGCGATTTTTAAATTTTTTCAAAAAAATCAAATTTTCTTCTACCCAGGAACTTTTTTAATAGGTACTACTGGCATATCAAGGATAAAATTCTACGTCTAGATATGGGGTTTAATCGCAAATTTGAATATGTTCTAATTTTACACAATCTGGCAACACAGCTATTTCTCGGGTGGAGGGGGTTTTCGTCAACTTAGATTGCGCCGACTATAATGCCTCAACTTCGTCCACAACACTTCTGTAATGCACAAAGTGGATGTCATTTACCCATTAATATTTAACTAAGTTCGTATTCATAGTGCCTACTCATATTAAAAAATAATTTATTTATTGTGTATTGATAGTTCTAATCACTAGTTACAGTAATACTAATAACAACTGCTACCTACGTATTCACTCTGTATGTAGTATAATAAATAAATATAAAATATTGTAAAAGTAACAGTAACGGCGGGGTTGCAGTTATAACAGTATATATTAAAAATTATTATTATAGAGAGTGAGCCTTCTCCCTCTATACAATTGCTTTGCAAAGTCGATAAACGGAAGCAATTTGTAGATAAACTGCAACTATCAAAATAATATTATCATGACCCGTCAGCATAGAAAATGAAGGCGACCTGTCATACAAGTAATTAGAGATTATGAATGTAAAATAATGACAGTATACTTAGTAGACGTACCTAGTGAATAATGTTGCGTGTTTAAGAGACCGTTTGTTTTTATAGATTTTAAAATGGTGAGTGACTAGTATAGCCTACTGTCAAAACTGATTTTTTAATTAATTGGTCCATCATTCTACTCCAAACTACTAGACATTTGATTGTGAAGTTTAAAATTATGATTATCATATATTGTTTGTCAATTTTGGATGTAGTCATTAGATTGGAGAAAAAATTGATGAGTTTTTCAGATACGGTAACTTAATGGTGACGTTTCAATACGCCTTAGCAAATTTTCATCATTTTGACAAATGAATTCACCTTTATTGATTTTAGTACATTTCCTATTGAGGAATGATTAACTTTTATAAATGTTTAATATTGATTGACATTTAAAATTAACAAATTGTAACTATAGAGTTCGTTGATCTTTGATCTAGTCATGTCATTGGATTGGAGAGAAAATATTTTTTTCCAGATAATTATGTAGTTGTGACATCTCATTAAAGCCTAAAAGTGAATGAAGCCTATTGTGATAAATGAATTCAACTTTCTTGATTTTAGTACATGTCCGTTTAAAAAAGATTATTACGAACGTTTAATATTGATTGACATTTAAAATTGAGAGATTGTAAGTTTAGAACTTTAAATATAGGCCTAATGCTTTGTCACAAATTTATCAAACAGATAATATAATTTTGTACTGAAATTGAGTTGCCCTACTGAATTTAATATTATGGTTCAGATAGTTACTCATTCAATACCCACAACTGTTACAATTCTATTAAAATTTCTATTACAGATTCTGAAGTTAGTATCATCAGCAATGATCTTCTTCTATATTAGACCTATTACCTCCTTATGGATTTTAAACAATATAGCATCATCTTCAGGATGTGAGTAGAAAACAATTAATATTAATTTAATAAAAATAATAAGTAGCAACCAAAATTTTGTAAAAAATGCATCAAATTATTGAATGTTTAATACAAATAAAATAATTTATAGTGAAAGGGGATATCATCTAGCATAATATCTGATAATATTACATTTTAAAGAAACCCAATGATGCATTGAAAAGATTAATGTGAAAAGGACGAAGAATCCATATAAAAGTAAATCAAATAAATCAAATTATTATTCCTTTATATTTTCCATTAAGATAGGCTACAGCATTTTTTACATAGGTATTTCACTTCTATAGTTTGTAAAAAAATGTAACAATATTAGTGAAGCCTTATATCGTCATGAATCAATAAGAATGTTTGATTAAATCCATCACGCATATTTCATAATTATGATACATCCAATGATTTTGTGTATCTTATTATTGGAGACCCTATATCATGCTGAATCGTTTGGAAGTCGCTTTTAACTTGTAATGTATCAAATCATCAAATGTATTATAGAATTGAATTTAAACGCATAAGTTATTATTGAGTCCTACCATGTATCACTTGTTGAATAGGTCTAGGTGATATTGTGGCAGTTAAAGGCTATAGTCTGTCCAAGCAAAGAAGACCCTCTGGCAAGATCAGAATGACTCCAGCTCGGTCAATATTGGTTCAAAAATTATTGATTTGGTCTCAATCGTAGGAAACATTCTGATTCTCTAAAATTTGTGACCAAATCAATATTTTTTGAACCAATATTGACCGAGCTGGAGTCTTTTACTCATCTTGCCAGAAGGTCTTCTTTGCTTGGACAGACTATACATATTAAATGAAAGGACAAGATATTATCAAACCACTGATTTATTAAAAATCTGTTTTGTTCTCCAAATTTATTTCTGGTGAATCTGTGGTTTGACAATATATCTTGCCTTTTCATTTAATACCATGTATAAAATATTATGGAATAGGGGAATAATATTTGAAGAAAATACAAAATTCCATAAATATAATACATAACTTACTTGATAAGATACAAGGATTGTTCATTCGATACATTTTTACCTCGTTGTGTAAGCTTATCTCCATGGAAGGGAATTATTGAACCGATGACACACTTTTATTGAAAATGTCAGATTATTGAATTATCTTTTGCTTTTCAGATGTAGGAGACGATAATTATACAGTGAAACCAATCAGCGACAAGCAGTTTATGTGGGCAAATTCGCCATTTTGGGACGTGACGAGTCAAATGTTGTACTTTGCTGATATCACAGGCGGAACAATCAGTCGCTACAATCCGCTCACTGGAAAGCTATCTACAACTAAAGTTGTCGAGGAATGTAATGTTCTTTCATTCAGTATCATTCAAAATGTAAAGTTTCTTTCAGTATTAGTGGGCTAATTCAAAAAGTTCCTAACAAAAAAACTGGAGATTGGAGAATTAAATAATGTTTTTTTCAATAAGCATCCGCTGCTACGCTCAAACAGTACCGACCTTGACCGTGTATTTATAAGGTTCAAGGATGTGAGGAAACAATAAAGCGTTACTCTGATCAGCTGAGTAGCCCGCCAGTTTTTTTCATGGGAACTCTAAGCAGCGTTTTACACAGTAAGATTTTTAGACGTCCGTTTTCTTGCCGTTCTTATAAATTTTAATAAATTGAAGACGAAATGTGCCTCTGCGTACATTATGTTTGCCAAGGTTTATTTCAATCTATATTAAAACTTATAAAGAAGAAATGCGTGCTGTGTGAAACAGGGGAAATATATCACTATCGAGTTTAACTTATTCCTAAAACAATACAATGATATCTAAGATGTACGTTGGTCAATATTTCCAGTTACAGAAGTCCTTTGTCTATTTATATAGCAATAAATTGAGATTCTAATTAATTAAGTTATTATTACAATAATATCTGTTGAAACTACTTTTTACATGTTTTAATTTCTCCCACTTTTCACCCCGCAGCAAATGCTACAGTAAGCTTTATTATTCCGATCAAAGGAAAGACGAACCAGTTTGTATCTTCTCTAGGATACAACGTGACAAGCATCTGTTGGGATGGCAGAGGCAAGATAAAGGGCAAGCCTCAACTCATCGCCCAACTTGCAACCAACACTTCTATTTTCATCCACTCTGCAAAAGCCGATCCAATGTCCAGATTATGGGCAGGTGAGACGTAAATCGAATTCCAATTTTTTAAATTCATCAAATGATTAATATTAATAATAATAATTCATTCCAGTTCCATAATTCATTTTTTTTTTATTTCTTCTCATTAAGAGTGGATGGTAGTGGACGGCAAACTGCCGAACGGCAAAATCAAGCCCTATAAGAACAATGTAAATTTTATCAATCTCTTGGAACAGATAGAGCCTCTATTTATGGACTGAATTTCACGTTCTTTATGTCATTAGAAAGAGAATTCAATTCTCCAGGGGCGTTTTACTTTTTTGATTTTAAGTTTAGTTCAATACTTTTCTTAGTTAATTAATTATTACAATAAACTTAAAATCGAAAAAGTAAAAAGTCACGCCCCTGGAGAATTGAATTCTCTTTCCAAAGATATAAAGAATGTGGAATTCTGACCATAAATAGTGGCTCTATCTGTTCCAAGAGATTTATAAAAAATAACATTGTTCTTATATGGGACATAATTCTACCGTTTAGCAGTTTGCCGACTACTACTGCCCACTCTTAATTCATTCATAAAGTATAGGTTTAGAGTAATTTTTCTGAAAACATTATCCAGTCCACCATATTTGATAGCAATTTCTCTTCAAGATGGTGACACAAACTAAATTGTAATTGTAGATATTGCCATAGAGGAAGGATATAAGCATGGATGAATGATGTAAGTTATAGCATAGACTAACTATAGACTAACTAATAGTATATCTACGGTTATAGCTTATCATTCCTCTATGATATAAGTCAACTTGAAGGTGTACTTCAACTATCACTTCTCTATGGTATTGCTCAGTTGCTCTAATTGTGAATTATTATTGTAATACTGTACAACCATTGAAGCATTTGGTAGTCATCAACATCTATCTATTCATACTCACTCAGGTATGAGGTACTATAAACTCAGGTATAGGTACCGGTACTATGAGGTTCTAGATACTCAAGTCATTTGCAATAGTGTAGGCACTTTTCAAAACATCATTACAGATTTACAGTACATATTAATCTAATATTAACTTAAATTAATAACTTGTTGCAGAAACAATCGGTCCGATTGGAGTAAAAGACGGCCAACCGGTACCTGATTCTGGAGCGGGCTCTATGTACATGTTAACCTCCGATGCAAAAGTTATCAAGAGAATTTCAAATGTGGACGTTCCTGACGGCCTCACTTGGAATGCACAGAAGACCAAATTCTATTTTATTGATGCATTTAGTGGCAATGTGAGCCAATACGATTACGACAACGAGTCCGGAGATATTTGTGAGGGAAAATATTATTGATTTTATATAACTAGGCCTACTACAAGGTGTATAGAATAGTAGAAGTGAGGCAGAGTGAAACAGCTGGCTGGGAAAGCTATGATACTGACGTCACGGAGTTCCTCTAGTCAAAAATTTAGCATTAATTTCCTTATCCTTGACGAAAAATCGTACGCTTTTTCCAATTTACGAAATACAGAATTGTTTGATAGATAAATTTCTTATAGATAATTTCAAGACCTACATTTTGAGTGATTTAAATCTATATTTTACTCAAATTTAACATGAGAAAAAGTTTGTTAACGTGTCTCGGGAATGCTCTCCAGCTGGGCTAATTCAATTGTGAGTAGCAATGCTATTATAAGATACATTCGTAATATCATTGCATTTGATAGCATTGCTATCCAAAATAGCATTAGCCCAGCTGCAGAGTATTCCCCGAGACACATTAACGGACTTTTTCTCATGTAAAATTTGAGTAAAATATAGATTTAAACCACTCAAAATGTAGGTCTTGAAATATTATCTACAAGCTCATATGAGAAATTTATCCACTCAACCATTCTGTATTTCGTAAATTGGAAAAAAGCGAACGATTTTTCATCAGGGATAGGGAAATCAATGCTGAATTTTTGACTAGAGGAACTCCGTGACGTCAGTATAATAGTCAGCTGCTTCACTCTGCCCCACCTCTACTAATAATAATAATATTCGTGTAACCTGGCTGGCTCAGGTCTGGTGTCAGAGTTTTCAGGTCGCTCCTGATCAATTTCAGGGCCTCTGACATGACTTAACGACTGTTTTTAGGCAGCCGGGACCGACGGCTTAACGTGTCCATCCGAAACACGGGAAAAAGGCCTGAGAAAAATTCCCACCTCTACTATTCTATACACCTTGGGCCGATTACAGTGAAAAATAAAATTCTAACAAAACAGTAGAGATGTCTCTTCTACATAATGAATCGAGTCAAAAACAAACATAAGTTAGGCTGACGTCGAAGAGTTAGGCGGTTTCGTCTGTCTCTTATTGTACGTAATGTAACCTACCAACAGCTGATGTAAAGTACCTATTGTTTATTTTTATTTCAAAAACATCATATAAGCCTAGCTAATTGACCACTCTAATTGATATCAGCTGTTGGAGCGAACAAGGAGCAGACAAAACCGTTTAAATCCTAAAAATCATAAAATTAAATTTGTTTTGAAAAATTTCAACTATCCGCCATTCGACAACAAAGCATTTTTGGGGGTATGTGTTTGCAATATGATACAGTGGTAATCATTTTTACATGAGAGCTAAAGTAAAAAAAAAATCCTCTCCGGCAGCTGGCGGTCGGAAAGAGAGCATTTCAAATGCAATTCTATGATAGCTCAAATCATATTACTTATAATGAGCTATTCAGGGTGTGAATTCAAAAGTGCCATTTTCAAAAAACCCATGAAAACACCATTTTTAGCATATTAATCGCCATTTTCTCCGCCATTTTTGATTGAATTTTTTTCGTTCATGGCTCAAATTGTAGGGCATAATAAGGGTATTATACACACCAATTTTCAAAACGATCAAGTAATTGGTCGATTTGTAGTGATTTTTCAAAACTTTCATCCCCTAATTTCACCCCCTACCCTTGGACCAATTTGGCTGGTTAACGAACTTGACCGAGATATTAGCACTAATGATTTTTGTGCAAAATTCGGTCGCTCTCCGACAAGCCCTTCGGGAGTTATCGTGTTCACAAGAATCTGTACATATAAAAATATATATATAGAGATATATGAATTTGAACGGACATCAAATTGGTGTTCTAAGGGCTCAGAAACGTGTAAAAAATATATCACACCATAAATTTTCGATTGTCAGGGCAAGACTAATAGGTAGTGCATTTTTTCGAATGAAATGCACTAACAATACGGTAATAATTACAAGGCTTATACTCATAAGGAAATTTTAATGGTTTCATTGAAAATTTTTCATTTTCTAAATGAATGCTAAAGTTGAAGCGTATTTGTACTGTTACTCTTGTTACTGTAGCCGAATTTGTGGTTATGAATTAATAAATACCGTACATGATAAATAGAGAATAATATTGGAATCACTTATTCAGTATGTATTTTAGAGTAGTATGTAAATTCAATTGAAGTTATCCAAGATAGAAGTCTGCGATGAACATTTCGGCTTCACAATTTATCAATTTATTTATTTATTTATTAATGAAATGAAGATAAGATTTTCTTTAAAAATCTAGCTTTTTAGCAACAAAATGAAGACCTTTCGGCTATATTTTCCTAGAAAAGGTATTGATAAAATTTTCTTTTGCAACAGCAAATAGGAAGGCCATTTTCATCCTAAAAGAGCATAACATCACCGGATTCCCAACTGGAGTGACTAAAGATACCGAAGGAATGCTGTGGGTTGGGATTTTCTTTGCTGGACAGGTAATATTGAGATAAAATAGACATTTCAATATCAAAGTTGAAAAATTCAGTCATATTATTTTGACATTAATATTATATAAACCAGATCCCTTTCTCGAATATTCAATAGATACTTTTCAGGCTTGATATAATTCTACTACTGTTTTTTTATTTAGAATAATTATCAAAGTACCCTTTTTGAATTATTTTTTCAATGCATGACATGTTTAAAAAAAAATCAAAAAGGATACTTTGATAATTATTTTAAATAAAAAAGGTGATAAAAGTAGCCCTGAGATTAAGGAAATTCTACTACTGTACGTTTTTCTCTTTATAAAATATTTGTTTTATAATTTTTGCTACTGCTATAATTATTGCTACTCCCACTGGCGGCCAAGTTTACTTCTGCCAGTAGCATTCCAATTTCAATATTTTAGTGATGTATTTCAAATAGAAATGTTTTGTTCTAACAATGAAATGTTATTATCTGGCTATATTACTGTATTTTAATAATGTATAATATCTCAATGAGTAATGCACTTCTGCTTGCTTAGCAGCTCACTTACATTTTTTTGAGTCGCGGACGCGTTTCGAACACTGATGTTCATCCTCGGCGCTCCTTCCTAAGACTTTCTAAGTCTAAGGATGAACATCAGTGTTCAAACGCGTTCGCGACTCAAAATATCGTAAGTGAGCTACTTTTCTAAGCAAGCAGAAGTGAATTATTCATTAATATTTAGTACTGCAGTTTCAAGAAGTATGGATAACTTCAACAATCATATAATATCTTGTTTGTATTTTCAAAATCTCACTGCACAAAGTCGTACATTGTACAAAATTGTATACTCTGGCCAAGCAAAGAAGCGCCTCTGGCAAGATGAGAAAATGACTCCAGCTCGGTCAATATTGATTCAAAAATTATTGATTTGGTCTCAATTTTAGGAGACATTTTGATCTACAATTTGAGACCAAATCAATAATTTTTGAACAAATATTGACCGAGTTAGAGTCATTTTCTCATCATGCCAGAGGCTCTTCTTTGCTTGGCCAGACTATACAAATCTTGGTTTTGTACTCATTCTTTATTAGTGGAAATAAATATAAATCTGAATCGAATACATTTTGCAGGTACTAAGGATTGATCCAGCTAACGGTAAAGTGTTGAAATCGATAAAAATTCCTGGCAAGCAGGTGACCAGTGTGGCGTTTGGTGGAAAACGACTTGAAACTCTGTATGTGACTACTTCACAAATTCTCCAAGAGATTTCGCCACCAACCAAGAACGATGGCAAAGTTTATTCTGTCACCGGCTTGAAGTCTTCTGGAAAACCAATTATGGGATGCCCTGCTCAAAGAGTGAATTTGACGTGAACGTCAAATATACGAGAAGAATAGGAGCGACGAGAAATTTAGATTGTTCATGTAGTTCATGATATTATATGGAGAATAAAACATCTTGACCAAATTCAATATCCTAAAATGTTCTCAGTTTATAAGGAATGTGTTAATAGGATAAGAGGTTTAAACTTATTGGAATTCGATATCTGTACCCAAGGCCAAGGACCTTTGAACTGAGGGTTATGGTAAAAACTAAGCAAAGAACGAGTCCACAAGAACTACAGGGACTATATAAACCACTAAAAAGAAGTAGATATTCTTTAAATGAATCCAATTGAATCATTAGGAGAAAAATAATGACATTTGATAAATAATAACATTTATTTCAACAACCAGTACACAAATTTAGATGAGTTTCATAAGTAGATAGTTGACAATCGATAAGGGAAAAAATCATAATTCACTTACTTTTTTCTAATAATACTGAAGCCAAATTATAGCATTGCAATAATTGTATTTATGACAGCAGTTGCAATTAGCACAGCATAGCCAGTGTTAAAGACTCCACTGATGGAAAGAGATCGTCCGATATCCCAGTTCTGAAACATCAATTCAAGAATCAATCTTAGAAAATTTATAACAACAAATGCAACCAAAAACAAAATAAAATTGGATAGAAATTTAGTACCGTATCACAGAATTTTCATAGTTTCATTTGATTTCAATCCACCTGGAGATTCCCAAACATCAAAACAAGTGACAATTTTAGAATTGAAATAAAACTCACAGATTTTGTCAATTGTACACCTTTACTTGGTTGAGCAAAGACGATTTCTAGCAAGATAGAAAAATTACTCCAGCTCAGTCAATATTGGTTCAAAAATTTTAAGTTTGGTCTCGAATTTTGAAAAATTCTGCTTTACGGTGACAACAAATTTATAATTTTTGAACTAATATTGACACAGCTAGAGTATTTTTATCATCTTGCAAGAATGTCTTCTTTGCTTGACCAGATTATAACTTACGTGACAATTGTTTCGTGACCACACAGGTCACATTTTCAAGCTGACAAAAAGTAGACCAGTAAACATGCAACTATTTCGAATTCATAATAGAATTCAATAATTATAACAACAAATGCAATTCTAAATAACATAGAATGGAATAGAAGTTTTGTTTGGTATCACAGTTTTATTATTTGATTCCAATCAACTTTTATTGGAGATTTATCAAGTATTATTCCCAGACTCTCTCCCAACACGCATTCGTCTATGTGGGGAAAATTCACAAGTTTTGAATATACTTTTTATTTTTAGGTGTACTGACTATTTGTGAATAAAAGTTTATTCGATTTGACGATTGCTCTAGTAAGCATGATCGTAACATTTCTTAAATCATATTAGCCTAAGAATGGGAAGCTTCTTATCTGGTATATTGAAGCTACGGTTACAGAGCGAACGCGAATTTCGCATTCAAATTGAATGGGAGATTCGCGTTCGTCACTGCTCGCTCGCTTGTAACCGTAGTGTTACAGGTTTAGTCTATTTCTTTCAACATGATATACATAAATTATCGATTGTGTATAACTCTCAAGTTATTTTGTAACAATAAAGTATGGATTTTGTGAATTGGTTATTGCAATAGGCTTTAGCCCTGCAAACATTGTCTTGTAAATGAATTGATATGGAGAATAGAATCTTACCAAGTGCCTGATTCCATTGAATGTGTGGAAGGTGACTGGGAAGGCGAGTCCCCATTTGAATGCGAAAATAACAGCAGCTGGTATGCCAAATGCTGCCACATTATTGACAATCTCCGGGTACGAATACGGGCAAAACGATCCTGGAAACAAATTCAAAATACAGTTGTAAAATATAATTACTCACAAGCATACTAAATCAATCATCTATAAAACACGAATACGGACAAAACGATCCTGAAATAGTACATTACACCACAAGCCTGGGAAGGAGAAGTCGGATAATTCCGAATACTGTAAAAAACTTCCTGGGCGAGTGAGTGTATAATTTTTTTCGGTACACTTCAAATAAATTTTATTAATCTAATCTCATAAATGAACAAAACAAATAGGATTAATGAGATCTAAGAACAGCTAGACCGGATAACTTACTATACTAGCTTCGGCTGAGCTGAATCTGGAGTAGGCTGAACTGCCAAGTATTGAAAGTTTGCATCACAAGTTTATTGATTTAATCAATTGGATATTACTTAAAAACTATCAGAATACTCGATTTTCTTAGTCCAGAAACGTTTAAGCTCATGAAAGTTTTTGTACGATCATCCTAAATTGTACAATAGCAATACAAAGTTTCTTGTTTTTGACAAATTCCTGGCAGTTTCACAGAAAGAGATGGTCCATTGTAGTTGTATTTTCTCTCGCTAGATGGCGCCAGCTGTCCACGCTTGGAAAGGGATGGTCTTGGCATGGAAAGGACAACAGCTGATTGATTATGTATGTAAATGACGACTTCCTAGTCTACATAGGGACTGGTAAGCAGCTTATTTCCGTGAAGTGTAGCGAAAACAAATTGAAAATACAGTGTTATAGTATAATTACTCACTTGCATCGATTATCTACAAAACGTACATGATTATACAATTTTAATTTATTAAAATGACACAGAATGGTAGAGTTTAGAAGAATCAGTGACGTTTCATACAGACGATTTAGTTCTGCTTATGCATTGATAATGGAACTGTCAGAATTTGTTAATAATGAATTTATTGTATTATTGAAGATTAATAAATGGATCTTCTGGTTTTCATGGACACAACATAATACTACCACTACCAATACTATATTGTCTGTCCAAGCAAAGAAGACCCTCTGGCAAAATGGAAAAATGACTCTAGCTCGGTCAATATTGGTTCAAAAATATTATCAATTTGATCTCAAATTGTGGAGAACAGTTTGATCTACTGTTAAGATCACATTTATAATTATTGAACAAATATTGACCAAGCTGGAGTCATTTTCTCATCTTGCCAGAGGGTCTTCTTTGCTTGGGCAGACTATGCCACAACCAATACTACCACAAAATACATTCCCTTTGCTGATAATGGAAAATAATAATAGTTAAAAACCATAACGAGAACACAAATTATAATCTCTTGTTATCAAGTTATCCCAATAATCCCTTGATCATTTATTCAATAAGCTATTATGGCTTCTTATGAGGTTCATTTTATTTTGGTCCAAATTTTTCAAGTTTTTTTAATTTTTTATTTAGTATTTTTTTTAACTTCTGTTCTGGAACGATTAAAAAATTCCAAATTTGTCGAACTTTGCTTTAGGTGTGAAAACTAGTATGAAAGAAATACAGTATAATATGACACCCTTTTTTTGTAAAAATTTGAGAAAACTAGTAAAACTAGTAAATTCCAAAAATTTTTGGTGTGAAAACTAGTATGAAAGAAATACAGTATTATATGACAACCTTTTTTCGTAAAAATTTGAGAAAACTAGTAAACTCCAAAAAATTTTGGTGTGAAAACTAGTACCTATGAAAGAAATACAGTATTATATGACAACCTTTTTTGTAAAAATTTGAGAAAAACAGTTTTGGGCTTTAAAGTCTGTCGTACTCTTTGACGTAAAATGACAAAATATTTATAATAATTAAATTGGTAAACACTAGGCCTATAACTTTATACCAATAAGCGAGAATATTTTAGATAAGTTGAGAGCACCTAATGAAGAGGTATAGTCTCTCCAAGGAAATAAGACATTCAGCCAATATGGGAAAATGACTCCAGCTCGGTCAATATCATTTGAAAAATTATAAATTTGGTCTCAAATTGTAGGTCAGAATGTTTCCTACAATTTAAAACTAAATTCACAATTTCTGAACCAGTATTGATTGAGCTGGATACATTTTCCCATCTTGCCAGAATGTCTTCGTTGCTTGGACAGACTAAAAGGAAAATCTTTCAATTTGAAGTCAAAACTTGCTTACCAGCAGCTAACCCCAGAGCATAGACATAAGCTACTATTCCAGTGCCTCTGTGTGCCACGGACAGGATGGTCTGAATTTGAGGTTTGTAGATGCTCAAATGTGGCGATAGAGGTCGGTTCAGTCTCTCATTCTTCTTATCATAAGTTTCGGTATCTGTTGGTTGATATGGCACCACTCTCATCTTCAGAAACCGTGATCTGAAAAATTATGTTGCAAAATGAATCAGCGTTCATCTCATTTTATTTATTCGAATTACATTACTAAAATGGTGCCGCTAAACCAGCGGATTTTCAGCAGGAGTCTACTTATACAATACAAAACAAATATTAATAAAATTGTGAGTTTACTATAAAATTTGACTAAATTGAATAAGAAAATATTATGACGAAATCAAACTAAAATACAGACAGATATTGGAGATTGAGAATAATTTTGAAGAGTAGGCTAAATGTTAACAGGTTCACTTCTATAATGCTATTATCAAACTTGATCAAGATGAAAATTTTACAATATTTTCAACTTCATATGGAAAATACAGTATGTTTCAGCAATAAATTATGAAATTAAATTTAAAACTTTATTCAGAGATATTGTGAAAATTTTCCATAGGCCTATATATTATTAATAAACGAAATATTGTTTTTCAACAATAATAATAGTTGAGTATTGTCAAAATAATTAATTCTTGAACTTCCTTTATTAGGAGACTGGTGTATCTAACACATTGTAGACTACATAGTATATCCATACAATAGTATTGCATTGATTAATTCTTCAACTATTTCTAAAATTCTATCAGAAATAATTAAAAATATCTTACGACATCAGGGTTGAGGGGGCTACCGTCGAACCTCTGCATAGCTGGCCAGCCAGAGATAAGCTGTAACAATAAAAAATATCAAATGATAATGATAATTTAACAATTCTTAAACTTATTGCAGAAGTTTTGTTTCTGTGGGACAATCAAGTAATAGATTTTGAATAATACAGTAACAAATCCGGAATTTTCATTTCACTTTTGTATTATTTACTGATTATTTTGGAAAGTGGTTCACTTCGGACTTGGAAAATTATACATACTCTGTAGTCACATCAATTTTTAGCACCAGCTTTACCTCTATGAAGCGATTAAAAAAATTATAGTCTTCATGAAAAATCTTCCATTTTCCTCTCAGTAACAGATGAATTCTGGGGATATGTCTAATAAAGCTGACGGGTCTATTTTTTATGTAATTATTTTAATTAACTTACCGTATTTGATTCATTATCAAATAAATTCCAATGTTAATTTTCTCAAATATCTTCGTGAAAGAGATAAGAGGAAACGTGAAACTACCTGCTAATCTACCAAATTAAAAAAAATCAATATTTACATTTAAAAGATGATAAACTTCAACAGTTTTGATTGAATTCGACGTATTGATAAGGGTTTACCCATTTATGAAAACTAATCCCACCAAAGATTATTTATTCAAAATTATTAAATTTGCACTCTTTACATTGGCGCTCAGGTTTAGAGGTTGAGGTTAGATTACTATTGCTGCTCAATATAGTCCTTAATGTATAATAAAGAATCCAGAATCAGGACATAATCTATAATATAATAAAAGGGTTAATTAAATTTATCTTCTACATGATTTATCAATTCCTACTAGCCTACAATAAATAAGTAAGGATACTCATAAGCTTATGGAAGGTCAAAATAAAGCCAAGTCAAGAAACATTGATTGAATTGATTAGACAGTAAAATATTGATAAGAATTATACCTTCTCAAACACAGCATTATTCCAATTTTCCTTAGAGACAACCCAATTCACAAGTAAATGATCTTAAAATAACATTGGATTATTTTTAAATATTTGATATAAACTCCACACTGAACGGAGCGATGGAATCAGTTGATCTTGATCAGCTGATGAATAGCAGAAGCACAGCAAAATTCCAGGTCTAACTACAAAATCACTTCTTAAAATTAGTTAAATTTTTCAAATTGTACAGCTTCTGATAAGCCATTTAAGAATAAAAAATATTGAAAATGATAAAACTTCAATAATATTGTTTTTAAATTGTTAATTGAATAATATTTACGTAATTTGTGATGTATGATCCCATTTCATATATGACTCAGTTTCAAATGCTGTATTCTGAGCTCGACGACCAAGCGCCCGGATAGCTCAGTCGGTAGAGCATTAGGCTTTTAACCTAAGGGTCCAGGGTTCGAGTCCCTGTTCGGGCGTACATTTTTGGAAGTTTCTTTTTTAAATAATATAAATTAATCTTATCAGAGACAATGTATTATTATAATTGAGAATTAATGATACTATAATGAGTATTAATGATACATTGTCTTTGATCTTATTCAAGTGAAACCTCTTATTCACGTAAAATAAATATTTTTGAAATATTTATGGATTAACTGCAAATTTTATATTTAAGAAAATGGCCTATTTTAGATGACCCTTTAATGTGAGGAAAATTGGCTTACAGTTACAGATGAGGGAAAATTCTTTCTCATCTATGTTAATATTGATCGATTTTGAATAAATATTTTACTAAGTAATTTATGTTGTACATCAGTATAATTCTCTCATTCACATTAATAATCATATGAATTTGATCACCCTTCACCCTTCTTTTATGCAATATGGCTCTCAGAAAAAATAAAATAATCTTATTAAGTAACTAAAAATTACAGTATTAGGGATCATCATGTGATTGGTACTTATAATTATAAATTATTGTAATTCAATTTACAATAGCAGACCTCTTTTGTATTATTTCAAATAATTATAACAATTCTTAAAATCACGAACTCCAATATTCTTCAAGAGGCACCAAGACAAATTATTTTATATTGAATAGTTTCATTGTTTTATCAATTCAAATAAAATATTGGATTCTGAATTATCAGATCACTGATAGTAGCCCAGGCAAATTAGACTAAAGAAAGGGCTTAGCACCTAAAAATGATTAATGGCTGGCAATGATCTTAAACCACTGTGGGCATCCCAAATAAGTTTAATATGAGTTTGCGTCTCTTTCTGAGTGGCGCATAATACAGAGTGCCCAAAAAATTACGAAAATTTGTTCATTTTCTAGTTTTTTTGCAACTCACGTCAAAACCAAGCGTCGGACAGAAAAATTTATAATTACAATGTTTTAGAAAATACAATTCTTGAGCGATTGATATCAAATTCAACCCTCTGTGATAAGCGACAACCGAGTTATGATTTATTTTAAATGCTGTATTTTTTAAGAGAAATTAAAATTTGACAATTTTCAATTTATGATTGTTTTTATCTTCTGTACGTAACATTAGAAATGTGAAATTGAAAATCCCTCTGGGGATAAGTTTATCCTGTACAATTCAAGACCAAGTAGACCTTTCTATCTTGTATATTTTTTGTGCCAGAGCTTTGTGCTAATAAAACTTCATGTTTCTAAATGAAGTTTTATTAAAGTTATCCATGCGTCTTTTGATATTTAATAATAGATAATTTAATTCTGCACAATTTGAAAACAAAAATGCATTAATAACTCCAATAAGTCCCACTTTAGAATCAAATTTCGATTTTTGAATATAGTGATAGTAGGGAACATTGAAAATGTGATTTTTATTGTTTTTCAATTGTATATAAATATAACCTTATCAGCTTGAATTCATGATTTCTACATATCTAATGATAGAGGAGCTTATGCTCTACAATTTGAGCCCAAATGCAAATTTTTACTATCAATGGCTTCCAAGATAGACACATTTTAACACAAGCAGTAGTAGTCTTTTCCCGGTATATGTGAATGAACTCAAAGTACTCAAGGTCGTAAAATTCTTCTATTTTGATCGAATTTAACAAATGATATATGCATTTGAACCGACTTGATGAGCTAAAAACAATGAGCTATAGTTTGTTAAGATCTATTGAGTTTTACGAATATTACGGGTGTCCTTAATTTATTATCCTTAAAGAGTCCTTCTAACTGGATAAATAGCCTGAATTGAGGACGTGATGGTGGGTATTATATTGAAATATGATCTAATAAAAAATATTCTGGTAGAAAACTCCAATACAAGGATATAGAGATTTATTTTGGTCTTTATTGTTGAAAATATTGTACTTTTTGTTGTTCAAGGAAATATCTTGAGCACAAAAATACATATGAGATAGAAAGCTCTACTTGGTCTTGAATTGTACAGGATAAAATTATCCCCAGAGGGATTTTGAATTTCACATTTCTAATGTTACATACAGAATATAAAAACAATCATAAATTGAAAATTGTCAAATTTTAATTTCTCTAAAAATACAGCATTTAAAAAAATTCATAACTCGGTTGTCGCTTATCACAGAGGGTTGAATTTGATATCAATCGCTCAAGAATTGTATTTACTAAAACATTGTGATTACAAATTTTTCTGTCCGACACTTGGTTTTGACGTGAGTTGCAAAAAACTAGAAAATGAACAAATTTTCCGTGATTTTTTGGGCACTCTGTATTATGCGTCACTCAGAAAGCATCGCAAACTCATATTAAACTAATTTGGGATGCACACAGTGGTTTAAGATCATTTCCAGCCATCCATCATTTTTCAGGTGCTAGAAGTCTAATTTGCCTGGGCTATAGAGCGATTTCATCTTTTCAAATCAATGCTTCAGTTCTCCTTGAATTTTATTTCAACAATAATGTATTTTTCGCCACACTGCACAGAAAGCAGCTGTTTTCTGTGCACTAAAGAGATTTGAAAGACGCCATTTACAGGCGGTTTTGCTACTAGCTCCGAAAGGGGGCTCTTTTGGAGCTAGTGCACAGAAAGAGACTGGTAGTTACCAATCCGGCCGGTAGATCGGGCGACAATGCACTGCTTTCTGGAGCCATCACAATATTATTCAAATCAACGCGTCAGTTCTCCTTGAGTTTTATTTCAACAATAATGTATTTTTCAATTTACTCAATCTTTCTATCTTTACCTTATTACAAATCTTGTAATCACTCTCTATATTATATTCCATAAGGTATGAAATTTGGCAAGAAATTAGGTTCCGTTCCAGATTTAAATTATTAAGGTACGTTATAAGTTTTAAATTCAGATACAGATGAATTTTACTGTTATAAAAATATATTAGACCAAATAATATGAAGGAGCAATTGTCATCAATAATTGTGTGGATTATTCATCTGAACCAAAGGAAAGGAATATAATTTGTATTTTCTGTGTTTGTACATCATTTTGAATGTATAAAAATAGGTACTGATGAATATTCTTGGATTACTTCATTATCTTTATAATGAATAAATTGGTTCATTGGTTTATCATTAACATTCACTCATGAATATTCCTCTAAAATTTTACTCTTTATTGAGTCTTCACAATATTTTTTAAAAATTGATATTTATCATTTATTTCAATAAGCATGCTTTTGGCTTTCCAATCAGTTGCATGCTTTTGCTAGTCTCATATTTGGCTTTAAATTATTCTATAAATTGACTTTACACCATACAGTATTAAGTGAGTTATTTCTAGTAATAATAAATTGACATTGAGTTATACAGTATTTACATTCATGAATTTTTCCAATTGTTTTTCTAGTTAGACGCACATAATATAATTATTTCTAAAATAATTAATTTAGTGTGGACTAAAATTATAAAAAATAATTAAATGGTTTATAGAATAGATAATATCTGTTATTGGAAGTTCATATGGACTTTCTAAGCCTAATTGAAAATCCTCACTCATGTTATAGTTTGGTACTTCAGACAAAGAAGCTTGCCAATATCTTCCATGAATTAAGGTTATTGAGTCCTCCTATCTACAATGAAGTGGATTATGATGATTGCATCATATCTAAAATATCATTACAAAGTAAATAGGTACCGGTAATCAGTCTAACTTAATTTAATGATTTTTTTGAAGTTGAAAATCTTAATGCCTTGAAAACCTGGCTTTATTTTATTAAAAAATATAGTCTTGAGGTTCAAAAGTAGATAGTTTGGCAATAAGTTTTACCAACTATTGAGTTATTTCCAAATTTTTCATACTACACAGAGTGTTCCAGAAGGAATGTGCAATACTTCTTAAGCTGTTTCTTTACACCAAGTAGGGGAAAATGTTTCGTGGGAGACATCACCAAAAACGCTTTGTTACCGCTTAGATAACAATTTAAATGTCTCAAGAAATATTCATTTTTCTATTTTTTCACTGGCTTTATTCAGATTCTGAAATTATTAATTCCCATGTGAAATGGAGTTGTGAATCTGAGGAATTCAGTAACTGTTTTATGAGGAGTTTTTAACTTGAATGATTATTGAGATAATAGAGCAAATATGCTACCATAATTTTTTATTTTCAATATTGATAGAAGTTGAAGAGAATCAGAAGATATTCTGAAGAGATAACAGTTGAATAGCGTTGATTGTGTAAATTTTACCTAAATCTCAGAAATCGCGATCAAAAGGAGACAAAACATTGAACAGGTGAAAAATTACTGTGAAGTCGCAATTTTAAGATTTGATTGAGTTTATCACGTCGTAATTTGACATGGTAATAAATAATTTTATAACTTGAATAAAACCTCTAAAAATCAATACTTTCTGAAAAATTTCAATTTCTCTCCATTGTTATCTCGATAACAAAGCATTTTCGAGGGTACCTATGTTCCATGGTACTTTTTTCTCTACTTGGTATAAGGAAACAGCCTGAGAAGTATTGCGCATCCTTCTGAAACACTGTGTGCCGTGGTATGAAACTATTGGATTCAAAACAATAGTTGTTAGTAGAAATTATCGCCAAATTATCTACTCTTGAACCTCAAGAGTATCATTTTTTTATGAATAAAATAAGGACAAGTTTCCAAGGCATCAACATTTTCAACCTAGCTCGAAAAATAATCAAATTGAGTTGGACTAATTATTTATTTTGTCATGATATTTTTAATTTTTTCCAAGGAAAAAAGATGCCTGGGAACCCTACTATCTAGAGTAGGAGTAAGGGCACCCACATATCCTTTTATAAACTCCAGCCCCCCTCCCCATAGAAAATCACTCGTGAATTTGAGCCCTTGCCCCCCCAGTTTTTCGGGTCTGGAACCGCCACTGATTGACTAGTACTTTATTGATATATTTATTCGAATTGGACCTAAATTCCTATTACAGAGGAAAGGAATCTACGCATATTTACCAATATTGTACTGATCAAAAGTATGCATACGGTATTTTATCATTTTACCAATAAGTTACTTGGACATGTGTCCATGTTTTCATCTATTAGTATCATTGTAATATTTCTGAATAAACAAATATTGTACTTATAGAAACTTTGCTTATTTCATCATTCTACAAATATCGTCCCGGTACTGTTCAATCAAAATGAAAATGCATTATCGATCACAATCATCTCTTCTACACCTCTAGATTATATCCTGGTAGGTGAAGAGCAGAGCCTGGTATCATGTGATCCATTATTATGTAGGTGGGCCAGCATTTCAAACATCAATAGCAGGCATCTTATTCTCGTCAAGGTGGCCCTTCCATTGAATTAAAAACAAATAAAAACTGAGAAAGAATACAAATAAAAGTCAGTCTCGGCTAGTGTGAGATAGAGAAATAATGGTCGCTATCAGTCGTCGGCCGGGGATGTCTTTCTGTGAAGATCTCACGTTTTCTTCTTTCTCCAGTCATCACTCATGTATTGTCTGTCCAGCAAGCAGAGAAGACATTCTGGCAAGATGGGGAAATGAGTCCAGTTCGATTAATACTGGTACAAAAATTATGAATTTGGTCTAAAATTGTAGAACAGAATGTTTTCTACAATTTGAGACCAAATTTATATTTTTTGAACCAATGTTGACCGAGCTGGAGTCATTTACTCATCTTGAAAGAATGTCTTCTTTGCTTGGACAGACTATATTGTCTGTCTCTTTCCGATTGCTGCTCTGTCACACTCTCAATTTAATTTTTCTTTCTCCTTGTCCACAGCAATGGAACGACAACACACAACACGTTCTGTGACCGATGACTGTTTATCCTCTTATCCTCCTACACCTCCTCTTCCTTTTTTCATTTTCTTCATCTATTCCTTATCATTTCTCTTCTTCTTCTTCTTCTTCTTCTTCTTCTTCTTCTTCTTCTTCTTCTTCTTGTTCTTGTTCTTGTTCTTCTTGTTGTTCTTCTTCTTCTTGTTCTTGTTCTTGTTCTTTTTCTATTCATCTTTATCTTCTTCTTCATCTTCTTCTTTTTCTTCTTCTTCTTCTTCTTCTTCTTCTTCTTCTTCTTCTTCTTCTTCTTCTTCTTCTTCTTCTTCTTCTTCTTCTTCTTCTATTCTCCTTCTTCTTCTTCTTCTTCTTACTTTTTTTCCTCCTCTTTCCTTCTCCTCCTCTTTCTCTTCTCCTCCTCATCTATCTTCTTCCTATACTTCTTTCTCTTCTTCTCCTCATCCAAATCCTTCTCCTATACTGTACTTCTTTCTCTTCTTTTCCTCATCCAACTCCTCCTTCTTCTTCTTCTTCTTCTTCTTCTTCTTCTCCTTCTCTTTCCTTCCTCACTCTCTCCTTCTTCCACTTCCTTCACCTCCTCCTTCTCTACCACTCCCACCTCCTAATCTATTATCTGTTGTGTTCCAATCTTCTGAGATGCAAGAAGCTCGAAGCCGTTGTAGTACTCTCCTCTCGCTGCACTGCCCAAGAAAGAGCCAAGCGCCGTCTTTGGAAGATATAACCATAGACTATAGCAGCGAATATAAAGAGATCTCTCTATATTCACTTACTATAGGTACACAACAGGTCTACTATATCTACGATATAACCTCATCCCTCCCCCACCCACAACCGTAGAAAACGTCCTACAAGAAATAGATTTGTGAGCAAAAAAAGGCTGCCACCTCCATCCACCTAGCATCCGTGTTACCCATCGGACAGCTTTTCTATCGACATTCTCAAAAACATCAGGCTCGCTCGCAGCTATTCCCACAGTGAGACTCGGCGAGTGGCTTTGGCTTCCCTTGAAAGAGACGATATACTCTGTCGAGCTGTGAAGACATACTGGCAAGATGAAAAAATGACTCCTGTTCGGTCAATATTTGTTCAAAAATTATGAATTTGGTCTCAAATTGTACGAAATATTCTGATCTACAATTTGAGACCAAATTCATAATTTTTGAACTAATATTAACCGAGCTGGAGTAATTTTCCCATCTTGCAAGAATGTCTTCTTCGCTCCATCAGACTATATCAGAAATGTGTTTTTACATAATTATTGTCCCATTCTCTTCTCTATTCCACGTTCTTCGATCTACCCTTCCCCCCAAGATTCTGTCTTTTATCACATGGAAATCCTCTTTCTCTATCACATTCCTTGCGTCACTTTTTTATTCTCATCTCCTCCCCTCCCCTCTTCGTAACATTTTTTCAACTCAATCCTCCACCTTCCCAGCCTTGAAAAAACTCTATCACGCTCATCTAACACGACCCGCTGACGACTACCTGTGTTTCTTCTCTCCTTAGATGTCTTCATTTAAGAGCTCTATAATTAGAAAAGTTACTTCACATAACAATCGGTTTGTTAATCAATAAAAATAACTTCTTTAATTCTTATATAGAACTACAACTAATTCCCCTATTTCTATTAAACTACAACTAATTCTTATATAAAATAAAACTTCTGTAACTTTAGTTTACTGTCATCATGGTACAGGAATTCATACACATAAGAATCATTTTTAATCTCAATAAATTTACTACTTTAGCGAAATTCATAATAGGCCTATACTTAATCAGTCCACTTATGAAGAAGGAAATGAATTCACCTAAATATTGATAAATTATACACCTTTGAATTTGATACAATTCAATTCATATGAATTTATCAATTCACCTATGGGAACCTTATGAATTTAATTAAATTCATGTGTAAATTAATTAAATTCACCTGTGTTTCTATAAATAAAATATTGTGTTTCAATAAATTGAAATGTGTTTCATTTAATTAAATTCACCTATAACTTATAGGAACAGTCTGCTCACGTGTAGCTGTCCAGAAATAATCATAGCTTGATAAAGTTTTTGATAACATATTTATTTGAATAGAGAGAAGAATTTAATGAAATTCATTTTCAAATAATCAATTGAACAACGTTCCATATCCATAATCTCAAATGCACACTCCTTATTCCAATGGAAGTTTGGGGAGCAGCCTATAACACACATTTTAAAAACTATTCAATTTACAGAAACATATAATTTGAGCTGCACTGGGTAGATGACACATGACAGATTATATCCAGCAGTTATACCTATGCCAGAAACATAATCCTATTGATCAATAAAACAGAGACCCATCTTGATCCATGAAAAAGAAAAACACTAAATAATATAAGTCATTCAGCAACTAATATCTAAAATATTCACAAGACAGTTTCATCAGTAAATCCTTGTCAAATGTCTTGTCACAGTGAAGTACCTACTTATAGACAAAATATCAACATCCACAACATCAACAACAGTGATAGAGAAGATTATGTTCTACAATTTGAGCCTAAATGCGACCATTTCCCAACAATGGTTTTCAAGATAGACGCATTTGAACACAATTAGTAGCTTTTTCTCGGTATATGAGAAATAACTCAAAGTACTGAAGGTAGTAAAATTCTTCAATTTCGATCAAATTTAATAAATGATATATGAAATTTGACCGCCTTGATGAGCTGAAAACAATGAGCTATAGTACGTCACGATCCGTCAACTTTTACGAAAATTAGGGAGGTCCTTAGTTTACTATCCTTGGAGAGTCCTTCCTACTGGTAATAACTGGTATAATCTGAAATCAGGGTGGTATGGTAATTTTAAAATCAAAGCATTATATAAGACAAAAATATTCTAGTGATAAAACTCCTATACAAGAATATATAGACTAATTTTGGAAGTTAATAGTGGAAATATTATGGTTATCTTGGTTGATGATTATTTGCTTCTGTATGGTCTGTCCGGCCGGGGGGGAATTCTGGCGGGTTGGAGGGGGCGGCTTCGGCTCGGCCAGTGTTGGTTCGGGGACTGTGAGTTCTGATTGAGAATTTATGGCTTTTGGGCCGGTATTGGTCGGGCTGGGGCCGTTTTCCCGTCGTGCCGGGGTTTTTTCTTGGCTTGGACGGGCTGCATAGTTAAGTGAATTTGAAACTGGCAACCAGCTGGTAGGCCTAGGCCCTTCATGGGCTGTTGGGCCAGACATACATACATACAATAGTGGAAATATGGTATTTTTTGCTGTGCAAGGAAACATGTTGAAAGCCCTAACACAAAAATTGTACAAGATAGGAAGTCTTTCTTGGTCTTAAATTGTAGAGAATAAAATTATCCCCAGAGGGATTTTGAAATACACCTTTCTAACTTATCAGACGGAAGATATGAACAATAAAATACTGAATAAGGTAAAATTTTCATTTTTCTCAAAAAATACCACTTTTTTGAAACTTCATTCCTCGGTCCTTGTTAAAGATAGTAGGTTGGATTTGATATTAATCTCTTGGAAATTTTATTAGCTAAAAAAAGTATGAGAATGATATTTTCTGTCAGACGCTTCTTTTTGGCGTAAATTGCAGAAAACTAAAAACAGAACCGAAATTTGGTGGTTTTCCAGTCACCCTGTATTATGCACATCTCGGAATCCGTCGCAAACTCATAGTAAACTTATTTAGGATGCCCAAAGTCGATTAAGACGATTTTCAGCCTTACCTTATTTTATTGGAGGCACAGCCTTTTTTTGATCTAATTTGCCTGGGCTATTAGTAAAATTACCTATGCTAAAAGGCTAAAACATTATTGGATCTATTCAAATTTGTACCCAATAAGAGTGCAAATCATGTATCTGTTTCATGTTTATTTATGACAAATAAATTTTATTAATTGATTGACAAGAATACACTTTTGCATTTATAGTAAACCAATACCGATGGAATGGTTCATCTATAAAACATCGTGGATCTTAAGGATTCCATATCTTGTCTAATATTTCTTTTTCTTGCTGCGGATGATGCCCACATAAGTATTCAAATTCACTTGTGCGTGGGTAATGGAATGTGCGAGTTTGATTTATGAGGTGCATAAACGACCATGCCACTGGTGGGATTCGAACCCACGACCGGGTAGCGCTAGGGGACTGAAGGTTGTAACGCCCCAGACCACTCGGCCAACCCGGCCGAGATTGTTATATTATAGTCATGTATTTGTTTTTCCACTACTTTATAAGCCTTTCATGAATTGAAAAAATATGTTATTAAAAATAAATTTCTTCCAGGAATTCTAACACGTGTTTTTTCGATTCCAATGTGAACATCTAGAGTATAAGAACGTGAAGTATTCTGTATATCTTTGTCCATTTGTTCTCACCAGACAAGTACATTCAGAATCGTGTAAACCGATTATCCATGTGACTTGATTCTCTCCAGCTAGTTCATACCAAAACGACGGCGCCTGCCCAATGATAGGCTGGAACCTCGTGGGAATCACACAGTAGTGACCGCAGTGCTCGCGATCATCTCTACTCTCTTTTCAAAAACATTAGCTTCACTTTTAAATCAGTTCTTGTTGGGAAGTCTCTGCATGCTCCCATCAGAATGAATTCAGTTCAAACAATCCGTTCAAAATATTCAACTACGTAGCTCAATAATTATCCACTGCTTGTAGATTAAATTAAATTCTCTAATTTACTACTGTCTACTCTATTGGACCACCAAGGAATAGTTTTTAATCTCATTGAAAATAATTATTTTTAGGACTCGTAAGACCTGGAAAAAGTAAGGTTTTTTGTATTCAATTTATGGTCTACAAGACTTTTTCAAGTGATGAAACATGAGTTTCAAGTTTCATGATCACCTTCCTTAACGAATTATTTCAAATATTTTATAGCACTACTCTTCAAAACTTCAAATCCCACTAACTTATCAGACTACTGACGAGTGAATAATTTATTTTTCCATGAGGAGGAAAAGTTATTAACAATTATTAAATTTAACAAAGTTTGGAATTGTCTATTTCACTTTTATTAAATACACTTTAAGTAAACAATTTCAAACTGTGTTTTATTTTATCATGGAGTTCCACAACATCAATCTAGATTTTACAAATAAGTTGATTTGGCTAAAAATTATTCCAGCTATAAACTTTATCCATTTTCTTTTTTCAGTTTGGATCATAACATTAATTTTTTGATTCTCTTGTAATAAAAATAATTGATTTTCAATCAAAACTTGTACATGATATGAGAGTAAGTTATAGTGCCAATGTCAATGGCAGTAGTATCCAGCCTTTAAAAAAGATACTACTGGAAAATAGATTTGTAACCTAAAACATTTTCTTGTTTCACCCCCTTTTGGATAGAGCTTTATTTCATCAAGGCCAACAAGAAAGGTAGAAAGGATCAGTCAAAAAAAAACTTCGACAGCAAAGTGTGGGAACATTGAAGGTAAAAAATATAGGGTGATACAGGATCCCGGAAGTCCCTTTAAAACAGGATGTTTTGAAGAAAGGTGGTACAGTAATTCCAATCTTCAACGCTTGAAGCTATTGGCTATAAATAGTGGCGATCAAATTCTATCGTGATATATTGATAGATCACAACCTATCAATAGATTTTTAATACCTTTTTGTAATTGTATAACGTTTTAAGAATGGACTTTTCTCTAAATAATATTTTATGTGAAATAAATGCGTTTTTTTATGTAAAATACGGTAACTTGAATAATTATGCGATTTCCCATGAAAAATACCTGTACACGTTGTTTGTATTTAAAATAAAAATGAAGCCTATTGATACATTTTTGATTATTGGTACCGTACTGTATCTGTCAGGCTGAGGCCGCACTGCCGGTGGGTAGAGCCTGGAGGGTGGAGGGTAGTTGGTAAATCTATAGAACATACACACCATCTACAGTAATACATCGTCTGAATGCTATGTGTTCAGCCGCCATCTTGAAATTCTTAAATATGGACAACATAACCTCAAAAAACAGAATGACGTCATACCATTCATACGATGTATTACTGTGGATGGTGTGTATGTTCTATACATTCACCAACTACCCTCCATCCTCCAGGCTCTACTCACCGGCAGTGCGGCCTCAGCCTCAGGGACGAACCTATCAGGGGAGAAGGAATATACCAAGGCATTTTATTAGTGAATCCTAGAAGGACAGTTCGTTTGTTTTTTCACAACTCAGAAGAACAAGTTTGTGAATGTTCATTAAACAAGGTCTATTGATTCTATAAAAGTAAAAAAAGACTACTGGATGCATTGAAACATTTTGGGTTTTATTCTTAAGAGTTTGGAGAGAATAACTTTAACAATATTATTTTTCATATACAGCCTTACTCCTCTAATTGACTATGTCCTCTAAGTGATTATGATAGACTCTTCCAATATACTAATAGCTAGTGAATCATTAACGATGAAAAGCTATCGTCATTAATTTTATGAAACATGAATCATTAAATGAAGAGCCAATTGATCTTCAATTTTCAGCATTTACGATAAACAACAAGCATTCCCCAAAAATCGATGAATATAATCAAGCTTGTTTATGTAGAAAAATTGTTTCAAGGATGGAAAAGAGCTCACTTTTAAAGATGAAACTGAAACTCGATCCAACTCAGAGAGAATAGAATATAGAAATAGAATAGAATATATTCCATTCTCGCTGATCCAACCCAATTTATATTAGACTATTAACAAAGATACTAGATACAGTAAAATAAACTGGAACTGGACGATGAAAGAAGATCACATGAAGGATGATTTTTGCTTCATGTCTGAGCAATTCACTTGAAAGAATATAAATTTCAATTCAAGTTAATTGACCTTGGCTTCTTGAACTATCATGTATGTAACTTGCACTGGTCACTAACGCGTATGTCCGCGCAGGGGCGGCCGATGTATCGTAATATCATATGACAGCAATATGAGAGTATGAGAGATGACATTATTCTCGACACACCCTCACAATTATTATTCTCATCTTGAAACTGGTCTGAACGTATCTTCTCACATTGCTCCCAATTAGCAAATAAAATTGGCATTATTCGTTGATGAATGCTGAAAATAGAATAGGCCTACCGTATTATTTTTCATTAGATAATTTGATAGATACTGTATTTTTCTGTTACAGAATTTAGTACAATTATGACTGAAATTTGAATACAAAATAATTCTGTGACTTTAACTAGGCCGAAAGACAGTAGTTCAATGATATTCATGAATATAGAAATTTTATAAATAATGCCAAATAGTGAGTTTCTTGATTTTCATGAAATACTGCAGACGCAGGCTTCTGACTACACCTATACACGGTACATTTATGAATAAATTTGTCATTAATTTATAAGTAAATATAATGATTAATTATAACAATTAGGTACTTAAATTGATCGAACCAAATAATATTGTAATAGCCCAAATTGATTCAAATTATTTTATGTTACATTAGACCAGAGGCAATGTATATTAATGTAATGGAATATAAGTTTACATTGTCTCTGATTAGACTGAGCTGAGTTGAAGCAGTGAATATAAAGTATCAATCCATATTCTTTGTTTAAAGCAAACAAAACCTGGGTTTTTTAACGAGTGAAAAGTTACGAACCGAAAGTTGTGAGCATGCTTCTCTGAATGGAATAATGCTAGCGTAGATATACTATACCGTATTATTCTGTATAGTTAGTATATGATGCTAGGTACTATAGCCTATATTCTCATGAATTCCATGGCCCATGCATGGCATTATGATTACCAAGCTGAATCATCTTAATTTTGTAATTTCATTATTTGAAATATGTCTACATCGATTAGATATAGCATATAGATATCAATAAGTTTATCCCACTAAAATTAATTGTCGTCTCGTCCTCGGGATTACAACATAGGTACTTGAATTATTGTTTGTGCGATAAAACAGTCAGAACTCAGAAACAAGGAGGCTCTGAGCCCCTTGCGCCCTTGGTCAGAACAGACTGAAAAAATTGCTGATGAAGTTTAGCAATGATTTTTGCTTTCCATTATTCCCTCCAGATTTTCCTCCCCTCCAATGTTTCGTTTTTCATGTTTTTCCTCCTAGTCAAACATTGGTCGTGATCTTGGTATCAAGTATTGCAATTTCGGCATTTATTTTCCATGGCCCTGTGGCGCAACGGATAACGCGTCTGACTACGGATCAGAAGATTCCAGGTTCGAATCCTGGCAGGGTCGACTTTTTTGACAGATCAAGTTAACTTGTTCTTTACTATTTTGTTATTTTACTTTGTTGGAATTTTGAAACATCATGGATTTTGTGATTTTTCACCCATATTCAAAGTTTATGAAAATTATAAGTGTGGTTGAAGATAATGACTAACTAGCTTATTTTAATATGAACATTTTTCTACATACATTGAGTGAAATTTCTCATAAATTTCCAATTGCTCAATTGCTGTATGGATTTAAATATAAATAACTAATAATAAAAATTTTTGTCAAACCATCGGAAGGTACCGTACTTATGCTATTCCTTTATAACATTATTTTATTAATATAGCTGTAAAGCCTACTGAAACTATATTATAAACTCATTAAAAATTTGAATGGAGTAGAACAGAAGTATAATACTGCAAGATACAATTCTAAATTTCAATTGACAGCGCGTTATTTTGAATAAACCAATGCTCACACAAAGAAATCCTTTCATTTTCTAGTATATCAACCACCTAATTTAACTTATTGAATATAAAATTAGGGTTTCAGGGAAGTTAAGTAAATTAACTAAAAATTAGTTAATGATGAAGGCTAACTCTCTTAACAATAATAATTATAATATCATAATCTTTTTGCCAAATGCCATCAAACAATAACTATTATAAATTATTTAATACATTCTGAAACATACCATATTTAATTTATTACAGCCATATTTTAATTATTACAAAAGAGTGTGACAAAATGACTGAAGTACAGTGAATACTGTTTGTAGTAGCTCTGGCTAAAGCTTTATCAGGGCCGTATTTCTAAATAGGCTAAGTAGGCTGCAGCCTAGAGCGGCAAATTTTCGAGGCGGCAAATTGGAAAAAATCAAAATTTATAAAATAATTTCAAAAAATAAATTAAATTTTCTCTACGATTTATGAATTCACTTTGAAAAACATGACCTACTAGTAATTCTTGGAACGTAGTAGCCTATTATTTTAGTGCATATAATCGATTTGGTCTCTGAATACACTAATAGCACGGTGCAATTAGACTCGAACCTCAACATCCAAAGAGAAAGAACGATTCCTATGCCAACTTGTTCTATACAGCCCTTTTGTATGATAAAATGTAATTTTGGGGGTTTTGGGGTTGTAAGGTTTTTTTTAAATCGGTGTAGCACATGAACCATTGAACATAGAAGTGTGAATCTGGTCTCAAATTAAAGAGAAATGAATTTCGCCGAGAGGGATTTTGAAATACGGATGCAAGTGTTTCCAATTCAAAGTTACTAACTTTCAAAGTAACGGAATAATTCCTGAGAAAAAATATGGAGTTTTCAAAAAAATGTATCTTGGAAACAGTTGATGATACAGAGTAGTAATTGGTCTCAATCTCTTCCAAATTTTGTTCTCTTGAAATAGCATACATTGAATTTTTCCTTCCGACGCTTGGTGCGGCACCTGTTCACGAAAAACTAAAATTTTGCACCTTTCAACTCACCTACCCTCAAAACCCGACGCTCAAAAGGGTGTAACTTTCTACCAAACATTGAAAGGGTTGTGTATTGTATAGGACAAGTTGGCGTAGGAATCGTCCTTTCTCTTTGGATGTTGAGGTTTGAGTCTAATTGCACCGTAAACATAAAATATGTTAATGGTACGTTTTTATGTATATATTAAAATATACCTTATTTGAGACTTATAGTGGTTTTTTAGACATAAAATCATATCACGAGTTGCAACGCTTAAAAATGCACAGATAAACCCAAACTTTGTCTTGAAAAAAGTATTGAATTTCATTCATGCAAATTTCTAGACACCCTGCCGGCTACAATTCACGAAAAACTGAAATTTTGCACCTTTCAACCCCCTCCCCCAAAAACCCGATGCTCAAAAGGGTGTAAGGTTTTACCGAACAATGAAAGGTTGTATCAAAGCTTCCTTTAATAGATGTTGAAGGAGGCTATGGTTGTATAGAACAAGTTGGTACAGGAATCGTCCTTCCTCTTTGGATGTTGAGGTTCGGTCTTTTTTTTTAACTAATTGCACCGTACTATAAAGTCCACGGGATATTTTTTGCTACATGCCCATCTATATAAACATATCTTACTATCTTACTACTGATTTGGCTCTGACTGCCGCTTACCCACTTATCCCTCTTAACCCATAACGAGTCGGAATAAGCAAAGTATAACTAGCTAAGTCTCAAGGAGGCGGCAAATTTACATTTAGCCTATAGGCGGCATACTCTCAAATCCGGCCCTGAGCTTTATATGTTATTTTTAAATATTAAAATAAATAAAGGAGCATTATAGAGCTCTGGCACCCGAGCACTGTATACAGGGCTAGTTAGAAGTACAGTGGCTAACAAACTGGCACTAAAGACAAGGTATTAAGAAGAGGTCTACACTCTACAGACCTTGGCTATAGAAGAGGGAGCAAGCGCTACCTATGAGTGAGTTAGAAACTACTAACGGAATCAGATCTTACTTTCCAAGTACAGTACGTACTAGAATAACACCGTACCTTACAGAAAATTTTTACTCACAATAATATTACTGTATCAGATTTAAGATTCTGAATATTTCTGGATCAAGAAGGATCCATAACAGGAATATTGTAAAATCTTATCATTGGAAATATATAGAAAGAAAATAATAATATTCCTGGTCTGGATATTTGATACAAAATTATTAGCCATATCCAACAAGCCCGTACGTTACCATAATAAGGAAGGTCGTTTCATAAACGATTGCTTCGAATTTTTGTTGGATGAAATTTAAAAGCATTATAAGTAAAATGATCTACTAGGGCGGAGAAACTGTCAATAGTTTACGGGCTCTCGCATGAAATCTAAATTATTAAAATCAAAACACTTTGAATTGAAAACGATTTTTTAACAGATTTGAGATTCAATTTTTCAATTCTGTTTCAAATTATGAATGCTGTCCAAAAACCAAAAAGTACCTATTGAATAATCGAATCAATCAGAAAGTATTAGGCTATCGAGGGGGTTTCTAATGGAGATTCATTGTACTTTCTCAGTGAGAACACTTAACTTACGGTATCTGATTAGTGCAAGTTTTTGTAAAATATGAAGATTTAGCCAAACAAAAAGCTTTTTTTCTCTTATTTATTTCATGCCATTCACTACTTGTAGCAGCTGCATTGGGTTGGGAATTTTTAATCTGTATATACGGTAGACATAGATGACAGGAACATGCGACGAAACATGAAATTATTTCATCAGAATTCGACGACCACTTTGCTAAACGAGGACACAAAAAGCATGGAATTAAGTTTACCCGGTAGGAGGCTAGTATGACGATTACTGGAGGAGGGATGACCCCCTCCCACCAAGTCAACCCCCACCACAATGCAAGACTACGCCGCTCGCAGAACAAAGTGAGAACTGGAACCAGTCGTCTGAGTTGCTGACTGGGTAGCGCTATATCGAACGTTTGTCTGTGTTTGTGATTCTAGTGTTTAGCCACCATGTTTGACGTTTTCGGCTCCGTCAAGGGGCTGTTGAAAATAGACTCAGTTTGTATCGATAATAATGTTTTCCGTTTGCATTACAAAGCAACAGTTGTAATATTAGTAGCTTTCTCTTTGTTGGTGACATCAAGACAGTACATTGGCGACCCGATCGACTGCATCGTCGATGAAATTCCTGCAAATGTTATGGATACATATTGTTGGATTTATTCGACGTTTACGATTCCGAATCGACTCTCTGGAACGATTGGTAAGGACATTATCCAGCCTGGTGTTGCTAGCCACGTTGAAGGTGAGGATGAAGTTAAATATCATAAATACTATCAGTGGGTTTGCTTCGTTTTGTTCTTCCAAGCCATGTTGTTCTATGTTCCCCGTTATCTTTGGAAAACGTGGGAAGGCGGTAGAATCAAGATGCTTGTTATGGATTTGAACTGCCCCGTTGTGAGTGAAGAATGTAAAACTGACCGTAAAAAGTTATTAGTGGAATACTTTGCTCAGAACCTACGCACTCAAAATTTCTATGCATACAGATTTTTCATTTGTGAATTTATGAACTTTGTCAATGTCATCGCTCAAATCTACTTCATGGACGTTTTCCTTGAAGGTGAATTCAGTACCTACGGATCAGATGTTCTCAGGTTCACTGAAATGGAACCCGAGGAACGTGAGGACCCCATGTCGAGAGTGTTTCCAAAAGTGACCAAGTGCACATTCTTCAAGTATGGTCCTTCAGGATCCGTACAAAAGTTTGATGGCTTGTGCGTTCTTCCTCTGAATATTGTGAACGAGAAAATCTACGTGTTCCTGTGGTTTTGGTTCATCATCCTGACTGTCCTCACTGCGTTTTCACTGGTTTACCGTGCAGCTATTTTGTTTGCTCCCAACCTTCGCCTGTACCTTATGCGTGCTCGCTCAAGGCTGGCTCCTCAAGAACAAGTGGAAACGATAGCGAACAAGTGTCAAATCGGTGATTGGTTCGTACTATATCAACTAGGTAAGAATATTGAACCAATTGTTTTCAAAGAATTAATTGCAGATTTAGCCAAGAAACTGGAAGGTAAAGAATCAGTTTGAAGTCTAAAATCGTGCCTTTGTAACAAGTAAACGAGTCCATCGTGTCTTGTTCTATCCAATACTTTGGAAATTGTGTTCATTTATTGCCAGTTGCTGGATTTAGTCGTTGGCAAAAAGATAAACTTATTCATATTTGTAGATTATCTTCAAGTTATGAATAGGCTACATAAACCTAACCTCAACTATGTAGGGTACACGCATATTATGAAACATTCCCATATTTTAACTAGCCTCCTTTTCAGTCTCCTTGAAAGGAGGCTAACTAATTGCAATAATTTAAAATGTGAGAAACTGAATTTTCTTGATGAAATTTTTGAGGGTTCATCACATTATCTTTTGACATTGTTTTAATTTTGAAACAAGTACCGAACCATACTCATCATTGTACTGTCTATGTGATGTAATAAGACTGGTTGTTGTGGGGATTGGAATTTTGGTAGAATTAGATATTCTACATATTGACAGTGCTTCCAAATCTTTCATAGACTATATATTTTTGGAAAATCATGTATTTTTATAAAGGCTTTGGTTTTTCTAGTGTCTCTGATATGGGAATAGAAAATATGCTTCACTTGTACATAATGTTAATGAAAGGATATTTAAAGCTAAACGGAGAATGATCAATATTTGTGATGATGGTGACAATCATCTTTCCTTATAGCATAGATAATATTGTAGGTTAGGAACAAGGTTGTTTTATATCAGTTTCTTCAAATGATTCTTTATAATTTCCCTATGGAATTCAATAATTCTGCTCTACATCAATCATTATTAATTAGTTAATTTGAACAATTATCAAGGCTATCAATAAAGCTATTAGTTAATTATACATAACTTAGGCGCCCTTTTTATGTTGAATTATATTTACTATTAGCAGCTTAAATTTTATTTTAATTGTATCCTACTTTTCAAAGCATCCATTGAAACTTTCAATTCATCATTTCGGAGTAGGGCAGAAATGCTTTGCTAATTACCAAAAAGGGGGGGATTTATCTCAGTACACCTACACAGGCTAAGTGACTAGATTTTTGTTTCTCTAATATTTGAAAATAATGTTATTATGTTGGAAGATACATTTTCAATAACGCCCTGCTCAAGATTAAATTGTTCATAATATCTATCTAGCTCAATTTTAGAGGAATACTCAAAAATTCAAACTTGAAGCAATATTTTGAAAATTCTATTCAATATTCAACTTGTATTTATGGTTGTAACACCCATAGCATACCCATCCAAGTTGAATAAATTTAGAGTGCATGTAGTGAATGCTTGAGGGTGCGTGTTAGATTGTGTGTATTTTAATTTAGACTTATAAAAATATTGTGATCATAGATTATTTAGTTTAAATCGAATGGAATGATTATCTAATATATAAATATATTTAATTATTATGTGTAAATTAATTTCGTCAACTAGAAATTCATAATTAATTTGGCTTTTCCAATTTATTGCAGCTATTTATTATTGATATAATTTGTTTTTCTGCTATAGTATTCCCCAATACATGGTCTATAAAAGTAGTACAGTTACAAAACAAGACGATTATCTATAATCACACTCTTACTCAATGCCATAATATATTAACTTTTATCTCATTTCTTTGCCATACTTTTATACACAAATATTGTTTCAAAGATTAACTGAAATTCCATTTCAGTTTTTCCTCATTTAGTTCAATCAATTTTTGTCATGGATGTGTATTAAGAGTTCAAACATCCGAAATATTCCATTATTGTTGAGCATTTTATTCCTCTTGGTGTTGTTATATCAAAGGTACAATTCAGTTTAAGTACGAATCATTTCAAGCAGTAAAACCCTTCTTGATTAACATAATCTTAATTGTAATAATTTATTCTCTAAAATTGTTAATTATTCAGGCGATTGCCAGTAGTTATTTGTTAAATTATTTAAAAGCCTTTCAGCTAGTTAGATAGTTTTGGTTGTTTATTTTTCTTCGAAATTTTGTGACAAGAGCAGTCTATAGGTAGGATTTGTTAATTTAAAAGTGAATATTGATCTTGTATAGAAAGATATTGTTGATGGTCGATTTGTAAATAGATTTATGGAATTTAGTGCCTTGAAATGTAATTACTTCTGTAAGGAGGGGGGATGGGGTCTGCACAATCTGATACTCAGTAATTGATTCCAAATTAAATTCTCACTTATGCATTCCTCATTGGGACCAACCCTATTCTAATCGGTGCACTTTTCAAAATCCTTGACCGCATTGAATATTATTTTACTTGAACATTTTAAAGTGATTTTTCTTTTTTCTCTTTGCGTCATTATTTAATGCTCTTTTAATATGAAAATTAATAAATTGTCTTTTGTAATCAGATAGATTTTGATCATAGTATCCAATCAGGCGTTAGAATTGGTTCGAATCCATAATCACGCCACATTGGAAAAATTAAGATGAAAGTTGTCACATAATTGAAAATTCCCCTTTGATGAATTTTTGAAAGCATTTCCTCAGCATCCTGCTGAATAAGCAATGATCTCTAAAATTACTTATGATTTCTCATTAGTTCTAAAAACAATGTTAAAAAATATAAGAGAATATAGCCTATTGTTGAAATTAAGTACCATTGTGTGATTAGGCCTATAATATTCTTTGACAGTCAAGGTTTTGAATAATGCATCTTATTTCAGTTTCAAGTGCTATTCAATAAATTAACACATTGAAGTTGTTTTGTTTTACATGTAACTGCCAACTTTTTTGTGAATGTACATTCCTTTTGTAGGCCTATTTGACAGACTATATTTGTATACTGTATAATGTGGCACTATTCCATTTTTGAAGATTTTTATATAAATATATAAATTTGTACAAAAATTTATGAAGGAAGTACCTTCCAATCTTTTGTAAAATATACATTATATACAATAAATTTTCATTGCTTATCGATCTCGTAACACGTTTGTTTTATCCACGATTTCATTTAGATTCTTATTTCCAAGGATCCATATCCACTGTCAGTTCGGACTGTGACAGTCAGAATGGAAAAACCGGCAGGCCGATCGTTGACCGATCAGCTGTGAGCGATCGAACTGACAGTGGATGTGGACCCTAACGCCTTTTCAAAGGCAATGGTTTTGTATGAGGTTCAAATTATTGTATAAAATTGCATCAAAGTATAATTTATAACTCAAACATTTTCTAATACTTTTGAAGTTGTCAATAAAGTGCGGATTCACAGGCAAGTGCTGTCAAATTGATGTGAATGAATGTTTTTTTGAATATTCAGTGACAACTGAAACAAAGGTACTCATATGCATTATATCAACCCCTCTCAATTGTCAGTACATTCAATAACTAATTTCATATAAGGTGTCTGTGTCATAATGAACTTTGGTTCATTAACATTATGGAACTCAGCTATTGAGTGTATTGAATCATTGGTATTGTTGATGTTATTCATTCTATTATTGATTTTCACTACATATTCCATTAGATTGGTGAGGCTCTAGATGCCATCTACTTGGTTGAAAGACCAGGAACACCAAACATTCAATTAGTTTACAGTCATATTTTCATGTTACTCCTTACAATATTTTTGTTAGGAATATTTACTCCTTGTAATTTTTATTGTAATTGGCAATTGTCTATGATTGGCAAGTGTTTATTTATCGATGTTTAATGCTTTTGAATTTGCAATATTCCATTTGTTTGAAATTTGTAATATTGTGCTCATTCAACACACAAAGGATCAAGGATTCTTCATCTCTGTTTTCGAAAGGAATATTGTAAATTCTAGCAAAATCTTTATTATTGATAACTGCTCACTTACAATTCCCAATTGGTCAAATGAAATTTTTCAACAAATAACACCAAAATATTGAGGAGCAATCAGCCATAAGTACGTCATCATTGAATATTACTTATAAATTTGGAAATGTTATGAGATTGAATAATACTTTGATGTATATTTTGTACGATCGACATTTGTAATGTAAAAATGAATCAACTAAGCTATTAAAAACTCACTAGGTATAGTCTGTCCAAGCAAAGAAGACATTCTGGAAAGATGGGAAAATGACTCCAGCTCGGCTAAAATTGGTTCAAGAATAATAAATTTGGCATCAAACTGCAAGAAACATTCTAATATACAATTTGAGACAACATTAATTATAATTTTTTATCCAATACTGACTAAGCTCATTTTCCCATCTTGCTATAATTTCTTCTTTGCTTGGACAGACTATAATCCTCAAGAAGGAAAAATATGATTCACCTGTGTGACTAATGCAGTACCAGGATCTATGAACCAACAACCAAAGGTTGATGACTGTGGCCATAGCTATGTAATGAAATAAAAATATTTTTATAGAGTTAGGACTAGGAAGTCCTTTCTACCACTCAACATTAATTGGTTATACATTACAATTCTTCATTACTAACCATGCAATATTTTTTTGTGAAACTTGAAAGCTTCTATAACTAGCTTAGAATAACTCGACAGTAAAAATTTTTGTAAAGCTTGATGACCATGCTGTCAATTCTGCATTGTAAAAGGCACTGTGTATTCCAGTTATTAAATTTGAACTTCAATATTCATAACCTTTTGGAGCAGAAGCCTCTTAGATTCAAATTCAAGTTTGAAATTTGTCATTCTGATTGACTCTCCCTATCATCTTCACTGCTGAGTGTGCATTCATAGTGAATTAAAAGATGAAGATGTCACTAAAGTTGTCATTAATGAATCAGCTGTAGTAATCAAACAAAGAAGTAAATGGAAGTGATCATAAATGATTCAATGAACTTCATCTTCCTCTTCTAATCCACTATGAATTCACCCCTAGGGTAGAAATTAGAAGACCTTCAGTAATTTTTTAAAATTTATACATACTGTACTTCAACTATAGTCTGTCCAAGCAAAGAAGAGCCTCTGGCAAGATGTGAAAATGACTACAGCTCGGTCAGTATTGGTTAAAAAATTATTGATTTGTTCCCAATTGTAGGAAATATTTTGATCAACAATTTGAGATCTAATCAATAATTTTTGAAACAATATTGACAGAGCTGGAGTCATTTTCTCATCTTGCCAGAGGCTCTTCTTTGCTTGGACAGACTAGCTATTGCAATGTGAAATATTACCTTGGAACGCTTATGAGGTTAAATAGTATTCAGATGTATTTTGTTGTACAGGAGCACAGCTCTCACATTTCTATTGAAATTAACATAATTTCATTCATGAATTGAATAGTGATGAAGTGATAGTGAATAGTGATTCATCATTATTTTGTCAACTTACATCTGAAATAAGTAAGAAACTTACAAACTTAGTTTCAATAATTTGCTTTACAATAGCTATTGTAGGTCTATGATAAATGTCACCAAAATTTGACATACGAAGGTATTTTACGTAAATTAACATTTTCCAATTTTCTCAGAAAAACCTTCGTTACTGTAGGCTACATTTTTTGTATTTTAAAACTTCTTGACACAAAAGAAAACATCATGTTGCTGTTGAAATTATTGAATTTGCATTGCAATTTCCCAGTTAGATTTAAAATAGTTACCAGGTTCGGAAAAATATTATATTTTTGGTGATTACGAACAATGAAAAATGTGTCATGATCCAAAAATAAAACAATTTTTAAGGAAGCTTGCTCATTCTGAAACTATTTACAGTGATTAATAATTACAGAATGAAGTGGAAGTAGGACTCATCCATTCAAGCTCTATCAGATTTTTATCATTATCAGAGTTGCTGATTTCTCTCATAAACTCACATTTTTAAAGAATTATAAAACATTTTAAACAAGTATGTAAAGGTAGCATTCCTGAGTGACGGCTCGAGTTTCGCAGCTTTAGCTGCACGTCTATTGTAGCTTTGTAGATTATGTAGCATAATTATATCGGTTATTTTTATGTATATTTATAGTTGAAAGTCCAGAGCTGTAACGGCTCGAGACGCATAGCTAGAGCTGCGCAGCAGTCGCTTAGGAATGCTACCGTTACCATGAATCAAACCTTGAAACCAATTCTTAATTATTTGAGATTGAAAGTACCGTATTGAAAATAAAGGTTGGCCCAACAATATGTCAATTATTATTTTCCAGGTCCCTCTGAACTACTTAGTCTACTCTTCGAACATTGCAAAAAGACAATTATAATGAAACTTTGTTTTTCAATCCACCCCCTTAGCAAATTGAACCAGCTATTTATAGTAAATGAAGACAAGATATTTTCAAGCCAGTAATTTATTAAAAAATCGAGATAAATCGGTGGTTTGACAATATCTTGTCTTATCATTTAATATTGATAACTACTGTACCACAATATCGCCTTCACAAGTACCTTCTACAAGCTATTTATAGAGTTATTAAACTCATTTGCATTTGAAAATGACTATAAATAGTCGAAACATGTAACGCACTAAAAATTAATTATTGGAAAAGGGTACTGTGATTATTATTTAAAACAAAAAAAAACAGTGATAAAAGTAGTCCTGAGATAAAGGAAACAGTTATTAAACTAATACACTTGTATTCGTAAATTCAGTTGGACAGCAAGCTATTCAGATTTATTGTCATAAGGCAGTAGAACTCTGCTGGGTAAATCCATGCTATTATCCATAGACTTGCTATATTTGTCTTTGGTTATTTCTGAACAATTCGGAAGAAGGGTGCGCTCAGGTAACTGACTGAAATGGAGTTCTGGATGAATGCATTCACAGCTTTCTCTGTAATCAATAACAGCTATTCACATTGGTTACCGGAAATTTCCAAGTGAACGATCCTCAGGTCAACCACCCTTTACTTTTATTCTCACCATTTCTTGACTAGAAGTTGGGAATGTAATCTAATCTCTCTGATGGAAAATACCAATTGTAAAGTGAATTCAATTCACACCTGAAATAATAATTTAAAATATTCCTCTTATGCTGAATAAAACAACAAGATATTGTCAGACCAAAAATTCATTAAAAATCGAGATATTGCTTTCGGTTACTAAACTGACCAGTTTACCAGGGATTGATAATGGTGTAGCAACCGAAACCGGTATCTCTATTTTTAATAAATCGGTGATTTGACAATAGTTTGTCGTTTTATTCAATATGGATAACTACCACAATATCACCTTTACAATTACTCAACAAGTGAAATTTCTAATTTGTCCAAGACCTACCCAGCGATCACATATTTGTAATTTGAATTGTGTATTGGACTATTGACTGGACTTCCAAAATATTTCACAATTTGTGATTAGTATCAGTGCATTAACTTGTATTAGATTGTATATCTTGTATGAACAGAGAACGAGAATAATCAACTTACGCCTACTAGATGATAATAATTTTTATTGAAAAATGGTTGACTATACTGAAAATGTATGGAATACAACCACTGGCAACTAGCTATAGCTCAATAATGAATTTCACAATAATTATTCATTCCTTTAAAAAGCATGATTAATTCTAATATTCTTTTATTATATTAATTGTCCAATCTCAAGAAAATGATCATCTTTATCACTAACTTCAAAAAAACAAGTTCATTCACTAACTTTCAAAAAAATAACTTTTGTTGAAAAAACAGGATGATGATAAAATGAAATTTATTCCACATATAATTTTATACATATTGGCGAGGTGGAACCTCTTAGTAAGGATCCCACCACCAATAAAAAGCCATACGCATATATTAATATAATAATATTATAACGAATATTGTCAGTTGAATAGGGTATCGATTCCATGACGAATCTTTTTAAACTTATGCTTGAATAACTATTGAAAATTGGCAACACTCTATGCATTGGAAATATAATGGTAAAAATTATCAAATCTATAGCAAGTAGGCTACTGTAATAGAAGATTAGACTGAATTTCCACGTTGCATTGAAAACTGCTTTGTTTTCAATTATTGTGATTAGGTCAAATATTATAGAGTGCAGTCTACTGAGTTTGCAATAATTCTCATTTACTCGCCCAATCATTAATAATATTAAATTCTTTTCATAAATATTGATCGTATTCTCAAAATGAGCACAGAGTAAATCTATGTGAACGCCTTGAGAAATAATAAAATACAGGCAGGCCCTATGAATTAATTTTATAAATATTTTTTAAAATATGTTGAAGTGGAGTCATAATAAATTTTTTATTCCTTTCTGCATAATGGAAGACTTCATAATAATTTTTATAAATTAAAAAATGAAATTTCAAATCTTCTTTTCCAGTTTTATTTCCAAGTAATAGATTTTCATAAATACATTATACGTACTAGTATAATGAGGCCAATAATACAGAATCGCTATCAATTTTTTGGGGAATGAGAATCTGTTTTTTTCAGACAAGTATTCGAGGTGAATGAATTATTTTCAAATTTATAATCAACATTTTTACAGTTTCAACTATTTTATCAATTGAATAAACAACAGAATAGAAAAATTCAACTCACAATTATTCTTGGTTCTTTAGTAATTTTACAAAAATTTAGACTGCGACCAATAATTTATTGTATTATTGAAAGGCTTTCACTAGAAACAGATGGATTGATAAAGCTAGCTTGACTTTGTGTAGTCTAGAATTTATAATTGGAATAGTGGATGGAAGTAATTTTGATTGCAGAACAATGAATGATAAGACTATTTACTCGATATTGGTATAGTCTGTCCAAGCAAAGAAGACATTCTGGTATGATAGGAAAATTACTCCAACTCTGTCACTATTTGTTCAAAAATGATAAATTCTGCCTCAAAGTTTAGAAAACATTCTGCTCTACCATTTGCGACCAGATTTATAATTTTTGAACTACTAATTTTTGAGGTGGAGTCATTTTCCCATCTTGCCAGAATGTTTTCTTTCCTTGGACCTTGAACAGACTAGTTTAAGTCTTGATTAGCACAGTGGGCTGTGTAATCAAGTTTCTGTAATGAATAATGAAGATATCTTTACTGTAAACTTTGAATGGATTTATCTATTGAGAAATAGATATTATAAAATCAGACTAATTATACAGCCTCCCTCTATAGATTTATCTATACCAATATAGATATTTTATATTTATCTATAGGATTTAGCCTCCTATCAATTTTATTTGATGGTAGCATCCTTATTAATTTGTTTATATCATACGGCAGTATAAAACTTATTACAGTAATAAGTAATTAGACGTCAGGCAAACGAAAATTCGACATCGAGTTGTAAAAGTTACATGAGAGTTGTAATATGAATAATTTTAAAGAATACATGCCGTTAATTACTAGTAATACTCAATACTCTGGTGACTTATAATGTCATTAACGATTAACTCATTATCTCCATATTACAATACTGTGAAATTGAAAATATCCCTGACTGTATCCACAATACTGTAAAATTTCTGATATATTTAATAGTATTACAGATAAAATAGTATAGTATTACTGTAAAATTGAAAATCTTTTAACTACCTATTCGACTAGGGCACTATAAATAGTTCTTTAATAGCACTAGGGACTCTATAAAGTTCATTATATTCGACTTTCAACGTGTGATGACATCAGAGCCAGTAGCAGTAGGCTGACGCCATTTGCTCAATTCTGATTGGTCGAGAGCGTAGAGCCTATGGGAAGCGCTTTAGAGCGAGTCATGCTGGTCATTTTCATAACGCAATCCTATTGGACGAGAACCCAGAACCAATGAGAAGCAATGTAGATTCCAGTCAGTGTAAGTTGTGTATTTCAGTAAGTAATTTGATTGGTCGAGAGCTCTCTGCTAAGGAGAAGAAATTTGTTAACTATTCTCTTGAATTGCTCTATAAAATTATAATTGATAATTTATTTATCTAATTATAAATAATGCCGGTATTAGAACATTATACTTAGTTGTATGTCAAATGGAATGAATAATAAAAACTAAATTATATTTTCATCCAATATCATAGGCCACGACAAAACCATTAGAACGGCCTAGGAAAACGACCACATAGTACTGGCGGCTCGTGCCCACGAAACAGGTGAAATGCTGTACAGTAAAAGATACGGACACTTCACCTGTTTCGCTGGTACGAGCCGCCAGTGCCACATACATAGTTCTTAAATACAGACTCAGCTTCAAGCATGAAAGTGAATCAAGAGTTTAAACTTGAATGGAAGTTGAAATCAAACAATTTTTATTTTACAAACTTTTATTTGCTCATTTATGTGTTTGATCAAACTGGTTGAAGAAGTTGTCTGCCAGTATGAAATAAAAAGGTAGTAGAAACTAATTTGCATTCATTTACTCATGCGGAGAATATCCTTTTGAAGACATAAATAAATGCAATCAACAGCGAACAAAGTATAGAAAGTATGAAGGCCATTCTTTTTTAGGTAGCTACCAACTCTTGCAGTGTTACATGCTTACATCTGTCAAACATGTGAGAGCGTGGACTCAAACTGAAATTAATTGGCATTGATTATTATTTATAACATTCTCTTCCTTCTCTGCATGCGTATTTTTGATGAAGTCGCTTGACTGACACTTATAAAAATTACTGTGTCATAATTTAAACAATCATAATTCTTGTTCTATTTAGTCCTCTGACATTAATTCATGGAAAATAATTACTATACCCTATTCACGATCACTTGAGACAAAATGAACAAACTTTTTACGCGCGTGTGTGGGTAAAGGGAGGTATTACTTCATACGACGGTCGGCCGCAGTCGAACAGCTGTAGCCAATCACAGTTCTTGGTTTTTCCTCAAGCTTAAACAAAAATAGCTACCTGTACATGCAAAAAGGTTTTTTATTTCGTCTCAAGTGATCGTGAATAGGGTATAGAGAAAATTATTTTGTCTCTATAATAATGGTGAGAATGATGCAAATTTTCAAACTGATTTGGCACATGGTCATGATCATGCTTACAAGCTATCAACTGTAATTGTATTTATATAATATTTATTTCAGCTTCACATCAACTTATATTAAATTTACGGCTAGTCTGGTCGAGCGAAGAAGACATTCTGGCAAGATGAGAAAATGACTCCTGTTTGGTCAATATTGGTTCAAAAATGATCAATTTACTCTTGAATCTTATAAAACATTCTTCTCTACAATATGAGACCTAACTTATAAATTCTTGAACCAACATTAATCCAACTGGAGTATTTTCCCCATCTTGCCAGGGTGTCTTCTTTGCTTGGATTGACAATACCTGAGTGATGACTAGAGAAAGTAAACGTGAGATATTCACAGAGACGTCAATATTTATGAAGTCTCTCCAAGTAAACAAGGCATTCTGGCAAGATGGGAAAATGACTCCAGCTTGATCAAAATTGATTCAAAAATTATAAATTTGGTCCCAAATTAAAAATTAATTTGTTTACTACAATATTTTAAATTGGATTTATATTTTCTGAACCAATATTGACCGAGCTGGAATCATTTTCCAATCTTTCCAAAATGTCTTCTTTGCCCAGCCAGACTATAGAACCACTTAGCTATGTTTCCACGGAATTTCCTTACTAGCAGAAACATTCAAGTCTATCGAATTTGATTCATGATATTCCACAATCAATATCTATCAAGTCATTTCAATAATGACACAGTCATGGTCTTTGTATTGTTTCATTTGATACGTGTATCATATTGTTTATCATATATATAAAAGCGAAATGGCACTGATTCATTCATTTATCACCAGAACTAAAACTCCACTAGACCGAATGCGTTCAAATTTGGCAGGCATGTTTAGTTGGACGTTTAGACGCGCGCTAAGAACGGATTTTGAAAACTTTTCAGGGATACGCTAAATATTTGAGTTTTTCTATAGTTTTTTGGCGCTTTCTTAATTTTTTTCGAGAATCAATCGGTAGAAAATGTTGATATTTAGTGGGCAGGTTCAGATAAGGTCTAGAAATGTTCTGTTAGAATTTTTTTGAAATCCGTTCAAGATTACGCCAGTAATCAGGTTTTCAAAATTGTAGATGTATTGCGGGTTGCATATCTTCCGCCTTCATACGACCAATTCTTAGTGTAAATTCACAAATATAATCCTCTCATAGACTTCTATACTGAGAAATAATAAGACACAGATATTGTCAATACCACTAACTTTTATTATATTGTTTACAGTAGTACCATGGTTTCAGGGCTATACATGCCCAGCTACATTGGATTGGAACTCTTGAGAGTTCCTTGTAGCCTACCCAAGCACCAATCTAGCTGAGGCAGTTATAGCCCTGAAACCATGGTACTATTGTGAACAATAAAATAAAATTAGTGGTATTGAAACAAATCTGTGTCTTATTATTTCTCATTATGGAAAAATCTCTAGATATAAAAGCGAAATGGCACTGATTCATTCATTCATTCATCCATTCATCACCAGAACTAAAAATCCACTGAACCGAATGTGTTTAAATTTGGCAGGCATGTCAGTTGGACGTTTAGACGCGCGCTAAGAACCGATTTTAAAAACGTTTCAAGGATACGCCAAATATTTTAGTTTTTCTAGAGTTTTTCGGCGTTTTCCTCATTTTTTCGAGAACCAATCAGTAGAAAATGTTGATATTTGGAGGGCAGGTTCAGGTAAGGTCTAGAAATGTTGAGTTAAAATATTTTTGCAATCCGTTCAAGATTACGCCAGTAATCAGGGTTTCAAAATTGTATATGTGTTGCGGGTTGCATATCTTCCGCCTAGATACGACCAATCCTAACTGTAAATTGAATGGTTCAGCGAGATTATAGATGAAGTAATTTAGAAAATATTGATTCAAGTTTCAAACTATGTCCGATATACTTCCCAAGGTTACGCTCGATATTAGCGTTTTACTATTTTCCGGAATTTTCGGAGTTTTTCATAGATTTTCCGAGAACAAATTGGCAGAAAATGTTGAAATTTGGTAAACAGGTCCAGATTAGGTCAAGAAATGCTGTGTTCAATAAATCTCGAATCCCTTCTGAACGGGAGTTGCAGGCGAGCGAAGCGAGCCCGTTTGTCTCAGCTGACACTGGAAGAGGTTTTGCAGGCGAGCGAAGCGAGCCTGCTTGACTCTCTTACACTGCCGATATTGGCGGGGGTCCAGGGGGCGGAGCCCCCTGGCTAGGCGGAGAAGGCGAGCGAAGCGAGCTTGCCGGCTAGTTATAATATAAAAAAATATATATTATAAAATATTTTTTTTCTCTGTTTATTATAATAAACGCTGCATATAATTGATGCATTGTTCGTACAACCCCAGTGCAATTGCAAGTGATGTTTACTTTCCGCAATTTATACCACGTAATAAATTTGTCCTTGAACAAATGAATTGCAAAGGGGACTCACACTAACACATACTCAGAGAAATAGAATGAAGTGAAAAATTATGGTAGGGTGAAAGAGGGCGATGTAGAAATTCTTATGGGAGGGAGAGAGAGGGATAATGATAGAGAATGGGATGGAAAATAGTTTGAAATATTCACTCTTCATTCACCTTGACAATGGAGTAATCTGCAGCTCAACACAACACGTCTAGAGTAATAAATTACTTAAAATTCATGAAATAAAGTTATAGCTGACGCCAAAAAGAAAGGCAGTTTCGTCTGACTCTTGTATGTGATGTAGTAATATTATTAATAGTTGATGTACTATGTAATAGTAATAATAGTAATTAGTAATAGTAAATAGTAAATGGAAATAGTGAATAGTAATTAGTAATAGTAATAGTAAATAGTAATATTAAATAGTTCTAGTAAATAGTAATAGTAAATAGTATAGTATATAGTATAATAGTGAATAGTATAATAGTAAATAGTGATAGTAAATAGTGATAGTAATAGTGATAGTAAATAGTAATAGTAAATAGTAATAGTAAATAGTAATAGTAAATAGTAATAGTAAATAGTAATAGTAATAGTAAATAGTAATAGTAATAGTAAATAGTGATAGTAAATAGTAATAGTTAATAGTAATAGTAATAGTAAATAGTAATAGTAAATAGTAATAGTAAATAGTAATAGTAAATAGTAATAGTAAATAGTAATAGTAAATAGTGATAGTAAATAGTAATAGTAAATAGTAATAGTAAATAGTAATAGTAAATAGTAATAGTAAATAGTAATAGTAAATAGTGATAGTAAATAGTAATAGTATATAGTTATAGTAAATAGTTATAGTAAATAGTAATAGTAAATAGTAATAGTAAATAGTATAGAAATAGTAATAGTAAATAGTATAGTAAATAGTAATAGTAAATAGTAAATAGTAATAGTAGATAGTAATAGTAAATAGTTGCTGTAATAGTTGAAGTACTGATGTTTCTTCTGATTTCAAGAACATCATCTAGCCATATAGCTAAATGACAACTCCAAACATCAGCTGTTGAAGCGCACAAGAGTAGACGAAACCGCCCAACTTTTCGGCGTTAGCTATACTAGGTGCTATACTTTGTAGTAGACTCATCCTGTACAGATTATTTAGTTTGGAATTCAATAATTTACATTATTTAGTTAATAGTAGTTTATCTACAGGCGTATTGAAAAATTCCTATTTCAGTTTTACAATTGAAATCGAAATGACTACCATTTCAAAACTGAATCTCAGAACCGTGTCGTAATGAACGTTTTTCGATACAGGAGGAACTTTACGATACAGTCCAAATTCCACTTTATGATACATTCCTTGTTTTATTTTGAAATCAGGTGATAAAAAGTAAACAGTGTTCAACTAACCTCAAAATCAAAACTGCAACTGGGATTGAGTAGCCTACCAGTATTTTTTCGTCAATTTTTCAATTTATGTATTTGAAAATTTAACCAATTTAAATAGTCCAAAGTTTAAATAGTTAAATATACTTATAACTTTGTTAGTGAATATGTTAATAACTTTCACTTTTACAACAATACTCACGATTTTGTTGCTTGTTGAATGCGTTTTGTGGTTCTGACTGATATGTTATTTTTAACATATTTAACAACTAATAAGTTGATTATCATAACAGTTCAAGTAGGATGAAGACAAAAGAAGTTGAATAAACGACGGTATGTTGATTTTTATAATAGCATACACTTACAGATAGCTTGATACTGGTGGTCTATAGCTTGATACTGGTCTGATACTGATAACTACACTTGTGGTCGTAGATAAAATAGTGTATGCAACGGTTGTATTAGGCCTTTATAGCATTCGTGAGATATTTAGAGCACTCGCTTTGCTCGTGGCTCTAACTTACATCTCACCTCATGCTATAAAGGTTCCCATTATACAACCGTTGCATAAAAGAATTTACAGTGCAAAACTTCATAAAAGAACTATCTTTTCTTCCAAAATGAATGAGACAGATAATGTAATCATCGATTATCTATATTGATACAATTTTATCTTTTCTATACAATACAACTGGCCTATTTGAATACAGCATGATTCATCAGTAACTAGGCCCTTTTTATATAATTTCTTATACAATACAATTTTTATATACCTTTCTATACAATACAATACAACAGGCCTATTTGAATACAGCATGATTCATCAGTAAGTAGGCCTAGGTCCTTATCATATTTTTCTAAAACACATTTATTTGTTAAGCAAATTTCGCTTTATCTTTAAAGCTAACATCAAGAAAGAAAGGAGATTAGATTGTACTCAAGCTTTGCTTTTGTGTTAGGCTTTTTGTAGGCTTCACGAACACAATGAATTAAGACGATTGACATTAATTTCTGGAGATTTCACAAAAACTGTCATTTTCATAACCATTGTCAGTTACAATTATTATTACAATGAAGCTCATAAAATTTTTTAATGAAAAATAAAATATGACCATATTCCACTCCGACTACAGTATATGGAAACTTTTTGAAGGTGGATAAGAAGATTTTGAATGTTCAGAACAATTTTGAATGTTTCCAGAAGACTCTGGTGTTTATTTTCAACCAAAATATAACTTATTTCTATATCTTTAAACTGGTTTCGTTCAAAACACTTAACGCAGTTAGCTCTTATTTTCACAATGGTTGGAACGGGATACTTGATATCACGGAGAAGAGAAGAACATAACATTTTAATGGATTTTTCTTGTACTTCATGTTGAATTTGTATCTGTATTATTCTTTCAAATGATAAACAGAAACATAAGAAAGTACTTGTGCTGATGTTCTTAAGCAAAAAACACTTGAGGTTGTGAACCACTGTATAATTCAATATAATTTCTGTTGAGAATTTGATAGCATTTCCGTTTTATATGACCTTCTATTATCACTGAATTTTCATTTCATTCTTGATAATCAAGAATTGCCCGTATCTCTTACTGTACAGCACTTCACCTGTTTTGTGGGCACGAGCCGCCAGTGTCTTAATTGCAAATACAGTACCTCCAAGAACAATTTTGATCATTCTTTCGAGTTACATAATTTTCAAGACAAAAAAGGAATAGGAGTGAAACCAATGTAGATGGATAGAAATAATTTTCAAACAATTAGAGAATAAAAAGTATCTTTGTGTATTTTTTAGAAATCTGATGTCCTTTTAGGACAGTTAAGTATTACACCATCACACCCTTGCTTAGTTGAGAATTTTAATTCTCATAGAAGAGAATTATGAGGACAAAAAAGAATAAAAATGGAATATAAATATCTTTATTAGGCGCCAGGGCAGGCAGTTCTGGGACAAAGTTGAGTATTTGATTGCAAGCTCGGTTTCATCAACATTTCATATTCAATATGAATATCTTCACTTCGAACGTACAAACGAAATTCATTAGGACAATACACGTTTTCACAGAGAAAAATACAAATTTTACAGAGGCATGCAGGAAATTAGCTCTAGTACTTCATAGGAAAGGCAATCTTCGTCGGTGTTATGGAAATAAACTGCATAAACTTGAAGATGAATATAGAAATACGCCTTATAATGTATGGATCTTTATGGATCATATACACAACTTTCAATTTGATACATCCATAATATAACTTGTGTATGATGATTCAAGATTTTATAATACGATGCAAGACCTTTCAGCTTGATAAATCATAATGAATCGACTTGCGTATATTATTGAATGTATCAAATTAGAAGAAAGTTGAAACGTCGGCATAATATTGATAATAACTCATTTTTTAAATCAATACAGCTTGGCCAAATACAGATTCCTACAAGTTTAGTTTTCACCTATAGAACCTTATAACATGTACAGACTTAAGAATGTGTAGTGAGTATATATATTATAGTCTGTCCAAGCAAAGAAGACACTCTGGCAAGATGAGAAAATGACTCCAGCTTGGTCAATATTTGTTCAAGAATTATCAATGTGGTCTTAATAGTAGATGAAATTGTTTCCTACAGTTTGAGATCGAATTGATAATTTTTAAACCAATATTGACCGAGGTTGAGTCATTTTTTCATCTTGCCAGAGGGTCTTATTTGCTTGAACAGACTATACTATGTATACTGTACATGTATGGCTCTGGCTGCCAGATGACTTTTATGATTCATCGAATGAGAATGTAGGGAAATAGACATAACAGAACATCTAAATACTTTTAATAGACAGAAAATTTGAAAACCCTCAAACCAAAGTCCGTTGCGTACAATATTGTTCAGCAATCCAATATTCCAAAATTAGCAATTCAATTCTATGTTCCAAACAATTTAAAATTAATAGTGAGCATTCGTCTGTATTAGAAGTTAGTTCATATCGAATGTGAACATCTTCATTCTTCACATAACGGATCGGCCCTGTTGGACTTGTTCAGCGCACAGCGACTCCGCGAGGCATGCAGTAGTCCGCTAAGCGCTAACCTGCTGAAACCTGCAGCACTTTCAGCAGAAGTTTCAGGAGAGAGAGGGAGGGAAGGGAGAGAACGCCAAGTGGAAGAATGGCAAGGGTTGGTCTCTCTTTGCATCAGCTATAGAACTATACCACATGTATAGAATGTGTATACTATGTATACATACATAGACTAGTATGTATAATATGCATACATGTATAGTGTTATGCTAGAATACGTATATAGGCTATGTATATAGTCTGGTCGAGTGAAGAAGACACTCTGGCAAGGTGGGGAAATGACTCCAGCTCTGTCAATATTGGTTTGAAAATGATGAATTTAGTTTCAAATTGTAGAACAGAATGTTTTCTACAATTTGAGATCAAATTCAAAGTTTTGGAACCAATATTGACTGAGCTGGAGTCATTTTCTCATCTTGCCAGAATGTCTTCTTTGCTCGACCAAACTATACATACTGGGGCACAAGAAGAAGCCACATCCGGTCCGTTCTGCAGTGTCCAGCGCGACTGCCAAACAACTTTAGTCTGTCCTAGCGAAGAAGACATACTGGCAAAATGGATAAATAGCTACAGCTTAGTAAATATTGATTCAAAAAATATAAATTTGGTCTACAATTGTAGAGCAGGATGTTTTCTACAATTTTTGACCAAATTTATATTTTTTTAACTGATATTGACCGAGCTGGAGTAATTTTCCCTTCTTGCCAGAATGTCTTCTTTGCTTGTACAGATACCACCCAACTACAGGCTGACCTTGGCGGTTCCAGGGACCCCCTCGACTCAAACATCACTCTCTCTCACTCCCTCTCTCTATGTCTTCTTCTCACTCTTGCTTCAACTTGTGGTCTGAGGGATCACCTACTAAAAATCACTCGCTCTCTCTTTCTACCTTCGATCGACTTGCGGTCTGAGGTATCTTCTGGTCGAGCGAAGAAGCCGTTCTGGCAAGATGAAAAAATGACTCCAGCTTGGTCAATATTGGTTCAAAAATTATAAATTTGGTCTACAATTGTAGAACAAAATGTTTTCTACAAGCTGAGAGCAAATTTATCATTTTTGAACAAATATTGACCCAGCTGGAGTCATTTTTCCATCTTGCTAAAATGTCTTCTTTGCTCGACCAGACTACCCCCTTGACCAACCCCCTCTTTTTCTAGCTTCTATAGTTTCAGGTTCCAAGGGACCTCTTCACCTATCATTCTTTCTCTTTCTCTCCCCAGTCTTTCCACAAGCTTCACTAGCTCTTTCACTCACTCTTTCTCTCTTTCTCTTTCTAATATTCTCTTTCTCTCTCTTCAGTCTCTGCACCAGCTCCTCCAGCTGCATTTTTGCACGTGTTACGTCACATGCCTTTCGCATACCCTCCCTAGACCAGCCAACAGCAGCTATATGTATTTATACCATGTATTTATATAGTTGCAAGTCTGCGGCCGTCAACTTTTCGCCTCGTTGCAGACTTGCCAAGCATTTTTGCCAACTAGAGGACTGAGTTTTGTTTGAAAGGTACAGTACTGTATAAGTAAGCAAAGATTAATTTGATTAGGAGAATTGAGAACTCAACATGAAAATAATACACTACAAGGAAGGACAGTATTTATCAGCAAAATACAGTACTTTACATTTCAAGTACTTTTGTATTCTAAGTACTGAAGTACTTTAAACTTTTGTACGTGTTGTGTACAAAACTACTACTGTCTGAATTAATCTAGATTACTTTTCCACAAAATGAAAATAAAAATAAGTAGTTTGAAGTGAGAGTTGGATGTGCAATCTAAATTAATAGAAGTTTAAATCTAAATAGTAGAAGAAGCACAAATCTCTACCTCCATTTTCAGTGTTCAGTCTGCATTACCGTTATTAGTGTAACTGATAGCTTCCTAAGCTATTTTGAAATGTTCGACGTCCATTTACAAGCAAGTACCACATAACAATTACAACCTTACAACTGCTTTTAGTAGCTGTTGAAAATGTTGACAGACAATAAAATTGTTACTCCATATCGTCAACTTAATAGCAGAAGCCAACTTAATTGGCGCGTGGTGAACGACTGTCATTAAAGCTGGGCTCTGTCAGGACAGTCGACGAACGGTCCGCGAGTGCGTATCAAGTCGTGAACGACCTCAGTAAACTGTTTCGCTTTCGCAGACCGCTTCCAGACTGTCCTGGCTGAGCTGAGCATTAATAACAGACGTTCACCAAACGCCAGTTTCGTTGGTGTCTCCTATAACTGTCTTGTACAGTGTAACACCTAAGCTCTAATTGCTTAATTTCTGAAAGCGATGTTCGAACTCATTTTCCAATTAGTTGTAAATTTAATCTGACTTTTTTAAAGTGTAATTTGTAAACTTTGTTTCGCGACAGTAATGGCCAATTTTCTAATCAACAGATCGGTTTCTGTATTCGAAAATCGTCCTGACAATGAATTTTACGCTACATTGCTTTTTATAAAAAGTTTTATCTTCACTCCAGTTTATCAATATTCTAGACAACTAATCAAACAGTGTAAATGTAAGAGTTTCAGTTAAAAAAAAGCTTTATGAAAATGGAGTCAGCGTGGTCTAGTGGACATTACTGTACAAACTTCGCCATCTCATTAAAATATAGAAGTAATTCTATTTAATTCTTCAATATTTCGAATTTGCCCAGTTTTTACTAAACCATTTGCTTCTTCTTCCGTTACTTTCCTTAAGAGATATAAACTAATTTGCATTAGAAAACATCAAATGATATTGTCAATGATATATTATGCATCACAATTCAATCTGGAATACTTAGACTGGATCTTTATCTTTCCCATAATTCGAACGCATACCACTATCAATTACAGTATTATTAAAAAGACCTATTGACCCATAAATTTATCATTATCTTGTTTGTTATCGAAGCCTACTTGAATATACTGTTAATGTATAGTGGATATGTAGTGAGTGATATAAAGATTTAAAAGACGCAAGTGGTGAATTTTGAGAAGACTGCTTTATCAATGTAGGTTATTTCAAAGAATCATTTAATAAATCACTGGTAAATGATTGAATCAGCCATTTTATTACGAAATTATACCAGAGATATCCACCAATAGGCCTGCGTTTATATCCTCTCACTATCAGGATGTCATTTCACAAAGCACTGATAATGTTCTATTTATTTAATTTTTTTTAATGAGCTATTGTATCAATTCGAGTTTGGATAATAGTAAAAATCATTATGATCGATCTTCGATCGCCATTAATTGTAAAATGACGTTCTAACTGAACAAATCAAATCAAATATTTCTTTATTTTGACACAACAATACACTTCATCAAATAATGAAACAAGTTTAATCAGAAAAAGAATATATTATGAAAAGGTCTATCAATAATGTTACATGTACGGAGCGAATGCTAAAAATATGCCAAAATAAAAAAATACCTTTTTGCTAAATGGTAAAATTTGCTCGCAAGTAGGAGAAACTATAGAAACAAGTGTTCTTGTAACTACAAGAAACTCGCAACAATGAGAAACTACAGCGTGTAAAGAAAAAATCTCGTTTGTTATTTTCCTAGTTGCTATATGTTATGCATTAGTTTTGTTAGTCTTGAAGATGTGGCTCATTAGCTTGAAATGCGTCCAATTAGTGACAAAATCATGAGTAAAGTTGTGAAAGTTAATAACGTAGAATTTGTTATACAATATCTATTTAGTAGTTCAAACCCCTTCTTTTCTGTAAAATATTGCAATCTGTATTCAAAGCTTTGCTTTTCTTCCCAAAAAATATCTACGACTCGGTGAGTTTATTTGTTCCATTTAATTAGTGATTGCTCACAGATAAATTTAGTCGTTGCTCACTTTTGTCGCCACAATTCTTCCTCTATATATTGATAAACTTTATCATCAAAAGACTTCAGAGTACCAATTGTAATAAAATAGCTATTTCAATATCAAATATTCATTAAAATAATATTGCAACTGGAAAGAGGTGAATGGAGAATGATTCCATCCCATAGTTTCGGGAATGTGCGAATCTCCTCCAAATCCCAACTCCATTTTTTTGCTAGTTGAAATTCTTTGTTCCATTGCTCCCGATCAAGTTGACGTGCATAATTTAGTGGAAGGACTCAACCAGTGGAGAGCGGCCACGGCTGAACTAATGAGATAAAAGTACAGACAGACCAGACAAGAGCCAGTTGCAACTTGATACATCTCAACTCGGTTCACGAAGCGAGCAGACAGACAGCAAGCTTCTGACCATAGAACTATAACCATAGTTATATGCCAGTTATAGGTTATATGCTGGTTATAGTTCTGACCCGCTGTGCAGTGAGACAGAGACCGCCGCGGTCATGCGACTCTCCGTGTCATATGACACCCGACAGAGCAGAGCCTTGGGTGAAACCCGCACCGTCCAGACATCACCAATTTTTTATCATAATTTTATTATTATTTTTATATTCAGTCTGCTTACGCTTCGCTGGCTTGAGAAGTGCCGATCTTTCCCCCTATGATTTTTTTCTCTGAGACTTTACTGTAAGCGGTACATTTCGTCAAAGGCTTTTAAAACATCTATCACATTCAATAATTTTCAGTTGGTGACAAAGAATGTTACCAAAAAATTTCCACTAGAGTTGAACGCATGGAAATAGTTTAATGTAGAGTGGAACAGTTTACCCTCACCCCCGCCCAAAGACGTTGCGATTTCGTCAGGTGTGTTTTGAAAATATGAGTTAATGGTTATTAATAATCAGCTGTTTGTTGGCAATGTTGAATCAGCTAATTGGCAACGTTAAATCAAGTCTCAGTAGACTATTTTCATGCGTTTTACTCTTATATAGAGTTTAACTTCTGTAAGTTTGTAGTCTCTACGAGACTACAAGGTCAATAGGAAAATCGTCGGCTATTCTTTGAAATTCCACTTTCAATAATTTTAATTCTCCTTCAGTAGGCTATCGTAAAATTGTGGTGACTAGCAGACTACTGGTAAATAAATCACAATTGGTTTACTTCTGTGAGCTCAAACTCTAGCGGTGAAAATCGAGAGAACGTCGTACGGACTTTCAATTAATAATAGGCCTACTACTTTTCAGTCAAGCTTTGAATGTTGTTAGTTGTAGATTATTGATATTTTTGTTAATTTAAATTCCAATCATCATTAATTCAAAACTCTTTCAATGATTCTCTCCATCAGGAATTGTGGTGACTCAGACGTCAGATTGATAGGCTACTGAAAAAATAAGTCACTAGTGGTTTAATTCTATAAGTTCAAACTTTACAAAATTCACAGTCTTTCAAATATCACCTTAATAAGTCATCTTTGAATAATTCTGTAAGGAGATATACAAAGAATTTTACTGAAAAAATAATCATATCATGAGTGGTCTACTTTTGTAAGTTTAGTTTCAGTTGTGAGTTTCAGTTTCCGTCGAGTTTCAGTTTCAAAACTCAGAAATACAAAGACCGAAGACCAATAAGTGATGGAAAGCATGCCCATGAATAAGTAAACCTACTTAGTAGGGATCTCATGTTGAGAATGTGAATGTAATATTTGAACAAGAAACCCATCCAGTTGAAGAATTTTGTTCCTCTGTTATATTTCTCTGAGCTCTGAGACTGATATGTTTTGAAACGAAATCTTTCGAAAGAATTTACAATTTTGTCACTATCTTCAGTTAAACAAAGCATCTCATTCAGTGCCCTGTAAGTTTACATAAAAAGTTCTTATTCTTATGCTCCTAAGTTCCTAACTTGAGTGAGCTTCTAATTTCTTATAACTCAAGTTATACTCCTAAAAAGTTCCAATGTGAGACAAACACAAAATATGAAGTTCTGAACATTTTGAATGTTGAAGAATACTAAAAAATACAAAAATATCATCAAATATCACAAATTTATTTGAAAAAATACATACATTTTGTAAATTCCTTACAACTTTTTATTCTTCTTCAGTTTAGCAGCGTCTTCAGTATGTATTATCTGAGTATTGGAAACTCTTTATCATTTATAAGGTCGTTGATCTCTATATCCAACCGTCATTCGCGAAAAAAACATTTTTGAAATTATCCACGAATAATGAGGAATAATAATACTGTAATTAGGGATTCAAGACATCGGAATCCATAGAAATAATAAAAACCGCTGTACAAACTCATTGTCCAAAAAACTTCAGCCAACACTCAATTCGTTACGCAAGTAGTACATTCTTATTGTTTATTTCCTTATTTGCGTCAGAACTACAATGAAATTTGAATCACCAACAGTGCCATGCTACAGCTTATGTAACACGGTGGAGTTGATTTTAAAATTTATGAAGTTGAACTGAGGGAAATATAATAATTTATACGCAGCTCCAAACTTCTGGACATGATGTGAGGAACGTGAGATCCTTATCAGGCTGTCATTGTTTCAGATGATAACTTGAAATTTGCAATCTATCCAATTCTATAGTCTGTTCAAGCAAAGAAGACCCTCTGGCGTGATGGGAAAATAACTCCAGCCTGGTCAATATTTGTTCAAGAATTATAAATGTGGCCTTAATAGTAGATCAAATTGTTTCCTACAATTTGAGATCATGTTGATAATTTTTGAACAAATATTGACCGAGCTTGAGTCATTTTCACATCTTGCCAGAGGGTCTTCATTGCTTGGACAGACTATACTCAGCAAGAATAGAATATAAAAATATTTATATATTCTAAATATTAAAATATTTATATTCCATTCTCGCTACCTATACTACAGAAGTTATTTTATTTAGTCAGCCCGTATTTATTCATCTATACTTTGCAATACTCAGGAAATAAATACAAGTAAAAGAATAAATTCCAAAAGTGAGAGTTCCTCAAAGTCATAAGTTTTAATTTGTATACTTTATTCTTCATAGATTTAAACTTAGAAGCAAGTATAGCCTGTCCAAGCAAAGAAGACATTCTGGCAAGATGGGAAAATGACTCAAGCTCGGTCAATATTGGTTAAAATATTTCAAATCGTTCTTTAGGATATGTTCTACAATTTGAGACTAAATTTATAATTTTCAACTTATATTGACCTAGCTGGAGTCATTTTCTCATCTTGCCAGAATGTCTTCTTTGCTTGGACAGACTATAGTTTAGGTTTAGACTAGTACCTACTATACTAATATTACTATACTATACTATTAGGTTTAGAAAGTACGTACTTTAGGTTTAGATGTCTGTACCTACTATAATTGAATTCTCAATATATTGAAAAATATAAATCGATTGGAAGATTTTAAAACCACAAATTTATTCAAATATAAAGATATCGGTATTTGTTATAAAATCACCATGAATCAGATTTTCTGGTAAACTTGATTAAAAAATAATAATAAGAAAAGAAGCATATGAGTTGCTGTGGAGTGAGCTATGTAATTGATAATTATTGAATAATTGAATACTTAATAATTATTATTCGTCATGCACACTAATTAAATTAAATATTTCAATGATTATTTCATTGGCTCTATTCTTTATATTTATGATATATTTTTTAAAATTATGATTTTATTATCTTATGCATTGCAAACATGTCTAATTCATTCAATCCTGTTAAACCTTAGGATATTTATGACGATACAATAAGATTACACAATTTGGAGTTTCACTAGCCGGATTATTCTCTAGAGTCTCTCCTAAGGAGTTTCTCTCTAAGGAATCATTAGCAATGAATAGATGATTCACCTAGAAAAGAAAGAAAAGTTTAGCAACTTTGTTGCTACTTTGTGGGCGCAGCAATCGGAAACAAGTTTTGTTTTCAAGTTGAGACAAACATTTGAAAAAGCATTTAACTCGTTTTTCCTCGTCTTACTGGACTTGTAAAAATATCTCTCTGAACCATTACATACCCCGTTTAAAATCCTCAGACCGTGGCAAACGAAGCATACCAAAACGTCTGACTCACGCACGCGCATTGGAGTCGTTTTGCAACGCTGTCGGCGGGGTTTACGAGCAAAAACCTAGAAAAAACGACAAAAACCACCTACTAAGAAACACCGACTCCATTTCACGTAAGTCGGGAGGATGAACTTCGTCCTGATTTACAACATCCAGACTGCTGGAGAGCCAGTCATATAATAATCTTCGGCATTTTCTAAATCAGGATAATTGTCTACATCTTTGTAAAAATTGCGGGGATCATCATTGCTTTAGAGGTGGATGATCTTTAAAAAAACCCTTTGTTCTTTCAGCTTCAGGGTAGACGATTTGTTATAACTGGTGTAGGTGATTATGGTTTATGAGTTATTTTAGTCAAGATTCGCTTGTAGAGCTTCTTGAAATCTTATTAAAAAAAAAGTTTTAAACTATACTCTATTCACGATCACTCGAGACGAAATAAAGAAACGTTTCGCATGTACAGGTAGCTTTTTTTGTTTGAGCTTGAGGAAAAGCCAAGAACTGTGATTGACTACAGTTGTTCGACTGCGGCTGACCGTCGTATGAAGTAATCCCGCTCACACGCGCAAAAAATTTGTTTATTTCGTCTCAAGTGATGGTAAATAGGGTATAGGTTTCTATTTTCTTATAGTACAGTATCGCATTACTAGAGGACTTTAATTCAATAATTGAATTATCTCTAAAAAACCCAGATTTTGTCAATCCTAACCATTATAATGCCACGTTTACACCGGAATGTTAATAACATTTGTTAATAATTTTTGAATAACGTATATTATAGGCCTATAGACTTATATATTATATAACTTTTCATATTAATGTTATTAACATTCCGGTGTAGACGCGGCTTTATTATTATGGTTCTAGATTATGAATAGCTTCGTCACAAATCACATTATCAAGCTGACAGTCAGTGTCAGCTACTAGAATGCAAACTATTTCAAGAATTTATTATGAATATCATACAAGAACAAAATTATTAAAAAGGAATTATACGTGAATTTAATCTTGGAATCTTTCAATTTGATTCTGTACTTTCTTCGAAACTAGTAAAAATATGTAAGTATAGATGACGCCAAGAGTTAGGTTTCGCCTGTCTTTTGTACATGATGTAACCTACTAATAGCTGATGTAAAGCATCTTTTGTCTCATTTGATTTCAGAAACATTATCCAGGCCAATTATTAACATCAATACCCAATTATTGAGAACTCATGTAGACAACTAATTGACAACATAAGCTATTGAAGTGCAAAAGGAGCAGCCGAAGCCGCCTTACTATTGTGTTTCAGCTACAATACTGCATTCCAGTATAATACGTGAATGTAAAGTAGGAATTCTACACCAAGCTCTTATTACGAAGTATGTGATGATTCATTGATTCAACTTCCTCGTAGCACAACTAAACATGAATGAGTGACATAGTATTTCGATTTGATAGTATTGTACATACCGGAATGCCAATTAGCGTTTGAAGCCAGACATTTCATTCAGCGTTTTATTTTCTCATATTTGCAGCAATCACGAGTCATTCCCATTAATCAGACCGGATATGGTTGTCTGATTGAATAAATTTCCAGAGTAACGGATGTTGAAAATGAGAGTTGAAGCAAGGTGCTGAAGAACCGACAAAGAATTGATATCCTGTAAAACAGTGTGTTTTCCTAATAAGAATGTTTTTTATGGATCAATTCTCTAATAAAAGGTGATATGAATCATTAAAGCTTCACTTGTTCTTTGACAAAAAATCGAAGTGTCTGGATTGAAAGTTGAATGAGACTTGCAGAACAAATTTGAAATTGTGATGATTCTAGTTCTCTGTATTTCTCCCAGTTTACTCATTAGAAAATCGGAGATAACACTCAGTTGCATCCAGATTGCGCTCCAAAACTTGTATTTTTTTAAATACAGTTTTTTCAAATTTCACAAATAATAAATTATTGTTTAATGGATCGAAAAAAATCAGGAACAACTGTTCAACTCGAATTAACTATGCCTCAATGAAAAATGAAAATAGAGAGAAATAGTTTCTGAGCTCATAAAAATGAGCCATCATTCCAAAAATGCTCATGAGAAGTGATCCAAAAGTGCTCAAAAGAAGAAGAAAATTGTGGCTTCGAGATTTTTACAGAGAGGAGTTCGATTATTGACCGGGAAAAATTCTTTGACAAAGAGGATCTTAGTAAGAAGTCTATTATTCTATGCTAGAGCACAATCAAAAGATAAGGCCACCCCGTCTTTCGGAGTAGATGATAAGCTAATGAAAAGTGGTCGTCATCTCTCATTATCATCATCATCATCCCTCTCATTACCCTCACACAAGGGCACAAGCCTAGGAGATCCTGTGGGTATCATCCACAGAAGGTAAAAGAAATAAATATCCAGGTGTAGGACAATATCTACGGCCGTTTTCATCGATAAATGAAATCAGCTCGCTCATTTCCATGTGCTGCGATGGAGTTTCTAGTCCAACAATGCCCGAAGAAGCTGGTTTTGTTTGAGCAAAATTTACGATTCAAGTCAAGCAAGCCAATCAACGTACGTTTGCGGTGGCGGCCAAAGAGGTAACTCAGTAGCTGGATATTCGAAAACGAAAAATAAGTAGAGTCTGTCCGAGCAAAGAAGACATTCTGGCAAAATGGGAGAATCACTCCAGCTCGGTCAATATTAGTTCAAAAATTATAAATTTTGTGTCAAATTGTAGATCAGAATGTTTCCTACAAATTGGAACCGAATTCACAATTCTCAGAACAATATTGACCGAGCTGGAGTCAGTTTCCCAGCTTGCCAAAATGCCTACTTTGCTTGGACAGACTGTATTTGGTTGTCGGCCCGTTTAGCACTGTATTTGGGGGACAAGTTATGGCCCGAACCAGCTCTGTATGAAATTCTTTTTTAATAGGCAAAATGAAAAATGGCTACTACTTGACAAACTGGAACAGGCTCATAAATTAGTTGATTAGACTGCTCTCCTCTCTTCTCGGCCACTCCTCATCCCATTTATTTAACAACAATCTACCCCCCCCCTTTCTACAATGCTCCCCCCCCCCGTCATCATCAACCCGACTCTAGCAACCGCCGTTTCACTGATCAAGCTTGCGTTGCTATCACTTGATAAAGTTGATGATGACGATAAAGATGATTATTTTTCAAAATGATGATGATGACGATGATCATCAGTGTAAGTCTGACTGCCCTCCATACTATAGTCTCCTCGAACAAAGAAGACGTTCTGTCAATATGGGAAAATGTCTCCAGCTCGATCAATATTGGTTCATAAGTTATAAATTCAGTGTCAAATTGTAAGAAACATTCTGATCTACAATTTAAAACCAAATTTATTATTTTTGAACCAATATTGACAGATCTGGAGTCTTTTTCCCTTCTTACCAGAATGTCTTCTTTGCTTGGACAGACTAGCAGTAGCAAAAGCTCCCGTTCACAAATCAGCCGAAACCCAAGTTTTTATAATCCGATTATAGCAGACCTCAAAGTGATTGGCGGTTGGAGAACGACTGTTATTGATGCTCAGCTCTGACAGGGCAGTCGGCGATCGGTCTGCTGAAGCATATCGAGTAGAGAGTGATGTTATCTGAACTGGTTTGCGCTTGTGGCCCGCTTTCAGACATTCCTGACAGAGCTGTGTATTATTAACGGATATCGCCGACCGTCAATTGTGCTGGAATCTACTATATAAAGAAATCACTCCACAGCAAATATAATTTTTAACAGTTAAACTTGTTGCTGGTGGTGTGATTACTTTAGTAACAATAGCTGATTATCCCTGAAATTTGTAAAGTATTGTTGTGGTATTCGAATTAGGTAATTAGTCCAATTTGCCACTTGTGATTTTTTGACAAATGTGTGGCAAATTTCACATATAAGATTTATTTTATGAAATTCTCGTCCCATTTTCTGGTCTCAGCACTGCCTGGTCAGGGTTCGAGACCCAGTAGATATGGCAGTTTTTACCTCATCAATCACCTTCGCACTCATTATCCCACTACCCATCATGCACAAGCTAAAATGCTTATGTGGGCATCATAAAAAAATTTTATGTTTTATAATAAATAATTTATAGATATATCATCCTCAATAAAAAAACTTTATTTTCGCAATCTACATCACAATATCTCCCTCCTTTGGGAGATTGGCTGTCGTTAGTAAAGACAGTCAGTCGTATCCCGTCTCTGGAGGAATAGTAATTGTTGCATTACACTCTAACTGATTAACTGCATGTTATTCAGAGGTGTTCTGCGCCGCCAATTGGTTGCGGAGACTGGCTTATGATTGAGAGGATCAACGTGCTAACCACACTTTACCTCTATCCTGGTTGATGATTATTTGCTTGCTGTATGGTCTGTCCGGCCGGCCGGGAATTCTGGCGGGGTGGAGGGGGCGGCTTCGGTTCGGCCAGTGTTGGTTCGGGGACTGTGAGTTCTGATTGAGAATTTATGCCTTTTGGGCCGGTATTGGCCGGGCTAGGGCCGTTTTCCTGTCGTGCCGGGGTGTCTTCTTGGCTTGGACGTGCTGTATAGTAGAGTGAATTTGAGACTGGCAACCAGCTGGTAGGTCTAGGCCCTTCATGGGCTGTTGAGCCAGACATACATACATCACAATATCTAGTAGTCTGCAGTTGGTGTAAGGATTGAAATCCTCCAACCCTTGCAACATGCTATTATAATAACAATTATGAAATAACGGCTACTGTATTTTGTAACCTTATCATAATGTAACCCCTAATGTAACCTATGTAATCTAATGTAAATTAGACTGGAGAACACTGGCGGCTCGTGCCCACGGAAAAGGTGAAGTTCCCGTATCTTTTACTGTACAGCACTTCACCTATTTCGTGGGCACGAGCCGCCAGTACTGTACACAGAATATGAATGAATACAGAATGAGCGCTATGTCGGGAATATGGTGAGTTTAGCCAATCAATTAGGGATTCTAAATTTTAATTCTTAACTGGAATTAAGAAATTGAAATGTTCAATTATTATCATGATAGATTCCGTACAATGATGATTCAGTTTGTCTGTTTAAGAATATTTTGAAAATACATATTATTGAATAATTAAATTAGAATAATTATTTTGTCAAGCTGGGGTTATCTACATGTATGCCCGTAGATAGTCTAAATCTAAACTGACAAGGAATACGCAATACGACGTATGAAAGTTAACAATGAAGGTCATAACTATTACAATGACAATCCATCCATAAAAAATTCGATCGTTTCAAAAGCACTCTCAGACTTTTCACTTAGGTTCAAGGTTCACTGATTAAAGCTCATTGTTTCTTGGCTGTTATCTAATCAACTTCTCAACAAAAATACGAAAACTTGTGAGAAACGTATTATATTTATTTTATAGCCCAGTTGATGATATCAATGATTTTTGTGGGAATTGATTTGTAATGTAACATGTATATTAAGAATGTTGATCATATCCGAGAGTATCCGTTGGTTAGGAAATCCAATCATTTGAGTTTAATCTCTGATACTAATCACCCATACTATGTCAAATTCTATTGACTAGTCCAAGCAAAGAAGACATTCTGGCAAGATAGGAAAATGACTCCAGCTCGGTCAATACTGGTTCAGAAATTATAAATTCGATCTCAAACTGTAGGAAAAATTCTGTTCTAGAATTTGTGACCAAATTTATAATTTTTGAACCAATACTGACCGAGTTGGAGTAATTTTCCATTTCACCAGAATGTCTTCTCTGCTTGGACAGACTATACTAACGAATACTCTCTTATCAGAATCAGAATAAGATTTTATCCACTCAACTACTAAGTTGAGTTGAATCATACCTATCGAATTCCATTATAATAACCGAAAACATGAGTCAGCAAATAATGAGAATAGTTTCAAAGTAGACAAAACTTCCAAACAGGATGTGAGCTCGATTTGGGGAATAGGTTTCAATTTGGAATAATAATCATTTTCAAATTCATCGCCAATTCAATAATTAGGACAACTGTTTTGCGTCTACTGGAATTTCCTTTTACTTCAGGCATAGCAATCAATAGAGAGAGACCGTATCTATAATAATAATTTGAAATATACAATCACACGAATGCCTTACTACTGATCACCCTCTCTCTCACACACACTCTCTTTCTCACTCTCTCTTTTTCTTACGCCCTCCCACTCTCTCTCTCTCCTCCTCTCTCTCTCACTCTGTCTTTATCTATTTACCTATCTACTTCTTTCATTCGCTCTCTTTATTCCTGCTTGTATGAAAAACAGTAAAAAGTAATAATGCGATTTCATTTGTCTCTTGTACTTGATCGATCTAATCAACTAATTGATGTAGAGTATCTATTGTTTGTTTTCTAACAACAATCATCTAGGCATAGCTGAATGACAACATCAGCTGTTGGAGCACACAAGCAGCAGACGAAACCGCCTAACCTTCTGGTGTAGTCTGTCCAAGCAAAGAAGACCCACTGGCAAAAAGGAAAAATGACTCCAGCTTGGTCAATATTTGTTCAAGAATTATAAATATAGTCTTAATAGTAGATTAAATTGTTTTCTACAATTTGAAATTAAATTTATAATTTTTGAACCAGAATTGACCGAGTTTGAGTCATTTTCCCATCTTGCTTGGTCATCTTTGCTTGGACAGAGACTATATCAGCTATACTGAATGAAATGTAATCAAAATATTCTTTATTAGTCGGAGTTAGGACTAGGAAGGCCTTTCTACCACTCAACCTTAATCATACATGAATCATCCATGATTAAGCCTTCTGATCTGTTCCAATTACTATTCATTATAATATCTATATAGTTTATATTATCAAGTACAGTTATTAGGCTTGAACCAATCCAGTAGTTAGTTATCTATATTTAATTGCGATGGATCACGAGATAAGACGAATGCGATTTATATATTTACAGTTATAATAATTTACTGTTGTATCCCATCCTGGACGGAAATTCTTGGAAAGCAGTCGCATATTGAAATGCGGTTGAGATTTGATGGTTCCGTAATGAGAGCCTAGTTTCTAAATCCTAGTCAGAGAGAATATAATTAAATTTAATCTTATTCTATACATTCTTTGAGTCCAAACCTAGTTGATCAACGAATGATTTTCGTAGTTTAGCAAATGTAGGATTCTATGACACGATTATTCACAAGTTTGTGATCATTTCTTGGATTGAAATAGCACTCAATAAACAGTTTCTGAGCATTTTCGAAGAGTTAATGAAACCTGATAATCATGATGATAAAGAAGCTAAGAATATCAAAAGCTGGAAGAATTCTGAGAAGCTGAGAAATTAGAAAATTAGTCATCACTTTTTAAACGAAATCTTTTTCAATCAGTAAAAACAAAACGATATCCTGTCGATATAGAGCTTTGATGATAGTAAACAAATCAATCTTTCACAGACTTCTAATTCTAAATCTTTTCAAACAACTTCAAAGAGTTTGCCCCATTCAATTCCAGCGAAAATTTGACTATAAATATTTGAATAAAATATTATAACAGCCTTGTTTACACGGGAAGGCACTATTTTCCTCAAGTTGATGTAGAGCGAGCAATCCGAGAAGACACCCCGATTCAATACACTTTACATTGCAATGGCGTGTCTTCTCAGCTTGTGCGACCTATAGCAGACTTATAAAGACTTATATGTATAAAACACGCATCTAAAACAGATACTCATAAGTAACGTCCATAGAAGGCTCGCTGTCAAGCTGTACATGAGTTATATAATTATTATGTATTTGATAACTCCAGTACAAAGTGTTCCCTCACTTTTGAACCTTTATTGTCGTGGGGAGCAATTTCGGGTTGGTTGTATGGAAAATACCACTATCTTGGTTTATTCTCTGCAAGACATTGTTATAGTATGTCCAAGCAAAGAAGACATTCTGGCAAGATGGGAAAATGACTCCAGCTCGGACAATATTGTTTCAAAAATGATAAAGTTGGTCTCAAATTATAGATTAGAATGTTTCCTGAAATTTGAGACCAAATTTATAATTTTTGAACGAATATTGACTGAGCTGGAGTCATTTCCACATCTTGCTAGAATGTCTTGTTTGCTTGGACAGACTACCCTGTAGGCAAGGGCAATTTTCCAGCCTGGAATAAACTGCGGCCTGGTCTATAGCATTTGCATATAATGAGCGTACTTTATTACATTGGGTTTTATACAAAGACCTGTTGTCACTTGGTACTGGACTGGTGAAAGATATCGATAACTTATCGATATATACTTATCGATATCGGTAACTGGTAAGTAACAACCAATACATAGTTTCATAGTTTGGCATTTAGAGTGGTCAATATAGATTGGAGGTTATTTTCAACTGGATTGAATCAATTCGATAATAATAATAAGTGAGATAATATGCCAACATGAACGGCAAAAAGCAAGCGTGAAATAAAGTAAGTTCAAAATTATTATAAACTTCAGATTTTCATATTTCTCTCACTTTCTTCACTTTTAATAATAATGGAAACAATATATATTTATGAACAACTATAGAGTAGTTGTAGTTCCATTGGGCCTAATATTCTGCTATACACCACGGTTACTTGAATACATGTATGTACAAATAAATGTATTCTAATATCCGTGCTATACACTATCAATCTAATTTGATCAATTTATCTGTTGAAATGAATTTATTCAAATCTTCAGAATAGTTTTTGTAAAAATCACTAATCATACGTAAATTTTGAAGTTTCATCTATCAGGGTCAGTTCACTCACTAACAAAACAAATGGATGATGAACAAATGAACAAACAAATGAATAATTCATGATGGAATGAATTAGTGCATTCTTTCTTCATCAGACAGCTTCTGTACAGGCCCAACAAATAGTTCGTCCTTGGAGAGGTCGTAATAGAGTAATTCCATTGGGCTTAATATTCAACAAGATTGGCTAACTGGTCGAAATGACGTTTTGCTATTAAAGTTTGTTAAGGAAGACAATAAGTCGCTTGTAGCCTATGCATTCTCTAAATTTTTATAGTAAGAGTGTCATGTAGAGAGATTCACTTCTGTACACAGATGGTTGAAAAAATTCTAAAGATGAAACAGAATTACAGTATATTCTACAGTATATGAATTGAATTCAACAGATGAATTGAATTCGGCATATGAATAAAATTCTACAGATGGATTAGATTCTTTAGATGAATTAAATTCTACAGATGAACAAAATTCTATATGCAACAAAATTTTAAACAGATGCAACAAAATTTTCAACATTTGCTACAAAATTTTCAACAGATGCAACAGAATCTTCAACATTTGCAACAGAATTTTTAACAGATGTGCAGTCTATCCAAGCAAAGAAGACATTCCGGCAAGATGAGAAAATAACTCCATCTCGGTCAATAATGATTCAAAGATTATGAATGTGTATTCAAATTGTAGATCAGAATTTCTCCCAACATTTGAGAACAAATTTATAATTTTGGAACCAATATTGACCGAGCTGGAGTCATTTTCCTATCGTGCCAGAATGTCTTCTTTGCTTGGACAGACTATATCTACAGATTTTTGTACCAGACAAAATAGCACGCGACGTCTGAATAGTGTTTGAATTGAAAATAAGGGCGAAGTTTATTTTTCACCCTTTGGACCAGAAGCAACAGCTGCCCACCCTTTTTGACTAATTTGAATCCCTTCACCTGCGATTCATCCGAATACCCCTACAGAGGGGCAGATGTTAGGTTAGGCCTGGGGTGGTTTTCAACACAATCAACATGTTTTCTATCTGCATCTGTCGGTAGTCGGCTCTCAAAACAGGAAACATGCTTCCAATCATATAATCTGCTTGTTGCTCTAAAATCTAAAGATGGTATAGTCTGACCAAGCAAAGAAGACATTCTGCTAAGATGGGGAAAAACTCCAGCTCGGTTGATATTGGTCCAGAAATAATTTATTTTGTCTCAAATTGTGGGAAACATTCTGGTTTTCAATTTTAGACCTAATTTATAATGTGAATCAATATTGACCGAGCTGGAGTAATCTTGCCAGAATGTCTTCTTTGCTTAGACAGACTATATAAGTAAGTCTAAGTAAACTATGTAAGTAGATACCCTTTGTATTGGTCAATGCTCCTTAGTAGAAAGATCGTTAGTAGAAGTAATCCTTAATGGAATCCTAGAATCGTTTGTTTCTTGAATTCTTTAAATATGCTCCTTGAAGCTTCTAAATATTCATAATATTTAAATATTAAGATCTGAAATCTCAAATATAAAGTTCCCCCCAAAAACTGAAAATGAATCGATGAATCATAAGAATTTGAAAGTTTGAAGACCATAAATAGGTCTTCCAATAAGCTTATTGAATTTGAAACTATTTTCAAATTTCTACATAAAATAGACTTGATAGCGCTCAAAAGTTGAATAAATTTTTCTCGTTTGATTTTCCGTACTTTTAAATTTAGTAGCTGACTGAATAATTAAAAAAAAAATTGAGTATCCCTCTTGTTTTAACAGATATTTTCAATATGAAGTGTGCATCAAAAAGGTTTGAACAATTCATTCAAGATATGCTTGTTGAGACATAGAGAAATTTGAAATGTTTTAAGCAATTCCTCCAATAAGTTGAGATTTACTTCCCAAGACCAAGCAAATGGCTGCTTTCAAAACGAAATGGCGTAGCCTACTGAAACTAAAATGAAGCTCTATGATTGGACGACGGATTCTCCACCTTCTACTCCCACTTTCAACGCAGGTAGAGACTAGCCAATGGGAGTTGAGCATTGATATGAAGGCAGAACAAATTTACTTTTCACTCCAAAAGTGAGCGTTTGTGATTCAATTTTTTTTCTTTTGTCAGAAACCTAATCACTTAATAACCACTGGCGGCTCGTGCCCATGAAACAGGTGAAGTGCTCGTATATTTTACTGTACAGCACTTCACCTGTTTCGTGGGCACTAGCCGCCAGTGTTAATTACATGTTAATTTGTGTTCTGTGAATAACTTCAGTGTACTTTTAGTATGCATTTACTTTGTAAGTTATACATTTCTACTTATGCTATTATTGAGGACTCAAAATATGTAATTTACTTCAAATTGACAAAATTTCATCTATAAATGTTCAATCTAAGACCCTCCTCCAGCAAACTTTTAAATTGGTACTCTCTTGATTCTTTAAATATTTTGAAAATATTTTTAAACAAATAAAATATTTTAGTTTAGAATTGAACAATGGATGAGGCATCAAACTCCTTCCTCACACGGTTTAATAGGATTTGATCAATTTTTTATCAAACCTTCTTTATCAACACTTTGAATTATCTTATTATTCTTTGATATTCTCACAGAATTTTCGTATAAAATAGACAATATTCATGTATTTTTACACAATTCAGGTGTCATAGTCATTCAAGATGGTACAACTTGAATACTTTCAAATTAATTTTTTTTATTATTTCGTATGGCTCATTTTGTGGGGAGTTCCGAAGAAGTTCCATAGCCGACATAACCACAACTTCACAGAATTTTTGTATAAAATAGCTCTATATGACAATATTCATGTATTTTTACACAATTCAGGTGTCATAATCATTCAAGATGGTACAACTTTAATACTTTCAACTTAATCATTGTTATTATATGTACAACATATACGTATTAACATAAACGTACGACAGACATTTTCAAAGGCTACAATAGAACGAAAGTAGACTGCTCTCAAAGTACAAACCGTGAAGCAATGCCTAGTCATGTAATGAGTGGTTCTCACAGAATAACCGATGATAGAATAACCATACAGCTATAGTCTGTTCAAGCAAAGAAGACATTCTGGCAAGATGGTAAAATGACTCCAGCTCGTTCAATATTTGTTCATTAATTATAAATTCGGTCTCAAACTGTAGATCAGAATATTTCCTACATTTTCACACAAATTCATAATTTTTGAACCAATATTGACCGACCTGGAGTCATTTTCCCATCTTGCCAGAATGTCTTCTTTCCTTGCGCAGACTATAGTCTCAACATTCCACCTAAATAAATGGACTGCCTAATTTGCCTTGCATCCTCATCCTCGTCCTCTCCTTCTCTCTCACACTCATTTCTTCTTCTCTTTCTCTCTTTCTCATCCTAACACACACTCATTCTCTCTTTCTTCCTCTTCTACTTACTCCAACTTATACGACCCACACTATTTGGTGGAGAAGAATTGTTCACCACCCACCTGAATTCAATCGTGAATGGTATGATAAATAGACGTTGGAGAGCATTAAAGATCAATTAATTGGAATACTGAACGTCAGAACTGTCTTTATACTGACATGCATGGAATGAATCACCACATTTTGAAAACTCATCAGCCAGTAATTCAATGAATCAGTTCAGTTGAATGTTTCGTGAGTCAATTCATTAGTTTATTGAGTGAGTTGATTCGTGAGTCAGTGAATTCGTGAGTTTATTGTCTTTGAGCCAGTTAATTGATTAAAATTTTAATTAAAAACGTTCTATCGAGTTTCAATAGTTTAAAAAACTTGGAATGTTGATTTAATGAAGATTGGATTGTAATTGTAAGTCAGGAAATTATCAATTGAAGTAATCTTGTTAATTGTTTAAAGACAATTTTATGGGCTTTTATACATTACTACAAGCTTTATCTTGGAATAGAAAAGTATACTGCTTGGGCGCATAAATAATTAAGCTGAGGTTATGGAAAAATTTATGTGCGAAAATTCCTGATAAGCTTGAAAATAGAGGGATTACTTTTTGAAAAATTTCTCCATTTCAGAAATGACCAAATGTTACAAAATAAATTCATGCATAAGTGATGAAATAATGTCATTGGAATACAAATTGTGTATGTGGTCGATGGGCTGTCTTCTTAAGATCACTTATTTATTTAAAAAGTTCAAGTCGTCTTCAAGATTTACCATGAGTGATACATTAAACTTGCCTCATCCCTTATGTCTCATGCACAGCTAGGCTAGAAAAGACGGTAAAAAGATTAGGTTCTAAATTAAGACGTCAACGAGAAAATAAACAAAGTTGAGTGTGTTTCTGAGAAGCCAAGAATCATCTTTGAACAGGTGAAATATTGGACAAGCGTAACAGACAACGTAGGTCTGGGCGGCCAGAATATGTTCGACATTAAAATTCGTCGACATGACAAGTACCGACTTGTACACTGAGCAGAGAATAAGCTGTTATACGATTCACTATGTGACCCTCATAAGATTGAGACATTTCAATGTGTGTTTTTATTCTAAAAAATAAAAGAAAATCTCACCACTGACTCAACCAACTTCAGAGAAATGTTTCGGGATTTTTTACCTCGCCTAGGAATAAATTATCTTTTTCTTTACTTTGTCTCTGTTTATAATTCCATTAGTCCGCGCGCCCTGTTTAACCTTGAAATATTTCTAAGTTCACATTTGAAGATTGTTGACACAGGATAAGTTTACCTTGTCTGGAAATGAACGACCGCCCTGAACACTTCGAATTATCGATATTCACTAAAAACTTTATCGATAGTAGATTGTGGTTTATCGATAGTAGATTGTAATCGATAGTAGATTGAAATAATATATTTTCACGTTCATTTCAGTGATCAACTTCTTGCTGATTACAATTATGATTATAGAGTGGTTGATTAAAAATGATCTTCAACTATATCGACTCTCCATCTTACTTTTCGACAATCACCTCTTCATCAGCATCACTATTAACATCGACAATCGACATTATCGATACATCGATACAATCACACACTTGAATGCTCTCTGTTCATTACTGGTTTAGTCTGTCCAAGCAAAGAAGAAATTCTGGCAAGATGGGAAATTAACTCCAGCTCGGTCAGTATTGGTTAAAAAATTATAAATTTGGTTTAAAATTGTAGATCAGAATGTTACATCCATTTATAATTTTTGAATCAATATTGACCGATCTGGAGTCATTTTCACATCTTGCCAGAATGTCTTCTTTGCTTGTACAGACTATATGTGTGGGATTGTACATTGTAAGTAGCCTTTGTCCAGCAATGAGTCGTACATTAGTGCTTTTTGTTCGATGTAGTAGTGGAAGGGGATTTCAAAGAAAATTTCCCTTTACATTTAAGGATGAGGTAATTTCCCTCATAGGGGTTTTGAAAGGAAATAACCCTTTGTATATGGATGAGGGAATTTACCTTAGAAAGGTGGTGATGAGAGGAAAGGAAAGCTCCTCAAGGTGCAAAAGGGAATTTCCCTCAATATGAAGATGTAAGGGAATTTCCCTTTTCCCTGGCTGGCACTGAGGGCAGATCCCAGAAGAGATTGTGGCTAGCGACTGCATTCCTGGACATTTATGGGGGGGGGAGGAGAGTGATGAGGAGGGAAGGGGTGTTGATTGATGACATTGTTAAGGGCCAACTGCACTCGATCAGGTGAGGACGATAGTAAACCATATATGTATTTATTGTATATATTGTTATAGTCTGTCCAAGCAGAGAATACATTCTGGATAGATGAGAAAATGACTTCAGCTTGGTCAATAGTGGTTCAAAAATTATAAATTTGTTCTCAAATTGTAGGTAACATATTAATCTACAATTTGAGACCAAATTTATAATCTTAGAACCCACATTTACCGAGCTGGAGTCAATTTACTATCTTGCCAGAATGTCTTCTTTGCTTGGACAGACCATATGTGGTGAGCAACTGAGCATGTCTGTATGCTGGCAACTTGGCTCCACTTCAGCTTCACTTTATCTCGCATTGGTATAGTCTGTCCAAGCAAAGAAGACCCTCCGGCAAGATGAGAAAATGACTGCAGCTTGGTCAATATTTGTTCAAGAATTATTAATGTGGTCTTATTAGTAGATCAAATTGTTTCCTACAATTTGAGATCAAATTAATAATTTTTGAACCAATATTGACCGGGCTTGAGTCATTCTCCCATCTTACCCGTCTTCTTTGCTTGGACAGACTATAAACTTGTGGAAACTTCTTCTCTCATTAGCGCCCCACCTCCACATGGCCACTGGTTCGATCCTATGCTTGAATGCTTCACTGTTGTTGTCCACAACACCGTATTCGATACAAGCAAAGAAGACATTCTGGTAAGATGGGAAAATGACTCCAGCTCGGTCGATATTGGTTCAATATAAATTTGGTCTCAAGATATAGAAAACATTCTGCTTTCCAATTTCTCCAATTTGACTACTGATAGCTCTACCTGTACACTAAGTACTCTACCAGATAGCTCTACCAGATAGCTCTACCTGTACACTAAGTACTCTACCAGATAGCTCTACCAGATAGCTCTACCAGATAGCTCTACCAGTAGCTCTACCAGTAGCTCTACCAGTAGCTCTACCTGAGCTACTAACATATGATATAAAGCACCTATTGTCTAATCTTATTCCAAAAACAACATTAAATTTTAGAAAAGCTATATAAATGAATCCTCTTAGTGACAACATCAGCTGTCGGAGTGCACAAGGAGACGAGCAGACGAAACCGCCTAACTTTTCGGTGTCAGCTAAGGATTAGTGGGTAGTGTAGTGAGTAGCCTACGATTCGACTCGATGCAAACTGTAGAGGTAAGACAAAATAAGATAATATAATATATAGTAAAAGATGGAATAAGAAAAACTATATCGATTGGAGATATCAAAGATTTAAGATATTGAGATAAAAGTATTGCAATTTATTTATCTATTTACAGAAAATAATAACCTTATTGGTTAAAAACACGAACTTACTCAGACTAACTAATTTAAAGCTATTCTGAAAAAGTAGACTCTATCAATGCAATTTGATCATGAGTGACAGTGATGAGGATTGATTTCTGTTGGAGCCCACAGAATTAGAACAGGTGATACGTATGTTCAAGGTTGCATCATTATCTAGCGCACTGCACTGGGAAAACGATAGCATAGAGGTCATAGAACCATGACCCACGCATGCTGTGGCATTGACAATGTGTATGTTTGTTAGTGTTTCAATTACATGTCATTACATAACTTAATTTTAAATACATGAAACTTTTTTCAGATTTTTACCATCTGATAGAATTCTATTTGTCATCTAATCTACAGTATTTGATTTGTTTAGATTTGATATGTCATCAAATGATCAAATCTAATAATTGATTGCAGGTTTGACTTCTAGTAGGATCGGACTCCTCACTTTTTTATACGTGATTCCTATTCACCAGTTGATTTAAATTTACATTACTCATCAAATAATAGTCATACATGAGTTTTAGAATTCTATTTGTCATCTAATCTACAGAATTTGATTCGATTAGATTTGATATGTCATCAAATGAACAAATCTAATAATTGTAATCTTATTGGATTATCTATTTGATTTGATATCTCATTAAATCTAATAATGTTCATCTTATTGGATATCAGAGTTCCAGTTGAATGCTGTTTAACATCTTTATAGTACAAATGTACTGAATGTTTTTTTTACTACTGTAATTCTAATTCTAGTAACTCTCACCTGTGCACAGGATTTTTCTTGCAGTTAATTTCGTTTTTTGTTTCTTGTATTTTCGTTTGAAGTTTAAATTCTGAATGATAGAGGAGGAGGATATGTTATTTTTTGTTATATTATTTTATGTTACCTCAATAAAGTATAATTCAATTTTTTTTTTAATTTTCTAAATCGATAGAAACAGCAAATAATATTCATTGGTCACATTAATTTATTATTATTATTATTGGTCACAAAGTGCAATGTTAAGAAAAGAATTGTTTAATATTCTTGAGAGGGTATGGTACTGGACGGCAAACTGCCAAACGGCAAAATCAAGCCCCATAACAACAATGTAATTTCTATCAATCTCTTCACAATCTCTATGCGGTCATGTCATTGGAAAGAGAATTTTATTCTCCAGGGGCGTAACTTTTCACTTTTTCGATTTTTAGTTTATTTCAATGATTAGAGTTTAATACTTTTATAGTTAATTAATTCTACGATAGTTATTAAAATGAACCAAAAATTGAAAAAGTATAAAGTCACGCCCCTGGAGAATTGAATTATCTTTCCAATGACATAATCACATAGAGAACGTGAAATTCTGTCCATTAATAGAGGCTCTATATGCTCCAAGGCTGAGGCCGAACTGCCGGTGGGTAGAGCCTGGAGGGTGGAGGGTAGTTGGTAAATCTATAGAACATACACACCATCCACAGTAATACATCGCATGAATGGTATGACGTCATTCTGTTTTTGAGGTTATGTTGTCCATAATTAAGAATTTCAAGATGGCGGCTGAACACCATTCATGCGATGTATTCTCAGCCCAAGAATTGATAAAATTTAAATTGTTGTTATGGGGCTTGATTTTGCCGTTCGGCAGTTTGCCTTCCACTACCGCCCACCCTTATATTAATCTTCAAGGTTGTAGGCCACTTATAACCCTTCCAGTGAACTTTGATGTACGGTTTCATATTTTTCTAATAACACGTAATGTTAGTGTTTGTATAACACTCATTGCAATTCAAGATAAAATTCAAAATGAAATGAAATTAAGTCAGCAAACAAACATTCACTGTTTTTGTTTTTGTGAAAAGAGCTTCACTGCAAGTTGAAGCGCGCGCTAATGGGGTCCTATCGCGGGTCTTGTCGCTTCTTTGTAGAGGAGTAGGAGTAGGAGGAGAAGGAGAAGGATTTGTAGGAGGGAAAGAAGAAGGAGGAGGAGGAGAATTTGAAGGAAGAAGAGGAAGAGGAGGAGGTGGCGGAGGATTGGAGGAACGTGTACTTGCCTCCCGTTGCTACCGTGCAGTGGCTGAGAGAGAAAAAGAATGAAATAAATTGGATGAACAGAGAAGGCAATAGGGGATGACGTGTCGTTGATAGGAAGGAGGGGGGAAACGGGGGAAGATGTCCCTTCATTCTTTCCAGTTTAGCTGCTGCCTCAGCCAGACAGGTAAGCATAGGCGGTTGTCCCTGAAAAGGAGATGTATTGGAAATGAAGAAGAAGAAGGGGTGGGGAGAAGAAGAATGTGAAGAAGGAGAAAAAGAACAAGAAGAATAGGAAGAAGAAAAGAGGAGAAGGAGTAGGATGATAAGTTGAAGAAGATGAGGAGGAGAAGAAGTAGAAAAAGATAAAGAAGAAGTGGAAGAGAAGGAGAAGAAGAAAAAGATAGAGGAGGAGAGGAAGAAGAAAAAAAGGAAGTGGAGGTGGAGGAGGAGGAGGTGGTGGAAAAGAAGAAGAAGAAGAAGAGGAAGAAGGGAAGGAGGAGGGGAAAAAGAAGAAGAAGGAAAAAAAAGAAGAAGAAGAAAGAAGAAATAGTAGAAGACAAAAAGGAGAAGGAAAAGAAGACCAATGAAGACGAGGAGGAGGAGGAGGAAATGAATGTGAAGAAAAAGAACACAAGAGAAGGAGGATAAGAAATAAGGGAAAATGATTACCTAGGATGATAGACAAGGATGAAAAAGATAAATAAGGAGGGGAAGTAGAGAAGGAGAGAAAGTAAAAGGAGAGGAAAAAATTAATAAGAAGAAGAAGATGATGAAGAAGAAGAAGAAAAGAAGGAGAAGAAGAAGAAGAAGAAGAAGAAGAAGGATGAGGAGGTGGAGGAGGAGGAGAGGAAGAAGAAGAGGGGAAAGAAGAAGAAGAAGAAAAAGAAGAAGAGACCTCTTTCTCATGCCTCTCCCATCAGCCCTCACAGCCTGCAAATTCCCGAGTAACCAGCCGGGATTGGCTGAGACAACCAGGATCAGCAAATGCTTCTTCTCTTGATGCTGATCCGATTGAGATATTCCTGGCTTCGACTTGCAGCACTGCCACAAAGCAAAGCCACGGCTGCAAATTCCAAGCCACTTATTCTGCTGCAATGCAACGTATCTCCCTCATCCACTAAGTCTGTCCAAGGACAGAAGACATTCTGGCAAGATGGGAAAATCACTCCAGCTCGGTCAATATTTGTTTGAAAATCATACATTTGTTCTCAAATTGTAGATCGAAATGTTTCCTACAATTTAAGACCAAATTCATAAGTTTTGAACCAATATTGATCGAGCAGGAATCATTTCCCGATCTTTCCAAAATGTCTTCTTTGCTTGGACAGACTATACCAGTACATAACTTACAACCGGTCACAACTTTTTCCCCCGATTAGAATGTCACAGAAAAGAGAGAGCTGCAAGAGGCGACTTTTTAGGACTTAGTTAGCGAGAAACGTTATAGAGAAATAATCACTAGAGCAGAAAAAGGGTTTTATCCAAACAAATCATAGGCTACATACTACTATAAAATAAAAATCTCTATATATAAAAGCGAAATGGCACTTATTCATTTATTCATTCATCACCAGAACTAAAAATCCACTGAACCGAATGCGTTCAAATTTGGCAGGCATGTTCAGTTGGACGTTTAGACGCGCGCTAAGAACGGATTTCAAAAACTTATCAAGGAAACGCCATATATTTTAGTTTTTCTAGAGTTTTTCAGCGTTTTCCTCATTTTTTCGAGAACCAATCGGTAGAAAATGTTAATACTTGGTGGGCAGGTTAAGGTCTAGAAATGTTGGGTTGAAATATTTTTTCAATCCATTCAAGATTACGCCGGTAATCAGGTTTTAAAAATTGTAGATGTTTTGCGAGTTGCATATCTTCCGCCTTGATACGACCAATCCTAACTGTAAATTCAATGGTTCAGCGAGATTATAGATGAACTAATTTGGAAGATATTGAATCAAGTTTCAAACTATGACCTATATACTTCCCAAGGTTACGCTTAATATTAGCGTTTTACTATTTTTTGGAATTTTCGGAGTTTTTCTTGGATTTTTCTAGAACAAATTGGCGGAAAATGTCGAAATTAGGTGAACAGGTCCAGATTAGGTGTAGAAATGCTGTACTCAATAAATTTCGAATCCCTTCTGAACGGAATTTGCAGGCGAGCGAAGCGAGCCTGTTTGTCTCAGCTGACACTGACAGAGGTTTCACAGGCGAGCGAAGCGAGCCTGTTTTTCTCACTTACACCGCCTATACTGTCGGGGGTCCAGGGGGCGGAGCCCCCTGGCTAGGCGGAGAAGGCGAGCGAAGCGAGCCTGCCGGCTAGTTAAGTTATATACATAATGGTCGTTTAATATTATGAATCTATTCAAGTTACTAATAATGCAATGTATTATTGTTTTGTTTCTTCTAGCTGTTCAAAACAATCAATGATCGTTCACAACATTTGGTGCCTTGTTGGAGTATGTGATAGCATAGACTAACTATACATATAGTATATCTAACATAGAATAGTATATCTACGGTGATAGGCTAACGCGCCGATCTGATAAACAAGTGGACTCGAGTTCATATCCTGTCCGGAACAAAATTCTTTGACCACAGCTCAATCACTTATAATTAGTTACTTATAATCAATCACTATTTTTTTATAGATTAAATACTTCCACTGTTCCACCCCCTATTTCGGAGGAGACGATAAGCCGTCGGTCCATCCATCGTCGGTCACCATCTCGCATCATAATTCCTCTCATTACCCACGCACAAGTCTAGGAGCTCATGTGGGCATCACCCTTGCTCAAATCAAACAAGAATCTATTTGAATTGATCACCATAAAATAGCGTCATAGGATTAATTTCACAATTGGTACTAGGCAGTGATTTTATACAGGGTGTTTCAGGAGGAATGTGCAATACTTCTCAGGCTGATTCCTTACACCAAATAGACAATAAAGTTCCATGGGACCAACCCCCAAAAACACTTTGTTACCGAGATAACAATGGCGGAAAATTGAGATTTTTCAAAATATATTCATTTTTTAGAGGCTTTAGTGAGGTTCTAAAATGATTAATTCCTATGTAAAATTAGCTGAGGAATTCAATGAAACCAGTTCCAAGTTTGTAACTTCAACAGTTATTGAGATAATTAGGAAAATATGCTAGAAAACGCAATTTTTTCAACAATAAGGTTTATAATCAATCACTTGTATTTTTATTAATGGAGTTGAAGTCGGATCGATTGTTCCACCCAAATCTAAATTTCGGAGGAGACGATAAGCCGTCGGTCCATCCATCGTCGGTCACCATCTCGCATCATAATTCCTCTCATTACCCAAACACAAGTCTAGGAGCTCATGTGGGCATCACCCTTATCTCAAATCAAACAAGAAGTTCTATTGAATTGATCACCATAAAATAGCGTCATAGGATTAATTTCACAATTGGTACTAGGCAGTGATATTATATATAGGCCTAGATCACAGAATGATATAGACTATTATTGTATGAAGTTACAAACTATAAAATTATTGAAGTATTAGTATCGGTATTAATTCTTGATGCATTCAGAAACCATTCTAAATAATATTTTGAGCAAGGCTATGACTATAAACGTTCTATGGTTCAGGTGTTTTGAGAATTTTTTTATTCGGTTAACATTAATTTGAATTCGAGATTGTGAATCCTTTTTAGGAACATTGAATCCACCTGATGTAATCTGAAATTAATAACAGAAGGCAGTAAGCATCCGTTCCATGCAGTTTATCGTTTCAAACATGAGCTCCAGGACCACCCGTGCATACTGTATAGTCCGTTCAAGCAAAGAAGACATTCTGGCAAGATGGTAGAATGACTACATTTCGGTCAATATTTACACAAAAATTGCAAATTTGTTTTCAAATTTTAGATCAGAATGTTTCCTACAATTCGAGAACAAGTTTATAATTTTTGAAGCAATATTGATCAAGCTGGAGTCATTTACCCATCTTGTCGGAATGTCTTCTTTGCTTGGATAGACTATAGTAATTCCACCGCTTACCTCATTGGTTCGCGGACGTTGAGAAGACACTCCGTCACAATGTAAAGTTTATTGTAAAGGCGTGTCTTCTCAGTTTGCGCGAACTTCTACCTATTGAGCAGTCCAGTCTTGCTCCTTTCTTTGTATCGACAACTAATTGACCAGTCCAATAATTTTTTCATAATATAATTTCCACTTTTAAATAACCCCTGTGAATAATCCATCTAATTTTATTATGTCTAATGCCCGCTAATTTTTCATGTTTTATTCTAGATTATCATTTTTATTTTTGACTGGTAATTTTCATTGGTTATTGTGAGAGCAACATTCAATTTTTTACACCGAGTGGCGTAATGCCTAAATTCTTAGTAAAGAGAAACTTTTCAGGACTGTGTAACAACAAAACGTTATCTCGTAAATATTATTCAGAGCAGAGAACTGATATTGTCTTAATCATTCTCAAAGTTATTGAAAACAGTACATTCAATGATAATGTGTACTAAAGTACACAACTATACAGTAATTTCCGTAGATTATACCTACAGGCTATATATAATATATATACCTTATAACACATAAATCTAATGGTAGGTATATTATCCAGGGAAAGAATACCCCCTGTATAATTATCATATTTGACAAAAAATTAGGTGAGTGATAGCTCTGTTGCCTAGAACTTCTATTAGCCTTTTGCAAGATGGTGGAGGGAAGTGAGAGTGTAACTACTCATTTGCAGAACTGAAATTTTCAGGGTGAAATCAATTCAGCCAACCATTTTTACACTAATCATAATCATATTAATTTCACAAATAAAACATTTTTTTATCCAATTATTGACATATGATAGCACAAATCATAACATAATTATGAACTAGGACAGAATAAGGTAGGTTACCATTACTACAGAAGTCCCACGGGCACTTTTTGCTAGGATGCAATGAAGTAGGTTTCTATCAAGCTTATTGGAGACAATTTTCTAATAACCTTGGGTTTCTATTACTCCAACCAACGACACATGCTCACAGAAGGCAATGAGGTATACTTTTCAATTACTAGGATGTATACTTTTGAATTACTACAAAACAGCGACACATGCTCCTTGATATTTCTATTACTACAAAACATGCTCCTTGAGATTTCTATTACTACAAAACATGCTCCTTGAGATTTCTATTACTACAAAACATGCTCCTTGAGATTTCTATTACTACAAAACAGCGACACATACTCTTAGGATGCAATAAGGTACTTTCCCATTAGTACAGAAGTTGAACGGGCTTCTACCAAAAGGGTACAGTGATTTAGATGTCCATCCATTGACATTTAATTGGTGTAAATGCAGTAATAGGTGAGATAGGTCATAGGCTACATTGTAGAGGTGATTCCTCACCATCTGAATCCAGTAGAGCAATTTTGTTTTTCGGCTGCTATGTCTTGGTAGACATGGATTAAAGTCGAGATTTGAATCACCACCCTAGTAAAAAATATCGCTTTGCTCGGCACCCGTTGAAGTATGGGGAAGAAATTTGTAATAGCCTCTAATTAATCGATAATAACGTGTTATAATTTTCACTCTAAGTGTTTTCAGCATGCTCACTGTCTTGCAAACAGTGCAAATTGGTTGCAAATTAAATTGAACGCTTCAATAACAGAAAAGAAAAGACCTACCTCCCTACATGTATAGTCAAAGCAAAGAAGACATTCTAGCAAGATAGGAAAATTACTCCAGTTAGGTCAATATTGGTTCAAAAATGGTTAATTTCGTCTCAACTTGTAGATCAGAATGTTTCCTACAATTTGAGATTAAATTTATAGTTTTTGAGTCAATATTGACAGATCTGGAGTCATTTTTCAAGATTGCCAGAATGTATTCTTTGCTTGGACAGACTATATGAAAACCATAATAAGTGCTCCGAGAAACTGACATCATAATGATATCCTTTGCAAGAATGTAGCCTACCTCACTCGCGGCTTGTAGCTATCAATTTAATATCAATACAGCATTCAGAGCTTTTCGATTGGGTGCTGTAATGGGCTGCATTAGACCAGTTCAAATGCTGAATCACAAGATTAAATTATATGATCGGCTAACAAACAATTGGAGCTGGTTGTTGTTGATTTATTTGACCAGCTGATATTCGGTTTTTGTTGGTGAGATTTTCATGCATTAGTTTAGGTACCGAGATTGACGGTTCCAAATTTGTCCCCATAAAAGTAAAAATTTGCTGTTGAGCTCTGAAAAATATCAAATTAATCATTGTACATATGAATCAGTTTGTGAGATATAATCATAGATTAGGTGATAAAATAGAATGACTTCTTTATTTTAATGACGTGGCGAAGTTTGGACAGTTATGTCCACTCTACCACTTAACCACTTTGATAATGAATAGAAAGACTCACAATTCTTCTTCTATTTAATATATATGATATGAGATATGATTGAATAATTCGTTAATTCGTTTCCAAAATATCTGAAAATGATAGTCCATCCATTGCCAGCAAAATGCAAAAATACATATTAGGTGGTGATACAGGACGTGCATTATTTTCTTCCTTCGCCCTTCCCTCACTTCGAAACTGTCCAGAAGATGTTAAAAACATGTTGAGGGTAGAACTGTATGTATATCTCCAAATATTGTAATAGCATACACCTCCAAAATCCTCTCTGGTTAGAAGTATTTTCAAAAATTGAAAACAAAATTCATTATCATCTGATTATCGTCATCTGCTCTCTTTTGAGGCCTCGTCGATGAACACGCAAAAATTGACATTTTTATGAGAAATTGATGATGAATAAAATCGAAGGAGAAATTCTAAAAAAATGAGATAAATATGATTAAGAGAACAATTGAGATTTTGCAATCCTGCTATGTGAATCAGCGAGTAGAAGAAAATTAAATTTCTAATAATTTATTTGCCAGTTGGAGCTCACAATGTACAAGGAAAATGAATCCACTGGCGGCTCGTGTCCACGAAACAGGTGAAGTGCTGTGTAATAAAAGATACGGGCACTTCACCTGTTTCGTGGGCACGCGCCGCCAGTGAAAATGACATGTGTGGAAATTGTTCGGGCATGTGTCTCGTGGTATGCCGACGTTGAGTTTGAGTTCAAGGCCAGTCTGTGCAGCAGCCAGTCGACGGCTGTGATTGGCGAATATCCGCGGACAATGAGCGAGTGCGATTCGATCGATAGCTTCGAAAATAATTAGCTGAAAAAAGTTGCAATGACTGGAACAAAAGCTTCTCTATCAGCCGCGCACAAATTAAGTCTTTAGAATGGGACGACCGCCTGCTGCTGATAGAGCCAGACGAGGGCAATGTTCCTAGAGGACTTTCTTGTTCTTGTCTCTTGTTTATTGTCTCATGATTTTCGTTTCTTGCCTCTTGATTTTTGTTTCTTGCCCTGTTTCTTGCCTTCTGTGTCTTATCTCTTGTTTCATATCAAATCAAATCAAATTTATTGAGGTTTTCAAAAATAAAACAAACATGTTAAAATTGATACTTTCGACATAAAACCAAAATCTCTGTATAATATCTCCAATATCTCTTGTATTTTATTTGTCTCTTATTCTCTGCCTCTTGTTTCTTGACCCTTACTCTTGTAGTTTTTTCTCAACTCTTATATTTTGTTTGTCTCTTATTCTGTTTTATACTTTCTCTTGTTTCTTGATTTTTGTTTTTTGTTTCTTGTTTCTTGTCTCTTGTCTCTTGTCTCTTGTCTCTTGTCTCTTGTCTCTTGTCTCTTGTCTCTTGTCTCTTGTCTCTTGTCTCTTGTCTCTTGTCTCTTGTCTCTTGTCTCTTGTCTCTTGTCTCTTGTCTCTTGTCTCTTGTCTCTTGTCTCTTTGTCTCTTGTCTCTTGTCTCTTGTCTCTTGTCTCTTGTCTCTTGTCTCTTGTCTCTTGTCTCTTGTCTCTTGTCTCTTGTCTCTTGTCTTTCTCTTGTCTCTTGTCTCTTGTCTCTTGTCTCTTGTCTCTTGTCTCTTGTCTCTTGTCTCTTGTCTCTTGTCTCTTGTCTCTTGTCTCTTGTTTCTTGTCTCTTGTTCCTTGTCTCTTGCTTTATGTCTCTTGTATTTTGTTTGTCTCTTTTTATATGCTTCTTGCAGTTTTTCTTAGCTCTTCTCCTTTGCTTGTTTCATATTCTTTGTCTCTCGTCTGTTTTATAATTTGTCTTGTTCCTTGTCTCTTTTTTTCGTGCTTCTTGCCTCTTCTATTTGGTTTCTTGTTTCTTGTCTCCTGTTTTTTGTTTTTCTCTTATTCATTGTCTTTTGTCTCACATAGAATCTTCACAAAATGGGAGCAAAACAGTTTCATGTAATTATGTGCAGGGCCGGTTCTAGGAGATTTTTTGGTACATGCGAAGCTCAGATTTGGCGCCAACTTGGGGGAGCCTTGTTGGGGTATTTGAAGCAGAGTATAATATTACAAAAATGGAGTGAATTTTTGAATAGAACTAGAATTCATAAATTCACTCAATTTTTGTAATATTATCGTCTGCTTCAAATACCCCAACATGACTCCCCCTAATCCCTACTCCCATCAACTTGATTTCCCTGTGATAACTTACTCCCCAAACTAAACCAGTAAGCAGCTCACAACAACATTTTGTCTGGGACCGAGGAAGGTGGCACAGCCACCGAAATATCTCCCAAATCAGAATGTAAGTTTATAAGTGTTTCTCCTCTATGTAAAATTTTTTTCTATTATAATTATTTATATATACGGTATGGCATAAAATATGCGGTATTTTATTGTGAACAATTATGGCTGTATTCATGGGAGGTTCGCTGAAGTAAATGATAGCTCGCCGGTCTGGTAATCTAAGCAAGGTTCCAAGGTTCGATCCTTAGCTTCAGGTTGAAAAATCATCAATTCCTAAGCAGAAATTCAGAAGTCTGTAGCTCGAACGGTTTCTGACATACAGGAGAATATGTTATTATTCTTCTAAAATAAATTAAGGGTTTTAACTGGATATTAAATCATAAATTTGTATTTATATTTTTGATGGAAGGAAGTTGTAGAGGAAAACTATCTGAATGAAAAGTTAAGTGACGGTAAGTGTGTAAATCTTACCCAAGTCTCAGCAAATATTCTGTTTAAAAATGACCATTTAAATAAAATTTTATTCTTATGCTGGCGCGACGCCGTATTCCAGAGGTGCCAAATTGTTGATGTGTTTGATAATTTACACCAAATAGGGAATTTTATTCTTATCTTCGCATGGTATCATCTACAACGGCATAAAAAATGCTACTCTATTACAAAATTTCCTAGAAATTGGAAATTGTATTCTTATTCTGGCACGGCGCCACATTCCAGTGGCGCCAAATTGTTGATGAATTAAAAAATGTCCACTAAATAGGAAATTCTATTCTCATATTTGCACGGCGCCACCTACAAAGGCACAAAAATTTGTCACCCTATTTCCAAAATTTTCTATAAATTGGAAATTTTATCCCTATCCTGGCGCGACACTGCATTCCATTAGCGCCAAAATGTTGATTAATTAAGAAATTTCGACAAATTGGGAACTTTGTTGCGCAGCAAAGCCTACCAAGGCCCTAAAAACTGTCTCTCTATTTTAAAATTTCCGACAAATTTGAGATTTCATTCTCATCTTGACGCGCGCCGCGAGCCAATGGCGCCGAATAGTCGATATTTAAAAAAAAAATATCCGACAAATTGAAAATTTTAGTCTTATTTTGTCGGGGCGCCACCTGACGATGACGCCAAATATCCGCTTTTTTGAAATTTCTGGTAAATTCGAGTTTTGCAAAGCTAACTCGGCGCCGCCTGACGGCGGTGCCACATGCGGCCGCATGGCCCGCTTGTACCACGCGTCGGCCCTGATTATGTGAGAATATCAATCTATCTTGAAGGTTAATTTTCTCACGCTTCTTTTAATTTTTTGGTCGGAATTGTCAGTTTTATTGCAAAGAGCACAACAAACTCGCGTAACCCTAGTAATCCCGATTCGCCACGGATATTCCCGGATGATAACAGGAAACGTAGCTTGGCCTACTTTTTGAGATGACGTATTTTCACTACATCATCCTGAATAGAATTCGCAACAAAGGAGATAACCTATTGTTACAATTTTCTATAGATTGTCGTCGTCTCGTGGATACAGGTTCAATAGGTGCGAATATCAGTTATCTTCCTTTACACACAGAAGAGAGACTACTACAATATTATTATGTTTTTTCACACAGGCCTACTGGTATTATTAGACAACCACGTGATGAAGAAGAAGAAGAAGAAGAAGAAGAAGAAGAAGAAGAAGAAGAAGAAGAAGAAGAAGAAGAAGAAGAAGAAGAAGAAGAAGAAGAAGAAGAAGAAGAATGTATTTTTCTAGTTCACTTCAATCTTGATCCTATTTTTTAATTTATTTTTAAGATTTTTTTTTGACAGAGAGGAGCTACACAGACAACGAGCGAGAAATCAGACTCGAATCAGTACAAAGATTTTGGCCAGCAAAAATTTTGAAATTTGATTTGTTTCTACCTATTCTGATTTTAGAAGTAGAAGCTCAATAATTTCCAAGTCAACTATTCATCATCAAGTTTTGAGTAATCAAATTTTCATCACAGATTGAGAGTAATTATTCATAGAAACCTTCTGAAATATGTTTTTGTTTTTGGGCATTAGTTCAGGTTTTAAATCAATAAGTGTACTTATTTCTGTCGAATGAAGAAATAAAATAAACAAGAGACATTATCGCTCCAAATAAATACAAACTCAGAAAAAAACTTTCTCATACAACACGTTAACAAAGTAAACAAGCCGGTCAATAATTGTGATTTACTTGGCTCAATCAGTCTCCAATTATTCGTGTTGCTTGTGGTTTCCATTTCGCCTAGAGCCGCGCAACTTGCGTGATGCGCCAAAATTCCAAGGCAGAATACTTTACTGAAAATAATTGGTAACACCAGGGTAACTCATGCGTTGCCTTTTGGCCGTAAGCTACACTCGACCGCAACGCAGATGGTAGGTAGTCATTTTGAGCAAAGAAGACATTCTGGCAAGATGGGGAGATGACTCCAGCTTGATCAATATCGGTTCAACAATTATAAATTCAGTCTTAAATTGTAAAACAGAATGTTCTCTACAATTTGATACCAAGTTTATAATTGTTAAACCAATATCGACCGAGATAGAGTAACTTTCCCATCTAGCCAGAATGTCTTCTTCGCTCAAACATACTACAGTTCTCCATCAATTCTGGTACTGTTCAAATAAGTGTTATTATCATAATAGTTTTGTATTGAATTGTGAGTTTCTCATGGAAATGTGGAGCGTATACCGGAGTTGGACACGCAATGGATGTCTCTTAGCTTCTGCCAATTGGTGAATCGTACTGTATTGGTTGGCATGTGTTAGCTTGTGGTAGCCGCTCCTCTGTTACACTACAGTTCATTCGTCAGTAGTTACCTCCGTTACCTACAAAATCAAGAAAGAATAAGAGACAATTTCAAAAAGCAACTATAAGTTTATATAAAAGCTTCTTGTTTTCATTTTCGTTCTTTTCCTTTTCTGCTTGTTCTTATTGTTGTTTTTCTTCTTCATGTTCTTCTTCTTCTTCTTCTTCTTCTTCTTCTTCTTCTTCTTCTTCTTCTTCTTCTTCTTCTTCTTCTTCTTCTTCTTCTAATACCAGTAGGCCTGTGTGAAAAAACATAATAATATTGTATTAGTCTCTCCTCTGTGTGTAAACGAAGATTACTGATATTCGCACCTATTGAACCTATATCCTTTCACGGAAGAATTCATTCATCAATAATATATTCCAGAATAATTGGTACAATCATTGGTACCATAGCAACCGAATAGGGTCTTATGAATAATCATTGCCATTGGCCATTCCCAAAGTTTTTTCTAGATATTAGGAGAGATACTAGCTTACTAGGAGAGCTTTTTTAGACGAGTTGCCGACAAGATATTAGTGATTTGCAAGAAAAAAAGAGTACCAAAGAACCTTTACTTCCTTGGTGGAGTCACAAATTGCGGAAAATGATGTTGAGGAGGAAAACCCAGAAGTAACTGGCTATTGAACTCAATTGAGTGATCGACCATAGTGAAGAGGTCCATTATTCAATTTTATTAATTTATTTTAAAAAAGCGTCCATCTTTGTGTCCTTTGCGTCTTTGTGGAAAACCGTTTGTGTCCTCCGTAGTCCGTATTATTGGATAAAGTAACTGTCCTTGAATGAAAAACTGTAACAATAAGATGAAAATACAAATAAGTAGTAACCAATAATGAAACGAAAATGTGTCAGTAGGAACTAGATCACTCTTCAAGGTTTTGTTTGTCTACGCTTTTTTGTAGAATCTCCTTGAACAAGTTATTGAAAATCAATTTCCTTTCTATTTACGATGATTGAAGTGACTGACATTCAATGACGAGTTTTCCATCAAAGAAAAGCGTCATACAACCAATCGGAAGGTTGTAATTAAATTTGTCTCATTTCGTTTTTTTCTCTCATGACTTGACATTCTACTCGATGAAAAGTGCATGAATGAGGAACTCTCACTATAATGTCCCGTTTACACCGGAATGTTAATAACATTTTTAATAACTTTTTCGAATAACGTATTATGTAGACTTATATATTATATAACTTATATAAAAGTTGTTAACATTCCGGTGTAAACGTGGCATAAGAGTTCAAATAGAAAAATAGCTCTGCTTACAACTGAGAGATGACCCGATTATTGTCATATTTTTCTTCTACACGAATTTCTATTTAACAGATGTTTTTAATTCAGACTGATTATACAGTTTTAATCAATAAGTTCATACAAGGAGGTTCATATAGGTTCATAACCTCCTTGAGTTCATATAATATCGTATGGATGAGTCAGGAGAACGGTATCCAATCTCTCAATGATAATATTGTAATATTCTCCTTCCTCAATAATTTAATACCATTATTGAATAGTTTATCATAAAAAATAATATTTGATGTCTAGTAGATGATGATAAACATGTCCAACAGGATTTATTTTTATCCCTAGTAATTTATTCAATCATTGTAAATTTGATACAAGTTATCAAGAATGTTTTATTTCTCATAGAAATGGAAATCTAGCCCCCTTAAAGCTCAAAAAATGTTGTAACAGTGATCACAAAAAAATGGAGTTGTGTTCGGAATCACGAGTTTTATAATGAGAAATTACAGAGGAGTGAGCTGTGAGCAAGTAGCATTGGCCTTAATCATGTCATGAGGCAAGAGGCATATTTGAGAGATAATGTTTAATTTCAAATGAATATAATCAACTTCGTTGCTGAGTTCTAATTCACTGTGGGAACAAGAGAGAAAATTATTACTTTTTGAGAGTGTTTGTGTGAATGTGTGCGAACGATAAAGTGAATAGTCCATCCAAGCAAAGAAGACCCTCTGGCAAGATGGGAAAATGACTCCAGCTTGGTCAATACTTGTTCAAGAATTATAAATGTGGTCTTAATAGTAGATCAAATTGTTTCCTACAATTTGAGATCAAATGGATAATTTTTAAACCAATATTGACCGAGCTTGAGTCATTCTCCCATCCTGTCAGAGGGTCTTCTTTGCTTGGAGAGACTATAGTTGTATGAGAGAGAAACATACTGCATCTCAAATTCTCAAATGATAATAAGGAAAGGTCACTGGCCCGTGTCCGACGGAATTATTCAAATCCATTCCGTCTGCTTGCAAGACTTCAGTTCTCTCAAGTGTGTTGATACGATCCTCGTACCACCTAGAATCATCTGATATGGCGGCTGCAAAAATGATGAAGAACTAAAATAACTGAATACTCACGTTTTGTAGTTTCAAAAAATATTTCTTCAAACGGTAAACACACTGGATTTGAATTCATCAATTCATATTTGAATAGAAAAGACAAGATATTGTCTAAATCACATATTTATCAGAGATTGAGATACCGGTTTTGGTTGTTACACTATCATCAATCTATGGTGAACCAGGGATGACCCAGCTCTCTGGTAGATCAGATGTTGATAATGGTGTGGTAACAGAATCCAGTACCTCGATTTCTAATAAATCTGTGGTTTGACAATCTCTTGTCTTTCCATTTGAAAATGGATAACTACTCAACAAGTAATCAATTCAATTATTATAAAATCAGACATTTAATCTGAATTCAGGATTCGAAAGGTCTGTTGCTAGGTTGCACAAAATTAAATAGTTGGTGTGGTTTATTGGAGCTAAGCTTATTAAAGTAGGAAGCTGAGATGTGAAACTGTTACCAATTAATACATCCTGCAGTTTTGTTGATGATTGAGTTTATGAATAAATCAAGCAATTTTGGACCATTCCTGGTTAAGTTGAGTAGAAGTAGAAAAGATGTCCTGAAAGAAGCCTGAAATAATTCAATGAATAAAAATGAACAAACTTTGAAAACGGATTTCATCCACAATACTATTATAGGCTACAGCTTGAAAACAATAACATCATGATCCAAAGGTAGCGGAGATATGAGGCCGTTATTACACGGTGATATTTCTACTTTATTATCATATGAAATTATATAAAAAGAGTTGAAAATAGTGCAGAAAACGCAGGAAATTTTGAAGCTAATGCCCATTTCTTTGTTCTGAACCCAAACTACCCTTGTTTTTAGAAATACTAATACTAGAAAAATAAATTATTGAGGGAAATTGAACGAACTAAATCAGGATTCACCATATCACAAATATTTTAAAATTTACGGAGATTAAAAATGCAGAAAATTTTCAAGTTTGCGTACATTTCACCAGTTTGAATACTCCTTTCTATCCACCAAAACACAAACTGGAAGTTTGTCTTCCCATGTACAGTAGTCAACCGCGGAAAGAAAAGGTTGAAATAATCGTTTGATTACTGATAATCAAAATAATCGTTGTAATTTGTTAGGATGGACGGTTTCCCAATGCAAGCAGGCTATTAGCCGGCTAGCTAAATATATCCTGCACAATGTGGCAACACCGCTTTTCCAGTCGGCAACAAGTTTGGTCTGGCCTAATGTGAGATATGACTGCAGGGGATGTGAAAGGGTTAGGTTAGACCAGAATCCTCTATGGTCGGGTATAGTCTGGTCGAGCAAAAAAGACATTCTGGCAAGATGGGAAAATGACTCCAGCTCGGTCAGTATTGGTTCAAAAATTATGAATTCGAACTCAAATTGTAGAGAACGTTCTTCTCTACAATTTAAGAGTAAATTTATAAGTTTTGTACCAATATTGACCGTGCTGCAGTAATTTTTCCATCTTGCCAGAATGTCTTTTTTGCCCGATCAGACTGTACCGTACCTCCTCCATGGAAGCAAGCAAGACAGGACAGGATTGCAATAGGATTCCGCTGGCCACCTGTATACGCTTTTCGAGGCATCTGTGTTACGCGGCCTACCAAATTTAAAACCCTACATTTTTTCTGTCTTCCAGAGAATACATCAACATTGCCATTGAAACTAAGCCTCTCTTAAACCTTCTACATTTTTCCTTTTTTTAAACTTCTTCCTTCACTTCACAACATCGCTGCACGTCTCTCATTTCTTTATTTGGTCAAACCTATGAAAGGATAAGTTATTTTTCTCTCATCTTCCATCTCTGAGACTAGTCATCTTCCATCTTCCTTTCCTCCAACATTGACTTTTTTCATTTTTTCAAGTTGTCGGGTATTCTATTCACCATACTTAAAAAATTGATTTTTTCCCAAGTTGTCGAGCATTCTATTCTATTCAGCATACTTCCTCGTGTATTACGGCCTTGAAGTTAAATACCGCATTTTACAGGACAATACTGAATTGCATCGTAATCCTCAACAATAGGTTGTAATTCACTTGAAATTGACAGTGCAGTCAATTATGTGGCTTTCACAAAGTAACTATTTTGCTTTGTAATGTCGTAAAAGTGTTAAGTTTTTATCAAGTTAGGGTACTGTACTTCCATTTTGTCTCCTCATTTTCCATCTACTCTATTGTAGTTACTATGGTAGTAAAATTTACTGTCCTGGTTTGGTGGAGTTCAAAGTTGATATTTTATAGGTTTAAACAGGATAGTTTATTGTTGAATTACCGGTACCGATTACCACAGAATTTATCAGTCATCCTTAGTTATCTCTCTAGATGAGAAAGTTTTAACTCTTCATATCTTTCATTTTACATCATTGTCCTTAACTTTAGCTCTTTTTTTAATTCTCCCACACTTCTCGAGTAGAGTACATTATTGCAGCAAGCATTTCTTCAGACTTCGAATTAAAATCATCTGATCTGATGCTCTCAGAACTTAACTCTATGTAGAGGAATTCAATATCTCTTGAAATGGCAACAAGAATTATCTGGAAATTAGTGTTTATTTTTCAGCATCATTCTCTCATAATGAGAACCCCATCTTATCTTATTGAATAATTGCTAGCTGGTGTGAGGGACAAGTACATTCTCAAGTCCACTGTTCACATTCATTACTTATACCATAGAGAATTTACCTACTCTGTGCTTGTACACAATAATACGGATCCTATTCAGAAATTAGAATGGAGTACATTCAATACACAAAATTATAAAATGTGAATTCATATCTCTTATCCAAACTCTGGTTCATTATATATTTGAATAGAAATTTTTAATGTGGTGTTACATTGTTGGTTCCTCAGTGATCATCTAGTAATGTTGAAATCAATAAATCACCTGGAAACACTGTATTCCTAATCTGCATGTCAACCTAATTTCAAAACTTTTTCTGCTTATTGAAGTATAGTGTAAATAGAAGTATGTTACTTTGTTACTCAAAAATAAATGAACCACAATACCACAATTACTAAACAGTCATATTTTATTATTGCAGTGATACTGCATAATTTTCTTGATATATTTTCAACAACTTCCACCAACAGTATGTCACAATATTATAAGAAGCGTCAACAAATTGAATAACACCTTTAAAACTTGAATCTTCTACGATTGTCACCATTTGAACCAACGTCCCCAGTTACCTTTGTACGGAATTGAGAAGCAAGAATGTGAAATAGGACAAGGAGAGAAGGATATAGGATATGGAAAGGAAGAGGACAAGAGAGCTGAAAAAAGCAAGAAGAAGAAGAAGAAGAAGAAGAAGAAGAAGAAGAAGAAGAAGAAGAAGGAAGGAAGAAGAAGATGAAGAAGAAGAAGAAGAAGAAGAAGAAGAAGGAGAAGAAGAAGAAGAAGAAAAAGAAGAAGATAGATAGATAGATAAAATAACTTTATTTCAAACTTTGTGAAAAATTTACAAGAGTTTGTGGACGAAGTTGAGGCATGCAAGCCCCCTCTTCCACTTAACCCATAATGAAGAGGAAGAAGAAGAAAAAGAAGAATTTGAAAAAAGAAGAAGAAGAAGAAGAAATAGGAGAATGAGAGGAGAGATGGAAAGGAAGAAAATAAGCAAGAAGAAAGCAGTGCCGTGGAGAGAAGCAAGAGACAAGCTAAAAAGAAGTCATCAAACGGAGGAGTAGTGGTCAGGATGGGGAGGGGGAGAGATGAATTGTACATCGTCATGAAGCGAATGGTTGTGGTAAAGGTAAGGCAAAGGCAGGAGGAAGATTATGTTTTTGGAGTGACTTGTACCACTGATAGTGGATGGTTGGTAGACTTGGATGGTTGCAAAGAGAAGAAAAGATCTTGGAGGAAGAATAAGACAAAGAAGGAGAAGAAAAAGGAAGATACAAAAAGAAAAGATGGAGAAGAAGAATGAAGAGACCATTGTCTGCAGGAAGCCACCTGCATAAGCGGTGTTGCCAACCTTACACACCAAGCCAGAGTCTAGTCAGCGTCAGGTTGGGCCACCTTTTAAAAACAACGCCAGGTTTCCTCCTCAGCACCTCCTCAGTTCCTCCACACTCCTCCTCACGGACTTCCCTGGCTTTGCTTTGCTTTGCTTTGACTCGTTCAACCAGCTGGTATAGTTCGTTTGGGCAAGCTGAGAAGGCACGCCGTTCCGGTGAAAGTGTACTGTGAAGGCGTGTCTTCTAAGTTTGCACCTTCTGTAATGCTCTGCAGCTCTTTCCCATCTCATCACAGCCCACGGTATCTATCGAAATGCAGCTGGTTTTTGCCTTCTCAGTTCTCATACTGGACACCAAAGACAATTCTAATCAGAAGTGAAGACTTCCTGACACAAAGCTTCTGCTTTGCAGTCCTTCAAGAGTTGCATTCTGCCCTCATGTCAAGTGATCAGTATTCGAAAATCTATTGTACTACAGTAGAACGCCGATTATCCGAACCTGCAATCATATGATAGTAGAAATCCGAAAAAGCAAACAATTGGGATCGGGGTCAATTCGGATAATTGGACATAATTGGAATTTTGATAAATAAAAACAATGTATTAAACATGGAATAAACTGTACATTTGAAAAATACAGTTATGTTGAATAAATATGGAAAGCAAAACAAATACTGTACTAAACTATACAGTACAGTAAGTACAATTCAATAAGTACAACACATCGCCACGCTACGATCACGTCGAAAACGCTGGTGTTTAATATATTACTACGCTTAAGACCGATTCGGATAATTGGCAATTCGGTTAATCGGCGTTCTACTGCATATGAGATATTGTGATATTTCTCCGTAAATAAAATAAAACCTCAATTTTTGGACTTCCTGTTAGTTCCTCATTATATGAAGCCCAATCAAACATCAGGCTAGCTGAGGATGGGGTAGGTTTTGCCTTGGAACCATGCGTTGGGGAAAGAAGCCTATACAATAAAAGTAGTGGTATTGTATTGACAAGATCTGTGATATTTTATCTTCATTTCATGATCATTATTTTTCTGGAGATGAGTTTGTAAAAATGTCTCCTCATGTATATAATTGTGAATGTGATGATGATGATGATAATGATGATGATGGTGATGATGATGATGATGATGATGATAATCAGCTTCTTTTCTCTTACGTCTATGACTGAAAAATAGTACTGTATTTACTAAAATTATGACTGGAATAGTTTGTTTGTTTGTTTGTCATTGGCGCAACAGCCCTATGAAGGGCCTAGGCCTACCAGCTGGTTGCCAGTTTCATATTCACCAAACTATACAGTCTGTCCAAGCAAAGGAGACACCCCGGCAAGACGGGAGAACGACTCCAGCCCAGCCAATACCGGCACAAAAGCCATAGATTCTCGAAAGAACCCACTGCCCCCGAAACAACACTGACCCCACCCCGAAGCCATCCCCACCCCGCCAGAATGCCCACCCAGCCCGGACAGAAAATACAGCAGGAGGATAATCATCAACTAGGATAGAGGTAACGTGTGGTTAGCACGTCGATCCTCTCAACCATAAGCCAGTCTTCACAACCAAGTGAAGATGCAGAACACCTCTGAATAACATGCAGTTAATCAGTTAGAGTGTAATGCAACAATTACTATTCCTCCAGAAACGGGAAACGACTGACTGTCTTTACTAAAATTATGACTGGAATAGTATTTACTGAAATTTCATTAGTTTTCAATGAACTATTTTCCATAGTGCCACCGTCCACGTAGTTCACTGTCCAGATTCCACTAATCACAACCAACCCAACCGGAATGGAAGTCCGATTGAAAACGGATGAAACAGTTGGGAAAAACAAAAAGTAGAATCACTGAATCACTCTTCTGCTCCTGCGGCTGCTTTTATTTCCCACTTCCACTTTGAGCTGTCCATTCTAGCCACTTCCCATTCCTATTTTCTTGTTCTGAATAGGACCAGACAAGCTACTTACCAGTTACCAGTACTACTCTCCTCCAGTTCATTCCTCTTTACATCCCCATATTTCCCTGTACAGTAATCATCTCTGGAATTCCTTATCGAACCTTATTAAATTGTGTCTGTATATTAGAATTAGGATCTAGTAAATTGCATAGCATCTCATAATATATTGGCATTTCTCTATTAATTATCATTACAAATGAGAACAAAAATTTTAATCGCTTATACTACTACTGATATGAGTATATCATGAGTTATGAGTTGCAAATTTACAGGCTACTTTTAAAACTTCAGAAAATTCATGAAATTATGAATCAACTAAAACTACGATATAAATGGATGCTAGAATGCTATATAGTAATATAGTCTATTACATTATCGATTCTTTATAGTAAAAATCATGCCGGGTTTTTCCAAACACACTCAAAGTTGAGGGACCCTCAAATTTTGATGAACAGCTGACATTTTCTATGATGAGTATAGGGAATGTAGTAAAGTGTAGTAAACTTGAGGGTCCCTAAAATTTGAGTGTGCTTGGAAAAACCGGGCATCAGTCTTTCAGTTAAAAACGTATGCCCGGTTTTTCCAAGCACACTCAAATTTTAGGGACCCTCAAGTTTACTACACTTTACTACATTTCCTATACTTATAGAAAATGTCAGCTGTTCATCAAAATTTGAGGGTCAATCAACTTTGAGTGTGCTTGGAAAAACCCGGCATTAAAGTTCTAAAAGTTTCCATTTAGCAACCGCAGCTTTTATTACTCAATTAATTCAGAAATAGAATTCTGTTTCCATTACCATGCTTGCAATATGAAAGTGTATTCATATCAATCTATAGTTTGTTTCCTAATTCCTACATTACTGGTGTCTACTCCAAGTTTGAAGTACGAAGTTTTCCTTGATTTCTTATCACAAATGAATGAATTTCATTAATTTACTGCACGTGCAATGCTAGAATCCAATCTTGTGATTCTAGACTGTGATGAATACGTTTTTCACTCTACCACTACATGTGAATGAATTACTTCAATATTGCTGTTTCCGACATTTAAAACGATTTCATGATTCGATGAACAATGATTTCATTAACTTAGTTTGCTAATATTAAATTGATTCAATGATTAATAATTTCAATACTCTTGTTTGCCAATATAATTTACCAATTCTTATTCAATATTGAACGTTCATTGCAAGAACGCGTCTTGACCACAGATCAGTGACGTCATATCATAACCCACACCTGTTGCGGTGAATGTGAACATTGAAGCCGCGCTGAGTAGAGAGTCTCAGCCTGAGACTGTACCAAAGAAGTTTGACCTGTGGTTTTTCTTACGGCGCAGAGGGCAGAGCACACAGCGCAGTGCATTCTTTGGCCTATTAATCACATACACGGTCACGGGGGACCAGTTTGCCCCCTGACCCTCTCGACTATCGACTATCGACTCTCGAAAATTGATTATCGCCTCTCAAAAAATGATTATCGACTCTCAACCGGGCAGCATATACAAGGACACGGGAAACTAGTTTGGCCCCTGATCCCCTTGACTATCGACAATCAAAAAATGACTATCGACTATTGAAAGTTGACTATCGACTCTCGAAAAACGACTATCGACTCTCAACCGGTCTTCAGCGACCGTATTTCGGAGGCAGCTCTATAAAACGATGGCATTCTGCTTGCTTTCAATGTTCTTCCAGTTTCCCATGAGAAGCTAACCTGATGCCACAGAGAAGAGAAGAAGATACAGTGTGGTCGAGCAAAGAAGATATTCTGGCAAGATGGGAAACTGACTCCAGCTCGGTCAAAATTGGTTCAAAAAATTAATTTTGGTCTCAAATTGTAGAAAACATTCTGATCTACAATTTAGAGACCAATTTTATTATTTTTTAACCAATTTTGACCGAACTGGAGTCATTTTCTCATCTTGCCAGAATGCCTTTTTTCTCTACCAGACTATACTCAAGTTCGCGCAAGATAAGAAGACATTCTGTTACAATATGTTAACATTGTAATTGCGTGTCTTCTCAGATTGCGCAAACTATGCTAATGCTCTCAATGGTACGCCCACTAGCGCTGGCAACGTCTGGACAGTGAACTACCGGAAACTTAATTGGCAAGGCAGGGTGCACAAGATTGTGTTCCCCTCTAATAGTTGCTGCATGCACTTTTCACAATTGCACCCAAATCATGTCATATTACCTATTATTATCCCATCGTCTGCTGCATGAGAATGCACGATGAATGTTTGTAGGTGAGTAGTAGAGTTGATGCAAAATTACTGCATTCTGCACCAGTGTCGGATCCATTTCCTTTTTTTAATATGATATGTGATATTTTTTTGGTTTGACTATGGTTTTTAATGTAGGCCTTCTTATTATCATAGAAATTGACCTACACCAAGATCCTTTTTGTCATAACCCAAGCACAGCCTAAAGCTGTTGACAAGACTCTTGGAAAAATATTCTAATGAATTTGAATATTTGATCACAGTTTGATAAAGTTTGACAAAAATGGCAATCAAAGTTATCCATTGTTCAGTGGTTGGAGATCCACTATGCACTATCATGAATGTATGAATAAAATCACTGATGAATTGTTTACACAAGTTGGTAAGAAATAATCAGTTATTGAACAGAATACTCAATGCACAAACAAACTCAACAAATTTGACTCCATTCTCAGGAATGAGATTTAACAAATATGAAATGTACAAGGAAATAAACTATTGATGTCAGTAAAGTCGGTATATTTTATTTACTTCTTTTGAAATATGCAGAACTGAAACTAATGCATCATATTTCAAATAAAACAATTCAGAAAATACAATAAAGCCACAATGAAATACTGTGTTCAGTAAACACTCAATATAGTGAATTATAGGTTGTTAGTATACTAATACAACAAACAAAATGGCAGACGTACTGTATAATGTAAAAGCGCATCATTGTATCACTGGCAGCTCGTGCCCACGAAACAGGTGAAGTGCTGTACAGTAAAAGATACGGGCCTTCACCTGTTTTGTGGGTACAAGCCGCCAGTGCATTGTATAACGTGGGCCTACTTTATTTGTATACCTACATTTATAGGTATATTAGTATTAGTAGTAAAAGTAGGATGATTATACATTTATAACATTATTGGACATTTTACTTGGTAAAATTAAAAAAAAAAACAGATGTATGAGACATGGTATTTTCATGTGACAATGTGCAAGATATCATAGATATTTTGGTTGGAAGGTATACTAATCTACTCACTTTCAATATCAAAAATGATTCCACGGATATCAAGAATATCCACGAATGTTTACATCACTCGTGCTTCAAAGGCTCTCATGATACAACCGTTGCATAAACTACTATTTAGCACTGGCGGCTCGTTCCCACAAAACAGGTGAAGTGCCCCAGTGCCCGTATCTTTTACTGTACAGCACTTCACCTGTTTCGTGGGTACGAGCCGCCAGTGCTATTCAGAAAAGATCAGGATCATATCACAATAAATCTATTTATTACACAAGTTCCAATTTTTTTAAACAATAACAATAGCGCCGAACAAAAGAGGCTTCGAAAATTTCGAACCTGGTCCCTAGAAAAACCAAAGACGAATAATCTCCTTTCAAGACTTGATCCATCAGTTGTGGTTCAGTGGCAGGCAACGGCATCGTCCTTGATGGTTCTTCGGCTGCTCCTCCGCCTTTTCAAAACAACATCATTTTTTCTCAATTCCAACTGACAAGACACCCTTCCACTCCTCCTGCTCTCCTTGTCCGATTCTATCATTACCTCTCATCACACAGAATGAGCCCATTCGAGAGGAATGTACCTTCGTTGACTGTCCACGCAAAGAAGACATTCTGGAAAAATGGTGAAATGATTCCAGCTTGGTCAATATTTGCTCACAAATCACAAATTTGGTCTCAAATTGTAGATCAGAATGTTTTGTACACTTTGAGACTAATCCTATCATTTTTGAACCAATATTGACCAAGTTGGAATCATTTTCCCATCTTGCCAGAATGCCTTCTCTGCTTGGACAGACTATATAAGTGGTAATGACCTTCTGGGCATTCAGCTACTGTTCTCTCACAGACAGAGCCTCCTGTCTTCAAAATAATAAAAATCGAATACTCCCTCAAACAACAAGCTATCAGACGGCATTCCAGATACCTGACTACCATCTAGAATCTGGTAGCTTGTTCGAAGATTCTTATATTACTGGAATTAAGGCTGGATAATATACTCGTTGGTAGGAATAAAACCATTATCTCCAACAACTATCAGATGTGAACGTTTAATTATTGCTCTGGAAACTAGCTATCTTCTTTATTATAATTATAATTATTTTTCATTTTTAGTAGTCAATACCAAACTAATTATAGTTAATAGGAAATCTGTGATGAAAATCCAATGTATCGATGTCAATTGGATTTCATTCCATTTTATTTTTTATAAAAGCATTCCAAAAATGGTCCCGCTAAACCTTAAGGTTTTTCAAAAGGTGCCTAATTATACAATAGAATACAAATTAATATAATTGAATGTTTACTATAAAATTAAACTAAATTAAGGAAGAAACGAAGAAAATATTCTACAGACATCAAGCTAGATTGCAGGCTAAATGGTGACAAACTGGACATTGAATTTAAAATAAGATTAAAAAATGAAATGTATTCCGATTAAATAATATAAGACGAGAATAGTTATAGTTTAGTTCTTTGAATAATGTTATTTTCAAGCAGTTTGATGTTTAAATTCAATTGAATATTTCAGCAACTGGTCACAAGCTCGTTACCTGAGCAGAGCTAATAATTTAAAGTGTCCTTGAAAGCGTTTCGTTTTGCAGTAAAGTTGTAGTTGTACAACCCATGAACAGATGAACCAGTTATGATTTATAATGTCTTGTAATTGAATTGCATTATAATCTGTCCAAGCAAAGAAGACATTTTCACAAGATGGGAGAATGACTCCAGCTTGATCAATATAGGTTCAAAAATTATGACTCTGATCTCATATTTCAGTAACAATTCTGATCTACCATTTGATACCAATTCATAATCTTTGAACCCATATTGAGCGAGCTAGAGTCATTTCCCATTTTGCCAGAATGTCTTCTTTGCTTGGACAGACTATAGCAATATGCTTGATTGCTGAGTTTGTTGAATAAGACAATGGTTAAACAAATATAAATATGTAGCAAAATTCCAAGACAATCGTGAAGCAAATTTACATAATAAATGCAGGAATAGCATAGAATCTAATTTTAAGATTCAAAGTTGGAGATGTTCGTATAAGAAGTAGGCTGTCAATTAAGATACTTTTTTGATAACAACCATAAGAATAAGCATGTCTTGATTCAATACAAACATCCAATATTTGATGTCCATCTTTAGACAAGAGAGTGATTCAATCATTGAGTCACTAACTAGATAAATATCAATTCTTGTTTTGTGTTTGCAATTGACAATAATTATTGTTTGTGGTTGACAAGAACAACCTTACCACTTCTTACTTATTTTGTAGATTTTGTTCTCAAATAAAGTGCTGTGTATTGTTTGATGAGAGAAACTAGAAATCTATAATGCTATCACTGTTTGAAATAGAAAAATAATTTTGCAATATTGAGTGAAAAGTCTAAATTCTAGAAGTTATCGCAAACACAAATTCAATAAAATATCAAGGTTATTTCTGGTTGTTACACAATTATTTGTGGTATTAGTGATAAACTGGAACAATGTGGACTTGGCTCAGAGGAAGATTAATTTATACAAGCATAGAATCAAAAACCTTTCAATGCTTGAAAATAAGCTTACCAAGTTAAAACAAGAAAATAAGATGTAACATTATTGAGAGATAGAATATTATGATGGAGTTTACAGGCTACTAGAACCAAAACTTCAGGTCCAAATAAGACTATTAAATTTCCCTCCTTCTTAATCAAACATAATCTGCATATGATGAAGCTTTCAGGCTACTAAAACTAAAACTTCAGTTGTAGGAATTTAGGACAAATAGGACAAATATTCTTCTTAACCAAGCATACCTTACACCTCATACAAAATTTCAATACATGAGCCTCATTTCAAAGACATAATTATTTCTGTCTTAGTTATTATTTGTAAATAACTGAATAAATGAAATGAAATAATTATTTTAAATACAGCCAATTATTATTGATCATACCTTGCAAACAAATGATGCAATGTTTCCTTTATCTTAGGGCTACTTTACTTATCACTTTTTTATTTTTAATAAGAATCGCAGAACCCTTTTCAATCATTTTTATTTATGCATAACATGTTCGGACTAAATGTTTGGTTCAAATACAAATGAACAAATAAGCATAATAAAATGCATAAATAAAAATAATTGAAATGAATACTGCGATTCTTATTTAAAATGAAAAATGTTGCAATACATGATCCTCAGTTCAAGGATAGAATTATTTTATTTTAGAAGCATCGTTATTAGCTCGGTTGAGCCACCAGGATATGATTAATTTTCGTTGAACCAGAATGCAGGCGTTCTCACCCAGCTCGCAGTCCTCACCAATGATTCACGCCCGGTCTGTATAGTCAGGTCGAGCAAAGAAGACATTTTGGCAAGATGGAAAAATGACTAGAGCTCGGTCAATATTGGTTCAAAAGTAATAAATTTGGTCTGAAATTGTAGATCAGAATGTTTTCTACAATTTGAGAAAAATTTTTATAATTTTGAACCAATATTGATTGAGTTGGAGTCATTTTCCCATCTTACCAGAATGTCTTCTTTGGTGGGCAGACTATACCTGTGACCACATAATTTAGGATACATATTTGTATTTGGTGATCGTTGGTCGGGAGACCGATGATAGATAGAATGGACCTTGAGAGCGCCAACCAACTCATTCATCTCTGGCAGACAAGAGCTATAGTCCGTCCAAGCAAAGAAGACCGTCTGGCAAGATGTGAAAATTACTCCAGCTCGGTCAATATTGGTTCAAAAGTTGAAAATTTGGTCTCAAATTGTAGAGCAGGATGTTTTCTTCAATTTAGGACCAAATCAATAATTTTTGAACCAATATTGATTGAGTTGGAGTCATTTTCTCATCTTTCCAGAGGGTCTTCTTTGCTTGAACAGACTACACTTTGGACACGGAATTCGGCTCGGGAAGAATCTCGACTTGAGTGGCCCCTCCTTCTGACTCTTCCTCTTCTTGCTTCACTCCTGATATTCCCTCGTCGCCACTTCTGTTCCTTCCTACTCTTCAATCATTCATTTTCTCATCTTCGACTGACTGGCCACATCAGACGCTACCGAGTTACTCAATGGAAGAAGCCACTCTCCATGAATGAGATTGTGGACGCTGTTTTTCACGCTGATTTACTCCTGTAAAATAGGAGAATAGAATATGTGACGAAAATTTGGATCAGCTGTTTATTACATAAACCTGAGTGACTATGACTCTACTATCTGCGAGTTTGTACACAATATAGCAAAACACTTGTTAGAAAGAGATAGCGAAAACAAAACCACTTGTTAGCAAAAACAAAAACACTTGTTAGCCAAAATTAAAACAATTTTTGAGTAGTTGTGAAGAGTTTACCAGAGATTGATAAAGGTGTAGCAACCGAAATCAGTAGCAACTAATAAATTTGTGGTTTGAGGTTCTACTTTCTGTGTCCCTTCATTTGAGTCACTATAGTTACAATTTTTATCTTGGGGTGCGTTCCAAATAGTGTTTTCATACGCTGGAATCGAAAATAATCAGGATCCAAAATTCCTTCCTTTCCTCAAATAAAGCCATGCAAGCAAATAAAGTCTGCCCAAGCAAAGGAGACATTCTGGCAAGATGAGAAAATGACTTTATCTCGGTCAATATTTTAATATCGGTTTCAAATTGTAGATCAGAATGTTGCCTAGAATTTGAGACTACATTTGTAATTTTTGATCCAATATTGATCGAGCTGGAGTCATTTTCTAATCTTGCCAGAATTTCTTCTTTGCTTGGACAGACATTACCTTAGTTGACTTGCAGAGTCGTCACTTGGATTGAACATATAGTATGTCTCGTCTATTGTTGTATCAAGATCGTTATTCCTCCAATTACCATTTTGGAACAAAGAGCACTTTCGTTGAGTCAGACAAAAAAAAATTACGCCGATGTCGGCTTGCGATCGCAAAGCAACAAATTCAATTCTTCTTTTCGTGTTTTTTCGGCCTTATTTATTCGATTTTCAGACGCCGGTCCTCGTGTTATCCAAGATTAAATCACCAACTCTGAAAGATCCAATCGTCCAATTTATAAGGCTGCATAGAAGAACAAAGCCGGAGAGTGGGCGAGAAGAGAGAGTGTGTGTGTGTGTGTGAAGGTGATTGAAAGAGAGAGATTGATTGAGAGAAAGATAGAGAATAAGAGAGTGAGAGAGAGAGGGTAATTGAGAAAAAAGAGAGAGTGAGAGAGAAAGAGTGATAGAAAGGGAGATAGAAAGGAAAAGAGAAAAAGTGAGAAAGGAACCAAAGAAGGAAGGTGAGAAGAAAGGAAGGGTAGGTGTAAAGAATAAATGCGCGATAGAGGATGTCGAAAGGAAGCAAGAGATCGATAGCAGAAGTATGGGCAACAGGAATGATCGAGGAGAAAGCAAAATTGCAACAAAGGCCTTATCTACCTACGCTATACATTCATTAAAACAGAACAGGTTTCTACCGAATTGTCCGGTGAAAAAAGTACACGCGGCCACAGAACCTGTTCAACGCATGGAAGCTGGCTACAAAATGTGACTCGAAAATTCATTAACATTTTTCTACTTTTTTCAATTATAAATTGAGGTACACGAGTGCAAAATCAACGTGCAGAAACTCTCAAAAAGGTTTGTAGTTTCTTGAATTTGAAAATAACAATATTTCTGAGAGCCTTTTTTTGGCTGGGATACTTTGAAATTTCACATGAGAATATATTGTTAAAATTGAAAAAAGAATACTGCGTTGCACTTATTGAATTTTCTTATCAGTACAGTAAAATTTTACCATAGGAGTGATCGAAATATAGGTACCATAAACTTTGAAATTGAGACATATTTTTTTAGACAGGTAGAGTCAACAGGAAACGCATCTGATTCTTTCCAGATATGCAATCATGCAGGAAACAAATTAAATTTATCTGGAAAATAACGTCAACTAACTTATATCAGTTAGTTTATCAACAAAAATTAGTCAACAGTTAGTTAGTTTATCAACAGTTATTTTGTTGGTGAACAAAAATATAATCATTGTTATTGGTCCCAAATATCGTCATCTCATATCGAATGGATAATGCAAGATAAATGCAAGATGAGCGTATGAAAAAACTATTTGGAAAATTTTACATAGTAAATCCTGAGGAGTGACACAGAGAGTAAAAAATGACAATTTAGATGAGCGTATGAAAACACTATTTGGAAAATGAGTGGAAATGTTACTATGGTAAATCCAGAGAAGGGACACAACATAGAGTAGAAAATGATAGATAATTCAGTTCTATTCTCTCTGGATACAAACGATAAATGCATAGTATAGTGGCATATAGTGGGTTGGAAGATGAAGATGACGTTTATTGAATCATAATTATACTCACTTCCATTAATTTCAATAAGAATTTTAAAGGTATTTTTATCTTCAGATTCAGATTCTAACCTACTATAAATGCACCCTATGAGAAATGTAGAGAATATAGCCTTTTTAATCATATTTATATTATCTTTTTAATTTAGTTCTATAATCTCTGAGCATAAAGACGTTATACTATGTGGTCGTTGAGTCTTGTACTCGTGAAATATACGAAGAAGAAGTTCTAGAAAAATTACAACTAATATCCTATGTATGACGTATGACGTCAACTGGCATAAATTCCAGTCTTGACAAACAATTGAAGCAATTTCCAAATCAGTTCTAGACGTCTGGCAATTCAAATTATGCCAGCAAATAATCAAATAATTGCCTAGATGTCTAGACATGATTAGTAATGATTCACTATTAAATTAAAATTCTAGTGCATGTGATTCAACGCAAATTTCATTCAATATGAAGCATGGCTATAACATAACATTAATTTGATTGACAAATATTTCCTTTATGTATAACCAGACAAAACAACAAAATCAAGCCTCCATTTAAAAGTGATTTCTTCATAACTTCAATAATTTTCTCTCTAAAAGCTTATTATTTTTCAACTTTTAACTCTGAACTATACCAAAGTTTCATGAGGTCTCAAGGATCTCTATCAATTAAATAGAATATATATCTTTATGTCTAATCACCGAGTACAATTGAACATATTTTGTCTACTTCTGATTTTAGAATTCATCAATCATGAACAATAATCAATCACTGTTTTTTATTTTAAATGTTAATCACAATAAGTACCCTTTTCAATTATTTTTATTTATAAAATTGAAAAAAACCAAGTTAAAGGAAAATCAGTTTTCCAAAAATTAATAAGAAAATCTTCAAAAAATGTTTCACAGAAAAAATATAAAATATATACATTATTCCAATGAAATGTTTACAAAAATAGAAATACAGTATACTTATTTAGTATTGAAGAAGGCCACTTCAGCTACAAATTCTCATTGTTTATCGTAGTTTAATGTTCGAAAAGCTTTTTTTATTAGCAATATTTCTCATTCTACTATATTAATATTCCAACTACTATCTAATATTATTAGAGTACAGTATAAATGCTTGAAAACAAGAATGAAATAAAATTTTTTATAGTTGGAATTCCTGCATCAGAATATTCTGTCTTCTCTATAACATCATGCATGCGGGTCATTTGCTTATCTTCTGAAAGACCCTGTTACATGAGGTACGTTTTACAAAATTTGCAAAAATCGACAATGAATAGATAACAACAAATTAGAGATGAAATTGATGATAGAAGTAACAGAATCATTGTAGACAAGACGGGTGTTTCTTTATTGGTAGGTATTTCAGAGTATCCCCAAACTCTCAGCAACCAAGGACTTATTTTAACCAAACTTTCCTCAATTTTCATGAGTGCAATGTCATTCATCAGTCCAATGCTCTTCTGAAACGGAATAGAAATTGTTGATTAGGCTAAATGAACGTACCTGTACAAGTTACAGCTGACATTTTTATTGCCACTGATTTCAACTGACTAGGCTACTGCTGAATGCTGATTATTACCATTGTAACCAATGACCGATGATGATGATGATGATGATTACTACGACAACATCTATGATCCTGATGACGATCCTCCATCTTTTACAGCATTTATCCATGGATCTCAGAAAGTGAGTGTTTCTGAGAAATCTCTTGTGAATTTTGCCTCGTTGAGATCTGTTTATATTAATTTATTCTCTGGTTGCTTGAGCCATTATCTGATCTGCTAAAGTCATTCTCTGAACTGTATTCGATTAAGATATGAGAATAAGTTATTATTATTACCAGCAATCTTCTTGAAATAACTATGAAAACCAAACCAGTTTTTTCTTGTCTCAATTGTTCTTCTGTATCACTAACATTACTGATCCCTGTTAGTTAATGTACTGTTATAAATACTGAAACTAATAATTTAATTAATGTACTGTGATAAGTACTGAAACTGATAAGTTAGTTAATGTACTGATCATTATTATTAGTCAATAATAATGTTACAGAACATTTTGTCTCGTATCAATAATCTTGAGTTGACTATATGTGATTTGTCTCTCTCGGATCATTTATGGAATGTTTATCACCAAGAGATAGAACAAATATCTCATCAACAATATAGAGACAGATTTCCAAATCCTTCATTACGACTGATGAACAAAGACGACATAGAGCCGACATGGTAGCAACGACTAGAACATTTTACTTACAATCTTTACTCTTCAATCTTACAGCCTTTTACTTATTAGTCTGTGATGGTAGCTGGACCAAACTCCTTCAACAGCATACAAAGCAGGAGAACCAAATCGATCAGTGCAACTCATCTTCAAACGGCTTCCATCTTTGTTTCTTGCAGGTAGGACCAGTTCGTCAACTTTATAAATAGGTTCACTCATGGCGTATTACCGATCGGGCTCTTTCTTATGTCTCTTCTTTGTGAGTCTGTGGATGCTTGAAAAGAGAACAAGAGGAGTTATCATAAGAAGAGAGACTTAAGGTACGAGAGACTTTAAAAGAGAATAATATGATCGGGCTAGGATTTATTCAATCAATTCAATCAATCAATAAAATACAAAGGTTAGTACAACAGGCATAATGCCCAAAACTGTTCCTAAACCAATTTATAATAAAAGTCCAAATTAAGGTTATGTCATGTAGTGAAACTTCAAATTAATTTTTACCATCGAAATAGAAGAAAAACAATTTTAAATTTAGAAAAAGGTTTCACCAAAGTTCCGAGAAAAAGCACCAGGATGAGAAGAGACTGAAGTCTTGAAAATCTTGAAAATTATTGGTGGTAGAAAGTCGCATTTGGGCTCTTAATCTTAGAAATTTGATTCTAAATTGTGGAAGATTCAAGTTATAAATACGATTTTGAGCTCAAATTGTATAGAATTTAATTCTCTACGATGTCATTAGACTTCAATAACACTTTAATCCCGTATTCTATTAGAAAAATGGCGTAAGAAGTATAAAGATGAATAACTCTGATGGATTTTTAATTTACAATATCAAACATAGTTGATCTTAGAATAGAGTATTTCATAATTTTATTAGATGCAAATGATAGAGAAGATTGTGTTCTATAATTTGAGCCAAAATGCGACTTTCTACCACCAATAATTTTTAAAATAGACGCACAAAAAATTGGTGTTTTCCCGGTATATAGGAATAAGCTCGAAGTACTTAGGTTAATGAAATTTTTCAATTTTTTCCGAATTGAACATATAGTATATGAAATAGAACCAACCGCCTTTCGAAGCTGAAAACAATGAGTTTGTTGAGATCCGTCCACTTTTACCAAAGTTAGGGATGTCCTTAGATTATTATCCTTGAAGGGTCCTTTTAACTGCAAATAGTCCAGATTTTGAGCAGTAAAACGAGTATTCTGATGAGAAATGATCCATATAGACTACCAGACAGCACCTTTAATATATTTATTACTTCGTATGTGTATGTATGTATGTATGTATGTATGTATGTATGTCTGGCTCAACAGCCCATGAAGGGCCTAGGCTTACCAGCTGGTTGCCAGTTTCAAATTCACTCTACTATACAGCCCGTCCAAGCCAAGACATACTTCGTATGTGTATTTTAGCATAAAAATATTGACAAAAACCACCTGTAGCTGAATTTGGAGGAATTCCATTCTTGGAAAAGTGATTGTTAAACTTCCAAAAATAGGTCGAATATTAATATTGATATGTTATTTGGACTCTACTTCTCATGCTCGACAACTTTTAGGGTGAGGGGGTAGTGGATTTATTGTAAATTTATGAGTTACATTACATTTAAAAGCAGTTAGGACAATTTTTTGGGATTTTTTTCTAAATGTGAGTTTTGATCAAATGTAAAAAATTTTCTATTCGGCCGATTTTCGTTTTTTTTAATCGACGCAGATTTTATAAAATCTGCGTCGAGGACTATAGTCCTCTTTAATTCCTATTCAGAGCACTTTTCTCTGGGATCAACCGTTTTCGAGATATATGCGAAAAACTGAAACATTGCTCACCCCCAGGTCCGGGGACTTCTAGTATGTTAACCTCCCAACTAGTCTAAACAAATCCCCGAGGTCGAAAATTGGGACATATTTCATGCACTCTATAATGCTTCTTTGACTGGACTAATAAGAGAATAATATGATCGGACTAGGATGATGAGAAGAGACTAAGGTAAGGAAACTTAAGAAGAGAGACAGACATACGAGAGACTTAAGAAAAGAATAATATGATAGGACTAGGATAAGAAGAGACTAAGGAAAGAAAAGAGAGACTTGAGAAGAAAATAACTATATCATGGATGAGAAGAGACTAAACGGTTCAGGATGAGAATAAGCTCGAGGATAATATTAATATGATGAGGCACTGTTTAGAATGGGATATGTTTGGGAATCGTTCAAGAAGGAACCAAGGTACCAAGGTGTCCGAGCAAAGAAAACATTCTGGCAAGATGGGAAACTTACTTCAGCTCGTTAAATATTGCTTCTAACATCATAAATTAGGTCTCAAATTGTAGATTAGAATGTTTTCTACAGTTAGAGACCAAATTTATAGTTTTAGAACCAATATTGAACGAGCTGAAGTCATTTCCAAATGACTTACCAAATGTCAATCTTGCCAAAATGTCTTATTTTCTCGACTAGACACGTAAATAGTATAACATGGTCTCATGGTCACATGGGTAAGAAGAGAGACTTGAGAACAAAATAGCATGATCGGTTCAGGATGAGAATACGCTAGATGATAATATTAATATGATGAGGCACTGATCAGAGTGTTATATGCTCAAGAATCGTTCAAGTACCAAGGTAGAGGCAAAACAATTCAACAAAGAGAAGCTGGAAACGTGCAAGTGGGAGATGACTGTGATGTTATGGTTGTGGAGTGTGGCGAAGAAGATGCTGGTCTTCGGAATACCGAATGCTGCCTCCTTCCAGACGGAGTTGGAGCCGCGCCATTGGCTGCTACTGCCGTACCGAGTGAACGGGTCAACGACCTCTGGCTGCCTCTTGTGACTTCCTCTTTACGCGAGCGCGTTCCAATCCCGATGTCGACTGCAGCTCTGCAACAAACCAGCAGCCAAGATCGCTCTTCCTAATGTCAGACTTATACCCTGTTCACGATCACTTGAGTTGAAATAAAGAAACTGTGATTGAGAACTGTGAGCGGAGAACTGTGATTGGCTACAGCTGTTCGACTGCGGCCGACCGTCGTAAGAAGTAATACCTCCCTTTACCCGGACACACGCGCAAAATGTTTGTTCATTTCGTCTCAAGTGATCGTGAATAGGGTACAGGTTTGTTGTTCATCTCCAGTGTTATAGTCTGTCCAAGCAAAAAAGACATTTGGCAAGATGACTACAGCTCGCTCAATATAGGTTTAACAATTATGAATTTGGTCTCAAACTGTAGAGCAGAATGTTTACTATAGTATTGGTCGAGCATAGAGGACATTCTAACAAGACGGGATAATGACTCCAGCTCGGTCAATATTGGTTCAAAAATTATGAATTTGGTCTCAAACTGTAGAGCAGAATGTTTACTATAGTATTGGTCGAGCATAGAGGACATTCTAACAAGACGGGATAATGACTCCAGCTCGGTCAATATTGGTTCAAAAATTATGAATTTGGTCTCAAACTGTAGAGCAGAATGTTTACTATAGTATTGGTCGAGCATAGAGAACATTCTAACAAGACGGGATAATGACTCCAGCTCGGTCAATATTGGTTCACAAATTATGAATTTGGTCTCAAATTGTAGAGCAGAATGTTTGCTTAGTCTTTGATGGTATTGGTCGAGCAAAAAGACATTCTGGCAAGATGGGGAAATGGCTGCAGCCCGGTCAATATTGGTTCAAAAATGATGAATTTGGTTTCAAATTGTAGAGCAGAATGTTTACGTCTACTATGGTATTGGTCGAGCATAGAGGACATTCTGGCAAGATGGGAGAATGACTGCAGCTCGGTCAATATTGGTTTAAAAATTATAACTTTCATCTCAAATTGTAGATAGAGTTCTGCTCTACAATTTAAAACCTAATTTTCAACTTTTTTGGTTTCAGGCAACTTGTCTGTCCAAGCAAACAATAAACTTTGGCAAGATGGGAAAATGACTCCAGCTAGGTCAAAAATGATAAAATTAGTCTCAAATTGTAGATAGAGTTCTGCTCTACAATTTGAAACCTAATTTATAATTTTTGAACCAATATTGACCAAGCTGAAGTCATTTCCCCACCTTCCCAGAATGTCTTCTTTACTTGGCAAGACTAGTTGCCTGGACCGGAGAATTTTGCTGTCAATCTATGGAACTGACTTTGTTTATTGGAAATCTACAGAGGGGTTGATGAAAATCAATGTGAACAATACATTTAGGGGACAATAAAAAAAGGAAATAATGACATCAAATAACAAAATAAAAATAATAATAATAAATAACAAAATATTCAGCAATAATTTTTGTGAAGATTGGTGATATAAAAAGAGTGTAGAAATCAGGAAACTTTTTGCTACTTTACTATTTTTGTACTGTATACTGTATCATATTTAAACTGTGAAATAGTACACTAAACCTTGATCTCAGCCAATAGGTCGAGTAGCGATTTTATTACGTTTTTTAAACGTATTTTATTGTATTTCTCGTGTCGTATAACAATAATTATATGATTCATCTTTAATTCGTACTATAACATCTTCAATTCGTACTTCTAATAACTTACTACGTTACAAGTAGTTTATACGTTACAAGTAGTTTATACGTTACAAGTAGTTTATACGTTACAAGTAGTTTATACGTTACAAGTAGTTTATACATTACAAGTAGTTTATACGTTACAAGTAGTTTATACGTTACAAGTAGTTTATACGTTACAAGTAGTTTATACGTTACAAGTAGTATATACGTTACAAGTAGTTTATACGTTACAAGTAGTTTATACGTTACAAGTAGTTTATACGTTACAAGTAGTTTATACGTTACAAGTAGTTTCCTCAGCGAGAGTTAATAATTTTCTCTCACAAGAGAAATCACTTCCACTAGCCTACCGATCAAGATAAGATTTTCATTTCAAGGTTTTAGGAGCGTGGGAAATTCTCCCATCAGTGAACAATACACGGAGCTCGTTATTACGATCATCAGCTAGGGATTTCCCTGACAACTGGATTAGGTTGTTCACAACAATCAATTTTCACTCTGTAGCCAAAACCAAGTAAGTGAGAATTCATCAACGATTCAGTAGTTTTAAAAATGATAAATTTCACCTATATGTAATTAATAAGCCTTTGATGATAGCTGACTTCTAAAACAACTAATATCCTATTACATTATCATAATCATTTATTCATAATTACATTTGTATGAGTACAACCTTGTCCTCAACCAATTATTATTCTTAACTAAGAATTCATTCCAAAGCCCATTAACTGAGAATACATCAACGTTTGTGAATAACTATTTTGTAGTCGATTCATCAAAATGGGTCTAAAAACGAATATATAATTATTTATTTCATTTATGTACAAATATACAAGATGCAGAAAGAAAAAGCAGGCTATTGCCCAAAACTTCTTCTATTTTTAATTTAGTCACATAATAAATTGTCCAATTAATAAGCCTATGATGATAACTGACTTCTAAAACTAATATCTATTTCATCATCATAATCATTTATTCAGATTTACATTCTGGTGAGTAGAACCTTGTCCTCAACCAATTTATATTATTAATATTATTATGATGAAAGAATCATAATAGTTATGATCTAGAAGAGAACAGTAGGCCAGGCTCTATGTATCAAAATTCTCTCTCAAAATCTTAGTAAGTCTCTGTAAAAAATCAGCAACGAAATTTGTGACCAAAAGGTCACCGATCTAATCCTAAATAAGAAGCGGAAATGAATTTTCCAAAAGATCAGTCGATCACGCACCTTCTCTCTCAATCTGCACACCTCACGCTAACTTCATTGTCATGCAGGATTGCGTGATACATCTTGAGAAAAACAGATGATTAGTCTTAGAGCAGAATAGTTCTTGGAACCCTTTCGTCACACGACTGTGAGTCATTTCAGCACAAGGACCTCTACTTAATCATAGAGTACAATGAGAACTAGTCTCTTATTGTCTTTTGTTAGAAACTCTAGAACAAGAAGTATTTTTGAACAAGTAAATTAGTAAAGTTAGAGTTCCTAAATGAAAAGTTAGAGTTTACTTATTTTTCATACGAGAGCAAATAGCTTGAAATTATTTACCTCTGGTATAGTCTGGCCAAGCAAAGAAGAGCCTCTGGCAAGATGGGAAAATGACTCCAGCTCGGTCAATATTGGTTCAAAAATTATTGATTTGGTCTCAAATTGTAGATCAGTATGTTTCCTGCAATTGACACCAAATCAATAATTTTTGAACCAATATTGACCGAGCTGGAGTGATTCTCCCATCTTGCCAGAGGCTCTTCTTTGCTTGAACAGACTATAACAACCAGTTTTTTCATCATTACTGTAAGAAGCAATTCTGTGGTAAAATCTGTTGTAGGCCTACAATTCTGTAATTACTGTACCACGGGTACTGTGATTTCGTTTCTTATTTTATTAATATACACTAATTTATAATAGCCCTAGATTTAAAGGAAACATTATTGTAGTGAATTATATGGAAAAATAAGTTAATGAGTATTAGAAGTGTTCAATCCAGAGGGACAATTATTGTGAGAATTACAAACAAATTATTGTGACAAACAAATTAAGTAAGGAAGCAACAAGATAGATGAAAAAGCATGCACTGCCCTCCTTATCAGGGGGATCTGGAACTTGTCAATGATTATTTATCATTCTTGTTGGTGATAATTCAAGTTTTCTGTCCAACACAAACTTTATCCATAAAGCACAAATTTTAATCACCACGTTGCCGAATTTCAGCCCCAGAATCAAGAGTTTCCAATTTCTAGAGGAATATTGGTTTCTGAAAGACCAATAGGCCTAGGTCTGCTCTTCAGGCCTTCTTCTGAAAACCATCCTTTGTTGTTCCAGTTCATTATTGTTTGTCGTCTGTATTGTGTTTGTGAAGAGGTGTGTTTTGTCTTGTTTGTTCACGTGCAGTGCACCAAGCAGGCTTTCCTTTTCAGGCTATCTGAACTGAAAGAGAGAGACCAGCTTGTCTCTCCAAGCAAAGAAGACATTCTGAAAAGATGGGAAAATGTCTCCAGCTCGGCCAATATTTATTAAAAAATTCTAAATTTGGTCTCATGTTGTAGAAGGCATTTTGACCTACAATTTGAGACCAAACTTTTGATTTTTGAACTAATATTGATCGAGCTGGAGTAATTTTTCCATCTTGCCAGAATGTCTTTGCTTGGACATACTATAGCATTGGTCACCACCTTTGTTTGTCTTTCAGGGTTATTTCACCTTCTCACAGGTAAAATATTTGAATGACAGACACCTTCTTTATTCGAAGCTCCAACAGCCGCATGGGCATGGTTTGTATTCAATGAAAGGACTCTCTCTTGGACGTGAAAGCTTGACCACATCGCAATGAAATTTTGGTTCCTTGGAGCCAAAAATCATTCGACGCACGTTGACTTTTCCACTTTTTGAGGAATTTCTAGTCAAGTCGAAAAATAAACATTGACTGTGTACTATAGTATATTTCCAGGAAAAATGAACTATAATCAATATACGGTATTTAATAATAATTATTATATTATTTAATAAATTATCTAGCTTATCCATCACTCAAGTAATATACCATTCAAGGTAGAAGTTTCAAGTCCTCGTATTTTGTAAAAAAACTTATTAATATAATAATTATGTTATATATAGTTCACGAATATACACGTTAAGAAGTCCATTTTGCTATTATGAATTGTACAATAAAAGCTAGCTAATCAGAGCTGAACTAGCAGTCAACAAGTGGGCTGGCACTGGCACTGTCTTCAATACTCGATTCCCATTGGCCAGCTGCTTTGATGTTGAAAGTGGGAGGTCTCGTCCAATCACAGAGCTGCATCGTAGCCTACCGAAACAGGCTCCGACATTTTGTTTTGAAAAACAGCCATTTCCTTAGCGTCTTTTATCAAGCATATCACAATTTCTTGAAATGGTAGACTGAATATTTATTGAATAGTATCATAATATTGTTGAAATAGTATAAATGAATGAATTTTTGAGAACATTTTGTTTGTTGTTTGTTTTGTTTGTTATGAGGGTGAAGCCCAAATGAGCTCATAGGCTTGTGCGTGGGTAATGATATGGATGATAGATGACGACTACTTTGAGGTAGTCGGGACCGACGGCTTTACGCCTTTCCGAAAGACGGGGTGGCCGTATTTATGTGATTATGCTGTGGTCAAAAAACTGTTCCCCGCTTGGGACTTGAACCAGGGTCCACCTGGTTATCAGACCGGCGCTTTATCACTCCTCCAACGAGCCACCCGTTTGGAGGAGTTATTTTGTTTGACAATTTGATAAATTTGACAATTTTAACAAACATATTCAAAATTGAGAATCATTTTTAAAAGAAGTATTGTCTCAAGTCGACTCCATTTTTCTAGAAATACAAAAATGAATCTTTGTTGCTCTTTTAATAGTAATGTTTATTCTCATTGATAAGGCACGTTTTTCAGCAGTTATATGAGCATTACAGCAGTACTATGTACTATGTAACTCAAGTTATAATCTGAATAACTATAACATACTATAGCGAGAAAAGAAGAGAGTTCAGGTAAAACTCAGTTTTTTTATTGATTCTACACAGTACTACTGTATTTATAAATAGTGTTAGCTTACTTCAAGTGATAATTATTTATGCTTCTAGACGTTCTCTTCTCTCTCTTGAAACGTACCCAGCTACCCAGGACCATAATAATACGTAATTTATCGGCTTGCTTGAAGTACTTCAACCACATGCCTCGAAAGTTCATACTTTGAAAATTGAAAAGCCCGTACACATTAGATTTACCTCAAATCATTTGTTAGAAATTGGAAAAAGCATAGCCTATTTTTTAAAAAATCTTGAATGTCATCTCAGAGAAGGAAAAATCCTTCTCTGTGATGCAACTGCATTTTAATGGAACTGAAGAATCGATCCATGAGGAAAGTATAGGGAAGAATAATAATAATATTTCTATACTAAGAAGTGCATTATCATTCAATGACTTGAATCGTCGAATGGTTCTAAACTTATCCTCATTCTTCAAACCTTTCTTCTATTTTCCTCACTCTATTAATCTTATTAATCTTTTCCAGCATGTTTCTCATCATTTTATTTGTTACTATAATATATTTCTATGTTCATTCACTTCTAATGTTTCATACTATCAATTTTTCCTGTTTCATGGGTTTTCTTGAACTCTGTCTCTGTGATCAGTACTTGGAGCTGCTGGAGAATATTATAAGGAAGTTGATTTATGCCTCTATGGTCAGTTGCACAAGAATGCAATTGAGTTTCAACCGCAATTAAAACCAACCGCCAATTTAACGAGAACTCATGAACTTATGATTTTATGATCAGACGTAAATAATGTCATTTTGAGATGGTTAAATTGATTGGATTTTTTTCCAAACTGGATGCTAGTTTAATACCTAACATTTGTTTCTTCTAATATGTTTCTATAATGGAGTAATGAATAGTTTAAATTATACAATTCAATCAGACCTTTTATATTTATGCAGTGCAGGCTGCATAAACTCTTATAATAACAGTTTACATTGAATGTTGCTCGCATCCAATAATCAATATATTGATAGAATAAATGTACGTACTAGAATATTTTAGTAGTTTTATGTGCTCTTTGCCCGCGATTCAATTTATTTTAAAAGAGATACACACAAAATTAGATAACACACATCTATCAAATGTCTGTAATTGTTTTAACTTCCATTTGCTAAACGTATCATATTGTGTACTTTCTCCAAAGTTAATGTTTGCGAATCTACATACACACCTTAGAAAATGTTTCTAGTTCATTCAGATCTAGCTCTAGGTGCTGAACCTCATTTGTTTGTTTCTTGTATGATTGACATTAAAAATGCTTACTTTAATTTGAACTAAATACCTTCTTTTGTAAAATCTTTCTCTACACAACAATCAAAAGGGCTTTTCAAAATAATGTTAGCGGAATGAAGTAAATTAATTTAATTTCTTTTTTGTCTACATAACAATAAAAAGTGCTTTCCAAGTGATACCGGAATAAAGTAAATTGAATTTCGCTTAGTATTCAACCAAAAGGAATGATGCAACAAATAAAGAAGATGAAAGCATAAACACAAACTTTTAGGCCACTTTCGAACAAGTATTAGCATATTTCATTTCTGGGTCGAACAAAATGATGCATTCACTATGACATTGACCCAGATATCACTCATCTTCTTGTCGAAACTTTTTGCCGCAAGCTGCAAGCAAGTTGCAAGATGCAAGCAAAGAGGATTTTAGTATAGAGAGAGATCTATTATTCTATGATGCAAGGCACTCCAAACTTGTAGTGCACTTATCTTACTTGCTGCACTTATCTTATCTTCCTTTGATGCACTGCATCGTAGATTAGCGATCAAGTAGCTTCTCTCTCAGTAACTGAGATGATAAAGTGGAAGTATCTATTAAGTAGAGCACCAAACTAATGAAGACTGGTGGGATGAGTCGAATATATATCAGACCCGAAAAAGTTAGGCGGTTTCGTATGCTCCTTGTGCACTCCAACAGCTGATTTTGTCAATTGGAGTTATCGTCTAGCTATGCCTATATTATTTGATGAAAAGAAGGAGAATATGTTTGAAAAGAGCCAATAAATTATTTACATCAGCTGTTAGTGGTTTAATTCACGTATAAGATACATGCGAAATCACCAAGCTTTTTGGCATCAGCTAGGGCTCTATAAAAAGGAGGTAGACGCACGGTCCGTCATTCTGTGGTCAACTTTTAGCGCTAGGTTTGAATTCATATAAATATTTTTGATGATAGAAACGATAAACAGATGTTTATCAAGTTGAGCAAATGAATTAAGTTATTGTTTTGGAATCTTGGAGGTTAATTTGTCATATAAACATATGACTTAGCATATTGCTTAGCATCAAATTGCAAAAAATATAACCATTTTTATCATAAAACTGAAATTAAAAAATACAAATTTGCCAGATGCAGGAAGATGAATCAAGGTTAGAATGTTGACTTAAAAATTGCCAGACTGGAAATTCAATGCTCTGTGAAGTGAGTATTATTTTTTCCAACATAATTTTTATCATTAATCATATGTTTGACTGTCGAATTGAATGAATTCAAACCTGGCGCTAAAAGTTGACCACAGAATGGCGGACCGTCTACCCCCTTTTTATAGAGCCCTAGCATCAGCTATACCTCATGTTCTCTCAGTCAATGGTGGATTAGGGAAATTAGTTTGGAAGAAAAATTTACAAACTCAGTACTTTCATTTTTTTTAAATCAAAATCAATTCTCATGCACAATAAGCATCGCGTTGAGGACAAAATACTGTTAAAACTTTATTATTAGAGAACATGTGTTATGTGAATGAGTTATGTGAACTGAATAAGACCTGGTTCGATTGAAGCGAGTGTTTATGTTGGAAATATATGTTAAAAAAATATGTCTCTATCAGAATGTCATTACAGTAATGTTCTTTTGCAATCTATTAAATTTGTTGCATCACATTTTATTCATCCAAGCTCTTTAGCTTAAATTCATTTTTACCAATTTACTTCTGTAAAATACATAGGGCTACAATGATCTCAAACTAACTTGAAAGAAGAGAATTCAACGAAGATAATTTTTTGTTTTGTTCGCAGTATTTATTTGATCAATTACTTCTTTCCTATAAACAGTTTCCTGACAAAATTTTTAATAACTCATTTTAGAGTTATCTTGGACATTAAATTGAATGTTATGTTATCAGATCTTATCATAATAATTGTACTGTATTTTGATAATTGAGTCCAACAAAATAGAATACAAAGAATTGTGATACTCTTGTCGTTCGGGTCAGCGTACTTTATTCTCAGTAACGATGTTGAATACTTTCACTATCAACTTAATTGACCTCTTTGAGAATAATTCAGTTTCAATATTAATTTAACCTTATCTCTATGGTTGCATGATTGTCAAAGTGGCTGATTAAATTAATATGAAACGTCTTTTAACGCAGAGATGTATGTAACAAACAGCGTTGACAATAATATAACAGCGTTATAATTATTATAACTTAACATTTAAAATTAAATTGAATGTTTTATCGATCATTGAAATACAGTGATTTCAGAATATAAATTTAAAATTCATGTCTCATACTCTTAATAATTCCTAATATTTGTTGAATGTATCACTGCTTCTTTGCAAGCGGAGAAATACTGGTTATTATTAGTGAAAATATTATTTACTCATTAATTTATTTCAAGTTTCAAGCACGACTCAAATTTTCTCGATTGCTGTGAATCTTTTAACCAAAGATCTAGCTTTTAGTACATTCTTCTACTCAATAATAGAGTAGCCTTCAGTCAGGGGAAAACAAAACTATTGTCCAAAAGTGAAAAAATATTTTAAATGTAGGAATTTCACTGAATAATGTCTAATCTCCTGGGGCCATCTAGCTCGTACGTTGGAATCCCTTTTTAGATGGTCTCTGGACCACCCACTAATCTTTCTACTGACCTACCTTGCAGCATTGCTCATCTCTTCTGATCTCTTTTCAAGAATGAATATAGAATAAGATGGTTTCTACTCTACCCTCTGATACATTGGAACAAAAATTGGAAACAACTACTGTACTACAAACAAATTAACTGCTGTGGCTAACTGAAAATTAAATTAATAGATCCAGGTTCCTATTGCTTTGATTTAGATAGGTTCCTATTATTTTAAATAGGAATCAATTGATGGAAAGAAACGACTTTATTATATGGAAATGTGACCAAAACCAACCAAAAAATAATCCAAACTCATAAAAAATATTGGTATCGTAACTTCATTTTTAAAGCAGGAATAGGTAGCTCTTTTCATCTGATTAGAAAGCAAACTGATAAACAAGAATTGTAATCTAACAATGCTTTGTATTGGCTAACTTTAAAGACTTTTTATTTAAAGGACTGTTTCTATACAATTTGAGTAATTATTTATCATAAGAATGACTCACATTCCATTCTTTGTCTTATATCGCATGGTCACTAGTTACAATAAAATAAAGAAATATTTGATTGGAATCAATTAGTTTCATATCTCAAGTTTTTATTTGTAAAGTTCTCTATTCAAACTGTTGCACAACCTTTAGATAATGAGACATTACTCAATATTGATTTGTAAACAGTAGTTAGTAACCTTAGCATGATGGAATAAGATTACATCTTGCTGGAGAAAACAGAACAAAACATTTACGGTATTCATTATAAATTTATTTGAATATTACCAAGTGAAAATGGAAAAGGATTCCTCTTCACTGAAATTTTTTTTTCAATAATTACCAATGCCAAAACTCAGGTATAATAAGACAAGAAGTTGATCGATTGCTTTGTGCGTTCAACCAAGCTGAGAGCCTTGTTTGAAATAAGTTTGGAGAAAGTTTGGCATACCGTCAATTCAACAGTTTAGTTCTATCAGAAGTTTGGCAACGTTCATTATTAATTATTGAGCAACAACAGTACAGTATTTGAATTTCTAAATCTTCAACTAAAACCAATCAACCATTACTAAACGTTAACGATGGTGAGCTTTGGTTTCTAGTACTAGAAACAATGTCAGTTTTATTTTATGAATCACTGCATCGTTGCATTAGGGCCACAATGGCTGTAGTATAGTCTGTTCAAGCGAAATAAGGCATTCTGGCAAGATGGGGAAATGACTACAGCTCAATCAATATTGATTAAAAAATTATAAATTTGGTTTCAAATTGTAGGAAACATTTTGATCTACAATTATAGACCAAAGTTATGATTTTATAATCAATATTGACCGAGCTGGAGTCATTTCCCCATCTTGCCAGAATGTCTTATTCGCTCGAACAAACTGTAGTTGGGTTGGGGTCAATCCACAGGTTGCATCATGAAGTGCACGCCAGCTGGCGACTGGAATGTGAATCGGTTTAGTTCCGTTGGTCGCCGCCAGGTAGCGCCACCAGACAGACATCATTGTTCCTGAAAATGAATAGAGTTTACAGTAATAATTGAATACAATAAGTTGGCCTATTCAGCTACAGATTTCACATTACAGCTCGTTCTCCTTTCACATTACTTATGTAATTGATATTGTAGTGGCAGTTGGTATATCAAGCAAGAATTTATTAGACAGAGATACTGTTGTAGAAGTAATGGAATGTATTTGTCCTGCGGGTAAACTGAAATATCTCTGTAGCCTAATTATTATATTTCTGTAATCTTTCGAATGTTGGGATGATCTTTGATAAGAGAACTGGATGAAAATCTGATGGAATTATTGATTTCAGAGCCGATTTCACTACACTTTTCGTGGTGTTCAAAACTGAATTTTTAAGGTGCTTGTAACTCATCTATTTCATTTTCTATTTTTTAAGATAAATAAAAATAATTAAGAAAGAGATCTTCTCTAGGTTGTGAATTAGAGAAAGTTATCGAGATTTGGTCAATTTCAAGTACCGATATATCTGTATCTATAAAAGCGAAATGGCACTGACTGACTGACTGATTCATTCATCACCAGAACTAAAAATTCACTGAACCGAATGCGTTCAAATTTGGCAGGCATGTTCAGTTGAACTATTAGACGCGCGCTAAGAACGGATTTTAGAAGCTTGTCAAGGTTACGCCAAATATTTAAGTTTTTCTATAGTTTTTCGGCGTTTTCTTAATTATTCCGAGAACCAATCGGTAGAAAATGTTGATATTTGGTAGGCAGGTTCAGATAAGGTCTAGAAATGTTGTGTTGAAATATTTTTGGATTCCGTTCAAAATTACGCCACTTATCAGTTTTTTTAAATTGTAGATGTATTGCGGGTTGCATATCTTCCGCCTTCATACGACCAATTCTTATTGTAAATTGAATGGTTCAGGGACATTATAGATGAACGAATTTGGATGATATTGAATCAAGTTTCAAAGTATGACCGATATACTTCCCAAGGTTACGCTCAATATTAGCGTTTTACTATTTTTCGGAGTTTTCTTGGGTTTTTCGAAAATAAATTGGTAAAAAATGTTGAAATTTGGTAAACAGGTCCAGATTAGGTCTAGAAATGCTCTGTTCAATGAATTTTGAATCCCTTCTGAACCGAATTTGCAGGCGAGCGAAGCGAGCCTGTTTGACTCACTGACACTGCTGATACTGTCGGGAGTCCAGCGGGCGGAGCCCCCTGGCTAGGCGGAGAAGGCGAGCGAAGCGAGCCTGCCGGCTAGTAAGAAATATTGAATTAATTTTTTCATTTGTTAAAATCGATCATTTTTATTTTTGACTGAACTGTGTCAACTGTGAACAATATATTATTTAATAAGTTTTCAGTTTTCGATTATGATTTTATTATTCATATAACATTGTAGCCAATTATAAGCCATTCATCCACTGATATTGATACAGGTGATACTACTAATAATAATAATACTGTCTATTAATAATATAATACTCACATTGGAGTTATTTCTCCTAAGTTCTTTGGGAATTTTGAGGGTAGGCTAAGTAACCCTCACGTAACAAACGCATTCTGTTGCAATTCAATTAATATTGTGTTGACATTGGATATCCAATTCGGTACAGTTGAGTACCAATGAGTTGAGTAATGAGTGGATCATCTGAAAAATGAGTAGAACATGAAGAAAACCTAAATACGAGGATAGAATAAAGAAAGTAACTACTGAAATATACATTCCAATCCTCTTCGATATAAGTACGAGTCAGAATAAGGCTGCTACTGCTAGATTAGGACAATTAGAAATTGTACAATTGAACGATTTAGCACCAATTATTACTTTTGGCTAGTCCCACTTCAGTTCAAGAAGATATATTTCTCGAAAGTCGAAACCGACATGTTTGATTAAAGTACAAACTTACTATAATCTCTCCCTCAGAGCCTCAGGTTTTGAGGAAAGTATAAGCAATAGCCTTTTCACTTTTCAACTTGTAATCAACAATGTTATCGATAATCTTTACCAGTAATGTATTCATCTTATCTTTTATTGTGATGAAAATCAACGAAAATAATTATAGAATAGATATTTCTATGCTATGCCACCCGATGATGTAATAACCATTCCAATTCCCAGCACGATTTTACTGGGGTCGTAAAATTGTCACATGATACTAATCAAAACTCTCATTATTAAGCCCGTAACATTCCTCTGTATACCAGCATCCGACTATGAAATTACAGGAAGTGTCATTCGTGACAATGACAACGAACTTGACAATGAATTCAACGAATGACAAACTGACCGAGGAAACGTTGTGAATAATGAGTAATGATCTCTACCAAACGACAAAACGATTCCTATTTAAAAATAGACTAAAGTATAATAAAAACAATTAATCACTGCTGGAATTTTTTACCAGGAATTGGATGGACAGTCATTCATTTGATTGAATATTTCAAACAATTCTGAATAGTTTATAAATGATAAGCAATAATGAGGATGCTAGATTTTAAGATAAATTAGGAATTATTTGTTGTTTGAAAAACTTGCCAAGCATATCGTAGGCATGCAATATGATGGAAATAATAATAATTATGAATTGGTAAAATCAAATTCAATCTCTTCCTACATAAATGGTTTTCGGCCTTATTAATGGTTTTTTTCTGATGATTTCCTAAAAGCTATCTTTGTATTCTTCATGAAGCCTACTAACATGTTGCTTTATTACATTGTTGGTGAATTTTGTGGTGATCTTGTTGTTTTTGTTGTTGTTGATGTTGCTATTGGAATTTGGATAGGGAACTAACTACATTCTATTGTAGTTAATTTATAAAATGAAGTCTGTATTAATTAATGATATGTTTATCTATTTATTATAAGGACTAGAAATTAGATGAAAAATTATCAAGGTTGTCAATAATATTCAAAATAGTTACGTAACTTACTTCATTCTTCGATATCATTAGCTTGACCTATTTTTGGAGTCTGTCAATTATAAACAAATAAACAACGTAATTGAACTATAATAAATTAATAGTTCTTACTGATGACAAATTCAACACTTTTCAAAATTCTGCCTTTAAAAAATGTGCAATATAATGCGGAATTTGCAACGCAATTACATTATCAGTCACCAAAGACAGATGTACTAAAGAGCCCATCAAAAATGAGTTCTGGTTAATGTCAATTATTGAAAAAAGGAATCTTTCTTATCATAACTGCAGTCAAAGAAATTCATTATCGCAAACTCAAACTAGAGCTGGTATAATACAGTGTCCTGTAATCTATAGAAGACAGATGAGAACTGTTTGTGTGACGAAAAACACTGCAATTTTGGAGATAAACGTTACTGAAATAGCTTGTGAGAGATTAGAAGGTTTATGTAATGAATCTATTTCCAAATCATCATACGTTTAAACTACGTCTTTCGTCTGTAATTATTGATTTTAAAAGTCATTTTTGGAATATTTTCCAACTTTGTTATCAGTTTCAGTTGAATAACTATTGAGAGAGTTGATATTATGCAATCGTGGCATATGGGATGTAATGCTTGATGTATGTATGACAGTTTTGGACTAGATAAGGATTGACAATATCAGTGTGTGTTTTATTTCATTAGATAAGATTTTCTTGCAGCTCTAATGATCTGATGATTGGATACATTAAGATTCAATTAGACTACATTTGATTCAAAATATAATTTTCTGAAAATACAGTGAAAGATTCGAAAAAGGAAGTGAGATGGATAAATCTAAAGTCATCAATTCTATAAAGACTCGTATAAGTACTCGTATAATCAGTTCATACAGTCACTATATAATCAATTTCATTCAAATATATCCATCTAACCTATCTAACCTATCTATATATAACCTATCTAATAACGTATAGTAATAATCCTGGTAACTCTAAACTCATGCTCAAATAAGTTGATCGGATAAAAATTAAAATCAAAATGATTTATCATTTAATCACTCCAAGTTGTCATAAAAATAATTTGCAATTTTCCTTGTATTGTTCAGAGTAGTATTTTTCAACTATTCGAACTATTTTTCAACTTTTTCGAACCTGATTCCTCTTGTCTGCTACAATGAGACAATATTTTCATATAAATCTTAAATCTTTTCTCTAATTATTATTCAATTATACTGTATAAATCAATTTGAAAATAAATGTGAAAATTGGGGATACTGAATACAAGAATAAAAACTCGATTTTTTTAATATGGATATTAGTTGTCCAGTAAAAAAATTAATATCCCTGCACAACCTAGAATACATTTGAATAAATACTTGGCAACTTCAAGTTTTCTACTACAATATTGACTGTACTGTACTACGGTTCGCTTTCGCAAGCTGTCAAGAATGAAGATTCCAATCAGTTTATCACCTGTGTTCAAGGTTTTTCAAACTTACCTTGAGAAAATATCGTTCGAGGAATGCAATTATGCTGCTGCATTCTCACATTGTTCAAGCGAACAGTTGCTATGCAGCTACTGCAGTTATGAGAAAGCTCATGGGATAGTCTATCCAAGCGAAGAAGACATTCTGGCAAGATGGGAAAATTATTCCAGCTCGGTCAAAATCGGGTCAAAAGTTGAAAATTTGGTTTAAAATTGTAGACCAGAATGATTTCTACAATTTGAGACCAAATCTAAAATTTTTGAACCAATATTGACCGAGCTGTAGTCATTCTCCTGTCTTGCTAGAATGTGTTCTCTGTTTGGACAGACTATGCAACCATAAAAACTTGCATTGAAGTGAGAACGTCACTCAATATCGTATCACTTGAGAGATCGGAAGACTGGTTCGCTCTAAAGTTACCATTACCATTAATGGTAGTATAGGCTGCATAATGGCAATGGAGACTGTGTTTGTAAGCTGAGGAAGCCATAAGTTTATGGTTATTGCAGCAAAGCATGCACTAGCCTGGGGACATTTCAGTGATCATTGACATTTTAACTAAACATAGCTAACTGATTTTAGTATTAGAGCCAGATTATTTTTCAAGTATACGTATACGTTTATACCACTACGTACACCACTCACATACCTTCTATGGCGTTTCACAGAGAATGTGAAAAAATGAATACTATGATTTATAATTATGGTTTCCAAACGGTAATTATTGGTTTTACAGAAGAGCCAGTAGAAGATGAATGTTCAATCTTTCCAAAACATTTATTTTTCATCTCTAAATATTCTACAATATTTTATCACAAAATAATAATAAACCCATAAATCAACCATCTCTGAATTCAAAACAGCAATAAAATGATTCTCAAATAATCCATTTATGATGTAGAGAAACATCAAAACATTCCAAGAAAGCATTTTAAAGAAGATTTGGGTTGTGATTTGATAAATTTTTTCTCAATGCAAATGAAACGTTTCATTTATTTCGAAATTGGAATCATTCACAAGCAATACGATCTTCATCTCTTCAAACACAGAACATGTTTCAATGTCCAATTTCTATTGAATTTTTCACACTAATTTTCATCTTCAATTCAATTCCATTTCATTCAATTACTTCCTCAGTTTGTAACAGAGAAGCATGTCTTGTTTTATTTCAGAAATTTTCAGAGTTGAGATTGATTGACCTATAATCTATCTATAATCTATTGAGTGATTATCAGAGTAAAAATAATCAATAAGTTATGATTATTTGCTACAACACAATGGCTTGAACATCTTCAAACATTCAGACACTTTTCAGTCGAAGGATAAAAACAATGGACAAAGAATAGTGAAGGATATACACGAGGATGGACACAACCAGGGGCGAACCCAGGGGGGGAATTGAGGGGATATATCCCCCCCGAAATTGGGACCTATCCTACACTAAATAGAATTCTCTTTAAAGGAGTTGCAAACGTTTTTAATAACAATTTCTAAAAATTTAGTTTTATGGTGCTTACTCTTACGAGGGAATCCCTTTTAAGAATCCCTTTTATTTGGAGAAGAAAATGGAATGAAACTGAAACCAAGCATCGCAAGCCCTAGTATTCCATTTCTTGTTTCAATGAATGCAACAAGAATATTCTCCCTAATAAAATGTTGAAGATTGGTGCAACATGTTCAATTCAACAATTTTCTCAATTTACAACATCTACAAGAGACCAATAGCTCGTTTTAAAATCAATTACTCTACAATAATTTATGAATAAATTTTTCATTATTCAACTATTTTTCAACAATATTGTTTTTCAACAACTTGATCAACAATATTTGATCAACAATTCGATCAACAATATTTGATAAAAAATCTGATCAACAATTCGATCAAAAATATTTGATCAACAATTTCATCAACAATTTTTTCAATATATAACGACTGAAAGAGACCAGAAGCTCTTGTTATAATCAATTCATCTACAATAATAATTGGTAAATAAAATCTTCATTTCTACTATGTACTATCCTTTCAAAAAGAAAACATATTTACACGGTAAATTTATTAATTCAACTTGGTTTACTTGGTCAAAAGATATGATAATGTTTGTTTAGTGATGGCTATTATAAATACATAGGTCACTATAGATATTTCAAGGCAGCAACAACAAACAGTCCCCCCCCCCGATGGAGGGGTTTCCCTGGGTTCCCCTCTGTTTTTCTCATATCCCCCACCGAAATTAATTTCTGGGTTCGCCCCTGGACACAACAATGATGAACAAAGGATACGTATACGTCCAACAGTTTCTTTTACTCTTACTCTCCTTCATCATTTCCACTTCATTTCGTATTCATCTTATTCCTCCTTTCCATCAACCCCACTCCCAAAAATACTATTAGCTTGTTCTCTATACTATAGTCTGTCCTAGCAGAGAAGACATTCTGGCAAGATGGGGAAATTACTCGAGCTCAGTCAACATTGATTCAGAAATTAATAATTGTAAAATTGTAAATCAGAATGTTTCCTACAATTTGAGACCAGAATTATCACTTTTGAACCAATATTGACTGAGCTGAAGTCATTTTCCCATCTTGCCAGAATTTTTTCATTGCTTTCACAGACTTCACCTTGCTGTTGAGAGATTTTCCGTTGAGAATCGATGCTTTTCCAGTTTTTCCGTTCCTAGAACCTGTAGGATCAATAGTTTGATTTAACCTTTACATCCAATCAAGCGCCAACTGTAGCGAATTAATACAGTTCAACCGTATCGAATTCCAAACAGAACTCCTCCGCATTACAGATTTTTCTTATGCTTTAAACACCAGCGTTCCGGCGTCTAAAGAAACGTAGTGGAGAACTGAACGAACAGTGACATTTTCGATTAAATTTGGTAGTTTTCTTGCCAAGGTTGATGACAGAGGACGTCTTTTCCTCCTGAAAAGTCAGTTTTCTTTTTTGTCAATCATTAAATTGGAGGTTGATGAGTATTCTTTATTGCTATCTTCTGTATGATTGTGATTTATGTTGAATCACTATAGTAACAAAATCATTCGCGTGGATTCAAGCTCTACCCACCGACAGTGCGGCCTCAGCCTAAGAGCAGTGGAATCAATGATTTGAATTTCACACATGACAGACATGCTGCTGTACTGAGATTGATTAATGAGTTGATGTCTGAATAAAATGAAAAATGGTCAGATGGGGGTGAAAAGCTGAAAAATTGGAAACAATAATCTTGTACTAGCAAAAATAAGTCTGTCTCTCATTTGCACTAACAAATGGATGAGAAAATGTAGAACAGCCCGTACATAATAAATAAATTTAAAAAGCCCTCTTCTCAACTTCAAATTCAATTATTCAGCTAGATTAATTTTGTCAGTTTACATTTGCTCAATAATATGATGGGTGGAAAAATAGAAAATAGTGATACATTTCTTCAATATTTGCTTTTAAATAACGCACAGACTATCAATTTTCCTTTAGATTAAAATTTTGATCATTCTATACTTTCATACTAAATAAATATTATTCATTTCTTGAAAGTCTGCGATTCTTCCTTGTTCGCTCCATAATTCTAATAAAAATTCGTGAACTTTCTTGAACTTGAATCATTGCTGTTCTGAAACTCCAACTCTCCAAACACTGTATGCAATACGCTAAAAGCTGAAGTTGAATTGTTGAGTATGGAATATTCAAATCACCTCTAATCAACTATGCAACTATGATTTGCTGAAGGTAAATTATAACAAGACTAAACTTGTTACCTAGTTCACTCCTAGCTGATAATTATTGGTGAATTAGAAGCACGCATAGTAGCCTATTTTAATAGTACCTAAATTACGGAATTACCATAAAAAGTGAGATTATCTTGTTTTCCGAAGCATGGTAAATAACCTGTTTCATTACTGGTTTGTTCTTTGTTGGTATGTACTCTTCAATTAGTGCTATGCTATTGTATTCAAATATTAAATTATCTTTACAACAAAAATTTTTTTCAATTCTCAAATTAGGATTTGAGCAGCTAAATTCATTTCAACGGAATTTTGAAAATGTTCAAGAAGTAGATAGAAAATTGTATATTAATTCACTGTAATTTTCAGTAAACTGTTTTTGCAACTTTTGCAATAACTAGGTATCACATTAACAATGACGAGATAATTACGCAATGATAATGACAATATGTCAATACCCGATGATACGAAATGAACTGGAGTTTCGCCTTACAACCAAGTTCGTTTTAAGTTGCACATTTTTTCTCATACAACATCAATTGAGTCATATCGTATTGAATTTCAATGAGCCGACCAGAGAGAGTATCAAATTTACTCTGTATCAAATGCATCATATTAGGGCTACAATAGTTTTGATTCTATTCGATGAATTCCATTCATTGATACAAAAAGCAAAAGTTGCAATACTATTTAATATTTATTATCTCTGTATTAATCAGTGCTGTATAACAGTTTATTACACCATTCACGTACATTTCAATACAGGAAAAAACTCAGTACCAAATTCTATAATTCAGTACCAAGTTATAAAATTTAATATTCCAGTTTAATATTCAGTTCAAGTTCAGTTTAATATTTCAGTTCATAGTAGAGAGCAGAGATTGAACTAGATACTAGAACTGAATTATTCTTATTCCATTTTTTATTAGCATTTTTTTAAAGAAGAAAATTATTTTCTTCGGTTCGGTATATTTTGAAATTCTTATTCTATTTTCAGATTCTCTCCGATAGAAAATTGCTTCACGATCTTTTCCTAGAATAAGGATTGGCTTCGGCATGTAATTTACAGCCAAAATTTTAAGAATTACATACAACACTATTAAAATTTGTCTGCCAAAACTAGATTGTCAAACTTGTTACCAGTACAAATATTTGTCAAGGTTCAAACTGGTTCCAACTGAAATCTACTGTTCTCTTTATCTAGGACATGCCACTCATGTATAGTCTGTTCAAGCAAAGAAGACATTCTGGCAAGACGGGAAAATGACTCCAGCTCGGTCAATATTTATTCAAAAATTATAAATTTGGACTCAAATTGTAGGAAACATTTTGATGTACAATTTGAGACCAAATATATAATTTTTGAACAAATATTGACCGAGCTGCAGTAATTTTCCATCTTGCCAGAATGTCTTCTTTGTTTAGACAGACTAGCCTATAGACTCGTGACACTCGACAATTTTTGATCTCCACTGATTGCAACATACACTCTTATCAACTAACTTCAATAAGTAGTTCGTCCAAGCAAAGAAGACTTCCTGGCAAGATGGGAAAATTACTCCACCTCACTTAATATTGGTTCAAAGATTATCAATTTGGTCTCAAATTGTAAATCAGGATGTTTCCTAAACTTTGAGACCAAATTTATAATTTTTGAACCAATATTGACCGAGATAAAGTCATTTTTTCATCTTGCCAGAGGGTCTGCTTTGCTTGGACAGACTATAATAGCAGTCAGTAGCTCCAGCTCCTATTTAACTCAATGCAACCCATTAAGGCCATAGACATAAAATTTAACTTTCATTTAGTTCTTGATTGTTTAACAATGCCTGCATTCAACTTTGATCAAAGTTCTGTTTTAGAAACGGCATGTGAGGTCAATAAATATTGTTTTGAAAGTAGTCGGTTCAATGATTATTGTTTTATCGAATGATTAGTAGTCCATTACTCTTAGTAACAGACTTTTAGATATCAAATTGAATGTGACAGAAATGTCAATATCTGAAACTTTATTTCCTGCTAGCTCTATAAATAATGAACGCTTGAAACATAGTAAAATATCTAACTTTGGTTGAATTAAATCATTTTTCCGTATTTTCCTTCAACAAATAGAATCCGTGAGAACTTTTCAATTATTATAAAGGGAAACTCCCTTCTGAGAATATAATTCATTGAGAAATATCGTACTGATAATGATGAATTAACCAACTGAATTATTAGTATGTTAAAGCTTATGGTTTAGTAAGTTTATTAGTAAGTTAGTTATCTGTTATTTTATGGATAATAGGTACTTAGTTTCTAAGAAAAAATTCTCATAAAGGTAACAACTTTTATGTCTTTTATTTCTTACCAACTTATTAAGATATACTAACAAATATAGGTATCCAGATTTCTAATTAATCAACGCAATAGAAATAATTAAAATATGTTCAAACTTGAGGATATTTCAATTGCAATAACAGAAACTGTTGTTAGTAGTAGTAGGCTAAATAAAGGAAAAAACAACTTATTTCCTACTGTTTACGAAACCATAATCACTACTATTATGATCTATCGTGATGTATTTGTGTTATGATGAAACAAGATTTAAGATACGTTATGATTATCCAATTACATTATACAATAAACAGTAACATTTGACACAAGGTTCAAGATAGATTGTGTAGTAAGAAGAATGTATTTCATTTTAACTATTTTCATAAAAAGGAGAATTTCAATTGAATTGGATTGAATTCTGACGTGAGATAGGATTCGATCGAATTCGAGAATGTATTGTTAAGGGAAATATTTGGAACTATAGTCCATTCACGATGGCTTGAGACGAGATAAACAAAAGCTCTGCATGTGTGTGTGTGTGTGTGTGTGTGCGACTGGAGTGCCTTCGTTTTAGCCACGACATAAACAGTCACAGCAATGCCGAAATACGAATTTTGTTGTAGGCAATTCAGAATAAGTATCTTCAAGTGAACTTTTTCAAAGATACACATTGGGAAATTGCTTGTTTCGGTTGTCTCTCGACTGCATGAACCTAAAATGAACAAACTATTATAGTAAAAGTTTTTGTGTCAATGCTTTGGTTACGGTCCCGTCAACGAAATTCGGGATTTGGCACTGCTGTGACTTGTTTATGTCGTGGCTAAAACAAAGCCACTTCAGTCGCACACAAAGACATGCAGAGCTTTTGCTTATCTCGTCTCAAGCCATTGTGAATGGACTATAGTGTTTGTATCTTGGCTTGTTGTTTCTCAGGACTCACATTTCAATTATGAAGTTCGAAATTAATTATTTTAGGTGCCTAAATTATGGATAAGTTCCACAACATCTCTGATAAAAGTGTAAATTGATTATTTGTTGAAAATTACAAGGTCTCATTAATCTGGAACTATGTAAAGCACTGAGAAGTAATGTAAAACGCAATATTAACCAACAATGAATTGGCAATGTGGTGAGTACTATTCACTCACAATTTTCTGAACATAAATTGTTCAATGGGAAAGCATTATTCAGTGGTGATTGAGCCAACGTCATTCGCCATTCAAGCGTTTATTGGTGAAACCGTTAACCACTTGAAGCCAATTATAAATACTTTCACCATTGTCCCTGGTTTAATAATGCTGTCAATTGATCGATTATTATCACTTACGGAAACTTGTCTGCGAATAAAATGCGAGAGAAAGCTATGATTATAAAGGATAAAGCTAAAGGGTAAGAAAGGACAATAGTTGGAGACATGGAAGGGATAGGAGAGGATTTCAAAGACAACTGTCTAGACAAGTATCCAAACAAAACGTTTTTTTAGAATAAAGAAGCTAGGAGCTAGTCTAGACAAGCAACAAAGGGGTATAGCACTGCGTATCCTATTCAGACGGAATCTTATCTCTCACGTCAGAATTCAATCCAATTGAAGTTACAGAAAAAAGACGTCCAAATGTTACCAGAGAACATTTTAATTACATTACATTTTTTACATTACATTTACATTTTACATACTACCAGATTACATTTAATTACATTAACTGTTAATCAATTCATTTAATTCCTAGTTAATATTACAAAAAAACACAAGAGGAAAAATGATAATTTAACAAGTACAGTATAGTCGACACCAAAATGTTCGGCAGTTTCGTCTGCTTTTTTGTGCTCCAACAGCTGATTTTGTCGATTACTATTATCATTCACCTGTGTCAGTGAATAAAGAAAGTTCTGTATAGTCATGTCTCTATATTCACTGGCTATGTCTTCTTCTTCACGTGCCGGCTCCGTTTCGGAGGTTGGCGATCATCATGGCTATCCTGATTCTGTCCACGGCGCTACGGAGCAGCTCTGCAGATGACTTGTGGAACCATAGCCTCAAATTTGCCAGCCATGAGATACTCCTTCTGCCAGGTCCCCTTTTTCCGTTGATTTTTCCTTGAAGGATCTCTTGCAGAAGTCTGTATCTTGAGCCATTCCTCATGATGTGGCCGAGGTATTGGAGTTTTCTACTTTTAATCATATTCAGGAGCTCCAGTTCTTTATTCATTCTCCTGAGAATCTCTTGATTAGTAACTTTTTGTGTCCAGGATATTTTCAGCATTCTCCTGTATAGCCAGAGTTCAAAAACTTATATCTTTACCATTGTTTCTTTTGTGAGGGTCCATGCTTCTACCCCATACAACAGAACGGAGACCACATAGCAACGCAATAGTCTCAATTTAGTTACTAGAGTGAGGTCATGACTTTTGAAAACCTTACTCAATTTATTGAACATTACTCTTGCTTTTTCTATGCGGCATCTTATTTCTTGTGTGTTGTTCCATTTCTCATTGATGATGGTACCCAGGTAGTTATAGTGTGAGACTCTTTCTATTGCATTTTGGTTAATAAACAATTGTACTCCACCTATGTTCTCTTTGCTTATTACCATGAGCTTTGTCTTAGAAGTGTTAATTTCTAGACCATATTGTGAACTCTATGTCTATGGATATGTCATATGCTCTATAAATTCCCTATAAATAGTCTTTATAGTTCCTTAGCTATGTCTAGATTATGTTTTTGAAATCAAACGAGGCAATAGATGCTTCTGATATCAGCTGTTAGTAGTTTGCATCACGTAGCCTACCAGGGACAGGCGAAACCGCCTAACTTTTTGGCGTCAGCTATAATCATAGATAATCAAGAATAATCAAGATAATCAAGAATTATCAAGATAATCAAGAATAATCAAGATAATCAAGAAGAGCTACCTTCGTGTGCTGGACCAAATGATATTTTGGAAAATTAATTGAATAATGGAAATCTGAAGAGGAAATTCAGAATATTAGAGAAAGCTATGTCCTTATAAGTCAATATCAAAAAGAGCTTGAGAATTAATAAGCAAAGTTCGAAGGAGAATTTGACCAGTTATATCTTATTCCAATACAAGACAAATTACATTCCTATTTACATGATAAGGATCCCCAAATACTGTATCGTCAATGAAAACTAAATAGGCATTGTGTTGCAATAAGATCTATAATTGATTAGTACTCTGAAGTAATCTCTTGCAATAAGAGAGTTTGGAATATGAGTTTTATTTAGTTATCTCTGTCCTCTGTCTACAATAATCTTTACATCAATAATTAATTTTGGATTGAATTCAATATTTGATAATAGAAAATAAATGAATAAAGATTTCATATTATCATGTGAATTTTTAACTCTAAAATAAAGAACTGTTTATTTATTTATTATGTTTCCAACGGTATACCACGGTTTCCAATTGTTAACCATTTCCCATCATATCTTATCACGTGAACTAAGAAATGTAATTCAAATCAAATAAAATCAATTTTTCTCTTTACAACAATAGAATAACATAGCAAAGAGTAATAATGAAGCTTAAAAGAAACTTGCGAACTTTTTAACCAAGATTTGCGCAAATACAAAAGTAGTACTATAATCTTGTTCAATCTTAATCAATGCAAATTCAATTCGCACTGTAGGGTTTTATCATTCAAATGACCTTGTCATTGACGTCATGTGCAATGCATGCATATATTATATGACCTGCAATCTCCGACTGTTTTGATAAACTGATATAGAGCTGGACATTTGATCTCTCTCACGTTTTGGATATTTATTCTTCTACCACTCCCATTTGACATTTAGCAGGGAACTCAGAAGCTTACAACACTTGGCTGGATGTAGTTTCATAACTAGCTTATAAGGAAAAACTACTGCAGAACTACAATTATTTCTCAACCAAACAACTAGCAGACTCACTCAACAGAAGATAATAATCCTGTAGATTTTTTCATTTTTCTAGCCGCAAATATTCATTATGTCAATAATTTTTGTGGTTTGTTGGCACAATCAGTGCATGAATTAAATAATTATAATAGCCAACAACTATGGAATAAATTGATTGTCAAATAATTACAAATTTGTGGAACTTAATTCGAAGACTTTGGTCGAATTATTCCTATTTAATTCCAAAATAATGCAAGTTTTCGTGGGATATCCAAATCTTCATCTCTCTTGTAATCACAAATTGGTAATAATGTCAAACAAGAATTTTTATCATTCACTAGCTATTTACTCATAAATATTAAAAATTGATCACTAGATAAACATAAATATTTGCACTCTACTATTAATAATTTTGGATTATCAAGATTTTTCAGTATTAGGCCATGCTGGTATCGAAGAGGAATTGTGAGATTTCGAGTCAAAACCGTGAGATTTACCCTCAACTTTAAATTCAACCCTCAAAAATTTGAGGGTTAAACCTTTAAATTCAACCCGTGAGATTCAACCCTCTACTATTAATAATTTTGAATTATCAAGATTTTTTCAGTATTAGGCCATGCTGGTATCGAAGAGGAATTGTGTTGAGATTTCGAGTCAAAACTCATCTTTACCGTACTGTACCATCATACTGTATTCATTCGGAAAATTTTACCCATAAATATTGAATAATCAGAATAATTCAATATAATCTATTCTTCATTAATCCCATTTATACTAGTTAATTTGTAGAATTAGTTCAAGTATTCATGATAATATCAATAGTAAAAACATTGGAAACAGATATTCAAGGCAATGATAATTAGAATATCATCTATATTCTATAGTATAGTCTGTCGTCTGTCCAAGCAAAGAAGACAATCTGGCAAAATGGGAAAATGACTCCAGTTCAGTCAATATTGGTTAAAAAATTATAAATTTCATCTCAAATTGTAGATCTACAAAATTTTTACGAATATTGGATGAACAATAGTTCATTCGAAGAAAACTCGAATTATCCACAAAGTATTTTATTTTAATAGTGCATTTCTAATACTTCTTGCTTCCTGTAATTCTATCGAACAATTCAGCAATACTTGACCCTTAATACTTAACACTCTCAACTAGTGACACAGCTGAAGCCTCTCAAATACATGGGCTTCAAGTCAGGAGAGTCGTTTCCTGCGTTTGAAGCTCACCCTCCTAATTTTTTTTTCAAAGAGCGCTTCCTGTTTCTGATGATATAACTGACCTTGGCCTTGAATTGGGGAAGGTTTCGAGATTGGGGTGCCGGCTGTTATATATAATAAATTAGTGCATCATCGGTTGCTCAGTATAGGGGTTTGTACAGAAATAGATGGCCTCACGGCAAGAGGGCAGAAATTGATGGGAGGGGATGATTATATATAGATATATCTGGTTAAGATAAAGAGACTGGATGCAGAAAAAATAGACATTTAGTTAGTATATTATATAGAAACCATATCTATAGATATAGCTGGTTGCAGAGCTTATATGAAGAGCTTGGATGCAGATAGATATTCAGGTAGCATATTATATAGAAGTCATATACACAGTTATATCTGGTTTAGGTAAAGAGCCTGGATGCAGATAAAAATAGATATATGCAGGTAGTATATAATATAGAAACCATATCCATAGATATATCTGGTTTAGATAGGGAGCCTGGATGCGTTTAAATATAGATATGTAGGCAATATATCAATAAAAGCCATACCCTGTTCTTGTCAGAAGGGAGAATTCCAGAAGGAAGGAATCTTCTCTCGTTCATTCCAGCACGTAGGCCTTTTGGACTCTTATCTCGATCTATATCCAAGTTCCCAGTTTGAGTTAGAAGTCTACTTTTGGAAAGACCATGCATAACCGAAACTTTGAAACCAATATTAGGCCAACAGAGGAACAGACAACCTATGTGCTTTTCTTGAGACTGAATAATTAAAATAGATAATAAATTGTTTATTACTAAATTAGATATAATAAATTAGATATATTACTATAAACTACACGAGTATAACTCATGTACACAGAAATTATAGGTAACTAATTATTTTTAATACTGTACCTGTATACTCAATAAAAATTAAATAATTTTTTTGTCGCCAGCCGCCAATGTAACGAGCCACCCAATGTATTTGTTGTGAACCTGGTAATGATGGATATTGGAATAATTGGAACCTGGTTGTGAATGGATAATGACAAAGATTATTAATTATATCACAGGATTGGATATTTCGTGTGAATATTTTTTATTCCTTATACCCTGCCTTATAGTTGACCTTGAATAATGACAAAATAACTAGCCTATTATAATAGTCGGACTTACTGTATTTACTCAAATTCAAGCATACATAATATGATATCACTAATTCTCCATTCTCTCAGAATGATTGTTTCTGCTTGGTATAAATTGATGAACTGCTTAATTCAGATTGGAAAAATATAATTGAATGATTTGGAGAGAACAGAGGCATACAGTGGTGTAGTTGATCTTCACATTGTCATAATTTACATAAGATTCTCTTAATTTCAGGGGATGCACCATTTTCATATCCATAACCATTATATGAAGTTAACATAACCATAAGCATATGAAGTTTCATAACTATCATAGACGAAATACCAAATGTATTAATCATGGATTAAATGCCATTAAATTGTTGTAAGTCCATTAACACACTTGGTATTTCGTCTATGATGGTTATGAAACTTCATATGGTTATTGATATCTTAACTTCATATAATGGTTATGGATATGAAACTTCAAATTTTGCTGTATACTTGAATTAATTCTCCATCATACCTCACTTTCAAACCTCCTTTCAATTCTTCACAGGTAGCCTCTCCTTTGTTCAGGATCTCCTAAAAAAGGAACAGAACGCTGATTTGTCGAGAGTCTATCTCGAAGTGTACTCGCCAGCACTGCATTTGAAGTGTGTTTGTAGTTGGAAGCTGTATGACCATAATAGGATATCAGACAGCAAGGAATGCATTTGTCGGGTCAAGAAGCTGAGGCTGAGCTGAGAACGTGTCTGAGAAAACGTTCACTTAAAACGGTATGAGCAAGTTAAGCGAGTTAAATTTCTCCACCAGTCGTCTGTCCATGAAAAGAAGACACTCTTACGAGATTAGAGAATGTCTCCAACTCCAGATTGATAAATATTGTTTCAAAAATTATAAACTCGGCATTAAACGGTTGAAAACGGTATTATTAAACTGTATTAAGCGAGTTAAATTTCTCCACCAGTTCGTCCAAGCAAAAAAGATATTCTGGCAAGATGAGAAAATGACTTCAGATCGTTCAACATTGGTTCAAGCATTATGAATTAGGTGTCAAATTGTAGATTAGAATGTTTCCTACAATATTTGAAACAAAGTTTATAATTTTTGAACCAATGTTAACCGAGCTTGAGTCATTTTCCCATCTTGCCAGAATGTCTTATTTGCTTGGACCTAATAGTGGAGAATATTATTCTCATTCCAAACTGTCCTTTCTATCTTATTTTGTGTAAAGTTGAATGTCCACTTTTCCCGAGGATTCCAGTTAAAGATTCATAAGAAATTTGGATAACGGTATAACTGCAGCTTAATGTCATTTGTCATCTTGGCTAATCGTTCCTGTCTGTACAACCGGTTATAATCACCGGTTTCAACTATTTCGACCTTTTATTTTCATCTGTTTATTTCCCATTACTGTATTTCCATTCTGTTTCTTGTTGTTATTCTCTAGCAAAGTTCATGTTTAATCGTTTAATGCTATTTTAAATTGTAGAGATGATTGATACAGTGAGATAAAAATCTTACTGTTACTAAATTATTTAATAAGGGCCCCATTACACGATAATAGTTCTATGATCATATCTGATCATATGGAAGGAGAGGAAAATAGGATTTCGTATTTTCATCTCTTTCCATATGATCAACTATGATCATAGAACTATTATCGTGTAATACCCGCCTATACGATCAATAATAATTCTGATCTGGATTAGAATATTTGGATCTTTTATTCTGTTTGTTGTTATTGTCCAGCAAAGTTCATTTTTAATGCTATTAAATTTCTAAAGATGATTAATACTGGGAGATAAAAATCTTACTGATACTATATTTTTAATAATGGTGATCAATACTAATTCTGATACTATATTACTGTAGTGATCAATACTAATCCTGGGCTAATTCAGATCCGGATTCCAATCTTGAGCGATCTCATCTCAAAACAATAGAATTTGAGAAATTGTTTAGGAGTTTTCTGCGCTTCTACAAAGGATTCTCTTGACTCTTGTATTACACTCACACTGCTCTTCACAGGTACTAGTTTCTATAGTGTTCCAACTTTTCATATTATTGTTTAATTCAAAAGAGATCAAATCTTATTCTTAATTCCTCTTATTCCAACTCCTTTTCTGATGGTCGAATATTTGATTAATTTTCAACACAGTACACAACAAAATAATCAAGTTTACTATGTTCTTATAGAACTAATAAGTTGTTTTTGCTATTATTATAAAGTCAAAGAGTTTTCGAGGATAATATTCAACTTTGGACGTCTAGATTGTCAATTTTCTCAAATTTTAATCAATTATCAAACATCAATAATAATTATTGAGTACTACTGTAGTTGACAATATGCTATATCACGTTAATTGAAGTATTTTGTATATACCATTAGGCCTACTCATTAGAAAGTTGAAATATAAACTTCGCTCTCCTAACTTTTAATAAACTTCGCTTTTCTAACTAATGAACCAATTAAATTTCTTCGAAACAAAAAAAAGTTGACAATATTATAACTCCTGATGCAGAAACTTGGTATCAACTTTATTCCTAACTTGGTAAATCGTCTTCATGTTAAATTCATGAATTTTTTACAATGCATCCCTGGACCAAAGCCATTGTCTATTGTCTCTGAAGTCAACTTACCTTATAAAATGGTTGCCAACACAATAAGCCAGGAGCTGCTGCAACCTGGTGGCAAGTCGCCACAATACAACGACCTGTAAGTTGTCTTTTATTTTCTTGTAACTGCTACTTCTTCTTTTTCATCTCCCTTTGATCTTCTTCATCTTGCATTTGACCTTCCTCAGCGGTCCAGTGCTGCATCTGTCTACGATACAATACGCCCTCTCATGCATAACATCATGCACCCTCTCACTTAGTCACGTTCATTTGCCATACCCTCTCTTTCTCTCACTCTTTCTTCTCGTCCTAAACTCTATTCATCTTCCATTCTTCTTTTTAGTACTCTCTCTTCCTATTCCCTTCACTCCACTCTCTTTTTCCCTTTCAGTTTACCCTCTTTATTCACTTATATCCTTTATTTTATCAAGTTTTTACTTTCACTCTCTCTCTCACACTCTCTTCCTCTTCCTCTTTCTCTCTCTTACTCTATTTCTCTTTCTTACACACACTCTCTCTCCTCTCTCACTCTCAAACTATTTCTATTTTTCTTTCCCTTTCTCATGTTTTTCCTCTCTTAGATTCTGTCTTTCTTTTCCTAGATTCCTTTCTCTTTCTAAGTTACTTTTTTCCCAACTGTTTACTTTTTATCCAATAATTATCACACCTCCTCTCACTTCACCTTCCTAATTTTCCGTCTTTCTTCCACAATTAAAATTCTTCATTTCTTTCTCTCCCTTTCACTGCATTCACTCAGTATCTCTCTAACTCTCTCCGTCTTTATCAATCAGTGTCCACCTCTCTTCTCCTAATCTCTACAATTCTTTCTCTTATTCTCTGTTCTTTTTCTCTTCCTCACCCTTTTCGCTGCCCTTTTATTCATTTTACACCTCCTTTCAACTCTCTTCATCAGTGATAATTCCTCCTGTACCCAAACAACTTCCCTCTCTTTTCGCTCTCTTTCTCTTTTTTCTCTCTTTCTCACTCTCTCTCAATCCCTCTCTTCTTTCTCTATTTTTCTCACTCTCTCTCTCCCTCTTTATCTCTCTCTTTTTCACTCAGTCACTCCCTTTCTTTCTTCTATGTATCTTCTCACTCTCTTTCTCCTCCTTTCACTCTCTCCCTCTTTTTCTCTCTCTCTGTCTCACCTAACCCTGTACTCTCTCTTTTCTCCAACCCATCTCCTTAGCAACCGTAAATAACAAAATACCCTTCAGAGTCTAGTCCGAGAACTGCTATCCTTCTATGGTAAAAACTGAGAAACACTAGATAGGCTACTGATATACAGCACTACTCGTAATCTACTATTACGATTAAAAAACAACTAAAAAATCCTGGTTTGTGTTCAAATTTCAAGTCATTTTGGTCAATACTGAACTACGATCTACATTAGATGTCAGATAAATTACTGAAAAATGTTAAAATTCTACAAAATTTGGAAAATTTTCCGTAGTTTTACATGAGAAGGAGTAATGATAATAGGAGTACAAGTTTTAGTATTGTTGTATAGTTTAATATACTAGATACACCTTTTGATAATAAAAAAAAAATGATTGAACAATAATAAGAAATGAGCTGTTAGAGGAGTATGGATGAGAATTCATCAATATGTTACCTGTTAATAACTTATATTTGTTATGTATTATTATTATTCTTATGAATAATACATTATGTTGTATAGTTGAGATAGTGTTGTAGGTGTCCATTAATTTCAACTAAGACTGTTGCAATTGTCAGATTTTCAAACTAGATAATGATCAATTTCTGTGAAATCGAACGAAAGAAAAGTTTTAGAATAAAGTTAGTCATCAAATTTCCGAAACAAATAGAATCTTTCATCTCATTTGTGTTGAAGGTTGATACCCGTATTTGATATATTGCTACACTTTTGTTACAAAGCATATTTACGGTTTGTAGCAGAGAAAAATATTATAATATTACAATAGACAAATAAATAAATAAAAAAAATGCAGGAGCGCATTAGAAACTATTATAGATAGCATTTGTTTGAATGACCCGGTTTCAAAAAAATGTTCCAATAATTGATTGCTCTCATGTAAGAAAATCTACTTGTTGCCTGCTAATTCCTCTCGTTGAACGTGAATAGCACTGGGCACTGTTAATGAAGCTATTGTTCGAAATGGATCCATTCAATTCAAAAGCCAGTCTCTTTATAAAATTTCTAAATATGACAAATAAGCCGATCTTAAATGATGGATACAGTTTTTCAACCTTCAGTGCAACCATCGACCCAGCATAATTCTTCATTGGTAACAACTCTGTTGTAAATTATCCTATAGCTTTATATTAGCCTTTCGACCAAAAAGCAAGAAAATGTTGTCTCTTTCCAAACGCTTAATTATTTTTTAGAACGCTTGAAACGTAAAGCAGACCATGCTGCTGAAACTAGAAGAAATTTACAACTTTCAGTCTGCTAGCGCTACTTGGTCGTTTATTTATTATGTTTCCAACGGTACATAGACCAATTTCAATAAAGTACAATAATGTAAAAATAGACGAAGTAAACAAGACAAATTAAAATATGAAAGTATTGTATTTTTTATTGTGGTTCAAGTCCCACCAGAGGCATGTTCATTTGACCATTTCATCAATCACCCTCACACTCTCCATTACGCACAAAAAATGCTTATTAGGGCATCATCAGAAAAAAAAATTGGCAGTCAGAATTCCCAAGTAAGATAACTCTAATTACGAATTGAATTAATCCAACTAACCCACATACCTTATGATTGATAACGGAGCTGTTACATTTTTACTGTAACAGTTCAAATCGGTATGCTCCTCTTTATATACAGACTGGTATAAAAAATAAGACATTCTGACAAAATAGGAAAATGACTCCAGCTCGGTCGATATTTGTGCAAAAATTATAACATTTGGTTCAAATTGTAGCAAATATTCTGCTCTACAATTTGAGATTAAATTTATTATTTTTTAACAAATATTAACCGAGCTGTAGTCATTTTCAATTTTGCAAGAATGTCTTCTTTGCTCGACCACACTTTACTACTTCAAGCGGTTTGCATCCTGTCGATCCAGGAAATCTAGTTGGCACAGAACACCTTGGAAATAACCAGCGTTAGATTTGTAGTCATACTCTGATCAACCGGAAAGAACCAATTGGAAAAAAATAGTAAACGATTTTCTCACTGGGGCGTAGCTCATCAGGCTTTGGGAAGTGTCACATCATTGTTGTCACAGACACAGTCACACATTGAAACTGCATTTGTAACGCCCGTTCACTGATAGATAGTTTTTAACATGAGGTTCTGTTCTGTGAGACCATTAATGTTGGCCAATCTCACTCTATAACTGTAAGTAGTGCTTAATTTGTGAAATTAGTCTGCGGTATGGACCGGAGAACCGAAGGGGTCCGTTGGTCCTCCCCCCTCAAAAAAAATTTCAACTCCTCAAAACTCGTTCTGAGAGTGATTTTAAAGGTTTCTGTGCTGCATTTTAACATAATTTTTCCTGGATTTCTCCATCATTTAACCAATGGTACCATCTCCCTCTCAGAGGTAACAGTACGGCGTACCGGTGCTTACCGTCACAAATTCGGCACTGACTGTATGAAATAATACATCGTTTACATTTCTTCGATCTAAGAATTTATAAATGTTGAAGGAGTAGGTAGATTGAGTTTGTACTTGTAAAGAGTAATCTGTAGTTGTATAACTTCTACTAATATTTTGTAAATGCATTTTCGATTAACAAAGTATTCAATATTAATCGCGTTTAATCACGTGAAAATTACTAATCGAGAGACGATATTATTCATTATATCGGTTATTGACCCAACTCGTGAGTGTCTAGCACGTTGGGTCTCTATCGTGTGCTGGAAAAATATACTTCGCATGTAGATCATATTCTAGTGATTAATAATTTATGCCTGAAACGAGAGGGATCTCCTGAAACAAATTTATGAAAGTCCTATCACAGAAGATATCTGGTGAAAGTCCCTGTATAGATTTATTTAGCCTGACTAATTTTGTTTCCCATTGTATGTTTAATGGCAATAGAAGATTATTGATTGATTGAAACTACATAGATAACTCAATATAAAATAAGTATAAAAAGTTTAAAATATCGTTATCAAGATCATACTGAAAAGAAATAAAGGCGTGCCTCAGTAAAACAAGTGAACAAGTGAACAAGTAAAACAAGTAGTGAAAACATTATTATTTGCATTTAGAGTTGGATAAATAATTTCAATAATAATGATATAGCTGGCCTTCAAAAATTAAGGCGGCAAATGACTTATAGTCTGTCCAAGCAAAGAATAGTCTCAGGCAAGATGAGAATATGACTGCAGCACTGTCAATATTTATTAAAGAAATACTAATTTGGTCTCAAATTGTAGATCAGAATGTTACCTACGATTGAGACCAAATCAAGAAATTTTGAACCAATATTGACCAAGCTGGAATCATTTTCTCATTTTGCCAGAGGCTCTTCTTTGCTTGGCCAGAATATATCATAGCCCCCTTCAATAGATATTATAGGTGGCTATACTGTTATCAATAATTCTCAGCAAGAGAACATCAAAACGAGAGCGTTTCCATCTATACCATGGAGGTAATCTCCTTGACCAACACTAATTCACTCTCAAATACAGCTTCGGACTGTCCTAACAGAGTTAAAAATCAATAAAAAATCATTCGCCAACCGCCTCAATATTTGGCGCCAGCTATATCTCGAGCTAAGTCAGAAGATAGAGTTGAATGGCTGAATATACATTGATGTTTAATTTCTAATCCAGATTTGGAAGTCCAGATCTGTTGTAGGCCTACTTAAAAATGTTACGACTGTTCTATTTTAATTGAACCGACTTGAATGCACTGGCGGGTCGTGCCTACGAAAAAGGTGAAGTTCTGTACAGTAAAAGATACGAGCACTTCACCTGTTTCGTGGGCACGAGCCGCCAGTGCTTACTTAAATGAACTGTGACATCTGCCAAAGTTGCATACAATACAAACACTTCTTTCAAATTGCGTATTAGCACATGCTTCCCATGTTATTACACATGCTGAACATATAAACTGAATATAGCAATCCTATTTTGGAAGCCACGAGGATTCTCTTAAACTCTTTCAAAGAGAGTGAGTAGTCAAAATAAGGCGGATGGTGAGCGAAGTAGGCCTAGTCCGTCAAAGCAAAGAAGACAGTCTGGCAAGATGGGAAAATGACTCCAGCTTGGTCAATATTGATTCAAAAATTATCAATTTGGTCTCAAATTATAGAACGGAATGTTTTCTACAATTTGAGAGTAAACTTATCATTTTTGATCGAGCTGGAGTCATTTCCCATCTTGCCAGAATGTCTTCTTCGCTTGGACAGACTATACTTGTGACGAAATAAATTGCAGCGGTTATTCTATTAAGATCGTTTGATGTTATGTCCCCTTTTGAAGGTCCATCCAACTATGGACTTCTAACTATCGACAAACAAACTGTATCACTTCGATAACTACTTTTTCAAGGTTCGTAATACACGGGAGTTAATTTCGATCCAGATCATCCGAGAACCGAGCACAATTTGCGCAAGCTGAGAAGATACGCCATTACAATGTAAAGTGAAACGTAACGGCGTGTCTTCTTAGATTTCGCGAACCATACCATTTCCTGGGAGGCTGCTCCTAGTGCTATTGGTGTGATGTGACATCAAACTTCCTGCAGCTATAGAGAACCTTGAAAATAGTTTTCCCATTAAGAGAACTGTATTTCCTTATAACCGAGACATTTAACAGTTTCCTTTAACAGTCAATTTTTTCAGAGCTAGGAAACTAGTGTTATTGAAACAGTTTCGAAACAAAATGGAAAGATATTGCAGCTTTTTCAAGCGGTGTTGGGTTGGGATAGAGGAGCAATCAAAAATTATTATTGGTTCAGTTACAGGAATTAATAATACTGTAACGCGAACTTGAGTATCCTCCTTTATAGGAAGACTTTTCAGGATTGTAGTATAAATTCCTTCTATATCGTATTTTATATTTTTATAAGTTAGTAGTCCTCAGTTACATTACTTAGGAATAATTATTCACGACATTGCGGTCTAAATGTGAGGAATTATAACAAACTAGTATCGTTGGCCTACTCACGTGAGGAGCGACTTTTCAAATTTTATTGCGCATTCGGATTTATTACATCCATTTTCAAGTGGATTTTCACGTAAACTATTTTGTTGAAACTAAATATTCAAGTATTTTAGATTTCAGTGTCAAGAATAATCATTGAAAAATCTTAGATGGAAGAGATATTATATAATTCAGTTCACCAACTACTGGAATATTACAATAATAATTAATGGGGTCTGTGCATATTTTGCTGAACAATTTCATTCAATGAATTTTCCCCTGATATTCGGTCTCATTAATTTCATCTCTATTCAGATTATTGATCAGTATTTCAGTCAATATTTGCAGTAGCATAAGTCCTTAGTATTCATGTAGCTAACATTAGGAATTCGAAATTCGAATCAATAATTTTTATCAGAATCAAATATTAACCATCAGTTCGACATGAAAAGTGTAATAGATAAGTACTTATTCTTAGTTTAAGTTCTTTGCTCATTGGAAACTCCAATCAATAATTATCAGAATCAAATATTAACTAGCAGTTCCACATGGAAAGTGTAATAGATAAGTGAAAATAAGAATAAATTGTTAGTTGAAGTTTTTAGCTTATAGAAAGAATTCCTATCTCTAACATCGTGAACGTTCCTCAGACAGATGCCTGTTGCAGTGATGCCATGAAGAAAAGATCATTGAAAGATAATGTAATAGTCTGGTAAGTGGCGTGACAGTTAGAATAAATTGAAGAGTCGATTGATAGAAGAAGCTGCTGCGACGTCGTTTGGGCATACTTTGATGTAGTCTGTCCAAGCAAAGAAGACAATCTGGCAAGATGGGGAAATGACTACAACTCGGTCAATATTGATTCAAAAATTATAAATTTGGCCTCAAATTGTAGGAAACATTCTCATCTACAATTTGAGACCAAATTTATAATTTTGAACCAATACTCACCAAGCTGGAGTCATTTCCCATCTTGCCATAATGTCTTCTTTGCTTGTACAGGCTATACTTCAGTATTCTTCGTGCCGTGTCTGTCCAAGACAATAAAATAGGAATCTGTAGTAGAGAGGAAGCTGAAATAAAAAGAGAATGAAGATCACGAGACATGCGCAGACGTGAGCAAGGAAAACGTGAATGTTTTTCTGAATGACGTTGGCAGGGGTCCCGTGTACGAAGAAGTCCTGACGAGGTAGGAGATAAGATGATACGAGAAAGTCTTGAGCTGTCGTCTGTTCGTTACGTAAGAATGAAAAATGTATTTCATTGCTGGATACTTCATGAATGCTAGATGAATTCATGGAATCGACTGAAAAAAATGTGGAATTGTTGTAGAACGCATACAAAAATTTTCTACTTAGATTGTTGGCACAGAGATTGAAAAAGTATTGATCAATGATGTAATATACCAATATTGATTTCACTTCTAAATTTTCATCAAATTAATTCCAACAACTATAGAAATCATACATACTAATATCCAATCTGAAAAAATCTACTAAATCCTCCAAATAATCAAGGCCGGATTTATCACTAGATTGATCAGGCACTGGCCTAAAACGCCTAATTCTGAAGGGCCTGGGCGCGGACAAAATTTTATATTCTTATGTATTTACATGACTTTCTTATACATGTAATGCTTTCCGATGTATTGGAACGTATTCAAATGTATTGTTGAGAAAATTTATTTTATTGTATTAGGACACAAGTGTGTTCCAATGTCTTGAAAATCAATGTTTTCCAATTTGACCTGGGAGAATCCTCTATAAGTTTTGAATTGAAAAATCAATTTATACCATTCCAAAAATCCTGTATAACTAACATCAATTTTGAATTGAACAATTAATTTATACCATTCCAAAAATCCTATATACCTGACATCAATTTTGAATTGAAAAGTTAATTTATACAATTCTCTGAATATAAGAAAGATTGTGATTACATCTTGATCAAAATAGTTATTATAAAAATAATATAAATAAAGAGTTCTTCTCTAACAATAATATTCACAAAATCTCAAGGGATTGTGTATTGTTTTGTGTTGAAATGTATTGTGACGTGAAATAATTGGAAACTAGATCACAAGCTAGTTCAAGATTGCATTTGCAGCCATTTTCACTGCCATCCTTACAAACTTGACAAAATAATTGGGAATACTGTAGTTCGGAATTCAGCTAGCAGATTGCAGTAGCACGAGGGTGACTTGCTTCGACTTCCATTGGACACGCCTCCAAGCTCCGCCTACGCTCAGCTCAGAATGGCCGGCGACATCGAATCGACAACGGTTCGAAAAGTTTCCAAATTCGAACAGTAGATGGCAGCAGTTGTCGGGTGATATTTCAGATCTGACTTGGACACGCCTTCATGCCCCACCTGCTCTTTTCTTATTGGTTGACAGTGTTTCGTGAGTTCTGCTTTAGAAAATGGCTGCTAGCGAGAGAATGGTAGATGGCGTATCATTCACAAAACATGACGCTCATTGCTTATTCACTATCTCACGCTAATATACTTTATTTATTCAAGTTAGTACAAGGATAATATTATTTATTTATAGAATTCAGATTCAGTGTTAGGTACTCAAATTGTCTCATTGTTTGTTTGGACAGACTATAACCATTCAAAAGTATGGGCACAGCTTTAGATCAAAGCTCGATCCCCGATATTTTTCACTAGAGATCGTCATAAAACCTCCACAATAATTTAAAAGAAATCATAAAGGAAATTTTCATTTTAAAACGCTCGATGACACTGGCGGCTCGTAGGCTACACAGATTACACACGAAACAGGTGGAAGGCCCGTATCTTTTACTGTTCAGCTCTTCACCTGTTTCGTAGGCACGAGCCGTCAGTGCTCGATGATCAGCATCACGATCATGAGGATCTCCACTCTTCATAAGAGTAGTGCTTAAATTTTCCAGTATTTCTAATCAGATGATCTTGAATTTTTTGCGCAATTCGACAGCCGTCTTTTGTTTACAGAGATTAAAATTATCTAAAAAAAAAATCCAAGTGAATGTTAAATTCATAGTGAAAATCCCAAGTATGGATGGCAAGAGAACTTCACAACAAAATCGATCAACTTCTCAAAACAGAACGGAGCCTTTCTACAGGACTTTGACACACACTAAAGCGCTACCACTTGTATGTGGATCAATTTTGAAACTGCAGAATCAAAGAGGTGTAACATCGAAACAAATAATGACATTCCTAACCAAAAACTCAATACTGAGAGAGGAGCAGAAGGGATTTGTAACAAGGACTTTGAGGCAAGCGCTGAAAGACAATATTTTAGTGAATTTTAATGATCATTACAAATTGAACTTTGGGAATCAAACTCTAGTCAAGAAAATTGCCCGAAGTTATCGTAAGTACAAGGGCGGTACAGGAAAAATAAGTTCTTCACTTTTGAATAAAATATTGAAAGATACATTACCTCCACCAGAATCGGAAGAAGAAAGCGATTGAATAAATATTTCTTTGAATAATTGAAATTAAATGAATTCTTACTTTAATATCACAATACAATGATATGAGACAGTGAAAAGTGTTTAGGTCTAGTTTTAAGTTGAATTATTCATTCACTATTACTTATTAAGAATGAATAAGCTTGTTATACTATCGATCCATTAAACTTTATTATAAACTTTTCAAAAAGTCTAATTACAATAAATATTTCTGTTTACATCAGGGTAGGGTCTTATATGTAGGCTATAGGTGCGGGATATGCTCATATTGTGTAGGAACCAATACGAATTCTGTTAATTTTTTCCAGATTCTTCACTGTGATTGGATAATAGTGAAATTACAATAATCAATCAATATTTTGCTACGATATAGTGTTTTCAAATTATCATGACAAATTAAAATTTGGAAAGCGGCTGACTCAGTGGTAGTGCTGATAACTTATCGCTCAAAGTTAGATGATAAGAAGCGCAATATCTCTCATCACAAACTAGTTATAATCTAGTAAATAATCCATGCTTTTACTCCTATAGCTTCATAGGGTAAAAATGAAGAACGAATGTGTTCAAACAGACATTAAGGGGTGTGAATATGAATAATGCAAGCTTATACACTATACAGTCTTCAAATTCAACACAAAATTAGTGCTCCAAAAACTTTACGATTTTTCTTATATAAAATATCATAATGTCGCTTATAACACTTTTTATCAAAACTTACATACCTACTGTAGTCGATCTAAAAATTTAAGAGGAGCACATTCGAATTCAAAGACACTGGATCCCGGATAATATTGAGTTATAAAACTCCAGACGTGATTTAAATTCATGAAAATTAATAACTGGTCCACCATTCACTGTGATCTCGATGAGGTCAAATAGCATTCAATGACCCGATGAGCAATGATTGAGAGATGCTAGCAGTGGTGTTATAAACTCTGGGGAAAGTCGTCGAAATTATGTGGATTTAAAATCACAATAATAAAATTGATATTAATTTATAATCTATTATTTATTTATCTATTTGAAAGAATGAAATATCAATCCATCTGTTATAAAAAAGTAGAACATGAAAATTAAAAATTATGGAAACATGTGTGATGCGCTCAATTTGATATTTTTTTCATAACTAGATAATTGTATAATAATACTTCACGAGTAAAACAATTGATCCTAATAATGATAATAATGTAACAACTAAAGGGTACAAACATCTGGGTTGAGAAAATAGCTATTTATGTATTAAGAGCGTAATGCGCGACTTTATCGCTCGCGCAAAACAGTTATCACGCGACGCGTAGCGGAGCGTGATAATTTTGCAAGAGCGATAAAGAAGCATTACGCGCGAATTACATACAATATTTTTTCTACATCTGCACGAACCTGTTAATCTACAGTTTTTTCAGTCCTCAAATACTGCAAACTATTAAATTACTCTTGTGTAATTACCGGTACAGGTACAATCAGACATTGTCGACTTTTGTTAGGTTATGTTATGACTCCACCTGACCTACTTTTGGCGAGCCATGATCAGCTGATTAGCGAGCGTAAAGTAACTCTACTACGCATGCGCAGTTGATTAGCGAGCGTAAAGTAATTCTACTGCGCATGCGCAGATGGTTAGCGAGCGTAATGAAGGTTCTCCTCAGAAATGGGCTTCTTTACGAGGAGAATTCAGCTCGTAAAATCTTGTTTTACGCGCAGTTGTAGAAAAAACATGTTATGACCCTTTGTATAGTTCGTCCAAGCAAAGAAGACATTCTGGCGAGATAGAAAATGACTATAGCTCAGTCAATATTGGTTCAAAAATTACAAATTTGGTCTTAGATTGTTGATCAAAATTTTTCCTACAATTTGAAGCCAAGTTTGTAATTTTTGAACCAATATTGACCGAACTGGAGTAATTTTCCCGTCTTGCCAGAATGTCTTCTTTGCTTGGACAGACTGGCTATATCATGACTAATTTGCATTTATCTTGTACGGCATGGAAGATATAAAATCTGGATACGGCATCTTGTTCACCTTGGCACAGTGATCAAGTGAAATTATCTTCTGGTCAAGGTGCGGCTTGGATATAAGTCATATAACATTCTATCGGTTAGAATAATATTTATCAATGCAGCTCTCACAAATTTTGTTCATTGTTATCATAAATAAATACTAATTGCAGTTGCAATTGGAGGTCAGGTCAGGTAAAAGGCTGGTGATTAGTTCCTGACGTGAAGTTTATTTGTAATAATATACTCCCGCGCATGGTTAGCTATATGCTTTAATTTCATTTCAAGTTTTGTATTTAAGTACACTATTTTTACTATGTGTATTACTATTTCTCAGTAACCTGACCAATAAGTGCAATAAGTGACCAATAAGTTAGTCTTGCTTTTAGATTTATATTTATATTTTTTAGACGAGCTTCATTGCACCATCTACAAATTCACAACCACTTCAATCATATTGAAATGCTATATTATAATATAATAACAGTATTAGATGTATATATGCAGTATTCTGTTATAATAACATATTATGCAGTAGCTCGATCTATATTGTAGTGTAGAGTTAATTAAAATTATTCATTTGAAATTTATTGATAATAAGCTCAAAATTCGAAATTCCAGGTTGAAAGCATCTCCATTTGAAATCAGTTATCCTCGGTAGTATAGTGGTCAGTATCCCCGCCTGTCACGCGGGAGACCGGGGTTCGATTCCCCGCCGGGGAGGATTTTTTTTGAGTTGAGATGAGTGAGTATAATGAATAAAGGGGTAAGTATAATTATTACCAACGTCATGAATGATAAGAGGTTTCGTGAGAATTACTTGTAAAAAGATTTTCTCACAATGCAATGTATTTTTAATTTTTTGTAGTGTAGGCATAGCCTAAATATTAAAATAACATATAAGTTAATTAAAAAAATCCAATCATCCTCCAACCCTCTTGGCACATTTTTTTAAAATTCCAAATTCATTACTCATGAATCTACTATGTAGAGTTGTATCTATTTATTCCTGAAATATGGTAATAATTCCTAAAATATTCCTGGTAATAAAAATCTAAAATATTAAAATTCATCATGAAATTGAATAAGCCTGAAAAATCTGAACAAACGAAAACAATCAACCCTCAACTATCCTCGGTAGTATAGTGGTCAGTATCCCCGCCTGTCACGCGGGAGACCGGGGTTCGATTCCCCGCCGGGGAGGATATTTTTGTTGATTATGACTTCCAGGATCGATTTTGATAATAATCATTGTGTTTTAAATATTAATGAACTTTTATTGTTAAAAAAATTCTGCATGATTCATAGATAGTCCATCGAACCTTTTTTCAAATCAATCTCATTTTTGTATCTTCAAAACTGTTATTTTGAATGTTGAAAAAATTAAGATAAAAATAATATTTTTTTCTACAGTTTAGAAACTTCTAGTCTAAACAATGGCGAAGTGTCTGTTTCAAAGCAGTTTCTTAGACACGTGGACTAGGTTCTGTGATCATAAATTTGCTTCCAAATAAGCACTGTATGACAATTTAGTAGTTAAACGTTTTGGTCTCAGCTTATAGTCTTATCTTCTAGATAGACAAATTAGTTCTCTTTCTGATAGAAAACAGTTTTCTTTCCTCAACAAAACTGGTCCAGTACTATCTAAAGCAGACCAATAAATTAATTTATCCAATAATAGTTAATGATAAGCCTTATTTTTAAATCCACATTGACTCGATGATAAAACTTTCTATAACAGATAAGTGTTCTTCCTATTATTTCAAGTTCTTTGTTCAATATCAAAGTTATGAATAAAGAAAATGACTGGTGACTAATAATTTAAAAAATGACTAATATTTCGATCCTCCTAGTCAAAACAAAGTAAAATCAGTTTTAATTAAGCGTGATTCTACTGAATCTTCTCAACATATTTCACTCATTCTTTCTTCCATTAATTCTTATTCCAATATCCGATTCAGAAGAACGCTTTTGTAAAAATTCAACTACTTATTTTTCTTTTCAATGTCTGTGAATTGATTTTCCAAAAAAATCAATCATTCACTTAATCGTTTTTTAGTTCTACTGTGTCTTATAATATAAGTCTTATATAGTCACTGTAGATTCGCTCAATTCATTTAGATAGAGCGCTAGCACATAACCTTCTATCATTCTAATGATAGATGGTTATGGGCTATGGCTAGCATGTATTTTAGATTTTGGAATGTAACTCATGTACGGTATCTTGTGTTATTGATAGTATTATTAAAAATGTTATCAGAATTTCAGAACATAAACGAATATAAAATAAACTGCGAAATCGTAATTATTTCATGCAACAGAAAACTATTGAAGTCTAGTTCTGGCCTCAGTGACAAGATAAAAGTACACTGAATCGAAATAACGAAATTAAATGAATAAATAAATGAACTATATTAGCGTAAACGATTGTGAATAGTAAATCAGCGTTATGTTGTGAGAATGATATTATACCATCCACCATTTTCTTGCTAGCAGCCATTTTCTAAGACAGAACACGAAATACTGTCGACCAATCAGAAAAGAGCAGGTGGGGCATGAAGGCGTGTCCCAAGTCAAATCTGAAGCTTCACCTAACAACTGCTGCCATCGACTAATGCTAGAACCGATGTCATCGGCCAATCAGAGCTTTGGTAGGCGGAGCTTCGAGGTGTGTCCAATGGAAGTTGAAGAAAGTCACCCTGTTGCTACTGCCATCTGATGGCTAAATTCGGAACTATTTCGAATTTCTTTGTCTAGTGAGTTGGAGAGGACAATGAAATGACTGCAATCTTGAACTTGCTTGTGATTGAGTTTCCTATTATCGATAATACATGATTGCATGTTTTCAGTGGAAAGCAAGATTCATGTTGATTCTCAATTTTTTCTCGTGAAGAGTTTACAATTTTCTTTATTATGTGCAATGGTTCTCTCAATCAAACAAATTTATCACAATGCATTGATAAAAATTAATCATGAATTAAAAGATTGTATTCTTATCTAGTACTGACAAGGCGCTACTTGGTCGCTGTATTCTATAAAAGGTGCAAAAAATTTGTCCGCGCCTACACCCTAAATTTGGTTCTCCAAGTCAGTGCCTAGTGACAAAAACAGCCTTGAGACTGATCATACAATAAATTATTAGCCTATCATATCAAATATATCATAAATGCCATAGTCTATTCACAATCACTTGAGACGAAATAAACCATCTTTTTGCGTGTGTGTGCGTGTAATGGTAGGTCTTCTTATATTCGAAACGGTCGGCCACAATTGAACAGCTGACTCTTATCGGAAGCTGTGATTGGCTACAGTCCGGCTTGTCTTGTCTCACGACTCTTGCCTTGAGCTGTCATTGGCTACAGCTGTTCCATTGGCCAGACCGTTTCGCATAGAAGAAGACATTACACGCACATGCATGCAATAAGTTTGTTTATTTCGTATCAAGAGGTCGTGAATAGAGTATACACACAGTATAGTCTTATTATAAATGATCAGTCTATCTATGCTCTGTGGAGTATGAACAGTAATCATATCATAAATTATTATTCTATCTATGCTTTATGGGGAGTATGGACAGATGAAGAAAAGGTGTAAATTCCTATTTCTCGATATAATCTCATCTCATCTCATCTGTGATCCTTGCTGATACCGTATACCTTGTAGATGACTACAATCGTTACTTATATTATTTTCAAGAAGTGTGCATCATTTGTTTTCTCCTACATTGAAACGCCTTCTAAACCAGTTTTGCAGTTCTTGGAACGCTTTGAGGCGTTTCTCTGTACTTGACAAGAATCCGCTAATGACAAGATTTCTAAAATGACTGGAGTGATACAGTCATCGACGATATTAACCATAATTTTCCTAAACGCAGAAATACATTATCAGATTTTCTTTTGAAACGGCGGATTGTATAAATTTGGATTATTATTATTACAGTATTTCTTATAGTATGGCTATATTTGGTGGAGAGACACGAAGTGATCCACCTCGCCGACATAAACTAGTTTCGCCGATAGGATAAATGATGAAAGTTACTGTGTCTACCTCCACAGTAATTTATATTTGCAAAGCTCTTTTCAGTTCAGAAAGTATAAAAATACACCAAAACCCAAGTAAGAAATAGCCTATAATTTAACAGAAAACTATTTGGACATGTCCATACTAATAGACATTCATCTACATGTAGATAAATAAATAAATAATATCTGGTACCGAGCTTTGCTCTGAAGCTGCAGCCGAACTGTTGAATAACGTAGGCTAAATATGTTATTGTAAAAAAAAATTGATATGATCACCTCTCAAAATTTTTTGGCATGAACATGAGTTATAGACTTTAATGGAGCTCCATTTACTCCAGCTGGATAGTTTTGATCAGCTAACGATAACAGCCATTATACGCAGTACTTGGGGTTATGCCTGAATAAGGAATATTTAATTCTTTTATTAATCCTGCCAGAGAGTTTTCCGGGACATGAGACCTGGTGCAATCTTATTTTTCCATCACGTTTATATTACATTTCAAATTTCGAGAAAATCGTTAGAGCCGTTTTCTAGAGCCGTGGTTCCACATACAAACATACATACAGAAATTACTCGCTTAATATAATAGGATTACGCTATCACTATGTTTTAACTTCATCATACTCAGGTTTGACATACTCAGCTATGTTGAAAAACAAAGCTAGAATGGGCTGACGCAATGCAACTCTGTTATGCGTAATGCATGTTGCAACTATAGATGTAGTCTGTACAAGCCAAGAAGACCCTCTGGCAAGATGGGAAAATGACTACAGTTTGGTCAATATTTGTTCAAAAATTGAAAATGTGGTCTTATTAGTAGATCAAATTGTTTCCTGCAATTTGAGATCAAATTGATAATTTTTGAACCAATATTGACCGAGCCTGAGTCATTCTCCCATCTTGCCAGAAGGTCTTCTTTGCTTGGACAGACTATACTAGTGGAGGGTTCAGTAGGCCTATAGGAGAGTTATGATGACAGCTGACTAACCCCTTTGAAGATTTTGATTGTCGTCCATTGTAACTTGTTACGTGTCAATTGAATTACAAATGCAGCTGAAGAGCGTTGTATGGGTGATCCTGTCCGTTGATGTTGAATTTAGTTTCCATGTTCATGTCAGTACACCAAAACCCTTCCCAAATATGCCAGGGTTATTATTATAAATCTCTAGCCTCCACCACCCGTTTCCCTTTTAGTACAATATCAAAATTTACACCTTTATCAAAATTACTTTAATTTATTTTATTCGGAAAATAAATAATGGGGACAAAGCTTGTTTTTATCTACCAAATCATTTTAATCTATTTTTATTCGATTATGCATATGTTACAATAAATAAATGAAATATAAGGCAGCTATGAAACAAAATTTAAACTTTACTTGTTACACCCTTGTCCTGAAACCCACCTACATTCAATAAAAGAGTGAGAGTCAACAATCTCGAAAATAACCGTTCAGGAATATTTTAGCTAATAATTTAGTAAAAGTTTAATGTCACATTAAAAATACTGTATATTGTAGGCTACGGTAAGTTGGCTTTTAATCTGATATATTCCTCAAGATACACAATTTATGATTCCATATCCAAATATTATTCATTTACTGTATAGCTGTTACAGAATTTGTGAATAAATCTTTATTTGAATTGATTGATTTATGATACCAAATAAAATCGCGGTCTATTGTATTCATCGTAACGTGTATCCTATTGAATATTGAATTGTATTGAGTATTTCATTTTTTTTGTGTGTGTGGGATGCCCACATGGGCTCTTGGGCCTGTGCGTGGGTAATGGGAAGGATGATGATGAGAGATGAATGGACCTACTGCTTTAGGTGGGTTCCGAACCACCGGGAAGCGATTTTTGAGGCTCATAAATTGAATTCAGAGGAACCGGTCACCATTACAACAATGATGGTAGAGGCACGTCGCTTATCTAATCTCACCGATTAGACGCTCTCTACCACTGGGACAAACCGCTTCCCATTGAAAAACTTATTAAATTAATAGGATGTTGAAGCGTGGACACAAATAATATTAAATTATTATAATATATACACAGTAAGTCAGGCAGAAAGTATAATTCTTTCACTTGATCTTATTCTGATAGATGATGATGTCTCAACTCTTTTGGAGAGTGATGGGTGCCTTGCTTACTCGTTACCACCTACTAGTCGACTGGCAAAATTAAAAATTTTTCTAAATCCTCAATGAGGCTAATGTTTTCCATACAATGCCACTATGACACATACTAGTCGATTGAGAACCAGAATATCATCCTATTAGCAAAGCTCAAACAAGAGAGAAATCTTTCTTCAAAGAGTGATTATGGAGCATCACGTATTGCATCAGAATCCACCACGTGGTTTTCATGCTTTCTGCGTGACGACCCTATCTACGCAACGTAGAAGTATTGATTTTCGAAAGTGCACCTCAGGGCTCAGGAGCTGCTTTTGGGCTTTTCTGTGATGTTTTTGGAGCCTGGATTTTGGAACTTGGAATAAACTTGTTCATTTATTGATATTTGAATAACCGGGCTGGAAGATTATAATAATGTATGAAGTATCGTAATCTGGTATAATGGAGTGTTCAGTGTTGTAGGGGGTGTACATCACCCTACAAAATTATAAATTTGCAAAGTTTCTAAGATAGGTTAGTTCATAATTTTTTCATTGACAAAGTTCAATACAATATATAGTTTTATAATACAATTATCTCAAATACTAGAAGTGGAAGTCAAGATGTGCCTATTCAACAAATGAAAATCATTAATTTGGCTGTTGTAGTAGCAGTTTACTAACTTCAAAAACCTAATACAATTTCAAAAGTAAACTATCTCTTTTCGAAATAAGAGAGCTTAAAATGGCCTAAGCTCTAAGTATCAAACTGCAATTTGAAGCCCCGTTTTACCTTTTTTACCATTCTGAAGTAATCATATTAATTTATAATTTATTGGAGTTTTATAAGGTTCTTTCTGTGCCTCTTTCTTTTTTTTGGTCAAAGACAACAAGCCTCTGAAAAAAGTTGTATAGAACAAGAAAATATAAACAAAATTATGAGATTTTCCATTATAAATGAAAAGACAAGATGTTGTCAAACCACTGATTTATTAGAAAATCGAGAGTTCTCGATCTCCATTGCTGTATTACTGTATATATTACCAAATTACTGTATTTTTTGGTCAAAGAGAAGAACAACAACAAGCAACTGAAAAAAGTTGTAAAGAACATTGTAATGTGAACGAAATTATGAGATTATCGATTAAAATTTATACACACAATATCACGCAATATTATGAACAGCATGGTTATTAGAGCATACCGCGAAACCAGGATTTTATAGGTTATGTTTCTTGGAAGCGTGCACGTTGCGTTGGTGCGTATTGAAGGCACACGCTTCCCCTCTTTTCCCCCTCTCATTCATTCCCCCTTACACTCATTCACCCTCACCCTCATTCACCCTCACACTCTTCCCAACATAAACTCTCTCGCACCCTGTCCTACCATAGAAAGCAGAGTTTATTATCAGTGAGGGGGCCTGCTACGAGGCTAGCACCGTAATGGAGGGGAGTCGTAGTACAGAGGGGGTCGACTGATAACAACTGCGAGTGGAGGGGATAATGACTCTCATAGCGGGTTCCTTGGACTGGTCGAGAGGTTGCTCTCAATTTCCACTCGGTGGCTCTCTATTGTTATGATCATAAATAAGGCAGCGCGCGTGCTATTCCCTGTATACACGTGCAAGCAACTTGCAATGTTTCATTTTTGTTCTTGCTTTTATTATTGCCTCCACTGGTCAAGAACCCAGAGATGCAAAAGCTGGTTTGTGGACCCTGGCCTGAACTTCTCCAATCTATAACAGATCGCTTGGGCCATTTACCCCATGGAATGCGAACATAAATCTTGGTACCTATCGTTACTTGAAACTGGAACTAGTGTAGTAAACAGAACTACAGTGCAGAATATTATCGTGCAAATAAATAAGTTCAAAAAATAAGTATTTTTTCAAGAGAATGAACAAAAATAAATTAGTACATGTTTTTAAATTTAACTTCAGTATTCTTAGCTACAACTTGTCTTGAATTGAATAGGAATAGGAACCACATGGAAGAATTGAAAGGCATATTTCATTTTATGATAATAATAAATTGATATTTTGTGTCATAAAAATAATAATAATAATTAGAGTATGAAATACTAAAGGAACAAGGAACTAGCTGCAAGTATTGTAATAAACAAAATTGTGGATTATCAGAGTGTCTGAATTTGAATTTATAATTATTGTCTCAGTACTCTCATAATAGTACGCTGTCAATCAATTACTTCACAATTACAATATAAAGTAGGCTACGTACGCACTATTAAGAATCAATTGAACTAATTAAATAAATCACCCAATCAACTTCAATAAGTGATAATAATTATTGTATACTGTACCTTGCCCAGTAACTACTGAAGTGTAATTTTTATTGTATCATCAACAATTATTACAGTATTTTCTTCGCACATGAACGAATGATACAATCAACTTGATTTACTTGGGTGAGTGAATTAGTTATTATAACCGGAATTAATGAAATTTAAAATTCCTTCCCCGTGAAAGATTTGGGAAAGCAATGGTCGTAAAGATCAGCCCATGAATTTTGACGTCATCTTATCAAAACTATAATAAATTTCAATTGTAATAAATGTCATTACAAAATATCTCTCCTCTCGTGAATCCCGCTGGCTTTCATTTTTCATCGTCAGCAATTTAAATTTTAGCCAATGAGAGAATAGATAATAATTGTGAGTTAGAATAGTTATTTTTCTATGGTGAGTTGGTGAGAGGTACAGTTCTAGAGCGTACTCTCTATAAGTGAGTTTCCATACCAATAAATATGAGATACATTTCAACGAGGAAAGATCCTTTCATTTCTTCATCCTTTTTTCGATAAAACCGTGAAGCGTGAAGGTATCACCACTTCCTGCAGTTCCTGTAAACATTTTTTGTCGACGAGACCCAGGACTCTTGTGAAAAGAGGATCAGAGAAGTTTCACATGGAACAGAAAGGTTCCTTGTAAGTTTAGAAGATAGAAGTATAAACCATAGTTGCAAGCTGCATCCAACAAATCCATAGAAGATATAACTATAGTCTATAACTATAACCATAGTTCTATATAACTAGGACTATAGTTTTGTACGGCCTTTTAACTACTGCATAACTATAGTTCTATGATAGAAGCAACAGGCTGAGGCGACCTCATTGTATTTGTCAACCAGCTGATTCTGTCCCAGGTCTGGTGATTGTCATTCCATGGAAAAAGCATAGCAGCCGTCCTGAAGCGTAGCGAGTCCAGTCTGTCCAAGCAGAGAAGACATTCTAACAAGATGGGAAAATGATTTCAGCTCAATTAATATTGTTTCAAAAATTATAAATTTGGTTTCAAATTGTAGATCAGAATGTTTCCTACAATTTGAGACTAAATTTATATTAGAAATATTCTCATCCTGCCAGAATGTCTTTCTAGCTTGGACAGCTTATAGGCCCCCTCGTCAGCCTCTGTAGCGGTCGCAGGGAGGGGGAAGTTCATGCTCTTCGTTTCCCTTCCTACGAACGCCTTCCCCTCTGGCGAAAGCTGTGTTTACGTGCCTCCCCTCCACCAACCACGCTCACAACTACTATTACAGCAGAGAGAGAGGCAGTCGTATCCTCAGCGCATACAACTAACACTGTGGTGTGTTCATTTAGCTTCTTATTCTTTTCGTGCCGACGAAAATTTGAAATTTTCAACTGTGAGCGATTGTAGTTTGTGATACACGTGGACATGTGTTGTGGTTGGACGATAGATTCGTGATAACGGTGCTTGCTACCCCTAACTGGAGGGGTTGACAGTTTACTACAGGCAGTTTAATTCAGTTCCTCATCGTTCGCGCCAATCATTTGAAATAAATAGTTTATACGGCCTTTTATTTATTTAATTTTGTGAACAATTTTTTATCAAAGTGAAAGTTTGGAAGTGTTATTGATAAGATTTATATTACAAGTAACTTAATTTACATTACTTTTTTCAATATATCTACAACAAACAGTAAGTTGCCCCTCAAACTTTTCAAATACAAAAATAATATGTTAATAGTTTTCAAGTAACCCACGTTTCTATAACAAAAACTGAAAATTTTAAAATTGTCAAGCGATTATCAATCAATTTTTTATGGTCCAGATTAGTGTTTGAGGTTATGTTCATAATTACTTCATACCTAACCTCAAAATCAGTTTGATTTGTAGTTGTTTACAATCGTTATCCACAAACCCCAACCATGTTGAAGTTGCTGGGAGGACTCAAGGACTACCTGAAATGGCAGGAAATTTACACCGATAACGCTGTGTTCCGTTTGCACAATTTGTTCACAACTGTACTGTTGTTAGCTTGTTCCTTGATAATAACCGCCACTCAGTATGTTGGCAACCCGATTCAGTGCATTGTGAAAGGACTTCCAGTCCCTCCGATCAATACTTACTGCTGGATTACGTCGACGTTCACAATGCCCGATGCCTTCCAGAGACAAGTTGGTGTGGCGGTTGCGCATCCTGGTATCGCCAACGATTTCAATGACGAGAGTGCGAAGAAGTACTACACCTACTATCAGTGGGTGTGCTTTGCGCTGTTTTTCCAGGCAATTCTGTGCTACACACCCAAATGGATATGGGACGCCTGGGAAGGAGGTCTGTTGCGGTCGGTGGTCATGGGACTCAACCGTGGACTGTGCACTGAGGAGGCCAGGTGCAAGAAGAAGAAGGCTTTGATCGACTACTTACTCAGGCATATCAAGGTGAGGATCAATCATAGTACACTATCTAGCATGGACATTGGAAATGTCACCCAATCAACTAAAAACAAAGCATGAAAGCTTCATAGTGGTCTACAGTTTTCAGGCATGATAGAAAGAAATATATATTTATATACTTTCTATCTATGGATTTAGCAACAACATAAATTGTATATTGATATATATACTCACTATAGTTAATATACTTGTGTATAGTATATAGTGGATACTTGGAACTAGAACAACATGTATTGTATATTGCTTATATACTCACTATAGAAATAGAACTATACTCACTACAGAACTAGAGCTATATATATTCCATAGATAACTTATTCCTTGGTAGCTCACTATGAAGCATGAACATTGGAAACTTTCACCCAATCTTACTGGAAAAATGCACGAAAGTTGAAAGCTACGATATAACATTCATAATGAAGCTTCCTAACTAGCATGATAAGAAAAGAAAACTAGCATGATGAGCAAAGAAATCCTTTCAAGCATGAATGAAATCCTTTTTTATTGTCTTGAATGAATGTCACTCAATCTAGAGCTAAGACTGTGAGCTGTGAGTCCAAGTTTTAATTTCATTTCAAGACGAATTGCAAGAATAAGTTAGCCTATATCAATTATTGGAACAATCAAATACCTTGAAATTTCAATTTTATTGTTTCAACTGTAGTATTCGAGAAATCATATTGTGTATCACAATGAAAGAAAATTGAAACGTGGACACTCAGCTCTAATAAAACTTTGAAATGTGTTTAATACATCTGAATGCAACATATCTGAGTGCCAGTTATCTGATACACAACATATTATATATTCAAGATAATGTTTTTTTATCTCAGGGCTACTTTTATCACTGATTTTCCATTTTAAATAATATCACAGTACCCTTTTCAGTTATTTTTTACTAAAGCATATAACTGAAAAGGGTACTGTGATATTATTTAAAATAAAAAATCATATTCAACATAATTATGCATTGTCTCAATATTACGTGGAATCAAGATTGAATTCAATCATTTGAAAGATTGAGAGGGGATATATTTCTAAACTTTATAGAATTGGAATAGAATTATGCATTTATCATCGAGAGTCTATAGTTCAATGCTTAGCCTATGTCATTCTAAAAAATGATTCATCAATAGATAGAGCTACAGCATCATTCAAATGATAGTTCAACTATTACTCCCTCAGAGAGTGAGTCACCAAGCTTATTTGAAAGGAATTTGTAGTGGGAGTCTGCATCACAAGAATTTCTCTTGTCAATAATAAAGGTCAACAATGTATTTAGATGTCTGCTCTGTCAAGATTTGTCTCAATACAATAATCGTTGATAAATCTACATGACTGTCATCTATTCAAACCACCAACTGAATAAATTTATGTTCAAATAGGCCCAACGCCATGTTTATTCCAAAGAATGTGATAAGAAATTGAACTGAGATAATATTTTACTTCAATTCAGAATAAACCCACCACGTTTTCACAATTTTGATACATTTATTAGTTGACCCATCTCCTGGATTAGCTTCGGAAATTTAATATTATCCTTTATTTTCTGCTCATTTCTTTGTTTTGAAGTATTTGTAATCATCTTAAATCTCCAGGAAGTAATACCTTCTCTGTGGAAACGAAGAAAGTATCGATAGGTGATATCGAAGAAAGTATCGATAGGTAGTATCGAAGATGAGAAATGAATCGTATAGGTTCTGGATAACAAGAATAATGATGGAGTTTTTATATCCTTATACTATTAAATTTTTGGTCAATAAATGTTGTACAGTACTTATATGATTATGTATACACTATTCTATTCCCTATAGTATTAGTATATAATTATGAATGCATATTTCATGTAAAACTTATCAGTGACACTCAAAACTGAAACTTCCTATTCATCAATAATCTCAGTCAGTGACTTATTTACCCATGTATACAATGTATACAAGGTAGTACACAAGTACACAAGATTTAACGTAGCATGAAAAATCATTTGTATGTCATGGACCCGTGAGTAGCCTTGGAATTGGCGTACCGCTTGTTTAACTACGAAATTATCTCGATATATCTTTACTAAAAGGTCTAGTTGGTCGACCTTAATGAACTTCAATTGAATAAACCTCAATAATTAAGGAACCATAGGGGAAATGGTGATCATATCATATCATAATTTTGATTGTTGGCTCCCATGTGTATAGTTTGTCCAAGCAAAAAATAAATTCTGGCGAGATGGAAAAATGACTCCAGCTCGGACAATATTGGTTCAAAGGGTATCAATTTGTTTTTAAATTGTAGGGAACATTCTGATCAACAATTTGAGACCAAATTGATAATTCTTGAAGAAATATTGACCGAGTTGGAGGCGTTTTCCTATCTTGCCAGAATGTCTTCTTTGCTGGACAAATTCTATTTATTTCAGTATTTGAATCGTGTTCCCCAACAACTGTTGTACATTCGATACAACATCATGAATAAGTACATGACTTGAATAATGATTCATGCATTTGACTTTTGATTAACATTGTCAAACTTCATACGTCATCTTCTTTGCATTTGTCTCGATAGAGGAAGGCGCACACTGTAACAGACGGACGTCTGTGTCAAGTCTGTCCAAGCAAAGAAAGACCGTCTGGCAAGATGGGAAAATGACTCCAGCTTGGTCAATATTTGTTCAAGAGTTATAAATATGGTTTTAGTAGTAGATAAAATTGTTTCCAACAATTTGAGATCAAATTGATAATTTTTGAACCAATATTGACCGAGCTTGAGTCATTTTCCCATCTTGCCTGAAGGTCTTCTTTGCTTGGACAGACTATATGTTGCAATATGAGAGGGATATTTCCTTCATCCGTCTGCATAGACTGCGTATGTTTGTTGCTGTGTGCGCCTTGAAGTGTGCAACTTGGACAGACTTAAAGAGACGGATTTAGACATGGAAAGGGGAAATTGTTATGGTTAAATACAATGATCGTTAAAATTTAAAATAATTAGATGTACGAGAATTAGAAAACATACACATACAATTTAAAGTATTTCAATTAGAGAAAACCGATAATCTCTGTGAGTGAAAACTCTTTGGCTGGAGCAGAAATTTGGACTAAATTTGAATTTTAAAATTCTGTTAGAAATACTAAAGGCTATGCCTGTTCTTTCTTTCACCATGTAAGGTTGTCAATGGATAATTTAATAAATTACTAGGTTACTTATTGATATGTTGAATTATAATCCATCGATTCTTTAATAAGTATAGGTTTAGAAATCTCCCGGTGTTATTCCGGTCCGTCTAGCCCCAGCCGGGGTCGGGGCCGCTATATGGCTGTCTTATAGTATCAACTCAGTCTAGAGATTTCTGGTTTGTTTATGAGAAACTATATTAATAATTGATGTTGATAAGTTCTGTTCATTGTTCTTCTGATCATCAATTGCCTAACTCTTCTCATAGGAAGATCCAATTTTAAAAAGTTTGTATCAATATAAAATAATGTCATTATTATTATTTTCCTTATGGTGAAAATTATTACTAAAATTAGTGAACAATTTTAGTGAAATATTAGTGAAAGTCCCGTTCTTTTCTCTTACATTCACCTCGTTCTACAGCAATAGAAAAACTGGATCGCTCACAATTCTCGTCAATTGTCTCACCATCCATTGAAAATTCGACACCAAGGGCTAAATTTATAATGTGCAAAGCTGTGTGACGAATTGAAGCGAACCCCTATTGTAAAGTCTGTCCAAGCAAAGAAGACATTCTGGCAAGGTGGGGAAATGACTCCAGCTTGGTCAATATTTGTTCAGAAACTATTAATTTGGTTTCAAATTGTAGATCAGAATGTTTTCTACAACTTGAGACTGGTTTAAAAAGTTTTGAACAAATATTGACCGAGCTGGAGTCTTTTCCCTATTTTGCTAGAATGTCTTCTTTGCTTGGATAAACTTTTAGTAGATTGTGAAAGATCTCTTCAGATCGAGGCCAGTGTCAATAGCACTGTCTTATTTTTTAAAAATTTCTTCTGTATTAAACGCTTCACTATTGACAACTATTGACCATTGTTTCATGTTGAATGGACTCAAGCTTTTGAATTGCAAAAAGGCAAGGTTCCTGCTGTTTCTCTATAAAATGGTCATGTCTGATACTGGTTTTTTCGAAGGACAAAGCTCCAAGGCTACAATTTCTGGTTACTATTTTTCAGGAATCAATATTGAGACAAACAGGCTGCAAAATATCCTAGAAATTTATTTTTCAATGAATATCCATAAATTATTGAATTACTGGAAATTAATGGATACAGGGTTTTAGTTGATATCCAGTTTATTGATTTTCTCTTAAATGATTAGAATGATCAGTCATTCTCTTTGATGAATGATTATCCTAAATGTTTAATAATAAATTTTATTGGATTAAAATTGCTGTATTCAAGAACAAAGTATCCAGCTAAGTAAATTGAACTCTGATCATTCGATTGAACTAAACTAATTTGGGAGAACAAACAAAGCCTAAGGTCGGTATTACACGATAATAGTTCTATGATCAATTATGATAATAGAACTATTATCGTGTAATACCGGCCCAATTCTGAATTGAAACACTGTTACGAATGTTCTCTTATATTTTTATCAGAAGATAAAATCGTTGAATAGCAATGATTTTGTATGAAAATTGATCGATGATTTCTTCTTTCAATCAAGATTTCCTATAAAGAATCCGGCTTTCTTGGGGTTTCTAGGCTATTTCTTCCAGAGACTTTCCTTGAAAAGTGAAATTTCCCTCAATCTACTTTCAAAAGTAGTTCAAACATTAGAATAATTGCTCACCTATTGTTCATTCACTTTTCATTTGTTCTGTCTCCACACAAAGACTTGTCTATGTGGAGAAAAATCACAAGCTTCGTATATTTTTTATTTAGGGTATATGTACTGTACAGACTGAAATTGTTAATGAAATTTGTATGATTTGATACTTGGAATTATTAAACTTTTCCTAAACAAGGGGCGAAGAACTACATGCGGTATAGTCTGTCCAAGCAAAGAAGAGCCTCTGGCAAGATGGGATAATGACTCCAACTTGGACAATATTTGTTCAAGAATTATAAACTAGGTCTTAATAGTAGATCAAATTGTTTCATACAATTTAAGATCAAATTTATAATTTTTGAACCAATATTGACATTCTCCCATCTTGCCAGAGGGTCTTCTTTGCTTGGACAGACTATACTACGAAGTCAATGGCATTGCCTGTGTTAAAATAATTTGTTCAGTGCTGTTCCAGTTGAAGCTCAAATAAGAAGTTTGTAATATAAGTTACAACAGCGAGTTGTATTATGAAATGAGAGCATTATGAGCTAGCCACATACCTCACAAGCTCAAACAAACATCCATATATGAAATTCAAATTAGACTATAAAGTTCGCTACAGCAGAAGGTTGTAATTAATACCAATGAGAGAAAAAACATCGAATAAAAAACTACATCCTGCGGGCATTCTAAAATGTGCTACGAGAAATGATGATGGGGGAGTGTGTGAGAGAGATGGAGTTATGAGAGATGATGAGCGAGAGAGAGCGAGAATGAAGAGAGCTAGCTAGGTTGAAATTCGTAGATCATGAAAGAAGTATAGAGAGATTTTGATAGAGGGTGAGAGAGAAAAAGAGATCATGTGAGAGGTTGGGTGATAAAGAGAGAGAGAGAGAGAGTGAGTGCATTTAGAGTGAGAGAGACACTATTTAAATGGAACAAGTTGATCTACAGTGTTGTATGATCATTACTACACAGCGGATACTCATTCCTGGAACGAGGAAAACGTCCTTTATAGTAATTGGGAGTTGTAGAATTTTGATGAATGAACGTAAAACACTTCTAGAACAAAATCTACAAATGTGTTTTCATTGGTTGGTTCAAGGTGATATGATCTTCAATGAGCTGTCACTACCGGGAAAAAATTACTATTGATTATAAAAGCATAACATGCTTAATCTAAGGAATTCAAATGGAAAACTTCCACACGATCTGAGTTCAAAGAAATAAAGTAATATGATTTTCTGGGAATTACCAATAAAGATTCTTGTATTGTTTTTTAGTTATTCTTTTAGTAGAATTTCTATTACTGATGGTTTCTAATAGATTATTTTTTGTTGTCTTATTTCTAGGCTACCATTCTGATTCAATTTAATTATTCTTCTGTCTGTGAACAGTGTATATACTGGATAGTCACTGTTGTTAAGACTAGTCAAGAAATAAGGTATTAAGTTGAGAAAATCAATTCATCAATCAATTTTAGTGAACAAATAGGCATTGATATCGAATATCATGAATAAATTTCTCAAATTATCATTTTTTATCCTCATAGTAAGTTGTAGGATGTTTTTTGACTTTAATTTTTAGTTTATCAATGAAAAGAAAAAAAGTGAAAAATATCCACTAAGACTCAATGTTGCTAAAATTAATATTATTCACTAGAAGATATTTAATATCTTAAGATATATCAACGAGGGGTGGCTCGTTGGAGGAGTGATAAAGCGCCGGTCTGATAACCATGTGGACCCTGGTTCGAATCCCAAGCGGAGAACAATTTTTGACCACAGCACAATCACAAAGATACGATCACCCCGTCTTTCGGAGGAAACGGTAAGCCGTCGGTCCCGAATACCTAAAAAGTAGTCGTCATCTATCATCCATTTCATTACCCACGCACAAGCCTATGAGCTTATGTGGGCTTCACCCTCATAAACAAACAAACAAATAATAAAACAGACATTATCATGAAAAATTGATACACAGTTTAATTGATTGATATGAATAGGCTTCAATTAAAAATGAATAAATTAAATATCCGGAAAAAGTTAAACTATTGATTACGTAACTGAGACTTTGACTTGAAACTGACTATGAAACTTGGAGATGAAATAGTCATTCCAAGTGAATCATGAAAAGTAATTGCCGCAATTAGTTAGCTTTTCACTTGTGGACATGCTATCAAATTGATAAGCTATCTCTTTAGCTTACTATCTAGTTACCAACTAAAAGTTATGATTCAAAATTGAGTGTTTCTTAAATTGGTTGGCTAGAACATTAATTTAATATCTCCGTTATCATTATCAAACTGACGAAGGAACAAGTGAAGCCAGAGCCACATGGAAACTGAATGCACTCATTTCATTTATGAGGCAACAAAACTAGTGAATACCGTTTCCTCAATTTCAACATTCAACACCGTAATGTACAACCTTTTTTGTCAATAAGTTGAATTTATACGAGTAGTGAGCATTCCATGTCGTACTCTATTTGATTGATTTACTTCTAGTCAGTTCATTAGTAAAGTAGTGTATCATTCGTTATCAGAGATATTGTTCTTCATCAAGACATCCAGAGCCTGATATAAGACACACATATACAGACGATATAGTCTATGTGGGTTCTATATTCATTTAAAATTGTATTGTGTTGTAATTTGTTTGATACTGGAATAAATGAATTGAACTAAAACGAGAAGAGAAATCAAGATTTGAACTTATTCCAAAAGTAAATACAATCAATAATTTGTTATCAAACTGGGATTATAACAAGAACCTACCCAAAACAAAAAGAGACAGAAAATGTAAGAACTCATCCTATTTAGGCATACACCACATATTTGGACACCAAAATTTATGTACTCCAACTTCATTAATAATTAATTAACATGATAATTCGTTATCAATATATGATTTTGATCACTATGATTGTATTGGGCTAGAACAAGGACCAAATCAAACCGAGAACGAGACAGAAAATGTAAGAACTCATTCCATTTAGGCAACTAACATTTGAAAATCGTTGCCTCCGTATAAGCCTAATTATAATATTTATCTGATAACCACGATGCGTTATTCATAAGTGTGCGCAAGCCTCTGAGGCGAACTCTACTGTTATGTTGCCTATGTTGTCCATGCTGCTTATAGTTGCTTTGCCTGGAATCAGTTTGAAACAAGAGCGAGTAAACCAATGCCCAGGGCTATGGTTTGTCCAAGCAGAGAAGATATTCTGGCAAGATGGGAAAATGTGTCCAGCTCGGTCAATATCGGTTCAAAAGTCATTAATTTATTCTCAAATTTTAGGAAATAATTGGATCTACAATTTGAGATCAAATTAATAGTTTTTGAACCAATATTGACCGATCTGGAGTCATTTCCCCATCTTGCCAGAATGTCTTCTTTGCTTGTACAGACTGCATCAGTTCAGGTCTTCAAAGGTTGGGCTTCGTCTTGGTGTTGGTGCGATCCAATTCTAAGGACGTCTGAAACAATTATCTTCTAGTGGCTGTTATGCCCAGGCTATCTCCTACAACTAATTTACGCGGGCGGTACCAAATCTACCGTCCAACGTACATTTGATGGACGTTTCAATATTACTTCATCGCGGATTGTTTCTGTTTTTTTCTGTTGAGTTTGGTTGATGCCTTGTAGAAGAATATATGGCTTCTCTGCTAACTTAAATCAGTTTTGGGCTTGATTTGGTTTTGTTTCAACTTTCAACTCATGCCATTCACTTACAAGTCTTGGAAGTTGGTCTTGATACACTGTTATATCAGTTTGACTTGAATATTTTAGATAGTTTTACATTCAACTTCACAGTTTTCATGATTAATATTTTCTAATTTTGTTTGCTCTCTCAGTTCAAATAGATTTCAGAGACTGTGATAATAATAATAATATTGATTGAAAAGACAAGATATTATAAAACCACATGTAGGCCTATATTAAAATAGAGATACCGGTATCGGCTGCTACACCATCATCAATCTCTGATAAACAGTTCAACCGGTATCTCAATTTTTAATAAATCTGTGGTTTTACAAGTTGTCTTTTCATTTAATAAGGATAAATACCACAATATTACCTTCACAACTACTCTCCAAGTGTGGATATCACTTGAGATGAATAAAGACATGTTTTCAGTTCCACTGAAATTGTTTCAAAAAATTCACTTTTTTGGCATCAAGGGAAGGCATTTCACTCCTGAAAAAGGATTTCATCAGCCTGCCAACAGGGGAACTAGTTCTCAATCCGACTCTCTATTTTCAAGCTTTTATTTATTAATATATTTGACAAAAATCACTACACTGAAATTATCTGTTTACCACAGTGAAATTAGTGTGTTCTACCCAGATGAGACATTCTATTCCGTAGTCTGTTTTTTTTAATTGCTTAACAAGATAGTGACTTTAAAGTCGCCATTTTGGACAAGATGGCGGATTCTACTAGGACTACGATGAAGCTCTGTGATTGGACGAGACTGCTCACTCCCACTTTCTTCCACTGGAAAAACTAGCCAATAGGAGTTGAGACAGTATCAGCCTAGAGCCTACTTGTTTAGTGTTGCCTCTTATTTATTTTCTTGATTCAGTCATTTCACATCAAAGAGTAAAACAGACTTTGAAGCCCAAAACTGTTCCTCTTAAATCTATACAAACAAAAACAAAAAGATTGTGAAAATGGCTACTCTGCAAATGAAGATCTACAGTATCGAGTATGGATGAATATTATTATTTTAAAGTTATTTTTCACAGTTATTCAGGAAGCTCAGGATTGATATTATTCGAAATTTCTATTGTATACATCCAATCCAGATAAAACATGATATTCAGTGAATTCCCTCCCCCCCCAAAAAAAAAAGAATTGAAGCCAGCAAAAATAATGCTTGGGCCATAATAATTATTTGACAACCAAATTCAAGTAATGATGGAAAAATTCTGGCGTAGCCTACCATTGCTTCTAGAATGCAAAGTTTCTTGCTATCTTATGTGGTTTGTGGAGATGGTAATAATTTAAACATAATAATAGGGCTTCATGAAATGTGTAAGGATTCGCAAAAACTACATTTGCGGATAGCTACATCCATGTCCCACATTTTTTCACATCAAAACTTCTGCAATTATAATACGTGATTCCAGTTTTATTGTCTCTGCAATAAGGAAGATAAGTTTAGTTCTTCCATGTGGTTTCCTCTCATAAAGTTTCCACAATGAAAACAGGGATTCCATTAAGTCTATCTCTATTGCTAGTCAGATTCTATCTTTGTTTCGAAAAGGGAGAAATAAGATAGAATGAAAAACGAGTTTGATAGTTGGGTTTGTGGTTTGACTTTCAATAATTGGTTTCTTTCGGATTTCTTCTCGCCAGTCTCGCTCTACAACTGTGGCATGCGAAATTATATTTTCACTCAAATTTACGACGGTTATTTATCGTCTACTTCGTTGGATGTTACATTTATCTTTATGTCCCACAGACGTGCAGACTATTTGATGTAACTTCCGACTTGACGTAACACGTAGAAGATGGGGAATACAATGTATTCTGAGTCGGAATTTACATCAAATAGAGAATAGTCTGGTTGTTAATATTGGGTAGTGTTCTTTACTGTCACAACATCTAGCAAAGTGTTACTAAAACACGGGAAAGGAATCAAAGTAGAGCCATAGAATAATAGACCTCTAAATACCACTGGTGGTTCGTACCCACGAAACAGGTGAAGTGCCCGTATTTTTTACTGTACAGCACTTCACCTGTTTCGTGTGCACGAGCCGCTAGAGCACTAAGATTCTCTTTCGTAGAGCATATTTTTTACTGGCTGCTAGATTTTCCAACCACTTTAATTATACAATCGATCACTTGCAACATTGTAGAAACATTGGGGAAAATTCAGAGCTGATGTGGCTTAAAGTAATCAACTCTCAAACGAATTTATCGCCTTGAATTGAATCTCATAATTAAACTTATTCCATCAACAACTTGTCAAATTTAAAACTTATCTATTTTTTTCTATTTCCTTTCCATAAATTTTCCTCTTATAAACGTAGATCCTTTCTAAACTGTTCTAATATAATTCTCCAGTTTCCTTTTTCGATTATATTTTTATCACATTTTTTTATTACAATTTTTTCTATTGCCTTTCTATGAATTTTCCTCTTATAATCGTAGATCCTTCCTTAACTGTTCTGATATAATTCTCCAATTTCCTTTTTCGATTACATTCCCTCATATTATTTCATCCATAATAATTTATTTATATTATAATAAATTCATCCATAATAAATAAATACATCCATAATAATAATTTATATAAGAATCATTTCATTTGTTAAATATTAGTTGCCCTGAACTTCAAAGTGAAAATTTCATCTAGGCTATCTTTGTTAATATTCTTATGGTTGGGAGACACTTATATACGGGTAGGTTCCACCTCGTCAATGTGTACTATATCTATACATTCCTGACATTATATTTTCGTTGACTCCTACCTTCACTTTGTTCACTCCTTTTTCTTTGAGATCCTTCCATCCACCTTTCCACTTATTTCCATCATCATCTTCCTTTTCTCCTTTATTTCTACTTTTTTTATCCACCAAGAATCCTTCCTTTCTCCATCATTTTTCACTGTGTACCCTCCTTTCTCTCAGACATCCTTCCATCTACCTTCACACTTATTTCCATCCCCATTCTCCTTTTATTCTTCTTTCCTACTTTTCTCTTTCCACATTTTCCAAGAATCCTTCCTTTCTCCATCTTCCTTTACAGTCTATCCTTCATTCTCTATCTTTCCATCAATTCCCACTCATTCCTATCCCCATCCTCCTTTTCTTATCCCTCCCCACTTCTCTCTTTCCACATTTTCCAAGATTCTTTCTTTTCTCCATCTTCCTTCACTGCATTTCCCCCTCCTTCTTAGACATCCTTTCATCCACCTTCTTACTCATTTCTATCATCTTCTTCCTTTTTATATTTCTCTTTCCACATTTTCCATGATCACCTCTTCCTTTTCCTCGAATCATGACCTACCATTTTGTGCATCGAAGCCTCAGTACCTTATTATTACTGTATCATTATATATAGTTAGAATACCTTGTATATAGGTACTGTATTATTAGTCTGGCCTGCTACTGAGTTCATTGAACTGCTAGAGCAATTTCCTACCAGAAACTGATCTTGCACTTGGGCTGGATACTGTAGGATATCCAATGCATTACGTAGTTATAGTTTGTTCAAACAGAGAAGACATTCTGGCAAGGTGGGAAAATGACTTCAGCTCGATCAATATTGGTTCAAAAATTAAAAATTTGATCTCAAATTGTAGATTAGAATGTTTCCTATAATTTGAGACCAAATATATAATTTTTGAACAGATATTGACTAAAGTAGAGTTTTTCCATCTAGCCAGAATGTCTTCTTTGCTTGGACAGACTTTACTCTTCAAGTGTTTGAAATAATGTGTGTAGGTGGCGTAATACCTGGTTGTCAGTTATTTTCGCTATTCATGTCATGCATTTTTCCATTTGTTTTCTCAGTGAATTCCATCATTATGGAAATCGTACAACTACTCAAACTACGTCCCTTAAAGCATTACCACTCAACTCTCATTTTACACTCAACATTCTTCACCTGAAAGAGTTTAGTCTGTACAAGCGAAGAAGACATTCTGGCAAGATGGGAATATGACTCCAGCTCGGTCAATCCCAGTTCAAAAATCATAAATTTGGTTTCAAATTGAAGGAAACATTCTGATCTACAATTTGAGAAAAAATTTATAATTTTTAAGCCAATATTGATCAAGCTGGAATCATTTTACCATCTTGCCAGAATGTCTTCTTTGTTGTACAGACCGATAATCCTTGCAGAGCGTAAGTAAGTAATGATGATGGATATCCATCCCAGCACGTGTTTCTTGTTTGATAAGAAAAGACCTGTCTGTCTGTTACTTAAATAGGTGCAGCTAGAATACTAGTTTAGATCTAGCCTGTGGCGGTCGAAAGGTTATCTAGGAAAATTTTAGGGTAGCGAGCTTTACCAGAAAATACCACTTTAAAAATGCATCTACTAGTTTAGAAAACATCCTTAACCAGAGGGATGCATACATATGGAAAAGATTAGACTTGAAACACTCCTTTGTGGAACTTGAAGTCTATTATCAACTTGTTACCAAAAATACTCGGGAAGCTTGATAAAGACTACATTTTGGTTGATAATGATTTAGTATTAAGACCTTTGTTCTGTACAGTTTTGGAAATAGTCATCAAGGTATCTAATTCAAAACTGGAAGAGAACCAATCCATATAACTTATCCCTCATCAGAACCCCAAAAAAATGTTTAATTACAAATTAAAAGTAAAAATAGATCTATATCTATTATAATAACTATCTTAATGTAGTCTTTATCTTAAATTTTTACAAATTAAAAGTAAAAATAGATAGATTGTAGGGGATTTTAAAGTTAATAATGGCTTGATACAATTCTTACCCTCTTTCAACTGGTTTGGTTTGATTTCTGAGGGGATGTCCACATGTGCTCCTAGGCTTGTTCGTGGGCAATGAGAGGGATGACAATAAGAGATGACGACTACTTTTTAGGACCGACGGCTTATTGTCTCCTGCGAAAAATCTAGAAAATCGTAAAAATAAGATCTTCCACTTTATGGTAATCTTAAATCATCATAAAGATTTTTGGTAAGAATGTTTTCCATAAAAGAAGATAGATGTAAGAGATTTTCTTCTCAATTCTTGCTTTATTATCAATGTTATCTCTGTATCCATCTTACTGAAATATTAAAATATTACAGTTATTTTCGTGTAAGTGGTACAGACACTGTCAGACTGGCCACGGTTGCCAGTCCAAAGGATTTATAGAGTTTTTTCTTACAACCAGCTTTTAAGCTCCAAAGACTGGTTTCATGTGTTATAACTTCTAACGCAGTACTTGATATAATGAATCAAGAATGAAGAAAGATGCATGAGGCTGAGATGAGAAAGAAGAGAATACTAATTAAAGGTGAGAAAGAACATGTCAAATATTTTCAGACTATTTCTTCTTTGCCTCGTTATCTTTCTCGAGAGCGCTAGATTCTTAATTTCCTCATCAGTTATCAACGGAAGATTACTTAAATGAACAATTCAAATTCCAAACAAAACATAATTTATGTTGGAATCTTTATTTATTTCTTCAAGGAAGAAGCCCTGTCCACACCAACGTGGTTCGTTGAGTCCATTGTTTAGTTTTCATTGGTTGGAAACCTAGACATTGAGTCCAAACAGTCTTCTAATCACAATTTTGATAAATATTCTTAAAATGTTATGTTCCATTCACTATCACATTACCACAAATTTCTTCTTTTCAAATCTAGTTCAATAGAGATCATTATGGACAATAATTAAAACATTAAACGACATTTGCATGTGCTTTACACTTAAAATCTCCAGTAATTGTAAAATATTGATGTCTTAAAGAATCTATGAGTACAAAGATACCTTCATGTAGTACAAATCGAAGGAAAGAAGATGATAAAAGGGAAATGAAAGGAGTACAAAGGAAAGTTTCTATAATTCCAAATATTATTGATCTTCCTCTTCGTTGATTCAGAGTAATTGGATGGGACAGTGAAGTTGAAAGTAGAATTTGGTAGTAGAGTGAAAATGGTAGTTGATTTTTTAAGACAAAAACATTCTACAATAGATGTTTCGAATACTGGAAATTGAGGAGAGAATATCAAAATTTCATGAACCTCTTCTTATCTGCTCTTATTCATCAACAATCATGTATAAACAATGTGAATACTGTAAAAGACATTTCCAAAAATACAAGACAAAATATTCTTAGGGATAATAATATTATGTTACCAATGGTTGTGAGTAGTTCTCTGCAATTGAATTAGAGAACTCTATTTCTATTTCCAATGAGAATAGAAGTTTTCGAAGGTATTCTAGAAACTTCCAGTTTGATGTTGGTTGAGCAATAAACATGCGACTTTAAATTTTGGCTCGACTCTCTCCAAATTCTTGTCGCAATAATAGCTTCTAATGTGTTTTATCGCAGTGTTATTGCTCACACGGGTGAGATTCATTCTTTAAATACAAGAGAAAACTCCCAGTCTGTTGTGGAAAAAGTTATAAAGTCAGCTTTAAAATCAGTATAGACCTACAGCACTCTGACATAAAATCTCTATTTATTAGGGGTTGTATTGTTGTAGCTGCTGGCTCCAGAGTGTGGTTCATATTGTAAATTGTGGAGTCTCCAGAAAAAGGGGTCCAAATTACTATGACCTTCATGGATTTGACAGAGAACTGCTATTATAAATATCTTGATTTTAATCTTATTCACTTTGTTGCTTACCATTCATTGTATGCAGCTTTCATGTTTAATGAGCTTTAAGTCGGATTGATATTCCAGTGAAATCACCCTGAAACATTTTTGATTCACTCCTACTGTTGGTTTGTATTGTAGGCTTAGGCTATTAGGATTATATTGTTTATAGTTTTGAAATTTTTCTATTTTAAGACATGGGGGGAAAAATACTATATTTTGTAATAGGAAACAATATATTAGAGCAACAAGGAGGGAGCCTGTATCTCGTAGATTCAGATTAAATAACTTTATTGTTGAAGATTACAATATCGGTTCAAATCCTATGTTAAGAGATTGAAAAATGAAACTAATTACAGTACACATAACAGTTCGCTTGAGTTGACTAAGTATAGACTAAGGAAACTTGTAAAATGACTTAGATATGAGAGTTAATAGACTAACGGTAATATTAATTTCTTCTGTATCTAGAATGAATGGCAGAGTTATGTCTATTATGCTACATAATGGCACTGTAAATGTCCATTTTTGGAGAGGGATTTCAAAGATAAGAGACAAAGAGAAACATTAACTTATTTCTTAATTGTCATTCTTCTCATTACCCATTCACAATTTTTTAATGCTGATGTGGAAATCAGCACAGGAAAAAATTGGTGAAAAAGTCAGTTTGGTTTAAACTGTAATAATTTTGTTGATAAACCCTTAGCTAATCATCAGAATAAAAAAGCTTCCAGAAGTAAGGTTCAAGAGATCAAACTACAAACAAAAATAGTTTGAAGTGCTCCGCTACAAGCCAATCGTCACGTAGCACATAAAACCAAACTTCTTGTAATTTCGAAATCTTGTTTCTTCTAGAATTTTCTTTCATCTACTAGTAAAAAATCTAATCAGCTTCATTTTCTTTGAGATAATAATTATATTTTCATCGTTTCCAATTGATATATCACAGTATGTTGTAACTCGAGGCTATAATTCATTTTTGATGAGTCTACTGTTTGAAATCCTGTCCAATCAAGTGGATGAAAAATGGTTCCATGCACGAAACTCACTGATTCCAATTAAAGCAGACGTCTGCCTCTGACTTTCAACTCCCAGATTGTGTTTGTTGTTTTCCAACTAATCTTTAAGAATGTTCAATTAAATCTGCCTTTGTTATTTGCATAAATTTTGTGTTTCAAAAGATTTTACAAACTGTTGAATTTGAACTTCATCCACTTATCTAGCTACTAGTGATTATAAACCAATTAAACCCAAATTAGTAGGTCTTTGATTCAATCTGCATGTTTTTGTTGTTTTTTTTCACTTGGAGGACTTTGATTGAAGTTGGATCTATAAAAAATTTAATGAATTGCAGAAGAGAATTAAACTAGCAAGCATCAAGTTGAATTCAGAGACTAAGTTAACTTGGACTTTTCGAAGTAGACTTGTAGTATATTTTGGAAAAGTCTTTTCTTCCATACTCTGTTCAGAGATCAAAGGAACTGTTTGAATAATTCTTTATTCTTTCTTTACAATTGCGACTTGGTTTCCAAGTATTTCAAGCAAAGGATGAATGAGTGATGATGAATGATGATGAAGAAGGTTTAAGATGTAGGTTATATGTCTATCCACAATGTCCACTTTCACTATACTCACAAATTTCAACTCTCAAGAATAACTTGGGAATTTTATGTCAATCCGTTACAATAATAATTGTAATTTCTCCAAGTTCCCACTTGTTTTAATACAACTTACCGTACTGTTTTCATTGTTCAAGTGTTTGTCAACTCCTGTATTTAGTTCCAGCAGAAAATTCTCTGTAGAGAAGAGAACAATAGGATTGTTTACTTCACTAAATAATAAGACTGTCTACTTAGTCATTTTAATCTCGATTTCATTACTGAATGCATTTTATTCACGAGACAACAATATCAATAAAAAATTGTTGATTGAACTATAAAATGATGAAATTATAATAAAACTATACAATAATAAAAATAATAATACTTGAACAATAGCCAGAGCCCAGAGGTTTCACAAACTTAGCTACTTTACTCAAAAAATTTTTTGTGTATTTTTGCAGAAATAAATTATTGAAGATGTCAGTACCCATGATAATTGGAACTGGAGTTGTGAAAGTTGGGTAAAACTCTTACTGACTTGGTATTGATGTTATTTTAGAAACAGACCTGACCAAGTGTCCAGTGTCCATATTAGCTTATTAGTAATTGTTGGAAAATCCTAAATATTCTCGTCTTAGAATAATTATCATAACTATCATGCTAATTATTCAATTAGTGGAATAATTTTTCAATTATTTGCACGACATGTTTACAAACGAGGAAAAGTTGTCCACTGAACAAGATAATAATTACCATAAATTCAGCTAGTTATTTTGTCAAGTTAACCAGTAATCCTTGAGTGGGAAAAGGAGTAGATGAGCCAATTACATATATTAAAATATTATACTAATGAACGTCATTTTTAAGAGAAAATGAGTCCCTTGAGCTGTGCGTTTCGATGAAAATAACTTATAAAAAAATCAGTCAATACTGTACTTATTATCAGTTTAACATCTCTTTATGAAAAAAATTTATTGATCAACTCTTCAATTTACCAAAGCTTTGAAAGTATTTCATATTGTTCTTATCTATTTGAGTATCCAAAGGCTTAGATTAACACAAATATATTATAATTATACAATAATATTCAAAATGTGTTATTGAATGTTATATTTATTGCAGTGCTTTTGAACTGCCTTCATATCAGTGGTATAGACTGTTCGAGCAAAGACAACTGGCAAGATGGGAGAATGACTCCAGCTCGGTCAATATTGGTTCAAAAATTATAAATTTGGTCTCAAATTTTAGGAAACATTCTTCTCTGAATTTATAATTTTTTAATCAATATTGACCGAGCTGGAGTCATTTTCCTATCTTGCCAGAATGTCTTCTTTGCTGAACAGACTATAGTAGAAGTCAACACTCTTCCTTATAACAATAATAATGATAATAATAATATAAATTATTGATAATAATTTTGAATCAGTTTTTCAATTGATAGCTGTAACTTGATTTGATCCTCAAATTTTGTTTGAAATGACTTATTACATACATTAGAGACCCAGGGCTATCGCCTGGTTTTTTGGCGCACTGTGCGTCTGTGCAAGATTTTGGCAGGCGATTTATTCTATTAGTTTGCTTGAAAGCACATAAGAGAGGGAATAATAAATTTTTCACAGAAAAAATATTGGGTATCATCAAATTTATCATAAATATTTTTATTTTTTTCACTGGAAATAAAGATGGTTTAACAAAAAATCGGAAACTCTATAACAAGCAAATTGAAGATTTCAGCCATTTTAACTGGTCTACCCAACTTTTTTTGAATAACATTCAAAATATTTCCAAATTCAGCCAGCAGATGGCAGTAGCAATAAGGTGACTTGCTTCGACTCCCATTGGACACGCCTCCAAGCTCCACCCACGATCAAAAGGGCCGAAAAATCGATTAGAAAAGTTTCCAAATTCAACCAGTAGATGGTAGCAGTTGACGGGTGGTGTTTCAGTTTTTACTTGGACACGCCTTCATGCCCCGCCTGCTCTTTTCTTATTGGTTGACAGTGTTTCATGAGTTCTGTCTTAGAAGATGGCTGCTAGCAAGAAAATGATGGATGGTGTATCATACACAAAAAATTATGCTCATTTACTATTTACGATATTGTGCTAATTATTAATATTTATGTATTCAGGCTGGTTAGATTCTATCAAGTTAGTATTTGAAGAATTTTTTTATAGATTTAGACTCAGTTTTACTTTCATCATGTAACTTGGCCAGTACTAGACTGCAATAGTTTTATGCTGTATGGAATGAGATGAAAATATGATTTTGCACTCCCATCTTACACTCATTAATTCTATTTTTTATACAATGAATATAATGAAATTGAACTCAAACTATCCATGATCTAATACCGACCTATTGCCAGAAAAAAAGTTTGAAAAACTACAACAATCCGGTAAAAATGTTAGGGAGGAGTTTTTATCAGAAACTGGCTTGTGATTGGTCGATAGAGTGTAAGGTGGTTGTCAGCTAACAATGGAGTTAAATTTAAGAGGAGCGTTTCTTGGCTTGTTTTATACATTGATCGTGGTTTTTCAATTGATCAATTCATCATGATCCATGAGTTTATGCAGAGGAAATAATTTCTTGTGGATTCAAGTTGTTGGTAAAATAAGTTTTTCATCAAATAGTAAAAAAATTATTGTAATAGCCAAATTGTAATTTTTTAAAATTCCCGTTTCGCATCAGCCGCCGCCGCGCCCCCTTGGCCATGGCGCCCTGTGCGATCGCACACTCCGCACACCCCACGCGAAAACCCTGATTGGAGTAGATTAATGAGAGTTGGAAGAAGAAATAAGGGAGGATGTCGAGTTCCAGTAGGCATGGCTGTTTTTCACCTCAAGCTAAAATGCTTATGTGGGCATCATCTGCAATAAAAAATTAGTATTTCCATTGAATCATTGAAAGCTATCGTGATACTGTTAAACCAATGATACTGCTACTGGTTCTATTGGATGTTTATCATAAAAGATGACTTTTTGAAATATGATATAGGAAGTATGCGTCATAATGTGAAATTTGACACGGCATAACCAGAAGCGGTTATCATATCAAATGGCAGATACCGATACGGGTCACATTCATTCTCATAGAAAATTTTTGAAAATTAATATCCACCAGCGTCAAGTTCGTAATAGACTTGAATAAATAATTTCCATCATTACAAATCTCTGTCATCACAAGTGAAAGATAAAATCATACTTAAATCTTGAAATAATTGCTCGAAACTTCATCGTCTCAGCTCCTGCTTGAATATGATTATGCTCTGAAGAAAATTAAATGCTAATGCAAATAAAAATTTATATTTATCACGAATGATATTTATCGAAACTAATATGACTCTCCAATATTTTTATGTAGGTTTGAAAGCAATAATCTATGTTATGAGGTACTTTCAGATCGGTTCATTAATACATTTCTATTTGTCTATGATGATGATTTACCTGATGAATTTATAAATGATATTCTTATTAGCTCTATCTGAGACAAATAATGTTGATTTAATCTCTATTTTTTAACAAGCAGTCTTTTATAATACAATTTAATGATGTTTCAATTTGAAATTCGTGATTAGAAAGTTATTTTTGTAATTCACAAATTGTGGTTTGGATCTACGGGTGTCTGAAACAATGATTTCGTACAAAAAGTAATTACATTAATTTGTAAGATTTTATTATATTTGATTACAGTACCGGTAACCAAGTATTTTTTACAATGCGATCAAAGTTAGATTTATTATTTTCCCACATCACAAAATAGATGGCCAATTTAATTCATCAAAAAATGTCCTTAAGGCACATGTCCTGTAAGGATAATTTGGTTGAGAATTGATCAACTATTTATAATCTTAGCTGTCAATTTGCTATGGAACAATAGTTACTGTTCTTAAAAATTCACTAATGCTTCACGCACTCGAAATTCGAAGTTGATTTATACTTTGAAAAGTTGAAAAGCTATTCAAATTCAATTTATATTAATTTTTTTGTTTTTTGAGCCCGCCGTCATATTTAAATATACGACTTGAGGAAATCTATATTCTGGTAAAAACCATATACATTTTTTTAAACTTTGAACTTTTTTGAAGACTTCCAGACAGTATACGAAGTTCATAGAGATGAAATGCAAATGAATCTTGTACACATTACCTCACAAGACCATAAATTCACTGTGTTGATATTATTGAGTCAATATTGTCTTTCACGATAGAACCAAGCTGCTGCTTCTGTTCTGTCGGCCCAAGCTCCTCAATTGTAAAGAGAGGAAATTCTTGTTTGTATTCTGGAAACATGTGGCTTCAGCTTTCTCAGCCATCTTGTTTTTGTGTAAGAACAGTAGTTCAAAAGAGCTGCTTCATTGTAGTCTTTCCAAGCGAAGAAGACATTATGGCAAGATGGTAAAATAACTTCATCTCAATAAATATTGGTTAAAAAATGATAAGTTTAGTCTCACATTATAGAGCAGAAATTTTTCTACAATTTGAGACCAACTTTATAATTTTTGAAAAAATATTGACCGAGCTGGAGTCATTTTCCCATCTTGTCAGAATGTCTTCTTTGCTTGGACAGACTATAGGAAGTGATGATTTTTCTATTGTTTATTTCTCTCACGTTCTATCCTTATTCAAATATTTGTTCTACTATGTTTGTGTGCGTACCACATGCACAGAAGCACTTTTCAGAAAAATTATTTCTCCTTTTCTTATTTTCCCACAGAAACTGTTATCTTCTTCTCAAATGTCATACACTCTTGATTCTTCTACTTATTTTTCATCTTGTCCAAAGTTGGTGTTTCCGATCTTTACTTGACAGAAAAGTATTCACTGTAGACTGTCGTGTTTTATATGGGTTTCTCTCTATCCTAGAAGTATAATTCTTTCCTGGCTTTTTGATCAAAACCTCTCATTGCGACTCTGAACCCTGATCTACATTACAGAATGTCAATTTTTTTCAAAAACCTCCTCAAAGGATGAAATATATCTATAATTATTTACGCTAATTGTTCTTTTTAGCATACTACTTGAATTATTTCTTAAAACATGAGAAAATATGATTTGGAATAATGTGATTGGTTTTACCTTCAGACCATTCAATTATATATGAACCGTTTAATGGACTAGTGATGAGTATCCAATAGTATACTGTATTGTAGTTTGTTTTAAATGTTAATCTCAGCACCCTTCTTCAATTATTTTTATTCATTTTTGTATTGTTTACTCTGGTTAATGAATAAGTCAATGTCTGTCTTTCATAAGCACTACTTAATTCTAGCTTAATTCTACTTAATTATTCAGTAACTTACAACACTTGAAATACGTGTGGATTTAGGTTTTTCCCAATGAAATCCTTATAATAATACCTATTTTGAATAGGGTTTCCCCACTTATATCAAATCAATGCAGTCTACTTTACTTATCCTATATCATTGATCATGTTTAGAACTTATTTGTGAAAAAATTTGAAAATTCAAAATCTTTCACATTTGGATTTTGTTGGAAAATATGTGATAATTATGAAGTAACCTGACTTTTGTCTGTCTTTGCATTATACATTGTAAGGGAGAGTTTTGGGATTTGTCTGTTGTACTCTTGCATGTATGATTACCCAGACTGGGTAACCCACTAAATATTATTATTAGGCCTATTATCTTCATGAAATAATTAACAAACCTTGAATAAGTGCTCATGGCAACTCAGTTCCTCAAGTTCCTTACTACTCTCAGAAAGAGTAATAATGACTGTAGTACCGGGCTTAAAAGAGCCTACATGATAAGAGATGTTCCCAATAGCAGTTACAACTAAGCTAACGCAATTTGAAGCATGCAACTGCTCTCAGTCTGACAAGGTCAGAACTATTTAGGCGGAGATTCACCTTGAGCCCCGGTGAAACACTATTATATCTATGTATATGTTGTCTGTCCAAGCAAAGAAGACATTCTGGCAAGATGGGGAATTAACTCTAGTTTGGTCAATATAAGTTAAAAAAATTATAAATTTAGTTTCAAATTGTAGAGAATATTGTTTTCTACAATTTGAGACCAAATTTATAATTTTTGAACCAATTTAAAACGAGCTGGAGTCATTCTCCCATCTTGCCAGAATGTCTTCTCTGCTTGTACTGACTATATCACTATATATGTCAAGGCGTGAACATTTTACTACCGATCTGACAATTTTCCTCAGGTTTATGATCTTGTCAACCGATCACATCAATCGATATTGGTTCGGATGTCATTCGATCCTCGACTATCGTTTCAATAATCGCTTAGTTGAAAGAATCTGACCGGTTTCGGGTAGTGGTGATATTCACCCTACAATATGTTCTTCTTATGCCAGTTCCAAAAAACTTGATCGTACATTCCTTAGTCAAGGAATCATGCAGGGAAAGTTCTTACCATAAGTTATTTCTTCAACTATTTTTGTAAGAATTCAGTCGAGGAAATTCCTCAACTTACCCAAGGAAAGATGCTTTGGAAGTTCTCCTTATTCCACTGTACTCCTCATATATTTTTGAATTCTTATGATTTTTTAATTTTTTTATAATTCTCATGACTACATTTCTATATTTAAAATATATAATTTCTTTTATATCCTTATGGTTTCTGGGACTCAATATTTTATTTTGAGGTAGAATTAGTTCACAACAATTATGTTATGATTTGTGTAGCCTAATCATGTCAATAAATAAATAAATAAATAGTAGATAAATAAAAATTATTTGGAATGCCACTTTTTCATCTGCATTAAAAAATGTGTGTAGATGGTTCGGTTTCCTTTTAAGAGATGAATGAAATATACACACATGATTATATACATATAGAATGGAAAAAAGAAACAATAATATTCATTCAATAATTATTTCGAGTTTATAGATATCGAATAGCAATTTGATATGTATCAGAATCGAATCTATCGATCGATAGATATAGATATAGAAAGAATACGTTTGAATTGAAAATAGACCACGAATAAGAACTCTCATGGGTCATGATCAGAAAACTTATCTATTGAAGGGAAATTATTTTATAGGTAGTTGATCAAAGGGATAAGTTGAAATTGAAATTGGAAATATCACAAGATTGAGAACTCTCATGAACTTGTTGAGTAGTTGTGAAGGTGATTTTTTGGTATTTATCCATATCAAATGAAACGATAAGATAAAATGAAAGATATCGTCAAACCACAGATTACTGGCGGCTCGTACCCACAAAACAGGTGAAGTGCCCGTATCTTTTACCGTGCAGCACTTCACTTGTTTCGTGGGCACGAGCCGCCAGTGCCACAGATTTAGTTCAAATCTGATTAAAATAAATCTGTGATTAGAAAAAATCTTGTCTTTCCATTGGTTTAATTCTTATCATGAGCATTCAACTTGGAATTTAGTAGAAGATTCAGAATAAATAATTCCTTCACTACACCATTATCAATCTCTGGAGTTTATCAGTAATCAGTAATTGATAATGGTGAAACAACCGAAACCGCTATCTAGATTTTTTATAGTTTGACAATATCTTGTCTTCTTATTTAATACTCTCATGTACATTCAACTTGAAAGATTTAGACTACATAATTTTAAAACTTTTCTTTCCCCTAGTGAAACAAACAAAAAGACTTGAGCTTGAACTCCTGTTCCCTGGGTAAAACAAATACCAGACACAAAGTAAAAGGTTCTGTGTTGAAGGGATGAATGATCAGACCTACCGGCTAGAACATCTATTAGCTCTTAGTAATGTAAATCCGAGGCGTGAAAAAATATGTTCTTGTGATCACCTTTATTAATTCCGTTTGATATTTATAGTTAGATTATCAGTACATGCTGCCTCTTCCCCCCCCCCCTCTTTACCTCTCTGGTTAGTGATAAGCATCCTGTTGTTCAGTGATGGCTGAGCATTTTGTTTTCCTACGGCCTACACCCTCGAAATCTTTTCTAAATTATTACCAAAAGCCCGCCTCAAGCCACTGACTACCAGTTCCATTTTAATTTCTAACCGCTACAGTCTGTCCAAGCAAAGAAGACATTCTGGCAACATGGGAAAATGAGTTTAGCTCGATCAATATTGGTTCAAAAATTATAAATTTGATTACAAATTGTAGAAAACATTCTGATCTACAATTTGAGACAAAATTTATAATTTTTGAACTAATATTCACCGAGCTGGAGTCATTTCCCATCTTGTCAGAATGTCTTCTTTGCTTGGACAGACTGTATTAATTCTCTCCCCTGCTCAGGTTGTAACTCAGGCCCACAAAAGAGGCTGGGCTACATTTTTCCCTCCACTGAGGAATGTTGAGCTGTCGTTCAATTTACGATTAAAAATCGTCTCTACCAATGTCTGTCTGGTTCTGTTTTGTTTCAAGGTTTGGAAATTTGTCGCCTAGCTAATAGTATAGGTAGACAGTGGAAGAATCGTTTGTTTCGCTGTTGACAGGTTATCAGTTGTGCCTCGCCCTGTCTCTCTTTTAGGAGGTTACTAGGACTTGAATAATATTTAAGCTATTGATAATGGTATTGTGCTGTGTTATACACTGGAATGACATTATCATTGGTCGGAAGTGCTTTCACTTCTGACATTAAATTCATAAATTTACATCTAAATTGAATTCATTAATTTGAATTGGGATTAAATTTATAATCAATGAATAATAATAAATTACTAAATCAAATTCAGTTGATTAAGTACTAAAAGTTCTAAATTAAACTCAACAATAGAAATATGAATGAACGTTGTGATATCAATTAATAATGAATAAATAAAGTATGAGAGAAAAAATTAGGTTTGATTTCTATTGGTGATGAGGCCCTTATGAATGGTTTCACCTCGACAATCTTTGGTTGAATACTGGTCACCTTCCCAAGAAGTATTCATAGTGTTCGAGACTATATAAACCTCATGATCACCAAGCAACCTCCCTCACCTAGAGAACAATCCACTGTATTGTATAAGTTAAAATCAGCATTCTTATGAATTGAGTCCTATCAAGATAGATGAGCATTGAAAGCTTTTCTCCAAATATTTGAATACGGTTTATATAAATAGATACCTAAAATAGGCCTCGGAGAATGATGGAATGAAATAGGTGTAGTTTTGAGGCCAATGACTCTGATAAGACTCGAACATTTACGAAATCAATGACTAGGACAAAGTCCATTCTCTGCATTTTGTGACAAAAGTGTAATCAAATTTCGACAAGCTGAACTGGTTTTAACAGTAAAATGGGAATACAAATGAAAGTTGAGAATTGAATAGTGTAATAATGAAATTTCATATCACTTTCCTGTTACAACATTGCATCGAATTCTATCAAGTTCCAATGAATTTCTTCCAAATGACATTCATTCTAAAAACGACAACGTTATTTGATTGGCATAGTAGAAGATATATGAAGACAAAATTTCCATTCTTGATTGATAATATCTATGATAACATTACGTAATATCTTGTGCAAGATATTTTACTATTCGCTTGCAAAAGTCCGCAATAGAGCTCAAAGTACATAAAGTTTGCACTTTACTTTAATTATTCATGTCCTGTTTTTTGTAGTTCCTACAAAATTTTTGAACTTTTCCACTGATACGTCCCATGTCAATTATGTAAAGTTCCTAGAAAATTTTATAATTTTTGAACTTTTCCTCTGATACGTCCCATGTCAATTATGTAAAGTTGTTATATCCAGTATATTAAATTTTAAAATACGAAATTATTACAAATTTGATAATAACAACTAATAAATAGCTCGTCTATCAAACGTTAGTTAGTGAATCATTAATTTTGACTGTAGCTTTACTTCCCTTAAAAGTTGAAGTTTAAAAATACTAATAATATTATGCACTATGCTAATAATATTATAAACTATACACTGTACAAATGTATTATCAAGCTACATTCCACCTCTTATAACAATTATTAGAGCAATATTCCCAGCAGAAAAGTGCTGGAATTTTCCATATGCATTGTGTCAATGCCATTCGACTAGTTTGTCATGAACTGTAATCCAGGAATTCTGACTACATCGTGACGTAATTCGATTCTGTTGGAAATATGACACACTCCTTGTTGAGGCTGATTGATCCATTTACAATCATGAAAACAATTGAAAATCGAACCCAAGAATTAACATACTATTTAACTCCAGGATCACGTATAAAAGTATGCTATTCTTTAAGCTATTCTTTAAGCTTAAGCTTCCTCAATGCTTTGCAACTAGCACTCATCAATTATTTAAATGTAAATCAATTGTAGTTGAATATAAATAAATGATGTATCATAAATCATTATGTTGAACATAATTATTATCTGTTTCATAGCTGACGCAAAAAATAAAAGTGGTTGGCCTATTCTCACAAATCTATTCTGAGTTTCTACCAAAACTGCCTGTAGTTTCTCAAAATACCATTTCGAGTTGTCCATTTATGCAAATGGTCATTTATCGCCTTCAATTCCCACAATACTATTTTATTTTGAATATCTTCAAACGTGAATGCATCCGTGGGACGTCCAGTTGAAGGAATTTTACTATTCTCACAACTCTATTCTGAGCAATCGTGAGCGTAGTTTCTCAAAATACAATTTCGAGTTGAACTTCTATACATATGGTCATTCATCCGCCTTCAATTCTCACAATACTATTCCATTTTGAGCATCTTCAAACTTCAAACGTGAATGCATCTGGCCTATCTCATAATCCTATCCTTTATCTGGTCTATTTTCACAACTCTTGGTGAATGCATGGTTTGGTTTTTGGTTTGGTGAATGCATCTGGACATGGGACATCTGTGGACTGTGGAAGAAAGTTCATTGGTCGGCGATCTCTCACGACACCCCACAAGGACATAGATTCTATTCATGGCGACATTTTTTATGCAGATGTCGATCGCTTTGTTGTCATCTGTTTCAGACGTCGGTCGCTTATTTGCGCGCCACAATGGCTACTGTTGAAAAAGATTGACGCGTTGCGAGCATGTTTTCCTCCATCTTTTGTCATGTGACGAAGGCTTTGTCTTTTTTCTCTTGTCGACAAATCCGTCAATGTCTGTTTTCAAACTTGGTCGTTATTTTGTGCTGCAATGCATGCAGTATATAGTCGAGAATAAGCTTACTTTGAACCTCATAGCACTGGCGGCTCGTAAACACGAAACAGGTGAAGTTCCCGTATCTTTTACTGTACAGCACTTCACATGTTTCATGTGCACAAGGCACAAGCCGCCAGTGCTGCAAAGCTAGTGTCGGAGGCTTTGTCTTTTTTTGTCTTCTCAACAAATCCATCAATTCTTATTTCCATACTTGGTCGATGTTTTGTGCTGCAATGCACGCTGCATGAGTCTGAGAATAAGCTACTTTGAGCTTATAAGCATGCTGCATATGCTTGAATTGCACACAAAAATCGAGCAAATGTGAATGAGGAATGTTGTTTGTTCTCTAATTTTTCTTGAGTGCTGAGGAATTCGATTGTATGAGCAATGAAAATAAGAAGAGTAGGTGTAGGCTACATGGATTTGCAACTTTTTCTGCCAAAATCATTTAAATAAATTGCTGCAGAAAATATAAAAAAACCTTTTCATTTACGATCAAAAATTTGAATTCTTTCCGATTGAATAATAATGAAACTTGAGGTTTAAAATACAAACTGAAGAATAAATTAAGTGAATTGAAGAATAATTGATCATCTGAAGAATCAATCAATATCTAAGTGACTGTTTGATTGACAGTATTTTGAAGAAAATGTGCTGTCTTTCCATCAACAACAACAGAAAATTTAATAGCATTTTTGAAGGTCAACTTGAAATGCATGATTAAAGCCAAGCCCTTGTGCAATATGGTGTCTCTTTTTATTTGCAATGCAGTTGGCAATTGCCAGATAACAATTATTGAAATAACCTTTCCTTAACCTCTCGAATACGAGTTTCGTAATTCATAATTTGACATAATGGAGGTCACTCAGTATCCCAGAAATTAGTATTTCAACGTAAAGTTCTCTATCTCTAAAAAATCAGATTGTATACGTGAATGTACATGAATTGCAATTGTTCTATTAATTATCTAAATCATAATAGATATTGATACTAGGATAGAAAAGTACATAATTAACTCTAACTATGATGCTATGAATACATGATGAATCATTGCGAAATTTCTTATAAATTGGGCCTACTACAGATTGATTTAATAAATTTGATTAGTCCTCAAATAGTAAGTTTGATAGTGTTTAGAAACAGAAGTATCCAATATTCAAATTTTACGTACCAAAATAAGTCAATTCATCTATAAAATACAGTACTCTCTCTCTTTGAACATTCTATTAAAGGTTATCATTGAAATTAAGAACGTTCAATGATTATTACTAAAATTTATATCAATCGGGTGCTTCTTTTTAAATTGTCTCGCGTAACAATATTCATTTTCAATGATCTTAAAAGCATCTTCCTCAACTTATTTCCTGCTAATGAAATGTCCTTTGATATGGGTTACATGGAGCTTATTGCTTATGAGCTTATAATAGTAGAGAGAGTTGATTCTGTATATGAAAATCAAAATATATATTTTTTCATCTATCAACACAATTGGTATTGGCCCTAGACAAAAAGGAAATCTACTAATCTAGTACAGAGAGGCACTAAAATAAACATTCGACATGATTGCGAGAAGCTTAATCTCTTGATAACTCTCAACAATTCTCAAGACATTATAAAGATGCTCACTGTTTTTAGAAATTTGTAGGTATGGTCCTACAATGATTTGAAAAAACACAGCACATTATGTGTCATTGAGAATGGGAAATCTGGAACAGGACTAGATGATTCCATCTTTAATTATTTTCATTTTTCTCAGAGCTCATTGATTCACACGAGATGTAACTAGTTGATAATACAAGACCTGCATTATTTGTTTCTTTTTCTCCAATTATAATCTTCTATGCTTTTGTTGAAAGGAAATAAAGTTCACTATTATTATCAATGCTTTTCCCAGCTCCATGAAGTATACCAGTGAAGCACTTGGATTGTGTGGAAAAAACAAGTACTCAACATCATGTATCCCACGACTTTCTAGTGTCTGGTTTATCTGGGTCGTCTGCTGGTTTCCTTCTGCCCTTCCCGTCAGATTGTTCAACCGCCATGACACTTCAGTCTACACAGTTTACGCCGACGTTACGACTGCACTCTGCGGCAATTACGCGGTAATCGTTCCGTTCGGTTCGGCGTCTGTACACTTTTCAAGCTCATTAATTTATGTTCCAGAACATTAGCTTATCGGGAAGAAATAAGGGGACGGTCCAATTAGCATCTTGGTACGTTGCTTAGTCGGCCATTAACCGATTCTTCTCCCGAGCAATTAACGTTTATAACGGTAATGTGCAACAGCACTCAAGGCAACTTTCGACAGACGACGAAAATAATCATCGACTGTTTTCCGTTGAATGAAAGTTTGACGAGTAGGCCTACAATATTGTGGAAATATATTGTCTTCCGCTGGAAAAATTCCCAGGACATTGGGTTTTCACTTCCTACTTTCATTGAGTCCTTCAGAAGAGTGGACCTCCAATTTTAATAATTAAAACTCAACTATTGAGTTTTCTGAACTTGTCCCTACTTCTCTGCGACTTCCCATTTATGTTATTTCATATCCATAGAACACAGTGATGAAATGTTCTGATCCCTTCAATATCGTTATGAAATACTACTGTAGCCTATGTAGGCTACATAGTTTGTCATTGATATTGATTGATATCTATCTTCATAATTATTTTCCGACTAAAATCGAAGTAATCGGGAACAAACGTTTAATACAGAACTAAAATTGAACTGGAACTGAACGAAACCTTTACTTTTTCAACTTTAATTAATGAGACATTCAAATTTGTTTCAGTTGTCTTGAAAACACTGCCCTATATTTTCATTCATCAACTACATATTCCATTCCCATCAATCCTCTGACTTCTTAATTTAAATATCTTCAGATCCATATTTATTGAATTTAGATAAATTATTAATTAGAAGACGACCTGCATGTTGAAAAAACAATGACAAATTACCCATCGAAACATCACATCTGCTCTTTGAATGGAAAATTCATCATGTAGACAAATAATTCATCGTGTAGAAATTCACTGGTATTTGAAATTCACAGGTATTTCAAATATTATATGCCTGAATTAAAGATCAGGCATGAAATATTTTTTTCCAATGTTATTCAACAGTAAAAATTCTACAGCGTTCACCGCAATAAATAATTTAAAAAGTACACCAGTGAAAAGTCCTCAGCAAAAGCAAAGGACTTTGACTTTGGTAAATAGCAAATACCAGTAAGCAAACTACCGCAATAATACAGAAATAATAATTTTTCATGAATAAAGTCTCTGTCAACTTCAATAAAGTATTATTAATGTATAATATTTGCACAAAAGGAAGCCAGCATACAACTATAACCATGATTATATTACTATATCCTGATTGATTATAGTTCTATGGAAACCAGTGTGACTTTCATTTCCTAAACAAGTGTTTTGAAAAATAAATGGCTTTCCATAGTTGACGTCAAAATCCCCCTAGTCCCGTTGTTGCATTTTGTGGAGGATGATGCAACATGTTGAAAGTATAGTATCGTATATACAGCTGTATATAATTACAGATATATGGCTGGGTATAAGTCAACATAGCTATAATGCTGGGCATTTATTGTATTGCTTGATATAGTATGGTAGAGCAGAGCAGACATTCTGGCGAAATGGGAAAATGATTTCAGCATGATCAATATTTGTTCAAAAATTGTAAATTTGGTCTTAAACTATAGGAAAGATTCTGATCTACAATTTGATACCAAATATATTTTTTTTGAACCAATATTTTACAAGATGGAGTCATTTTCCCATCTTGCCAGAATGTCTTCTTTGCTTGAACAGACTGCACTAGGACCAGGACCCTAGGCTGGGTAAAGGAGGCTCACTCTCTGGATGACCTTGAACGACCTAGACCTGAAATGATGATGATGATGATGACTCTTTTTGGTTCCTCCCATCTCTTGCTGATATCCCAGTTATCAGATCTTTGATTCGATAATGATCAGAAGAGAATTTTTATTCATACAATATTTTTATACAATGTCCATTATTCCATTGGGTTTTCTAAAAAGTATTATTGAAAATTGAAGGGATCTAGCCTTAATCAATTGAAAAGTTAGACTCATCAATGAATTTTGTGAGTAGATCTATCGAATGGAATGTATTAAATTTAATCAGATTTTAAAAAATGCAATACATTTCAGAAAAACAATACTTCATAGTATGCTTCTTTTAATTTCAAGCCAACCCAATTGATGTAGTACCAAATCGCTTAGAAATCTGGTGAATAACTTTTTTTGCTCTAAATTTTAATTCTTCAACTTTGTAACAAATCATACTTCTCTATGAAAGTTCATAAGTGAGGAGAAAGTGTAGGCCTATTTATAATTTTGGATGATACCAAGAGTTCCCAAAGTCGAATATGGCGTTCAAAACATATTTATAAATATAACATATATATTATATGTAATTATTAAATTATTAATATTATGTGTTATATAAAATATTACACATATATTATATATAACATAATTATTATATAAAGTGAGTTTTGCCGTGCATTTTTAGAAGTTATAGATATGAAAGACTTTTGATATTTACTAATTTAATAATTTATTAGATTCTAGCTTAGAGAATTGAGGGAATTACGCTCATTGTTTGGTTATTCAAGTAAGCTACTGGAAAAAATAATTTTCAATTTCTTCATCCGGCTGATTTCTGTAAACATACGTTTTCAATTTTTTTATTGTTCAATAATCTCTTTCTCCCCTTGCTTATAAGCACTTGTTCAAGCAATAATTAGTTATTATTTATTATTATAAAGTAGGCCTACCCGCCTACCAGCTTGTTATATGCCTATTGTACTAGATATGAAGTTCTATAAAGAAGGTTATTTCTCTCATTAAAGTATTACAAGGATCCCACGCGAATACAATAGTTTATTCGATCATGATTCATTATAATTATTGAGGTGATGTGATTGAAATGATTAGTAAAGCAAAAATTTTAAAACACGTGCACTCTCATAGTCATTATTTGCTTACTTGCATCATGCTGCATGGGCATGTGTCTAGCTACTAGCTGTTCAAATTTAATTTAAGATTGGTGGAAGCTAGAAATTTATAGAATTTCGTGAAATTATGTGGATCAGTGAGTGGATGAAAGTTGAAATGATATTAATAGTTGAATATATTCATGTGCAGTGCAGTGAATTCATTATAATGTGCTCTGTCATTAATTTTTAATTGTTTATGTAGTTTTCAGAGCAGTTCCAAAATGTAATTTAAAACAATGATATGGCAAAAGCTGCTTATTTTATTTTTTTCATATTAAATATAAAAAAAATTTAATTTTTATTAAATAAAATATTATTCTTTACACTTGAAATGTGTGATTCAAGGCGCAAGATGCAACCCGCAAGCCTCTTGACATATTCATGAAAAAATCCTAGTTGAATAAAGAGACTATAGAAGAATAGAAGCCGTCATAGCCACAATAATGTATTAAAATATCGAGCTACCTGATTAGATTGTTTCTTCTTTAACAATTTATGGTAAACTCTCAGGGCGTATCTTGATGGTATTATTTCTTTGTCATATGAAATGAGATGTCATTTCAGATGTCATAGAACTATTACCGCCTAATACCTGCCTCGGTTTTGTTTTTTGATACAACATTAATACAAATAAGACCTCAGTTTTTCTGAAGCAACATTGCTGTAGTCTGTCCAATCAAAGGAGACATTCTGGCAAGATGGGAAAATGACTTAAGCTCGATCAATATTGGTTCACAAATTATAAATTTGGACTCAAAATGAAGAAAACATTCCGATCTACAATTTGAGACTAAATTTTTAATTTTTGAACCACTATTGACCGAGCTGGTGTCATTTTCCCATCTTGTCAGAATGTCTTCTTTTCTTGGACAATGGACAGATAAGACTATACAAATCAATTCTCTGTTTTTCTGGTGCAAAACCATTACAAATAATAAATTTATCCTCCTTTTCTACGATCCAACATTTTTAATCCAGTTCTTGATTTTTCTGGTGTAACTTCAATACAAATTGAATCTTTGCTTCTCTAATACAACATTATATTACTACAAATCAATTCTTTGTTTCTGTAATGCAACAATTCATTAGTTTTTCTAATGCAATATCAATACAAATGAATTCTTCGTTTTTCTGATGCATAGATGCAACATTATATTACTACGAATCATTTAGTTTTTTTAATGCATCATCAGTACAAATAAATTCTTCGTTTATCTGATGCAACATTATATTACTACGAATAAATTTCTAGTTTTTCTAATGCAACATCAATAGACTACAAATCAATTCTAAATTTTTCTGATGCAACATCAACTCACATTCTCCCTTTCTCTTGTTGCAGCGTCACAACATGTACGCCTTGCGCTATTGGATGTGCGAGGCACTCTGTCTGGTCAACATCCTCGGCCAGCTCTACTTCATGGACCGCTTCTTCGATGGCGAGTTCCTCCGCTACGGACTGCGGGTGATGTCGTTCTCCGACCAGGCCCAGGAAGAAAGGATCGACCCCATGGTATTCGTGTTTCCACGCGTCACCAAGTGTACCTTCCACAAGTACGGACCTTCGGGTTCCATTCAGAAACACGACTCACTCTGCATTCTCCCGCTCAACATTGTCAACGAAAAAACTTATATATTCATCTGGTTCTGGTTCATCATCCTCGCCACCCTTCTCACCATGTTAATCATTTACAGATTAATTATCATTTGTTGTCCGGGCATACGTCCCGGTCTGCTCAGATTCAGAAATCGTATGGTAGCTCGTGAAGTGGCGGAAGCGGTGGTTAGGAAAACGGACATTGGAGACTGGTGGGTGCTCTACATGCTGGGACAGAATATGGATCCGCTAATTTATAGAGAGGTACTTGCCGAACTGGCTAAAAAGATTGAGATTGTGCCGAGTCAATGATATGAGGCCGAACAGAAACAGCTACCGAGTGTTTCGATACAAATTGATAAAGTAGAGAATGAGAAAGAATAGCGAAAGATTTGAAGAAAAATTCTTTCCCTATGCTAGCACTGATACCTATATAGTAACATAGAGAAAAATGAGAGTCAGGTTTGAAGAACAATATTGAGATAAGAACAATTCTTTGTCTATGCTATAGCACTGATATAGACTGTCCAAGCAGAGAAGTAAGTCTGGTAAGATGGAAAAATGACACCACCTCGGTCAATATTGGTTTAAAAATTATAAATTCTATCTCAAATGGTAGATCAGAATGTATTCTACAATTTGAGTTCACTTTGTAATTTTTGAACCAATATTGAACGAGCTGTAGTCATTTTCTCATCTGGCCAGAATGTATTCTTTGCTTGGACAGACTTACTATAGTAAAATAGGGGAAAAATACCTTCAGATTTGAAGAACAATATAAAGATTAGAACAATTATTTCTCTATGCTATAGCACTGATATCTATAGTATCATAGAGAAAAATGTGTCAGATTTGAAGAACAATTATGATAAGAACAATTCTTTCTTTATGCTAGACAATGATAAACTGTAATCTGTCCAAGCAAAGAAGACATTCTGATGGAAAGATGATCACAGCTCTCTCAATATTGGTTCAGAAAATATGAATTTCGTTTCAAGTTGTAGGAAACATCCTGATCTAAAATTTGAGACCAAATTTATGATTGTTGAACCAATATTGACCGAGCTGGAGTTATTCTCCCATCTTTCCAGAATGTCTTCTTTGCTTGGACAGACTATACCTGTAGTAACATTGTAGTAGTTGAAATTACGCATAACTAGAATAAAATATGTAACTGTTTGACTGAAATTTTACTACAGCAAAAGATGTCTTCATAGAGCCAATTCTTGATACTCCATATATCTTTACAATTTACATTTGCACAGAGAAGGTGATTTACCTTCTGTGTGATATTTAGCTGTAATACTGACTAAAAACAACACGAATCTATCTTTTATACTGTTTGTTAACTGAAAACTTGAACACCAAATATTTATAATGAAATAGCCTAATATGTTTTGACGGGGAAGTTTAACCAGATCTAAATGTATGTAAACTGATTCAACTGTTAACTTGATTCAAGTCATTCAGACCTACTATTCTATTGTAAAAAATTAAATAACATTGTTCCATCATCAATATTAAGAGCTACAATAATTGAAATTAGAATTCTTGTGCAAATTGCTATCAGTAAGTATTTAAAAACTCCTGAAACGATTATCACGACTGTAATTATTTATACAAACATTTTTATAATTGTTGTCTTTGCAATAATTTTGTATGATGTGATTGGTAATTAGTAGCTCTATTTCAACAATCATTACTAGGATCATGTTTCCTTAATCAGTGATATGATAATATTTTCATTGATATGACTGATGAGAGAACAACTGTAAAACAACAAAATATCTGTGACTGATTTTGTAAAATATAAAGTATTTATTCTGTAGCAATAGTACAGAAGAAACTGATTGCTTTCAATCAATACAAATTGTATTTATACATCATATATTACATTAACCATTCCGCTGTTACTAATAATGTGAGAAGAAAATTTGTGAAAGATTTTACACTTTTGTAGAAAAATACTGTAGTACAAACCTGAAGCCTTCCATTGGTTATCGGATTTTATACACCTGTTTATCAATTTTTATACAATTTTTCTGATGATGTTTTGTAGTGTAATTATTTAGCAATATGAATTAGGTACTGTACATTTCATATGTGAAGTAATATTGTGAAATTGAGTGTGGTTGTATTATATAACAATATAATGCCGAGAGTCTAGAGATAGGAATTTCATAGTTTTATACAACTAAGAATTTTTTCAATATTTTGCAACTAAATTTCTATCCTTAAAACTTCGGCTCAGTAATCATTAATACGATTTTTGAAAATTACAATATTGTTGTTGACATTATTGCAATTGTATCAATATTTATATTCCAATTTTATAAGAATTTATGAAGTGAAAATAATTACTTCAATGAATGCAATAAGTACACTAATAGGCATAATCGTAGTGAAAGTACCATTAGAATTTTATTAAAGTGAATAACGTAAGGATTTCAAGACTCATTGACCCCCTTTCAGAAATTTTTCCTCAGTAGATAAAATTAAGATGATTACTGGTTTTATACATTATTCGTTTTTGAAATGTTATATTTCTATGCCATACTGTATATTATCTAGATAATTTATTTGCAATTTTTCTCGCAAATTGCTCACATTTGATTATACTGATTCCCAAAATTGAATCTCACTATTTTCTGTAAACTGTTATATTTTTATTACAGAATCATTGGAAAACAATCAATATTCTGTCTTGTTAATCATGATATTTCGAGGAACAATACTTCTTATCAATGGATATGAAACACTGCCATTATAACAATGTTTTAAATGAATTTAAATTAAATATTCCATTCAATCTGATATCAATGTTTGAATTAGTTACTTTTTGTATCTTCTCTTTTACTATTTTATTTTAAATTTTTCCTGTAATGTGAATTAGCATTTTCCCATCAACTTTTTCCATTTTACAACCTACTGATATCGAGTAGGTAATTTTTGTGGCTCAAATATTAAAATTATTCGAGTTCTTTCCAAAACTTTCTATTTGTAAGCCAATTATAAGCCATTATGTATCTATTTTGCTTGATATTCTTGAAGACTTTGTCTGCATACTCCTTGCATGGAATGAGACTGTTTTTAGAAGTGCCTTCAAACTCTAAAGTGTTCTAGATTTAGTTTTATTAGTGTTTGTCTGTGATTAATATATATAGTAATAATTGATGACTGGTTATATAGAAAGAAATCCGCGCACAATAACTGGATCTTGAATTTTAGAAGTTGATATTTCTTCATTCCTTGAGATAAGAAATATCTGTTTTTGTACTTTTTATCAACTTATGCTTAGGGTTATCATTAATTAATAATTCAATTTATGTTTGTTAGAGGTGAACCCTTCATTTTTAGAGGAATATGGTTACAAAACTATTCAATGCATTCTATGGAAAATATCAATGAATTTTAATGAACTATTTGGAGTGATAAATACATCCAGTTATGATCACGGTCTCCTGCACATATTTTATTATATAAAACTCCAACTGCATGAACTACAAGTAATGTTCATTTAGATGAGAGAAATTGGTTTCTTGTTTTTAAAAATAATAATACTTTGTAAAATAAAGCAATAATAGACCAAGGTGATTCAAAGACGATTCAACTATTATAATTGGGTGAAAATTCAATTAAACCAAGAGAAATATCCTTGTGAGGTTCAGAATTTTCTCAGACAATAATTTTAGTATATTTTTTTGTTTCAAGAACTATATGCAATGCATATTAATATGGAATGAAACAAGAAAAATTGTAAAAATTGTTTTGAACTATATTATCAATGCATATTAATATGGAATGAAACAAGAAAAATTGTTCATGCAGTTGGACCTTAGAATAATATTATCATGCATATGCATTATTCAATATTTTTTATGTTGATACAGATTATAAAGAAACATAATTATATAGCTTACAGATTTTCAGCTTGATTTCATTATGAAATATATTTGTTCATAGATATTAATTATATTGTTGTATTCTGTGTATATAGATAATTATTATATTGGAAGTTTGGAAATGAGTGTTTAGATCTGTAATTAAATAAAATGTCAGAGTAATCGGTGAGATTATAGCAGTTTATCAGGATTTTGATAATTGTTTATCAAGTCTGATGTTTTGTCGATTCCTGTTGAAAATAACTATTATAGTAGTAATATTAGTTTAATGCTTCTTGTGTCAAAATATTTCTATCTGGAAAAAGATGATGCTGGAATCGCTCAAGAGTTTCAATAATATATTTGAAATTAGGCTTCATCAATGAATAGACTTCATTGATCCAATGTAATAATTGAATTTCAATCTACAGCGAGTTTACTGTATATTTCAATCAACGCAATGGCTGATTTTTTAGAATAAGCATGGTTATTATTCTACAAAGTGATGTTTTTTTCAAAGGTAACGAATTGATAGACTTGCACTATCAATTCCATATTTATTTGAAATCTAAAACATTCTCTCAAGTAACTTATTGTAATGATACTCTATTAATTTTTTTAAAGAGCCATGTAGTTATTAGCGCATCAATCTACTCAGTGATCGATGTAGAGGGAAATTCTCCTCTATTTTCAATACGCATGTTTTTATATAGTTTGAAGATTAGTGGATCAATTCAAAGTTATTTATTATATTGTATGATGTTATGATTTCAATCTCAATTATTTATCTGTATCAGTAGTTTGAATTACATTGTATTTATATTGTACTGTATTTGGATTATAGAAATTAAATTGTTTGCAATAATAAGTTGTATTCAGTTCTTTTTTTTAAATACTCAAACGTCTTTTAATTTTTTATTATTATTAGCTTAGGCTTTATTTGGTGGAGAGACCCAAAGGTGTTCCACCTCGCCGACATAACCTTGTTTAGTAGGAAACATGGTTGAATTTCTTGAATATGTTCACAATTAATTTGATTCGGAAAGGTTATTTCAATTTAGAAGGTCCAAAAACACCAAAGCACAAGTCAAAATCACTGATCGAAACCCGAAAATTTTTGAATTTAAGAAAAACTTGGAGCACAAAATATTAACGTGTTACAAATTTGCCACGTCTTTTAATTAGGTAGACCGACTACCTTCTATTCTTACATACAATGATACTAGGTACTGTAGAACAGTTTACAACAGAAACTAGATAGGCCTATTATTAAAGACAGACTTAGTAATATTAAACAAACTGTAATATAAATGCTCAAAATGAATTAAGTCACACAATTGACAAATATGTTATTAAAATTCAAGATGCAAGGTTGGATATAACTAGAGATGACTAGATAAAAAATTCACATGCTATCATAGCTAATAAACCTGCAATTACAACGTTTTATTGCACTTGCTTTGGTGTTGTCTGTCAGGTTGGAATTTTGTAAATTATTTTTTTATTATTTCATTCAACATAAAATAAAGCATTCATAAATAATTCAATTATATTAGGTGTACAGTCTTATGAATCATAAGTAATTTAGGTACTATTAACCAGAACTCAGGGTAGATCTCTTGCTCTATATAATGTAAAATTTTGACACTATTGTAGCCTACATTGTACTAATATTCAATATGATATTTATTTAGGGCTACCACTGATGCTATTATAATAAAATAAGAATCTAGGTATATCCTTTTCATTTATTTTATTAAACCATTCATGCTTCGATTAAGTTACATGTTTTAATAAAATCATAAAAAGTACCGGTACCTGGATGTCCTGGATTCTTATTTTATAATGATATACGGTATCGTAGAATTAACATGAACTAATAATCTCATGTAATTTATAAGTCTGTAGGCCACGTACGTTCTAAGTAAGAGATGCAAAGTATTTGCAGTCTAGATTTTCAGATTACTGTTTCAGTAGACCTATTAGGCACTCGAGTGTAATATTCTACCCTTTAAGCCAAAAATAAATAAACCAAGGATGAAATCGAGCTATGTGGCCGAATTTATTACAATGAGTTCCATTCAAGTCAACTGACGGTTCAAATTCAATTAAAAAATTATATAAACTAGTTGAACAGCTATAACGGGTTGAAGACACATAATGTCAAGTGAGATGATATGATATTCATCATAGCTTCCTTTAATAGAAGGCTATGGCCTAAAAATTGGCAACTATGTAGAGTAGGGAGTTGGGTCTATTTAAAAGCATTGAAATCATTTTCCAATCAGCTGTTCTAATGGATGCGTTTCTTGTGTGCGCTCTCTCATTTGACTTGCTACAAATCATAAGCTATTTTAATAAATAACTGTGTATTCTTAATCTTTCTCGCTAATCTCTATCACGATAACCTATTACAAAATACACAGAAGGAATTCTATAGGAAGATTTTCATGGAAATTATGCGCGAAGAGAGAAAACCCGAGTCAACATGCATGATTTGTATCTGTACTTACAATGCTTTCATATGAAAAGACTGTTCCTACGGTGCGACATTGTCATATTATTAGGGCACGGCCTTCTATTAAAGGAAGCTATGTATTTATACCTATAGTTTCAAAACACTGAAGATGAGGTGAAAACGTCTAAACAATTGTCTGTTTCAAATAAATGGGGTTGTTTAAAATAAATTCAGTACGGTAGTCTGTTCAAGCAAAGAAGATCCTCTGGCAAGATTGGAAAATGACTCCAGCTTTGTCAATATTTGTTCAAGAATTATAAATGTGGTCTCACGCTCAATAGTAACTTGGATCAAATTGTTTCCTACAATTTGAGATCTAATTTTTGAACCAATATTGACCGAGCTTGAGTCATTCTCCCATCTTGCCAGAGGATCTTCTTTGCTTGGACAGACTAAAGGAATAATAATATCAACATTCTTGAGTGTTTTTTCATCAACTATAACACGCTCAACTTGTATCCAGTGTAACCGCAGCTTGAGATTTGCAAAAATCCTCGTAAGTTCATCCCTTTTGTTTGCAATAAGGATCGAACGCTGTTTTGAGTTTTGACCAATGAAATGATTTCAGTGCTCTATAACCACTCCCGCGCTCTCATTCGATGAGCTGTGGCAATGTCAAACTTTGAATTATAGCCGACCCGGTCAACTCATAATCAACCCATCATCCATAACTCAGGCCGGGACTGGAAAAGTGACAGCGAAATTATTATAGTCTGTCCAGGCAGAGAAGACATTCTGGCAAGATGGGAAAATGACTCCAGCTCGGTCGATATTAGTTCTTCACTTATTAATTTGGTCTTGAATTGTGGAAAACATTCTGATCTACAATTTTAGATCAAAATAATAATTTTTGGACCAATATCAACCGAGCTGAAATCATTTTTCCATCTTGCCAGAATGTCTTCTTTGCTTGGATTATAGTGAACAGGCGGACCAACTGCGTCGAGTGTGCTCTCATAACTCACAGGCCAGCTGACAGCGGAAATTATCATTACTATAGGTTGGCAACAGTTCTATCTGCAAAAAATTGGAGCCAATTCTGGGGATGGCTGGTAGAGAAATTATAGTTGAAGTAGGATACAGTATCCACAACACAATTATCAACTTTAACAATAATTTTTCCATAGGAGCAATGAATGACAGAGGCTTATTAGAGTAAACGCATGAAAATAGAACAGTGAGATTTGATGCAATGTTGCCTACTCAGCTGATTATTTAAAAAAATTATTCACATTTTAATTAGGGCTCTATAAAAAGGGGGTAGACGCACGGTCCGCCATTCTGTGGTCAACTTTTAAGCGCCAGGTTTGAATTCAATCAATTCGACAGTCAAACATATGATTAATTATAAAAATTATGTTAGAAAAAATAATACTCACTTCACAGAGCATTGAATTTCCAGTCTGGCAATTTTTAAGTCAAATTTTTAACCTTGATTCATCTTCCTGCCTCTGGCAAATTTGTATTTTTTAATTTCAGTTTTATGATAAAATGGTTATATTTTTTGCAATTTGATGCTAAGCCATTTGATGAACCATTTTATATGACAAATTAACCTCCAAGATTTAAAAACAATAACTTAATTCATTTGCTCAACTTGATAAACATATGTTGATCGTCTCTATCATCAAAAATATTCATAAATGAATTCAAACCTAGCACTAAAAGTTGACCACAGAATGGCGGACCGTGCGTCTACCCCTTTTTATAGAGCCCTAATTTTAATATCTGACAAACCTGACGAAATGTTGTTGACTGTATTGTGATGGTCGCTCGGTGAGAGCGGCTGCTCAATCATCATGAGGTGCTCTTGGATGACGAGATGGGGCCTATGGTATGTCCAAGCAAAGAAGACCCTTTGGCAAGATGGGAAAATGACTCCAGCTTGGTCAATATTTGTTCAAGAATTATAAATGTGTTCTTAATAGTAGATCAAATTATTTCCTACAACTTTGAGATAAATTTAAAATTTTCGAACCAATATCAACCGAGCTAGATTGATTTTCCCATCTTGCCAGAGGGTCTTCTTTGCTTGGAAAGACTATGCCAGAGGAAGTGTCTCCCCGCATTAATAAAAGCCATACCGTAAGCTTATTATTCTAAATAGCAAGTGTGACATAGGTCATGTGACTGCTATTTGAAGCTTCTGATCATGTCTTATTTGCTATTTGCTAGCAGCTAATGAATTGACCCTTTTTTATAATACCGTGACGTATCGTGACGTAAGTGGCTGTCACTCTGTTTTCACAATCTGACCGCAGTGGCCCCCGCAAAAACAAAAAATCCGGGCCCCTTTATTTGAAACCATACCCCTTCCCCCCTATTCACAACCCTTCTCCGCCCTTAATTTTAATATTTAACTAATTAACTTTCTGAAAATGGAAAATGTACATTTTCCATGTTTTAAAGACATAACCAACCTATGTAAAAACAAATATTGAATTTTATTGAAGTATACAACATTATTTAAAATTATGAAGAATCATGTTCTAAGGGAGTAAAATAGGATCAAGCCTTCAGTTAGGATAACTAAATAGAAACAACTGATAGGGAGTAGCAAGTATGACAAAGGCAGTAAATTCTTAGAAAAGTAGCTTAATTTGGAGTTAACGCCTATATCACACTTGCTACTCACTAGTACGGTAGTAGTAAAAGTAGATATAGCAGCTATTTCGTGAGCATGTAGTGAAAAAGCGACAAACTGGCAATACCTCAAAATAATCCAATACCCATTAAAATATTTATTGTACTTGGAAAGAAGAAATGTAGTAGAGCTCTGAATAATAAAAATCCAAAATGCCATTTGCATATTGGATGTTTTTGCCAAAATAGCATCATACTTCTCTTGATGAACCGTTACTTCAATTTTATCTCTTTAGAAATTATGTACGGTAAGATATACATCATTTCGGGCCCAAGTTCTTCATTTCTCAGGAAACCTTTATTTTATATTCGGGCCCCAGCCCTGGCCCCCCCCCCACGCCGCGGGGGCTGCGGGGGTGTACGTTACGCCACTGCTGAACAGCATCAAGGAGGCATACGTGACTGTCTGCGGAGACACGAACAAGACTAGCCAACAATAAACAATTTCTCGTGACAGTAATGATAATCAGGCTCATCCTGGGTGCAAATGCCAAAGTTGAGCATGTCGAATTTTTCAGGCCTACCGCCATCATATTGGTCCAATAAATAAGAATACCTGTCGACTGAGGCAATTTTAGCCTTTGAGGGTAAGAATATGTCAAATAGGCTTAGGCTTGGGGTTTATTTTTTATACTATAGCCTACTATGATATACAAATCATATGATATAGATGTGGAACTATTTATATACTGTACTATTTGGGTGGCTCGTTGGAGGAGTGATAAACCGCCGGTCTGATAACCAGGTGGACCCTGGTTCGAATCCCAAGCGGAGAACAATTTTTGACCACAGCACAATCACATAGATACGACCACCCCGTCTTTCGGAGGAGACGATAAGCCGTCGGTCCCGACTACCTAAAAAGTAGTCGTCATCTATCATTCATTTCATTACCCACGCACAAGCCTATGAGCTTATGTGGGCTTCACCCTCATAAACAAACAAACAACAATGTAGCATCCGCAGCCTAATCTTAAGCCTTACCTTATTTGACATGTTCTTACCCTAATTAAGGGTGACTAAATATGATAATGATTGGCCCGAGTTATATGAATACATTATTTATTATATTGTTATTTTATAATAACAAGTCAGATTCAGCTTCAGCATATATTTAAATAATTGAATTTATAACTTATATAAGGTAAAGTGGTTAACACTACTTTCAATTATGGCCAAAGTCACCCCAAAGGCTTAATAAGTTACCCCAGTTGACGGTAATGATCGAATGTAAGAGAAGAGGAATAAAGTAACTACTGAAATTCCATTAATTAATATCAATATACAAACAACAACGGATAACTAGACAATATTATCTGGCCTGTTATACAATGATTATTCTATTTTTGGGAAATGATATTTTTGCTACAGATAGCAAGTTATGTATTAGACCCAGCAAACGCACAGACAATTATGTGTCTATGTTTGCTGTAAGTTATTCCTATATTTAGAAATAATATTTACTGTAATAATAAAATATGATTCTTGTAAATTTTTCTATACTTCAATACTTGTACTTATATTCTTCTTTTGTACTTTATTATGTGGAATAAACGTGATTTTGATTTTGAATTTGAAAAGAATATTCAGCCTTCAGGTTCAATATTCACAAGAATAACATTTATCACAAATCACATGAAATATGACAACAAGCAGTTTCCAATTATGATTATTTTTTGTTAGTTTGAATCAGTTACTCCCCAGAATAGAAAAAGAAATGATCAACAATAGAAAATTTTCATTATTGAATAAAGTTAAAGGATATTTAATACAGATAGGCATATTAGAAAAATTATTATTGTCCTGGATAAAGTTGACTGTGGGAATTCTTGGAAGAGGGCCTTCTTCTCCAGAAATTCATTCATTATCACTATTATATTTTACTATCATTATTGCTACTGTACTTGATATAACTCATACTGGCTTGAAAAAAAAATTCAGTAGCCTAAATGAGGAAAATTTCATACTTTATACCTTTTATTCATACTTTTTTCAATTCAATAACAATATTTTTTATAGTTACCTTTTTTTGCATTTGGCACCCAGACTATTTTTCATTTGTAAATTATTGTAATTTGATTTGATTCAAGTTCATTGCTCTTTCCCACATATAGATTGAATCGATAAAAATCTTCAATTTCTGTGGTAGAGTGTGATAATACGTTGAAAAAATAATAATATGAGAAGAGAATTGGAAACTCCAAAATTTCAAAGGAACCACCTACCGTACTATCAAATAAGATTCTGGATTATTCAAATAAGAAGTAATGTTACGCATTGGGTTACCCATTCCATTTATTCATATAGAAAAAATTCATATAATAGCAGAACAAATACCTACAGCCACTAGATTCTAGGTTTCAATTCAATTCGGCCAATATAAACCGAAACTCTCAGAATAATCTTCATCTGTAAAACTGTCATTGCCAGCATCTCAGTACCAGCGCAAACCTAGGAAGGTTTAGTGTTTATCCCTTACCTATCTGCGCAAATCATCTGCAAATGCCTGCAATGAATCCAGGTTGTTATGCAAATATTCAATAGCCAATCTCGATATTTCATCTCGGTAATCTCTCCAATCAAAAATATCATCAGCTTTAATAGCTCCCAAATTTTCCGATGGTATTGGAGAGCTTGAGCCTTCATTTTCTGATAACGTTAATGATTCTTCAGATTTTAAAGAGTGGGAGGATTCTGTTTGCTCGATTTCAGGTTCTGAATCGTTTTTTATCACAGATTTTATTGAACTATCTTCACCTTTGGGAGTTACCGACATTTGGTCTCTAATAAAATGCATGACATTAAAACCTTCCCTACTTAAACGATGTGTGCTACAATCAGGATCTCCTTCAGATCCTTCTTCAACAGAAACCTTATGGTTTACCTTTATTGATCTGTCCTCATCTAGATCTTGGTGCGATTTTCCTCCACCTAGATTTTCATTTTTATTGTCTTTCACATCCTTTGAGTCATCAATTTCAAGTAAACTTACTTTACTTTGATGTTCATGTGATTTTTTTCCTGAGGCTAGATTTTCCTCTTCCAACTGTTTTCGATATTGAGTTTTGAGACTTTCCCAACGATTTTTTATGGTATCCACTGTAACAAATAAACATATCAACTGAAAACAAAGAGGGATTGAATGACTTATCTGCAATGTTGTCGAATTCTGAATGTAAGTTATTCACAGATTCAAAAAATAATTTTCAGAGCATACAATTCAAAAGTTCTCATGTATGATAGATATAGAGGTACAAACTTATAATGATATTACTATGATAGCAGAGTTTACAAGAGATTATAATACGGTAATGATAATAATAATATTTTTTTACGAGAGATAATGGTGTAGTAACCGAAACCGATATATCGATTTTTTTATAAATCAGCAGTGGTTTTTCTTGTCTTTTAATTTAATATGAATAACCTCCACATAATATCACCTTCACAACTACCCAATAAGTGCTGATGAAAATATGATAACAATATTATTTATCTATTCTCAGGTTCAAGCATTCAGATGTTTCAGGATCCTAATCCATCTTCAAGTACCGGTATGGAAATAAATAATATATCCAATTAAAGAGTTCTGGATTGAGCATTGTGAACCTTTGTAAATGGTTGAACTTCTAATAATTTTAAATATAGTACTAGTATTCATGAAGTTTCAAGTGGATGCATAGTATTAGAAAATTATCTTCAAGTAAGTACCTACTTATTAATATTATGACAATTTAGAATCCATATCTATCTTGAACGTACATGAAGCATCAAAATTGATTTAATTTACATTGAAACTTTATTTTCAGCACTAGTTCAGAATCAAATCAAATTCATTAATATTTTCAAAAATAAAATATATTATCTGTTTAAATAAAATATATTATTGCTTTTTCTAAAAATGGATGAAATTTTTTTCTGGCCGCTCCAGCAGCCGAAGTTGTCAATTAGAGTTGTCATTTAGCTATGCCTTGATGATGCTTTAGAAATCTAAAGAGGTAAGGTACCGTACTTTTTATAGATGCTTTATTTCATTAGATGCTAGTAGATTACAACACGTACAAGAGTCTGATGTAACTGCCAGCTTTTTGGTGTCAGATATACAAATCATCAGTATCATTACTAGGCTATCATTTCTTAGTAATTGAAAGTACCGGTATGTACTACGAAAAATGAAATTTAGGCATATAGAATAAAAATCATCTAGTTAGAATGAAAACCTCAATACAAGTTAGGTAGCCTACTTTAAAAAGATTGAAACTTTATATGGATTTACAGGAGTTTAAAACTTGACTTCGATCAGTACCAGTAGTAGGTCCTACTTTAGGCTATTATATTGTATTGCATAATATGTTTATTCCTTAATTCCTCTTTAATAAAAAAGAAGATAATAGCCTACCAATTCATAATGTATTGTCCATTATATTTATTATTCATCAGCCACTGCGTAGGTATAATTATAGCTATTGCAATAAAAAATTTGTGCTGTGTCCACGTGTCCACTAATCTAAACAATATCTTATTTATAAGCCACTAATCATACTCTTGATATTTACCATTGCAATCAAATTGTTGTGCTATCTCCTCCCAGGCTTTGTCCGATGCTGTAGAATTGTTGGATAAGTCATATCCAGTCCGCCAAATTTCTGGTTTTGATTCAATCACTGGTATCAACTCTTCAAATAACATTTTCACAATGAAAAATTGAATTTTTAAATTTTCAAGGAAATAGTATAGCTTACTGTTTAGCTATTATATTTATAATTACTGGCACTGTGACAAGATAGGCTATTCACAATGGAGCTTAGAAGAGTGATTCTATCAGAAATTAATATAACTCACAATATTCCTGTATCAAATATTCTTGAATAGGTAGTTCTCGGTACCTACTGGTACTCGACAAGGCTTTTTAAAGTGCTGTTGATTGTTATTTTCCGTTCTGATAACGCTATCATGTATATTATAAGGGTATGACAAACAGTCTTACGACTCTTGAGATCTATATTATTTGTCACATATATATAGGTATAAGTTATAGTCTGTCCAAGCAAAGAACACATTCTGGCAAGGTGGGTAAATGACTCAAGCTCGATCAAAATTGATTCAAATATTATAAATCTGGTCTCAAATTCTTGAGAAGAATTTTTTCTACAATTTGGAAACAAATTAAACATTTTGAACCATTAATGATCAAGCTGGAGTCATATCCCCATCTTGCCAGAATGTCTTCTTTGCTTAAACAGACTACTTTATTTACAATATTTATATACAACATCCTCTTTATTTCATAAGTACAGGTAATATATGGATTTCTATCTTATAGTGGATTCAATTAATTAAAGAAAATCTATTTCTCAGGTAACTCGTTCCACCAATATTCTCACATGATGTAGGTGAGAATATTGTCTCAATATTATTATATATTATTATATATTAGAATATTGTCTGTGTCTTCAGACACAGACAGGGACATGCCATAAAGTGGGGTGACTTTACATTCAAAATCTTGTAATTTTTGATGGGATGATTTTTTTAATAAAAATTTCATTTACACTTATCGGTCCTGATCCTAAGAATATGCTCTTCTACATTGAAATATGTATTTTCAATTAAAATAATAATTTTTAAAACGTTCCTATGTGTTTTTCAAGTTACTCCAGTATATGGGGTAGCTTGAAACACACACATACAAATCAATAGTAATAATAAAATTAGATGTGTAGGAGGTAACTTGAAACAGATAATATACAATTTCAAAAATATCGTAACTCAAGGTTTATTAATAGATAGTTAGTTGCGAAAATTACATGAAAAAGCTCAAAATTATCGAAAAATTTTCATTTCATGGCATTAAAAATCTGCTTCTACAGAGAAACAATGGCGTCTTCTCCTAGAAATATATAGAACCAGTTTTTGTTCAATATTATCCAGTTTTACAAAAGCTGTGACATTTATTTCAGAAAAAATTGAATATTATTCGATTTTACTGATTTTCACATAAGTTAAACATATTTCAGAAGTCTCATCAGATAGGCTACAATATTTTGGAAAAATTTCAAGTTATTGTAGTGAATATAAAGAGAATTTGTCTAAAACGTTCTTGCAAAATATTGAATGAAGAATGGTGCAAAAAATGTTTTGACAATATTTTAGTAAAATTGATGTAATGCTTTGATAATATCCACAAAACGTTTTGCATAATATTTTAAGAATATTGTTGTGCTACTGGGTTTACATTTTAAGTTTACAAAGTACAATAGTTATTAATAAGTGGGCTTCAATAATCTGAAGGTAGCTGACAATTTTCAATAAAGCAGATTCAAAGAAGAAAATGCTACCAGCCACCAAAATATTTTAAAAAATTATTAAACTACTTTTCTAATACGTACAATATTATCTTCTCATTTTTATTATTAATACGGTATTAATCAGACTAAGTTGTATAGCGGTGGAGCATGGTGTTTTAGTAGATAAGACTATGTAGCATGGTGCTTCAGAATAGTTCAAACATAACAATCTAAAGTAAATTCATAATCATTTTCTTCACATTTAGTAAATTATGTTGGAAAATATATAGAATAATGCCAAAGTTTATAAGTTTACAGCATAAGTAAAGCATTTTATAAATATTTGGAGCAATATTATAGGTCTACAATAATCAATCAGAATACAACAAATTAGAATCTCCCGGCCATACTATCACATCATGTTTCTCTTTTTTCTCACACACACTGACAAATAGACAGTCTTTTGAACGCGTTACTCCATCCAGCAATTCAAGAATTCCATTGAAAAGACGGATTTTCTGAAGTTGACTCAATCTCTTAATAGTATAGTAGATGCTTACTAAAAATAAATAGTCCCCGTCTTTTCTAAGTTCCATACTAAACTCGACATTATTTTTGATGCGTTTTTCAATAACCTGGAACTTTTCTTCAATCAGTCTCATGCTTTCAGCATTTATTCTATCACGTCCAGGCACTTTAAAAGATTCAGGCTGAAATTCGGATGAGGTCCCACCTTGAGCCTCATTATTGCAAGTTGTTTCATCAATTAGCAACCCATTAATACCATCAAAAAGACGAAGTTTTGGTTTTAATTTTAAGTATTTAACAGCACGAAGAATCCTTATCAGGAACGAGTAATTTTCATCTGAATCTATTATATATGGCTTCATCCTATGATGGTCAACAATTTTGACAGTCTTATGAATTAGAACTCGAAGTTCCATTTTGTTATTGTCGTCATCAGAATCAGATTTTGAGTTTTGATCAGGGGAATTTCCAAATGTAATTGATGTCTGGCTTTGGTCTAATACTGGTAACGAGTTGTTGATAATTTGCATCAACTTTTCATACATTGCATGACGAATAATGAATCTTTGGGGAGTGTCGTACAAAACGATGATCGGTAGATTGCACATCAGATAGAAAAATACTTCATCACTATCTAATCCAGGATTTCCTTGTTGTTCATCTTTGTATTCTTCAATAAATCTCAACTTTTCCTCAACCTGTTGCAAAAGTCGTGCTTCCCTTCTAAACTGAGAACTTCTGGCTAGTGGGAGAGAATATTTGGCTTCTTTAAAAAAACTGCTTTCGTAGTTGTCAGCTCTCGTCCAATAGTATCCGTGAAAATGTTCTAATATTATTTTATTAGCTTCATCAACTAAAATTTTATTGATTCCTTGACAAACTCTAAATTTTTCAAGTGGTTGCAAGTTTAATAATGTTGGCAAAATGCTCAACAAAAACAAATAATCGTTGTCATAAATCAAATCAAATTTGTATTTGTATTCTTCAATAAGTTCAACAAAACAGCTTAGATCCCTTTGTGTGCCGAAATCGAGTTTCAATGAAGCTAGTTTATTCAAAGGTTTTGCTTGTCTCTTAACCCTTTTTTCTTCCATTCTTTGCAGTTTCACTTTTTTCGGAGGGAAAGAGTATTCGAATTCTAAATCTGAGTCGTCTGAATCATCACTTACTAACATTGAGGCAACAAGTCCTCTCCTCCTTTCAGGTCCTCTCCCATCGTCGCTGGATGGCATCCCCATGAAGTCGAAGCCACCTTCAGCAGTCTTTATCACTCTGGGAAACATTGCTGCGAATGAAGCTGCAGTCCAGTCTGGTGATAACTTGTATCCTCTGCAACATAAAATCAGTTGAGGGTGGTGAGATTCAAGTAAAATTATTATGTTACCTATTCGATTTTTCCAATCAAATAACTTACTCATATTATTAGACTCATAATTCATGTCCTCTACTGCAACATAAGCTGGTTATGGTGTTGTATATTACCCATTCTTTTTTCCACTTCAAATCCAATCTTATATAAAAATCTCTTTTTGAATAGTGACAAATAAATAACTGCAATGTAAGTAAAAACTGATTTCCATTTAAAAAGTTTTTTTTAAATGGTAAGCTTAAATAAAATCATTTCTGGATAGTAAGATCGAAATGAGATACGGTAATATATGTTATTTGACTTTTTTTAAATTTTCAAATATCCAGTTAAGATTGCTGTTAATTATTTTTACACATCATTGAGTCTTTAATGTCATTTTATCATGTACCGTATGAAGTTTATCTAATACCAATTCAACACTCATCATAATACTAAAGAGTATTAGATTTATTCGTTTTTAGGATCCAGATCTAGTTACTCTATGCTAATACAAAGTCTACCACTCGGTCCTTTTAGATCAATAATGTAATTAAATATGAAGCTGATGAGAAAACTATAGGTCTGCTTAATAATGTTGACTGAAACAAAACTTGAAGGCATTTTTATCGTTATTTACTCCAGGTTCTGATTCATGTTGTGAATTGGATTGGTTTTTTAATTACCGGTAAGTTACCTATTGTTTTTTCTAATATTCGAATGTTTTTGGTACCTAATCAAGTTTAGCTTTACCACCTTATCCAAAATAAAATCTAAATCTATATATATAGATGTTGAAATAAAATTATTTCAACTATATTATACCGGTACCGGTAGGCTATACTGTATAAATTAATGATAAATTATTAAATTTAAGTACCGTATGAATATTTCAAACGTGTAGCGTACTGTATCAGCCAGCAAGTTAATTTATTGTTTTTGGAAGATTTTGTAATAAAATATTATTCATTGAGATCGATTACCGGTATTGATAATTCAAGAATGAAAAAGGTAAGCTACTCTTCAAAGTATCTCCCATAATTATTATGATTTGAAATTTTTTCTAAAAATTAAAAATTATCGAAAAACTAAGGACAAAAAGATCTGGGCTACACTGGTCTGCAGAAATACATAATTCTACAGAGGCTACTATTATTGTATGCGATTATGATTACTATATTGTATAATGTATAAGCATTAGCTCAAGTAGGTTAATAATCAATAATATATAAGCCTTTGTTTATTATATTTCATGCGCATTGTGGATCATTTTTTGTAAACTTAACATTTTTTATGATAGTGCATATTATTTTATATCTTTTTTCGCCTATAACTGCAGTGGTATAGTGGAATATGTTCTGATATTATTTATACAGGAAGCAGTTCAAATAGTATTTGACCACTCATCATTTTCCATAAAAAGTATAATGATATATTCCAAACTTTGGAGTTTCTGTAGAAATAAAAAACGCATGGCATAGGGCCTAATGTATAAATATCTGAACCATCTCAACTTTTTCAAAAAGCACCAAAGCTGATAATTATAATATTCATCTTAATTCAATAATATTTACATCAAAAATTACAACAGGCTATCTATGCCAATCAGTTCGATCGCAAATGATTAATATAATGTAGGCTTAGTTTAATTTATGAAATTAGTCCAAAAAATGTCTGATGGAAAATAAAAAAATTAAATTCCTAATATTGGTTAAATGTTTCTTACATTAATGCACTGCGTTCCCTCCTTCAGTAATTCTGCATTTTCATAAAGACTCCATCCAATATAATTATGCCCTTGATTATGAATAGAATTTCATCCAAAGAGATCGACTTCCATGAGAACACTCTATGCCTGAAATAAAAAACACAAAAATTATTATTAAACTTACCTATATCATCATAATAAATAAATGAATAATATTTCAGAGTTGGCTTATTCTAGATCGCATTTGAATTTGAAAAATATTATTAATATGACAATACTTATACAATTTCAAATTTAAAGACACATTATTACCAATTTTAAAGACAAGATTATTAGATAATAATCAACATCCACACCACTATAACTGTATGGAAGTTCCACATTTGTGTAGGAATAATACCAATAATTATTTATTATAAAAGTTCTGATTAACATTATTATGAAAATGATAAGAGTATTCAGAATATTCGCACTTGAAATATTCATTTCCAGAACATATAATTGATTCTCTTTTTCAAATACAATTGATGGAATTATAATAGTATTACTGTATTATAAAAAAATCATGTATAATAATACTGTAGGCTATATATTGCTCTTAAATTGAAAATCATTCGATAAATTTTAGAGGTTGAAAAATAATTTGTTTGGAAGTATAGAGGTCACTAACAGGTCAAAAGACACAATACTCGATTATTATCAATCTAAAATGATAAGATATTATCGTAATGTTTTCTCCAAAATCGCACTGAACATAATACACTTGGCTGCTGAAAAAATGGCGCCACTAAAAAGTTATGTTACTAAAACTTCTACTTTTAGAAAAACACCCATATTATTCAGTTTGTATAATTATTTCGAAAGTGGCTCAAATAAGTTTCATTTGTGCAATTCATGTCAGAGGCGTAGCCTCAAAACTTCCTTTGGGCTAGCGGCTAGCTCTCCTTGCAATCGAACCAATTTCCCCTCCCCTACTCACAAAATTCAACCTTTAATGACGAAAATATAGCAAAATTTCATGTACAGTATTAGAATAGAAAAATAGGTGATTATTGAAGTAATATTATTGATCATGCATTTTCATCTTACTGTAACAAATGAGTAATACCGCAACCTTTTAAACACAATCTGCGTTGAATTAAATCACCTAGTATATATCATTTATAGAAAATTCCAAATTATTATTAAAAATTTTAAACAGCTCACAGTTTAGTTGGTACCTTAGCAACTTGATTTTAACACAAAAATATCAATATTTTGACCTAAATTCAAACTGGACCCGTTGTTCTAATTATGACAAAAGAATAATAAAATTAAAAAATAGTTTTTCAATAAAAATGAAAATTAAATTCCAATTAGGATGCCAGATAAATTTTAGTAACGAAAGAAACGCACTGACCATCAAAGTTGGACGTACCGGTACTGTAGTAACTTGACAGACAAAGATGCACTTGGCAACTAGCAAAACAAAATGCAGACAAAAATGGCGCGCAGGATTTTAAGTACTTTCGCTAGTCGAGTTGTTTTGGTACTGGCACTTTGACTTTCTTCGTCATTGAACCGGAATCGCGAACTTCTCAGAACCGCCTAACGGTTAAATTCTATTCTGCGAAAGTCTTCATGGATATTGCGCAGTACCTACTCAACTCCCACCTTGAAGCACTGCTAAACATATAGAAGTATATGTATATATACTGCTATACTTCTATATTTTAAGCTAGGTCATGGCCACAAGCAGAAGAAGACATCATCAGCAGTGTAGTCAACTGCTGGATTGCGCTAGCTGAGAAGATACTTCGTTTACAGTGCAATTTACTTGGTAGCGGCGTGTCTTCTTAACTTGCGCGACTTATAGGCTACGGTACATATTCTGTCCTGTGTACAGTGTCAAGATGGAGTTTGAGTTCCGTACCGGTATGCCAATAATTGAATAATATAGCCAATTCCTCACCACTTGAAGTGCATCAATAATGAATTTGGTTACAGTATCTGGAAAAAGTATTACTTGTATTTGGGGTGTTTGCTGTTCAGCGTGTTCAAGTGGTAGAGTGGACATTACTAACTAAACTTTGTCATGTTATTAAAATAAAGAAGTCATTCTAAATACTGTAATAAATAATATAAAGAAGTCACCATCCTCAACAGCACTCTGTATACTGTAATGCAATTCCAACCAAATATAACTAAAAATAATAAGCCATCCAGAAAACTTTACTGTTAGCCTGTGTTTTGTTTAATGTGTCATTGTTATTGTATATTTGTTCTTTGAAATTTATTGTATTTATTTTTGTCTTTTGTGTGTTTTAATAAATTGAAATTGAAAAATTTAGTTGTAATATTATTGCGTTTACATGCAGTTCTCTTATTTTGTAAAATATCAGGTTCCGTTACCGTACGGAAAGAGGGGTATTGGGATAGTCCCAACAAAAACGGGAGTGATGAAGGTCCGGAATCCTTACATAATATTCAAGAGATAGCCTACCGTTATTTCATACAGTCATGTATTTTATTCATCGTACTGCATACATGTTGTCACAAAAATCCTGTTTTTCCACTTTCGATGATGATTACCTGGAACGGTACGCAAAGGATCATGATAGTGGATGGAATTTATTAAGAACCCTATCTTCAAATTTTAATTTTTCATAACGATGAGCTTCAGTAATAAAATAATGTGATAATTGATCCCAAATCAGAGCTGCCACAAAAAAAGCAGCTCTGATTGGAAATTTTTGTAGGTAGCCTATTATAGGATTAATATAATAATGCAATTCACCTATTGTAGGCTTAATAATTTAATAGGTTCGTGAGTCATTCAAAATTCAGTATTTGTGTTTACTTTATTCGTTGCCAAAGTAATAGGCTTTGGCGGTTGCCTAAGAGGCCCATGAAATTATGCAGTATAAAAATACCAATCTAAAGGCACGCTTAAACCGGAGTTGATAACAAAATTGTTAATAACTTTTATATAATATACAAGACTATATAGTAATGAGTTGATCACAAAAGTTATTAACTTCGGTGTAAACGTGGCTTTAGAGTTTAGTTCGTTTATTGATTCTATATGAGTTTTATTATTACTTGTACGTTGTGCATATTATGTAAGATGGATAATTAAGTTATGTTTATCTTGTTAATAAGAACCTTTCAATTTTACTTTCAGTATAACAATGGTTTGAGTCAAAACAAAAATGTTCTGTTTAATTTTAACTGGTGTGAAAAGAAAGCACCCTGAAGATATATTCTTCAAAATGTGTGGTGTTTGACACTGCAGGCACTATTACAAGAATTTCATTTTCTATTCAGTAACAATAATAATGTACAGTTCACAGTAGATTTGCTGTATTGAAGAATTTCGAATTTATAATAGAAAAATCGATTAATTATACTCATTTCTATCAAATCCAGAGTTATATTTCCACTATTCCCAGTAATATCAGTTTTCACACGATTTTTTTTTCTTGAATTATTGCACGAGTCTGTAAGTCATAATATTATTGTAGTTTCAGTTTGTCCAAGACATTCTGGCAAGATAAGAAAATGACTTCAGTTTGATCAATATTAGTTCAAAGATTTTTAATTTGGTCTCAAATTGTGAATCAGAATGTCTTCTACAATCCTAAACCAATAATTATTAAAACAATTTCGATAGAGCTGGAGTCATTTTCCCATTTTACCAGAATGTCTTCTTTGCTTGGACAGCCTACTGCGGCATTTCAAAACTCCGCGCCAAACCCGCTTCTTTGAAACCCGCAGGTTGTACACTACAAAATAGTAAAATGCCTAATAATGTTAATGTTGGAAAAGATAATCAAGAAATAGAGGGACCTCTAAAAAAATTCAACTGAGTTGAAAATAGTTCTTTAATTTTTATTTTTCAAATTTATTCAGATGAGTTCAGTAGCCAATCACATTGCACTACATCACTAGCCGTTATTTTGATTAAATCTTTTTTCGCGCCAGAGCGCAGAGGCAGACTGATTGAGAAATGTGTGATGGTGATCTGTGATCTGCTAGTGCTGTGATAGGTTATGTTCTGGAATGTGCTTTTGAGTTTTTATTACTATTTTATAATAATTACACAATAATATATTTACAAACTCTCAAGACACGCATTATGAATGTTCCAAAATTACTTTTCATCTTATTTTTATGTCTTTTCGTTTGCGGAGTGTTTTGCTCTGAATACGGTGGTAAGTTGGACCGGCAATAACCTCAAAGTTGGTTGAATTAATTAATTACAGAATATTAGCATAATTATTTAGTATTTGTAGGTCTCACATAACATGGAAAAATAAACATGCAATTTTTAATCATAATATTCTCAATTAGTTAATCATAACTTCAAGTAGTCTACATTTGAAGGCTACTGCAGCTTACTTCTTACTTACAGCCTCTTTTCTCATAACTTTTGAATTTATAAACTACTATATAGACTTATCTAAATAACCAAACATATTCGTTGAATATGAAGTTTTGTTGGATGAGTGAGAATGGACATACGGAACATTTTGATGTTGAGGAAAACCGCCAGCGAACTGATAGTATTGAAATATTGCAGAGTGCAGAGCAAAACAGCGTGTTCGCGCTTGGTGTAACATTTTTGCAAACATTTATAATAATTAATAAATTCGCTTCACGCAGTGCGGGCGTTGTTTTGCAAATTTGAATAGTAAGTAGAGAAGGCTGTTATCTACTGAGTGTCAAAGCCTATAGGCTAACTTAGGCAGTGGTTGTAGCCGAGTGCGATAAAGCGTTGGTATGTTGTTACATAGACTTAGCAAAGTCTGAGTCTAATAAGGCTCCTGGGGTTCGATCCCAGTTGAAGTCACAAAATTTTGAACGCCAACAGCCACTCCCGTCTTTCGAAGATGTAAAGCCGTCGGTCCCGATTGCCTCAAAAGCAGTCGTCATTTCTCATCATCACTCCTCTTATCACCCAAGCACATGCGGGCATCACCCTCAGAAATGTAATGTACTTTCCACATCAAATATGATTTTATTAAAATTCATTTTATGTTTGAAATTATACTCAAAATTGGAATAAAGAGAAATTGATTGATTAGTCAACTCACTTATGCGAGGCCAAAGACCGTATCACTTTACCCCCTAAATGAAGAGTCAGTAGAGTGTTGTGTGAGTTCACTTGAACTGCCACCCACCGCGATATTGAGTACCGTATATTATTGAGTTTGATCTACTACCGCAATCTGTCCAGATACTGTCCTTGATACTCAAGTAGGTTATTCTATAAGTCATTCAAAACAAGTAGGTATAATTCTATCCATCAGAAGTAGCCTATAACTATTCTGTAAACTACGTGTGGTGTTATTCTATGATCAGGCTACTTTTCAGAGCATTACCTGGAAGGTGGAGGCTTCAAAGAATGCTGCAAAGATTTCAATATCGTTGATCGTGAGAACCCACAAGTATATTGCTACATTGGACGAGAAAAGCATCCTCTACGAACATTCGAGACTGTTATTGTAAGTTTTAGTTTCTATTATTTCATTTTTTTATAATCATTCACAACTACAATACCTGTTTGTGATACCTAATAAATTCATAATTTTCCAGATTAGAACATTCAATTTTTTACACTTATTCTGTTCTAATAAAAATTACAGTAATTTTGAAATGTAATAATAGTTGCAGTTTTCTACCAAATTAAATACAATATTAGTTGAGAGACTTGATTACAAAAAAAACTCGGAAATTACTGAAATAATTGAGCTGCTCTGGATGAGGTCAATGAATAAGCGAGAGCTTAATCCACTTCCCTTTTCAAATGGAAAGACAGAAATCATTTTAATATTTTCTACAAACCTCACATTTAACGTATATTGTTATCATGTTTAATTTAGCCTTCAATTGTCACATCGAAAATTGAACGAAAATGTCTAGAAGACTACAAGAAACTCCCAAGTAAAAGTAGGAGAAATGATCCCGAGAAATTTTCAAACTCCTGTTGAGTCATACCGGTACTTGAACTTATATTTATGAATTGTCCTGAAATCAATGTTATTGATTTAAATACCTACATAGTGTTATTTACAAATTGTTGAATCAATCGAATTCAATTTTTTTGTGATAAGACTTATAATGCATAAATTATAGTGAACATATCGAGAACCAAATCATTTTCTTGGCATAAGTTAGATCCTATATTCATTCATGTAGTGCATGATCATTTAAGAACATGTAAAATTAATTGATACATATTGATGTTGTGAAAGTGATATTGTGGTAGCCTAGTTATCCATAAAATGAAATAATTCATTCATGTAATAATTTCATTAAATGAAAAGACAATGACCACAGATTTATCAGAATCGAGATACCGGTTTCGGTTGCTCTCCATCAATCTCTAATTACCTGATGCATTTGTATATCATCTTGAATATGTACGGTGATGGATTTTTGTTTGTTTTTTCCAGTTGAATATAAATATTCCCCCTGAGAGCTACAAACTGTACGAAGGTTCCAACCCAGAAGATGTTTGGCTTGAGTTTGAGTCGCAACGTTCGTTGTGGCACTACAACCCCTTCAGTTGGAAAAGGAAAGATGTCAGACTGGACCCATTCAATCAAACTTGTATCGGCATTGTGACGTCGAGGAACTACCGAGTAGAGTTGAATGTTATCAGTGAGTACCAATTCGATTTCACAATATAAGTTTGTTTCAAAATTCTGATTCACCAAGTATCCGAGTATATCACCAATAATCCATTGCAAAGGATATAAAATAATTTGTGGATGAATTTAATTGAATTACTGTATGTACATCTAATTTCAAATTATTTTATATCTATAATTATCATCATACATTTTTCTACATTCAAATTTTCTTGCTTTCCTCATTATTTGTCTGTTTGATTTTCAATTTATTTCTGCAATGGAAGCAAAATGGATCTTAGATCTGTTGCTTCCTCTTATTTCTATTAAAACTACCCAATAAATTGAATAAGTTAGCTGCTTTTATACTGTATAAGCCTGGGAGGGCGAAATTAGGGCGCAGCCGGTCCTCTCTTGATGATGATAGAAGGTGGAATGAATAATATTGTTTTCAAGTCACTCGACATACTTTTCACCGGGGGAAAACGATTATCAGTTCAATCTGATTCTAAATAAAATATCTTATACTTTCTACCAACCATATACCATAAACCATAATGTGAAAATAGAATATTAAAAAGATACCTAGATTTTAATTCTTATTTTAGTGAAAAAGTATAAATGTTAGCTCTATTATACAAAGTTCACACCATTGTTCAATCTACAAATCTTCGAATCAATTTTGTTTTTTAGTCGGAAAAGGTGCTCGCCATGTGGGTTATCAAATAATTGAGTTACCCTATTCATTTAGTCAATTGAGAAATAATGAGTCTATAATACAATAAAACATAAAATAATGCAATAAAGCATAAAATTATTCAATAGATAATTGTATTTAATTTTTCAGGAGTGGACTATTGGAGAGTTGTGCAATTCTCGCTCGGAATTCTGCTATTTCTGTTTGGACCTCGCTTGAGTAAGAATGTTTTCTTTTACTATGTGTGCGGCATCACTCTTGGAGTTGGAGCGTCTTTTTTGGTTTTGATGTATTTTGTGAGCCGTCTCTTTCCCAAGGTTTGTAAAGACTGAAACAACTTTTTCATCTACATTACCTTTAAAAAATGCTTAACTTTTTCAGGAAAGCCTGGGTTCCTCGAACCAAATTAGCTTCCTCTAACTAACGCTTTATCTAACCAACTATAACTAACACTTTCATGTAGCCTACATCACTTCATCATTAATTCCATTAAATTAAATCATCATTAATTCAAGAAAGACTGGGTTCCTTGATCCAATAATGTCCAACTAACAAATGCTCAAAATTATCAAAAACTTTATTATACATGTTTACTTACAAAGTCCAAACTTAATATTGTCAGATATTCTTAGGTTTTATAAGAACTTTTTCTTTAAGTTTCATCATGATTGTTTACAAGTTGATATTCACCTAAATTTTTAATCCTTAACATTTCATTTTCAAACAGAATAAGTTTTCAGGTTACCTTTTGTGGCCTGTGGTGTACATCATGCTGTTTTTGCTTAATGCAGAAACCCACTAAAATCGAAAAGTGTGTAAAAAGGAAATGTAAGCATGGATCTTGTACAAAGATATTCAATAAAAAATCGTAACTTTAGGATAAATACAGTACAAAGAATGTATTGCTCAACAAGAAGTTATTGAAAGTTGGGATGCTCAAGAAAGTTTATGATTTTAATAAAATTGTACCACGGAATTCCATGGTGTGTACTTATGGGTTTCAACCCTGAGCTAGATCTGACAGCTAATTTAGAGCCGGGCAGTTTGCTTGGGAATGATACCTTTAGATTCAGAAGAAAAAACTCACCTTGTTTGGAATATTTATGTAGACTATATGGTTATTTCTCAGCAAGAAATTTCCTAAAATATACATTGGTCTTCAATAATTTCTGTTGACTTAATTGTTAGAAAAAGTCAATATAGACCAAGGATTGACTTATTATTTTGCCTTGATTTTTATTTTAAGCTTATTATAAAAAAATTAAAATATTCTTTATTAGGCAAAGTTAGGTCTAAGAAGTCCTTTCTACCACTCAACCTTAAAATCATGATAATCATGATGAACCATGGATGCCTTCCAACTGGATCATTTCAAATATTATTTCACTAAAACAAATAAACTCTTATTAATTTCTTTTTCTTTTTATTTGCAGAAACCGGTAATGTACGGCTTCTTTCTGGGAGGATCGGCCATTACCTTGTACGCTCTCCAGTTGTTGATTGACAATGTGCGAACCGTTGCCTCGCTCTACAAAGATTACGTGATTGGTTATTTCTTCTCGACCTCTCTGATTAGTTTCATCGTATGCTATAGATTTGGTCCCGTCACTGATCCCAGAAGTATCAACTTGATCAAATGGACTTTGCAGGTGAGTTTGCTCCTCAATTATTGATAGAGAAGTATTGAATAGAAAGACACTGATAATGTCAATATTGTCATATTGTAACACTAATATGATTGTGTCTTGGAATTTTCAACGATACTCCAGCCAAATTGAATTGTACGCATCAAGGTACGATTTCCAAGCGGCAGCTCGAGCTGCCCGGCTCTAAGTTCGCTGCTAGAGCTGCCCGGCCCTAAGAGCTGCTCAGCTCTAGCCATCACAACTCCATTCACATAACTATATTATAGATGTTTACTCTTTTATCGGGGCTACTAATGTAGGCCTATACTAAATCAATAAAATAATAGTTTAATTTAATTTTAATAGTGAAATAATAGTGATTTTATTTTTAGTAATTTCCAAATGAATTTCAATATTTATTGGTATTCATTAGCATCCCTAATAACAGAGTAAATATCTATAATAAAGTTAAATGAATAGAGTTGTTATGGCTGGAGCAGCGCAGCTAGAGTTAGCAGCGAATTTGGAGCCGGGGAATTGTACCTTTGGCACACCTATTTCCAGTATATTCCTTGTATAAGCCATGCAGCATCATCATGGTTTGAGAGGCACACGTCAACCGACAGCTCATCGAATTATGAGCATAACATCCTCTGTAACAATAAAATTATCATGTTTTCGGCATTTTCAACAATATTCCTATCAAATTGAATAAGAAAATACGCATTAGTTCGCCTATTTCCAGTTTATTCCCTGCTATGTAGCATCATCACTGCTGTGAGAGGCACATGTCAACCTTACAGTTGAGTTAGCTCATCTAATCATGAGCACTAGCATCCTCTGTAATAATAAAATTATCATGTTTTCGGCATTTTGAACAATATTCCTATCAAATTGAATAAGAAAGTACGCATTAGTTCGCCTATTTCCAGTTTATTCCCTGCTATGTAGCATCATCACTGCTGTGAGAGGCACATGTCAACCTGACAGTCGTGGCAGCTCATCTAAGTATGAGCATAGCATCCTCTGTATCAATAAAATTATAATGTTTTCGGCATTTTCAACAATATTCTCACTCAATTGGATGAGAAAACATGATTTAGTCCTCCTATTTCCAGTTTATTCCCTGCTATATAGCGTCATCACTGCTGTGAGAGGCACATGTCAACCTGACAGTCGTGTCAGCTCATCTAAGTATGAGCATAGCATCCTCTGTGTCAATAAAATTATCATGTTTTCGACATTTTCAACAATATTCTCACCCAATTGGATGAGAAAACATGATTTAGTCCTCCTATTTCCAGTTTATTCCCTGCTAAGTAGCATCATCACTGCTGTGAGAGGCACATGTCAACCTGACAGTCGTGTCAGCTCAACTAATTATAAGTATAGCATCCTTTGTAACTATGAATTGATCATGTTTTTTGCATTTTAAACAATATTCCTATCTAATTGAATGAGAAAACAAGCATTAACCTTCCTATTTCTAGTTCATTCCTTGTTATGTAGCATCATCACTGCTAATTATTAGCATGCATGCAATCTCTGTAACATTAATATGATCATGTTTCTCAGCTATATTTATACTCAGTGAATAAGAAAACACTCATTAGTCCTTCTATTCCCAGTTTATTTCTTGTTATTTAGCATCATCACTGCTGTGAGAGGCACTTGTCAATTTAAAAGTCGTATATAGCACCCTCTGTAAAAATAAAATGATCATGATTTCGGCATTCTCAACAATATTCCTACCCAATTGAATGAGAAAACACGCATTAGTCCTTCCACTGCAAATCAACTACTGTAATATAGTCAACTGCTGCTTGTTGAATACCTACTGTAATTTTATCTTTTGATTCAAGTAGTGATTCTTGTGTTTCTCTTTTTAATTTCAGGCTGCCGCACTCATCTCAATATTCATGTGCAGCTACTTCCAGGAGGCTGTATTGGGAGTGGATCTTCTACTGTTGGTGACTTACAACATTCCCAAGTCGTGGTTCATCTCGGTCATAGCTTTCATGTAGGTCTCGAGTGAAAATTTGGTGCACGCTTTGAGCATATCTTCTGCATGCTTTCTTGAGTATTTGAACATTTGAGACATAATTCTGTCAAATTTTCTTGATGGTGACATCATATCACAAAGCTACTTATACTGTTTGTATGAAATTTTAACAGTGTGTTTGAACAATTGAAACCAAACATGTTTAAAATATTGTCCAATTTTCATATTGATGATATATCATGCTGTTTGGTTATAATTTGAATCATAAGTTGAATAATATTGTAAATGTGATGAATGTTTTTCCATTGCTAGATAGATCGAAACCTGAGCAAAGTTTGAACAAAGTTTGATTGAAATTTGAATCGTTAGTTGAATTGTACATATTATGTTTGTTTTGTTGATTGTTTGATTAAATTGAAAGTCAGAGCCAAATCTTGGACACACAATCTCCTGCTTAGCGTTACTAGATTGATAATATTTATGTTAGTTTATTAAAATTCGAATTGTTGAAGGGTTTTGTTTGAATTTTTGTTATGGATTTTTGGTTTTACCCAAACCAGTTCAATCTTTACATTCTCTTTACGTTCTCTGTTCAAGTATATTATGTTTAAATATTATGAACTGTTAAACGAAAACAGGTTCAGTTACATAATATTCATTCTTGTTCTCCAGGCCCTCCATAGGGCTGTTGAGCCATTGACAAACAAACTTTTTCTCTAAAGGTATCATAATTAAGATCAGTATTATTTTAGTCTGCTGTTGAAATTTGGTTGAAAATATTCATCGGTGTTATTCTTTATTCTTTCTTTAGTTCAGTGCACGACATCAAACTATTATATAATTCTTGAAAATTATAATTTTTATTGCTGGATTTTGTTCTAATTGATTTCTTTCTAACCTTTCATTGACACCTCCAAGTTTTATGCATGACTATCTCGACCTGCTTTTCAAAAATACTTTTTAAGTCACCGCTTGCCACTTCGTTTAATTCTCCACTCATTTCACTCTTACTACTGCTTTAACATTTTATTTTTCCACGATTTAGTTGGAAAGAGGTCATTTGACTATTGTTCAGTCATTTCAAAGTGCATGAAAAATTCACTATAATCAATAATCTTTAATCATAAATCACAACCCAATTTGATTATATAACCTTTTTCTGCGTGGCTGTTGGTTTTATTGATACACTATCTCACAAAACTTTTTATAAAATATATTTATACAAAACTGTGAATGAATTATGTAGATAATAACATACTATAAAAACGGTGGATGAACAATATAGATTTGTGAATATGGAGAACGACTTAGAAATTACAGTTTTCTTGTTATATTTAAGTCATTGATGAACCGATTTTTGTACAAAATTCCTTTCCTTTCAAATATTTAAGATATTTCAAGTAATGTTACATTCTTGTAGCATCCTGAAGTTTAACAATTATCTACTTTAGAAAAAGATGTCGGCCGACTCCGAAGCGAAAACTTTTGACGGAAGATGAGTACCATGAACAGGGAGCGCGGGAAACGGCAAAAGCGCTAGACGAATTGCGAGGCTACTGCTCCAGTCCTGACTGCAATCAGTGGAGAGTGATGACCAAGCTCAAGAATCCCATAAGGTGAGATTATTTGCATTTTTTAAACCAAAGTTTTCAAAGCTGTTGCAAAAAATTAAGAGTGTCCGGACAGTAGAATCATGTCCCGTAAGAACAATGTAACGAAGATATCTGATTCAAGAGAAAGATTAAAATTACATTGTTTTATGAGAACATGTAATTCATACATACGAATTGTATAAATTACAATTTACAACATTCTAACAAAAGAAGATTCTGCTTTTCAGTAGTTGACCGTCTACTACCAACCACTCCCTTGCACAATCTGTTCACAATTTAGTTATGCATATCTAAAAAATCTACCTGTCAACTTTTTTGGCAGCTGACGCCCCCTCCTGCAGCTGCCTGGATACGCTCATGGATTGAATGAAACTTGGCAAACCTAAGATGTGCGCAGATACACATTATGTGTTTGCCAAGTTTTGTTCAATCCCGTAAAATTTATAAAGAAAACAAAAACTGGACGTCCAAAAATCCAGTGTGGGAAACGGGGATTAGTGGATAGGCACTTATAGCAGCCATAAATATTATATTCACCTACCGCCTATTATAATACTATACATTGATTTAATAAATTGCAGGAAATTAAGATATGGTTGCATTTGATATAATAAGTTTCATCTGAATGAGCTGATGATTTAAACTAAGTTTTTTGTTGAACTCCTATTCATAATAAGGGCCTTAAGCAAGACGCACATTGTAACAGACGGACGGGGAAAAAATTCCGCCCCGTCTGTCCATCTGTACGTTGCAACATTATATAACCTGGGGAGAGATTTTTACTCCGTCCGTCTGTTGCTGTGCACGCCTTGCTCTAGTGTGAGCCCTAAACATTGTCCATTGGAATCGTTCTCATCAGAAGTTGGTATCGTACTATATTAGTAATATGAATAATAAATCAAACAAATATAGTCTGTCCAAGCAAAGAAGACCTAGCAAGATGAGGAAATGTCATTAGCTCGGTCAATATTGGTTAGAATTTAATAAATTTTGTTTCAAATTGTAGAGCAGAATGTTTTCTACGATGTGAGACCCAGTTTTTAAATTTTTGAACTAATATTGACCGAGCTGGAGTCATTTTATTAACTTGTCAGAATGTCTTCGTTTCTTAGACAGACTTTACTATATTAGTTAAGTATAATAAGAATAATAAATCAATCGCATATAAGTTATTTCTCTTCGGACATTATCATAGAAATTAATACGGGTGTTAAATATTGTCAATCAGTGAAATATTTTTTCAGGTTTGCGAAATTCGTTCAGGGATCGTCGCATTTGGATGATGACGAAGTTTTGGCTTACGATGTTGATTCCACAAGAAATGACGTTGCATCTCCCGAAGATTATTTGACAGACGATTCGGATTGATCAAATTTTGGAACACTTTGATCCGCCACTTCCAACACTTTGATCAAACTATCGAATTCATCAAAGTGTTGTTCTCTCATTCAAGTACCTATTGAAAATTGCAAGCATCGTTTTCGAATTTTGCAAAATAATTTTGTTGCATTCTAATTTTGCAAAATGATATTGTTGCGTTGTAATTTTGTAAACTAGTTTTGTTACGTTCTAATTTTGCAAAATAATATTGTTACGTTTTAATTTTGCAAAATAGTTTAGTTACGTTCTAATTTTGTAAAATAGTTTTGTTACGTTCTAATTTAGCAAAATAACTTTTTTACGTTCATGTTCTAGTTCTACGAAAGGTTTTTCAATTTTCCAGTATCTGTGATTTTTTCAAAAACTAATGAATTGAATTGAATTGCTGCCTTTATTTTTTCCCTGGAGGGCGAAGTTGAGGCGCAGCTGGCCCCCTCTTACACTCAACTCTCCTATACATTTCTAAATCGCAAAAAATTGGAATTAACAAAAATACAGTGTTGTTAATGAATAAATAAATGAAATGTAAAGAAAATTTCCTTGAGCAATTCAAAGTAAAAACGGCTAAATAGATATTTAGAAAACGAGATAACTCGATTATTATTAGTCTGAGTAACGAGAGCCTTGAGTTCGATTAGATTGCTATTTGAATAGACTGGAAAGTTTACAAATCTAATGGCAGAATGTGCTAGTCGAAATCATCAAAATAGCACGTAGACTTTTTGGATTTTTGCGATTGGTAATATACTGATATTGATACTGATATGAAGACAGTTAATTTTGTGAACAATAAACATATACTGTCTAGTTAATGTATGAACTAATTTGACTGAAATCCTGAAACCTTCTATTTAAATTACCTATGTTATTAATTTTTGTTCATTTTGTTAATGCAGGTTATTTTTAAGCGAGTGTTAGGTAAGTTAATAAGTTACTTTCAACCTTTGTAAAATAAATGTTAACTAGTTGACTAATATGGAATAGTGAAATAATTTAACGTTGTATTAATTTTAAGTTTTTTTGTGTTTACGAATTATTGTTTTGATGACTTGTTTAGTTTAATTTTATTCTGTTGATACGATTATTAAAGTAATTGAGTATTATTGTTTCAAGCAAAATGGCTCAGGAAATAATGTAGATTAGATCAAAGCTAAATTTGAGAGAATAGTGAAATGGATAAGAAATGCAACTATAAAAAACTTTAGGTTTCAACTAATGAGTTAATAAAGTATTTAACTAATGATTTATTCATATTTATGCTAAAATTGGGACAGTATTGTTAGGAAATTAACAGAAATAAAGATGCATTTTTTATTTTTGGATAATTCAATACAGTAGAACACTGAAGAATGAAACTTGAATTACGAGTATCTTCCTTTTCTGACTAAGATTCTAATCATTAACTAAACTGTAACATGACTTCTTACTATGAAAATTATTGTTTGATGCTAAGTTTCTTGGTAACGTGGCAAAGTGACTTAATTATAATTTGATAAGAATCTTGTATTTGTTAACAAAATTATTAGGTTTCAATTATAGTCTAAATCGAACCCAACGAATTAGAAAGCTGATTCATTCGAGTTCAGTCCAATTTTCCATCTCTTGTAGATCACTTATTATTGTTTCTATACATATAGATTATTGTTTTCTATACATCTTGATATTTTTTTATCTTTCGAAGTTGAATTTTTAAAAAATCGATTGTTTATAGAAAATTGTAAACGTAATGCGTTTCGATAGCGCGGAATGTAAATACTTTTGTAGGATATTCATTTTCTATTGTTGTTTTAGATTTGACCCTTCAAGTCCATGTATAAAGATTCATTATTTTTGTAGAGCATGGTCTATCTATAGTACTGTTATAAAATTTCTTGTAATGTATGATTTTCCATCAATTATGAAATGTACTTAATTATTAGCTATAAGAAAGCTTCTTGTATTTAGAAAGTTGATTTTGATTATACTGCATTTGTTACAAATACAACTCCGTATTTTTCAAGTATTATTAGTAAGTTAATGTAATTAAGATATTTACTCGATTATTGCTCAATTTGTTGAAAGTTTTAAATCAATTGAATAAAACATGTGAATTTCATTGGTATTTTCATAAAATGTTGTTTATTAATGCCTGTTTCTATTTGTTTTGAAAGACATTTCTCTCATCTTTAGTACGTGAAAGCCGAGAAGAGACTTGATACGACAATACACTTTACATCACTTCAACGTCTCTTTTCAGCGTGCGTCAACTTTACTTTCTTGTTTTATTCGATTTATCAGACCATTCTGCTTTACAATTCAATTTTTTTAGATCTTGAAACGTGGTGAAGAGCTTAGAAAGAGTGAAACCTACTGTATTTTAATGATGTATAGATTTTTTTAATCTGCCATTACACTGGTACCGGTATGCTTTGTCAACTATTGTTGGGTAAATTCAATATTTTGACTACTCGCTATTTCAACACTGAAAACCGAACTGCCACTCGGGAGTTTCCCTATTTGATTTAGATATTTTCGACAAAAGCCTTTCAATAGAATCGAGCTAAAGTGTAGAGAATTATTGATAATGGGTAAGGAAGAGTGAGCAGAGTGGAGGAGAGAAGAATGAATGAATGAATAAGTAGTATTGAAAATGAAATCGTAGGTGGAAGAGAGAAGAAGAATGTAGGTGGAAGGTCTCAAAGGATATTCTACAACTTTATGAAATATAAGACGGATAAAAGTATTGTTCAATACGAACAATAGTTCATTCATGCCGGACACATGCTACCATAATAGAATATTTCCTAGCAGGTAGAAGGTACAGTCTGCACCAAAATTCTAACTGGTTGTATTTGCGAAAGTGCGACAGCGACGAGCTGAGACGGTTTGCTGAGTAACGGTCTTGGCTTGAGCACGAGTCGACAAACTAAGACTGATTCGTTTCTATTCAGAACCGACGAGGTCAGACAGCGTCAAACCAAACCTGAAAATCAAACTTGGTTTGACGGTGTCTGACCTCGTCGATGTCTCACTTAGGTAGCGCCCCTATCTGATAAGTAGATAGAATATTCTATAAATCAACCTACTTAGGGAACGTGTCGCAGGTTGAATTTAATCAAACAAATATGAACATAATACTTTAATTTATTCTACAAATACGATGTTTCAAGGCTATATTTTCTAAAAATGAAAAAGTTAGTTGGCGATTTGAGTAGAGACATGAGTAATGCAATTTGAAAGAATAATTAATGATTAATAAGTATTATTGTTCATCCAACTTATTGACTTTAACGTCTAGCATTAAGTAATAATGAATACTTTTTCTAAAAAGTAAAGTCCAATATAGTTACTTATAAATATGTTAGCTTATAGCTTATTCTCTATCACAATTGCTTCTGATATTTTACAATACTAAAAATTATTCTACAATAATAAAAATTATGGTGTTCATAATATTATCAATAAGAGGCATCTTGTGTGAAAATTAGGATTTTTTCAACCATCGTCGGAAATGGACAACTTGTAGGCATCCAACTTCTTCAGCTTATAATTTTTTTCAACTAAAGATCAAATCCAGAATTTGAGATTCAACAATCCACTTAATTACAACCTTTATTCATCTTTTCAATTTTGGTTTAAAACAATAAATCCAAAACAAATTTCCTTTACCAATGATAATGTGATGTGGTGTGTGACATAAGACAAAAGAACGCTGCCACTTGAGTCTTCTATCAAAGATACGGTTTTTTACTCAGTTCTACATTAGTCCACTGGCGGCTCGTACCCACGAAATAGGTGGAGTGCCGGTATCTTTTACTGTATAGCACTTTACCTGTTTCGTGGGCACGAGCCGCCAGTGCGATTAGACACAAGATCTATTGACTATGATCATAAGGCCAAAAGGATTCGGCTATCGCGTAAATAGCAAAACAAACTTTATGAAACCCGTTCAATCATATTTTCTTGTGTAGGCTTCATAATTCCATCATGTTATTTATTTTCATATTCAGATCTAGTTACATCCTTGAAACAGGCAAACAGTCCAACACCATTTTTCTCATAAATTTTAAAATGTACAAATTTAAATTATATTTCGACTTAAGAAACATATTTTCTAGAACCTATTTACCAAACAGAAGATTGGTATAGCACAAGGTAGTCTGTCCAAGCAAAGAAGACATTCTGGCAAGATGACTTCGGTAAATATTGATTCAAGAATTATAAATTTTGTCTCAAATTGTAGAGCTGGATGTCTTCTACAATTTGAGTTCAAATTCACAATTTTTGAATCAATATTGACCGAGCTAGAGTCATCTTCCCAGAATGTCTTCTTTGCTTGGACGGACTATATTAGATTGTAATCCAATTACCTTGGTGTAGTCTGCAGTTCGTGTAAGCTGAGAAGACATTCGACGTAACATTTGTAATGTTTATTATTGTAACATTTGTAACAGCGTCTTCTCATCTTGCGCGATACTTTTAATACACTCAATATACAATGTGAGCGGTAGGCAAATATCCTCATAAATAAATTAATGAATGAAGACAAAAATTGAACCGCTTCTCAGTCTAAAGATATCTTCACAGAAATATTAGTTATTTCAGTTTAAAGTTTATAATAACTATTGATAAATAATTGGTGAGTCTACATAAATCCTATAAAATATCACAGGATCCTTGTTAAATACGAGTATCTATATTGATACGGCTACTAGCAAGAATTTATTCATTTATTTATTTCAATGATAAATATACAATTCAAACATAGTATCTATTCAACCTGGATAAAAATTCCAAAATATTAATCGACAATACGATATTTTTTCAATTTGAAATAAAAACCGACAATCAAAAGAGTATTTACATAATTTTTGACCACAATTGGTCTATCTTATAATATCTATATGTATACAAACTTTCAAGCTATAAAGTTATTCTATTTTAATAAAACTGAAATCCAGGAACCACTTTTTGAATTTTATTAAGGATCGACCACACGAGTCAAGTCAACTCGATCAAGTAAAAGCTTTAATTTGATGCATCTAATACAATGTTGAAGTCGCTTCACCCTCATAAACAAAACAAAAAAACAAACAAACACAAGTTTTTAATGAGTCGTTAGATCAAGACAGTTGACTTATTATAATGTGGACCGTCATTTATTACTATTGACTCAAATGGGATTTCAAGCAGACAACGTATCTACTTGATCAAGTCGACTTGACTCCATGTGGTCGCCCCCTTGATAAAACAAAGGATATTAAATCAAAAGACAAAATAAAGTCAAACCAAAGATATAATTATTAGAAAGCGAGATGAACCTCTAATCGGGGAGGAGCTTTTCTAGGCCAATAGCAGACGTTTACTGAGATTGTTTCAAGCGTCTACAAATAGCGGTGCTTGACCGTTAGTATAGTAATACAGGTGCTCTTGACGTTAAGTTATGGTTTACCAAACATTGATAATGGTTTAGCAATCGGAATCGAAACCGATAGTCTCAATTTTTCTCATAAATCTGTGTGGTTTGACAATATCTTATCTTATCACTTAATATGGATAATTACAACAATATCACCTTCACAACTACTCAACAAATAAAGGGCACCTGGATTTACATTCAATTAAAACAGCATCAGTAATATAGTCTGTCCAAGCAAAGAAGACATTATGACAAGATGGGAAAATGACTCCAGCTCGGTCAATATTGGTTCAAAAATTATGAAATTTGATCTCAAATTGTAGATCAGAATGTTCTCTACAATTTGAGACCAAGTTTTCAATTTTTAAACCAATATTTACCGAGCTGGAGTCATTTTATTATCTTGTCAGTATGTTTTCTTAGACAGACTATATAGCTATAAAAAAATCGAATCATATAAAGTTCTTCATATATTATTTTGTTTATTCATATAATTTATCATACATAATCGGTTACTAACGACATGTATTACCTAGTATAGCACAATTGTGATAATTATATTTCTAACTAGTACGACAGTTATAGGTGCGCAGGCCTTCATCAGCGGTTTCATCGAGTTGGTCGATCGGTCGGTTAATCAGTCTAAATGCCATGTTGCGCATCACCACGTCGAAAGGATCCGCTTTCATGCGTCGTTGATTCATGGACGCCGCGTTATCTCTGTCCAACACTTCTCGGTCGTTGAGCTTGCCGTCCTGTACAATAATTCAGAAATTACTGAGTACAACCACTGGTAAAATCGTAAAAACGACAGAGAAATAATTCAGAAAGCAATTACAAACACTTGTATAGTCTGTCCAAGCAAAGAAGACCCTCTGGCAAGATGGGAAACGACTCCACCTTGGCAATATTTTTTCAAGAATTATAAAATCTATATGAGCGAAATGGCACTGACTGACTGACTGATTCATTCATCACCAGAACTAAAAATCCACTGAAGGGAATGCGTTCAAATTTGGCAGGCATGTTCAGTTGGACGTTTGGACGCGCGCTAACAAAGGATTTTAAAAACGTTTCAAGGATACGCCGAATATTTTAGTTTTTCTAGAGTTTTTCGGCGTTTTCCTCATTTTTTCGAGAACCAATCGGTAGAAAATGTTGATATTTGGTGGGCAGGTTCAAATGAGGTCTAGAAATTTTGTGTTAAAATATTTTTGCAATCCGTTCAAGATTACGCCAGTAATCAGGTTTTCAAAATTGTAGATGTGTTGCGGGTTGCATATCTTCCGCCTTGATACGACCAATCCTAACTGTAAATTGAATGGTTCAGCGAGATTATAGATGAATTAATTTGGAAGATATTGAATCAAGTTTCAAACTATGTCCGATATACTTCCCAAGGTTACGCTTAATATTAGCGTTTTACTATTTTTTTGAATTTTCGGAGTTTTTCTTAGATTTTTCTAGAACAAATTGGCAGAAAATGTTGCAATTAGGTAAACAAGTCCAGATTAGGTGTAGAAATGCTGTGCTCAATAAATTTCAAACCCCTACTGAACGGAATTTGCAGGCGAGCGAAGCGAGCCTGTTTGTCTCAGCTGACACTGACAGAGGTTTTGCAGGCGAGCGAAGCGAGTCTGTTTGACTCACTTACACTGCCTATACTGTCGGGGGTCAGGGGCGGAGCCCCTGGCTAGGAGAAGGCGAGCGAAGCGAGCCTGCGGCTAGTAGGAGATAAAATTGTTTCCTACAATTTGAGATCAAATTGATAATTTTTGAACCAATAGTGACCGAGCTGGAGTCATTTTCCCATCTTCCCACATGGTCTTTTTTGCTTGGATATATACTATACTGCTACAAGTGTAAAACAAAAGAAGATAAGAGTAGGCTATTAATCGTTAGTATACCAGGTACACTCTTTTACGTGATAAGGTCGAGCAAATATTTGTTTAAAAATTATAAATTTAGTCTCAAATTGTAAGGGGGAATGTTTTCTACAATTGAGACCAATTTTCAAAGTTTTGAATCCATATCGACCGGGCTGGAGCCATTTTCCCATCTTGCTAGAATGTCTCATTTGCTAGAACAGACTACATAGTTGATGCCAAAAAGTTTTGATGTTTCATTTGTAACCTACTACATGTAGCATTCCTAAGCGACGGCTTGAGCTGCGCAGCCCTAGCTGCACGTGTATAGCTTTGCAAGTTATTCAGTATAATGACTGTATAGTCTTGTCGGTCTAATATAATCTAATCTAATATAGTCTGGTCGGTCTGTATAATCTATGTATAGTCTGGTCGAGCAAAGATGACATTCTGGTAAGATGGGAAAATAACTCCAGCTCAAATATATTGGTTCAAAAATGATAGATTTGAGATGGAAGAATTATTAGACATTGCAGTATACCAACTGCTGGATAATTATATTAATAATTAATTCGAATCTCCATTTATTGCAGAGATTCGAATTTATTATTAATATAATTATCCAGCAGTTGGTATACTACAATGTCTAATAATTCTTCCATCTTTAATACCTGGCCAGTCAGGCTAACATCAAAATTGAATGGGGCTGTTCAGAGAGCTGCCTGGTAGGCGAAAGGTTAAGCCACTCGGCCGGCAACCGAGGGGTACCAGATTCGATTCCCGGTCCGGGCTGAATTTTTTGAACTGTTTCATTCAATGGATCTCGACTGCTATTTAGTACATTGGTCAATATTTGTAGTTGCAGAAGTCCTTTGTCTATTTATATAGCAATAAATGGAGATTCGAATTAATTATTAATATGGTAGATTTGACCTCAAATTGAAGAGCTGAATGTTTACTACAATTTGAGACCATATACAGGGTGTTTCAGGAGGAATGTGCAATACTTCTCAGGCTGATTCCTCACATCAAGTAGACAAAAAAGTTCCATGGGACCAACCCCAAAAACGCTTTGTTACTGAGATAACAATGGCGGAAAATTGAGATTTTTTAAAATATATCAATTTTTCTAATTTTTAGAGGCTTTAGTGAGGTTCTTAAATGATCAATTCCTATGTAAAATTAGCTGAGGAATTCAATGAAACCAGTTCCAAGTCTGTAACTTCAACGGTTATTGAGATAATTGGAAAAATATGCTAAAAACGCCATTTTTCAATAATAAGGGTTATAACTGGATAAGGAATCATAAAATTGTATTTTTTATTAATGGAAGTTGAAGAGAGCAGCAAGCGGCAATTGTGTAAATCTTACCCAAATCTCAGAAATAGCGATCAAAAATCGCAAAATCGCTACTAAACACAAATTCATCACTTTCGTCACATTCGCGATTTTTGATCGCCATTTCTGAGATTTGGGTAAGATTTACACAATCGCCGTCATTCAACTTTTTCTTTAGAATCCGGCTCTCTCCAACTTCCATTAATAAAAAATACAATTTTATGATTCCTTATCCAGTTATAACCCTTATTGTTAAAAAAATGGCGTTTTTAGCATATTTTTCCAATTATCTCAATAACCGTTGAAGTTATAAACTTGGAACTGGTTTCATTAAATTTCTCAGCTTATTTTACATAGGAATTGATTATTTTAGAACCTCACTAAAGCCTCTAAAAAATTACAAAAAATAATATATTTTGAAAAATCCCAATTTTCCGCCATTGTTATCTCGGTAACAAAGCGTTCTTGGGGTTGGTCCCATGGAATTTTTTTGTCTACTTGATGTGAGGAATCAGCCTGAGAAGTATTGCACATTCCTCCTGAAACACCCTGTATAGAATTTTTCTAGCAATTTTCCCATCTAGACTTCTTTGCTGGACCAGTAGGCAGCGACTAAGAATCTAATACTTCTTGAAAAAATGGATATAATAAGAGGAACTCACACTCTAATGTTGAAAATTCGAATATTTTTTTAATAAATAAACTAGATTTTACCTCGGGTTGTGGCGACCACAGTCTGACCAATGTGTCAATGCCGCTGCTAGCCAGTAGGCAGCTGGTAGGGTGGGGCTGCAGGCAGTTGACAATGGAGCTGTCTCCTTTCAGGATGCGAACGTTGTTTGTGCTCTGGCGCTCCCAAAAGTAGATTGACCCATCGTCCGAACCGGCCATTATGTATTGACCGTTGCTGCAACATCCAACGAGATCAGAATGCATCTTAGGGTTTACATCAAGTGTCAGATCGCACTGACAGTTCAATCGTTGACAGCTTCTATGAACCTCTCCCTATAAATAATCCTGGGTTTTTGATGCTTATTATTCTCATGGACTATCTTATACAGGGTGTTTCAGGAGGAATGTGCAATACTTCTCAGGCTGATTCCTTACACCAAGTAGACAAAAAAGTTCCATGGGACCAAGCCCCAAAAACGCTTTGTTACCGAGATAACAATGGCGGAAAATAGAGATTTTTCAAAAAATATATAATTTTCTTATTTTTTAGAGGCTTTACTGAGGTTCGAAAAAAATCAATTCCTATGTAAAATTAGCTGAGGAATTCAATGAAACCAGTTCCAAGTTTGTAACTTTAACGGTTATTGAGATGATTGGGAAAATATGCTTAAAAACGCATTTTTCAACAATAAGGGTTATAACTGGATAAGGAATCATAAAATTGTATTTTTTATTAATGGAAGTTGAAGAGAGTCGGATTCTAAAAAAGTTGAATGGCAGCGATTGTGAATCTTACCCAAATCTCATTTACAAGTGATGAATTTGTGTTTAGTAGCGATTTTGCGATTTTTGATCGCTATTTCTGAGATTTGGGTAAGATTTACACATCGCTGCCATTCAACTTTTTCTAATCCGACTTCTTCAACTTCCATTAATGAAGATACAAATTTATGATTCCTTATCCAGTTATAACCCATATTGTAAAAAAATGGCGTTTTCTAGCATATTTTTCCAATTATCGATTTCACATGGAATTTATTGTTTTAGAACCTCACTAAAACCACTAAAAAAATTAATATATTTTGAAAAATCTCAATTTTCCGCCATTGTTATCTTGGTAACAAAGCGTTTTTGGGGTTGGTCCATGAAACTTTTTTGTCTACTTGGTGTAAGGAATCAGCCTGAGAAGTATTGCAATTCCTCCTGAAACACCCTGTATATTAATATATTCCTATTCTTATGGATTGGATTTATAGTCCAACGTGTCTGTCTGTCAATTTAAAGCTATATTGGACTGCCGGTTTCCGACTTGCAAATTTTGACTATCACTGTCCAAACTGACAATGGTGTGGACCCTTGAAGGTACGATTCCCAAGCGGCAGCTCGAACTGCCCGGCTCTAAATTCGCTCTAGCTCCATCTCTAGCTGCGCTGCTCTAGCCAACATAACTCCATTCACGTAACTATATTATAGATGTTTACTCTGTTATTAGGGCTACTCATATTTATATTAAATCAATAAGTAGCGAAATTTACTAAAGAATGGCGATTTCACAATTTATTGATTTAGTATACATTAGTAGCCCTAATAAGAGAGTAAACATCTATAATATAGTTATGTGAATAGAGTTGTGATGGCTAGAGCAGCGCAGCTAGAGCTGGGCAGCTCTAGCAGTGAATTTAGAGCCGGGCAGCTCGAGCCGCGCGGCTTGGGAATCTTACCTCAAGGGTGATGTCACATCGTTGAATGACTAACATTCAATCAATCAATTTTATTTAAAATAAATTGTTACATTTTTTGGTCCTGCTGGGCTTTTCAGCAGGTGCCATTTCAATACAATACAAAATTATTCACAACGTTAGACTAAAATAGAGTATAAATAAATACAATTTTTATTGAAAATCTGCATAAAAATATTGGAAGAATCAACTAAAAATTTCAAAACTATGAAAACACATACGGTCAAAACTATTTCTATCTAAAGTTTAGGTGAATAGTCCAGATATTATGATGATGATTCATATTGTAGTAGTATCCTTCTATACCCTATTCACGATAACTTGAGACGAAATAAAGAAACTTTTTGCATGTACAGGTAGCTATTTATGTTGGAGCTTGAGGAAAAGCCAAGAACTGTGATTGGCTACAGCTGTTCGACTGCAGCTGACCGTTGCATGAAGTAATACCTCCCTTTACCCGCACACACGAGCAAAAAGTTTGTTCATTTCGTCTCAAGTGATCGTGAATAGGGTATAGACATTGTATCACAATATAGAGGAAGGATAGTTGAGACTTCAACTATCCTTTCTCTATGATCACAATCACCTGTTTATTAGTATTCATATAGGCTTCAAATTCATACATTTGAGGTTGAAGTCTTTCAACTTCTATCATAGTTTTTGTTCGACATCAATTTTAATTCCATATTTACCTTCCAAAAAAGTTTGCTTCTTTTATATCAGTCGTTGTATTGCAATGACCATAGAACCTCTTCTCATAGTCAAAAGCTTTCTCCCTCCAAGCAGTTTCTAGACTGGTAATTTGGCCTGGAGAGACTAAATCCAAATCTTCTTCCACATCTGAAACTATAAAAAGCAAAATACACTTGAGAATAATGAAACGCTCTTCAATTGATATAGATTCCAATTTTCTAAAAGTCATTTCAAATAATGCTTGGATTATATTTGATTAATAGAAACATATATGTATCAAAATTAAGAGATGAATTACTTAAGATGAATAAACACGGTTTTTAATATTGACTAATAATTATTTCCAAATTTCTATTTTTTGCAATGAAGATTGATTTTTACCCAGAGTGAGTAGCAGTACAGGAATCAAGTAAATTCATTCAAATGTATTATAATTGTTGATTTATCCAAGCGTCTTGGAACTATATTATTTATTATTACTGTATTAATAATTCAATATTACTAAGTATAATTTTACTTGCTGTACAGTTCACTAATAGTTTGAGCGGCGAACGCGTTTCAAAAACTGGTGTACATCTTTGTAGCTCTTAGCTACAACTACAGATCTACGAAGTCGTAGCTAGGAGCACCAAAGATGTACACCATTAAACTGTATAGCAAGTAAAATTATACTCAATAACAGATCTATTAATATTATATTCAGATCAAAATTTCTATATTTTTATAGCGGCGTTATTACATATTCGTAACACATGCAGATTGTTATATCCAAATATATTATTATTTGTTGTTACAATTGTGACTTATATCAAGTATTTTAAGCAAAGGTGATAAGTGGATAATAATGTTTAGGCTACATAGTGAATGAATGATGATGGATGATGAATGTTTACATTACAATTTTAACTTTGAAAAACACTTTTCACTTTAAAAATCCTGAATTTTGATTGAGTTCACTGTTAACAATTAAGATCTGATCAGAAACACTAAATAAAAATGTCCAAAAACTTTGGGATTTTTGAATGAACTGGAAAAATTTTAGATATAAATATAACATGAAGCAAATATGCACCATCTGTGTTCAAACTGAATTCAACAAAGCGAAATTCAATAAAACTTTCACCGTTTAAAGCAAGTGTAATATTATTCAAATTCTTTATTTGCAATTTCATTTTTTTACAATAACCTAAATTCTTGATTGAATACTACTATATTATTGTATAAAATCTTTGTCAACTTGAAACAGATATGGATGAGATAAAATCCTTCCATTGAACACGTTTCAAGTATTGTAGTAAGTAAGATGATGACTCAACTCACATTCAAGATCGGAGGATGGTGTATCCGTTCTAGATTTTTTAGTTTCCGGTGAAGTGCTACGCGGTGTGCTTATGTCTTTCTCCAGTGCTTTGCAGGCATGACTGGAAGCATGTTCTGGAAAACGCAGCTTGAACGCTTCGAGGCACTGTTTTGCTTCTTCTCTCCAATCAAGTTCGTATAAACAGCGCGCCAGTCTTCAAAAAGAAAAATTAATATTACATCATCTGTATTGTAAGCAATGTAGATTATTTCTTCAACTGCAGAAGCAAAGTTGTATTAGGAAACGACTATCTATTCACGAACACTCGAGACGAAATAAACAAACCGTGAGTGCGTGTAATGATAGGTCTTCTCCTATGCGAAACGGTCCGAAGCAGTCGAACAGCTGCAGCCAATCACAGCTCAAGACAAGACAAGTGAGGCTGTAGCCAATCACAGCTCATGACAAGACAAGTGAGGCTGTAACCAATCACAGCTCAAGACAAGACAAGAGCTGTGATTGGTAACAGCTGTTCGACTGAGTCGGACCGTTTCGCATAAAAGAAGGCCTATCATTACACGCACACACACACACATGCAAAAATTTTATTAAGCCTATTCCGTCTCCAGTGATCGTGAATAGGGTATAGTGCTATTACTATCTGGTACTAGTGCAACTGGTGTATTATGGCAAGTACTTACCTAAAGAAGGCTTTCACATGATTAGGATCCATGTTGAGCGTTGTATGACAATCTCTTAAGGCAGCGTACATATCACCATTCCTACAAAATAAAACTTAGTGAATACCTGTTTTATAGGCCTTCTTCTGTTTAAAAAGATTACCTGTTTAAAAAAAGGAAGACCTGTTTCGATGTAAATCTAATAATAAGATTTGGCAATGTATGATAGGCCTTCTTCTGTTTTAAAAAGAATACCTGTTTAAAAAAAAGGAAGACCTGTTTCGATGTAAATCTAATAATAAGATTTGGAAAAAGTATGATAGGCCTTCTTCTGTTTTAAAAAAGAATACCTGTTAAAAAAAGAAGACCTGTTTCGATGTGAATTTAATAATAAGATTTGGCAAAAGTATGGTGGAATAGACCACCATATTATTCACATAATAGACCACCATAATAAGCCAACTAATTGAAAGTTTGATATTCAATTTCCTTACTGTTGGTAAACAGTCTCTGTAGTCTCTTCATACATTGTAAATATAACTGGTTCCTATTAAAACAATAAGCCTGAATATCTATACCCGGCGGTTCCATGATACGCAGTAAAAGTCCAAAATTGATACGCAATCGTACAGGAAGGAAACCATTGACACAATATGCGCTCCAACAGATGATTTTGTCAGAGTTGTCATTTAGCTATGCCTAGATTTTTTAAATGGTTTTGCAATCAATGACTCAACAGCCCATTAAGGGCCTGCCAATTTCATATTCACTCCACTATACAGCAGAGGTGAATAATCATCAACCAGGATAGAGGTAACTTGTCGTTAGCACGTTGATCCTCTCACCCATAAGGTAGCTTCTGTAAGCAGGTTATTATTATTATTTCGTATGGCTCATTTTGTGGGGAGTTCCGAAGAAGTTCCACAGCCGACATAACCACAATTTCCCATGTTGGGAAATTATTATGGTAGTTAATATTGAACAAAGTTATTGGAATTTTGGTGAATTTTTTCAAATAACCAGGTGACGGCGCAGAACACCTCTGACTAACATGCAGTTAATCAGTTGGAGTGTAATGCAACAATTACTATTCATGCAGAGATGAGAAACGACTAACTTTACTAAAGACAGCCAATCTCCCAAAGGAGGTTCTAGATTTTTCAAATAAATACTCTCCATCAGCTGTTAGGTTACATCACGTACAAGAGACAGGCGTAACGTCCAACTTTTTAACGCACAACTTACTTACTATACTTAAATACTATATACTGTACTTACTTACTTAAGGCCTCTTTACACTGCTTTGTGGTAGTGATACAGAGACCAGTTTTACACAGTAGTGATACAGAGACCAAAATTGGTGGAGAGTATAAAAAATACTTGATACTTGAGCTTATTATTTTAATAGGAGCCAGTAATTCTTGCAATGTATGATAAGACTACAGAGATCGTCTCCTCTCAGTTTGACAATTGACTGTTCAACTTCTGATTGATTGGCTCGGTTCTTAAGCTATAGAAACAAATATCAAGTATCTTTCTTTAGGAAAATCACTGTTTGTCAGAAAAACAATTACCAATTTCTCTTCATGTAGGCAGCTGCTCTATTTCCGTAGAGCAATGAGCCTTGCGAGAACTTGGTGATGGCTTCATTGTAGAGTCTGATGGCGCGACTGTATTCACCTCCGTCGAACAGGTTGTTGGCAGAGAGCTTCAAGTTTTCAATGTCGGCCGGCAGAGGTTTCTTCTTCGATTCAGCCGAATCAGCGTGTTGAGCGAATCCGTTGGTGTAGGGCTTTGCATAACCACCGTACTCTAGTAAAACGTAAGAACTCAAATTCCTCATTTGTTTTCAGCATTAAATGAAAGAACAAACAATATTATAGAAATAAATAATTGAAACAACACTCAAACGGACGCGCAGGTTTGTTTGTGAGTTGTTTAGTTCGCAATATTACTAAACATTAAGAATCACAGCACCCCTTTTAAATTATTTTTATTTATGCTAAAATAAAAATGATTTGAAAAAGGTACTGTGGTTTTTATTACAAATAGAGAACATTGATAAGTAGCCATAATAAAAAGGAAATTCTAAAAATTATTATAACTTGAAAGAAATTCATGGAAATAATAGAGATTATAACTTCAACTTCAATTATTATTATATCTTCAACGGTATATATATATATATATATATCTGAATTATTCTATATGAATAGGAGTAGGTGATTGGATGCAGGGCGTATGTTACAATTTTTGGAAATGTATTATTTGACGAAAAAAAGGTCATAGAAACACTCTGTATAGGTTTTAGTACTTGAAACAAACGCTAAAAGTTAGATGAAGCACATTCATCTTGTTAGATGAAGTTAGATGAAGGAGTTAGATAAAGGAGTTAGAAGTTAGATAAAGTTAGACGAAGGAGCTGAGCAAAGTAGGAAGGTCTACTCTATAGTTTACTCTGGCTCGGAAGCTATGACAAACAAGAGTTGTTATAAAAATTACTCTCATGAATATTAAAATGGAAACTAAAATCTCCATCCTAGTAGAATTTTTTGGAGTAAATTTGTGGAAGAAGGGCTTATTTTTAATAAGATTATTTGCTAAGGCATATTTCGGTTAATGAATGACTTGGGAGAAAGCTGTCTTGAAATATCAAATAATTATATAGAGTGTTTCAGGAAGAAAGTTTAAAATACAGTAATAAAGTTTTTAAAAAAATCTGAACTGGAACTATGAATCAAACATGTTATAGGCTTTACACCAGTAATGGCAATAGTAATAAATCGAGGTGAAAATTTCAACATTGATGGTCAATATTAAAACTGATACTCATCAAAATATATTGATATTGTAATAATGAATATAGGCCCAACTTATAGATCAATATACAGTTTTCATTATTCTATAAATTTAATGTTGAATTGATAAATTGATTCTTGAGAATCGCAGTCATTTTCAACTAGAAACAATTAATAGTAAATTATTAATAGATTCTCGATTGAGTTTAATCATCAAGTAGTGTAACAGAGGACCTGCGAGTCCTAACTTCGCCTTAATGTAATAAAAGACAATAAATAAATAAATAATAGCCCATTATTTGAAGAAAAACATTTTCTAGTGAAACAAATAACTTCAAATCAAAATATTTTCTATTATTCAAAGAGGATGGTGATGTAATTTTTGTAATAGTAGATAAACCCAATAAAATAAAACAAAACATGTAATGAAAACTCACCTTTAGGTAAGGCATACTTTGGTAGATTGAATGACTTGGGCGAAGATTGTCTTAGAATATCGAAGAGATAAATTTGTTCTCCACCTAAATTAACTAGTAGATCGACACCGTCAGGTCCAAACGTCACATAGGTAGCTGGTATACACTTATATTTTTTATTCGGGTTTCTAACAGGAAGGTGACCTGAAAAAGCGAAAATTGTTAAATGAATGCTTTGCAATCTTATTTGATTCAGACTTTGTAAATTACTATACTAAATGATTATTGATTTCATTAAAATTTGTAACTAGAGTGCAAATCGTTTATATATGTCAGTTATTTATGGAAATGAATTCATTGCTTGACTTATTTCATTCAGATGAACAACAATATTTAATACAGGTGACGGTGAAATAAATCGCATAACAGCGAATACACTAACTTGAGAAATCGATTCCTTTTCGTAAATAGCATTCGAAGTATATGAATTAGAACTTCAATTTTAGAAAAATGAGAACATGCCCATAGCAATTGAATTAAAAATTAAAGCTATTTACGAAGACATAGATATATTTAGTACATTAAAGATGAAGCTAATCATCTTACTTATTTATTGAAGAGAAATTCAATTGGAAACGTTATCACTCTTGTTTGATTCAAATGCCATTAATTCAATTCATTCATTCCAATTAAGTAATGGAATGAATGCATTCACAACACTCAGTACGGATAAAGTTTGCTATAATTTTCTTGACGTAGGTCTTCATTACTACAAAAGTCGCACATGCACAGGTGCCTATAGATAGAATAGAAGCACGGAGTTGTATAGAGCAACGCACACTGGTCAGCTGATTATCTATTTGCGTTTCTCAATTGAACTCCGTGTTTCTGTTGCATCTTGTGCCCGCGACTTGTAGTAATAGTAAGCTGCATTTAACCTCACCTGCAACAAAGTATTGAACACATCCAACAGATAGATTGTCAGCGACTTCCATCACTTCATCAGTCAGCAAAGTTCGAAAACGATTATTTCCAGTCACTTCAGCATCTCCAGGAGAGTTTGCATTGGTGTTCTGAGTAGGAGTCTGAAAAATTATTGAGACACGTATTATCATGTTTTCTTAAAAAGGTTTTGGCTATCTAATGAGCTATCTGCAACTGTTTTCAAGATAATATAGCCACAGGTTTAGGCCAAATGACACCCTTCAGTGTATTGTTTTCAAATTTCAAGTCCAATCTACTTAGTTTTTGCAGATGTACTGCTCTTAAGATGACACTAAAGTAAACTGCACGAAAACAGTCCGATGTAAAATGGATCAGCTCTCCCCTTTTTCCCCATCCATAAACGTTTCCAGTTTGTAGGGTGTATTACAAAAATAAAGATTAGTTTTATTCATAATCAACTGATTCAGCAACTTTGCATCGGACCATTTTCGTGCAGTCTACTAATCACATTTAGCGGATTGTATGTTCTGCTAACAAAGCTGACTTTTTTGTCAAAATCTAGTAGTGGCTACTATCTCATAATGAATCTCATCTCGTTATGGAGCAGCCACATTCTATTGAATTCAGTCTCTGCTAAAGATCCCTCCACTATATTCTTCCATACTTATTCAATAGACTTCCCCAAAATATTCGTGATTATACTAAAAATTACATAACCACGTATCTCAATATCTACGTGAACCACGAGAACACATTCAACTTATATTAAGTTATACGAGTATTTATATACTCATATGTACTACTGAGCATATGTACTATTCCAGCCGAAAAACCTACGGGTTTGGCAGGACCCTAAATTGTTGATAAAAAATTTGATTTGAATAAATGATAGCCACAACTACTAGATAATATTTTTTTATTGAAAAACTCACTATTAACTTTTTCATAATTTTTATATAGAAAACCGATTAACAGGTAATAACATTCACCAAATTTAAATGTTCCTTCATCAATTAACTTAAGTTGATTAAAATTTGACCGACTCTCTACAGATTGTTATCACTTAGTATTATCTATAATTATTTATTATTATTCGCTATCTAATCCATTTGATCATTCTCCCCAATTTAGTTTTGAATTTCGAATCACCTATCATACCATTTTATGGACATTCCATTATCATTATTCCCATCATTCCCACTCATATTAATAATTATTCTCTTTACATAATTTAATAGTATGAAATTTCCAATAGAATAAATACTTAGTACCGTAGTCGTAAAGATCAGAAAAATATTCGCCCATGGTTGAGTGTTAATGGGAGAGATGTTTTTGAACATCCCTCTCCAAGAATGGACATTTATATGTCTAAACTCCGCCATTTTATGTAGATACAGCACAAATTTATATTACCGTTAGCTTATTGAATCCTACATCTGTCTCATTTTGCAAGTTTTCATAGTTTATAATTAGCCAACTTATGCAAACCATAATGTAATTAGTGTAACTTTCATTTATTTTTATTCATAGGATTCGAATTATTGTATTATGTAATCTACATGAATAAAGTGATTGAATCTGAATCTGAATCAAAGTGACATTACCTGCATACAGGTGACCTTGATCATGCGCCGATCGTAGAGTCGCACATAGGGGTCGTTGGCGCCGACGGCCAGCAGCTCAGGCCGGCAGGGGTTAATGGCAAGGCACTTGGCTTCGGCGTTGCTGCCCAGGTGACTCTTCAGATAGACCAGCATGTCGGCGCCTTCCGAGCTACAGCTGTGCTGGATTCGAACGTCGTATTGTCTGCAACAGATCATTATTTCACATCCAGTAGGATCTTGTTTTCCATAAAAATACGAGTTTGTATAAAAATTTAACATACACTATAGTAGACAGAACCGAAGTATTCAGTTGTAAAGTTAAAGTACTCAGTTGTCAGGAGTAAACAGTTGGAACTGGAAAAGTAGAGTTCCCCCTCACTAATAGACGATACACCAGTTCTATGCATTCAAGAAGATACAATCAAATATGATACAAGATAAGATGAATAGGTCTCAATATAACATACAAGGGCCTTCAATTCATTAGTCACAAGTGTCTTGTATCATATAAGTATGATCTTTAATGCCGGGTTTTTCCAAGCACACCCGAAGTTGAGGGACCCTCAAATTTTAATGATCAGCTGACATTTTCTATAAGTGAAGGAAATGTAAACTGTTAAATGTAAACTTGAGGGTCCCTCAAATTTGGGTGTGCTTGGAAAAACCGGGCATTAGTGTATTCAATAAAATTGAAAAGCAATTCAGACTGTGAAACACAAAATATCTTGTATTTAGATTCATGTGATCATATTTTGATAATCATGCAATGTAAATGGAAATCTTGAATATCTATGTGAAAATATATTTTAGTTATACAACCACGTGTAGATCTTTATAAACTTCTAACGGTATGGAAATCTCTACAGCTAGTAATACATCGTATGAATGGTATGTGTTCAGCCGCCATCTTGAAATTCTTAAATATGGACAACATAACCTCAAAAAACAGAATGACGTCATACCATTCATATGATGTATTACTGTAGATGGTGTGTATGAGTGCGGCCTCAGCCTAAGAGAATTACATGTCAGAGATATAGAAAGCATTAGTTACAAGAACTTTTTAAATGAGATACTCAAGTTACAAGGGAATGTCTCTATACAGTTGAAGATTCTAGAAATATTTTTGACTTTGTTATAAAATGTAACATGTTTTCGACAATAAACAATTTTGATTTAGATACAGAGATTGATTACAATGAAACACAACATTGTGGTTATGACAACCTTCGACCCATTTCATTATAAAAATAAATAGGCTAGATTCAATTTGAAATAATACAATTCAATGCAGAATATTTTAATACATCTGGGGTTATGACAACCTTCAATCCGATTCAATATGCAAATAAATTGATTCAATTTGAAATTCTGCAGTTTAGAATTGACGATATGAGTGTATTTCATTTCATTATGAAATGAATCTACAACATAGTCAACGAATTTTTTTAAATTCAATTTGTTAAAGTGTCACGAGCTTACCGAATGACACCATCTTCGGCAGCACTCCAATAGATATGTGGCACATTGGGAGAGGTGGCCAGTCGCTTTACACGTCCCATGGGACACGTACACACGCTGATCGGACCGCGCTCATTAATGTCATGCACCAGTGTCTGACAATCTCCCGCGCCCGTCACCAATATCCTGTCGTTCGAGAAGGGAAGAAACTGGGGGAAAAACAAAGAAAATATACCTTAAATTACGTTTTCTAATACACGATACGACTCTAGGTGATTAATACATTTTCTGTACCAATTTCAATTATTATTCATTTATTTATTAGAGTACAATTAATATACAAGATATGTTAGTTAAGTTTGATGATCATGATAACCTTATTTTGAACTGTTGTAAAAATTGGTAGAGGAGCAGTTTTGGGCTTAGCCTGTTGCACGCATCTAAATATTTATAATATTATTCTTCAATAAATGATAAAGATAGGGAAAGAAAAAACAGACAATCACCAAAAACTTCTTCTATTCCTAATTCAGTAACATAGTAGAAAGTCCAAATAATTATCTTAATAGGCCTATTACAATTCATTGATGATATTTCCTAAATTGATGATGTTTTTGGAATCAAAAGATACAATAAATAATTAATAAAAAATAGATTTATTAAACCAATCAAAATGAAATACAATAAATTCTTTACATCAGCTGCTAGGCGGTTTCGTCTGCTTCTTGTGCGCTCCAACAGCTGATGTCAGTTGTAATTTTGCTAGATGATGTTTTTGAAATCAAGAGACAATAAATGCTTTACATCAGCTGTAAATAGGTTACATTACGCACAAAAGATGGAAGAAACCGCCTACATTTTTTGCTTCAGCTATAACGAAAATGTATAAATCTCCTAGCATCGAAGAAAACCAAAGATTTACACATCAAGCAAATAAATATTGGAGAAAGAGAAAAAGAAACTGGTTTTCATCATTCAACAATTCATGCATAACAGAGTTTTTCTGAGGTGATGTCCACATGAGCTCCTTGGCCTCTAAGTAGGTAATAAGAGGGATGATGATGGGAGATAATCGTCTCCTCCGAAATACTGGCTGATACGGTGTGATATGCTGTGTGTGATTGAAGAATTGTTCCCAGGTCGAGAATCGAACCCGAAACCTCTGGTTTTCAGACCAGCGCGTTATCACTTACTTCAACGAGTTAGGACTGTAAATTCCTTTCTACCACTAAATCTCAGCAGAAAAAGCTAAAGAGAAAATTGTCTCCAAAACAATCCAATCAGTGAAGGAGGTTCATTGGATTTTAAAATTCGTTGGATGATTTTTAATGTCCAAGTATAGTCTGTCCAAGCAAAGAAGACATTCTGGCAAGATGGGAAAATGACTCCAGCTCGGTCAATGTCGGTTCAAAAATGATAAATTTGGTCTTAAATTGTCATGAAACATTCTGTTTTACAATTTGAAAACAAATTTATAATACTTGAATCAATATTGACCTAGTAATTTTCCCATCTTGCCAGAATGTCTTCTTTGTTTGGACAGACTATAGGTGTGTCCATACCAGCGCCTCAAAATTCTTCCATGGAGATACGCAAGATACGAGTTGTTTTATATTCGCACGGAGAATAGAATTATTCTATAGAGCCTACAGTAGAATCCTTGCTGAGAATAGAATTTCAGTATAGGCAATAGAGTAACCAAATTATACTATATTCGTATGCCGTATTCGGTGGGCAGTTTCAAAAGGAAGTTCCATCGGCACTATAACCTTAATCTCCGTCGATGGGAAATGATGGTATTTCTTGATAGGATATTATTTATTTATTTATTTATTTATTCATTGACTTTTTACAAGGCGAAGTTAGGACTCATAGGTCCTCTCTTACACTTAACCTTACACTTGTTCAATTCAGTACAAGTAGGCTACAACAATAAATAAATTTATATAACTTACAAAATAATTTGTAGTCTATTACATTGCTTAAGATCTATAATTTAGAAATAATAAAACCAATCAACACAAGCACGCATACACACACACACACACACATACATACACACATCTATCCGCTAACTCAAGCCAACTCTGCGCCCTCATTCCTCAGCCACTTCAGAATTGCCACGCCAAACAGGGTACGATTCTCCAACTCAGTAATCTGAGACGGCAGAAGATTCCAATAACGGATGGCAGTTACATGGAATGATTTATTGAAAATTGTTGTGCGATGGTTAGGGACGACCAACAAGCGTGATCCATGCCTGGTAGCTCTACCACTTTGATCACTCAGAAACATGAACTTACCAGCCAGGTACTCAGGTTTTCTAGATTTCATGATATCAAACAGAAGCATGAGAATGTGATATGCTCTCAAGTAACTTAGTCGGTGGATACCAAGCTGCTCAAAATATGGCGAAATATGATCATCCCTCCTTAGGCTATAAATGTAACGAATGCAATAATTTTGTGCTCTCTGCAGTCTCTCAGACAACTCAACAGTCATGTCACTGATAACAACATCACAATAATTGAAATAGGGAAAAATAAGAGTCTTTACTAGCATCACTTTAATATGGAAAGGTAAAAGATCATTGACCTTCTTCAATGAGTGTATACCAGCAAAGACCTTATTACAGGTAAGATTTACGTGCTCTGTCCAGTCGAGGGTTGAATTTATGGTGAGCCCTAAATTTTTAACTGAGTTACTATATGGTAGATCTTTATTATTGATTCTGATGTAAGGTCCATTCATAAAGCTGTGAAGGTTTTGAGAAATAAGTCGAGAGTTACCAATAATTATCGATTTGCATTTTGTTTCGTTAATTTTAAGACCATGATTATAAGTCCAGTTTGTCAGGTTTGTAAGATCAATATTCATTCTCTCAACAGCATAAGTAATGTCCTTGAAATCAAAGTTGAAATAAATCTGCAAGTCATCTGCGTATAAATGTTGTTTAGAGAATCTGAACACCTCCGTGACATCATCAATATAGATGCTGAACAACAATGGACCAAGGACAGAACCCTGAGGGACACCTCTCTCAACAATTCTGTATCCTGATGAGGAACCACCATATCTCACACATTGACATCGATTACTTAAATATGACCTCAGCCAATTGACTACTCTAAAAGAAAATCCCAACTTTGTGAGTTTTTTAAGAAGAAGAGGGTGATAAACACAGTCAAATGCTTTACTATAATCGATTAGTACCAACAGGGTTGCCATCCTGTGGTCCATTGCTGAACGTATGTCTTCTGTTACACATAACAAAGCAGAGGAAGTACTATGACCTTGACGGAAACCAGATTGAACACTACTTAATTTGTTATTTGAAAAGATATGGTCACTCATCTGCTGATGGACAACCCTTTCTAAACCTTTTGAAATAGCCGAGAGAATATGAATTGGCCTAAAATCAGAGGGGGAAGTTGGATTTTGGATTTTGTTTAAAGGCAAAACAGTTGAGTACTTCCAGGAATTGGGAAATGTAGAAGACAGAAGTGAAGAATTATAAATATGGGTTATGAAAGGAAGAGTGTAGGGCAAGGTTTCTTTGATGAATTTGATTGGAAGTAAATCCTCACCAACTGCTTTACTTTTAATTCGGCTCAAGCAATAGTACACTTGAGCTTCACTCACCTCAGAAAAATCAAATTGATTATTTTGTTCTGGGTCAATTTCAACAGAATCAGTAAAGACCCGGGCCCCCTCATCACTGACAGGAATGTTACTGAAAAATAAATTCAGCTCTTCAAGGCTGTATGGGATATCACATTTTGTTTTTTCCTTTCCCAAAAAGGATACACTGAGATTTGAATTTTCAAAAGTTCTTCCGAATCAAGAGAGTGAAACCAAATAAAAAAGAGTAAATTAGAGAACAAGTATTGTCATAGTTTTAGCCAAACTGCCTCTCATCATAAAATTAAACAAACCTTAACAGAAAATATGTTTCCATGATGTCCAGTGTTGATTTTATGAATCTTCTTATAAGTGAAAGGGTTCCAAAGAATAACTTGGAAATCATCAGATGCTGATGCTAACACCCTGAAAATTGAAAAAAAATTGTTGAATTATAAAATTTGAAAAACAATAGATGCTAACTTTATTAATGTGCTTTTCATGAGAGTCAAGAATTAAGGTACCCTATTCAATATTCTATTGATATAATTCTTGAAATGGGTACATTAGATTTTTAATTAATTGAAATAGCATCACTGGTAGGTGGTAGCCCTATATAATAAAATAAATAATGCAATGGAAATAATAATTTACATATTTCATAATGCCAGGATTAGTCCAATTCATTTGTATTGAAGAGTGAAGGAACAGAGATAAGAGATTGCGATCAAATAAATTATGAAATCTTCAAAATGATAGTGGAATATTGTTTTAAATTATTAAGTTGAGAAGCTCATAACCCAATTAATATTCAATATTTTTTGTTAGATGGATAATTTCTGTATTTTAAGCAGGTCAGAATAAAAGATTTCAAAAATATATAAATCATATTAGAAGAAGAGATTTGAGCAAAATTAAGTGAAGATTCAACTTATAGGAGTTGAGAAAATATTTTAATGATAATTAATATGCAATTTAATGGAGATAATGAGGATATGTGCAAACTTACTGTCCTTCAGAGTTCCATTCAAGGCAATTGACACACCCCTGGTGTCCTTCTAATTCTTTCTCTAGACCCAATCTATTTATCAGTGTGTCAGTTACATGCCATTTTCTTTGCAATGATCTATTGATAGAATCCTGAAAAACATAATATCAATAAATTAACTTAGGTTAGGCAAATTCATCATGAGATTAGAGAAAATATCAACCAATGTATAAAAAGGTTTATGGAAAACAACTTACTATTTGAAAAAAAAACTCAAATGAACGAATCCCTGTCTTTCCCGTTTTCGGATGAGACGATAAGCCGTCGGTTCCGACCCGACTGGGTCTAATAATTTTTGAACTTAAGAGCATAATGATAATTTTAGTAGTCTAATAGATAATGTTCTACTTGTTCAAAAAAAAAATTATTTCAGTCATATGCTCACATGGAAGAAAAAATGCTTAAACTCACATTGATTTCCCTTTCTCTCAAATGTCGCTGGATATTTGCTTTATCCATTATTATTAAAATTATCAATTCACCAAGAGGATCACGCTCTCATACTTCTGAAAACAAAAAAGATTTGTCATAGATTGTAATTTGAATATCAAGATTATGATTGAATACATTAAGACAATATTTTTGGAGTCGACTGTCACAGGTTATGAGGTACCCTTACTTTAAGAACTTCAACATTCTTTAATATAAGATCATGATTTCTGAAATATTTTTAAAACTATTCAAATAATTGAGACAAGATTTGGAAAAAAATTTCTACCGTTCATAAACTTGACCTCTCATAACCTCATTAATCCATCAAGAAGGTATTGCGGTAATGATCTTAATATGACTGAAATTGTCTGATTGTTTTAAATAGTTGACTAGATAGACGATTTCATGAGATTAATAGTTAATTATTAATATTCGATACTGTAATAACTATATAGTATCGTAATTGTCACGATGCCAATTATACAAGTTGCCAGAAAATACGATTACCTACCTAGTAAGAAACGATTTGATGACAGAAATTATAACACGAAACTTCTATTTAACAATTCATCAATGAAGGGTAAACATTAAAGAGCATTATAAGTAACAATATTAGCTTATAGAAATTGTATCATCAATCAAAATTGCAGAGTAATATGTCAAAAAAGTGAACATCGTCATAAAAACTACACATGATATTTTTAGGTAAAGATGGTTGGGAAATAGCATTGATACCCTAGAAAGACATACAAATTATAAAAAATACATAACCGAAGTTGTTAACTTACTTTTACAATACTTTTAAGTTATAAAAACAATTTGAACACCCAAATGAAACAAAACTGATAAAATAAATGAATAAACTAAAAAACCCTTGGTTTATCAACATTTCAAACTCACTTATAACATAAATTAAATTACAAATTTTTCAGACTTTCCTGTAAAATATAAATAAAATATAATTCACTTTCTTTTACACTGTAACAGATAAATTAATTTGGCGTTGTCAAATCTTCAAGTTCTTACAACGCATGCCATTGACAGAGAAAACAGCTGGAATGTGTTGACATTTTTCAACAGCTGACTTCTCCACAGGTCCATTGCTGGCACAACATGAATAATAAAATGAGCGCCTCTCAATGCATTGGGATTCTATAAACTCATGATTCAGTTTTTGAATATTAATAAAATAATCAAAAAATTAACCATCACCCGAATAGTATAAAGGATACATTTTTCATGTAAGAATTTTGGGACGTCACGTTCGAAAACTACGAAATCCCACCGTCTAGATGGCGCGCACTATTTGAAAAGGTACTCTGTACTCTCAATACAAATGTTTCGGATAAGTCGTCAGAACTCAAATGTCGAATGTTTTTAACTCGTAATTTTTTTACTCATAGGCCTACCACACACATATTTACCATATCATAACATATTTCCCTTCGCCAGTTAACAAGCTTCATTCAGCATTTCATTTCCAAAGATGATAATATTTTCTTGTAGACCAACTCAAGTCGCTCGTTGGAAAGAGTGATAAACGCGCCTGTAATAACCAAAAATGGACCAGAGTTGGAGTTTCAACCGAGGCAAAATATTATCCAAACACAGCACAATAACATAGAAACGGCCCCGTCTTTCGAAAGAGATGATAAGCCGTCGGTCCCGACCATTTGAAAAGTAGGTATACTCATCGCAAGCATCTATCATTACGAATGCACATGCGCCTATATTACTATATGCATGAGCTCATGAGGGCTTCGCATCCAGAAAACGAACAAGGGAACAAGGTTATTATAAATTGGAGGAGCTTCTTCCAACCCACTACCTATGAACTTTGGAGTGCCACAGAGTACAATACTGAGACTAATCCTGTTTAACATCGCATGATAAATGACAAGGAAAACAATAACGGCTCGACTAGGTAGGTCTACTGATGTTGGCAGATTATATTACGTCCTTGCTGTCATCCGAAGTGGACCTTTAGGCCTTCAGCACGTATTAGAATTGTCAGCAGCAGAACATCTCCAATCTTCAACCTCATGGTTTCAGGCAAATCGCTTTCTGTTGATCGAGAACAAGACATAAAACAGCATCTGCAGTTTATATTAGTCTCGCAGCCTGCCAGGTGACCAGCAGTATAACAGAGCCCTATAAAGGTAAAGATATGTAAGGGACTCAAAACTGAAGTCTGTATAGTCTGTCCTAGCAAAGAAGAAATTCTGGGAAAATGTCCGCAACTCGGACAATATTTTTCTTCAAAATTTAAAAATGTGGTCTCAAATTATGATCTACTCAGATTTGTATAATGTGGGAACATTCTGATCTACAATTTGAGACCAAATTTATAATATTTGAATCAATATTGGACGAGCTGGAGTCATTTTCCCATCTTACCAGAATATCTTCTCTGCTAGGACAGACTATAGTTACATCCAGCAAGTGACCAGGAGGCTGTCGCAATTTATATTTCCTGTTTCTCTCAGTCACTTACCATTATTGTCGTTTTAGCGTATCCTTCCATATGCTATAATATTAAAAATACTATTTCTCATTGGTAGGTTTACAAAAGGAAGGGGCAGAGCGATCAAGCATTTATTAGCAAGGCGCACACTGCAACAGACAGACGGACGTAATATTACTCCCAGGCTATCAAATGTTGCAACGCACACAGACAACCGTTGCAACATAACGAGTGAATTGGAAGCATCCAGGTACGCGGTCCATTTGCAACATTCATAATAACTTGGGAAGGATTTTTCCTCCATCCGTCAGTTCCATTGTGCGCCATGTTTCAATTATTCACAACATGAAATCGTGTTTACTCCGGAATGTTAATAATAACATTTATATGAAAAGTTATATAATATATAAGTCTATATAATAATACGTTATTAAAAAAAGTTATTAAGATTTCGGTGTAAACGTGGCATTACACTTCCATTATACCAAGATAGAATTTGATTTTATGATGCAGGAAATGAGAAAACATATTGAGAATTAATAAATAGAAAGAAATATGACAAGCGAAAATCATTCATAAAATTTGATAATTTTTATTGATACAAATACAATTAAAACTTCAATTAGATACGGTAACAATGGCAATTATAGAATAGAATAGAAAAATGCTTTTATTCTTCTCTTTAAATTATGAATACTAACAATGGTAATTATCAATTCATAATAAATATTATTTATAATGGCATATTAAATAAATTCATATTAATGGCAAAATATTGATAAATAATAACAGGTATAAGAAAAGGCTCAATTATAAGAAACCTTTGAACACACACCTTGAATGAGTAAAATAATTATGAATAAAAACAGTATTCATTCATAACTAACAACAATCATTGCAGATCAAACTAAAAAAATATTTAGCTATTTTCATTGATCCCATTGTTACAGAATAGAACAAATTATTAAAATTTAAAATTCTACAAAAATATATATTTTTCTGATTCAATAGAATTAATATCGACATAACAGTGGATATTGGAATATAAATAGTCAACAACAAATATATAACCTATATTAGAAGTAACAACAATAATTGTGACGATTATACAGATTCTTGAGCTTGTTTATAATCGAAGACACTTCCTCTCTCAATAAATTTGGCTGGAGAGCTTTGTTTCTCTTCCGGGAATGTCAGGTCTGTCTCCTTCCCCCATCCACCTCCTCCCGGTGTGTTCAATTGGAAAAGATCCTGAATTAAAAAAGTATAAATTAGATAATTAAAATTTAAATTAGTTGATAGAAAAATTAATTCTTACTGAGTCTTTATTGATGTTGTAGAATTTCATATGTTGAGTACTTGTGATGGTGATATTGTGCTAGTTATTCATTTTAAATGAAAAGAGAAGAGTGTTCCTAAGATTGATGAAACTGTAGCAACCGAAACCGGTAACTCGATTTTTTAAAATCAGTGGTTTGACAACATCTTGTCTTTCCATTCAATGTTGTGGAATTGTTTCATACGGTAATGAAATGAAACACAGTGTGGTGTGCCCACCAACCATGATCCTGTACCAAAATAAAAGGTAGAATTGACAATATCAGTGTGTTTCATTTCATTTAAAATTGAGTTTTCATGGAAAATGATAATGTATAACTTAGGCCTACTGCTGTTAATTGACGTTGATTACATAAGCACCAAACTACCTGAATACTCTTCTCGATAAACATAAGAATAGATAATAATATTTTAGATACAATACTGAATTTCATTTTCTAACAATAATTAATTACGACATTAGTAATGAAGAAGGCATGAATGTTCAAAATGGATTTCATTATCCGAAAGCTCTCTACACGTAATAGTTTTTCATAAACTTTATATTCAGAAGTGAAATATTAACTAGCAGTTCGTCATGGAAAGTGAAATAGATGAGTATAATTGAATTTCTTCTCTAAACAATAATAGTACGCTCAATAATATAAAAATGTCATGATAATATTCAAAGCATTTTCGACTTCTGACATAGTAGCTGGTGAAATATAGTGATATTTATTCAGAATGGAAACCCTAAGATATACTCAACTATCAACAATTATAAAAATGCAAACATGTTTTGAAACCTATGGCGTCATCTTCAGTGTGACAATTTATTAGAGATGACACCACAGATGTAGGACATGTTTGTATTTTGTTCAAATACGACTTGTGACAGTGAACTATAGGTTGAATCTTTTAAAGTATTTCTTGTGAATAGCCTTATCGATAGAAATTGAGTTCTTTATTAAAAAAAAAAAAATGATATAATTCATTGATTTATTAGAAACCTATGGCGTCATCTTCAGTGTGACAATTTATTAGAGATGGGGGTACCACAGATGTAGGACATGTTTGTATTTTGTTCAAATACGACTTGTGACAGTGAACTATAGGTTGAATCTTTTAAAGTATTTCTTGTGAATAGCCTTATCGATAGAAATTGAGTTCTTTATTGATATAATTCATTGATTTATTTTTTGACACGCCAGTGTATACATTGTGAATATTGCAATGAGTACAATCCGATTTGAATCTGGAAGTCTTAAATTTTGCATGATTGAAATTAAATTTTTCATCTTACCCCAGGGCCAACATCAACGGCGGTTTTAGACCCCAAATTCATGATTCGACCGTCAGCCTTGTAGAGCAGATTCAGACCTTTTGCTCCAGATGAACCTCCTGTTAATAAAAAATACGTTCAAATTTATAGAGTTCATCAATTTATAAATTTCGTAGTATAATTTTGGTGCATTTGAAAATCTGATTCATACAATCTTTGTTGGACTGATTTTGGTATATGTTAAAATTCCAAGCGATAATTAAAGAATTCTACTGGCCCTTGATATGTCTAATAGTGAAATTTTCAGAGAAAAAGTGATTGAATGCTTCCAAAATAATGAGCTGGGCAAATAATAATTGATTGTTTATTAGAGTAAATTTGAAAAAAATAAATAAGAGAGAAATGATCAAAGTTTACAACTGTGGGGAGACCCTTACGGGGAGGTTCCACCTCGCCAATGTGTACTTGGAAAAATACTGGTCAAAAGCCGTCCAGCCGTCAATACCCAGTACGCCCTCCCAGGTTAAAAACAAAGACAGCCATTCAATTCAATACTAAATAAATAATGATTCTAGGTTATTCAAAAGCTAAATATTTCGCTCATATAACATAAAAAACATCAATTATTTATCTGGAATAATTGTAAAATTAAAATATTTTCAAGAATTCCTTCTTATATCAAGAATTATGATTACTGTACTGCATTTACGGCACTAAACTAGATATCTACAACAAAAATATACAATTACCAATACATGATAATTTGAATTGAATAGAATAAGACTGTATCAGACCTACCGCTTCAATTTTCTATTTGAAATAATTCATGACAGAAAATAAAAAATAATTAATAATTTCCTTACCCTCCAAGCCATATGGTGCGAACACCCTTCTCTCAGTCAGTACGGACAAAGTTATCCCAGCTCTGAATAGTAATTCTCTAATAATTCCATCACCTCCATTGAAAGCTCCTTTGCCACCTGACCCATTTCTCAGACTAAAACTTTTCAATATCACAGGGTACCTTCGTTCTAACACCTCTGGATCAGTGATACGAGTATTTGTCATATGAGTATGTATGCCACTCCTTCCACTCCATGTGGGGCCCTGAAATTAATAGTTGTAATACATCACAAAAAGATAATTCAATCGGTTTGAATTGTACGATAAAGTGAAGTCTGTCCAAGCAAAGAAGACATTCTGACAAGATGGAAAAATGATTCCAGTTCGGTCAATATTGGTTCAAAAACTTTTATACGGTCTCAAATTGTAGATCAGAATGTTTTCTACAATTTGAAACCACATTTATAATTTCTATGGTGTTATGGCAAAAGTGGATATGTCAGATTTTTTCAAAATTGAGTTATGTGCACCAGTGTGTTTCTTTTATTGTTATCTATTGTTTGACAAAAGCGGATAAGTCTTTCATTTCCCATGCATTTTTAAAATATAATTTTTTTGCATGGGATAAATTTTCCTATGCATTCAAACTTTAAAACCCTTCTCCTGAAAAATTAGCAAAAGTGCACATATCCACTTTTGTCAAAACACCATAGATTTTTTAGCTAATATTGATCGAGTTGGAGTCATTTTTCTATCATGCCAGAGTGTCTTCTTTGCTAGGACAGACTATAACGAGCATCACAAGATGGTAGAATGATTCCAGATCGGTCAATATTAGTTCAAAGATCATACATTTGGTTTCAAATTGTAGATCTAAATGTTTTCTACAATTTGAGACCAAATTTATAATTTTTGAAGCAATACTGACCAAGCTGGATTTATTCCCACATCTTGCCAGAATGTCTTCTTTGCTGGGACAGACTACACACTCGACAAAATTTCATATAAATAATCAACTTACAGCTCCAGCCCCACCAGCCACAGTTTCATAGTATCCCCAGCCATCCTGCTCCTGTCCGAATGTGATGTTGTTCATGCAGCCCTGAGACGCAGCACACGCGTTGAACGCTTTGAAAACAACGTCGACAATGCGCTGCGACGTCTGCACATTGCCACCGACCACTCCTGCGTCATCCGACGGATCCAGCAGAGATCCAGCCGGAATTATCACTTTTACCGGTGTCAGACAGCCCTAGAAAAAATGATTCGTTGAGGTTATATATGCTTTTTGAAACAGCAGTAGCCTAAATCATAATGTAATCAAGTAAGTGAAAATCGGATATACCCTGTCAATAATTCTAATCATATCATGGGATATATTTCAACTCAGGGCTTTTATATATAAAAATCCACAACCCATAATCTAAAGAGTGCAGAAGTTACATCTATTAAAGTATAATTCATTTTAGGAATCATATTTTTCGTAAGATGACTCATCAATAAAATCTCTGGACTTACTTAAAGTTAAACTTTTTAACTTTCGTCTAAATTTGAGATGGTAAAATTTTTAGACGAGTGTTGGTTCTTTACACATTTCAATTAATATTTTGAATAAGCAGAGTGATGAAAAGAGAAGCTAACATGAAAGACTGAAACTTGAGATTGAGATATTTGAAAAATGAAATATTATGAAAAATTTTGATTAAGGTTGAGTTGATTAGATTGTAATAGAGGAGGAAAAAAATGTGGGCAATTGGTTAGGATAACTGGACACACGCTTTGTTTTGTTTTCTATGAGGATTATGCCCACATGAGTGAAGCACTTATTCGTGGGTATGAAGTGAAGAATGAAATGGTCTATCTGCAGCCATCTAAAGCTATGAATTATTTTTATGTGGTTTCAAACTTTGGCGAAATCTGTCTGGCAACTGCCGGTCGAGAATGGAATATAATATATCACTGAATGGTGTGGTGTAAGAATACCAGACGGATCGGGAATCGAACCCGTGACCAGTTCAGCGAAAGCAGGCTGATAAGGTGTGACGCTGCAGACAATTTATTGTTCCAATAGATCTCTTCAAGAAAGTTTGTGATCTCTGACACAGCTACAAATTAGGTAACAAAGAGGATTTGAGGAGAAGAATTTCAAGAAGAAGAAATTTCTCCACTGTTGAATAAGCAATACTATAAAATACATGAAAAATATGCATATGGCTTTCGTGGTGGGGAGCTACCCATAAGATAGGTTCCACGCACCCTGGTTACATTCTGATTATAACATTATAGTTACCTGATTCAGAGGAACGTCATGTCCAACCATACATCTGAGGCAATAGATGAGAGCTGACAATGTGATTGCTCTGGGTGCATTGCAATTCCCCCACAGTTCAAATCCTGTGCCCCTGTATAACAACGATTTCACATAATAAAACTAGATATAATAGAAGAGAAGTGACATTAATAATTGAGAATTCGAAAAAATAACAACATAAGGCATGACATAATAACATGTAGCTTGTAGTAACAAAATTTTTTATCATTTTTAGAGAAGTACCGTAATATTTCTGAAACGGAGACGATTGTTGAGTAAAGAAACTATTTTCAACGTTACTATTGCTACAGTAGCTGCCACTGAAATAGATGTTATAATAGTTATAGATATTAATAGTAATAGATGTACTATAGATATAGTTCGCGCAAGCAGAGAAGACACGCCTAAACAATACACTTCATACGCTAGCATGTCTTCTCAGCTTGAGCAAACTTTAGTAATAGTTGATCTACCTCTGTCATTACTTCCAGGAGAAAGACTATCATGAGGACTAGAATAATTTTATTAATATTACAATATATTCATGCAATCACATGCGAGTAAGTTTTGGATTTTGAAGCCTGTTGACTAAACAATAAATAAAGATACATAAATTTAGAACGGTATTAATCAGAATAAAATGAGTTATTCTAACTGAAATAAAACTCACGTGAAATCACAAACAGCCGATCCTTCAACAGTATTTATATGTACAGTTAGTTTTATTTCCGATCCATCATCTAGGAAATCAGATGCATGTAGCACACTTTTTCCAGTTTTTTCAAAAGTTTTTCTGCCAATATCTCTCAGCATATCGCGTACTGCAAGCTCAGCATTTGATTGGATATGGCACATGTACGCTTGAACAACGTCCAGTCCATAATAGTCTATCAGTTCACGCACCAAGTTTATGCCCTGAAAAATACCTAACAATTCGTTCAAGCTTCTTGGATGCAAAGGTATTGTAGCCTATTATTAAAAAAACACAGATCCAATCATATCAGTACACAAAGAATTTCCTAAAACTGTAGCTGTAAACTTTTATAGCATTCTCAAAAAATTAAGGCGGTTTAAGTCAGTCTCTAGCTGTTTTCGAGAGCGAATTAGTATAGCTTGGGTCATTCTCTTTTCTATGTACTCTCGCAGACAGCTCGCCAACTGACCTGAGAGAGCTGATAATTAATAACATTAAGTTGCTAACCGCCTTAATTCTTAATTTATGAATCATTCACTGTTTAATTTAATAACTTCTAACATGCATTGGGGATTAATAAGATCTGAGACGTCTATTTCAAACAATTTTCATTGACAGTGAGCAAGTATACTGAATACTTAGGTTTGATACGGTAGTCTTCAATTGAATAATGGGGAAATCTTGAAATTCTGTGACTAACATGAATAATTAATTACAATATTTTGACAAAACTTGTTTCTAAATATTTGAGAACAGTAATATTCTGGAAGAAATTGAGTCATAAATTTGTATGATAAAACTTCTAAATCTTTATATCCACGCCTCAACCCACTTTCAAACGGATAAGATACATTTAAAAATATATAGCTGTCGATAAAAAGTTATAAGGTTTCATTTGCTACTTGTGTGCTCCAACAGCTGATGTTGTCAATTGGCTATGCCTGGATGATGTATTTGAGATCAAAAGCAACGATAGATATTTTTCTCAGGCCACTCTCCCGTGTTTCGGATGGACACGTTAAGCCGTCGGTCCCGGCTGCCTAAAAACAGTCGTTAAGTCATGTCAAAGGCTCTGAAATTGATCAGGAGCGACCTGAAAACTCTGACACCAGACCTGAGCCAGCCAGGTCACACGAATATTATTATTATCAGCTGTTAATAGTTTACATCACGTAAAAGAGACAGACGAAACCACCTAACTTAAGCGTCAGCTACACACAAGCTGATAGTCGTACCTTGGGAAAAGGTGAAGTGTTGTACAGTATATTTTATTATATACGGGCACTTCGACTGACGAGCTGACAATGGATAATACATGATATATGAATTGAAACAATCAAATTAAAAAGTGTGATTGTTATGATTTATTGTATTCAGTCGTTTTAATCGTATCATGTATCTATCAGCATTGAAGTACTCTTACGTATCTTTTTTATAGAATTAAACCATTAAAACACAGCTAGAGAATAATCCGGAATAAGAAATCTAGACTGTAAAAAATATTGGTTAATATTCTCAACCTTCTGGTTGGCCGCAATTTGCGCTTTCAAATCAGCAATATTATCTCTCAGGTTCCGCGATCCGGAAGATCCAGGGATTTTAGCAGGAGCCATAAAAGCTTCCGTTAATTTCTCCTGTTGAAAAACTCCTTTTTTGACCAGGAAAAAGCTCTTGAACGCTGCCCCCTCTTCAGAAAGCGACTTGGAGTGGGGAGGCATTGATCCAGGGGTTATTCCTCCGATATCTGCATGGTGACCTCGGCTAGCCACGAAGAATACTGGTCTCTTTTCTGATCTGCAAGAAAATAACAAAATGGAATTGTAAAAGTTGGAATTAGATGAAAAAAAGATAAATAATATCCAAACATCTTATTTGACATTACCTCCAATCAATACATCTATTACAGTAGATATTGGTATAGTAGTAGCCTATATATACAGATAAAACTAGCACTTAGAGGCATGCAAAGCAGCCGAAATATACCCTCACTCACATGTAAGTCAAGTTTCTAAGTGTTTTTCAAATCTTCAAGTGATAGTTCTATCTGTATATATTATTAACGATTATGTGTGAATCTATGATGTGCTATATTGTATCAGATAGATATATAGATTGATTAATAAGCATCCACTGATCTCCTGAAGGTAGGTTTCTATTACTACAAGTCACGGGCACATATCGGACACAATATGCAATAGAAACACGTAGTAGTATGGAGTAACGCAAATAAAAAATCAGTTAACCAGTGTGCGTTGCTCAATACAACTCCGTGCTTCTATTGTATCTTAGGAACATGTGCCCTTGAGACTTTTGTAGTAGTGTAAACGAGGCTTAATCAGGGGGATCTGGAACTTGTCATGAAAATATAAATCGTTCACAAAAGGACATATAAGACAAAGACATGCACAAACTAAGACAAGATAGTAAAAGTTGGATCATGCATGTAGTATTATGATCGTAATCTTTTTTTGAATACAAAGCATTCTCGAAGAAATCAACTGTTTTAGAGTACTTAAAATGTACTTTTTATTTATATAAAATAGTTTGAAATAGATTTATATTTATATTTTATAAATACATTTATGAAATAGTATACTTTTAGTATAATATTAATACTTGATAGAGCATAATATTGAATATTCAAATTCCAATCGGACTGACATACACAAATTTGAATAAAAATTGACATACTTGTAGAACACAGGAGTGATGACAGTCAAGTCAGGCAAATGTGATCCACCAGCCTTTGGATGATTTGACAAGATGACATCACCTTCTTCAATAGTGCTTCCAAGAACAGTCATCTGAAATCGAATAAAAATAGAGGTGAACAAATTTTTATAAGAAGCCTAATTAGAACACACAAGTCTTGAATACATATTTATAGTAGTCTTGAATAGGGTAAGGGTCTATATCCACTGTCAGTTCGGACTGTGGCAGTTAAAAAGACAAAGTGGCAGTTAAACTGTGACTGTGGCAGTTAAAAACAATGAGTGGATGAGAAAACAGGTAGTCCAAAAGAGCTCTGCATTCTGATCAATGATATTTGAAATTTGTTGGCTGATTGTCAGTGGACTGTTAACTATCGAACTGACATTTCAGAATGCATACCCAAGATGCATGAAAATTTTAGATGAAGATTTGTACAGTTTATAACTGTAGCTGACAAAAATAAGTAGGATGGTTTCGTCTGCCTACTTTACGTTATGTAACTGACTAACAGTTGATATAAAGCATCTATTGAATCATCTGGTTTCAAAAATATCATAAATGCATAGCTAAATGACAACATCAGCTGTTGAAGCGCACGAGGAGTAGAATAAACCGCCTAACTTTTTGGCGTCAGCTATTACAGTTTATAGTTCTAAACTAATAGTTCTATAGTTCTAAACAGTTTTACATGGTAAACTGTAACAAACAGTTTCATTGTAGAGTTCATGATAAATTGTACAAACCTGATATTGGACTGTTTCTTGCATGGCACCCAAATGAACAGGAATATGAGGAGCATTGGACACTAAACCACCATCTGGACCAAATAAGGCACATGAGAAATCCAAACGTTCTTTGATATTTGTGGATATTGAAGTTCGTTGTAGAATCCTGTGATACAAAGAGATTTCCAAATGCTATACAGATTTTTATCTGAATGATAAAAATAATGATTTCCTGTGTAAAATTGACAAATCAATTTAATATAACTAATTAGAAGTTTGTAACTTGAACGATTATTGAGAACAAATGGAACTTTTTCCCTACTTGTAAGGGATCAGCCAGAGTATTGCACATTCCTCTTGAAACACTCTGTATAATTATAGGATGTAATTCTATGAATAGATTTATTTAGAAATAAAATTAATCAATTGAAAGTGGAAATGATTGACTTATGTGCTACGATAATGAATAATAGACGTCAAGAAAGAAGTCCTGAAGGTTAAAAATTTATAACTAACTTTCTTCATAAAATCACTGACACTCAACTCAAAAATAGAGTACTCAATGATAATAGGTTAGATGGCGTTTTCTTATTTCCAATAGTTCAAGATCAAGAAAGAACACAATAAGTACCAATATAATAATTCTTCATTATTTCTTTACAATTGCGACTTGGTTTCCAAGTATTTTAAGCGAAGGATGAATGAGTGATGATGAAGGTTCAAGATGTAGGTTATATTTAAACCATTCGGCAGTGGCTATAGTCGAATGCGATAAAGCGCTGGTCTGATAATCAAAGTCTCGGTCTGATAAGGATCCTGGGGTTTGAACCAAAGTTGGAGACATTGATTTTTGACCGCGAACAACCACTACTGTCTTTCAGAGGAGACGTAAAGCTGTCGGTCAAGTCTGCAATAAGTAGTCATCATGTCTCATCATCACCATCATCATCCCTTTCATGACCCTCGCACATGCTCAAAGCACATGTGGGCATCACTCTGAGAAAATTTAGTCTTGGATTGACTTTTCTATTGAATTTATGTGAACTTAATATTGTCCTACTGATTATTAAATATAAACCCATTCCCATTTCCTCGACAATAACTTTTCTATTGAATTGATGTTTACTTCAAATTGTCTTACTAATTATTGAATTATGAATGAAATATTAACCTTCCCATTTGCTCGGCGATACTCATAAATCTGTGCGAAAATATGCTGAGTTGCACCGAATCCAATTCTGTTCCAATCTTCTTCTTTTTTCCAGATCCGATGTCTATCTGAATGTCTCCGCTTTTGGTGATCAGAGCGGTACACTCAGGTTCCACTAGAATAGTGCACAGATTATCGATTATTATGGCTGGTCCTTCGATTGTATGATTTGCTTGGAGATTGGAGAACAGGTAGACTTTAGTCGGACAATAGCCGACATCTTCAAAGTATACTTCTGACATCTGGAAAAAAAAGTTTGAACTTGAAAGAGTTGAAAAAATTGAAACAATAATTGAGTAAGCAATAAACATTCATCAATTCATTATTTATCATGCAAATATATAAATTATTTTTAGATAATTATTTCTTAGATATAAGATTATATCTATTTCTTTGTCAAACATTGTTCAATAATTGATATGCTTTGATAATAGAAAGAAAGTATCAAATGAGCCAAATATTTTACCTTATCAACAATGGGTAATCCTGTAGCATCTTCAATGGAAGAATCACTCTCCAAATTGGTTTTACCAACTGAACGTATTCTGATGTCATCAATAACAATTTCCCGATTTGGAATTATAAAACCAAACTCCAACTGATACCTGTTTGGAAAAATATAATGGTAGAATAATCAAATGTAATATAATACTCGTAATAATAATCTAGATCTTCATGAGAAGCGAATTATTTTCAAGAGACTAGAGGAACAGAGTGAAAAAGTTATTTAGCGTATTATTGCAACTTTTGTTACTTTTCGAATACTTCATAGTTCACACTATTATACAATATGTACCGTATTACCTAGGGACTTGGTACAGTAAAGTCTTTAGCCTCGCCCAGGTAGGCTCATCTCTCGAATTCAATATAATGCGATACACTGCCTGCAGCCACAAACTCCCATAGTGAGGAGTCTATAAATCCCAATTTGAAAAATTATGCATTGCATGTTCCATGTTGGGTGCGAACTCTGTTAAGTGTCACCCAGAAACGAGGGAGGAACTCAAAACCAGGAGGTCTGATGCATGAGAAATGATGCTCTCTGGTATTCCTGGGGTATCTCCATCTCCTGGCAAGAGAGAATCTCTCATCGCTTAATTGCTCTGCGATCCTAACTGCTGGCTTTCTTGATTTTAGTTTTCTTCTAGAGTTTGAAAGTATTTATCCGATACAGTATAAATTTAATCGTATTCTCGAGTTGGAAAAAGGCATTAGCTATAAATGAATAAATATCCATGTGATATTTATTCATTTATAGCTAATGATTCTAGATTCAATATAGCCTGGTTTTGGACTGTATAGTATAAATTGGTAGAGAAATGGTTCAGGGCATAAGCCTGTTACACTCACCCATATGTATTTTTCAATAATTGATGAATAATTCATTCAATAAGTGAACAAATACATGTTGAAGGAAGTAAGGAAGGAACAACATGTATTTGTTCACTTATTTGATCAATTATTGAAAAATACATATGGGTGAGTGTGACAGGCTTATGCCCTGAACCATTTCTCTACCAATTATACAATACAGTCCAAACCTAGGCTATATTGAATCTAGAATTATTCAAATAATTAATCGATGTTGAGAGATGATAATCACTAAAATTTGTAGATTCAAGATTCAATTGGAAGATCAATTAAATTAAGTACTTACTTTTGAAGAAAAGCTGATTTGAAATCCCCATGTTCTGGGCCTTCATAAGTATCATTACTGCTTTTTGTAGGTGATACCATAAGAGCACAGTCTGTACCTAGAAACATTCAATTCAATTAATTTTATGTGGCATAATTTATAAGTAATAAATTTGAATTTGATAGAACACTACATTCTACTAATTCTATTATCAATAAATAGTTTTCTAATATACCCATCTATTTTGTTTTCCATCACGAACTGCTAGTTGTGAGTGAAATAGTTCAGAGTGAAATATTTTCTAATATATTTATTATATAGTATATATATTGTATCTATTATATAGTATATAGTACTCTCAGATCGGACGCCAAAAATTTGAGCGGTTTCGTCTGTCTCTTGTTTGTGATGTAACCTTCTAAAAGCTGAAGGGTAACTTTAATCGCCAACATCAGCGGTTTGAGCGCACAAGAAGCAGAAGAAACCGTTCAACTTTTTAGAGTCAAGCCAAATCAGACCTTTCTCGATTATGTTAAAGCCCAAACGTTCTAATTGACGAGTATTGGCTTATTGAAAAACTACAATAAAGTTATATTTATAGTCTGTCCAAGCAAAGAAGACTCTCTGGCAAGATGGGAAAATGACTGAAGATCGGTCAAAATTTGTTAAAAAATAATCAATTTGTTCTCACATGGTAGGAAACGATATGATCTACTATCAAGACCACATTTATTGAACAAATATTGATCAAGTTGGAGTCATTTTCTTATCTTGTCAGAGGGTCTTCTTTGCTTGGACAGACTATAATAATATGAATTTAGAATATAATGTCTCAAGATATGATTTTAAATGAGGTCTAGCCTGCGTTCAAACTCTTTGCCCTCCTTTGGGTCAATTGTTTGTGAGTTTAAAAATGAGATGCAATGGAATCTTACATCAAAGACTCAACTTACCTTCATAACGCAAATGGAGATACGGTTCACAAATAATCTGATCGTCTTTGAAGCCTTGGCCGATCAACTTCTTCCTACTTTGAATGGATAGAGCCAGAAGTCGTTCATCTACATACTTAAAGTTTTCTGGAAATTAAAAAGAAACTTTCATAAATTCGAAGAAAGCTGATGGATTGACTCATTTTTATACCTGAAGTTTATTGAAAAAATTCACCATATCACAATAAATTGAGCTTTTTTGAATCTTACATAGCTTAAATGTAATTGACTAGTCATGAAACTGACATTCGAATGCTTAAATTCCACTGAATAAACATCTCGAAGCAGTTGTATCTAATCGATTTCTCATATTTCAGTTCTGAATTAAAATTGCTTGACTTTTCTCTTGTGAAGGAAAACCAATTATTGAGTGAAATTATATTAAATATAGGCTAACCTATACCAGACTATTTGTATTAATTGGGCGAGGAACAATTTTGGGAGAAATCCTGTTGTATTACTCTCCATTGTAAAAATAATCATGATTATTTATCAATTATTTGATCAATTTTATCATTTATTTGATCAATAAATATCTGATTCCCACGTAAATGACTCTGTAGTAACGGTCGAATTCAACAGTCTGCTTTGGACCGAGGAAGGGGGCGCTGCCCACCAAGATATTCCCAAATAAAAATATAAGTCTATTTGTGTTTTTGTTTTCTATCTAAAATGGTATGTCTATTCATCTGTGCAACAATTATGATTATTAATGCGTTAAATCTTCAACTTTTTGTGAAACTGTGGAAAAACAACAACTCACCAGTCCTGTAAGCTTTGGCACAGGGCTCTTGTAGTTCCTCAACAACATCGGCCAATGCCATGCCGTAGGCTGACAGAATTCCCGCATATTTATGCACCACAACACGTGACATGCCCAGAGACCTTGCCACTGCGCATGCGTGCTGAGCACCAGCCCCACCGAAACATGCCAGAACATGGTCTCTGGTATCGTAGCCTTTCGCCTGAGTTGAGAAAAAAATTATAAATTTCAATTAAATCTAATGAATATTAATTATAGTGAAATAAATTGTATTAACAGTTTTATTAATTGGAATTCTACATTTACATCAGTCCGAAATCAATCAGAATAATACAGAATTGAGAATATTCATGCGTTATAGATGATAAAATAGGAGAGATAGGAAAGTTTAATAATCGATCTTATAAATAATTCGAAATTTAAAAAATCGAAAAATCGATCGATATTTGAATTGAATATATGGGAGCAATTCCATATTTGACTTTGGAGTATTAATAGAAAAATGGATGTTGATTGCAATTGTTTTCTTGAATTCGTTCAAGACATTGAATGAGAATGGTTTTGTCACCGAGTTCGACAATAACATTACAAAGGCTATTATTGTTTCATTTACAAACGAAACTGATCAAAATCAATATAAATTCTAAAATGAAATATTAACATTTACGATCCTGTTATTCTACGAATATAAGGTGAGGTTTCCTTACCTGGGTTAGTGCTCGAATAGGTCGACACATTGCTTCATTTGCCACACGAATGAAACCAATTGCAATCTCCTCAATAGGCAACTCTTGGTAACTTTCATGACTCTGAGTCCTCAAATACTCATTAATCTGAAAAAACGAACAAATCAGTTTTGAGTATTACCAATCCACCTTATTCTGTAATTTTAAAATGTATTACCGACACCAAAATGATACCACTGTATAATGCTTTTATCGAGCAACCAAAGTTGAATTATTCGGAAATGTCACATGTTTCTTGAAATATGAAAACTACATACCAAACATTGTTGTCATAAATTCTTAATTATTTATAATTTCTCTTAAAAATTTTAAATTATTTATATAGTCTGTCCAAGCAAAGAAGACATTCTGGCAAGATGGGGAAATGACTCCAGCTCGGTCAATATTGGATCAAAAATCAAACATTTGGTCTTAAAATGTAGAAAACATTCTGATCTACAATTTTCGATCAAATTTGAAATTCTTGAAGCAATATTGACCAAGCTGGAGTCATTTTCCCACCTTTGCCATAATGTCTTCTTTGCTTGGACAAACTATACAAAGTATACTAATTGAATCTCACCTCCCTAGTGAGCTCCCTAAACGCTTCCACAGTAGCCACCTTATCCAATGGCTGCTTTTCATCAGGTCCGAAAATATTGGGAAAGAATTCGGGCAGTAGCCGACCCAGACACAGGTTGGCATCAGTGACAGTCAGCGGTCCGCCCTTACGATAGCACGTGGGTCCGGGATGGGCGCCGGCACTCTCCGGACCGACCACAAACAGTCCGGACCGGAAGAACAGACACGATCCGCCTCCGGCCGCCACTGTGTTCACGTCAAGCTGAGATCAATAAAGCATTGGAATAGTAATTTAAACATGTAATGTAACATTCAATAATAATAAAAAAATGTTAATCAAGTAGAATTGTGGAGAAATGAATCTCAATTTTCTTCCAATTATTTGGCTGGTGTCACAAACTTACTGGTTTTAAATTAGTAATTTATTAACTAAGTGGCCTTATTCAGGTGTAATTTGTAACTTGTAAGTAATTTAAAACGATTGACTCTCATCTTTGGACTTTGAACATTTTCAGCCTAATTTCAGAATGAAAGAAGTTTTGGGCTACCACCTGTTTTTCCTTTGATCTTATTTCTTGAACTATAATCTTTGAAACTTTTGATCAAATAAATTAATAAATCGTACCACAATGAATTAAATTTTCGAAGCCGCTTCTGTTCTGCTTCTTTGTCATATCAACTCCTATTAACCAACTCATTATACTCTTATGCCAGTATTGTTTCATTACAGTATGTATTTGGAGTCAAGAAAATTGAATTATTTTATGCAATAAAAAATTTTATTTACTCAGATCAGTATTTCAAAAATTTGTATTTTCACAATTTCAGTGCGTTTTGTTCCTTAGTATTAATTCGTTTACGCCAGAGACGTTGAGTTGTTGAACTAGCAAACATTTGAATAATAAAATAATAATTTTATAAAAAATTATAATAAAACACTAGAATATAAATAATCTATATTTCAATTTGCGTCATCAATATTAGTTCTCTGAGGAATTTGAAAAAAAACCCAAGTAGGCTACATTAGGATATCACATTATACATAAATATTCCTATTACTCTATTATATATATTATAATATATTATATTCCTATTTCATAATAAAATATCATGACAGCTTTTTCTTGTATATTTTCTATTTTGCACTTGTTGAGTTTTATGCTGAATAAACGTGATTTTGATTTTTTTCAACTCTCTCATAACAAATGAAAAGACAAGATGTTGTCAAACCACTGATTTATTAGAAAATCGAGATACCGGTTTCGGTTGTTACACTATTATCAATCTCTGATGAATTAAAAAGAAGGTGTGTCTCATAACACAAATTCCTCGTCATTATCCCTCTCATTACCCACAATACACAGGCCTAGGAGCTCATGCGGGCATCACCCTCAAAAAAAGGTTTTAGGTTAATCTTGTATAACTTAGTCTTGAATAATACCTGTGGCGCTTGAATGGTAACTCCAGCAATGGTGGACTCAAATACATGTTCATAAGTTCCAGAATAGCGGCTCACGTCGGTTGAGGTACCGCCCATGTCAAAACCAATCACAGGCTGATTTCCAGGGGTGGTCATAGCGTACCCAACAACTCCACCAGCAGGCCCAGACAATATTGCTCTTGATCCATTGAAACTAAACAAATAAAAATGAAGAAAGCACATGAAAAAATGCAAATACTGTAGCTTTTTTAGTGGGAAGCTAAATATATATTTATTCATGAAAAATTTTGATTGGTATTCCAAATTTGTATTCACCATCACTATTTATTACAAATTCACTCTCTTTGAACTTGAAAAACTGTGATTTATCAATTTTAGTATTGGAAAAAGATAATTTAAAATTCAATATTTATTTATTACATTGGAAAAAATTCAATACGAGGAATGAAAAGCAGGCGCTAGCCCGTTTATATGAGTTGAATATGAAATATTTATAGCCGATGACATTTTTTGTGGGGAGCTATAATCTGTCTAAGCAAAGAAGACCCTCTGGCAAGATGAGAAAATGACTCCAGCTCGGTCAATATTGGTTCAAAACTATTGATTTGGTCTCAATCGTAGGAAACATTCTGATCCACAATTTGAGACCAAATCAATATTTCTTTGAACCAATATTGACCGAGCTGGAGTCATTTTCTCATCTTGCCAGAGGGTCTTCTTTGCTTGGACGGACTATACTTATAAGGGTAGGTTCCACCCGCCGTGATCACATTCTGGTCACCCATCCAAAAACAGTTCATGGTGTTTGTAACTCAACATCACAATCAGCAGTCTGGGTGAGCAAAGGAGACATTCTGGCAAGATGGGAAAATGACCCCAGGATAATGAATATTGCTTCAAAAATTATAAATTTGGTCTCAAATTGTAGAGCAGAACGTTTTTACGATTCAACACGAAATTTATAATTTTTGAACCAAGAGTGACCGAGCTTGAGTCATTTCCCCATACTGCCAGAATGTCTTCTTTATTCGACCAGACTATAGCAGCCATAGTGAGTAATAGAATATAATGACTTCTCTATTTTTATGACGTGGAGAAGTTTAGCTAGTTCCATATCACCACGATTCAGTGTAATTTAGTATTTTGTTAAGCACGATCCAACCATTAAGCTGTTAATATGGTAAAATTTCGTTTTAGAATTGAACTTTTAAAATTCGAAGAGAAGTGTCATCAATGATACTTCAAGAGTGGAATTTTAACGAGTATAGTCTGTCCAAGCAAAGAAGACCTTCTGACAAGATGGGAAAATGACTCCAGCTTGGTCAATACTAGTTCAAAAATTATAAATGTGGTCTTAATAGTAGATCAAATTGTTTCCTACAATTTGAGATCAAATTGATAATTTTTGAACCAATATTGACCGAGCTTGAGTCATTTTTCCATCTTGCCAGAGGGTCTTCTTTGCTTGGACAGACTATGGTAGTTCGTCATGGAAATTGGAGTAGATTAGTATTAATTGAGCAATAATTGAGTTTTGAATTAGTAGTAAGGTATTGAGTGGAGAGTATGTTTCAACAGAAGTTAACGTTATTAGTAGAGCATGAAATGTATTAGATTATATTTATTGTATTGTTATATTCCTATTATAAATAATATTAATAGTAACTTGGCTAATATGTTATTGAATACAATACATATCTACCTCTAATAGAAGGCCCTGGCCTGATAAAATGGCAACATTCACCGTAGGTATCTAAACATACCTGTAGGTATGTCTAAACATATATATAGTTAGGCCAAGAACAGAAGAGCCTTTGGCAACATGGCTACCATTCACTGCTGCCAGTAGTTGAAATGAAAATTTTTCCAACATAACCAAATTTAGAAAGGAATAGTACAGGCTCAGACGATTTTTTCTGTCCTAGTTCATAATTATGTTATGATTTGTGCTATCATATGTCAATAATTGAAAAGAAAAAAAACTCTTTCGTGAAATCAATATGATTATGATTAGTGTAAAAACGGTAGGTTGGCGGAAGTGATTTTACCCTTGAAAATATCAGTTCTGCGCATGCCTGGTTACACTCTCACTTCCCTCCGCCATCTTGCAAGAGGCTCTTCTGTTCTTGGTCCAACTATAGCATTGATAGATGGGATAACATAATCTAACCATATGATAGTATTGAGCACAAATTATCCATGTTGACTTAGTTCTTCCCTTTTAGTTTCCATAGTATTTCTTTATTGTGTTTTTCGTACTAGGATGTTATAGAAATTATCAGAAAAATTATGAAAAAAGATAATAAATTATGTCTGAAGATAGCTTTATTTTGTAGCAAGTCAAATGTGAGAGCGCACACAAGAAAAGTTGATGCAGATGTTTTGAAATTATTCCAAATTATTGCTTTTAAATGGGCCGACTTTACTACTTTACATCGTTGCCACTTTTAAGGCCATGGCCGTAATAAAAACTAGCTATGATACCAAGCAATATTTGATATTTATATTCATGGTTTATTGTTACAATTCCGACTTATATCAAGTATTGTAAGCAAAGGTGATGAGTGGATATGACCAGAAAAATTAACTTGTCTCTTTTTGAATGCCACCACCGAATTCATAGCCAAAAAGCAACATCAATATGATTGTATTAGTAGTGAAAGCTTACTTTTTAGCCCCAACCATTGTGCTACAATCAATTTTTGAAGCAATGTACAGTGTACATCCACAGTAAGAATGCGCATGATACAGAAAGCAACATCACTAGTGAATAAATTCTGAGCGCACTTTCAGTACATGCGAATTATCATATGAGAATTGATCATACACATCCATAGGCGTGAGTCCACCGTCACTTTGCATAAATAGGACATTGACACCTTCCAGGTCGTTTTTGAATCCGGAGGCAAAGCTCTGAAAAAAATTCAAATGGCTTAGTGATATTTCTACAATAAAAATTGACTAGTGACAATTATTTAGTGGTAAATTTATTGATATTTCTACAATGAAACATGATTTTGATCATCAAAGATGCAAGACAACTTGGATGAATGCAATATCAAAATGTTGTAGCGGAAGCTAAAAGGTAGGATGGCGTCATCTGATCCCTGTACGCTCCAACAGCTGATGTTGTCAATTATAGTTGTCATTGAGCTATGACTATACCCTATTCAAGGTAACTTTGAACGAAATAAACAAACTTTTTTGAGTGTGTGCGTGTAATGTATTTGTGTATGGGGTGGCTACTGCAGCCACGACAAAATATAGCCATAAGCGTGAAACGTCATAGCATTGGCAATGCGCATGTGTACATATGAGCCACCCTGTTTGTTTACATTGTGGGTTTCTTTATTTCGTCTCAAGTCATCGTGAATGACTTGGTACAGATATAGATGATGTTTGAGATCAAAAGAGAATTCAGCTGTTAGTAGAGACAGAGGCAGACGAGACCGCTCACCTTTTAGGGGTCAGCTAAACATAGAGTGAATTAAAAAACAGAATTTAAGAAACATAGCGAGATATAGAATTTACAATATCATAGCAGATCCAATTGGTCTGTTCATCAATTGAATAGTAGAGTGATATTTGGAATTCACTATCCCATCCTATCCATAGTAGATTGAAAAGTCTATCTCCAACATTTCCGTTTACGAATTAACTACGGTATAGTACGAGCAGTCTCCTAGAATAGATTTAATAAAATAAAATACACTGGTATTGTTAAATCTACCGTTCATTTTGGTACAGGACCATGGTTGACAATAGCAGTGTGTTTTATTTCATTGCAGAACGATTCTACAACAGAATAGAACGATAACGAATCAGTCCAATTTTCAAAATAAATTGGTTATTCTAAATCTAATTGGTTATTCTAAATAAAGTTTCTATGATTCTTCTCAGTTCTTATTCAAGCTTGAACATAACAGTGAATGGATAAGTGAAGATGTACTACTATTAGAGCTATCATAAAAGTAGAACACAGCTGATAAATCATTCAATAGAACCTTCAAAAGATACAACCATAGAATAATAGAGCTCTAGAATTCTATAGAACCTTTTGAATTCTATCATTCAATTGAACTTTCAAAAGATACAACCAATGAAAACATTTCATGATCATCGATAATTAGTTATAAACTGAATATGATGGTCCTTGGACCCTTCAACTGGTATCAAGCTTGAATGCTTCAACACAGAGCTGAATTAGCTTAATCAATATCCTAGATTATCCTGGATTGTGAGTCAAGTGGAAGAGGGAGGTACCTCAACTTCGCCCATACGACTTATGTGATGCACTAAGTGCAAAAATGAAGACATTATCTATCTATGAAATGAAATGAAAATATCCTTCCTTTATTAGGCGGATCTATATAGATCAGATCATAAAATTAATGCTATCTGACGAAATTTAGTTCTTGACAATGACAAATATGATTGATAATTATAGGGTATCAGTATCAAGCAAATTAATACATCTCACCTTGACATATTTCTTTATATGAGGAGTCAAGTAAGCGTCCGCACAAGCTGTGAAACCTCTAGCGACAATCCTCGACATTGGCATCACTTGATGGGACAACGAGATGTGATCGAAGCCAACTGATTTTGCAACTTCTCCCACAGCCAATTCATCATCTATATGCCTTGAAAACAAAATAATTACGTTAATGAATTGTATCAGTCTCTACATCCTAGCCTTACAATCATATATTTGTTAGCATTCATTTATACATTTATATAGAGTACTGAAATCGGGAGACAGAGCCTTGCTCACGAGGCAATGGTCGATCACTATCTCACAAATTCTTTTAATTAAGTCAATGTTTTTTGAAATGATGTTATGATATAATCACACTGCTTGAACACATAATTTTCAATCCAGGAATAACACTTTTGAATTTGGAAGGTTAATGTAAGGAATAAAATAAATTATGCAACAAAGAAAACTTGAAAGAATATTGCTTGATAGTAAAGTTGGCTTACTGAATTGGTATAGCTTCAATTAATGAACTGTGAAGTTACAACTCCATTCCATTACTTGAAAGATGTGGCTGGAATAGCCCAATACTTTTCATCTGTTGTTTTTAACATATGAACGGTTGAGGATAAAACAATTATATGAAAAGAAAAGTTTTATCAATTTTAAGGAATGATTCTGCTTGTGGAGAAGAAGAGTTTCTATGAATTTCGAAACAAATTAAATAATTATTAAAAACATTTGGTTCAAAATAAATCAAATAAAATACCAAGTGAATAGTAATGGAATGAATATTAGTAATCTATAGTCTGTTCAAGCAAAGAAGAGCCTCTGGCAAGTGGGAGAATGACTCCAGCTCGGTCAATATTGGTTCAAAAATTATTGATTTGGTCTCAAATTTTAGATCAGATTGTTTCCTACAATTGAGACCGAATCAATAATTTTTGAAACAATATTGACCGAGCTGGAGTCATTTTATCATCTTGCCAGAGGCTCTTCTTTGCTTGGTCAGACTATGCTTACATGTAAGAGTGCATGAGTACTACAGCAATACTCTTAATTCCCTCTTCTTTCAACTGTACAAGATCCTTGTGTAGTTTCTCTTTATCCAGGGGTCTCATTTGAAACAGTTTCTCGCCAGTAATTCCATTAGTCGAGGGCCAATTGTGATTCATTTCACATCTTTTTTGATCGGGAACAACCCGACAGTCAACCTCGACTACCTTCTTGTACAGAACTTCTGGTGTATTTATCTCCTGAAACGAAAATAAGTCAATGGTAAATGTCATACTCAATCTCTCTTTCGGTATCATACGTAAGAACGCTATTCAAATTTAGAATACGTCAAATTATAAAGTGAATAAAGTTTCAAATACATGCCTTTTGTATAAAATAGATCACCAGTGAAGATTTGGTGTGAATTACCCTCAGTTTCACCTTCAAAGAATCAAATTTATCATTCTGGTGCTTTTGTACTCATGCAGTTCTTGATGCTTACAAGGTATTTTAATGGTGAGAAAAATATATAATTTAGAATGTATTTGATGATGAAATAATACATAAAAAGTGTTTAGCAGCTGGGGTAGTTTTACTTACATCGAGCTCATCATAGGCTCAAGGATGTATACGGGACCAAAAGGACCCGTATAGCACTCAACGTGTTGGACAATGTTTGAAAAAAGACCTTGAAAAATCTTAGAAATTAACGAGTAGAAGAGAATGACATGAAACTAGATACTAGTTACTAGTGCCCATATCTTTTACTGTACAGCACTTCGCCTGTTTCGTGGGCACGAGCCGCCAGTGCTAGTTACAGAAAGAAAACGTATAAAGCCTATTGAAGAAGCAAGTGGTTGAGGAAAATATCATTCTTAGGTAAATAAAATCAAGTAAAACATCAATATAGAGAAGCCTGGATTTCTCTAATTAGTAGAAGTGAATATACGAGTATATTCTCATGTTGAAAAAGGTAAGTTACTACAAAACACGGATACATTATGCAATAGAAAAACGAAGTTATATAGAGCGATGCACAATGGTCACATGATTTTTGATGTGCGTTGATTCATACAATTACGTGTTTCTATTAAACTACATCTTGTTCCCGTGTTTTTTCTAATGGGAACCTACCTAAACTTGTATTTGAGATGAACAAGTTGCAAACTTATCGAAAATTTAAAGAGCAATAGTAGAAATGAATAAATGCTTCTATTCTCATTGCTAAAAATTTCATTGGAAATAACGTTTTATTCAATTTGCCTACTTTAAGATCACATTATCTATTACGAATATGATGACAATAGTACAGAAAGAATCAATGGTTTTATTATGATAACTGAGTATGCGGGAGAAAAGCAAATCCAAATACAGTAGAACGCCTATTATCCGAACGCCAATTAACCGAATTGACAATTCTCCAAATCGGTCTTAAGCGCAGTAATAAATTAAAAGCCAGCGTTTACGACGTGATCGTAGCTTCTCTTACTTTTTTCGAATCGTATTTACTGTACTGTAGTTTAGTACAGTATTTGTTTTATTTATTCATTTTACAGACAATAATAACTTAGTTATAATTTGCTTTCCATATTAGTTTAACATCACTAAACTGTACTTTTCGAATGTAATAAAGTTTATTCCAAGTTCAACACATTGTTTTTCTTTAATACTATTCCATGCCCAATTATCCGAATTTTTGTTTATCCGAATTGATCACGGTACCAATTAGTTCGGATAATCGGCGTTCTACTGTAATGAATAGTTTCATGAGAATCCCTACAATCAAATACATAATTCCAAAAGTTTTATTAAAACAAAAATGTATTTGGAAAGGATATTTCCAGATTCATTGGAATAATAAAAATCACTTCGAATGAGACATCAGTACTGATTGTCAGAGGAAAATAAAAAACTCAATGAGCATCATCATAATAGAAGTTTTTTCCATTCCATTTTCAAAGATTGTAAGATCAGAGGACATTGAGCTCGTTTAATTACTCCAAAAGTGAACAATTAATCGCATACGATGCTCAACTTGAAATTCCTCATCTATTAAGATAGGAAAACGTGTCAAGGTAAGAATTTCTGTTGGAAATGTGATTCTAGTGTTAATTGTTCAATTATTTCATAAATTACACCACAACTAGATCAGCTTTTACTTGATTTTTAGAATGAAACCAATTCCCACTTCAACACTTCGAATTTTTGGGCAAACGTACTCAATATTTTTCATACAATATTATTATTCTCTTCAATTTATTAAAACATGTATTTTTTTCGTTATTCATTATTCTGAATAGATTATTAGTATTTCAAAAACATTTGTCTGATCACACTATATAGATTTTTTTTATAGATCAAATAGCCTATGAACATTTTGAATTTTTATTTGAGGTTTGTTTTGTTTTCTGAGGGTCACGGTCACATGAGCTCTTTAGGCTTGTGCGTTGGTAATGAGAGATATGATTATGAGAGATGACGACTACTCTTCTAGGTAGCACCGACCGAAAAATTATCGTTTCCTCCAAAAGACGGGGTGGCCGTATAAGTTATCAATTTGTTTGTTTGTTAATGGCACAACAGCCCTAAGAAGTTAGGCTGTTGATAATCAGTTATCAATGGGTTAAATATCAGTTAAATATCATCAAGTCAAATATCTTGAGCCAATTTTTCATATTAGGCTACTAATTGAAAATTCTCATCACCTATTCAACTTTGAATCTTTGAAGAAAAATACACCCTACTTTGTTATTTTCTAAGATTATGATTTTTCATGAGTTTTGAGTTCGAGTGACAATTAACAGCATAATTGAACCAACAATCGAGACACTTACAAGGTCAAAAATTTTCGGTCGAGCCTGATTTCCAATGAAGAGCAGGTCTTTGAATCCTTTATTGATCAATAGAGCCATATCTTCGCCCTTCCTCTCCAGCAAGGCATTAGTTGCAACTGTAGTTCCCATTCTGATCCATTCTATAAAGTCACCATCGATCTTTTCAGAAGGAGGCATATCGATTCCAGTTTCCTGCAAAAATAAGTAACAATAAATTTTGGAAATCAAAATAAGAGCCTATACTATGCAAAATAGAAACACGATGTAAGTTATATTTTATAACAAAGTCAATAAAAAAATGTTAAAATCTAATTAGCCAGTTCTGCTGTGGACCGGAGTACTGAAATTGACCAATTCATATATTTATATATTCTTCTACTCTTGTATTGTATCATGTATAGTCTGTCCAAGCAAAGGAGACCTTTTGGCAAAATGGGAAAATGACTAAACCTCGGTTAATTTTGGTTGAAAAATGATCAATTTGATCTCAAATTGTAGAAGCAATTTGATCTACTATTGAGACCACATCCTTAATTCTTGAACAAATATTGACCAAGCTGGAGTCATTTTCCCCATCTTGCTAGAGGGTGTTCTTTGCTTGGACAGACTTTACAACTGAATTGAGAGTCTAGATACCTGATGAAAATTATTATTATTCTTTGATGCTGGAATTATAAATAAAAAAAATCAATTGTTACTGACTTTTGCAGTCATGTTTTTCTTAAAGAGATTTTTCTTTACTGAGTGAAAAACTTTTATGCTACAAGAGCCCATTGTCAGTACAGTAAAAAGGGTATTTTGAGCTTGAACGCAATCCCAGTAGGTAAAGAAAAATAGTTATTTACTTGGAAATGAACTGACTGCAAGTTGGTAACCAATGAAAAGTAAAAGTGTACACATAGCAGCTAATCTTGGATCAATAAATAATAATCTTTGCATTCAATGAGCAATTTTTTTCATCATGGAGAACGCATCAATTTGGAAACAAATGATTGATAATGATGTAGCAATAGAAATCGGTAAATTGATTTCTAGTAAATCTGTGGTTTGACAATCTCTCTGTTTTTTCATTAATTTGGAACAAATAGTTCCCTAACTCACAATTCTTGTTATTTTGAAAAAAATAATTGAATTTCTAACATCTAACATGAGATTGAATTCTATTTATAATTGGAAGAAGATATAATTTTATAAAGAAGTAAGCATTCTTAAACTATATTATCAAATTGAGGAGTATAGTGGACTCTATTCAACTTGGAAGAAAACAGCAATAGGCTAAATATTATGGAATTTTCCAATGACATAATTTGCAATGGTTTAAATTGCTCTAAAAAAACATTTTTGATGAATTAAAATCCACTACCAGCTTGGAAGCAGTAGGATTAATACTTAATTACCGTCGAATTAAGAACAAGTGATAAGAGATTCTGCAACTGTCAACATATTATCAACTGTAAAGTTTGATAAGATGTTAGTAGCTAAAATTCAAGGGCGCGAATAATACATCTTTATCTACAAAATAATGGAAAATGTAGTTAATGTAAGATCCATTTAAATACTTGGAGACGAAGAGATTTTTACAACTCAAACCCGAACCTAATAGATAACTTGGATATTATTATTATACTTAAATACTGTATTTATTTGAACCATCTATATTTAGATTTAATAATGAATTTAAATTGGCCCAACTTTCGCCAATTTATGAGAAATTATAAGTAGGCTAATGAGATAAATTTTTGTAATAAAAAAGTTTTTACTCATAATAGTGCTAAAAAAGGTTTTTGTCTCATAAATGCTAAAAAATGTTTTTGTCTCATAAATGCTAAAAGATGTTTTTGGCTCATAAATGCCAAACTGTTTCTTTCTGAATAAGTAAGGACTACCATCAACTGTCAGTTCGGACTGTGACAGTGACAGTCAAGAACTGGAAGAGGATAGGGGAAACTGCAACACAAAACAAGTGTAAACCGACTGGTGGACTGTGTATGAGAAAGATCGAACTTTTAGTGGATGAGATCTCTACGAAGTAGCTTACACTTTTATATCGACTTCCATGAGAAAATTTAAAAGGGGTTTAGAGATAAATTGAATAATGAGAAAAAGGATTTATAAATACTAGAAAGAGCCCATTGAATATTTTCCAGATTGCTTCTATTTGATTGGTGTTTTTCAACAAAATGCAGTAAAAATTAGAATATATCTCTAAACAGAATGAATTTCAATAATTTGTGTCAATCTTCAAGTATCACCGATCTAATTGCCATATTTTCAAGATCTTGAACAAGGACTAGGCATTCCCGAATGGATTGCGTCAAAAGAACTCATAGTAATTCAGTATCTTCAATCCTTGACCGGCAGTTGCCAGACAGATTTCGTCAATGTTTAAAATTACATAGAATAATTAATAGCTTTCAGATGACTGCAGATAGCTAGTTCCACGTGGCTCTGCAACTGACCAGCACTCCTTGTCCACAAAACTACAATACAGCCTCAAACTCCTTCACAAGGCCACTAATTTCATTTTCTCTGAGTGAATAGAGAGGATAGCTGAGAAGTTTATCACGCAGGAGCCTAACAAAATCTAGTCATTCCAACTCGCGAACACAAAGTGGCAGCCTGTTGAAAAACTTTAGTTCGCAAGGGGTAGCATTCATTCGCTTTTGACAGACTGGAGTAGGGTAGGTTGATGTCGCCTCTTCTCCTAGTGTTGTGGTGGTGCAGCGTGCAGCTGGCCTCTCTCCTGGAAAATGCGGATCTCACTTCGTAAGAGGAGCAGCCAGCTAAACGGTACATGTACTGACTATAGATTGTCAGCACTCGCAAACGTTTGAAAATTGATGGCAGTGCTCCATGTAATGCGTGAAATGATGATGCGGAGAACTTTCTTCTGCAGGAGGAGAATTCTTTCACAGCTTCTTTGCATCGCCCCATAGACCATAGTACAATTCCATAGTTTATATGACCATGGAACAGCCCATGATGACTTCATGATTACACAAACATACTTCGACTAGGTTAGTTATTAACAATTAATTTTTCAATTAAATTGGAATCACTAGGTTGGAAAAATACGCCGAGAGGTTACTTAGATTGTTGTTGAAAAACTCGTTCACCTCATAGTAACTTCTTTCAATCAAGTACTTTGTTATCACACTTTAGAAAATTTTTAGCCGATTAGTCTGAAGAGAAGAGGGCAACCTATTCCACATCCTTATTGCCAAGGCAGAGAAACAGTCCTTCACCTTTGACAGTATGCATCTAGGTAGGTTAATGTCGGTACATATTGTGTTGTAAATCTGCCTTCTCACTGCAAACGATGTCTGATAGACTTGACGATGCCAGAATATAATGCCCATAGACAGTATAAATACCCGGGCGATGGAAAATGAGTTATAAATATGAAAACTATCAACTCAGTCACTTACCTCTTGTAAAATGCGTCGAATACCCTCTCGAGGAGCATCAGGATAATTGCTTGGATCAACAGATAATAATTTCAACTGCCTGGTTTTTCCATCTGGACATTTAGCATAAACGTCAGTGAAAGTTCCTCCTCTATCAATAGCAAATTTGAATTTAAGGCTCATTGTAAATTAAATAACTTGGGCAAATTACTACGTGAAAAAAGGAAAATTAAAAGTGAAAAAATAATTTAATAATGATAGCCTATTGGTCGTCTGGGTTACAAATTGAGAATCTTCAAATACTCAGATACAGGAAGACTCAGAACATAGATTAAGAATGAAAAATTAATAAATTTATCGAAATTAATTTAGGCAATATTGGTAGAAAGCTAGGTTAGAAATGCTGAAACCCAACTGAATGTACGTTACAGCAACACAATATCAAAGATGCAGCAGTAAATTTAGCTTTATTGTCCAAGATAAGATAAGGCTGAAGAGTTTAAACTTTCCCCTGATCAAATTTTAAACTGAGTAAAAATTTCTTGAGCTTGCGATACCCATGTTATCATTATGATAGTTTTTTGGATGGAGGGGGTACGCGAGTTTGTAAACAAAGATCAGCTGTTCAGTCAACTCGCCGATTTCTACTTGTATGCTATCTAGCGGGATTTGAAATGAAAATGGAAGTTTTATAATACTTTCTTGAGTACTTCTCACTTGAACACATAATTCTATATATTAAATCAGATATATTCATTTATATTGAATCAAATTGTATAATTCGATTCAATTTTACAAAATATTCAAGGATTCTGATAAAAATTTGAAAGTAGCAACAGAGGTTGGCGATAATGGATTATGACAGACCCTCATCAGCTGTTCAAAGACCAAGTGATCAAGTAAATAGATAGGACGTCATTCAAGGATTCAAGAAATCAAGATTCAACACTTCGAAGATTCTCTAGTCATTGGTTTTTCATGGTTATTTAAATATTATTAACTGTTAACTTCTTTGTTGAATTGTGTTTCAAGAGAGAATAATGAAGATTTAAAATGGTAACATAGTTCATCTGTTAAAAAACTGATTCATAATGGTGGACCCTATTTTTGATTACCAATTTCGTTTGATTTTGATTGGAGACAGTACTGTAGGTAAAAGCTCCCTTCTGAAATACTTTACGGATGGAAAGTTTGCAGAGGTAAATCATTCACACATTGATAATAATTATACTCTGTTATCTAGGTCTCCAGTTATCGTTACTAGTAGATGTCTATTAGTTTTGTTTATCAGCTCATTGCATAATTCTTTTGTTTACAAATAATAAACTTGCATTGTCAACAGTTGTTACCTAGTCCAATTTTCTCGTGTCTAGAAGTACATACTTTGTTCAGCATATTGTATATTCACAGGCCATATAAAATAAAAAAACGATGATGAACAATAATATTGAAATTACTGCTAATTTAAAAATAAGTCTAGCATATACTGTAATAAGCTCAGTGTTGGGTAAACTACATTTTAAAAGTAGTTAGCTAGGTACAACTACAACTACTTTATTGAAAAAGTTGCTAAACTACACTACAACTAACTTAAGTTACTTTTTCACGACTTCACAAAAAGTCATGATAGAATTTTATTTGTCGTGTGGTTTAGGCAAGTAATGCCCAAAAGAACGCAAAAAACGTTATGCGTAGGCTACACAATCACATACATTGAATGAAGTTTATTTATATAATTTCAATGTGAATATAGAACATACTATTGTCGAATGTATAATTATATGCACCTTAATATAATGTTACTGAGAAATATGGAACTACAAAATCATTCTATTTCAACGTTTTCATATCATACCAATTCACAAATCAGGAATAAACAAAAAACTTACTTGATAATTACGGACCTATTTCCCTCTTAGCTTCTGTGTTCTGTTTCTTAAATTATTGAAGAATATTATTTTAGAGAAGAAAATTATTGTCATTTTAGAGGTACAATTGATGGAATATTTTGCAAATAACGATATTCTAGATTATTAGATTATTATTAAATAATTATGGGCCACCAGACCACTGGTGGCCGTGGTTGGCTGGTGGCATCGATTTATCGGTCATTGTACTATCGATTATATAAGTTGATGTATACCAAAAGTAGCGTGATTTACGCTACATACTACTCTTGAAATGTATCGCGCTACAATATTTATACTATTTTTAGAGAGTAGCGTCGTTACACTGCAAACTAAAAAAAGTAGCGCGCTACTCCCCAACACTCAATAAGCTTATCAATATTAATTGAATTGGATACTGTATCTGGGGAGCACTTTATCTATGTATCGAATACTATCGAATGACAACATTAACTTGACTGTATATAGTATGCTTTAAATGTTAGATAGAATCGAGAAAAAAGTGATATAAAATATAAATTAAGTTAGTAGGCCTACTATACTTTGAGAGGGTAAGCATCTTTTGTTTAAAAATAATAATTTTCAACTTGTAAATAAATGAATTCAAGAAAAAGTAAGTTATGTTCATTGAAATGACCAAGTTTCTAGTGTTATTTTAGAGCTCTTGAAAAAACTACCTAGCTCACTCACCAACAATAAGTTTCAGAGATTGAGATGACTTTTTAATTAACTTATGTGGCTCTATCTTTTGTTTTAGATCTCCGACCCCACTGTTGGAGTTGATTTTTTCGCAAGATTAATAGAAGTAAAAGATGGGGCAAGGATCAAACTACAGCTATGGGATACTGCTGGCCAGGAGAGATTTAGGTGAGAAAATTGTTTGAGGTCAGAAATATTTTCTTACTGATCATGGGAAAATCATAATTTCTACATACAGTTGCACCATACGTATTGCAAATGAAATCAATTCCACAACTAGCAATACTTGAAAAATAATTATTTTTCAAGTTTCTGATAAGAAAGAAGTGAGTTTTATCATGATGAAATTGAATGCTAATGATTTCCTTTGTCTCTTCCCATGAATCATAACATTTTCTCTTCTCAAATGTTTCAATCTCTTATCAAAATTATCAAGGTCAACCTGTAATGTGCCAGCTTATCTTTCGAGGAAATTTAAAAAAGGGGCGTTAACAAATAAAAGCTTTCTATTTATTTCTCTCAGCTTATCAATGACTATTTACAAATAGTGACTAAAACATTGGGAAACTCTTGATAAAGAAACAAGAGTTGATTTCATTTCAAATGTTATTTCCATGAGATTGATGGGGATTGATTGATTCATTATTTGTAATTCTCTTTAAAATTATTCCAAAATGTTCAAATTCCCGTTTTTGACTGTGATCTTATTTTGAAAACTCATTAAACAAATACTTTCCTCCTTATCATATTGTAGAACGCATAAAAGCAGTAAGATGGCAACTGAAACCCACTGGCGGCTCTTGCCCACGAAACAGATGAAGTGCTGTACAGTAAAAGATACGGGCACTTCAACTGTTTTGTGGGCACGAGCCGCCAGTGCTGAAACCATAATCACTAGAGAGGGGACTCTGCTAATCCAGTTCCCTTTGGACTACCTACTTTCATCCATTCTACTCGTAAAACTTTTTTTGTGGTTTGATATGTCGTCCACGAAGTTCTAGTGCAGTAACTTCATCAATTATAATACATGTGGTTCTATGCGTTGTAAAACTTCAATAGCCTAATGCTTTTTAATGAAAATACAAGATATTGCCAAACCTCTGATTTATTAAAAAATAGAGATACCGGTTTCGGTTGGCGGTTACTGCACCATTATCAATCACTTGTAAACTAGAACTTTGAGTAAAGAGCAGCAATATTTATACTAACTGTCAATTATAGTCTGTCCAAGCAAAGAAGACCCTCTGGCAAGATGGGAAAATGACTCCAGCTTGGTCAATATTCGTTCAAGAATTATAAATGTGGTCTTAATAGTTGATCAAATTGTTTCCTATAATTTCAGATCAAATTGATAATTTTTGAATCAATATTGACCGAGCTTAAGTCATTCTCCCACTTGCCAGAGGGTCTTCTTTGCTGGGTCAGACTATACCGCTATTGATAAATGCTAGTATAGTCTGTCCAAGCAAAGAAGACCCTTTGGAAAGATGGGAAAATGACTCAAGCTCGGTCAATACGAGTTCGAAAATTATCATATTGATCTCAAATTGTAGGAACTATTTGATCTACTATGAAGATCACATTATTTATGATTCTTGAACAAATATTAACCAAGCTGGAGTCATTTTCCCATCTTGCCAGAGGGTCTTCTTTGCTTGGACAGACTATAATAGTACAAATACTGCAGCTTCTTACTTAGAGTCTTAGTTTGATAATGATGTAGCAACCGAAACCGGTAGCCTATCTCGATTCTTTAATAAATCAGTGGTTCAAAAACATCTTGTCTTCTCATTAATTATGGATAACTATCACAATATCACCTTTACAACTTCTCAGCGAATGCTTTTTTATGTGTTAGATCAATCACAAAGTCGTACTACCGTAACTCGGTGGGAGCGTTGCTTGTGTATGACGTATGCAACCGAGCCAGTTTCGAGCACATTCCGGCCTGGATGATGGAAGCGCGACGCCACATTGAGCCGCACCGGCCTGTTTTCGCGCTGGTCGGCTGCAAACTCGATCTGGTCGTGTCGAATCCTGCCCGCAGAGAGGTTACTGAGGAGGAGGTTGGTCTAGTTTACTACATTTTGATACTTTTCTATTCGTTGACAATTTGACATATTAAACATATAGAGACTTTGTGGCCACAAAAACATGGTCCTGTCTCTCATCATCCATCATATCACCCACACACAAGCCTAAGAGCTCATGTGGGCATCATCCTCAGAAAACAAACTAATTGCCTCCTCCGATTTTAAAAACATCTTGTCATAGCTAAATGGCAACTCCAATTGCCAACATATCAGCTGTGGAACGCAGACGAAACTTAGGGTGCTTTCCGCAATCACACCGGCGCCCAGCGTACAATGAAACCTAAGGAACTATAAAGACTGGGTATACTCAGTCGCCGCCATTTTGAGTCATAGCATCTGTTGTGAACCAATAAAATTGAGGTAAAGAGTTGAAAGATACAGCTGACTCAGTAATACAGGGTTCGCCAATAAGTGGGACGATTTGAATTAGCAACAGGTTGTTTAAGAAATTGTATTTTTGTTATTTTTTTTATCATAAATGGAAAGTAGAAATGTAGCCATTTAGTGTACAATAAATGAAAAATCATTTTTTTGAATATAACATCTTCTGAATGTCCTCCATTGGAATCTATGCACTTTTGCAGCCAGGCCTGAAAGAAACGGGTAGATTTGCTGTGACTTTTAACTTAGTGGGTTACATTGAAATGATTCATAACTTTCTTACACCAGAACTCGCCCGTTTTCCATTGAATGAACAAACAATATGGGACAACAAGCCACACGCGAGAATTACCATGAATGCTGTGAATGTTTTGTTTCCAAGCCGCGTCATTTCTCGAAACGGGGATATCCCTTGGCCCCTCGCTCTCTAGATTTATCAACCTGTGACTTTTTTCTATGGGGCTACTAATTAAAAACGAGATTTTTCAAAGCGATCCACCCAAAACTATCCCAGCTCTAAAACAACAGATTCATGATGAGATTGGAGGAATACCACTAAAAATGCTGCGAAATATCATGGGAAACTTCCAGGCCCGGCTGCAAAAGTGCATAGATTCCAATGGAGGACATTTGGAAGATGCAAATTCAAAAAATGATTTTTCACTTATTGCACACTAAATGGCTACATTTCTATTTCTATTTATGATGAAAAAATTACAAAAATACAATTTCTTAAACAAACTGTTGCTTATTCAAATCGTCCCACTTCATTCGCGAACCCTGTATAACATAGCTTACTAGTATAATTTGAATTTGGCTCCTTCTACTGGGACCCAATATGGCGGTGACTGCGCGTACCTGGTATTTATAGAGCCCTAATGAAACCTACGTGTTTTTATGATACGTAGGAGGGCAGCGTGGTAGAACTGCTATCTAGTGGCACGGCTCCAAAACAAGCCAGTTTTCATTATTTGAAAGTATAGTATCTCAATTCTTTTTACGCTGCGTGCCTGTGCGTGGCGTAGTTTCGGGAAGCACAGCTTTATTGGCGTCAGCTCTATCTATATCAATATAATGTTCATCATTGAATGAGCATGATTTTATTCATTCTGTGCATACAAACAATGTTATTGGAAACAATTCAATGTTCAAAATAAGGTAGCCAACGCCACAAAGTTCGGTGTTTCAAGTTTGAATTAGTATAGCTGAAGACGCTTTTGTTCCTAATTTTGTTTTACTAATTTTTGTATTATATTATTCATTGTGTCTTTATGTGTGTTTAAATTGAAATAAAATAATAGACAGTTCGCCGACTGTCCTGACAGAGCTTAGAATTGATAAAAGTCATTTCAACTTTTGCAGTCAACGTTTTGACGGCAGCTATAAAAAATGTGTTGATTATGAATTATAAATTTTTCATTCCATTTAATTCATTTAAGAGTGAACAGTAGTAGCCGGCAAACTGCCGAACGGCAGAATAATGTCCCATAAGAACAATTTAATTTTTATAAATTCCTTGGAACAGATAGAGCCTCTATTTATGGACAGTATTTCACGTTCTTTATGTCATTGGAAAGAGAATTCAATTCTCCAGGGGCGTTACTATTTACTTTTTCGATTCTAAGTTTTGTTCAATAATTAGAGTTCAATACTTTTTTAGTTAATTAATTATACAATAATTATTAAAATAAACTTTAAATCAAAAAGGTAATAAGTTACGTCCCTGGAGAATTGAATTCTCTTTCCAATGACATGAAGAACGTGAAATTCTGTCCATATATAGAGGCTCTATCTGTTCCAAGTGATTGATAAAAATTATATTGTTCTTATGGGGCTTGATTTTTCCGTTCGGCAGTTTGCCGTCCACTACCATCCACTCTTAACTTATTTGATTATTTTTTTCAATTTTCCGCAGGTGAGAGATTTCGCCCAGCATCACGACCTCTATTTTGTTGAAACATCTGCGAAAACCGGGCATCAGGTAGAGGAGGCTTTCGCCGCTATCACACAGGAGGTCTACAACAGGATACAGTCGGGTGAATATAAAGTAGAGGACGGCTGGGATGGCATCAAGACTGGGTTTGCGCGGCCTGGCGGATTCGACTTCAACTTGGTGGAAGCTGAACCTGCTAAATCGTCGTGTTGTTGAATGGATGCTCTGGAATTGGGTAAACTCTGGATTCTTGATTAAGGACTCTTGACTCTGTAGTCTTGAGTAGCTCTGTTGGACTTGGGTAAACGGACAAAGAAACGATATTGCATATTGTGTAGAGTAAACACTGGACTTGGGTAAACTGTGGACTCTTCACTCTAGACTCTAAAATATAGTCTGTCCAAGCAAAGAAAACATTATGGAAAGATGGAAAAATTACTACAGCTCGGTCAATATTGATTTAAAAAATTATCAATTTTGTCTTAAACTGTAGAAAACATTCTAATCTAGAGTTTGAGACTAAATTTATATTTATTTGAACTAATATTGACCGAGCTGAATGCCAGATTGTCTTCTTTGCTTGGATAGACTGTAGCTCTGGACTTTGGTGAACGGCGAGAGAAACGTTATGGCATATTGTGATGTTGAGTGATTGGTCTACTAATAATTCTGGGTTGGGACATAGATTTACGGTCAGAGATTCAAATAAACTGTAAATTCTAAGCTGGCTTTCTCATTGGTGTATTGTATTATGTATCGTGCTTCATGTTTTGAAAATTTTCTGTATAATAACATAATATGTTGAATATACAAGAGATCATTATCAATTTTTGTTATTGTAGGGAGAAAATTTCAAAACATGATGCCCCATACATAATTTAATACACAATGTGAACGCCGGTAAACAGTTGATACACTATTTGATGTAACAGTCTGCATTCGAAGATGCATAGCAATGAGAGATTGATACCAATGAGATAACCAATTGAGATTGAAACCAATGAGATAACCAATTGAGATTGATACCAATGAGATAGAGAGATGAGAGATTGAATAATAGGCGAAGCTGTGTTCACAGTTCTGTTTTGTTTCATTAGATATTTTTGTGTACTGTATATCATTGAAAGGACTGTATCACATTGCAATGTCTCATATTGTATTAAATCGTATTCATTTTACACGTACAGTATATAAAATGGAACAATGGGACTAGATGGTCTTTTATTGTAACAATGTTTTTATCATCATGATTATTATCATTGTATCATTGCCGAATGATGAATCAGCCTTGATGAACTTGGATCTTGAATGATGAACTTGAACTCAGGTTTTGAACTTAGATCTTCATGAACTTGATGAATTTCAGATTTATTGAGAGGAAATTGAACCTTGTAGCTCAATGAATATTTGGACAAATTTTGGAAATCAAGAAGAATAAGGTTGGGTATGGTTAGTTTAGTGGAATGAGTTCTACTCTCACTGCTTAGTATACTATGTGATCTGGCGACTGTATAGTTTATCACGTGGACTGACACATCCCTTATAAACTCTTTTCATGTTAAGTTAAGCCTAAAGATTGGTTGAACAATCCATTCTATTAATAATTATTCAATCTAATTGGACAAGGTTTTGCCAGTAATATTTAGAAATTTGACGGTGCTCAAAGACCAAATGAGTTAATTACTAATTTACTAAAGTCACTAAGAAGGTTAATCTCTTGCATTCTCTGTGCTAAAGTTAAAGTGTACCTACCCTGTTTCATTTTAATCTGCTAATTGTTTCCTAATCATTCATTTTACACTCACTAATAAGAATAGTTATTATTTTGAAAAGGTTTAATCATCGTAATTTTACTGGGTTTATAAAATTGCATGTAATTCATGCTCAAGTAGCAGAATTCTAATTCTATAGTTTCACGTATTGTGATCAAAGTAACTCGTAACTTCAACTAGCTGAAAACATCACAGTATTTAGGCTCTCACTAATTCTCATTAATGTAAATATCATAAATTCATCCATTTTACTTTTCTTGAAAAGATGTTGTACGGTAATCCAATTCTACTAAAAATGTATTTGGCTCATGTTCTATTTCAATAACTAAATAAAACTCTGATAAGTACGCTTATGGATGGTTTATCTTGAAATGAAATCGTTTGATTTTCTATTCGGATTGATAACTAAGAAATTGTTTCCGTAATAATTAGATCAATTAAAATAACATGGAAAACTTCATCAAATTTTACACTGTTAATGAACAATATTGTCATTATGCAGTATTACTCTTGTGATTCACCTGAACATCCTATCAGAAGTCAACTTGAAAATTGTTGTTAATACCTCTAAAGCTGTCATGAAATGTACTACTGTATTTTATAATAATTCTCCTGGAGAAATAAATTTTACTGTTGTAGTATAGTCTGATCAAGGAAAGAAGACATTCTGGCAAGATGGGAAACTAACTCCAGCTTGGTTCAAAAATGATAAATTTGGTCTTAAATTAGTAGAAGATTATTTGAAACCAAATTTATACTTTTTGAACCAATATTGATTGAGCTGGAGTTATTTCCTATCTTGCCAGAATATCTTCTTTGCTTAACTAGGCTATAACAAACACCTTTTGTCTTGTTCACAACGAGCTCTGTATTTTTGTAGTATTGATAAAAAATGTAAATGATTTACTTGAATTTAAATGATGTAGCCGATTGAAAAATGAATTTATTAGTGAATAGTAATGTAGATTTTAGTGTATATTGTTAAGCTTATAAATACTCAATTTCTACTTCACAACAGATAGGCCTAGTGACGATTTTCAAATAGAATTTTTTATGCTTTACAACAAATTGATATTAACTTTTTAGTTTATAAGAATTTTAAATAGAAAATTAACGATTTACAAATAGAATGTTTTATACTTTGTAAAATTGATATTAATATATCATTTTATAGATAATATGAGAAATCATTCGATAGATAATTGACGTGTTTACTTCGCGCAAGTTATGTGCAACTTCTCGAGAAAACCCGCAGTTACAATACATTTTACATTGTAATTGCGTGTCTTCTCAGTTTCCATGAAATATATATGTCAAGAGAGCCAGGCATTGAATAATAGGGGGAAATCGTTTAGGTATTCATTGACATTTAACCTGACTTGACTATTAATTTTTGTCAAATTGATTTGTTGTGACTTGGACAAATTGGCATGTTGATTCATGCTAGTACAAGCAAACCCCATCATATTCGTAGCCTACTTGTCAAAAATATGTATTTGATTTCTGTTCGCCAAATTCTAATAATGTTGCAAAATTTATCATATTATTTTTTGTATGGAACAGGATCCTTTGAACTTTGCTGTAACAAACATCTTTTCAATCATTGTTAAATATAAATGATCGTTATTATTTGCAATTCATTTTATTACAGTCAGTTGTATAGTCTGTCTAAGCAAAGAAGATATTCTGGAAAGATGGAAAAATTACTCCAGCTCGGTCAATATTGTTTCAAAAATTATGAATTTTGTCTCAAAGTATAGAGCAGAACGTTTTCTTCAATTTGAGAACAAATTTATAATTTTTGAAGAACATTTGACCGAAGTGGAGTCATTTTTCCATCTTCTAGAATGTCTTCTTAGCGTAGACTGTAGCACTACTAACAAGCGTAATTGAAATCAATAATGTCAAATTCCGACTCATAGATGTTGAACTATATAGAGATTGATTGATTGATTGACACAATAAACTATGGTTGTTTCGAGACCTGTTCTGACATCTCACAAAAGGTGACACTAACAAGAAAGTAATTGATTATTTGTGTGTATTGTACTGGAATGTGATATGCTTGGCAACGTTCCAAGCTAACTCAATAATTTTTACTAACTTTCTATACATCCCTCATTTTTTATTTCATTTTTCCATTCTTCTCTTTTCTATCTTCACTGTATAAACTTTATCATATTATCAACAAAAAAGAGATCATTCTGTTATTTCCCTCCAACTGAATCGCTCCCTTTTTCCAACTATTTCTCAATGCACAATCTGAGATTCCTGGTGATTTGTAGTCAACAATGATCAAACCCAATTATAATAATTTATCTGGAGGAAGTTTTGTACCTTGTAAAAATCACATACTGTAATCTTTAGAGGTTGTATTCACGATCATCAATTCAAATCGTAATCATAAATCACATCTACAAAAAACTTTTTCTAGAATAATTAATAATCTCAGTTAATTCGATATGAAATTAGAATGATTATAGACTGGTTACTTAATAATCAGCATATACAGTAAAACATTGAGTGAAATGGGACTACTTTATGAAATTTTAATGTGTTCAAGTATTAGTTAACCTAAATTTGAATAAGATCAAAAACTATTGTTCGTCGTCGTCTTTATGGATTAGGCTTTATTAGCTTTGTAAGCTAAGCCTGTTCTTGCGTCCATTTTTAAACCGTTTTTCAATTTTCTATTCTCATGAAAGCTTCAATTTGGGAACTAATTTTTGAATCACCAATGAAGGATCAAAATTCAAATTAGCTCATGATTTTAAGCTTTACAAATCAAATTCTTATTAATCCATTTTTTCATTAATACATTCTTCGTATGATATTTTGAAGTGATATGTTTTGGCCTAAAAATGATAATTGAGGTTTTATTCCATACTTTCGTACCATACTTATCACTTTATATCGCCGAGCCTAGATTGTGGTCAATTTATACAATGCTGTATCTTGATAGCTTTCATTACTTTACTGCCACTCCATGATAGGAAATTATTAAAAACCTGTGTATGTTTGAAAATTTTGTTATAGAAATTACTGTATCGATAATGACAATTTTCTACAGAGAATTTGAGATTTTGCTTGAATTGTAGAAGAGAAAGATTCATAATTTATCTGTGATAAAACGATATTGTAGGGAAATTTGTGTGGTACCGTATAATTGTAAACATAAAATTTGATAAAATACTATTGTCTTCTCAACTCATTTTTAAAAATGCTCATTAAGTTTCTTGTATTCCTTGTAACATGTGTCTCATGCTAAATCAGTACCATTATTTGTAAATAGCACCCTTTAAAAATTGCTTGGGAATGTTTGCTGTGTGTTAATTATGTAAAATAATCACAAGTAAATTAAATTTACTCAAATTTTTCAAAAGTTCAAAATTGAAACATTTAACAACCAAGAAAATATTGAATTACCTCTTGCTCTTGAATGGACTGATCAATTTTAATTTTTTTTCTCTTTCTTTAAAAATTTAAAATTTGTTTAATTGATAAAAATTAAATGAAAAGAAAAAATGTGGTTTACTTTTCAATTTACTCTCTTATACCGGTATATAATTTTCTATGTAAGCTTAGAATCTGCAAAATTGAGATTTGACTGTGCTGTGACAGATTGAAGACTGAAGTCTCTAAATCACTCTGGCTTTCAATTATATAAAATGTATTGAATGCTTCATAACCGTTTAATAATTTAATCTGTGAATTTGATGCTTTGACAAATCTTGTACAAAGTGGATTGGGTTTTATTTGTTATTATTATCAATTGAGAATTGTTTATAGAGAGCTTAATAAATAGCTAAGTCTATGTTTTCAATTTTTGATTTATTGGTCAATATTTTCAATTAGATGTAACAAAAATACATATTATTATTCCATTTTAGTATAGATTGAGTTGAATTCACCATTGATATGTAAGTAAAAATTTTCATTTAGATTTATATAAAGGAAGTATATATATTTCAGTTTTATGAAAGACTGAAGATGAAAATTGACATTTTAGGAAAAATTTGAATGATTGTCAAAATGGTAGAAAATGGCAGATGACAATAAAGGAGATTGTATAATCTTTCAAGTTGTCAATTATTATATTGGACAATCTATGGTATTCACTGCTGGACATTGAAAGTCATAAAAATTCGAATTTTTGAGAATAAAACGTAGAAAATATGTAAGGTTGATTGTTTAGTAATGCTTTTAAAATAAGAAATGATCAGTTATAACTGAGAATTCAATAAATTTTGTTTTTATCCATGTTTGAGATGGTTTAGAACAACATTAAGCACAGCATATTAGAAAATTGTAGAATTGATAATAGAACCCAATGAATTTTTATAAAAAATTTTATTATATGAGATTACTGTTTTTGCTTCTCCATGTAAAACCCACAACATAATGTAAATTCTACTCATCACATATTTTATTCTATTATGATTCAATCATAATTTACTCATGACTTTTAGATTTATTGTATAGTATTATTGTGGCTTTTTAATGTTTATTAATGTATTTAATAAATTTCGTGTTGTTAAATATTGAGTATTTATTCTTATAGGTACCAACTTCCCTATCATCCCTTTTTCCCTATCATCCCTTTTTCCCTATTATCTTCTTTCAAGAAAAATAACTCAATGGAAAAATAATGTTATAGACATATTTTCAATTATTATATTATAATAGGGGATTAAAAAGGGGTTATGGGGAAAAAGGGATTATGAAAAACCAATATTGAAGTAAACTTTACCACTTGAACCAATTCCAATACAAATATCAATTCATCAAGATATCAAGCATATATCGAGATGCTTATATCAAGCATCAAGCTTCGTGAAAGTGAAATAACCTCTCTTACGTTGGTCTAATTTAATTGACTTTCAAGCAACCGGCACCAAGATATTACGGTGAATATTAACACAAATTTTGTATAATTGGTGAATAATAGAAATCTAATGGCAGAAGATAATAGAAATCTTGTATCTCTATAATAAAGTTAATCTACTGTTGTTAATAAAAAAAATTATGATGTCACAACCAATGGAATTATGTAAGATGAGTTTGCTACAAAAAGTCTTAATTTTGAGTGCCGTATCAAATTACTAAAGCTTGGCTTCAGTAATTTGAGTTAATACATGAAGACTATTGACACTTGTAAACTGGTAGGCCACCTTGACTAGTAATAATAAAAACTAGTTACGGTATCACTCTCTGTAGTTGGTAGGTACCTTTTAAACTGTGGTTCATATCTTATCCAAGCTGCGGTTTACTTGAAATCAGAAACTTTACTGTTTTTGTAAAACATGCAAAAAGCATGATGTAATGGTTCAAAAGACAAGTACGACTAGTAGACGAGTTTGTTTATTTTGTAGATGAGATAATTGAGTAAATGCCTTAAAATTTGATAAGTTATACGTTCAATAATAACAGTACCTACATAATAAAGCCATAATGATTGTATTCTGTGATCCACGTTACTCACTTACACCAATTTCTTCCGTATACATTTTCTAACACTGTTAAATTCAATTCCTAATGATTATTAAGCGAATAGAACAGTCTGAATAGGTACCGTAGACGTAGAGGCAAATGATTTTATTTTGTGGAGCTCTTTTGTGAATATTTTTCTCCAACAGATAATTGTAATAACTGTTGAAAAATGAAACTGGATAGAATATATATTATTACTGTTTTTATAATACTTATGAATTTCAACAAATAACTTGACTAGATATTAAATCATGTACTAAAACTATTAGTTCTACTCTACTCGTTGAAAAATTCTGTCTGATGGCTGATTTGGCTTGTAATATGACGTGTTTCAAAATATTTCTATTGTACTTTTATATCATAGTTAAAATGATGACTGTTATATATAGCCTACATGCACTTGTTGCCAATTGTATCTATACAGAGAATGAAAGAATTTGAGTTTGTGCTACCGGTATAATTACACTGTTGCATTACAGTATCTCTCCAGTTCTGTAATTTTGGACGAAAGGACGAATGCAATCTGCATCATTTGAAAGTGGCAGTAATCGAATCGAGCTCTAAACAGATCACGGTATATATTATTTGGTTATTGTTATTAACAACAATTCATCACTTTATAATTGTTTAATCATGCGATTTGGAAAGCCAATTCAATAGTTAACTCAATTACTTCAAACGTTTCGATTCGTTATTATATAGTCAAGCCAAGAAGACCCTCTGGCAAGATGGGAAAATGATTCAAGCTCAGTCAAAAAATTATAAATTTGATCTTAAATTGTAGGAAACAATTTGATCTAATTTGAGACCACATTTATAATTTTTGAACAAATATTGACCAAGCTGGAGTCATTTTCCCATCTTGCCAGAGGGTCTTCTTTGCTTGGACAGACTATACCAAATGAATAATATTATAAGACAATAAATTATTCTATTCAGACAAATATTATATTGAGTGAATAGAATAATTATCATCTCTGAAATTGAATTGGAATTGTAGGACAATCACAATGTGGTATTTTCAGGTACCTAATTAGGTGCAGCTGCTATTCCATGATAATTTGATTACCTCTCACAATTTGATTCCATTCCTGAAGATTGGCATAATACTTGAATCTTATCCGGGTGCCTCCATAATGATTACACAATGTCAGAGATTAATTTGCATTCAACCAATGACAAGCTGCCAATTTTAGGATTTTTAATTTGAAAAAACTTAATTTTCGGATGTTTGAGAGGCCTAAATCATGAACATCTTCAGGAAAACTGGTATGCTTTATTGTTACAAATTGTCAGAAGTAGGTAGCCTTCTGAAATAGGTTGCTATTGCAAAGTTAGAGTTTTAGTCAAGAGTTAATTTATAACTTACCTACCCCTTATATCTTATTATTTTCTCTATATGTGGGGAAATGTGATTTATTATCTCACTCAAGGCAAGAATTGTATGCATTCAATTATTAGAGTTCAGTGGGAATAGAATATATCTATTCGATCCTATTCCCATATGTAAATGTTGATAATAATAAATACTCTATTCTATTCTATTCTCAAATATCATTCTTAGACACAGTCCTTTATTGAATATAGACCCACCAGCCCACCACTATAACCCAGATAAGAAGTTCTCTTTTAATTTTCTTGAGTGTTAACAACATTACTATAACGTTTAGACTTATCGTAGAGTTTTTAAAAATCTTTGCTCCAAATCTTTTCTGCAACGTAATTTATCACCGGATATTTTCTACACTAACTCATGTCCGAAGTTTTCCAAGAGATAAGTAGCATGATAAGCGTCAGAAAAGTTTCGGTTAGCAAATCTTTAAAATTTATAGCTTCATAGAAAAATGTCAGGAAACAAGCGACTTAGTCTACCCTTGTTTTTTCAGTTAGCTTCAAATGGAGAGTAGCCTACCGTAAGTATAGAGTCGGATAATCTAGCTTGAATGAAATAACAATGATCAAGTCAAGCTAAGAAGCAAATATTAACATCCTATTTTTGAAAACTTATTTTTCAGGGCTACTGTATTTGTTAAAACTTTAAATAATTACAATCAGAAAATTAAAAAAGGGTACCTAACTTACTCTGATTGTAATTATTTAAAGTTTTAACATCCTATTTTTGATTTATTATTATATTATTAGATCCAATAAATTGGAATTTCCATTATGAAACCAGCCCTTCTTTCAATTATTTTTGCTTAGTGGATAGAATTTATTGGTTTATTTTTTAAAAGTTTATTGGAGAATTGAAGATAGTATAAAGTATCACAACATCTCACCTGACACAGTGTCTTCAATTTTTTATTGGAGAATTCAGCATTTATCATTAATATATAGATCAATTAGCTGCTTATTTATTAGCAGATAATGAATTTACTGAATGTGACTGATCCATACCAATCACAATCTCCAAAACGTCACAGTAGTAAATTATTTTTACAAGGTATAGCTACTGTGACCAAAACGTTAGGCGGGTTCCAAGCAGATGTAACCTACAGCTAAAGCTGATGTTAAAGCATCTATTGTCTCTTTTGATTTCGAAAACATCATTTAGGCGTAGCTAAATGACAACTCTTATTGACAAAATAAGCTGTTAGAGCGCACAAGGAGTAGATGAAAACATCTGATTTTTGGCGTCAGCTATATTATCAAAATAATGCCAAAAACACATTTTTTGCCACACTGCACAGAAAGCAGCTGTTTTCTGTGCACTAAAGAGATTCGAAAGACGCCATTTACAGGCGGTTTTGCTACTAGCTTCGAAAGAGGGCTCTTTCGGAGCTAGTGCACAGAAAGAGACTGGTAGTTACCTATCCGGCCGCTAGATTGGGCGACAATGCACTGCTTTCTGCACTGCTTTCTGCACTGCTTTCTGCACTGCTTTCCGCCGTAGCCTACTTCAGTTCAAATCAGCGATCGCCGCAAACATTCTTATACAATATTTATTATTCTTATTCTCGCAGTGTGGCGAAAAGTATCGTACTCAACTCGCACAGAAAGGTGTTTACGGTATTCGGATAACATATTCCCGGGCTCGGCAAGCCTCGCCCGGGAAACTATCCTCATACCGTAAACACCTACTTTCTGTGCTTGTAGTGTAATGTACTATTAAAACAAGCTTTGGAGCTCTTTCACAAAAAATATATAATTTAAATTCGTTATGGCAGTAAACTTTCCACATTAGTTTGAAGAAAAGCTTTATCAGGTCATGGATACATACACGGGCATAGGAAAATAATATTTCTCCAAGCTTATGAAGAAATAACATTATCTTATAAAAATTGTTAATTCTCCTCTCTCATTCAAGTATATTCTATATCATCGAGATTAATTATTAATTCTTATATTATAGAATAATTTTATACTTGAATGAATATAGTCTATCTGGTATCTATATCATAGACACTTGAATGAGAGAGAAGGAAATCAACCATTTTGATAATATAATGGTGCTTGACAAGTTAAGTTACAGCATTGTATTTTCCAGTGGTTTTTAGTTGCATTAATTAGCAAATCGCACAAAAAACCAATTATATTCAATTGCTGTAAATGACGTTATCTCATGCACCTTGATGATAATTTTGTTGCAATGCCTTCGTCAATAATTTTATGGAATCATTTTGATTGACTTCTCTACAATTAGTCTTGAAATTTAGCCTTGATTGGCTTCTCTAAATTATAATAGTCTTGATGTCCAATCCAAAACTAAATTACCCAAGTAGTAAGTACGTAGGCTTATTGTATTTGGACTAAATGTACCTATAGGACTGTATTTTATGATTTGTCCTCACCACTGGGTACACCAGAAATCCTGTTTCATCCTTCAAGAAAATTACATAAATTAGTAATATGCTGTAAGTACACAAATTTCATTAACAGGTCCCAGAGTAAGTAATCAGGAAAAAATCGAAATAAGTGGGAGAGCTACTCGCTAAAAATTTACAGGGAAGAATATACTAATTGTGCAGTAGAGTGGGAGAACTATATTAGTTGAAAATCTACATGGGAGAATACAAATTGTGTATAGACTGTCGAATCAAAAAAGACATTCTGACAAAATGGGAAAATGACTCCGGCTCGGTCAATATTTGTTTAAAAATTATAAATTTGGTCTTAAATTGTAGATCAGAATGTTTTCTACAATTTGAGACCAATTTAATAATTTTTGAACCAATATTGACGGAGCTGGAGTCATTTTCTCATCTTGCCAGAATGTCTTCTTTTCTACTCTACCTACTAGAGTGGGGGATCAGATTTTTTCGTTGAAAATCTGCAGGGGAGGTACATACTAATTGTGGAGAAATAGAGTGGGAGAGAATCAAACAAAAAACAGGGAAAAGGGAAGAGTTGTGCAGTGAAAAAGGCGTGCCGCAAAAATAGCTATCAGCATGACCTTGAAGGTGGAGATGGGATTGACCTTGAGTCTCTGGATTCGAGGATATAGCATGTCAAAAACGGTGGAGAATCTGATTCACAGTCTGGACGGGCACTCAGGTTGGAGCTGAGACGAAGATCTGAGAACTGTAAAGATAAGAATCGAGAGCTGAGATCTGAAAATATCTAAGAGCTGAGAAGATCTGAAAATATCTAAAAGCTGAGAAGATTTAAGAGCTGAAAATATCTTAGAGCTGAGAAGATTCAAGAGCTGCGAAAGTGCTGAAAAGCTGAGAGAATCTGAGAGCTGTAAATTTCTAAGAGCTGAGAAGATTAGAAAACTGAGAAATAGAAGATAGTGAAAAGATCGTGTGTAAATTTACAAAGATACCTTGCAATATTTTCAGAGCTATCGAAGATTGTAAAATATTGTTAGATACTGTGTTAATAATCGACAATACTTTACCTTGCAATTTTATTAGAGCTAACGAAGATTTGAAAAGATTGTAAAATAGTGTGCCGAATTGACTAAGATCCCTCGCAGTTTTATTAGAGCTACTATATTGAAGATAGAAAAATATTTCGAGTGTGCCAATTGACTAAGTTTCCTCGCAATCTTATTAGAGCTATTGAAGATTGTGAGACAGTGTTTCAATTGATCCCTTGCAAACTTCGAAGGTGATTCTCCACCAATATTTCGCTCCCACCCGTGTCCCCGGCTACAGGTTTCTCATCAGACGCCTTCAGTTAGTGCGCGCTTCACCTTCGTCGGGTCAACTTCCCTCTGGTTCGACCGACGCAGCTTTGCCCAGCAACACAGTCAACTTCGCAAATCAAGTCCGTACGTGTACAAGACTAGAGCGAGTATTGCAAACAACGCATTCCACCTGAGTGCTGCAACAACGCATCTGCTACAACCTAACTCAATCCGGTCCACCGTGAACTTGGAAGTTGGCGGTGAGTTATTGCATGTTACAAATTACAAATTGAAAGTAGAATTCACAACTTGAAATAGTTCACTCGAAGTAAACTCCATTTATTTCTAAATGAAAAGTTTTGAAGGAGAATGTTCATCTTGCAATATAGGGGTTTTGAGAAGTTTTGTGAGAAGATTGGAGAAATATTCGATAAACAACCTAGCTATGTATAACTAAAAATAGATAACTGGTTTATCTTGCTATAACAACCAAGTATATCTGATAAAGTTAACAGTTTTTTTGTAAACTATAGATTGCTATAATTATATTCTTGGGACTAATAAGCAACTTTCTCATGGCCTAAACAGTGAGAATAGAATATAAAAATAATTAGATAGAAAAATAATAGATTTATATTCTATTCTCGCTGGGCCTAAACTATATACTATTAATTACTTTGAACAAAAAATCCTCTCTAGGGTCTGTTATTCACATCCTAACATTTTTAGTACCGGTAGCCTATATATTGCTTATGACTGTACTACACAAAGTTAACAACGAAATAATATTCTACTAACAGAGTACGATTAGCTGGCTTGTTGATCTCCTTTTGAACTACCTATGTCTAAATGAATACGTAGTTGAGCTATGTTTAAATTGTAGATCCGTAGTTCAAACTCGGTAGACTTGAGTTTGAACTGTGAATGTCAGTTGAAACCAGAGCCTTGGAAAATGAATACACCCCAATATACCTATCAACATGGAATCCCTTTAATGCGTGCTTTTTCTCTACTAAAAATAATATGTTTTACTGAAACATTCAATCTGCTTCTTTGATGCATTGAAAAACGTTCCATATTTTGCATTGCGTAAAAACTCATGCATAAGAAAGGTCCAATGCTCAAAATGAATATTATGAATTCACCTACTGTACTTAGAATCTGTTTTGCCAAACTTTAAACTTCTTCCAAAACTTCGCGGGAACTTTCTTGGAACTGGAAAACTTTAAGTGAATTAAACATTTTTAAGACCTTGACATATTAATACACTGTACAGTGAATTAATTTTCACCCCACTCAAAACTTCGAAAAAAGTTTTGATTAGCTATAATGTCAATAATTCATTTCCAAACCGGGTGCCTCAGAAAAATGAAACAGCTACAAGTAAAAATTTTAAATGGCTTCTCCTATTACGATTACTATCATGGTCAACATCTTTTCTCACATTTTTCCATTGTTCTAACATAAATTCCATTCTTTAGATTATATAAAAGCTCAGTTAATTGATTCACTGTGTTTCAGTAAATAATATGTGCAGCCTGTGATTATAACTTGATGAGATAAGTTCTCGAATTTTCTTACAAATTCGAGTTTACAGGCCTAATTGATTATTATACTTGTAGAGTCGCAAATTGAAAACCTCACTGTGCTATTTATAGCAAGTGTATGTCTGGTTTTTTCTGTAATTTTCTACTGGATCACATTTCTTCAATAATACTGTTATCATATCGAGTATTAATTCTATGAACTAGATCCTCTAGATGTTATAGCCTAATTCTTTCAATTGTGTTTTCAAACATTTTTCAACATTGAAGATAGATTGACTGAAAAACTGATAACCTGTCATTACTGAAAATATTTGTCATTCCCTTACATTTTTTCCATTCCTCATTATTATATTTGTAATGAAATAGAAAAACAGATTTCACTAATAAACGCAATCCAAACAGGTTACAAATTATAACTCAAAAATTAATTCAGCCTACTCCAAACTCTCAGCTAACAGAGTGTGATGTAGAAGTTATTCTCAGTACTGTTGAAATAAATCCATGAAGTTATGCATGGTTGAAGTTTTACATTACACATTAATTGATGCAATTTTATTTGTATTTAGCTTTTCCCATGGTTGAAATAGAAACATGAAGGATGAAGTTGAGTTATACATAAATTATTGATGCCATTGTTTTCGTATTTAAACCCATTTGGATACTCTCATAAATCTATTCCAAATAGAGAAAGAAGGCAATACCTTCCAAATTATCATTATGAAAGGAAGAAACAGATTTCAGATTTAGCTGAGGTTTGAAATAGAATATTCAAACTATTAGCAAGGATCCTCGATGAGATCGTGATAAAGTGATGAGAATATTAGCGGTGAATAAAATCGTGAACCCCGGGGGGAATCGAACATTGCGAGGTCAGCATTAAGGCGTTCTGATCATTAGAACAGCCTTAGTTCATGTAAAAATAGTCCTCTATCCTATTATTAAGTATGCTGATCTGTGCTTAGCTCAATTATTGTGCGTTATGTTTTCGCAATCTGTTATCAGTATGTCATGATGGAAATATGTTTGTTTTGGAAGTTGGTGAGTGATACAATGTGCAAAAAATAATGGTTTGAATTTTATCAACCAATTTCATCCAATAGTTTGTTTGCAATTGGAATTTCATTGAATATTCACTTCATTTTCTATTTGTTCCTGATTTGAAAATTTTTGTTTCAATTGTTCGTTTTGAGTACATCACCGATCAGCATACTAAATGCGAACTTCCTTCTTTCTAGTCCCTTATTGTTTCTTCAGTTTATGAGAGATAAATTCAATGAATTTGTGTTTTGAGTTCTATTACTTTGAGATGATTTTTCAAGAGAGATTAGAAATATTCCATTTTCTGCAGGGAATTGGACTAGGAGGAAGACGCAAAAATGAGATGTTAAGGTGTAAAGTTATGGAAAAGAATGAATTAGAAAAAGAGAAGAAATGGAGAGGACAATATCAAGTATGTTTGAAATGTTGGAGGTTCTCCCTTTTTATTCTGATTTATAGGCCTACATACATGAATTTTTGAATATAGGAGCTCTAAATAACAATCTTAAAGAACTTAATGGAATTGTAGCTAGAAACTATACCCTCTACTACACTCCCATAAAGAAGAATCTCCCAGATTCGGTTTCTGATATTTTTGAGTTCTTTGTGATGTATGATTATTCCCATTCTTAATCAGTAATACACTGAAAAAAAAAAACATTTCTAAAGCAATGTTTTGGAATTCTATTGGATGAGGAATTCGGTTTTACAATTATTTCCAAGAGGAAATAACGCAATTCTTTTCGATCTGACAAGATGCTCAGCTGGATTAATCCGATCAACTGCGTAATGCAACTGGATGTGTGACTTGTATTCCATTGTAATAACGTTTACTTGTTGATGTAATAACTTGAGTAAGTTTTATTGTTTCTGCATGGTTAGAAAAAATTGCTAGTGCAAGGTCGCGGCGATTGCCGGGAAAAAACTATTAAAATACGTCAGAAAATGTCGCTTTCGGGAATATTTGCGAATGAAAGAACTACGGAGATTTGTCAAGGGATGGAAATTGATCTTATCTGTTCGCAATTAAGTTTTCAGGAGTAATAATGCATCAGAAAATACAATTTTTTCAATAAATTTAAATCCATGTAAATGATACCGGTGTGTACTGATTTCAAAAATACTGTGAAAAATGAGCTTAAAACTTTCAGTTGCAAAATACAAATTAACACTATCTATGAAAAATCATGATAATTTCAGTTTAAGGGAATGTCTATTAAGATATTAGAGTTGTATCGAAACTGAATTGATTTGGTCTGATTCTTCTGTGGGATGTATTGTGCAACTAAAGTTCTACGTTCTAGTCACATTTTAGGCAATTTTTAATCAGAATAATAACACTCAATATTCAATTATTGAAAAAATAGCCGATAGTAGCAACTTTCTCGTTATTAGATGATAAAATTAGGCGGTTGTAACCTATAGAAACATTGTTTTTCCCGTTAATGATAATCAACAGTTAAGTTCAGTGGAACGGAATTAATCTAAATAATCTAACATCGAAACTAACGATAAAAGCAGTAAATCGTGACATTTTTCAAAAAATCGTGACATTTTTTCCAAAATCGTGACATTTTTTCCTAAAATCGTGTGCAAAATTTTTGAAAAAATTACTCTAAAAATGACCAAAATTGAAGATATACTGAATTTTAAATGATAATTATAATCTATATAGTATTGAGCTGGAGCAGAATAGTAAAGAGCAGGTAACCATCTTTGAAGACAGTCTTATATTTTTATTTCTGAATTACGATGTAGATAGTGACTGAAATTACTGAGAATATTGAGTACTTCGTGGAGTATTTACAAGTTTGAGCTCCCAGAACTTATATGAAAAGAACTTTCATGAAGAACCGGTGAGAGGATTCATCTAGGAATATATCTTGAACCAATTAATGCATGATTAAGTTGTATCATTATTGTATTATACTCGATTATTGTCATTATTGAAGAAATTAGATCAAATTTTATAGTATGAGCAACAGAATTTTATGCTTGGAGATCAGTTCAACGAAGGCTTGAATGAAACAATGTTTATGATATTCTATTTCTACATGATAAACATATCATATCTCCACTCCTCCAATACATTTTATCTTCTGCACGAGTGTGCATCAACTTGATACAAATCCAGTTCTCCCAAACATCAATTCATAATGTTGAATGACCTTCACATGTCCAAAAGAGAAGGAGATAGGAACAAGATTCCTTGAATATTTCTGTTATTAAATGAGTAAGTTTACACAAGTCGGTTTTAAAATAAATAATTGTTCATTCGATCTCAAGGGTCTTGAGTTTGATCTGAAGGACACGATAAGAATGTGGACATCATTAGTAGTGGAAATTCAATCTGAGAAAATGTCAATGGAATAGCAACAAAGATAAAGTTGAAGCTTCTAAGACAATAATTGAAATAATTGCAGAAATTCACCTTATAATGACTTTAATATAGAAGATTATAACGTTCTACTTGAAGGCTTGAATGAATCACAATGTTTTTTCAACAAAAAATGTTAATAGACTTCAATATAGAAGATTATAACGTTCTCATGGTAGCCTATTGTTGCTATGAATTTTTGTATATGAATTTCTGTTGCGAATAAATTGGTTATCCCAATTTAAAAATAATCGAAGGGTCATCATATTCACGAATAAATTAGTGATTTCAGTTGAGTTTTACTTTGTTTTTTAATGCATGAAAATATTCAATTGTCACAAGTTTATTTCAAGTTTTAGTATCGTGACACGAAGAGCTTTCAAGAGTTTATTCTAAGTTTTTAGAATCCCAAGTATAAGAACTTTCATGAGTTTTAGATTGTGAAATCAAGAACTTCTATGAGTTTATTACAGTATGAGTTAACATTTGAATCCTAAGAATGATAACTTTTACGAGTCCATTCTCAGATGTAGATAGTTACAAAAATAACTTTTATGAGTTTACTTTGAGTTATTCGAATCCGTATATAGATTTACAATTTCATTCTGAGTTTCCAGAATGAGAATTTTCAAGAGTTTAGTTTTGGGATTGTGTCAAGGGTCGCTGACTTCTCTATTAGTAAATAAAATAGAAAACAATGAGAAATCGGTAAGGATTTTGTTAGTGAGCTTCCAGGATCGCCTTGACCTATGAACTCTTGCATCCACCTTGTGCGATGACCATGCGAATGAGGTATCTGCATAATCGATGCCTAGCTAGAGGTCAAGTGGACTGAAGCAATATTTCATGATAGTTTTTAAAATTATAGTGAACATCTCATGTATTACAGAACTCGCATTCACTCAATAAGATGTTTTTCATAATTCTCCAATAATCATACTCTTATGTAATACTATTCATCTTTTAGAGTAGGCTATATAATTCTTCACTCCAGTTAATAATGTTTCATTTGTTGGAACTATGATGAGAGTTAATTCTAATTAAAATTTATTAGGCTTTTGTTTTGTGAGTGAGTTGTGAAATCCATGACCGCGTAAAATTGTATAACATAACCTACTTCATTTAGAATGTTTAAAAAAAATTAAAGCAGAACAATTGTAAGAAATTTCAGTTGTACTCTTCATCGCAGAATATTAAATCAATATTATCATTATGATAATTGGCGTGATCAATGTCTAATAAATTTAATCATTGTCTCCCTTATAATTCTAGCTAAGATTGAGACGATTAACACAAAGTTTATTGGCAAAAATATCATTCAAGAATGTAACATGATTTTTTTGATACAGGAATATTCAGTGCTCTACAAACAACCAAATTGATTCAAAGGTAGATCAATAGATCAATTATATTTTTAATATTACCCAGAATATTTTTAATACGATGTGCTGATACGCTCAGACTGAAAATTTTTTATAACTTTCATTATTCTCTGAAGGCTAGTTTGATCTATCAAAGAGCTGGAGAGTCTAAAAAAATTATGTACTTTAATTGATCAATTTACAAAATTTACATGGAATGGCCAACAGATATACGCCCAATAAAAGTTTTTTTCCAATTTATCAAAAACTAGTTCAAATTATGTATGGGTTATCTCTGTCAAGTTCTACGAGAACACCCAACATAAATTTCATTCATGGAGATGGAATACAGTAAAATAATGATTTGTAATACAGCAAATAATAATTAAATAGTAATTAATAATACAGTAAATAATGATTTAATACAGTAAAAATAATGATAGGTTTTGATGAATGTAACACGATGTTGATGGATAACAATGATGTGTTGTTGAGATTGTTACAAGCAGATGAGTTATAAGTTATTAAGCGTCTGAGGACTGTCTTTAGAAGAATGACCCTGACAATGGGAAGCATACTGTACAGCAATACAACGACACCGATTTATTGTACTGGAGGTACTCGCAGTACACTCCCATTCAAAAGTCTACTTACATTCATGATAAAACTAATTTCCACAAAACACACAAAGTACGGACCTCAGGACTGACTCGTAGATAATTCGGATGATGATATTGACCGATTAGAAATAGTCATTTGATTCAAGCTTTATTAGATTAATAGATCGATTAGTTTTAAAATAATTTTATAGTTTCCACATGAAAATGGTACTTCAACAACATTACATTATAAATTATGTTATAAAACAATGGTCATTTAAGCTAGTAAACTATCAAGATTTGGCTGTTGATAGTTGAGTTCAAAAGCTGCAATTATTTCCATTTGGTTTTTTCCAACTTGAAAAATTCAAATGGAATATATTATTTCATTGTGAGCTCATCACTCAGAAGCATATCTCATATTATTCATGAATGATGCTGAATACTTTCCGTTGAGCTGATTTTATTGCTCAAAACAATAAAACTGATACTCAAATTTTCAAATTAGATAAATCAACTGACAAATCACCTTCTTGAAAAACATCAATCAATTGATCACGTGTCTTGAAGACACGAGACTCATATTGATTACAGTGTCTATAATAAATAGTCACTGTAATATTGATCAATTAAACTACAAGGTAATAAGAATCGATGCTTTGAAAAAACGGAATGAAGGTGTTAATTTTCTATTTAGACCTATCAATTTAATCGATTATAGACAGCAATTCATAAGTGATTTGGGCAATAAAAAACACTACTGTAACTCATATCGGAACCAGTGCTGTTTATAGGTCATTGACATCAAAATCGATGCATCTCAAATCAAAATATTAGAAAAAAACCTAAATGATCTAGTTTTCCTGTAGCGAATTTTTGCATTCGTGATAAGATTACTTTTTTTAGCTGGTTTTAAGGTGGCTATTATAGTGGAATGTCTAGGAACGGCACGAAGCTTCTGGTTCATTCATGCTGTAGTCTAGAGCTGTAGTCAAGAGACATCTTGGCAAGATAGGAAAATGACTCCAGCTTAATCAATATTGGTTCAAAAATTATACATTTGACCTCAAATTGTAGGAAACATTCTGATCTACAATTTGAGACAAATTGTATAATTTTTGAACCAATATTGATCGAGCTGGAGTAATTTTTCCATCTTGCCAGAATGTCTTCTGTGCTTGGACAGAGTATACTTAACATGTTATTTGAATTTGACTCATATAGGCTACCGTCTGGTAGAGCGGATCTGATCTTCAATTAAAAATGTTGTAAAAAACTTGTGGAACACGTTTTGTACTAGGACTGCATTGATATTGCAGAAAGTCTATTTTCATAACTGTGATTTAGTGGGTGTAATGAGTGGAAGCGAGATGATGTAATGGATATAATGGGTAAACATAAACGGCACGCATTGAAGTTGCAGATGGCAAAATAATTGAATCCTACTCACATTGTTATTGAAGGAAATTTTGACAAGTTTACATATTACCAAGCATTGACTGAATCTCGTATATCATAGCTCACATAGCTTTGCGTGAATTGAGAATAGTAGAATACGGACATCCGCTGTTACGTATAGCAAGACAAAAGTATAACTAAAGTGACTATAATTATAGTATGACTAGTCACGTGTGACTAAAGTGACTGCATGACAAAAGCAAAAAATAATTTACTTCTAGAGTGCTGAACACAAAAAAATAGAAGTACAACCCAAATTTTTAAAGAATAAAGTTTTAGGTCTGCAAATTGAGTACGTATGCATTTTCCAAAATAGGTTCAACCACGGTACAAAAGAATGATAAAACTCGTACTTCTTTCTCTATACCGTGGGTGTAACTACCTATTATCGATCTAAATCTCTATTCATCTTTATTTAGTTACTAGCCGGCAGGCTCGCTTCGCTCGCCTTCTCCGCCCCCTGGACCCCCGCCAGTATCGACAGTGGAAGTGAGTCAAACAGGCTCGCTTCGCTCGCGTGCAAAACCTCTGCCAGTGTCAGCTGAGACAAACAGGCTCGCTCCGCTCGCCTGCAAATTCCGTTCAGAAGGGGTTCGAAATTTATTGAACACAGCATTAAATTGACCTAATCTAGACCTGTTTACCAAATTTCAACATTTTCTGCCTATTTGTTCTCGGAAAATCTAAGAAAAATAGTAAAACGCTAATATTGAGCGTAGCCTTGGGAAGTAAATCGGACATTGTTTGAAACTTGATTCAATATCTTCTTAATTACTCCATCTATAATCTCGCTGAAACATTGAATTTACACTTAGGATTGGTCGTATCAAGGCGGAAGATATGCAACCCGCAATACATCTACAATTTTGAAAACCTGATTACGGGCGTAATCTTGAACGGATTTCAAAAATATTTTAACACAACATTTCTAGACCTTATCTGAACCTGCCCACCAAATATAAAAATTTTCTATTCATTGGTTTTCAAAAAAATTGAGGAAACGCCGAAAAACTATAGCAAAACTCAAATATTTAGCGTATCCCTTAAAAGTTTTTAAAATTCATTCTTAGCGCGCGTCTAAACTTCCAACTGAAGATGCCTGCCGAGTTTGAACGCATTCGGTTTAGTGGATTTTTAGTTCTGGTGATGAATGAATGAATCAGTCAGTCAGTGCCATTTCGCTTATATAGATATAGATTTCACTTCAAAGAGTACAACAGGCTTCATAGCCCAAAACTGTTCCTCTTAAATTTATACAAACTAAACAAAAAAGGTTATGTAATAAACCATTCCTAAAACACTAAATTTTATACCAAAAGAAAAATTCGACAAATTTTCAATTTTAAAATCTGTTCACAAAAAAGTCCACCAAACAAAATCACTAAATGAAAATTTTCAAAATATCATCAATGTATAATCATCGAAACTTTGACCAATTATGATGAGATACGTTCTAATATGATTTCAAGAGCTAATTGAATGTTTTTTTAATGTCCATTGAATTTTTTCTGATAAAATATGTAAATGAAGTCTGTAAAGGAAACAAAAAGATAGGAAAATTAGAAAATTTTGATAAAAATCGATATAGGTTTGTTCAATATTCAAAGATTCTGTTTTCGAATACATGACACTTGAAGGCTGAATGGAATGAAACAGAATACTTTGAAACCTCTGAATATTGGAAAACAATTTTTCTGTGAACTTAGAAACTTCTCTGGTAGAAATTCACGTGGGCGCTTCACTTAATGTGAGAATTTGATGCTAACTCCATTGAATTTTCTGTCGAATCCTTCACTTGATTAAGATACGGAATTGGTCGAATCGAAAAAAGTTAAAGAACCTGAAAAGTATCAATCAAATCGTGACGACTTTTGCTATCTGTGTGTGATTGATATAAAAAGTCCAACCAGTTTTGCTGCCTCTGATTCCATTGTATTCGATTTTAATTATTGAGAGGCCGGCATATGTGTAGCCTGTTATTATATCACGTCATTGTCTGTTGCACCAAAGTACGAGCAAGCTGAGAAGACACTTCGTTTCGATTTAAAATGTATTGTAACGTCGTGTCTTCCCAGCTTGCACGAACTTTAGACGATGTAATGAAAATGTTGAATGTTGAATTACGAAACAGACCTACGTCAACTACACTCCCACCCTGTTCCTCCAATAAAAATTTCACATCCTCAACCTATTATAATTTAGGCAAAAAATATTGACAGCTCAATAGTATTATTCGGTCCAAATCTGTAGTTAAACAATACGGTATAGTTCAATATATTCACTCTTTGAGTAGTTGTGAAGTTGATATTGTGGTAGTTATCCATAATAAATGAAAAGACAAGACGTTGTCAAACCACTGATTCATTAAAAATCGAGATACCGGTTCCGGTTGTTACACCATTATCAAGTGGTTTGACAACATCTTGTCTTTTCATTTATTCAATATATCCTGTATATAGTTGAATTTGAAACAGGACTCTGTTGTCTGAATATACGAGTAGTGGTTTTCAGAATAAGCTTGATACTGAATTATATTTGAGCGGAATTTGGATGAGTTTCAATATTCCAATTGAACAATGTTGCAATCTTGTAGGATAATATTTAGGTCTCAACAAAGTTTCAATAATGTCGATTTGGTTGGTAAAATTGGCCTTGAGACTTGAAAAAGCAAATTTATTGTCCAATAATGAAACGAAAGAGCTTTGAATCATGTTCAATATGCATTCATTCAACCAATTATCATTGATATTTTTTTAGATTGGTTGGTGATACAAACATATCATCAGAAGAAGATATAGAAGATATCTATAGATATGGAACAGTAGACGTTTTTACAAGTTTAAAATTGAAATTACAGTGAATATATGAATAAGTGATACATATTTGCTTGATAATGAAGGCATTTCAATACTCACTGACATTCATCCATAATCAGTTTTAAAAAATGTTCTTAAGTGGGTCTAGGCTGAAGTGTTTGAGATAAATTACTAAAAGTAATAATTTCAGGAGCATTCGATACTTGGATGTGATCTGAATTTATCATGTTGAAACAATTCATTGATAATAATATGAATACATGATAATTGTCTTAGTATAGTGTGATTCCCAAAACCAATTTTTGATAACTATTCTATCTACTCTATGAAATTTGTAGCAAGTAGCAATTATTCGACTCTATTATACGTTGAAATTGGAATTAAGTCACAAACTTATCACTGGCGGCTCGTGCCCATGAGAAAGGTGAAGTGCTATACAGTAAAAGATACAAACACTTCACCTGTTTCGTAGGTACGAGCCGCCATTGAAACTCATAAAACTGAGATAATTATTCATGATGGATGATTTTCATCCATTTCGTATTTGTTACATGTTACGGGATTTCGCAAAATAATACTAGAGGTATATATTGATACATTTTTTGATAATTGTGTTGTACGTTTTATGACCTTGAATACTCCCAATCTTGAAATTATTCTGTATATTTATTCTAAATGGAATTCAATGAAATAGAATTCATAATGGTTTCTAGGGTTCAAATTACGAAATGATCCACTGAAGTTAGTTCCAAATTCCAGTAGAAAAGCTGTACAAACTCTAGTTTCACATATTTTGATTCAATACTATGGAAATTGTAGCTGAGGGAGGAAGTCTAATGCTTTTTGAGAATTGGAAATATACTTATAAGGAATGGAAAATAACCGGTCTGGATCCCTGATACTCCATTACAATTTTATCGCCTTCATCAATCTATAGTCTGTCCAAGCAAAGAAGACATTCTGACAAGATGGGAAATTGACCCCAGAGCTCGGTCAATATTGGTTAAAAAATTATCAATTTGGTCTCAAATTGTAGGAAACATTCTGATCTGCAATTTGAGACCAAATTGATTATTTTGAACCAATATTGACAGAGCTGGAGTAATTTTCCCATCTGCCAGAATGTCTTCTTTGCTTGGACAGACTATCATGCGTTACCAATTTACATTTAAAAAAGGAATAGGAATTTTTGTTTTTAATTGGAATCTTACCGAGAACCAAAAAATGAATGAAACTATAAAAATCCAAAAACCCCAGTAGCAGTCCAATTGGAACTGGGAAAAGTTTCTCAAACACTAGTATTCCCATGCAAAAATCATTATTATCGTTTTATGGTGTACTTTCCTTATTGACATATTGAACATCATTAGCAGTATTTTACCTGATTCTGACTACTGTTTTCTCAGTTGATCATGATCATTTTGATCATATTAGTTGATAAACTCAATTATCTTTTCAAGGTCTCATTTTCATTCAAGTGATCTGGAGTAAATTGGATTGAATAATTCGTTTTCATGTTTGTTGACTAATAATTGAAGTATTTCCTACGTTGAACGTAATCCTATTATCAATTGATGAATACTCCAGTGTGTAATTTATTTGTACTTGTTCAGTAATTTGATATAATGATCTCGTATTTGTATCATACACTATCTAACAAAATTCTTGTAATAAAGTATGATGCTCATGGAAGTTCATTTCCACTATCCGTTTTTGAAATTTGAAAAGTTTCTGACCAAAAAAACATTTTCCAGACATTCTCTAAAGTTACTCTTTTAAGCACAATTTTTAATTTCAGTTGGAATGTCATAGGTTCCTCTTTGGATGGATATATTAAACCCTTGAAGGGTTCTGTGATGTTTGTGGTTTTAAAACTTGAGTTTATTATAGAATCGTGCCCAGAATTGGAAGAATTTCATAGGTGAAATATTGTTTAATAGGTGATAATCTGGAAGCTCTGGAGATCAGATGAAGACGATTTTCACCCTCCTAGTGCTTATTTAATAGCTAATGATCTGAAAGCTCCAAAAATCAAAACAACATAAAGAAAATTATCATCTTCTCAGTGTTTGTTAGCCGTTGATGTACTGGAAGCTCTGAGAAATCAGAAAAAGGATCACCATCTTCTTAGCGATTATTTGAAAGCCGATGATGATCTGCAAACTCTGCAAAATCGGTAAAAACTGAGACGATATTCTTGGTAAAGATATTCACATATTCTTGGTCTTTTTTATAGTCGATGATAATCTGAAAGCTATGGAAATTCAGAAAATCATAATTTTTCTAGTGCTTATTCGATGATAACTGATGGATGATCTGGAAGGTAAGGATCTGGATCTAGAAAGGTAATGTCTCATTATTTTAGTCCATCATTTTAATGTCAAAGCAGATGATGTTCTAAAAAAAAGGTTGATCTGTGAATCTCAAAATCTCCCAGCCTGAAAACAGGAAGACAACTTCCATCTTTACAGTTTGTTGATGAGGGAAACATGTAGCCAGCAGCTTTGACCATGACAGAGACTCTGAATCAGAAAGCAGTGCCAAGTGCAAACGTCTGTTGCGCCAAAAGCTGCAGTTTGTGCTCACTGAGAAGACACGCCTCAACAATGTAAAGTGTATTTTGGCGGAGTGTCTTCCCAACGTGCGCCAAAGCTAGTCACCCAGGTCAAGAGCAGTTTAGTGGTCAGAAAAACCGGATTTATGCCATCGAATATAACGCAGCGACGGAAAGTGCCTTGATGCAGATGACATTTCCTGATCTCACAAAGCTTTGGATTACAAATTGTTTAATATCAACAACTTTACACTTACTGAATGAGTGTGAATCAATGACTTCTACTACACAACTATTATGAGTCTATTTCTAGTTCCTAATCGAAGCTTGGAATACTCTGATAACAAACTCTCGTGTAATCTGATCGAGCCAAATAAGACATTCCGACAAGATGGAAGAATGACTCCAGCTCGGTCAGTAATGATCCAAAAAACATAAATTTGGTCCTTCATTGTAGAACAGAATGTTTTCTAAAATTCGAGACTGAATTTATTACTTTTGAACGAGCTGGAGTCATTTTCCCATTTTGCCAGAATGAATTTTTTGGTCGACCAGACTATCGAGAAGAACATTATTTGAAACTGGTAGCTACCTCTCAATTTTCATAGCATGACGTTTTCCGAACCCTTTCTTATTTTTAGCTCGATTTCTATTTCTTGCTGTTTAACTGTAGTCAATTCTCAGCTCTGTCAGCTATCTCCAAAAGTAAAACGTTTATTAAGCGGAATGCAATAGTAGCTCTATGGTTACCCATCTATCCACTGAAACTTGTGTCAAATTCAGTCTAATCTTGAATGTCTATAAGTAATAATAATTATTATTTCTGTTTACATGAGGATCCGGTATTCTCCATTTCAAGTTGATATATGTCTAAAATTGAACAATACTCTTGATCCAATAATGCCTTGATTATTCCCGATCACTCCATTCAACGTATTTTCCAACTTTGAATACATTGTTGAAAACTTGTCTTACACGTGTTGCTGTTGGGGCAATCAAGTCAAGTCGTGTTGAGTCCAAGTCAGGATTTAGGCTTTTATCGAATAGACAAAATTACGAATACTTTTGGCACCTACTTAGGATTTTCAAGATTTCAGTCAACTTCAAGCATTTGTCTGCAATTGTATTAGGTTTCACTTAACTTCAACCTTGACTTGTAATGACTTTGTGATCAGATGCCGCATTTCAAGTGAATATCATTGTTTTTCAACAGGAAAATTCAGATTTGATGTCTTTGTATGATGCGCTTTATCATAATCGTTTGCTTTAATAATGTTCTTTAATCGAAATACTGTTGCGGTCTTGTTAGAATTGGAAAAGAGGTTTTAGTAGGAATGTAAACAATGAAGGAAATGCTGGTAAATGTTACAAAGTATGTTATTATAATTTTTTTCTCTGTTCGGTAATTTACTAGCACTCATCATGTATACAATTTTTCTTATGTGGATAATATTTCATCCTACTGTTTGTATTTATCACTATTAACATAGCTTCCTTTAATAGGAAGCTTCTATCAAAGGAAGCTATGCTACTACGTAGTAAAACGAACTGTTTCCAGCAAAATAAGAAGGATTCGAATCCAGAAGATGAGATTATAAATATTATGAAATATTTATTACATTCAGTGGATATTAAGTACACATTTAGTGAGTTTTTAGTACATATCCTTTTTCTGAAAATAGAATCATTTTTAGAATTTCGAGTTATACTCGTATTTTCTTCACTTTTCATAATTTTCTTACTTTTCCAGGAGATGGACACTATGAAACTTCGGGTGCACAGCAGCCATGATATTTTCAATCACACCACACAAAATGTAACAGTAGATGAAGGTGAGCTAATATTTTCTTATTTATTGCCTCTTATTTTTCATTTCATTTCCTTGATCTTATTCTTTGTCCTTGTTTCTCAGTCGATGAAATGTGTTTTGTGATCGATTAATTAATATTTTATATCATTAATTAATAAATTCCATGGAGACGTAGGACATACCAAATGCTTTGTTGTTCTAATATTAATTTTTCGTTCAATGTTGAAGATTGATTAATTGTTCAATCAAGCTAAGAGTACACATCTACTCACTGTCTTTCAACGATCGAACTGTGACAGAGGACCATTATTACAATGTAGATTAACATGGGATTGATACTCTAATTTATTTGAAATTCTTTGATCTTATCCTATTATATTGAGCGAGTAATTTCTGTATGTATGTATGTATGTGGAACCACGGATCTAGAAAACGGCTCTAACGATTTCCTCGAAATTTGAAATGTAATGTAACCAAGATGGAAAAATAAGATTGCACCAGGTCTCATGTCTGGGAAAACTCTCTGGCAGGATTAATAAAAGAATAAAATATTGCTTATTCAGGCATAGGCCTAATCCCAAGTACTACGTATGATGGCTGTTATCGTTAGCTGACCAATGCTATCCAGCTGGAGTGAATGGAGTTAAATTCAAGTTTATAACACATGTTCATGTCTGTCAAAAACTTGTGAGAGGTGATCATATCAATTTTGAATTTATTTTTTACAAGGCCGGAGGTTCCTTAATTTTTTACAATAACTTATTTATTTAATTCAATAATAATTTATGTAATTCAACGGTTCAGCCGCAGCTTCAGAGCGAAGCTCGGTACCAGATATTAATATTATAATATGACCTAAGTTCATTTACGACCTCAATAACTAGATTTCTTCGAACTTGAGAAGAATTGTTACAATTTCACGGCACCGTTCCAATCTTAATGAAAAACTTCCTAAAAATCAAGCTTAGTAGCCTTGACAATGAATGGTTTCTGCGTAATAAAGCCTGATTTTTCCCCCTCAATAGTCTAGTACCGTTCTCAAGTCATAGTTCATTAATTATGCAAAAAATTTTTGATTAATTATGTAATAATGGAGTGCATGTAGATCATAATCGTCAGGCCTGAGATCATCATCAGCATCATGTAGATTAACATGAAATTGGTACTCTTATGAATTAAAAATTTTTCGTTCTACAATTACTATATTATATTACAACTAAAAATGCACGAAAATCACGTGGGAAGGTCTTTATAAACTCACTAGCCGGCAGGCTCGCTTCGCTCGCCTTCTCCGCCTAGCGGCTTCCCCCTGGACCCCCGACAGTATAGGCAGTGTAAGTGAGTCAAACAGGCTCGCTTCGCTCGCCTGCAAAACCTCTGTCAGTGACAGCTGAGAAAAACAGGCTCGCTTCGCTCGCCTGCAAATTCCGTTCAGAAGGGATTCGAAATTTATTTCAGCATTTCTACACCTGATCTGGAGCTGTTCACCTAATTTCAACATTTTCTGCCAATTTGTTCTAGAAAAATCTAAGAAAAACTCGCTGAACCATTGAATTTACAGTTAGGATTGGTCGTATGAAGGCGGAAGATATGCAACCCGCAACGCATCTACAATTTTGAAAACCTGATTACTGGAGTAATCTTGAACGGATTGCAAAAATATTTAACACAACATTTCTAGACCTTACCTGAACCTGCCCACCAAATATCAACATTTTCTACCGATTGGTTCTCGAAAAAATTAGGAAAACGCCGAAAAACTCTAGAAAAACTAAAATATTCGGCGTATCCTTGAAAAGTTTTTAAAATCCGTTCTTAGCGCGCGTCTAAACGTCCAACTGAACATGCCTGCCAAATTTGAACGCATTCAGTTCAGTGGATTTTTAGTTCTGGTGATGAATGAATGAATGAATGAATGAATGAATGAATGAATGAATGAATGAATGAATGAATGAATGAATGAATGAATGAGCCAAGTGAATAAAAACGAGTAAATACTTGGTAGTATGGTCTGTCTAGTAAAGTCTTTACTACCTAGTAAACGCTCGCCCGGTTAGTAATCACTCGCTTCGAAGTGAATAACCCTAGTACGCTCTCTTCTAGTGTTTACTAGGAAAAACCCAAGTCTTTACTATAGAGTATACTCTCCAGCGCTTTTATTCACATAGAATCTCCCTAGTTCTTACTAAGCAGCTATTCATAGATGTGTTCGCAACCGAATACAAAAAGTTCAAGTCTACCTGAATGAATTCTTTTTATTTCTAGTCCTACATTTGAATGAATAAAATTATTGATTGAATTAAGCTCTACATATGAGAATATTTCAAATCTCTCTTAAATAGAAGAAACTTTGATACTCTTGAGCATATTTGCTTGTGGATATCTAGAAACTGTTCTTAAAGTGGAAACGTCAGTTTGAAAAATAATTTTAAGATCAAATTATTTTGATTTACAGATAAAATAATTTATTGAATAATCAGGCTTCAGCCCATAGAATATTTTGAAGAGGAAACTTTCCAGGATATCTGTTCTGACAGTTTAAAATTGAAATAAGTTTCAGATTAAGAGTTACCAGTTTCTATTTTCTATAGTTACTAATAATCTATTTTCATATAAAATTGATAAGGCTCCTTATAATCTGTCTCAATAATAGTGATTTTCTTGAAATTTATACTTATTTATTTGAGTACAAATGTACAATACGGGTAGAAGAAAATAATCAATCCCCCAAAACTTCTTCTATTCCTAATTCAGTCATATAATATTCCTTGATAAAAAAGACAGGAAATTGAAACTAGCACTATCTTTCTTTGGGATATTAGAATTTCCAACCATCGCATTGAATGAATAGGCTGGACAAGAAAGCGAAATTAAAATAAAAGAACATGAAACAAATAGGCCAACTAATTTTTTTTGTACTCGGTTCGACCATTTTGGTATTCTTCAGGTGTGGGCCTATTCTAGATATTTCTCAGAAAATAAAATTAAGAATAGCCATGGATTCTAGTCACACTGGTAATTACAGTTAGGTGTAGTAGGCATAATGTGTAAGCCTACAGGTGTACTTCTTTTTATTATAATATTGGTCAACTGAAGACTGATCAATGAACAGTGGAGAGCTGCACAAGATATTTGTTACCTGCCATCTACCCAATTACGGTACTGCTTTCATTGATTCGTAGAAGAGGGACAAACATAATTATTATTCTCACGCAGTTTCTTCTATAGCCTTTGTATTTCTTCAATGCTCGTATAGAGGACATTTGCTATGACCTATTCACTACCTGCCATCCTACTAATTACAGAATCACGGTATCGTAGTCTAGGCCGTAGATAAAAAATCTTGGAAGTTCTGGTCAAATACCAAAATATAACATTCCAATCTATTTTGCACCATAAACCGACACAAAGCCATTGTAAGACTATCTATAGGCCTAATCTCAGTATATAACTATATCTTGTTCTATATGTATGAAAAATTATATTTCTATACTAGCTAGTTGGATTGTTATATCAGTTTTATCTTTATATAAGATATACTGAACAATATCATAGTATAGTTATAGTGATGACAGTAATTTATATAAATGAATAATTAAATAGTTATTATTTAAATAAATAAATTTGGCCTGAAAATGAGCAAGAAATGTCCACAGTCCGATATTATATGGTAATATTCCAATAGTATTATAATATAATAAGAGATTTATATTAAATATAATTTTGTTTTTTCCTCTCTTTTCACATGATTTCCCTTGATAGTAGAAATATTACCGTTTAAGACCAGCCTGACAGAAATTAGCCGATTGAAAAATAATTTTTGTAAGCTCCTAAATATTTGTATAATTAAATAATTTCAATAGATAGTAAAATAGCTCCATAGAATAGGCTAAATAATTAATTTTCTTTGATAAACTTGAATATGTGAGAGGGGAATTGCCTTAGTATTCTCTTGCAAGTCTGCTCCGACCCTACCTTGCAAAAAGGCTAGTAAATACTAGCCTAGTAAAGTCTTTACTAGCTTTTATTCACACGAAAGCTAGTAAACACTAGGAAAATTCAAGGTCGACTAGAGCTTACTAGGCCCCTTAGTAAACGCTCGAGTCAAGCCTCTACTAGACAGGTTTTTATTCACTCCAAAGCTAGTAAATACTGAAAAACCCTTAGTAAAGTCTTTACTTGTTTTTATTCACCAGGCCCAATGAATGAATGAATGAATGAATGAATGAATGAATGAATGAATGAATGAATGAATGAATGAATCAGTCAGTGCCATTTCGCTTTTATATTATTAGAGATTATCGTATTCAACCCTCGTCTATTGCACTCGGATGGAAACATTTAATTCGTTCGTAAACAAGATCTTTGCACACTCGTTATGCAATATACTATTTTAGATATTTTCAACCGACTAACAGTTTTTGGTAAGGAAAAAACTAGTTTGACAAATCATGAATCCTATCTAATTATGTATCAACTATCTTACTAAATTAGTAACTTAGATAGTTGTAATGGATCCGCCTTGGTGACCGCGTAAAAAAATGTTTGACGAGGAGAAAGATTGTTAAACTCTATCCTAATCACTAAGTTCATGTAATAAAATATGAAGGACTTGTTTTAACCTTGAAATGAACTGTTTGGAATGCTGCTACGGATGACAATAAATGACACACACTCACAAGCCTCAGGTGATGTTATAACACTATTACGAGGTGATCTCATCTACACAGCTATACTATATCTATACTATCTCAGCTGAACTATATCTATACTATCTCAGCTGAACTATATCTATACTATCTCAACTGAACTATATCTATACTATACTATCTCAGCTATACTATTTATTATATTTTAGCTGTAGTTATACAGGGTGTTTCAGGAGGAATGTGCAATACTTCTCAGGCTGATTCCTCACACCAAGTAGACAAAAAAGTTCCATGGGACCATCCCCCAAAAACGCTTTGTCACCGAGATAACAATGGCTGAAAATTGAGATTTTTCAAACAATATTAATTTTTCTAATTATTTAGAGGCTTCACTCAGGTTCTGAAATAGTCAATTCCTATGTAAAATTAGCTGAGAAATTCAATGAAACCAGTTCCAAGTTTGTAACTTCAACGGTTATTGAGATAATTGGGAAAAATATGCTAGAAAACGCCATTTTTCAACAATAAGGGTTATAACTGGATAAGGAATCATAAAATTGTATTTTTCATTAAAGGAAGTTGAAGAGAGTCGGATTCTAAAGAAAAAGTTGAATGGCGGCGATTGTGTAGATCTTACCCAATTCTCAGAAATGGCGATCAAAAATCGCAAAATAGACAAAACATAGCACAAGTAAGAAATCAGTGTTTAGTAGCGATTTTTGATCGCTATTTCTGAGATTTGTGTAAAATTTACATAATCGCCGCCATTCAAGATTTTCTTTAGAATCCGACTCTCTTCAACTTCCATTAATAAAAAATACAAATTTATGATTCCTTATCCAGTTATAACCCTTATTGTTGAAAAATGGCGTTTTTTAGCATATTTTCCCCATTATCTCGATAACCGTTGAAGTTACATCCTTCAAACTGGTTTCATTGAATTTCGCAGCTAATTTTACATAGGAATTGACTTTTTCAGAACCTGAGTGAAGCCTCTAAATAATTAGAAAAATCAATATTGTTTGAAAAATCTCAATTTTCCGCCATTGTTATCTCGGTAACAAAGCGTTTTTGGGGGTTTGTCCCATGGAACTTTTTTGTCTACTTGGTTTAAGGAATCAGCCTGAAAAGTATTGCACATTCCTCCTTAAACACCCTGTACATAATATCTCAGCCGAACTATATCTATACTATCTCAGCTGAACTATATCTATACTATACTATACATACTATACGATCTCAGCTATACTATTTATTATATTTGAGCTGTAGTTATATACAGTATCAGCCTATGGATATAGAGGCAGTACGCGAAAAGTTGTTTCTTATTTATTTATTTTTTTATCAGCCGGTCACTGAGATAAGTTGACCACTTCCTTACAAAGAGATGATGGAAACTGGTTCTCACAGCCCACCGCTGCTGCAGTTGAATCAACCTAAAATAATATCAAATTCGATGGATAGCACCAGAAATTTGAAAGTCGTTATAAGCCGGAATAACACGGTGATACTTCTATTATGTATATGTCATATGCAATCGTATGAAATGAAATGGAAATACAAAATCATATTTTCATTTGATAATAGGAATATTACCGTACTGGCAATTGGTCTCTCGGTGAGGGTGATCTATCGGTGAACGTGATGTTAAGTCACGAACACTGTGGACTGCACTTGGATGGGTGACCGGTTCTGGGCAAGTACACATTGGCGAGGTGGAACTACCCGTAAGGGTCCCCCCACCAATAAAAGCCATAAGAATATTTTTTTTTATTATTACCGTGTGAAATCGTGTAAAGCCGGTATTACACGATAATATCTCTATTATTATAGTTATCATATAAAGATAAATGTAAATACGAAATCATGTATTCATCTCTTTTCGAATAATTTCATTGATAATTTATTGAAATATTACAGTGTAACACCGTATAACACCAATATCCATTACAACAATCTACTAATTTAGTAAGATATTTTATACATGAGCTTTACAACTAGTTTCATCCTTACTAAAAGCTCTTTCCTTACCAAAGCAAGTAATGTCTTCTGCTTGACTCATATTGGTCAGCTCAACCCCTCCACCCATCACTAAAAGTGGGAGTTGAGAGTCTCGTCCAATCACAGAGCTTCACCGTAGTATTGATGGCTGGCTTCGCCATTTTACTTTCAAATGCAGTCATTTTCTTCGGCTTGAAGCAATTTTATCACGATATTTACTACGAGTGCACGATAAGGGAAATTATGAGATTTGTTGATGTCATAGAACTCTGTATATTTGTAGCCATTATTCTCCCTAGAAGAATACTTTGTAGCGTGCTAATAGCTTAAATAGTATATGTTAATAAATCTTCGTTAGTAATGAACTTAGAAGAAATAAAATAATAAGTGAGAATGAACATTTCAAGAAATCCATGATAAATAGTAACTATGAAATATGTTTCAACAATTTTCATCTGATAAACTGAAATGAACTACTTCTCAACACTGTCCTTGTTCTTACTCGTGAAAGTGGTCATTTGTTCCCCAAAAAGTTAAGGAAGGTAAAATTGAACGAGTTATTATTTTAACGATGGCAATAAAATACAATAATTATTCATTAACATTGTAATCAAAAGAATTCTACGATAAGAATAAATTATATTTATTAATAAAGTAAAAATTTAGTAATAATAATAGATGAATCATCTCAAAGGGCCAAGAGAGATTCGGATCTCTATTGAAATTATAATACATGAACATTATGTATATTTATTTGAGATATAACAATAAACTTATAAGGGTAAAAACACAGTCCAAAACGTTCTTTTCCCAAATTTAGATGAATAAGTTCAAAAATAGAGGTTAGGTTCACTTGTTTCTTTATCACTATCACTATTCACAAATTTTACACTCAAAAAATGAAGACTATGATTTGAAATTTTGAATGTTCGTCTAAAAATAAGAATAAGACAAAAAAAATACATAAAAAGATTATAAAATATCAATTTACCCTTAAAATTTCCAAGCCCAAAATTTCGGTTGTATACTGAAATGTCTTATTCTACTTTATTGATAGTTATGAAGTATTGAGATGTATGTAGATATATGGAGTAGTTACTAACTTTGATAGTAATGAAAACCCCTACAAAATGTTCTATTTCACATTATTGATTTAGAGTAAGGCATTGATCTATTCATTCATTCATCTAAATATACATTCACAAAATAAAATTAGAATGATTTGGGAGATAGAGAACAGGCTTTGTCCTTACTATTCATCTTCCAAATTTTGGTAAAAGTATGGCATTAATTAGATATTATAAATGATTATTGATAAACATTATTAATGAAATGACTATTCCTTTTCCAGATAAATTGGTAAACTCATGGTTCCTGATGAGCAACCCAGGACCGATGCTGACAGTGCTAGCAGTCTATCTCCTGTTTGTGCTGAAAATCGGCCCAAGATTTATGAGTTCGCGGAAACCGTTCCAGCTGAAAACTATTATGATGCTGTACAATGTCTTCCAAATATTTTGTAATTCCTACATAGTCATTGCGGTAAGCACTCTTGAAGGACTTTCTACTATTACAGTATCTATCCACTATAATTAAATATCCTCTACATTATCACAATTCACTTGCGGCTCGTGTTCACGAAACAGGTGAAGTGCTGTACGGTAAAAGATACGAGCACTTCACCTGTTTCGTGGGTACGAGACGCCAGTGTTACAATTCCTACATAGTTATTGTTGTAAGCACCATACTTAAACGATTATCTATTATTCTAATAAATCTATCCATTACAATTATTATATCACATAAAGTAGGATATTCTCTTTTTTCTCTACATTAAATTGATGAACTAGCTAATTGAATAAAAATAATCAATTTTAGTTCTTCTTATAGTAATTTATTCAGTTGTTTGACCGGTAATACACCGTAATATTTCTATTATCATATTATAAGAGATAAAAATATGATTTAGTATTTACATCTCTCTTCATATAATAAACTATGATAATATAAATATTATTGTGTAATACTAGTTATCGTCCTTACTCCATCGAGGAATACATCAATATTCAATAAATTATAGCACGCATGCACATGTATGGTTTATATTTAGTGAAATTGTTTTTGTTTTGTTATGAGGGTGAAGCCCACATGAGCTCATAGGCTTGTGCGTGGGTAATGATATGGATGATAGATGACGACTACTTTGAGGTAGTCGGGACCGACGGCTTATCGTCTCCTCCGAAAGACGGGGTGGCTGTATCTATGTGATTGTGCTGTGGTCAAAAATTGTTCCCGCTTTGGATTTGAACCAGGGTCCACCTGGTTATCAGACCGGCGCTTTATCACTCCTCCAACGAGCCACCCATAAAAAAAGAAGAGAAATTTGATAAATTATATGAAAAGCCGACCAATAGATTTAATGAATCAATGAAATTTTATCAGTGGAAATTATTATTCCATAGAGAATGAAATTGATATTATTCTTTTTATAGTCTATTCTCTGTCTCTAGTCTTAACGTATTCTGTAGTCTATACTCTATACTATGATACCATATCGGTCCATTTTAATAATATATATATTTATTTATATATATATTAATAACCCAAATAAGGTTGAGGAGTTCAAGGACCAGATTGACTATGTAATACAAGTCTGCTTCGAATTAAAACCCGATTAATTCATCTATACTTGTTTATTCAACAACGTCACACCTTTAATTTGAAACTATAAAAGTAATATTGACAATGAAATTTCTGGAGAAGTAGTGTCATAAACCTTTAAGTGAAAAGGACCTGGTCCAATGCACAAGTTAACTACAGTACTTGTTTGTCTAATAATCCTAGGAATAACCGGTTATAGTCTGGTCGAGCGAAGAAGACATTCTGGCAAGATAGGAAAATTACTGTAGCTCGGTCAATATCGGTTCAAAAATAAAAAAAATATTTTTAAATTGTAGGGTGGAATGTTTTCTACAGTTTGAGACCAGATTTATAATTTTTCAACTAATATTGACCGAACTGGAGTAATTTTCCCATCTTTCAAGAATGTCTTCTTTGCTCTATGAAACTATTATACAATTACAATAACTTCTCACTTTTGATTTTCTTCATTCCGTCTTGGTCTTAAATGTTTCAAGCTAATTTTTTATGTTTAAGCTTCCTTAGTATTATGATAGGTTCGATAATATTATAAGCGATCTTTTCTGCAACACAAACTTAGGAATATCTAGAATATATTAGGAATATCTATGAAGAATATCTAGAATTCAGCACCAAGTTCATTATTGTAGACTACAGTCTATGATCTATTTTATAAGATTGGGAAGTACTGTATTGCTAAGAGAAAAACGTGAGAAAATAAACCATACAAGACCAATCCCATAACTAATGAAGGACATTTTTATTTCAAATATCAAATTTTAACCTCATGATAAAAACAAATAGTTCACAATGTAGGCATTTTGTCATTTTCTCTTGAAATGAGGTTCAAAATGCCGGAACGGGTTCCATTTCTTGAATCTGGAAATATATAACTGACATGAATGTATTATTTGATCAATTTTCTTTAATTTGAAATAGTTTAACCTATAGTGAATCATTTTCAATATTCCATTAAAAATCATTTTTGAAATTCGTGGTTTGTTCGGCTTGGAGAAAGGTACCTTAACATCATTACATTCAGGCTATACATATTATTATCCAGCATAGAGGTACCGGAACGTAGTTCCGATGCGATCCGGCTGTAAAAGCCCTGATCAAGCTATTCCATTTTAGCTTCAGTTTTTTGATTTCATAAGCAAAGCACTTTTTGCTTCCATAAATTCAAACAATCAAAGACAACTATGTAATATAGGAGTGCAAAATCATTGGAGCTCTCAAGTGATTGATTCTTCTGTGTAATTTGATTAATACGAGATCGAAATACTTCCATGTCCCGAAGTCAATCTCTCGTGATTATTAATCTAAGCTAGACTTTCAATTTCAGATGTTATCACTCAAATCAATCTCATGAACTGTAATATTCCGTCACGATTATATTATGGAGGCTTATATACTGTATTAAATTAATATTGAGATTGATCAAATTAATATCTGCAAGGAAGCAGAAATGAAAACTGTGTTGGCCTTCTCAAACTCGAAATTCCATCCGCTTGGGTTTTCAAATAACTTAGAATCTTTCTTATTACTTGCCAAGATTGACGAATACGCCATTTTTGTCGAAGTTAACTATTCAATTTCCAATTTGATACTAACCTTCGAACCTACAATCTGGATTATTTATGTTATGATTTTCCTTAATTTCCACGTTAATTTTGTATATTATGAGGATGTTTTCCTGATAGTAATCAGGATTTCAATTTCCTTGCAACCTTGAAACATTCCTGGTTCACCTGAGAGAATTGTACTCCTTGAAAAAAAAAATTAGGAATTTTGGAATCATATATGGACTCTATAAAAATTAAAAATGAAAATGAATTTTAAAAATGAAAAATGCGCATGATTAAATGACTGTCAACTCATTTGATGGTAGCTAAACTCGAATGTAGTGTAATTTTTTAATTCATTCACACAATAATTGTGCATGATATTCTGCTATCAGGAAACAAACTATAATACATATTTTTCAGCAATTGTAAAGAGATTATTATGATTGTGTTTTGTTTATGAAGACCTATACAACATCTCTCACGAGTTCTCTTCTTGTAAGTGGTGGATTTTCAACGAAATCATTCAGCCTTTCAGTCGATTCCTAATGATAATTTTATTGAAAGAATTTCCAATCGAATTATTTGAGTGATATGCGTATATTGTTGTTTCAGCCATGACAATATTAAGATATTCTTCTACAGAAGTTTCACTTCTAAAATAATTTCCTACTTTGTTTTCTATTTTCCAATACTTTTCGTAAACTGTGAAAACCTATTGATTTATTTTTAAAAATGTAGAAAAAGTCTCCTCGTGGAACATAAATAGAATGTAAAATACGCATAATTTCATGATTGTTCTATATAATCTGAAAACTTTCCTACCACTATACACAAGTCAAGAACCAACAATATATTATTGTGAATGAAATTAAAGTTTTTTGGAAGAGTCTTATAAGAGTGATAGAAAAAATTAGGCAGAATAATTATTATTGTACATAAAATTAGATTTAATCAACTGGGAAAATCTTGGTACAGTAGCCTACTATACACCATAAATATGCTTTTAATTTCTATATACTGGTTTCCATATACTTTATTGCAGCCAAGTCAATAATTGTTTTTCAATTTTTTTAAAAGTAACCCAACTAATGGAAAAGGTAGTGTTGGAATGATAACAATACGAATTCATACAACAAATCTCTGTTATGGTGGGAAATATGTTATTGTAATTTAAAGTAGATGAAGGGAATTTCCTAGTAACTAGTTTTGACAATGTCGAGCCTGAAACACAATATTTAATATTTTATAGATTGGAAGGTCTTTCCCCAAAAGTACCCAAAAGGTCTTTCCTCAAAGTACATCTCGGCTTCCGTAACTGTCTCACTTTTATTTTATATTACATGAAGATGAAGGTTAAAACAAATGAATTTCTCAATAAAGCTTGTATGACCATGTTACGCCCACAGACCACGGAAATTAATATATTGCGGTTTCTTAATTTAAAACATAATTCAGTATCATTTATTTAGTGGAAAGGTTACTGATCTACTTATGTTTGAATTCGTCATAATAACCAAGGTAATATAGAATATCAAAGCTAATAAGTTTTTTAGATACGTATTGAATGATGTTAAATATTATTCATAATATCGAATGATAAAATCATTCCCAGATAGATACACGTAGATTGAAAAGGCTATCAAGCGATCCTCGAATTAGTATTTAGGTTCTGTTTTCGTATTTTACAACTCACGTTCTAAGAATGAATAGAAGTGGAAAAAATATGTTAACAAAAAGTCAATAAAATATACGTTGCAAACAGCAAGTCAATGTTCTAATTCCTAAAATGAATAACTTGCTAAATTTCATTATATTTTTAAAATAAAATTTTATCCAATCTCAATTACTAAATAGAAATGATCTTGCTTTGGAAAATTGTTTTCATTAGTCACCATGAATTAAATTGATTTTTTTTCGATAATTTGTTTATTTTGAGGTTATTGTGACGATTTTTCTTTATTTTTTTACAGTTCCTCTTCCATACAGAAGGCCACCAATACCTTCTAAAACATGGCTGTCAACCAGCCGATAGGGACTCCAACATTCTTCGAATTGATGTAAGTAAACAATAATTTATTTAAAAAAACCTTCAACTGGAGAGATTTTTAGTAAAGGTTTTCCATTAAACTCATCGCGGTTCTTTTTCTACTTTTTGTTTTTGTATTTGAAAACGGTAATTGTACAACAGTTACATTATTTGTTTATTTATAAGTTTCAACAGGAATTGAAGTAGGAAATAATATTACAAGTTTGTAATCATTGATGCAATTATTTAAGCTCCCACGTGAAAAAGGACAATAATTTTCATATTTCACTAATATTCCTAAGAAATCTGCAGTTATACAGACTTCTGACCAGTTTTTGTATATTTTTTAGCAGTTTTTGCATTACATAACAACATTATTTGAAAACCCTAATCTGAGCACTTAAAATTATAATGAGTAACTTTTCCTCATAGAAGGAGAGAAGTTCTGTGTTGAGGCTACAGACCAGTTTCTTGCAACTGCAACAAGAAATTTATTTTCGCACATACTTTGCAATTAAAAACAAAATTGTCTGGCCATCTCATTATCGAGGATACATGTCTTCAACTCTGTTTAAAGAGTTCAACCAATTCCAGATGACCTTGGGCGGTAATTTTTCTTCAACTTCTTGTACAAGGAAAACTGAAGCGGTTTCGGCCGTGTAATAGCTGTACTCTCATTTTCGAGAAGAAAGAGAAGCGATGAGATCGAAGGATCAGAAAACAAAGGTGGAGCAGGAATAAAAAGAAACAAAAAATTAGTATCTAAGGCTAAAACTTTTCAATTTTTTTTGCATTCCCACATATCACAGAATACCAGGAAAACTTTATATCCCTAAAAATCTGCAGTTACAAACTTCTTACCAGTTATTGTAATTTTCGGCAGTTTTTCAATTACAAAACAACATCAGTTATGAACTCTAATCAAGGTTTTCTTCTACAATAACAGCGTTTCATACTGAAATACCTTTGAAATCTTTTCCAAGTATAGTCTGTCCAAGCAAATATGACATTCTGGCAATATGGGAAAATGACTCCAGTTCGGTCGAGTTTGTTCCAGAAATTATATACAATATATTGTTTGAAATTGCATAGTAGAATATTTTCTACAATTTGAGATCAAATTTACATAATTTTTGAACCAATATCGACCGGGTTAGAGTTATATTCCCATCTTGTCTTCTTTGCTTGGACAGACTATATCATAGTAAGATTTACTAAAACAGAATTTTCAGGGAGATCGTCCTATAGCTGTCATCAATGTAGGTTACCTACAAGAAACTCATTTCCATAGTTCTTTGTGAATAATAATAAAATAACGAATTACTGTACGCATTGTGGGTTACGTTTAAGAGGGGAATTTTAGGCATCGACTTCACCCAAGACACAATCTTAATGTACTACCTAAGAGAAAAAATAATAACACTTATCGATCCATCTAACCTTTAAAATGTTTCTGTCTCAACGCAATTAGTTTCGTAGTCTTTAGAGCACTGTATATCATCTGATTTTTAGAGTATATAGTTTACGTTTACTCTTCAGATTATATTAAGTATAACTCACATTGCTTGTAAATAATCATTCATGGTTGAATAAAGAGCTACATTTATTTAATTTTTATGACCTTTTCATATCAACATCAATATCAACGTGTTCTCGTATATTAGTTCATAATCGTGACAAAAGGCTTAGCATTTAGAATAGAATATGAAATAAGATAAAAAGGGTATGCAGGAAAGAGAGGTTGTGCATCCATAGATGTGAATGAAGAAGATTTTCTGAGACGAAAAAGCACAATTTGGCAAAATGGCCTTCAACTCAGCTCTCTGACTCAAAACATAGTTTGGCCGTTAGCTCTATCGTGACTACAAACTGCAGATCATAACCATTCGCTACATCATTTTAGTGGGCAATATTCAAGAATAAAAAACGAAAACAAAACATTCACAACTTGGATGAATTCTCTTGGAAGTTGAAGTTGCTGGCTGGGAATCTTTTGTTTTCGAAACTTCGTCTCGAGAAGAAAACTTTGTCTCAAGCCAATTCAAAACTCACTCGCCACGCGTTGTTTCTATAAATATCCGCAGGGAATTTGTACTCAGTAGTGGTTTGATAGCACTATATTTCCACACGTGATAACATTACTTCAAATTCGTAAACAAGAAACCAAATTTTTAATAATCATCGCCTTTGATATTCTTTGTGAAGTTGTTTTCAAACAATTTCTCTATAGGTTCCTCCATAGACTCGTCATCTTCTCACAGTAGAGCAGAAAATTATAGCCTATTCTCGAGTTACTGTATATCATTTGCCTTATAGGATTTATCCTTATAGGATAGGCTTCCTGAGATCCTAATTTTTCTTTCATTGGGGTAACTTCCAAAAATCTTTTAAGGAAGTTGATTTGAGAATAAATATGACTTGAAAAGCACTCTTATCCCTCTGGTTCAAGATATAGAACCGATTATAATCGTAAATTTTAGTAATGCGCTACTAGGTGTTTTTTCACATAAGATTTTTTGCTTACTTGATAAGTTATCTTATTCGATCTACTCCTGTCGCAGTATCTACAGTAGTGAGTAATGAAGATTGAACAAACTGTCGATTAATAGTTCCATAATATTATCTATAATATCTACCATCATGTTAAGCATAGGAGGATTAAAAGGTGATCAATTCAAAATCCTGTTATAATCGAAAAACGAAGTACGGTATTGTAATTTTGCAATGAAAATAGGCATTATTCTGCAATAATCAATCCCAGTAAAGGAATCACTTCGGTAGCTTCATCCAAATCTAGCTATCCCGATCTATCATAATGCGTTACCGTGTCAAATGTATTCTGATCATCGGTCTATGATTTTCAATAGTTTGTATAATAGTTTAATCATTGAATTTTTTATGATAATATTATCAATACTTAATTTATTCTCATAAATTATGTTTATATCAATAATTTATGGAAAATCCACATTAAGACAGTATAATTTCATTTTTGATATCAGGCTTATTTTGAAGTTCGCTTTTCTTCTACCCGATTTTCTTTCATAAACGTCTAGTTAAAAAACTCGTAGACTTTAAGTGAACGATTTGAATGCTTGCCATTTTATCACACACCCGTCTCCAACTTGGTTCTCAGAGCGGAATAGTTCTCGGAATTCGTCTATTTTATGTTTTCAAGTTCAAGCCGAAAGTTGGAAACGTCTTATCTGCCAAAAATATTACCCACTTATCCCTTATCTGGATTGGATTGCGGGAGCAACTACAAACATATTTGGAAAGGTCATAGTTGCCAAAGAAACTTTCAAAATAGTATTTTCAACCACCCGCATACGAAAGAACGTGATAAATACGTCACTTTGGTTCTGGAGAGACGAAAAAACTAAAAAGATTGAACTAATTGTGGTTCCTAGTGAGAGATAGGATGGATAAAAACTTTTGTCATGGATTTGAAACTGCTTTTATACGAGCAATTAAGCATCTCCCCTATTGAATTTTGTAGGAATATATTATCTCTCTCATAATTATGTCAACTCCAATCTCAAATTTTGATTTTCCCCCTTTGAACATCATCATTCATTAATCACAACACTATTTACTTCGACAGTAAGTTGTTATTGATATCTTGATGACTACCGCAATGTAGCTCTCTCAATAATTGAAGAAGATTTTTACAATAATTGATGGAACATTTCCTTCTCTAATAAATTGTAAGATTTTTCAGATACCTATCAAGTTATTCTCCTTATATTTCATGTCACTTGAAAATATAATAACAGAATTCCACTCCCATAGCAAACATCTCACACAAGTAATAAATTATGATTTTTCTTAAAGTAAATAAATTATGGATATTCTCCCTCCAAATGAAACTTCAATGGAATTACAAGAACTCTGGATTTAGCAAGTTTCTTGAAGGTTGAATTGCAAGCTTAATCATTGTTGAATGAGGAAAGTTGAGAACTTGATTAAAATCATTATCATTCTCATGAACGAGCAGTAAATTGTTCATCACCAATATAGAATCCAAGAAAGTTCGATTGAATCAATTCGTTCAATGAAGTTCGATTGATTTGATTCTTTCAATCTGAAGTTCGATACAATTATCTAAGTTAAGCTCTCGTTTAGTATAGTATATTATGTTTGAGTGTAGTCTATTATCATCAAATCGTGGTATTTCAAGACGATTCCGCCATAGAGTGTCAATACAAATATCATCTCGCTGGATACTAAGTTGTTTATTGACAAAAATATCGCTGAATACTCGTTGATTACTATCATTGCTGAAAAATTCAACAAAAAGTTAGTATCTGCCGAGCTGAAGTGAGTACTGTGATAAAAATGTGTCAATAATGACGAAATCGATGCTTTAACTAAATTACCAATCAGTAATAATAAATCAATCACCAAGCTTCAACAATGCCGAATCACGGCTCGTGGACGATAACCAGTGCTATCTATCGGCAGAGTTTTGCATCAGCTCGAGTTCAGAGTTGCTTGCTTATGATTGGAGGAGGCGTGGCTAAGTGAGCGACGACCAATCGCATTGCGAGATAAAGTTGGAGGTGGAGTGAATGTATTTTTAGAAAATGGCCGAATCTGTTCAACTCACGGAATCATTAGAATATCAGTTTCAATTCGTGTTATTCGAAATGGGAATAATTTTTTATTTTCTCCACTAGCGGCTCGTGCCCACGAAACAGGTGAAGTGTCAGTATCTTTTACTGTACAGCACTTCACCTGTTTCTTTTTTTCTCACTTCCTTCCTCTTCTCCAATTATTTATAAGTTATTTACTTAATCATTAAGTATTTACCGTATAAATTTATGAATGACATATTTCCATAATCGTAATTGACTTGAAAAACTAATAACCTCATCAATTATTGAACAATTTTCGAATATTCAAAATCACCAATGGAGAAGTTATAGATATAAGAGAAGTTATAATATGGTAAAAATAATCCCATAATTTGCCAAGTCCTATGAGTTGTTATTCAGGTACTGTACTAACAAATTATCATCACTTATCATTCATTTATTGTAATTAATGACTTCGAATAACACTCTTGATAAAGTAATCATTCCATATCGTTTTGAAAACTCAATAGCAGGCTCTCATTCAATTAAGCCAATACTAAATTAGTTTTTTACAACCTAACCGTTTTGTCAAAACTGGTTTCTCAATACTGGACTGCAATAAAGATTATGAACCTTCAACTTCAGGAGCAAGTAATGTGCAACAAGTTAGTCTCTCCAAGCAAAGAAGACATTCTGGCAAGATGAGAAAATGACTCCAGCTCAGTCAATATTAGTTCAAGAAATATGAATTTGGTCTCAAATTGTAGAGGAAAATGTCTTTTACAATGTGAGGATAAATCTATAATTTTTGAATCGATATTGACCGAGCTGGAGTCATTTTCCCATCTTGTCAGAATGTCTTGTTTGCTTGGACAGATTGTAACTTTGAGTGAATGCTTATTCAGTTTCTTCCATGCTTTTTTTGTTAACTAACCATAAAATGCATAGGTACTACAAGAACCCATCAGGAACAAATAAGACCAGTTTGTTGCTTGTTGTATCCTGTACAAGTACTGTACAAACAAGAAAATAAGTATTCTTGTTTATCTTGAATTAGAATTGATGACGGTGATTGATGTTTCTGAATTTGATCTTTGTGTTTCAGATGTGTGTTGGCTACTGGAGGTACACCATCATGAAATTCATTGATCTCATTGATACTGTAAGTGAAAATCATTCGATTTCCCATTACAATGACCTTTAATTAAATCAGTATGCAAAATTATCAGCATTGATAGAAATTTCAGTTTAGCCTAGTTGAGTTCTTCAAGAGTGAAAATTTAGCTGTAATGGAATTTTAATGAAAACAGTCAATTATTGTATTGATGATTGAGATAATGATACTGATGATTTGTAATGATTATCCCAATCAATAAAACATATTCAACTGTATTGATTGTAACGTATTTGCAAGAATTGATTCAATTTACGCTCAAAAATTCTTACTCATTTGGATTAAGCACTCTATTAGTGTTATCCACTGTATCAAGACAATCATGGTACAAAACATCTACTTCATTCAAAGTCATTGTTTCTTGTAATACATAAGAAACAATACACCACAACGTTAACGCGTATAAATAATATAATTACATACACTTATTATAAATATAATCATATACATATAATAATTATTGATGAATATATTCTCTTATTTTGTCTCTATGATAATCTCCCGATAAGCTATTGTCTGTTATATTTTGAGTGAAAATACGAATGCTTTGCAGGTTTTCTTCGTTTTGAGGAAAAAGAACTCTCACATGACATTTCTCCATGTTTATCACCATTGTGGTATGGCCTTGTTCTCCTGGTGTTGCTTGAAATACTTCAGAGGTAACATTCTATGATATTCTTGACAGTTAATAGATAGCAAGATTTAAATGAAAATAAGAAATAAGGCTATTGGAACCACTTCATAATCCATAACTTTGGCATCAATGATACAATACAACTCCAATTATCCGAACTAATTGGGACCGGGATCAATTCGGATAAGCAAAAATTCGAATACCGTAATTGGACATGTAATTGTATTAAAGAAAAGCAATGGGTTAAACTTCGAAGAAACTTTATTACGATAATAATTAATTAGAAACTCAATTTATTGCTATATATTATAAATAGACTAAGGACTTCTGCAACTGCAAATATTGACCAAAGTACTAAATAGCAGGCGAGATCCATTGAATGAAACTGATCAAAAAATACGTTTTCATAAACGATCATAAACGTTTTGCTTTAAAACGTTATTACATTTGAAAAGTACAGTGTAGTGATGTTGAATTAATATGGAAAGCAAAACAAACACTGTACTAAACTAATTAATACTAATAATACTAAACTAAACTAATACTTATTAAACTACAATTCGAAAAAAGTAAGAAAAGCTAGGATCACGTCGTAAACGCTGGTTATTAATTTATTACTACGCCGATCATAACCGATTCGGATAATTGGCAATTCGGTTAATCGGAGTTCGGATAATCGGTGCTCTACTGTGATTAATACTTGTAATGAAATAGGGCGGTATTCTTTCATAGATATTAAAAATCATTAAAAAAATTTCAAATTGTAAATCTACACCTACCATTAAATTTTAAATATCAACAAAATTACTATATTCAAACTACAAACCTTACAAGAACTTTTGTATTCAAACATTACAGATTGCAATAATTGGTTCTCCGACATGATTTTCAAAATCAATACAAAATTACGTTAGTAAAGCTTGAGAGCTTGAAAGATAAAATTTTTAAAATGATTTGGAGTGACATTGAGTTCAATGAAATTGAAACCTGTGTATGAATTTTTTTGACAACTGGAAACGTGCCTTCCGTAATTTGAACAATTTTGTGGTCAGGCCTATATTTGCGGTTGATTGGGATAATAGCTGCATGACGCACGCATGTGAATCAATGGGAGCCAAAAAGTCTCCGACGATAATTTTCTTCATTACTGTTCCTGATCCTGTGTGAATTCGTGGTTTCCTCAACAAAGTTTCCTTATGAAGTATTCCAATGTCACTTTGTAAAATTGCTGGAGTTTCATGAAAGAGTCCCACCAATTATTTCCTTCATTCGGGATTTGGTGCGTGCAAGGTGAAGATGGAAGATAATGATGCTCTCCAGGACTACTCGATATGATTATGATAAGGAAAACACTGATTTGTATAGGAAGATACGATACCAATAATAATTATACCTAGCTGAATCGCACAATCCGATTTGAATTGGAAAAATGATATTGCTCTCTGATTTTCAAATCACTATTGCTTTGCATTAATCCATCATTATTTTGTACTGACTTAATACACTACTTGAATAAATGAATTTATTTCCTCTGTGAAGAACATTATGAAAAACTAAATTACAAAAAACTTAGAAATTGACTGATCACTTCTTCCAGTAATTGTCAGTAAGTATCAGTCAATTATCTAAAAATGTCAGTAAAATTATCAATTATCAGTAAGTATATAAACGACAAAAGTTGAAATTGAATAAGTTATCACTTATGTCTTATCTTTAGCATAGCCACCTTGAATTAAGGGGTCTATGCTATAAGTCAATAAATAATGAGAAAACACAGAAATAAAAAGTACCGTATCATTAATTTCATATTGAGGACGATACTGTAAACTAGTAACTCTCAGTTACAGAATTAAATGTTTTTCTTTTTTGTAAGTGGAAATTTATTTTATCTGTGTACTTGTGGAGGTGATATTGTGGAAATTGGGATATTGAAAGAACAAGAGATTGACAAACCACAGATTAATTGAGAAATCGAGATACCAGTCTCAGTTGTTACATCATTATCAATCTCTCTGGTATAGTATAGAATATATTTATCACTGGCGGCTCGTGCCCACGAAAAAGGTGAAGTTCCCGTATCTTTCACTGTACAGCACTTCACCTGTTTCGTGGGCACGAGCCGCCAGTGATATTTATTGCTTCCAAAAACAAAATATAGCAAAAAATTCTTATTTCCACACTTGAAAAATAGCTCATATTTACTGTCATATTACTATCATTAATATTTGAATACTTATTTTCTCTTAGGGCTACAGTTGATTGATTAAGGCTGCTATTTATTAAAACTTCAAAATAATTTAAATCAAAGTAACTTACCCTTTTTTAAAATATTTTTATTTTTCACAACATGTTTCGGCGCTCTAGAGCCATTTTCAAGTGTAAATAACAGTAAAACTATTCATAATGAACTATTTACAATAGAAAATATTCTAAAAAGGGTACTTTTAATTGATTGGAGTTATTGATTGGATTTGAATTATTTTGGAGTTTCAATCAATATTTGACTTCATTTCATCTTGATAAGTTAATCTCTTTGGGTCATTCATTCAAACAGAAAGAGCGAATCATAGACATAAAGACTGATTGATTGACAAAAATACTCTGCTGGTATTAGTATTGGGTTTGTCTGATCGAAATTGTTCTGAAAATTCGTTGATAATCAATCCAAAATAATTAAAATTTCAGGTGAACAAGGAGTGCTTCTGGGAGTGATGAACTGTGGAGTACACGTTATCATGTACACCTACTACTTTCTGGCTGGACTCGGTGAAGAAATGAGGAAACGGCTCTGGTGGAAGAAATACATCACCACTATTCAAATGGTAACAATAAATTAATATTTCCAGTATTTTTATAACAGTATGAGAACTAACTATCATGCGAAAATGTTTTGAAGTCTTCGGGTAGAACTTCCTTCAGGACTCCCCACCAATTTTTTCATCAACTAAGTGCTTCCATCTGACTGTGACAGTCAAGGTCTGTCAGTGGATGAGAAAAGCGGCAGTCAAAGTCAAATACAACTGAAACCGGCAGGCCGATCGTTCGACTGTGGACTGTGAACTGTCAGTATGAACTGACATTGAATGGGAGCCCTAATGGAGTAAAATCTCTACGAAAGCCGTGAAATCTCTTTCAACATTGTATTATAGCAATTCTTTTATTTGACAAACGGCATGTTAGGGAGATGGTAAACCTTGCTAAACTCAATTATAAAAAAAACGAATTGAAAAGTCAAGAAATAAGGGATAAGATTATCAAATATAAAGCAAAACAATCAAAAGAAAATTCTCAACAGTAGGCTATTATACTTGTACATTATCAAAACTAATTGTATAATAAAAAATAAATTGTAAAATAAATCATTGAAATTAGAGTACCCTTTTCAATTTTTTTAAGCGTACTCTGATTGTAATTATTTAAAGTTTTAATAAATACTGTAGCCCTAGAAGAGAATAAATATCGTACATTATCATTCTGCATCTTCATGTAGGCTAGATATATTGAACTACAGTATCAACTATGAAGCAACAAGGTTTCTTTAGAGGAAAGAAACGTTCAAGTTTTTTTATCACAGGTTTTCAACCGGTATATCTCAGTTGTATTATAAAAATTTATGATAGAAAATAGATCAAGGATACCTTCTGTGTGGTAGGGTCAAGAAACCGCAATTTTTTGCACTTTAATAATAAATTTATTCAAAAGTCCAAAAAAGACCGTTAATGAAATTAATTTGGAATGGATACTGGAAATGCAATCTCAATGCAACCTTGTAAAAAAGGTACCAGACCAGTTTTGAATTATTTTTAAAAAACATGGAACTGGCTGAGACATTTGAACCAGAAAGAATAAAAGGAATATTTTCCTTCTATTTCTGAAATAAATCGATTAACCTTTTGGCGTTGAATTTAATTTTTTACTCTATTGACTGTAGCTGTAACGTTTGTCATCTCTATAATTAAAAGTGCTAAGTGAATCGGTAAACCTTTTGCGTTCAAAATAATTCAATTGTATAAAATTAAATAATCAACTCTTGAAGGTTTACAACAATTTCTACAATAGTTGTCATCAAGTCATGTAGGCCTCCTCAAAATAGCCAAATTCATTGAACGCTCATGATAAATAAGGAGGATATTCTGATGTGAGAACCAGTTGAGAAAAGATTTATTAAGAAGCTTTAAAAAATACTTAGAGCCTTCACTGAGCACTCTACAACTTTCATGAATGTAAATATACATTACTGACTCTCATTTTTCATTTGAATTCGTTGTGCCAATGGTGGAATCCAGATATTCTTGTGATTAATTTAGTCGATTACACGGTAGGCTAATATAAAAATTATACTATGATTAGGCTACATAGAGTGGATTTTGATTATTGTCCAATTTATTGTGCATAGGTACTGAAGTGAAACATGAAGCTTACACAATAATATATCTCATGTTTCTGACAATGGAAGGACTTGTATAACCGGTCGTGATCTGGTGTACAGAATTTTAACGCGATATCTACTTTTTTTGGAAAATTTGAATTAGGATCATTTCTATTTCGAAGGGTCTAGTTATATAACTTTGTTATTAAGTGAAGTATTACTATATACTACTTTGAGGGTTTACTTATACTACTAGGCATGCTAATCCTTTTTGAAATCAAAAGTCAAAAATCATTTATTTCCTTTAAATATAATTAAAATGAAAGGTTCACATATAAAATTATAGGAGATCTGTCCCTTCATAGGCATAAGCCTGTGGTGAAGAGGAGTTGATACCAAAAAATACAATAAAGAACCTATCAAAAAAATATGAAAGGAGAAATTATTGTTTTTTATGTACATGCTTATTCCTTCCTATTCCTATTCCTGTTTATTCCTAGGAATTCCTATTCCTATTCCAATCTGCAACTATTTATGCAGGTATGAACAATGAACTTATGGATCAACTAATGTAAGAGAGAAATGCTTTTTTTCAATTGCTTATTCATAATTGCTAAAATTTTTATCAATCTGGGCTTTAATAATTCTCTACTGTAAATATTTATCAAGATCAAGAAAGAAAAATTCCATGTTCTCAAGCTTGGCGTTGATATCATCAGTATTTTATAATTTTTTCCTTCAAAATCCGAGACAACCTTGATAGAGTAGAGCCAGCACCCACTCATATATTTCTCACAATTCTCTTGAACCTTGATAGCGAATCCGATATTTATCTAAAATCGAACCAAAACAACTTACTAGACACTCGCCTACTTGATAGAATATTAATAAGATTGTTAGTGTTGTTTCCTGAGTGTGGAAATACGAGTATGGATATACAGAATATACGATTTAGAATGATTTCTTAGAGTTATCCTACTATCCATTTCCTCATAATATCGTGAATATCACATTTCTTCTACATAAATTATCTCTAATATCATTCAAGTCAAAGATGGATTTTCGGAGTTTCTGTATAAGAAATAAAACTGTTAAGAAGATCCATTAATCTGATCCTCTAGCTCTATTGAAGACGCACAAGCCTACAGCTCATATGGGCATCACCCTCGAAAAAAGTATCTCAGAAGTTCATGAGCAGAAAAGTGCTTCGCAGAATAATATTAAATTTTAATTATATTGGTAATTAATGTAACTGCTTTCAGAACTGCTTGAGCCATTGATGAATGAACTGAACTTTTCTATTTCTTTTTTGTATTTTAGGAAGGGATTTGAAAATTAATAGATTCCTTCTAAAACATTTTTAATCACATAAAAAATGTAAAATGTTATTTATATTCCCTCATTTACATCAAATAACAGCATAGGTTGTTATTTTACTTTTGTAAACTGCATTGAAAACATACATTTCTCATGAACATACATAAGAATGCATTGAAAGCAAAATCTGTGATTTTGGTGAACCACTTTCAATTTTTGTCTGATACCTTTTATGTTAAGGAACATTGGAAAAATATTGTTATTCATAATAGAGTTGTGAAAATTCTATAAATAATTAATAAATTGTTAATTTACTTGAAGTATATCTGATTGAACACTTTTATGGCTCAAAAGACTCCTATTATTTTATTTTAATTATTATTTTTATTTGAAAAAGTAATTAGCATCAATGTTATTCAGGTATGATGTTCAGAATTCAGGTATCGTTAATTACCAGTAGTACTGCATATTATAAAGGTTGAAGAGAATCCATTAATCGCATTTTATATCTTGTTGACACATGATGGATAGGTGTGTTGAGTGAATTTGAATATTGAATCATTATTGAAATAATTACAATGCTCATCAACCTAGTTCGTATATAGTCTCACTGAGTGGCCTTCAAACTGAATGCAGACTTAATCGTTGTTGGCTAGGTCAGAAATTGTATTGCAATTATATTGCATGCAGTATAGTATTTCCAAACAAAGAAGACGTTATGGCAGGATGGAAAAATGACTCCAGCTCGGTCAATATTGGTTCAATAGCTACAAATTTGGTCTCAAACTGTAGATCAGAATGTTTCCCAAAATTTGAGACAAATTTATAACTTTTGAACGAATATTGACCGAGCTGAAGTCATTTTTCCATCTTGCCAGAATGTCTTCTTTGCTCGGACAGACCATACTTGTTTTGACGGTTATTCAATGGCTCAATAATTAACATCAATTTTTTAAATTTTTTCTCACACATCGTGGGCAGTTGAACTGTTATTACTTTTACACGACACTGAAGACAATAAGAAATTGTTTATCAAGTTCAATGTTCACTATAATAGTCTCTTAAAATTGTTGAAGGTTCACAAGTAGAGATTGCCCAAGTTAATGAACACCTTTTCCGCAAAATTACCGTTTATTAAATTCCTCTGTTATTGGAGATCCGTCTTCCATTTTCATAATCTCAAGATCGACCTTTCATTTTCATAATTTGAAGTGAGATAACAATTTTTTTCTCATCGCTCACTTCATGCAGTATACATACAAAAATATACTACCTTTCCTTTCTTTATCTATAAATGCAGCTGAAATGTGGAAAACAATGAACATTTTAATGGTTGTTGTAGAAATGAAATTTATTGAAATGAAATGAAATTTATTTCAAGCTGATTGATGATCAGGGTGATACACACCATCAATCAATACATCATAATAATCAATTATAACTAGGGCTTAATTTTTGACGGTACGCTTTACCGATAAATCTGAGAGAGAGGATGAATAATTCAATTTTTTATTGATACAGTAGTATGAAAAAAATTATAGTGAGAGTACACAATTAAAAGCTCTTAAATTATTCTGAGAACGAGTTTTGATGAGTTGAAATTAATATTTTTCTGGGGGATGATCCCCAGACCCCCCTACGTTCCCTAGGAGTTTGGAAGAGTTAACACTTCTTTTTTCCGATGGAGGACCCCCGGACCCCTTCAATTTTATAATTTAGGTACTGATTATGACAATTTATAAGCTTTATTTTTTCTCGTATGGACGTATTATTTCTTGTAGTTCTGTTTTCTATGCCGATGAATTTCAAGCAATTTTATTCCAATCCATGTACAGTACTTTAAACAATCGGGATGAAAATTTTTGAAATCAGAGTTATGCAATGCGCAATTGCGAGTATATTCTCCAGTACCGCATTCTAGTAATTTACATACTATATTCTATTCCATGTAACTTCCGACTTTAGGTAATATTATATAAGAAAGGTAGTGAAGTGTATTCTAATCTAGAGTTACATCAATTGGAGTATACACAGTACATCTTTGTACTCACTGAAAGGAACGAGTCTCATTGCCTCAGACTTTTCGAGCTTGATTTCTCCAGACAATTGCTCTACTCATCTAGTTTTATTCGTACTGCTGACTGTACTAGAAAATAGCTGATACCAGTCTAGCTAGCTACAAAAGAGTTTTTAGCTGCGGTGAAATCCTTCTCTACTAATAAATCTTCGCTTCTCTCTCTGTCTCTCTGATGGGACAAATACCAACAATAATAGATATTTCACTTAGATCCTTCCGGAGTCCCCCTATTTACGGTATATTAAACTCTACTATGCTCAGTTTTCCATTATATGTGTGCTAGAAAGCTGATGTTTGGGGATGTTTGGGGACCCGATGTAAGGGATAAAACATCCCTTATTGCTTAATACAATCGGTTTAATATCAACAACAAACAAAGAAATTGTTTGGTTATCGTATTTGGAAATTCGAAGCATTGAAATCAAAATTGAATTTTTATTATTATTCTTATAGCCACAATTACAATTACAACCTCTGTGATTGTAATATTTTACAAACAACAAAGAATCTTATATTTCAAGTAATATTAAATGACACTTTCAAGTCTGATGACTTTTTTCAGACTGTTAGAAATTCGATTTTTAAATTAAATTGTAAGTTGAAAAATATACTCTTTATTGAGCTTATATTTTATAAATAAACTCGGGTTCATCGCAAATCGATACATCATGACTACTCCTATTATTATATATGTATGAAATAGCAGTTGTATAGCAGTTGAATACAATAGTTCACCTTGTTGTAAAGTAAAAGGGATCATTTTGAGTACAGTGACTATTATATATATCTATATAGCTTATATAGTCACTGTAAGTTTGAGGATTTTGAGGTGATTCGTCTCAATGAATATTTTTCATTCATTTGATTACAATGATACAATAAAGGGAATGAAAAAACAGGCGTTCGCCCAAAACTTCTTCTATTCCAATTTAAATTAAAATGTCCAAATTCAGGTTAAATCCCTTATCAATATTAACTCACACAATTTTCACTCTTAAGAGTGGATGGTAGTGGACGAAAAACTGCCGAACGGCAAAATCAAGCCCCATAAGAACAATGTAATTTTTATCAATCTCTAAAGATAGAGCCTCTATTTATGGACAGTAATATTCTACATTTCAAGTCTGATGATTTTTTCAGACTGTTAGATTCGATGATTGTTATTTAAATTGTAAGTTAAAAAAAATACTCTTTATTGAGCTTATATTTTATAAATAAACTCGGGTTCATCGCAAATCGATACATCATTACTATTCCTATTATTATATATGTATGAAATAACAGTTGGATGGTTTCTCGGAAATGTTTAAATACAATAGTTCACCTTGTTGTAAAGTAAAGGGATCATTTATCTTATATAGTCACTGTAAGTTTGAGGATTTTGAGGTGATTCGTCTCAATGAATATTATTAATTCATTTGATTACAATGATACAATAAAGGGAATGAAAAAACAGGCGTTCGCCCAAAACTTCTTCTATTCCAATTTAAATTAAAATGTCCAAATTCAGGTTAAATCCCTTATCAATATTAACTCACACAATTTTCACTCTTAAGAGTGGATGGTAGTGGACGAAAAACTGCCGAACAGCAAAATCAAGCCCCATAAGAACAATGTAATTTTTATCAATCTCTTGGAGAAGATAGAGCCTCTATTTATGGACAGAATTTTACGTTCTTTCTGTCATTGGAAAGAGAATTCAATTCTCCAGGGGCGTGACTTTTTACTTTTTTTATTTCAAGTTTAGTTCAATAATTAGAGTTCAATATTTTTTTAGTTAATTAATTATACAATAATTATTAAAATAAACTTTAAATCAAAAAAGTAAAAAGTTACGCCCCTGGAGAATTGAATTCTCTTTCCAATGACATAAAGAACGTGAAATTCTGTCCATATATAGAGGCTCTATCTGTTCCAAGAGATTGATAAAAATTACATTGTTCTTATGGGGCTTGATTTTGCCGTTCAGCAGTTTGCCGTCTACTACTGCCCACTCTTAAAAACTGTTTATCACTAGGAGCTATTATTGAGGGTGCGCCTCAAATCATCATGTAAATAATGATAATGAAGCAGATTAAAGAATTATTGAATTTTCTTTGAGAACTGTAAATTTTCTACATACATTTCTTGGCCCAATATGCTTCTTGGAGGAATACACACACTATCATTTAGTGAGTGATTACATGATTGTTGAAGGGCAACCCAGCTTAAATATTCAAAGTGGAGAAAAGCGAATCATTTGACCAATGATGAATAACCGGTTTTTCTGGAGGAATACCCGCAACATTTTTCACGGTGTGTCCACTCAACAAGATAATTTGCAAACTAGTTCCATCTGTCTCTTTTCGCCTCCAATCGAGATGATACGGATGTTGAGAGCGTATCTTTCTGTGACCTCTGCTTGTAACAGGGTCACTCAGACGACCTTACCATTGAAGAGACACCCATTCTACACCTTATTCTAACTTGCTATAGTATGTCCAAGCAAAGAAAACCCTCTGGCAAGATGGAAAAATGACTCCAGCTTGGTCAATATTTGTTCAAGAATTGTAAATGTGATGTTAATAGTAGATCAGAACTGTTTCCAACAATTTGAGATCGAATTGATAATTTTTGAACCAATATTGACCGAGCTTGAGTCATTTTCCCATCTTGCCAGAGAGTCTTCTTTGCATGGACAGACTATTGTATATCTCGATTCCTATTGGTAGCTCATTATGTGTGTGATACATTTTATGCAGGTGGGACCTTCAGTTTTTGCGGGACCATTTTTGTATCTCTGTATAAATAAAATGAAAATGAACTATATTAACCAGTAAGTAGAAATGAAATTCATGAACATGCCGTACTTGTCGAATATTGGTTAGATCTTTAATATTAGTGATTTCAATACAGAACTTGTAGTTGAACTTAATGTGGAATTATCTTATTTACAAGTTCCGTACAAGAATATTTTGGCCTCAAAATTTATCAGTTTCAATATTATTTTATTCACAAGTTCCGTTCGAGAATCTTTTGGCCTTAAAATTGATCAGTTTCCGTACACGTGGATCTGTCATTGATTAATGCTCTAATATTGACTAACTGGATACAATATATTATGATAAATTGATAGAAGTATTGGAATTTATGAATAAGTTGATCTATCAGAAAATTTTAATATATTTTTTCAAATTCTTGATAAAATAAGGAGGCCTTCAGGTTCGTCGTTACAATAGAAGAGGTAACAAAATTCTTTGAAAAGAACAATGTACTCGTAGACTAGAATAACATATTTCATTTTTCTTAAAAAACTTGTAAGGATGAAGTTAGGGCACAACCGGCACTTCTCACACTTGACCCTCGAGTAGGGAGATAATCTCCCTGTTAGTATAGAGAGTAGAAGATTTAGTGACCTTAAATCTCTTGAATTTAACTGGGAATCCAATAACTACTCTTAAAATTCATTCAATTTACTTGAAAATTCACACACTTTAGTAATTGATTCAGCTGTACCACATACAACGAAGAGATTGCGAAGAGAATGGAGAGTATTCCCTATTTCTCCGTGGCTTACTGTAACTAAACCGTTAATTTATTTATTCTCAATTTCATTTTAAAATCGCGCGTGGATCTTCATAAGTTAAACAAATGAGGATTAACTGATATATTTTTCTGGAGTTGAACATGATTTATTCAATTTCCAACAAAACATTGATTGGAGAGAGATTGATCTCTCTTATTATTGAAGTTAATACATATACGTGCTGAAAACGGAAGTTATGTAGCATATCCATGGATAAAAAGCTTTTTTTGGGATGAATGTGGAAGTTGGATAAGGGCCTTGTTATTTGGAACACGTGAGTCCTCTCTGACTCTCAACCATCTTTATGGCAAAAAACAAGGGTAGAAATTATTAAAATTGTAAACTGTCAGTCTGACAAGGTAGCAGCCGTATGTAAAATAGGCTCGAAATCTTTTCTCCTCTCTTCATTTTTATCTTTCTTCCACAAACACATTCACTTATTCAAGGGCTCACTCTCTCTCTCACACAAACTCTCCCTCTATACAATGATATACCCTGTAATCTGTCTATAACGATGTATTGATGATGATGATAGGTACTTGGCCCGTAAATACGCGCTTTCTTTCTCTCGGTTCTCACTCTTATTCTTTCTCTGATAAGATACTACCGGTATACGGTGTTAATGGATTTCTGTACTGTTTTCTGAATCATTGCATTAACATCACAGGTACAAAATACTGGAATAAAGTAAACCTCTTGAAGCCTATTTAAATGCTCAATTTAGTATGTAATGATGAAGCTTTAGTATCACTCAGAAAATACTTGTAAGATATGCTTGTTGAATATTTTATTCCATAATATTATTAATAATCAACGAAAGGGCTTCTGAAAGACCCTGACCCAATAAAATGAAAAATTACGTAATAGGTACCAAAGTCTCCTGTTTAATATGAAGTTCTATGAAAATGATATTGCATATAATAGAATCTGATTAAAATTTTTTGCGATCGTTCCTCGCAAAGTTTGATCTCAACATTTTGAAGGATGAAAAAGTTCTTAGGATATTTAGTTGGTTCTTAAAATATTTTGTAGGAAGTAAAAATTTGGGAACATGATAAAAATCAACAATTCGAATAACATTCGTGAAAGGAAGTCTTTCAAAATAATATAGTTTCGATAGGAAATGACAAAGTAGTAGAAAAAACATTTATCGAAATACCATTTTCACAATGTTATTTTTCGTTTGTCATATACGTATATGTTTAATATTGATAAGTGATAAATGTAGAAGGAATTTACATTTATTCAAATGCCATTTTCGTTACACTATGTTGTTCTCAAATATACGTACGTTCTATTTGATTGATAAATGATAAATCAACGCATTGTATTGACATTTTGTTGTTCCATAAATTAAAATGAACACAACGCATTGTGTTGATTGACATTTTGTTCCAAAAATTAACGTATTGTGTTGGTATTCTGTTCCATAAATTAACGTATTGTTCTGACATTTTGTTCCATGAATTAATGTATTGTGTTGATATTTTGTTCCACGAATCTACGCATTGTATTGACATTTCGTTCCACAAATTTATGTATTTTGGTGACGTTTTGTTTCATAAATTAACGCATTCTGTTGGCATTTTGTTCCAGGGTCAATTCTGCATCGGACTGGTCTATATAGGATCACTGATCGCGTTCGGCTGTAACCTGCCGAAAGGTTTTAGTCTGTTCTGGGCCTGCAACCTTGTCATATTTCTCGCGCTCTTCCTCAACTTCTATAACAGGACCTACAGTCGGAAGACTACACCACAGTCTGTAGCGACAAAAACTGTGGAATCGACAGAGCCAGACACAGAAAAAACCGACAAGGCGAAAGTGAATTGATTCGAAGGCAAAGTTGTATTTCGCAAAAATGAATAAAAAATTGTCTTTGTTTGTGCAATATACTTTGGACTCATTGTCTAGCAATTATGTGTAGCATTCTTCATTCTTCAAATTTAATACGCTAGGCTACTTTTATAACAATAGTTTTTTTTCTAATTCATTTCTGAAATACTGAAATAACTTTGGTTGTGCTATAATACACTCTAGACTAGATTTCTATAAAGTATGTGTTGCATTCTTCATGCTTTAAATACGCTAAAAGAGTTTTAAAAAAATGTATTTTATTTGTAAAATATTTTGGTTGTGCTATAATACATTCTGGACTTTTATTTAAAGTAGGCTATAGGCCTTTGTTGCATTCTTCATGCTATGAATTTGCTTTGATTGGACTTGAAGTGAAGTTATCAATCTATTTCTTCTTTGTTGAAAGAAAGGTTTGATGCTTTAAATGCGTGAGTTTTTCAATAAATTTCTAAAAATTTTTTGATTGTGCTATAATACACTTTGGACTTGTTGTTTATAAATTATGTGGTGGATTCATCATGCTTTTAGTACTCTTTATGAGAATTTGAACTTGCTCACTTTTTCTTCTTTGCTAGAGTATAAGGTTTGATCGTATAGAAACAGTTGAAAATTCACAAGAAGAACTCAATCTACTGTATCTTCAAAACTCGTATAATTTCTCCCATAACTTTGATATTCTCAGTAAATTCGAACATAAAACTTTGGCCACATTTTGCTCCTAGCTCTGGAAACTCACAGTAATTCTATTCTTAGACTAGAGTCTAATTAATCATAATTGACTAGTGATTCCAGAAAGACCTATTATGCTAATTCCGGTGAATTTTCTCAAGGAAAAAAGAGAAGTTTCTGAAAAATCCATATTTTTCTTTGGTGAATCACTTTTACAATCTCCTACTGTTTCAACTTCAATCATTTACTTTTCACATATACGGAAATTAATCTGATTGGAATTGAGAAAGTTGATTAGGTATTTTTATAAATATATTATCTTTAAGATTCTCTGTAGCATACGGTAATGTAATTTGAGTTTATTTGTATATGGAATTTTAGTATAATTAATTAGTGTGTTTGTGATTGTCTATGATTATTATTAATTTAATCACCTTCTAAAATGTAGCTTATTGTTATTTATTAAAGATGGATCCTTATAGGCTAATTATTGTTGTTTTTTCACCTTAGCTCAAGTTGGCTTTCCTATTTCCTAGATTTTTTTGGGTATCAGTTTGATTAAAAAAAAAAACCAAATCTGGTCGAATATTCATGAGCTGTTCCCACATAAAATCCACTACGAATAACAAAACAAAAACTTTGACAAGAAGTTCAGAATGAAAATAATAATGTACTATTAATAAACGAAAATTTCTCATTAAGTTATGAAGTTATCCAATTGTTCAATTTTCAAGTATTGATTGATTGATGTTTATTAGTTTCCTTCAAAGACCCATTGCACATAAGAAAGGAAATTATGAATTCTCCACGGAGAAAATATTGGGAATCATCATGATGAATCATGCATTTCACTGGAAATATACATGTAAATGTTTTGACAAAAAAACTGGAATCTAAATTACGAACAAGTTGTTCAAGAGTTCAGCCATTTCCACTACATGTACTCCCAAACTCTTTTGACAAAAAAACTCTCCTGAATAATATTCGAAATAGTTCCTAATTCAGCCAGCAGATGGCAGTAGCAATAGGGTCACTTGCTCCGACTCTCATTGGACACGCCTCTAAGCTCCGCCTACGCTCTGTTGGCCGACGACATCGGTTTGGAAAGTTTCCAAATTCGACCAGTAGATGGCAGCGCTTGTCAGGTAGTGTTTCAGATTTGACTTGGACACGCCTTCATGCCCCTCCTGCTCTTCTATGATTGGCTGACAGTGTTTCGTGAGTTCTGCCTTAGAAAATGTCTGCTAGCGAGAAAATGGTGGATGGTATACCATTCACAGAACATAACACTGATTCACATTCCACTATCTTGCGTTAGTAGGCTTTTGTTTATTTATCTAATCAAGTGATTACAATTTTATCAAGTAACTACAGTAGTTGAAAGATTTTTCTATGGAATTTGGATTCAGTGTTTCTTTTATCGTGTCACTGAAGGCAAGTAGGCTACCTGGCTAGACTTGAATAACTCTATGCTGTGTGTAATGAGAAGGAAATATGATTTCGCATTCTCATATTTTACTTATTTATTCTCTCTTATTCAATTAATTCATACGATGATATAGAACCCAAACTATTTATGATCTAATACCGTCCTAATGCCGAGAAATTGTTTGAAGAACTAAAAAAATTTAGTAGAAATTGCATTCTAATAACAATTAATCGAAAATTGATCACATTTCAAGTATTTATTTGATGTATAGTATTGATGTTTGGAAAATCATCAACAAATCGCCTGGATAAGAAGGATCTCCATCACATCTTCATCAAAATATTCATCCTAGAAATACTATTAGATAGCCTAATAGTATTTTTGACAATGATAATCCAAAAATCTCATGGGAGGACCCCGACCACTTTTATACTTGATTCTTACTGAGGGAGGGGTGCATTATATAAATAGGGGCACCCCAATATCAGTGCCTAGTCGGCCCTAATACCTAAATCCAGCCTACATATGAGCAACTTGTGATCTGACTGCAAGAATCCTAATTATCTCAACCACTCCTTTTATAATTCTCGTATATTCATTGGGACGCCACTGTGTGGGCTCTATTACTCAAACCCAATAATTATCTAAGACTCACACATAGGCGGCTCGTGCCTACAAAACAGGTGAAGTGTCCGTATCTTCTACTGCTCATCACTTCACTTGTTTCGTGGGCAAGAACTGCCAGTCACTGAGACAAACACGTTCTAAGCTAAAATGATAATAATCACCATCACTTGAGCTATTAAATTTTCATTTATTTTCTAAAACAACGAAAAATATCCTAAACAAATTGCAAATCCACTCTAAAATAATAATAATAATAATAATAATAATAATAATAATAATAATAATAATAATAATAATAATAATAATAATAATAATAATAATAATAATAATAAGCTTTGGTGGCAACGGACTATCTTCATCGGCACAACCAGGTGGCAAAGATTGTTCACCAGAGTTTGGCGTGTCTGCACAACCTGTTGCCTAGCTCAGTTCCATATTATCAGTATACTCCTAGTGCTATTTTAGAAAATGAAAGTCACAAGATGTATTGGGACCGGTCTGTTCTCACAGACAAAACGATTGCCAACAATAGACCAGATATCATATTAATAGATAAGCAGAAACGATTTACATTTCTAATTGACATAGGCATACCAAACACACACAATTTGAAACAATACAGTGATGAGAAGCTACTGAAATATCTGTCTTTGGCTGATGAGATTAAGCAGTTGTGGAGGCAAGAAAAAGTTATAATTGTGCCAATGGTGATGTCAGCAACAGGTGTGATACCAAAAGATCTGCCTAAAAGATTGAAGGAAATGAGAATGCCAGCTTGGGTGTTGAATTTAATGCAGAAAGCTGTTATACTGAGCACGACATCAATAGTTAGAAGTTTCTTGAACATTCCACAATAAAAAAGGTGACATTTTGCTTGATTGGCCAATGTCACTTTCATTACCCAGATAACTGGAGACAAAACACACGAAATAATAATAATAATAATAATAATAATAAAAATAATAATAATAATAATGTAGTTTGCTTTCAAGAAGGCGAAGCCCAAGGATACTTTATATGGGTTCTATACAAAGATTGTATAAAGATTGGTTCTATATAAACTAATTATATATATTCTTGGGCAAAGCATACACTAAAGACAAAGCTTATTACAACGGAGATATGAGATTCTCAAATTTACCGCTAGAGCACAGCACCTGACGGCCACTAATTTTGAAAACGCATCCCGTACTTATCTCCAAACATTGATAGTTTTAGTTTGATATTCATTTCTGCAAAAACAATATAATGCAACAAATTCTTATAATGATTGCATTTCATAATAATTATGGATAGAATTTAGGTGAAATTAATCTACAATATTACGAGTATATCGCATTTATTCACTATTATTGACTGTATTTATTCACTATCATTCACTATATGTGTTATCTAATTAATAATATTGAGTAAATATATGAACCTCATTCTATTCTTCTTCATCATCTTCCTGATGAATTTTATAGTGGACGATTTCCAGAGATAACAAAACTACAGATATGATAATAGCCACTGCATAAAGCCACAGAATTTTGTCGATATGATTCATGGTAACACCAAGCTCGTTCAATGGCACAGGCAGGTCCAATGTTCTATGTATCCACACTCTCAAAAGTCTCTGAATCACTCCGGATGTATGAAGACGTAGCAAACTGGAGAAATAAAAAACGTTTTTAAATATTTCAAACTTTTCATGTATCATTTAAAATGTACCAACATTATACACCTTTGTTCAGAAAGTAATTTATTGAAAGCGAAATATTGTAATGTAGTAGGCTTACAATAGTATTGAATACAGTTTTTATTGATACAGTTGCATAGTAATGCATACTATAGTAACATATTATATACTATAATAATACACACTATACTATATACTATATATACAAACTATATACTATATATACATACTATAATAATACATACTGTAGTGTTTCTCTTTCTAAGGGCTACTTTTTAGCACTGTTTTTTATGTTAAATAATAATCACAGTACCCTTTTTCAATAATTTTTCAGGGTAATGTGATTATTATTTAAAATAAAAAAAAAGTTTCTGAAGTAACAAAGATTTCTTACTCATCTTGTTGATCACAGTACTGCTTTCAGTACTAGAAGCACGCGCCATCTATTAGATTGACTGGAAACTTATTCATTTGAAGGAATCTCCTCGCAGCGCTTATTGCTTTTATTTTGTAAATAAATTAAAAATTGGAACTAGTGATTGGTGATACTAATATACCGCACATTCTTGATTTAAAGGTGAGATAACAAAATTTATTAGTTGCAGTGCTTACCTCTCAAGGTGTATAGAATAGTATTATACTAAAATAGTTGTATACTGTAGTATTTTACTATTCTATATACCTTGCTTACCTCTCACCAAATGCATTAGTTACAAAGCTTACCAAATATATTAGTTGTAGTGTTTACCAGTGACCAAGTTTATTAGAATTGCTTACCAAGCATTGATCATATTTTTGTAAGGAAATCCTTTTCTCATCAGAAGAGGCACGTAGAATACAGCATATCTGCCTTTTAATTTGATCATAAAACAGGGTAGCGGATTATTCAGCATGATTCTGGCCATCACTGTTGAAGATTCCAGTGTAATAGCATTATTTGAACAGACTGTTTCACGAATATCTTTGTCAGTTACTGGCATGGGTACACACGGAGGAGCGTTCACTATCTTCTTCCATTCCGGTGCTAGTTCTCCATCTTTTCCCTGGAAATTTTTGAAATTTTGTTTAAATCATTCATGGAAATTTTCACATCTTTGCTTGATGCATATTTCAGATCGTTTATTAACATTACTATGCATCTTATTGTATGGAGTAAAGTCTGGGACCCAGCTAACTGAAGCAACAACAAAGAAACTGGAAGCTTTTGAGATTTGGACCTATAGAAAAATCATGTAAATCATGTAGATCATGTAAATAATGTAAATAATGTAAATCATGTAAATCATGTAAATCATGTGGACCTATAGGAAATATTATGGATAGACAAAATAGGCCTATCCAATAGAAGCGTTCTACAACAACTTTAATAAAAATACAGAAATCGTTTTCACTATCAAAAAAACGAAAACTGGAGTATCTAGGGCACATCATGAGGAATGAAACTAAGTACGATTTGATGAAATGTATATTAAAATGGTAGGTGTTTGGCAGGAGAGGTGTTGGTAGGAGGCGAATATCCTGGCTGAAGAACTTGAGAACATGGTTTTTGATATCAACCCCTGAACTCTTCAAAACAGCTGTAAATAAGATTATCATTGCCAGAATGATTGCCAACATTCGTTAACGGATAGGCACAAGTAAGTTGACGAAGAAGAAGAAGAAGAAGAAGAAGAAGAAGAAGAAGAAGAGGAAGGAGGAAGAGGAGGAAGAGGAGGAAGAAGAGGAAGAGGAAGAGGAAGAGGAAGAGGAAGAGGAAGAGGAAGAGGAAGAGGAAGAGGAAGAGGAAGAGGAAGAGGAAGAGGAAGAGGAAGAGGAAGAGGTAGAGGAAGAGGAAGAGGAAGAAGAAGAAGAAGAAGAAGAAGAAGAAGGAAGAGGAAGAAGAAGAAGAAGAAGAAGAAGAAGAAGAGGAGAAGAGGAAGAGGAGGAAGAGGAAGAAGAAGAAAGAGGAGGAGAGGAAGAGGAAGAGGAAGAAGAAGAGGAAGAGGAAGAGGAAGGAAGAGGAAGAAGGAAGAAGAAGAAGAAGAAGAAGAAGAAGAAGAAGAAGAAGAAGAAGAAGAAGAAGAAGAAGAAGAAGAAGATTGTGCATTTCTGTTGAACTTTCAGAGAAGGAATTCCTGGAAGAAATAATGATTTACAAGGAGTTATAAACAATTACAGAACTTACTTCTACTTCGAACATGCTTTGAGCTCTCAAACATTATTTTCAATTATAAAATATAAATCTTAGTACTACACTCATAAAATGATTCTTATTTGAACATGACATGTTTCAACTCTTTAGTGATTTTCAAATGTAAACCTTTTCAAACATTATTAGGCCTACACTCGAACTTCAAAGATTTCAGAAATTCTCAACTTGTAGAAAAGAGATTCCTGGGGAAATGCATAATATTCGCAATCTGTTATCACCAACCACAAAACTTACTTCTATTTCGAACATGCTTCGAACTTTCAAACATTATTTAACTCATCATAGTTAGAAATCACGTCCAAAATGGACGTGATTGTAATCTTACTCAGCTCTATTTTCAATTCAATATTCGGGAAACAAGTAACTTTCCCAAAAAAATTGTGTCGAAAATTTAGGGAAATGAAATTAGTTGCATGGAAATAACTTTGCACTCAACTGGCTACTCCCTCGAGCAAACAAACTCATTCATTACAGTCCAGAAATTTTTTTAGCAGAGTTAGTGTGCAAACTCTCCATTAATGTTGTTTTTTTCTGTCATGGGCTGTAATTTTGACATGTCAAATTGGAAAACAGGGGCATTTTTTCTTCGTACCAATGTCACAATATTTCATCCACAAAGTTCTCTCTAAATTCACTTCTCCTTCATAATTCATTCATCATTATTTCTCACATTACGTTTCGATCATTACTTCGCATCTTCACAAATTTCTCATCAATTATCAATAGTAATTATTACTGTTATATTACGTTTTATTTTTGAATTAATATGACTTGTGATGTAGGTGAATCTTGAATTTTGTGATTTAGTTGGTAAATCCAGTAAAGGTTGTTCTTGAAGATTTTTTCCCTTATTCAACCCCCCTCCCTCCTTCCCGGGAAAGATTGTGAAGGAGAGGTTTACTTATATAAATCTGGTAATCGAGGTTTATTCAAACTGGTATCTGGGAATTTCTCTGTCACATTCTTAAAGTTCATAGATATAGATTGAAACTGATGAGAAGAAGATGATGGCTCTATAACATATCAGAAAATATCATCAGTTGCCTATAACATCATTTCCGCCTAAACATGAGGAAACTTAATTTCCAACCGCAATACATTTTGAAAGCTGGGGTTACATTTTTAATGGATCACTCTGTATATCCGTGAATATATTGTTAAATGAGTCATTGTTATTGTGGAATAAAGAAGAAATTATCTGAAGTAATTCTCAGTTACCTTCGATAATAATAATAATATTATTATTATTTTTACCTTCGATGGAATTTCATTGTTACATTTATTTTACTGTACTGAGACTCTTCTCTTGCCTATATTCCTCTATATTGTTATACAGTATATTATGGTTTAAGAAACTATTGGATTGAGAATACAATTGAGATTGTGTATCTAATCAGGATTTTGCAACAAATAGGATTTATTTATTTTCAATGGATGCGTATTTTCAGTAAAGTTAACTTGATCGAGTATAGGAGCATCGGTTATTTGAATAAACAAAAAAGGAACTATTTTCTAAGATGGTAACGATAAATCACACCTGTAGGCCTACTCTTCCATGGGCCAATAAAACTTATACTTATAATCTTATACTGAATACCCGTGAAAATATATACTGAGGTTAACCTAAATATAAAAGGTTAACAATTTTTGAACTGATTCCATCTCGGTCCATTATCAGAGAGAATAGAAATAACTCTCTTTCTATTCTCTCTGTCCATCACTCACCAGAAAAAGTGCAGCATAAGCGAAATTCTCCACTCTAATGCAGAGAGTGTGATTTGCGAGCGGAGATATCTGTTAACTTCTCCACCCCCTGATCAGTCTTGAGTACCGCAAGTCGAGATACCAGTGCTGCTGAGTATGAAGTTTGCATCACCAAACCGAATAACAGACTCAGAACTGCAACAACATGTAATGAAGTCGCTGTTGGGCTCTCCCTCAATCCAAATCCTGGAAAATTAAATTCTAAAATTTCAACTTTGTTAAGATTCATGACCAGATTCTTGAAAATACCTTAACTGATTTGGATTTGGAAAGTGAACAGAGTGATGTTTGTGAATTTCTTGAATAACTTACTCATTATATTCAAAAGTAGTATCCTGAGAATTGTTATCTGATGCACGTATTTGCAGTCCAGTTAACTTGATCAAGCATGAGAGTATAATATGAATGTTAAAATAATCAAAACAGAATCTATTTCATGAAGATGGGACCTGAAGCCTATAATTTAAATGTTTACAATTAAATTTGATTTGTCTTGTAAAGTAACAAAAGATGGCAAAAAAGTAGATCCTTCTTCGAACAGGCGAAATCTGTCTATAATACAATAAAAATAGTAGAAGAATTATCAGCACTTCATTTTGGCAACGTGAAAAAGGTAAGAATGCCTTAATTGTATGAATCGCTTGTTATAAAAGTGGCTGCAAACTCATAATATTATCATGTTGGTTATTATAATTGGATGTTTGTTTGTTCACGGCTCATCAGCCCACGAAGGGCCTAGGCCTACCAAATGGTAGCCAGTTTCATATACACTCTACTATACAGTTCAAGCAAAGAATACCCCCCCGGCAAGACGGGAAAACGACCCCAGCCCAGCTAATACTGGCCCAAAAGCCATGAATTCTCAAACAGAAACCACAGTCTCCGAACCGACATCGACCGGTTTACCAATTGTAATTGGATGTGAATGATATAATATTATGATGTTCATTTTTAAAACAATCAAATCTTAAAACAATATCTTAACAATACCTAAACAATATCTTAAAATCAAATTTTTACATCCTGAATGAAAACTGTTTTTATTTTACTGACCTCTCTGAGTGACTGAGCCGAGTACAAATAGCAGACAACAACTGAATGACAAATTATTGGTTCTTTCATTTTTCAACGACTTTTTGTGCCCACGTCCATTGGAGTTGTCACATTTGTCTATTTCACAGAATCGTCTAAGAACAGAAGGGCCAATCAATCATCATTTCTATTGAAGATATAAATTTGGGTGAGTGCAACAGGCTCATGCCCTGAACTGCTTCTCTACCAATATTATTCATACTAAACAATCAAACCGGGATCGCGATCATATTCAAGAACTATTTGGTTTAAAGATATTCAATAAAAGTTACCTACTAAAATTCTATAAAATAGAAAAGTCAATATTCATTAGAACAAGAGAAGAATTTTATGCATAGCCTTCCAGTAAATCAGTATGATTATATAAATATTCAGGATTTTTTAAAAGTAAAAAGTGTTATCAAAGTTAAGATTGTAATGTAAACATTCATCATCCATCATCATTCATTCACTATGTAAACATCATCATCATCCACCTATCACCTCTGCTTAAAATACTTGCTATCAAGTCGCAATTGTAACAATAAATAATAATAAGAATCAAAACCACAGTACCCTTTTGGTATATTCTATTCAACACAACATGTTTCGCTGAGAATATCGCATGAGAAAGTGGAACATGTTTAGTTGAAATTAAAAATATTAAAATGGTACAGTACTATCGATATACATCGATAGTAGACATAAAGGAAACAGTATTTAAAGCATTTGCAACATTTTTCTGATGTAAAATGATTGTTCCAAGGAGAGTGAAATGATAATAATATTATAGGAGAGACATTAACAATAATAGGAAATTAGAATATTAAAAGGCTGTGATGGAATAGCGTAGACCCTATAAACTTGAAGAATGAAGAACAGTTTATTCTTCAATAATGGAAACTCGTACCCAGTTCAGAGGTTTCTCGTTTCAATCAGCCCAATCAGAAATTACGAGGATAAGATAGTTACTATTTTAAACAAAATTTTCATTACTTGATCGAGGGAAAAATGTAGAATCATAAGTTAGGCTACTCATCACAAAGACCCTATTTTCTCACGTTTTTCTCACCTGGAGAGTATGAAAAAATTTCAAAGGAAAAATTTATTAACTGTGTCTTTTTGATTTCGACTTGATCATCCAGGAAACTATATGAATCTAGGAAGTATAACATGAGAAAATGGCTTGAGGAAAACTCGAAAAATTCATATAATCGACCAAAAAAAAAACATATTTGAAGAGGAGAATATCTCAAGTATAACCTAAACTTGTAGTATGTGATGAGCACCCTCAACTCATCAATTTAGCATTACGCAATTTGGGTCCAATCTCTCCCACGCCAGTTCTTATTTTGCCTCTGGTGAATCGAGTGTGATTTGATTACATCATTCTGAAATATCAAAACTGGACGGATGATTGCATCGATAAGTAATCAGCTATCGAGATACGAGATGAAGCTCCACCTATCGAGATGAAGCTCAATGCATACGAGATTACACGCTCTGATAACATCGACAGAATAAAAGATAAGTTTGAATTTAACAAATTTTCGCAAAGCCTATTTTGTAATTGCAAGAGAGCTTTCCGAATTAAAAGACAATTGAACTGAATGTGATTGAACTTGTGTATCAGAAACTTGAATTTTATAGTTGAAAAAACATTAGATTTTATAATTATAATCGATCAAAACATCAGACAACGATATTTATTTACAATTAAGTGTAAATCTACTATCAGAAATCGGAATTGAATAACAACATGAATATTATAACACTTAAAGAACTGAAAAATTCAGTTTATATCAAGTTTAATAATTGAACTAAGTATTTATAGAGTATTTATAGAGTGTATTCATTTAGAGTTTGTAATGATAGTATTTATAGAGTGTCCAAGTATTTATGTTTTGAAACGTTTTCATGATTAAAGTGGAATTGTGACAACTCAAGTTCAATCAGTTTCTAAATATATATCAAATGTTACTGATTACAAAAAAATGTAATAGGATGACGATAATTACCTGAATGAAGATATACTCCACATAAAAATAGTTATAACAATCACAGTTCCGACAAATGCGAGCCATAAGTCTCTACTCCAAGCCAGTATGTATGATGACGCACTACCCTGGGCTTCCTTCAATCTCATAAACAGTTTATACCTGAAAAATTATTTCGCAGTAATCTTTAAAAATCCTTGGAATTCATCAATGCAGTATAGTTTTTGGAAACACTATAGAAAAAACAGTGGAATATCAAGGAAACTTCAATCATTATAATGATAAAAACCAATGCCCCTGAAGAAAAATTGAATACTACAAGCAATACATGCATGTAATAGGTTTGCAGTCGTGATAAAACCAGTATTTGAATCCCTACTAAGCTAGTTGGGATTAAAGGCTACTTGAGTAGTTGATTATGTTAACATTGTTATGATACATAATATTTCTTCATATTATTTTCCCATAATATGTTTTCTGTAAAACTTCATAACTCACCACGAACTCATAATTGGCATTGAGTGATCTATTTCATAAATGTCTTTGCTGGTTAATGTTGTGGGATTCAACATAACATCATAGGTCCCATTTTGCAAGGCTGCTTTTCCTTCAGTTATGTTTAGAAGATAGTAGGTACTTCTGAAATTTTTCATAATAACAACCTTGAATGAATAGTTCATGATAGAATACATTTCAATCTCTAGAAATAATATTATATTACTTTATTCTATAAATTAAATCAGTAATCAAAATGTAATCAAATGAAGTTCTTCATCTTTTAGAATATTATATTCAGAAATCAAAGTGCAAGATTCCCAAGATTGTCCACTGGAAAAACTATTCCAATTAGTTTACTAGATGTGATCAATTTATTCAATTGTAATGTTTATCTCATGTTAGTTACATACGTGAATTTCAACTCTTGTTGCAGAATATTCCATATGTCTCCTATGTATCCATTGATGGAAAGAATACCATCTTTTGATTTTGAAGTGATGATGTAAGGAGGTACCTAGAATAACCATCCAAGAATGAAATTCATTTCTAAAATGAATACGTGGTACGTTGTTCAGAATACAATGTTTACAATATAGTATACAATGTAGGCTATACCACTCGTATGATAACCAGTGATAATAGAATAGAAATTATCAAATTCATTGTCATTCTATACTCACTAATGATAACTTCAATTATTTCTTGAAACTAAAATGATTTAACAACAGAGAAGAAGTTATGAATCGTATTCTGGGTTATGGAATTAAAATTTGGGGTGGAACCTATTCTAATCACATTGAAAAACTCAGTTTCAAAAAAATTAGTATCTAAAATTAGAATCAGTAACTGAAAAATTTAGTTTTAATTCAAAAGCATCTTATTAGAGCTATCTTGGGTAAGCCAAGACGGTATCCCAGTGATGGTATCTCAGTTCAGTTTTGCTGAACTAAACGTTCTTACTGTCAGACAGCTATATGTGAAAAATTTAATTATCTATATAAATAAACATAATAATCAATTCAACTTGCGAGAACCCACATAGCACATGAACATATCAGATACGTATTAGATAAGTTCCATCGATACTTACAGTATGTATCGGATACGTAAATTTACGTATCTAGTACGTATCTGATATGTATCTGATACGTGAAAATGTCCGCTTTTGAGATACATATTATTTAGGTATTGATTATACGTATCCGATATGTATCACCCTCATGTCTTGGATATACATCTAATATGTAACCGACAAAAAAGAATTGCCAAAAAACTTTGTTGATCAATGATATAGATATTATCAAAATGATGATATTGATATTTGTAATTGTTGAAATAAAATCATAATAATCCACTTATTATCCCATTTGGAAAGACATAAAAAGATCATAAGAAACTTAACCTCAAAATACTGAATGCAATCAATAGCCTACTTAGCATTGGATCAGATTCAAATCAATTCATAAATGAAACACAGATTTATATAATAAGTAATATATTATAATATCACATTCAAATAAACAATTTTCATCCTTTTAAAAGTACTATTCTGGTTTTGTCTCCACAATCATATCAGCTTACATTTCATCACTTCTCACAACAGAAAATTTCAGTTGAGATAAGAGCACACGAGCAGAGACACAGTTACTAATGCATTGTGGGTAGGTTTCAAAAGCATCTTATTAGAGCTATCTTGGGTAAGCCAAGACGGTATCCCAGTGATTGTATCTCAGTTCAGTTTTGCTGAACTAAACGTTCTTACTGTCAGACAGCTAAATGTGAAAAATTTAATTATCTATATAAATAAACATAAAAATCAATTCAACTTGCGAGAATCAACATATAATTTGCGTCCATCATCCATCACTTTCCAGATTGCTGATACCAATTATCTATTTGTAGGAAACAGTTCTCATATACAATATCAAAACTTATAAATATAATTCCAAATCATTTTATTACTTCTAAATTTAGTAATAATCTAGTCAGAGATATCAATTCGTGGATAATTTCAAACAGTAATGTTTTGTTCTAAGTAATCTATAGACTTCTGGTGATTTTCTTCATAGAAAAGTATATAATTAACTTTACTCTATTAGGTCTCTCCACTTCTTCTCTTCTCTCCTTACCAATCCTTTCCCTTTGTTTCTTCCATTATAGTTTTGTAATTTTTGAAATTATTTACATATAGAATTGTTTAGTTACGATTTGAAGTTATTTTTCAAGATTAATTGATTATTGTTAAAACACTTGGCCTCTGCACACAGGTTCTTCAACCTTGCAGGGATCTTCCTGATTTATATTGTATATTTTGATTTAGAATAATATTGTATTTCATGCTTATACTAACTTATTCTAATGTAATTTATTTATTTATGAGTTTGTAATTTTGTTTCCTTTGAAGGATAAATAAATGAATTTTGAATTTGAATTTGTGTTAGAAAATTATTATAAACTGAAAAATATTTGCATTTCTTCACGCAGTCAATCTGTTTAAAAATAGTCACATCATTGATTTTGTTTTGATAGTAATTTTTGTCGAAGAAAAAACTCGTAAATTTTATTTATCCCTAGGTTTTTTGGCAATTCACGGCAATATGTGACAAATTTTGTTGGAAAACTCCTTGTGAATTTTAATTCTCCCTCACTCTTCCGGCAATTCCCATCATTATTTATATGTAATCAATGTGAACTAAAAATGTTAGTACAAACCTGTGGTCTTCGGAAACCACTTAATCTGATATCCGATTAACTGGGGTCCACCAAAGGGAATAGGATCCCTCAAAGTCCTTCAATTATCAACAGTGAAAATCCCTTGATTGGGGTTTAGCTACAGACTGACCATGCTTGCGAATCATTAACACAAAATCCTTCCCCGTGTTCCAAGAAAATCCTCATTCACAATCTGGTCTAGTTGGAGTCTGTTCAAGCAAATAAGACATTTTGACAAGATGGAAAAATGTCTCCAGCTCAATCGATATTGATTCAAAAATTTCAAATTTGGTCTCAAATTGTAGGAAACATTCTGATCTACAATTTGAGGCCAAATTTATAATTCTTGAACCAATGTTGACCGAGCTGGAGTCATTTCCCCATTTTGTCAGAATGTCTTCTTTGCTTTGACATATTACTGAGCGTCAATTCCCTTTTCTCCAGGGCTCAGGTTTCTTTTTCCAATCAGTGAGGTTTTCGCTAGAATGTATTCAGGATCTGTGACTCCTACCTTTGATTGGATTCCTAATTCTGTGGAATCCCAATGACTACTCTAATCAAGCTTGAAATATTAATGAGAAAATGCGAAAGGTCTCACATATCATGTAAAGTTACGTATTTTTTTAAATGAATCTCTTTATACTCCCCTTCGAAATGTAATCCTTTTCTATTAATTATTGAAGATGTATTTTATTTCATTTATTTATTGACATGGTTACACAAATCATAACATAATCCCATAACTTCCAAATCATTCTTACGAAAGTTTGATGAGAAAAATTGATAATTCCCTAGAAATTCTCATTCAGGTCTACTGACGAAAATACTTCTCTAGTGCAACAAGTTCCCCGTGAAAGTTGGAAATATTAGGTTATTTCAATACATCATTTTTTTAATTCGCATTCGAGGATAAATGGTACCGAAATGTATTTTTAAGATGAAAAATACGGAAATACTTTTGGTATTATAATAAACCTGCATTTGAGGATAAGAGTTAAGACTTTCATTAATAGAATTTGTACAAGATTGAATAAAACCGAGCAAGTGATCTCATTGGAATCAGCACACGTAATCATGAATTTGAAAGTTTTCACTTTCTAAAATAATATTTTGAAAATCAACTTTTTAAAGAAAATAGAGTTGTGTGAGTGAAGAGTATTCAAGTATCGTACATTGAAATTCAACCAACTTATTATCACAAGATTTCTATTGTTTGTGATTTAGATGATCATAACGCATACAATCAGATATTAATGTAATATTCTCTATATCCACAAGTGTGTAGTACTACACTACACAAATAGCTTACTACTTGTTCTATTTTATACTCAGTACTGGTCAAATACCCTTTTTTTGAAACTTTGAAAGTAGAAAAGTATTATTTTCCAAGGACTTGTTCCGAGCCAATTTTCAATGTGACTAGAATAATGACCATATAATAATGAACATATTAAAGCAGATATCGCATGATACTTTAAACTGAATGTACCCTGAGAATATAATAATTATATTCTTACCTCTTCCACGATTACTTTCAGATTCTGCCCCGCAAAATCCAGCTTATTTTTAGAGTACCATTTCTTCAATAGAAGTTTTTTATACTTTTTGAAAGTTAAGACTTTGACAGGATCGTAGAAATCATCTGTTGTCCGGAAACTCATATTATTGAGACAACACACGTAGCTCACCTGTAATGAATATTGTTAAGAAATTTGGATGAAAACTTGAAAAAAAATTGTATAAATAATATTGTCAATCAATTTAATGATAGTTAAGTAGCGAATTAATTTGAGATTTGATAAAATATATGCCATACGCTAAATAAATAAATGATAAATTGAAATAAAAGATAAATCTTTCGTGAATAGAATTGATGAGAAAAGAAGCAATAAAGAGCAATGTTTGCAAGGACTTCTTTGAATCAATGATTAGCTAGCAGATTATTTTGGCTTTTGTCCAAGTTCATCGGCCAATTGATGGTTGCAGGGGGTGTATTTCAAGTTCTAGGTTCTTTCTTGGGAAGATTTTTCATTCGTTTGTTGCTTGAAATAATCGATAAACATAGACGTCTTCTATGTCCAGTTGCACAAAAAACGCCGTAAAATATAATTGAAGGCTACCACCGTGAAATGATGTTTTTCGCCACACTAGAACGTTATGTATTAATGTTTAAAGAACTGTTTTACATGTATTATAAAAGCTTTCAGAAAATAGCAATAAATATAAAATAATATTTGTATATTATTAATTGTACTGTTTTTTTATTCATTCAATAGTATTAAAATATAGAAAACGAATTTTTAATTAAAACGAAATTTAATTACAGGCTATCACCGTGAAATGATGTTTTTCGAGCTGTTTCACATGTATTATGGGAAGCGGTTTGTCCCAGTGGTAGAGAGCGTCTAATCAGTGAGATTAGATAAGCGACGTGCCTCTACCACCACTGTTGTAACGGTGACCGGTTCCTCTGAATTCAATTCATGAGCCTCAAAAATCGCTTCCCGGTGGTTCGGAACCCACCTGAAGCAATTAAAGCAATTACACACCTAAAGTAGGTCCATTCATCTCTCATCATCATCCATCCCATTACCCACGCACAGGCCCAAGAGCCCATGTGGGCATCACCCTCAAAAAAAAAAAAAAATTATACAGTAAAATATTTCGGAAATGTAGCAACACATATTGACCAATATTTGTATATTATCAATAATACTGTTATCTTTTTATTTATTTAATAGTATTGAAATATAGAAAACAAAAGAGATTATAGATGCTTTACATCAGCTGTGAGTCAGTTACATCACGTTCAAGAGACAGACGAAAGCGCCCAACGTTATGGTACCATATTTAATGTAAGAACTGTTTTTTTATTCTAATTAATTATCAAAGTACCCTTTTTCATTTTTTTTATTTTTGTATCAAAAAGGGTACTTTGATAATTATTTAAAATGAAAAAAACAGTGATAAAAGTAGCCCTAAAGTGAAGGAAACATTAATGTAAGAACTTATTCCACTGTTCACTTACCTGAAAAAAGAGTATAAAACTTATGAGATTCATTGCAAGGAACTATATTAGCTAGAATTCACTCACACATCTATTGAAAAATGTCTATAGTAAGTCGAAAGCAAAGTCGAGTTATTCATTTCTTTATCGAAGGAATCTATCAAATTATTAATTCATGTCGAAAGCAAAGTCGAATAATTATTCAATCCTTATCGATGAGAGCGTTCTATTGTGAGAATCATTCGTTCATTATTTGTCGATTTTCAGAGACTTCAAATATGTCAATTAATTTCAGTTTCTCCTTCGTATATTGTACTTTTATCAAATGGATAGAAATCAATTCTCCACATTTCAACGCCTTCTTGTAATTAGTGTCTTTGAGAACCAAGAATGTCTGAATATTTGACACTTTTTGTCAAAAAAAGAATACTGCTCACCGTTTTTCCACACTGGAGGATCAAAATATTCATGATATCAATCATGGTAGTTTGAATAATAATTTATAAAAATTAGCAAGAGATCTTAGTGATCGATAAATTATTTCAATATCATAATATTTTTCAGTGCTTGTTTCTGCCAATTTCAATGAATATTTCATCAAATTATCCATCAATAAATGATTATTGCCATCAATCCTTTTACCAGTAGCAGCAAAATTTCAATAAACATCATGATTTGCCTCTGAAATAATGAAATCATTGACCAGTTCTGAGAAAATCACTATTAGAAATAGAATCTATTTATTGTACAGTAATACAATAATAGTAATAATATAAAACAGTAATAGTATATAAGTGAAATAATTTTCCTGCTCTTTACGTTGTTTAGAACTGATACAGAATGTTGAAGTAGAGCTCAGAGTAAAGTTGCAAATTCAAAATCATGCATTTGGTCAAAAATCATCATCCTCACCTTCAATCAGTAATTAATTACACATGGGATGGAAGAATACAACAGGCAAAGCCCAAAACTGCCCCTCTAACTTTATGATTTACATGAATCATACAGATAATTCATTACAGTGAGATTTATTGCTTACTACAACAACAAAAATTAATTTATCACATTGCAACAATTCATTAGTTCAAAATGGTTTCAGGGTCACAATCGTGTATCGTAACTGTAGCCTACAAGATGGTGTGTGTATAGTCTGTCCAAGCAAAGAAGACCCTCTGGTAAGATGAGAATATGCCTCCAGCTCGGTCAAAAATATTGAATTTGGTCTCAAATTGTAGATCAGAATGTTTCCTACGATTGAAAGCAGATCAATAATTTTTGAACCAATATTGACAGAGCTGGTGTTATTCGCACATATTGCCAGAGGGTCTTCTTTGCTTGGACAGACTATACATGACGCTAGCTGATGTGTAATTAGTAGCAGGTGTAATAAACGATTTCCAAAATTATTATTTATTTGCGATTTGGACACGTTGTGTCAAAGTTTGTTGTTTGCTGAATAGGATGTCCGACGACTCTGTTGTGGCGGGACAAAGTTTGAGTGTGGTGGAGTTCGCGCAAGCTGAGAAGATACGTGGGTGCAATGGAAAGTATATTGTAACATGTCTTCTCAGCATGAGCGAAGGACTGACACCGTCAAACTTTGAGGCAATCATCACCTCTCACCTGTCAGGGTGCGCTGTAGTATGGTCTGTTCAAGCAAGGAAGACACTCCGGTAGGATTTGAGCATGACTCTGTCTCAGTCAAAATAGGTTCTAAAATTCTAAATTTGGTCTCAAAATTGTAGATAACATTCTGCTTCACAATTTGAGATCAAATTTATAATTTTTGAACCAATATCGACTGAGCTGGTGTCATTTTCCATCTTGTCAGAATGTCTTCTTTGATCGCCCAGACTGTATAGTCTGTCCAAGCAACGTAGAGCCTCTGGCAAGATGGGAAAATGACTCCAGCTTGGTCAATATTTGTTCAAAAATTACTCGTATGAATGTGGCCTCAATAGTATATGAAATTGTTTCCTACAATTTGAGATCCAATTGATGATTTTTTAACCAATATTGACCGAGCTTGAGTCATTCTTCCATCTTGTCAGAATGTCTTCTTTGATAGACCGGACTGTATACTCTGTTCAAGCAACGAAGAGCCTCTGGCAAGATGGGAAAATGACTCCAGCTTGGTCAACATAGGTTCTAAAATTCTAAATTTGGTCTTAAACTTGTAGAAAACATTCTGCTTCACAATTTGAGATCAAATTTATAATTTTCGAACCAATATCGACTGAGCTGGTGTCATTTTCCCATCTTGACAGAATGTCTTCTTTGATCTACCAGACTGTACCTATACTGATATAGTGGACGCCAGCAAAACTAGCGGATGGCGAATGCATGTTATTAATGATCAGCTCTGTCAGGACAGTCAGCGATCATTCTATGGATTCGATAACAGTCTCAGCTATCACGTTCTAGTCTCGTAGACCATCTTTTGACTGTTCTGACACAGCTTAGCATTGATAAGAGTCATTACTGTTTTCATATGATAACGTCGTTTGAACTGCCATTGTGGGAGGGGGGTTTCTCGCCAATGGCAGGCGTTCTACTTGATTGGTCATTCAACTACCAATCGTAGCGCTTCCTTGATTTGACTCCTTCAGCTTCTAATAACTTTTAACTTTAGTTACAGTTCACCAGGAGTCCCGAATTTAGAAATGATATTTCAACTGAAACCAACTCTTTCTCAATACACATTAAGTATATATTTGTATTCATTATTCTATTGATAGAAATGCTATACAACGAGTACCATGATGCTAATAATACTTTGATACACAATAAGTATTCAGGGCCCTTGCGTGCTGGGGTGTGCGGAGTGTGCGACCGCACAGGGCGCCAAGGCCAATGTGGCCACAGCGGCTGATGCAAAACGGGAATTAAAAATTCCAATTGGGCTGTTGGAATAATTTTTTTCACTATTTGATAAAAAACCTATTTAACCAACAACTTAAATCCACAATAGAATCATTTCCCCCGGATAAACTCATTCATCACAATGGATTGATCAATTGAAAAACCACAATCAATGTATTTTTTTATGTATTAAACAAGCCAAGAAACGCCCCTCTCTTAAATTTAATATTCTGTTGTTGACTGACAACCTCCTTACACTCTGTCGACCAATCACAAGCCAGTTTCCAATCAATACTTCTCCCTAATATTTTTACCGAATTGTTGTAGTTTTTCAAACTTTATTCTGGCAATAGGTTGGTATTAGATCATGAATACTTTGAGTTATACCCTGTATTTCATTATATAATCGTATAAAAAATAGCTCTATCTATCGTTTAGAATTAATGAGGATGAGATGGGAGTGTGAAATAATAATTTTCATCTCATTTGACAACTCTCCGTTCCTAGGATTGTGGTGAGGACACTGGAAATGTCGGACATTTCATACAGTATAATACTATTAAAGTCTAGAAGTGGCCCAAGTTACACAAAGTAAAACTGAGTCTAAATTCTATAAATGAATTCTTCAAACACTAACTTGAATCTAACCAGCCTGAATATATAAATAAATATTATATTAGCACAAGATAGTCAATAGTAAATCAGCATTATTTTTTGTGTATGATACACCATCCATCATTTTCTTGCTAGCAGCCATTTTCTAAGACAGAACTCACGAAACACTGTCAACCAATAGGGAAAGAGCAGGCGGGGCATGAAGGCGTGTTCAAGTCAAAACTGAAACACCACCCAACAACTGCTGCCATCTACTGGTCAAATTTGGAAACTTCTCGAACCAATGTTGTTTGCCATTCAGAGCAAAGGTGGAAGGCGGAGCTTTGATCTGATCAATGATATCTGATCGAATGAACTTTGATCAAATGATATCTGATCAAATGATCTTCGATCTTTGATCAAATGATTCTGATCAAATGATCTTTGATCAAATGAATCTGATCAAATAATCTTTGATCAATGATCATTGATCTCTGATCATTGCTCTTTGATATTTGATCAAATGATCTTTGAAATGATCTTTGATCAAATTTGATCTTTGATCAAATCTGATCAAATGATCTTGATCATTGATCTTTGATCTTTGATAATATTTGATCTGATTGATCTTTGATCAAATGATCTTTGATCTTTGATCTTTGATCTTTGATCTTCCCATTAGGATGATATTAGATTATGAATAGATCGATTTTTGTATCATCGTATGAATTGAATAAGAGAAAATAAATTAGTATAATATTAGAATGCAAAATCATATTCCCTTCTCATTACACACAGCATAGAACCATTTAAATCTATCCTAGTAGCCTACTGGCCTTCAGTGACACGATAAAAGTAACACTGAATCCAAATTTCATAGAATAATCTTCCATCAACTGTACTAACTTGATAAAATTAAAAATAACTTGAATAGATAAATAAACAAAAGCCTACTAACGCAAGATGGTGAAAAGTGAATCAGTGTTATGTTGTGTGAATGATATACCATCCACCATTTTCTCACTAGCAGACATTTCCTAAGGCAGCACTCACGAAACACTGCCAGCCAATCATAAAAGAGCAGGAGGGGCATGAAGGCGTGCCCAAGTCAAATCTGAAACATTACCCGACAACCGCTGCCATCTACAATTCAAATTCAGAAACTTTTCAAACAGAGTTGGCGAATCAGAGCTTAGGCGGAGCTTGGAGGCGTGTCCAATGGGAGTCAAAGCAAGTCACCCTATTGCTACTGCCATCTGCTGGCTGAGTTTGGAACTATTTCGAAAGTTACTCAAGAAAGTTGGATAGAGCAGTGAAAATGGCTGAAATCTCCAATTTGCTTGTTATTGAGTTTTTAAAACATCTCTATTTCCAGTGAAATGAAATATTTGTGATGATACCCAATATTTTTCTGTGAAAAATTCATTATTCCCTCCCTATGTGCTCTCAAGCAAACTATGTAACAAAATGTTACATGCAGTCAATTAAACGGTACAGTCATCTTATTTTTGAAAATACAGTTCCAACAAACAACTGCCTCACTCTAATTATCCAATAAGTTTGAGAGAGATAGAGCTTGTTTGTCTATTATGTCGATTTTTCATATTTCACCATGTAATTACAGGGTAAAATTTAGGAAATATCTGTATTAATAAAGTATTTGTATCAATTAGTTTATAAATAATTATTCATATTTCAATAATTTTGTGTTCAAGAAGATTCTACCCATTAAATATTACATATATTCTCATCAATATGACAACAATGGAAATATCACTCAGATTGCGAGTAATGAGGAAAGTAATACAGTTTTTTTTAATGTAGTCTATTGCATGAAATACGAGAAGATTGTACTGTAAAGATTAGTTCTCTCCGCAAATTTTGTGGAAAAAATGTTAGTACTAGCTCATGACTTTTGATAATTCATAGGCTCTCTACAAATTTTTATTTGTTGAAGTAGTAATTTGAAAGAACTTGTCATAGTTTTTCCCTATGTCTCTTGAAATAATGGAAATAGAATATCTCAGAGTTATTCAATCAAATTTCAGACTGTATTGTTCGGAATAATACTCTGGCGGCTCGCGCCCACAAAATAGGTGAAGTGTTGTACAGTAAAAGATACGGGCACTTCACCTGTTTCACCTGGGCACAAGCCGCCAGTGGAATAATGGTTTATCATCTAATAAATCAATTGTTTACGAATACCATATCGACAGGTTTTATTCAAAATATTTATTTCCCACTAATTGGCATGTACCTATCAATATTCAGCAGTTCTGTCTCATAAATATTTCTGAAGCTTCGAAGTATATTGTTCTTATAAGATTGTTCGTGATAACGTCTCTCCTGTTATCCAATTATCGTGACATTGAGATCAGATAAGGCATTTTGTTCCCTTTATCCAATTTTTCCATAAACATTAACATTATTCATAGAGTAGCAGTTTCATCAGTCACTAATGGAAAGCACCAACAATAACTTAGTTGATACGGTAATCTTGTAATTTGCATTCTGTTGGTGTAATTGCAATATCAGCCTGATGGGTACTAACAACCCGACGGCCTCATTATATCGAACCGTCTTATTGATTATCATGGTCAAAGTAGGTCATTACATTTATGTGTATTACATATTCACTATTATTTCTTGTTCTTCGAAGTTTATTATATATTAACAAAATATTCATCATCCCTATTGAATAGATTCAAAGTTAATTTACACTGGGCTTCTTATATACCATTTGTATTCTCCGTAACCGTAAGGATTATTGATTTATCATATTGGAAGAGTCTTTTATCTCAAGTATGAATTTATTCAATCTTAGATAACATTGTTACAATCAATGCGATAGCCTGCAATTATACGATAGTAGAAATCTTAAAAGCAATGAATAAGAGAAAATGAATTCAATAAAGGAATAACTGGATAAATACTGTTGGATTGGAGAGCTGAGAAAATAATGTAATTCATGAATTCAATTTATATTTCACCTCCTTGTGTCTATATTCTATAGATTAGATAGGATCTATCTATATAGTATATTTATAGATTTATGATAGGAGGATATAAGTATGTAAAATAGAGCTGTACGAGTTTAAAGCTGGCACAAAAACTTTGAGCGATTTTATTTGTCTCTTGTACGTGACCTTTAACAGATGATAGAAACCATCTTTTGTCTCTTTTGAAAAAAACCATCCAGACATAGGTAATCAAATAGGCAATTCCAATTGACAACATCAGCTGTTGGAGCTCAAAAGGAGCAGACGAAACCGCCTAACAGGGATAATTATTCACAAAGAAGCATAACAATATAATGAGGAAATTACAAGAATAGAGAAGGGAGAATTTCTCCACTTCTCTATATAGTACAAAAGTTAATTTCTCCGTGGTACAAGATAGAGAGTCCATTAATAAATATAACATTGTATTCAACTTCAATTATAGTCTGTCCAAGCAAAGAAGAGCCTCTGGCAAGATGGGAGAATGACTCTAGCTTGGTCAATATTTGTTCAAGAATAATAAATGTAGTCTTAATAGTAGATCAAACTGTTTCCTACAATTTGAGATCAAATTGATAATTTTTGAACCAATATTGACCGAGCTTGAGTCATTCTCCCATCTTGGCAGAGGGTCTTCTTTGCTTGGACAGACTATACCTGAAATATCATCTCCAATAGTAGGTACTCAATGCTGAATCAATAGTAGCTACAATGCTGAATCCACAAACAGCGAAAATTGGGAACGTTCTCATATGGAAAAAATTGGGAACATAATCCCGAATTTCACACATCCCTTAATTGAATTTTCCATTAAATTATCATCGAAGCTGCATTGATAGAAGATTCCATTCTTATAATTACATTTACCACTAGATTTGTTTACTATCAAAGCTTAATTGATTAAAAGGTTGAACTTCTATTTCAAAAGGTAATTACAATCGATGCAATTGCATGGAGAAATGCGGAACCATTCAATTGCACTGAGAAACTGTTTCCTCCTGCGGCTGACACCAGAACCAGATTAGCCATTTTGAAAAACTATCTTTGGAGCCGAAATCCGCTTGGTTTGGATACAAACTCATGCTTTCAATGTACAAATTGCAAAACTAATAATTTCAAGCAACTGGTCAAAGCGATCAGAAACAAAGAGCTAAGGGTAGCTGTACAGAAAAACGTGAGTATATTGGTTAATTATTAGTAAGTAAAATGGTAAATTATTAATGGTTATAATTTTGCTTTACAAACTATGCTCTCTAACTGTACGGAATGGATAATGCGATTTGAAAATTGATCACTGATTCAATCAAATTTATGCCTAATTATCATTTACATTCACAATATATTATATTCATTATATGATAAAATAAGTATGAATATCATATGATATTCATACAGGCCTATCGTAGAAATTTCGAAAAGGATTCATTGATTATAATCTTATTTGTCATCATATTATCTAAAGAGACCTGTATTGCAACAACAGAATTCACAGAGTAGAATACATCAAAATTGTAAAAACATTTCTATAATAGACAACATTCCAAATAACTTAAAATATAACATTCATTATTTTCAAAGAGATACAAGCAAAAAAATATATATATATTACAAGTAATCAGCAACCAAATAGAACTTTACCAATAAGCCTGAGCTTCAATATAAATAAATTATCTATTTTTTGCAATAATTGATTGAAGAGTGATATTAAAAGTTTATTAACTATTTTTTGGCTTTGAAATTTTAAGTGAGAATTGATAATTTTAGATATTTTTGATGCTGTTTTGAATCATTTACCAAACTTTCAAATTTTAAATTGATAAATCATGGTTTTTTTATTCTTGAGAGTTGAAATTTGTGAGTATAGTGAAAGTGGAGATGTGGATAGACATATAACCTACATCTCAAACCTTCATCATCATCATTTATCATCACTCATTCATTTTTTGCTAAAAATACTTGGAAACCATCTCAATTGTAAAGAAAGAATAAAGAATACAAAAAACAATGGATTTACTACAATGTTGAAACATATTTCTATTCTATTGAAAGAATTGAATGACTTTGATTAAAAAAATCTAAAAATAATTGTTTCACACTTTAATTTTGATTTCATATTCCAGATACCTCCCTATGTAATATTCATGAATCAGGGACATTCAGCGCAATTGACAGGATACATGGGGGAGCTGTGGAAGATGGTAGAGGAAGCTTATGATTTCAGGTAAATTGGTGAAACTCTTTTGACTGAAAATTATTGAAAAAACAAGCTCTAAAAGTTTATATAGATTAAAATACCTATTCAATAGTTTAAGTACTGGAAACTTGGCTCATTATTCCCAACAAATGTATCATCATAGCAATCAAATTTGTTTTGTGCATTAGATTTTTGAAATTGGTATGTTAGTATGTGTAAGAATCTATAAACATTCCATTTAATACTCTATTTCATTACCATTAGCATTTACAATACTCGTGATGTACGTTCTACAATAATCTTCGTCTACAATATTTTAAAATGATATGTTAGTGGATCTCAAGTAAAAGGGATTGATGAACGATCATCATTATTGCGATAAAGTGCATGAGTCTATTGTATATTTTGAAAATAAGTCGATGATATAATTGTTAATCTCGGATATCACTTGCCACTCATATTGAAAAAAATATTAATAATTAAAAGCTATCCAACAATGCCCATACCAAAATGGAATTTTCAAAGTATGTCAATCATAGGAAAGTGAAACATTGAAGTTGCAGCTTTTAATAAGATGTGTATGTCCTTCCAGGAGTGTGTATCAGCTGATGAATTACTCCCAAGGATGTGAAATACTAGCAAGCGGAAAGGCAGACATTATGCTTTCTCCTGTTGCAATCACAACTAGTGAGCTGGACAAATTCCATTTTGCCCTCACTTACACTTCTTCCTAGTGAGTAGCCTATACAGTGAGACAATGTTACTCGTTACATGATTCTATTTGGAAGAAATATTATATATTGCAGCTCACCAATTGCTGGATAATTATAATAATAATTAATTCGAATCTCAATTTATTGCCTATATAAATAGACAAAGGACTACTGCAACTGCAAATATTGACCAATGTACTAAATGATTATATTTCTTATTAATTTTCTTTATTTATTTAATAAGAGAAAATAGAATATATATAAGAATAGAATATGTGTTTTCTAGAACAAAACATGAAAATAAAGCAATAATTATTGCGTTGATAGAATTGTAGATACACAAAAAATTACACATGTAAATGGGAAAAGTACTAGCTCACATATAAAATACTGCCTGAATAGTAAATAAATAGCCTACAACATAATGAACTATAGGTTCTAAAGTTATACACAATTACTACATAAAGTACTACTGAAAATTATTAAATACTGGATTTTTTAAATTTATTATTTTTGTAATCTAATGCAATATATTCACTAATTTGCTCAAAAATATAAGTTAAATCTACTTTAGGACATGGCACGCCATAGTGGAGTAGGTCAATTTCCATTAAAAAGACATGTAGTCACATTCAGTCACAGTCTTATAATAAATGTTAAAAAATTTTGCATTATTGTTATTTGTTTTTATTATTGTATTGTATTTTAGGTACCGTATGTATTTTTTCTAGAAATGAAATTTATTTATTTATTTTATTTGATACTCATTGATATCAACTTGATGAAGTTGAGGAATACATTTATCTAAAATAAGTGTAAAAACAACAATGTAAGTAATTATTTTTTTTCTTATGGAAAAATTCTCATTTTTTATCCTGCGATCATAATAATGCCAATTTCACAACTGTATTACATATTGTTCAGTTGTGAAGGTTACTTATATTGTGGAAATGATACATATATAATATATTGTGGATACATATATAAAAGTTGAGATATTGTCAAACCACATTAATTATTTCATTAATCTGTGCTTTTTTAAAAATATCTGTTGATTATTTTAACAGCAGTTTACCAGCTGGTGGATAATGGTGTAGCAACCGTAGATGATATTCAATTTTCCAATCCAATAAATATTATAATAATACAATGGTATTAACAGAAATGCTAAGGTATTCGTGTTGGTGCAATATTCTTTAAACCTTGAATACCGGTACTTCTGTGGAAGGTTCTCCAATATTATTCTGTAGAAAGGATGACAAATTTAATTCAATTTTTCCAGCTACCAGCTCTATGTGAAGAATCAGGGTGCCAGAGCCAATTCGCGTTTCTATTTGTACACTTGGGACAGCGGGCTCTGGTGTGCGTTTCTTCTCACTCTCATAATCATGACGATATTCTTCTGGCTTATATCCATATTCAGGTGATTAGAACTTTTATTCATAAATTGCAACTACTTTTTTTATAAAATCAAAGGACAAAGTGCCTCACTCATACTGCCTTGACAGAGCTGAGCATTGATACATACAATCCCAATTACGTATGCACAATTACTACATACATTCTCGCCTTCTCACCTAGCCAGGGGCTCCGCCCCTGGACCCCGACAGTATCAGCAGTGTCGCTTCGCTCGCCTGCGTAACCTCTGTCAGTGTAAGCTGAGACAAACAGGCTCGCTTCCCTCGCCTGCAAATTCCGTTCAGTAGGGGTTTGAAATTTATTAAGCACAGCATTTCTATACGTAATCTGGACCTGTTTACCTAATTGCAACAATTTCTGCCAATTTGTTCTAGAAAAATCTAAGAAAAACTCCGAAAAAAAATAGTAAAACGCTAGTATTAAGCGTAACCTTGGGAAGTATATCGGACATAATTTGAAACTTGATTCAATATCTTCCAAATTAATTCATCTATAATCTCGCTGAACCATTCAATTTACAGTTAGGATTGGTCGTATAAAGGCGGAAGATATGCAACCCGCAACACATCTACAATTTTGAAAACCTGATTACTGGCGTAATCTTGAACGGATTGCAAAAATATTTTAACACAAAATTTCTAGACCTCATTTGAACCTGCCCACCAAATATCAACATTTTCTACCGATTGGTTCTCGAATAAATGAGGAAAACGCCGAAAAACTCTAGAAAAACTAAAATATTTGGCGTATCCTTGAAAAGTTTTTAAAATCCTTTCTTAGCGCGCGTCTTAACGTCCAACTGAACATGCCTGCCAAATTTGAACGCATTCGCTTCAGTGGATTTTAGTTCTGGTAATGAATGAATCAGTCAGTCAGTGCCATTTCGCTTATATAGATATAGATTCTATGTAATAATATGATATATTATAGATTAATAAATGCTACAAAATGATTGACAGGAAGCCAATTTTGTCCCGGGATTGAATATCCGTCTGTCTGCTACTCTTCCTCTTCACCACCGATCCCTTCTTATCATTCTCTATTCAATGTAACTTCCTAATTTAATTGGGGCAACACTTTTAAGATAGGGGATTCAATGTATATAAAGTCAGAAGTTACACCAAAAGTATGACAATCACCTGATACTCTAATTGATGTAAAATACGATCAATGTGTAACAAGTCATGAAATTTTAACGTTTATCAAGTCGGAAGTTACATCAAGAGTAACACCAGCACCCGATATTCTATTTGATGTAACTTACCACTTGCGTAACACGTGTAACTCGTGAAATACAATGTTTAACAAGTTTGAAGTTACAACAAGCGCAACGATACTCAGCTCATGATTGATCACACTCTATACTATAGTCTGTCCAAAGAAGACATTTTGGCAAGATGGGAAAATGACTCCAGCTCGGCCAATATCAGTTTAAAAATTTTAAATTGGGGCTCAAATTGTAGAGTATGAGGTTTTCCACAAATTAAGACTACGTTTATAATATTTGAACAAATATTGACCGAGCTGGAGTCATTTACCCATCTTGCCAGAATGTCTTCTTTGCTTGGACAGACTATACATGCTGATGAGACCCTAGTGACATTTCAATTAATAGATAACTCCTGATCTTAGTAATTAATACAAGAGATAAGCTGAAACCCGTGCAATTCATGTCATGTAATCAACAGCTGCCCAATTTCACAATCACCCAATTAACAGGACATTGCGTAGGATGACGCCAAATAGGTAGGCGGTTTCGTCTGTCTCTTGTACGTGATGTAAACTAATAACAGCTTATATAATGCGTCTATTGTCTCTCTTGTTTTGGAAGACATTACCTAAGCTTAGCTAAATGACAACTCCAATAGACATCAGCTGTTGGAGCGCAAAAGGAGCAGACGAAGCCGCCTAACTTTTTGGTGACAGCGATACTGTCATAATAGATTAGAAAACAATAAGGTTGGAAATAATACAACGTTTTTAATTTTGTGATGAGCTTTATCATGTCCAACAATACTGTGTATTGCTTGTATTTCGTGTTTGAATAATAATTCTGCTTGAGTGATTTTCATTCAAATTTCAATCTGTGAAAATTGAACAGGAGCTTAAAATTGGAAATCCTGTACTCCATGTTGAAAAATATTGCTTCTCATTTTCCTTTGAATGAAGCAATGGCAAGAATTGCTTAAAAGCTGGAATGATTCAAGTGCTCCAAGCTTATTCAGTCAGCTAGAGAAAAACATATCGTTCAAATTGTTTTCGAATTAACATTATTCCCCCATACAATTCTTCCCGATCCATATTCTATCATTCTTTGATCAAACTCGTAATAATATTGATATCCTATTAAAAAAGGTTACATTAGAAGTTATTATGAGGAGTATACAAAGTGGGTGAAAAGTTTGAAGAATGGCATAATATTTCTTATACAAAGATAATTTGACGGTTTGGTATCCTACTAGAATTGAAAGTTCTACTCAATTATTACATTAAATGAATTTGGTCCGCCATCTTGTAAACGCCATATTGAATGCAACTTAATTAGGGGAAGGGGGTTATGTTATACTGTAAATGATTTCTATGCAGATTTTAAAGAGAAATTAAATGCCGTAAATTACACATAGATATCTTGAACTGTTTCAAAGTTATTTCAAGTGTTAATCGGAGATATATCTATCACAAATTTGTGATAGCTCCAAAACGTTTTAACATATCGATGTGTGTTTGATTATCAATCGCACTTCAATTTATGTTTCAGTTAGTTCTGAAAAACAGATACACTGATACAGTACTGTGAACATTGAAACATTGTTGTAGTTGGAATGTTTCTTTCTTTTGGAATATTGCTTTGCAATTGAAAAACTATCTTCATTATTTGATTGCAGAAAGAATAATGATATGGAATCAGTGGGATTGGTGTCGCAATCCCTCCATGAGTTGGCAGCTGACTTAAAAGTGAATTTGGATCCTCGAGCAACTTCGTTGAGTATTTCCAATTCGTTTTTCTGCGTACTTGGTGCGGTTACTTTGCAAGGTGAATGCTGAGTTTAAAAATAATTGTAGACATGAGTAGAATATATCAATTTAATGATTACCGTATTAGAAATTGAGCTATTGTATCTTAAAAGCGATACTTCAGCTTCATAATACGAACACGTGTCACTTAAAGGGGTCCTGGACGAGTCATGTACAAGTCGCTTTTTACAAGTCACTTGTACAGTCTCTTTTCACTCTTCTATACTCATGAAGCCCCACTTATAATGCGTATTACAAATCTATAACAAAGGGCCGTTACACGTCGGATTTGTGATACACAGTAGTGATACAGAACCCAAAATTAGTAGGAAGGAAGCTCGAAGGTATGAGACATTATTTTACTATGCTCAAGGATAGCCGCCATATTGAAAAAAAGTAAATCCAATTATAGGACATTTTTGAAACATTGTAAGGTATTCTTAAGTTGAATTAATAAAAAATGATGATGAAGCACTAAGTTTCAGAGAGCCAATAGTTTTTACCCTATTTTCGACATTATAGAATGAGCTAAAAGTCATTTGTCACTTCGCAAATATTTTGTATCAACGAGCTTCCTTCCTGTATCAAATTTTAACTCTGTATCACTACTGCGTATAAAACATCCGCCGAGTAAAGAGTCCTTTTGAGTAATACCTAAGAAGTATTCCTATATAATGAAGAATCTATAAATGGAATAATTTATTACGTTCTCTTTACAATGAGACTTCATGAACAAAGAAATGATAAGAACAAGAATGAAATTCTTGAACCCATTGAACAAAGAAAATTATTCTGGATTACGCACCGTGCTTTACTTCAAAAAGTCTGATTAGCTTATGAAACCATGCATTAATGATAAGAGAACAAATAGGCTGGTATTCAATTTCAAGATTGGATCTTCGCATGAAAAAGCTTTTTAGTTTTCCCGCTTTGTTTAATAATATGTGCGTGGAGAATTAAAATATTCAAGGATCTTTCTAGAATACTTATGTCAAGTTCTAAAGATAATGAGACCGTTGAAGCCATACACACATCATAGGAATCAGATGGTCCGTTCATTATTTGAATAAGGAAGAACAGAGAGATGAAGGAGAGAGCTTGTTAGGCTTGAGGATTCAAATGAATATGATACCAGGCTTAGAAAATTTGAGCCCTTTGATCAGGGGTACCACAGAGAGAAAATGAACGCTGAAGCAGTAAGCCTGCACATTGAGAGTAGCCTTATATTGTGTTGAGAATATCAAGAGATGAATATGGGCTTATTATTATCATGAAGGGCCTTGAGTTAAACGTAGCCTACTGAATGTTTGGACTGGCGAGAGAATTTTGAGTTTCATAAGAGGACAATCCCTATGTCAAAAGTTGGTCGATTTTTTCTTGCTGCAAAGCTTGCTGCCAATGCTTACACATTTATGCTACATGCTGTGCAGCATAAAAAAACTACTCAGTACAGATAAACTTTGTGAGAAGTTTCTCGAGTAGAGGCTGTGATAGAGTTTGTGGTAGAAAAAATTTAAGTTGAATTGATGTACAGTAGGCTATAAAAGATTCTAAAAGTATGAAGTATGGAACAACACCGTTTCAGTATATCAATTTACCATTGTTTTAATAGTGAACTAGCCGGCAGGCTCGCTTTGTTCGCCTTCTCCGCCCAGCCAGGGGGCTCCTCCCCCTGGACCCCCGACAGTATAGGCAGAGTAAGTAAGTCAAACAGGCTCGCTTCTCTCGCCTGCAAAACCTCTGTCAGTGTCAGCTGAGACAAACAGGCTCGCTTCGCTCGCCTGCAAATTCCGTTCAGAAGGGATTCGAAATTTATTGAGCACAGCATTTCTACACCTAATCTGGACCTGTTTACCCAATTCCAACATTTTCTGCCAATTAGTTCTAGAAAAATCTAAAAAAAAAACTGCGAACATTCCAAAAAATAGTAAAACGCTAATATTAAGCGTAACCTTGGGAAGTATATCGGACATAGTTTGAACTTGATCCAATATCTACCACATTAGTTCACATATTATCTCGCTGAACCATTGAATTTACAATAAGGTTTGGTCGTATCAAGGCGGAAGATATACAACCCGCAATACATATACATTTTTGAAAAAGTTATTACTGGCGTACACTTGAACGGATTTCAAAAATATTTCAACCCAACATTTTAGACCTTATCTGAACCTGCCCACCAAATATCAACATTTTTTACCGATTGGTTCTCGAAAAAAATAATAAAACCCTGAAAAACTCAAATATTTGGCGAATCCTCATGAAGTTTCAAATATCCTGCCTTAGCGCGCGTCTGAACGTCCAACTGAACATGCCTGCCAAATTTGAACGCATTCGGTTCAGTAGATTTTTAGTTCTGGTGATGAATGAATCACCAGTCAGTTCCATCAGTTCTGGTATGTATGAATGAATGAATCAGTTCCATTTCGCTTTCATATATAGATTCTAATTTTATATCTATTGTAATGATAACAATGATTTCTGGATTCTATCATTCAATTTTTAAAAATTTTCTCCAGGTGTGTGTATGAGACCAACTGCTTTTTCAATGCGTGTTGCTACAGTTGTCAGCCTGCTGTTTGGATTTTTAATGTATACGGCCTTCTCAGCAGTTCTTGTCTCGAGACTGGCAGTTATAAGGGAAGATTCGCCCATCTCTGATCTTCAAGATCTTCTTAAAACAAGGAAATACTCATTGTGTCTCCGGAAAAATTCAAACTCTTACAGTTTATTCAAGGTAGACATTAATTTCATTCACCGCAATCATCTATACCTATAGAAGCGATATGGCACTGACTGAGTGACTGACTGACTGACTGACTGATTCATTCATCACAAGAACTAAAAATCCACTGAACCGAATGCGTTCAAATTTGGCATATATGTTCAGTTGGACGTTTAGAAGCCCGCTAAGAAAGGATTTTGAAAACTTTTCAAGGATATGCCAAATATTTAAGTTTTTCCATATGTTTTCGGCGTTTTCTCAATTTTTTCGAGAACCAATCGGTAGAAAATGTTGATATTTGCTAGGCAAGTTCAGATAAGGTCTAGAAATGTTGTGTTAAAATATATTTGAATTCCGTTCAAGATTACGCCAGTTATCAGTTTTTTTTTAATTGTAGATGTATTGTGGGCTGCATATCTTCCGCCTTGATACGACCAATCCTTACTGTAAATTCAATGGTTCAGCGATATTATAGATGAACTAATTTGGAAGATATTGTATCAAGTTTCAAACTATGTCCCATATACTTCCTAATGTTACACTCAATATTAGCGTTTACTAATTTTCGGAGTTTTTCTTGGATTTTTGAGAATAAATTGGTAAAGAATGTTGAAATTTGGTAAACTGGTCCAGATTAGGTCTAGAAATGCTGCGTTCAATAAATTTTGAATCCCTTCTGAACGGAATTTACAGGCGAGTGAAGCGAGCCTGTTTGACTCACTGACACTGCTGATACTGTCGGCTAGGCGGAGAAGGCGAGCGAAGCGAGCCTGCCGGCTAGTATATTAATAATCATTATAATATATAATAGTAATCATGATAATCTTGATCCAATAATTTAACATAGAAGAGTACATATAAGCTTTCAAGTCCAAAATGGTTCCTCTTGGAATGTAGATCACAAACAATTCAAAAGCTGGTTATATGATAATAAATGACAATTTTACTTATATTCATAATAATAAATTTATGATAAATTCATTTAAAATTAATCAAAATCACTAACAGTCGATTACGGGCCTAGAGAGGTCAGTGAGAGAGGCCTAGAGTGGTTATAGAGAGGCCTAGAAAGATTGAAGAGGGAGGTCACATACAATTATTTCATACTTATTCTCTCTCAGGACTACTGTATTCGTTAAAACTTTGAATAATTAAAATCGAAATACCCTTCTTTTACAAAATTTTATTTCTTACTATCATTCCCTATTAAGATAAATCTAGTAGGTTCATTTATTCCAACATTAGTATATCAATATACTCCACTTTCTCCATAAATTCATTACTGAACTTCCATAGTCTGGTCAAGCAAAGAAGACATTCGGTTAAGATGGAAAAATAACTCCAGAAATACATTTTGCACAATTATCTTGTCGCACATATTATTATATTTTTTTCATCTAATTAAAAACAATTCGCCACAGGATTCTGATGGAAGACTGAAAGCAGAGTGGGAAGGTCTATTGAATGCCTCCCCTTGTCATATGGATGCCATCGAATCGTCTCAAGTAATCGAGTCGCTGTGCAAAGATAACACGGTGATAATGGAGTCCAACAACATTATGAATCATCACCTGGCCACCTTCACCAACTGCTCCATAATAGAAGTCAGCTCCAAGTACTCCACGGCAAGCATTTCTATACTGGTCAGGAAGGATCTACCCTATGCCGGCATCATATCTAAGTAGTAGGTTGTTTTCAATGTTTCTTTTTCTATAGGGCTATCAATGTATGTTGATTGATGATAATCACAATCACGTTAACCTTTTTATATTTTTCATTTGAACATGATAACTTGTCACGCACTGTCTCAAAGGCATTCCGAGTGTCATCTCTTAAGAGACATTCTCTATTAGTGTGTTCACGAGTATCTTCAAATGAAAAATATTGAAAGGGTACTGTAATTTTGATTTTCATCTATCAACATAGGTTGTTATCGATTGGATATTCTTATCCAATTTAGTATATATTTATATACCCACTCACCTATACTTATTCTTTCATCAAGTGAATAATTATGATGTTTATTCTAAAATAATATTTTTGTGTAGCTGTGAAGGTAATGTTGTGGTAGTTATCCACATTGGATGGAGAAACTAGATATTGTCAAACCAAAAATTTATTCATTTAATTTCTTTAATAATAAGAGACGACACGTACTTCACAGTAAACATTTTGAATCATTCAAATTTTGGGCATACTGAAGAGGAATGCATTTCATTTTTTAAGAAGAAGTACACTCCAGGGGAACTTGTTCTTAGGGAAAAAGTGGAAAAATTGTGTTTGATTTGAAATCAAGTTTGTTATTGATGATGTATTTGTCTGTATTTTTAATTGTTTGAAAATTTCATTTCAAATTTCATTCTCAGTTCAAAATTAGTTTTTCATCTGCGCGTGAAACAAGACTTTATATGCTGAATTCTCATCTTAAAACAGCTTATTTCTGAGGAGGATCTACTTTACGCTCGCTAACCATCTGCGCATGCGCAGTCGAATTTCTCTACGCTCGCTAAGCAACTACGCATGAGCAGTAGAGAGAATATTCTCTTCATAGAAAAATTACGTGGTAATATCCATGGAAAAATTTCCACCCAATCTCCGCACAAAGTCGAGTTTCATTTTCAGGATCGCGCTGGGTTGACCAGAGCCCGGATAATTCAATGGTTCTCTGTTTACAACTGGAGTAGACGTCCCTATTTATGCGACCCCCTGGGCTCATCCTGAAATTGAATATTGTCCTTTGGAGACCTCAGCGCCTAATCCATCTTACCGCGTAAGATGCTGTACTGCTTCTCCAAGTTGTCTCTGAAAAGAAATTGGAACTGTATTCTTTTCTTCCTTTCTCGTTCTCAACTTGGAAAAGATTCTGAATAGAATTGAATGGATTCAGTGAGATTAAGGTGGAGTAATTTCAAATCAACTTGTCCACGTTTAGGAGAAAGTACAAAATTTCTCAACTTGTATGTTAAATAATAATAATTTTAATAAATCGTTAAACATGTATGTTAAAAATAAATTTACAACTTGGGCAAATTATTAATCTATTATAATATATTATTATTTATTGTAAAATTGATGATTGATAAGTTAGTGACTGAAGAGATTCAGCTCTGTTTATTCATAAATATCCGAATAAAATTCGTGATACATATTTTTTATTACAAATGCAATTAACAAATTGAGATAAATTATTACTGAGTATTAATTCAGGAATCGTAGGAAATTCCTGAAAGATGTCAAATAGTTTTCACATTCGAATGAAGTACACAAAAATTGATATAGTTGATGGAATAAATTTATGAGAATTCAACAAAATAGCTCAAAAAAGTGTAAATTTTCATTAATTCAATGTACTCGAGATTCAAGAAGTTTGAATTACAACTGTGAATAGAAGGGGATGATAGATATTGAGATGAAAACCAATGAGAATCATCAAGATAAGCCTTCTATAACGATCTTCATCTTATTCATTTTTTCATTCTTTATAGTTTTGTACAAAACACAACTTAACTATACTCTTCTTCTTCTTCTTCTTCTTCTTCTTCTTCTTCTTCTTCTTTTTCTTCTTCTTCTTCTTCTTCTTCTTCTTCTTCTTCTTCTTCTTCTTCTTCTTCTTCTTCTTCTTCTTCTTCTTCTTCTTCTTCTTCTTCTTCTTCTTCTTCTTCTTCTTCTTCTTCTTCTTCTTCTTCTTCTTCTTTTTCCAGTACAGCGTACGGGTAAATATACTATTACTGCAATACATGCACAATTTTGAAAACCTGATTACTGGCGTAATCTTGAACGGATTTCAAAATATCTTAACACAACATTTCTAGACCTTATCTGAACCTGCCTACCAAATATCAACATTTTCTACCGATTGGTTCTCGAAGAAATCGCCGAAAAACTATAGAAAAATTCAAATATTTGGCGTATCCTTGAAAAGTTTAAAATCCGTTCTTAGCGCGCGTCTAAACGTCCAACTGAACATGCCTGCCAAATTTGAACGCATTCGGTTCAGTGGATTTTTAGTTCTGGTGATGAATCTTTATAGATATAGATAGTATTTATACAGTATTATAGGCTAATTTTCATTGTATCAGGACGAGTGATGATACTTTTTATAATTTAGGCAAAATTCGAAATAATTTTTATTCCATATTCGAAATATTGCATCCACTGCAATTCAATGTTACACTAGTACAGTACCAAGTTATTCCATGAACTTTGTGAATAATGTTCAATTGGAATATTGTAGTTGTTTCACGGATAATACTTATAATCTAGATGTGTATATATGTTCATTTATTGTCACATTTAATCATATTTTTAGGTACACTCATTTGATTAGTTATTTGCTACAACTAAGTGCAATAATGGATATTTCTAGAATCATATACTAACCAATTAACCAAATATCTAACTTGTGGTTTTCTAAACTATTGATTTCCGTGATATCCCAATAGTTAATTATTAATGTGCGTCAGTCACCTGCTGGATGAAAAACTGATTTCAAATTTTCTCTCTTTGCAGCATTCTCAAAATCTACAACTCAGGACTGATCTCGCTGTTGAAAGTTCGATGGGGCGTCAAGAAACAGGACCCTTCCTCCCAGGGAGACCTCGGAGTCACCCTAGATCACCTGATAAACATTTTCCTCCTCTACTTTTGCACAATAATCATATCGGTTGTAATTCTTTTCTTCGAAATTATCGCTTTCAAAATGGAGCGAAAACATAGGAGGAAGGCAAAAGCTAGGAAGATGATTAGGGGTGGACACCGTCAGAGCATTCCCATAAAATTCATTGATTAGGTGTCATATGAGCAAATCTTGAAAAAGTTTTTCGATTAGTACTTGTTCCATAGTAAATGTTGAGACTAGGAATCTTTGAACAAGATAAGAACCTTGTTAGGGAATATTAAGATTAATTGAACAGTTTATTTGATAGTTTAGTTTGATTTTATGGTGCATTCAATTAGCTTTTTGTGAAATTGGTAGTTGATTTCAAGTAGTCAATAAAGATTCGTTAATCAAGGAATTATTGCGCTCGTTACTATTTCCATTCATTGCACAATATATCAATGAATTTGTACTTGTCACAACTTTAGTCATTCTATTTTCAATTTTTTTATCATGTATCATAATCATCAATCATCATTCAATATATGAATAACTGCAATAACATCACTTTCATTCCTATCACTGGCGGCTCGTACCCACGAAACAGATGAAGTGCACGTATATTTTATTATACAGCACTTCACCTATTTCGTGGGCACGAGCCGCCAGTGATTCCTATATAAGTTATTATTTGAAGTGAATTTCAAAGAAAGTTAGCTTCACACTTTCTAACTCATGGGCTGTAAATGTTGAATGTGAATAACCCCATTTTCCCAAGAACATAATTATCATATAAGATGTCAACAAAGTATCACAAACTTCATTCACTTTTGGATAGTGTATTTCACAGAAACAGCATACCATAGGTTGGACTATAGAGAATGTATAATCAATGATTATACTTGTACTCTATACTATAATCAATGAAAATTGAACTTTAAACTTAGAGCTATATAGGCCTACTATTCAAATTAATTGGTAATGAAATAAAAAATCAAAAACAATTTTTTAAAAAGCTTTACAAAAATAATACTTCTAAAGCTTTTTTTAATTAAGAGTATAATCGTTGATTATATTACAGTCTCTATGGCTGAGGCCGCACTGCCGGTGGGTAGAGCCTGGAGGGTGGAGGGTAGTTGGTAAATCTATAGAACATACACACCATCCACAGTAATACATCGTATGAATGGTATGTGTTCAGCCGCCATCTTGAAATTCTTAAATATGGACAACATAACCTCAAAAAACAGTATGACGTCATACCATTCATACGATGTATTACTGTGGATGGTGTGTATGTTCTATAGATTTACCAACTACCCTCCACCCTCCAGGCTCTACCCACCGGCAGTGCGGCCTCAGCCTATAGGTTGAGATTCTACTATTTCGGTACGTCTCCATTACTGCACAAGTTGCACGGGCATATGTGCTCAAGATGCAATAGAAACACTGAGATTTATAAACTATAGAGCAACGTACTCTGGTTAATTGATTTTTGATTTGCATCGCTCCATATTCAACTAGGTCTTTCTACTCTTGTGCCCGACATGTGATCGTGTTTTGTTGTAATGGAAACTCACCTTCAGACTGATTATCCGATTCCTATACAGTCTATTACAATAGACTATCAATTCTCTTCGCCCTACTAAAGAATAAAAATTAACCACATTTGTGATCAGTTCAACCACCCTCAGCTATTTTCACTACTCCTGGGTGTCATGATAATAAGATAAGATAAGATAAAAATTTATTCAACATAGCTCATCATACAAAAAACAAAAAACACTTGAACATCGTTATCACAATGAATTTGAACGTGAATTATTTTAAGTAGTATCACATCACTAAAATATAAAGTACAGAAATAATAATTACTACAACTAAAGGAGCCTAAATCTATTACCGGTACGTATTACAAAAATCGTTCACACTATAGTAAGCCTTTGCAGCAAGAAATTTGTACAAACTCTTCTTAAATTCGCTCATAGACTTGGACCTCAGCTCGGCAGATAGTTTATTGTACAACTTGGCACCAATGTAAGATGGAATTTTTTCATATAGTTGCAACCTATGCTGTCTCAAACTTAAATTGTTTCTACTTCTTGTATTATGATTGTATATTTCAGCATATGTGACCTGCTTCGAAATATTTTTGTGAATAAAAAGTAACAATTTGTATATGTAAATCGAGGGTAAGGTAAGAATATTTAAAGAAACAAATGCATCTCTACAAGACTCATTATACTTAAGGCCAGCCAGATAACGAATAGCTCTCTTTTGCAATTTGATAATGCTCGTATCAATTAACAAAGTTTGAGGTGCCAATTGTTATCATGAAAGGTTTCACAATATTACATAATAACACTCTGACATTGAACTTGCAACAGGTCATTTCTATCACAGATGCAGATAGATTGTAGTCTGTCCGAGAAAAGAAGACATTCTGGCAAGATGGGAAAATGACTTTAGCTCGGTGAATATTGGTTCAAAAATTATTGATTTTGTCTTAAATTGTAGGTAACATTCTGATCTAAAATCTGAAACTAAATGCATACTTTTTGAACCATTATTGACCAAGCTGGAATCATTTTCCCACCTTGCCAGAATGTCTTCTTCTGCTTGGACTAACTAGAGATTGATCGGAATCAGAAGTTATGTTGGCTATCACAAGTTTGTAATGGAGAACTAAATATGGATGTGATGGGCAATATGGACCGATTATCGCCCACTGTTCTCTGGTAATTTGAAAGAGAGCGAGAGAAAGAGAGTGAGAGAGAGAGAGAGAGAGAGAAAGAGAAAGAGAAAAAAGTAGGAGAGGGAGTGGAAAAGAGAGAAGAATGGAAGAGAAAGACCGGAATAGAAAGAGCGAGTGAGAAGGAGTGAAGGAGTAAGGGGGATAGGGTAAGAAAGAAAAAGAGTGTGTGAGAGAGAGAGTGAGAGAGAGAGTGAGAGAGAGAGAGAGAGAGAGAGAGAGAGAGAGTGAGAGAGGAAGCGACCACTAACTTTGCGAGCCGCCAAACTCATCCTGCAAAACTTTGTTGAATGTTGTTGAAGCGACGTTTACGAATTCAACAGATAAAAGTTTACACTCTGATGTAACTTCCTACTCGTCCTAACACGTGAAACATAGGGAAATTCAAGTATTTCAATCCGGAAGTTACATGAAATAAGACTTTAGTTTGTTGAGTTCACGCCTTTGACAAAGTTAACGACAAAGCAATGGCTGACCAGCTTCTCAATTGGAAAATCGATTGTCGCTCTATTTCTGGAATACAGCTTCATTCAACTGAAACTACCAATTACTGAACTAGTTAGCTCACACATTGTGGTTTCAATTACTTTGTGGCATAAGTTCGGGAAGCTCCATGTACGTATTGCATGAATAATCAGCTTGTTTTAATAATTAATTGACCTTCATCACGAACTGAATGCATTTGTAAGCATACTTTATTGCATAATGGCGAATGTGTTTGGAATACATCCATAAATAGAAGAATTTTTGTGGAATCCATCCATAAATAGAAGAATTTCTGTGGAATCCATCCATAAATAGAAGAATTTCTGTGGAATCCATCCATGAATAGAAGAATTTCTGTGGTAGATGACTTTTCTGTGGCCTCAAAGTACGCATAACCCCTATTTCTGAGATGTGAGTTCCTTAATGTAACTACCATTGGATATTGACTTGAGAAATTTTTATGAAAATGTCGATTGGCTGATTACTTGATAAAAAAGCTGATTATTAAAATTCAATAGTTGATGTTTGTATAATTTTTATTTCATCTCCATTCTAGGAAATACTTTAATCGGATCGAAACACAGAAAATTAAATCCAAAACCTTTTTTCCAATAATTGATAAATCCAAGTGAAGGACATATTATTCACAATATTGTGATGATTATTATTAATAATATGAAATTTTTTTGGAAAAAGCAAGAGTGGCCTAAACTTCACGGCCAAAATAACTTCAATATCCCAAGATGGAACCTGTGATATTTCACAATTCAACAACAATAGGCTACCAGGCAGTATTATTTTTCACTGTTATTAATAAAATTTACAATAATTTAGGTAAGTGAAAACAAAGATTGTCAGATTCACAAAGTTTATCCATAAGCTTTGTGGATCTGACAGCCTTTGTTTCCACTCACCTAAATTATGGATAAGTTCCACAGCATCTCTGATGAAAGTGTAAATTTACAATAATGCTATTAATTAAATACGATAATTGTATCGATTTTAGACTGTGATTTATTTTAGCAAGTGAATGGATTAATTCGGCCACAATGAAATATAGAAATAGAAATTCAAATTACAAATACAACAAAAATAAAAATACATTTTTAAATTACAATAAACAGGGATTTGAAATATAATTTACAAATTCAATGAACAAAAATTAGAAATATAATTTAAAAATTAAATGAACAGAAATGGGTAATGGGCAATGAACAGATACAGAAATTACAAATAAAGAGAGGAAAGCCTTTAGCCCTTTCATATTATTTCTTTAAAGAAACCTCGAAGTTTCTTTTGATCGAAGTTAGAATTGATCTACCGCACAGCAAACTGCCACGCTCCTAGAGTGTTCGTACAGCTGGTGCCAAATAAACTGGCGGTTGACAAATAACTTTCACTCAAACTCAACTCTGTCAGAACAGTCTGAACGCAGTTTGCTTGAGCGAAAAACTTTGCTGAGAGTGCTCTAAATCCAACAGGCACTCGCAGACCGCTCGCCGACTGTCCCGACAGAGCTGAGCATTAATCAAAAGTCTTTCGCTGAGCGCCAGTGTATTTTTGGAGCTATACGCCAGTCATAAACCGTGACAGCAGCCTTGAAGTCTGTCGTTGGTCTTGGGCGAAAATGTGTGTGCTATAAAGGGGGAATGGGGGGTAGGGAGGGGTGATGATGCGAGGGGGTAGGGGAACGATACAAAGTGAAATTGAAGGAAGTGGCGAGGAAAGTAGAGTAGGGAATGAAGATGAGCGCAGTGCTCTAGGAAGGAAAGCTTGTGCGAGGTCGTTGACTGTAATGTTAGATGGGGATGAAGAGGAAGGATTGAGAGGAAAGGAATGAGAGTCAGAGAGAGAGATTCAGATTCAGATTCATTCACTTTATTCATGTAAATTACAAAAATACATCGGCTCAAATCCTATATTATGTAAATAAAAAATGATACTAATTACATCGCTCGTTTTAATAACTAAGTACAGAGTATAGACTATTAAAGACTATATGAGAAATAGCTTACGAGAATGATTCAAATGTAGGATTTAATAACTATGGTAATGGTAATATAACTGATACTGTAATTACATGTGAAGTAATTCCTGTAATTACGTCTGTGCTCTAATGTGAAGATGGATTGATCTCCCTTGATCCCTCTCTCGCTTGAAAACCGCTTTCATAGTAACCATAACCTGAAAAGCCTTATAATGATATTGTGTTTGATATGATTGTGCCTTATGAACGGATGAAACCGCGGATTTTGGACACATTTTAGCCCATTCTTGGAGAAGTATATTCAAGGTCATTCCTCGTATTAACTCTCAATCATAGAAAGACATTTTCGCCAAAAAGGTGATGGGAGGAAAAAGTAGACAGTCAATAAAGATGTTGATAGACAGAAATTATGAGAGGAAAAGTGGCGAGTGTTGAATAAGAGACAAGAAAGAGAAAGCTATGATAGGGAAAGAAGAGATTGGGTGGGACGAAAAAGAGAAACGAGAGAGAGAGAGAGAAAACTGTGATAAGGAAAGGAGAGATGGTTGATGTAAGGAGAAAGAGAAAAGTGCGAGTGAGAGACAGGAAAGTGTGTAAACGGAGAGAAAAAAGTTTGTGAAGGAGGAGCAAGTGGGCAATGTGAGAAAGAAATGAAGGTCTCGAAGGAAAATGGACCCAGAGTTCATGAACGGGTACAGTCAATCCAAGCAAAGAAGACATCTTGGCAAGATGGGAAAATGACTCCAGCTCGGTCAATATTGTTTGAAAAATTATAAATTTGGTCTAAAATTGTAGATCATAATTTTTCTTACAATATGAGATCAAATGTATGATTTTTGAACCAATATTGAACGAGCTGGAGTCATTCTCCCATCTTACCAGAATGTCTTGTTTGCTTGGACAGACTATAGTCGACTTTCTCATTGACGTCACACTCTGTGAAGCCTCATGGGAGGAAAAGATTAAGGGTGTGTGAGTGGGTAAACGTTTGATTGCTTCATTTTACTGCCCACCGTTTCAAGCCCCACAGACACATTTATTGCAGCGATCAAGTACCTGAGACCGCGCGGCAAGAATACAAAACAATCAGAACTTTATCGCCGGAACATGTTCGCTCAACAGAAATTGAGGATTTTGTAAGATCGTAAGCAACTTTATGAACTCTGTCCTGTGTCAACAAAACTCTTACAAAGTAAGGCGTTCGAGTAGCTTGATTTTCTGAACTTGGAAATGGAAACTGATAATAAATACACTACACTGTTGCTTTCAAATTATTACTTCAATATCTCTGAAGTTTGCATCAGCATCAGCTCTTCTTCAACAATATTTATATTCTACTTTATTGAAAGTTTGAACAAGATTTCATAACTTTCCATGATGAAAATTAAACTTAGGGTTATTTAAAATAATTGGAAAATAAAATTAGAATCAAATACCCTTTTAAAAACTTTAGCATTATTAATGCACAAACATGTTTCGGGACATTCAGCCCATTATCAATGTGAATAAAATAATAATTGAGATTATAATAATGTAATGTGATTATGAATATATCCCGAAACACGTTTGTGCATTAATGATTTTAAAGTTTTTAAAAGGGTATTTGATTCTCATTCCATTTTCCACTTTTCATAATGAAGTTATCCAACAAGAAACGGATATAATATTATATTTGATTACTCAGTTTGTCATCAACTGGGCTTCACTCATCTTACTTTCGATACATGTATAGTTTGCCCAAGCAAAGAAGACCCTCTGGCAAGATGAGAAAAGGACTTCAGCTCGGTCAATATTGGTTCATAAAATATAGATTTTGTCTCAAATTGTAGATCAGAATGTTTCCTACGATTGAGATCAGATAAATCATTTTTGAACCAATATTTACCGAGCTGGAGTCATTTTCTTATCTTGCCAGAGTGTCTTCTTGGCTTGGACAGACTATAACTTTTTTGATAAATGATGTTGACTTGTTTTTCCTTAATCAATCTCATTGAAGACATAACAGTACAATTGAAGGTCCTACAATTAAGTAAGCTCTACTAACCAAGAACAAAAACCAAGTCTAATAATCTTACTTATTTATTGATAAACCATTCACATAACGAAGCTCAATAATGTAAAAAATTCAACAAAATGGAAATATTAGATGAGTGAAAACAATGAGAGCTTGGTATGCTCATAGAAATAAAAATATCATGAATTACTGATGATACAAAGTAAAGATACATATTATTTGTTTATATGATGTTTGTTTATATTATTATTATGATGATGGGTGGTATTGGTGGAGTTATCCCATTCATCATGTTGTTGAAATATTCATAAAAAGGATTTCAGTTGGCAATACTTTTTTTGGACGCTGATGTGTTCAATGAGAATGCAGTATCAACTTCAATTATAAAGTTTATAAACTTCAACTAACAAGCTTTGTTCATTGATGTTTAGTGCCTCATAACTGTCAGTTCAAATATAATCAACACAAAACAAGCTATGAAACGTATAGAAAGAAGTACTGTATAAACCTTGAAAAAGAGTATAGGACGTGAAAGTCTTCTCAACTTTTTGCCAAGCCCAATCTACTCTCTATTGCCAATCACCACCCTATTGAGTTTCCACACTTTTTCAAGTTTATTGAAAACTTATATTGCTTTTAAGAGACCCTTCAACCAGAAGCAGTAATAAATCCTCTAACTAGCACAATGTCACCTCCACAACTAATCAACAAGTAATAATTACTTCTTTGTTGGTTTGGTTTCTTCTTTAGTATTTTTCGGCACACAGGAAGATAATATAAACTGTTCGTCCGTTAGAGCTAATCACCCACAAACTTCATATAATCTTATTAGACAAAGTTTGTACCGCAGTAATTAGTGTTTTAGTTGGCGGCTGTAGGAAGCTGCGAAATCTCGATTATGCGTTGGCATCAAAATTCCAGCCCACAAATAATCAAGTTTGTTTCCAAGTTGTTATTCGAAGGTTATCAAAAATTATTCAACAACTTTCAACTTATAGAACTCAATTTTCTTTGGAAATATTCACAGTAGCGATATTAGAATTGCGTTGGAATTTCCACGAAACTTTCGAAATCGGTAGTTGATGAAGTTTCAGAATTTAATTGAATAATTAGAAAGTGGACCGTTATTGATTCAATAAGAGAAAGTGAGTGGAATATTATCAGTATGCAAACTGATTTCGATGGAAGTGGGGGCTTCATAAACTGTGGAGTCAAAGTTTCCCTCAATAGTCCACTCAATTGATTTCCCTCAACTTTCGCCTAGAAACTCAGCTTTCGTGGGTTTATTAATGCGTAGAAGAGGTTCAAAAAACAAGTTGAGAGAACGATTTCACTGAGATAGAAATTTCGAAGTTGGATGAGAAATAGTGTGCAATAACAAGTTTGGAATATCTATTCGACTAAAATAGATTTTTATTTCTGAATGGAGAATATGTTAAATTAACAAGTTGGTTGAAACTTTCCACCAAAAAATTGAAATACCAAACAATCATATTTTTTGTTATACGGCGTAAGTTACAAACTTATGGTTCCATCGCCAAATGAATTCATACAAAGATATTATATTTTATAGAATATATTGGGTGATATTCACATGCCTATCATGTTACACAATTCTGAGAATTAAATTTCAACCAAGTTTCCACATCAGCCTATTCTACTTTCAACATTTGTGATAACTGTAATTTCAACAAACAATTACGTAATAAAACACACTGAGAATGTACATGATATGACTTTATGACCGACTAATAGCTGAAGTGAACCATTTTAGCCGGCCAGGTTGGCCGAGTGGACTGAGGCACAGGCGCTACAACATTCAGTCCGCTAGCGCTACCCGGTCGTGGGTTTGAATCCCACCCAAGGCATGGTCGATTATGCACCTCATAGTCATAAATCACCCTCGCACACTCCATGACCCACGCACAAGTAAAATTAAATACTTAGGTGGGCATCATCCGCAATAAAAATTTAAAGAATTCAAAAACATCATCTAGATGTAGCTAAATGACATATTCAAATTGAGAACACTAGCTGTTGGAGCGTACAAAGAACAGATGAAACAACCTTACTTCTTTCGTCAGATATATTTTGTAATTCACATCTCTCAATATGGTTTCATAATGAAAAATTCACAATTTCTTCAAATTTAACAAGTTGTACATTGTTTTGTAGCTACTCTACCATTTTCGAATAAAATCTTTTAAATCCGACTGCAATAATATTTTATCAAAGGTGTAGAACTTTTTTATTGCTATGAATGGTGTTACAAACAAGGGTATTAGTACACTTGACAAAACGAATTCGTGTTTGGACCGGGACCAAGATACACGATGCTTTTCAAAAGTTAAGTATGGGAAGAAGGCGCGCCGGCTGAGAGTATTTTATTGTCCTGGAAGGAAATATTTCCAGCTCTCATCCTCTTGACTCCAGTACGTTCCAGCTCCGTTTTTCAGCACAAAGCAGGCGCGCTCCAGTACTCGTGACACTTCCAGTACTCATAAATTTATTCCAGTGAATGTCCATAACGTTTTCTTTCCTCCTCGGGCTGCCGAATTATTCTGCAAAATATCTGCGATTTGCGCACTGAACCCTCGCCAATCACTCGGGAAATGATTTATTGTTTCGAGGTTGTTTTTCAAGACGAAATCTCTCCTGTGTTTGGTTGTATTTTGCATTCTTCATTCTCTAGCATGAGGAAAAAATCAGTGACTTGATCCATTTTCAAGTTCAAATAGTTCAAAGAATTTTTGATAACTTTATGGGTTGTTTATTTTGCTAAAGATGGTTTTCTGATTCGCAGTATGAGGATCAAATCTCGGAACCTCTGGTCATCAGACTGGCGCGTTATCACTTACTCCAACGAACCACCCAAGCAGAGATACGAAATTCCAAAGTTGATACGTAATCGTACAGTAAGGGAGATCCTTGACACAAAATATTTGCAACGTGGAGTTGCAAAGTAAGGTAAACTCATTTGACAATGCCAGAAATCGAGGAACTATTGGCTCTGTGAAAGCTCATGTTTCATATGATTTTTTATATAAATTCAACTTGAGTAATACCTGGAATAAGTTCAAATGCTTACAAAATGTTCAATGTTTCATATAGTGTTTTCTATAAATTCAACTTGAATCACTGGCGGCTCGTACCCACGAAACAGGTGAAGTGCCGGTATCTTTTACTGTACAGCACTTCACCTGTTTCGTGGGCACGAGCCGCCAGTGACTTGAATACCTGAGATGAGTTTAAATGCTCACAAAATGTTCATAAAGTGAGAAATAGAATCTGCTTATCCTTATTATATGGTGGCAATCCATGAGCATTATAGAAATTAATGTTTAGTATCAACGAACTACTTTCCTGTATTAATTTTGAACTTTTGTATCGCTACTGCATACATTATCAAGGCGCCTTCTAAAGAGGCCTTCATGGTAGATAATGTACATCTACCTGTATTTCATCGTAACTAGCAAATATAACATTATTATAAAGTTATAGTTTATTGTAATGACGTCATAATGGTTAAATTGGGTATAGAAATCGGCCAAAAAATTTTTCTCGACAGCTGACTCTTCTCCCCATTCAATTATCTTCTAAATTGTTATAATTGATTCTTGAAATTCAATTATTTGTAAGAGAGTGGAAAAAGACGAAATATCTTGTTCAACAATGATTTAACTTATTGGAGAAATTCGACTTCCGAGTTGACTAATATCAAAATGGAATACATAACTGCTATAGTCTGTCCAAGCAAAGAAGACCCTCTAGAAAGATGGGAAAATTACTCCAGCTTGGTCAATATTTGTTCGAGAACTATAAATGTGGTCTTAATAGTAGATCAAAATTTTTCCTACAATTTGAGATCAAATTGATAATTTTTTAAAAATATTAGCTGGAGTCATTTTTCCATCTTTCCAGAAGGTCTTCTTTGCTTGGACAGACTATACCTTGGATGGAGCTATGTATATTGAAGGAGCAACTTATGTTTTCTAACTTGTGACGAAACTCGATTGAATTTTCAAATGACTGCAATGTTACATATTTGTCAGCTGTTGATGCTGCTCAATTATCAGGACTTAATATAAATTATAAATCATTCAAATGTCAATCATAATCATTTATACATAACAACATTTGGGTGAGTGCAACAGGCTTATCCCCTGTACTGCTTCTCTACCAATCTATACTTCTGTCCAAAACCATGTAAATACAAGTAGATATCATAATGGAACCATGAAAAAATCCTCTCGACTGTACAAAATCCCCTGGAAAACTATGTTTCACTCTTCTGTCACAGTTTACTTCACTCCACATTCAAAAGCCGTAGTCCCTTGAGTAGTTCGATCTGTTGAAAGTATTTATAAGTAGACGAGTAAAAGAGCAGGCAGGCTCTCTCAAGTATTGAGCTACTTTACACCAATCCTGAAAGCCGCTTTCCCATTGGGAGAGAAAAGTTCGCAATCTCACACTCAACTATAAGTTCTGCATTGCGCTTTTCTCACTTATTCTACTTACTTTCACCTACTTTCTGAATTATTTATCGTCAAACATTCTATTCAACCATTTATCATCGATTTTATCAGCTTGTAAGAAGAATCTTTGAGACTTGTGCACTAGAGCAGGACTGCTTAAAAACAAAATTATTGTGTAGCAAATTTATCGAGAGCAAATATACTGTAAGAATTCAAAAATTCATAAATAATGTTCATGCAAGCTAAGAAGACACACGCCCTGGCAATGTCAAGTGTATGTTAACGGCGTGTCTTCTCAGCTTGTGCGAACTTCAACAATGTACTCTTTTCTCTGATTATCTCTGAACTCTTTTCTCTTTCGTCTCTGTATTCATGAAATTAGGAGGCAATAGTGATGAATACAATAAAAATACTGATTCCTCCATGTTCGTAGAAAACATGACGTTTTAGACATTAAGTTATATGTTACCAAATTCATCACCGAGTTATAAATTACTTGTAGAGGAATATAATGTACTAGTAGTACAACGCTATCTATCGGTGAAAAGAGTGAACAAGTAAGCTTGTACTGTCTCCATTGCTCGACTGCCATTGGCCAGCCACCTTCCCACGGCATTGAAAGTGGGAGGGAACTTTCGTCCAATCACAGAGCTCCATCCAGTTGGAGTAGGTTTCTTCATTATGTTCTAGACATCCATAGCTGTTGAAGGGAGCTATGACGTATCAAAATTCGCTGACAAAACATGAAAAGAAAATGTTTGAATAAATTGTTCCCAACAACGGAAATCGCGACTGGCGAATGATAAACCTTTAGTTTAATTACAACATTGAAACATTAGTTTTAATTACAACAGCTGATGCTACGTTGAAAGTAGACTGTCATTGTTGGAGAAAAAGTAAAATTTAGAGAGAGAAAGTGTATCTCTCAGAAAGAGCTTTCTACAGGACAAATATCATCATTTCAAACTTTTGTACTACCAATCATTACTTGAATAATTTCTTCCATGAAACTTCATAACAGTGATTTCATTCATACGAGTAAATGGAACAATATCATCTCTTCTGATCAAAACTGATCAGTATTGAAAAAAAAAACACTTCAACTCTTCGAGATCTTTTATAAATATGTCAGTAGGACAGCTCTAGATGCCACGTGTCGAGGAAAATCACCCTTTATGAATAGAATATGTGTGGTCACAAACGGTTGAAGCAGCAAACAAGGGAATAAATTACCCGAACTTATAGTCTGTCCAAAGAAGACATTCTGGCAAGATAAGAAAATGACTCCAGCTCAGTCAATATTGGTTAAAAAATGATGAATGTGATTTCAAATTGAAGATAAGAATGTTTCCCACAATTTGAGATCAAATTTAAAGTTTTTGAACAAATATTGACCGAGCTGGAGTCATTCTCCCATCTTGCCAGAATGTCTTCTGTGCTTGGACAGAATATAGTAATATTCAGAATAGACGTTTGGTTTGGTTTGTGATAGCACAAAAGAAAGAGCACACTCGTTCCCGGAAAAAGAGAAACCTGGAAAAAGGAAGGAAGGAGGAATATTCCCACACAATGCTTATCCTGGTCACGGCAACAATGGGACGAGATCGTGTATTTGGTTCCAATCCAAAATCCACTCTGAACAAGAAGCCACTTATATCTAACGATTTGTTCCATAGTCAGCGCTGCAGGAAAGTCAATTGTGGACCAATCGATCGTTCAGGAAAGTCGAGTGTGAAATAATCGATAGTGCAAGAAAGTCGACTGTGAAACGATCGATGGTGCAATCGATGGTGAAAGTCGAGACGAGCAATATGAGAGAATATTGTCTTGAAAAGTGCCTCGAATTCTCCGCAAATATCAATTCACAAGGCATGTCATGTGCATTGAGAATAAGTTTTTGTTGAAATGGAGGACACTTGAGTTGGAAAATGTCACCCTTAGCAAGCCGAGTCTATTCACGGAACATGTAAAAATTCAAGGATAATTAGTGATGTAACAGTAAAAATTAGTCAATCACAATACATTGTTCACCTACGTTCAACTTTTTTGAAGCGATCGGGGACGGGGAGTAATAAAGAATATCACACTGATATTCTGGAATTTAATGTTCAGATTCATAGTGGATTAAATCAAGTTCTCAGTTTGTAGCTCATTAACTTTCTTGAAAGTGTATAATATTAAACTTTCTAGAGCGTTTGAGCAGGAATAGAGAATATTATATGATATTCTGGAATTCAGTGATCAGATATATAGTGAGAAAAACAAGTTCCAAGTTTATAGCTCATCAAACATCTTGTAAGTTTAAAATATGAAACTTATTCAAGCGATAAGGCAGTAATGGAGAATATAACCCTCTGATATTCTGGAATTCAGTGATCAGATTTGTAGCGAAGAAATCAAATTCTCAGTTTATTGTAGTTCATCAACTACCTTAGTAAGAGTCAAAAGTATAAAACTCAAGAAAATCAGGTATCTGTCGAGTATAATAATCAAAGTAATCAAACTATTCAGCCATTGAAGTACAGTAGGCCTATTAAAATTCAATATCTTCAAGTATCTGAAACCATCACATCAATGTAAAATGCAGAAAGCTGTAAAGCGAGCATTTTGTCTGAACTTTCAGTGGAGATGAACAATAGGAAGAATTTCCTCTGTTCAATGCCACTTATTTCAATGTCAAAGGAGCTGTGCAAATTCCAACTTGATGGCTGCTCGAAGACAAATAAAAGTAAAGCTTTGAGGTCTGAGGTTTTTAATAGGTCAACTTTGATGGTACTAAAAGTGTAATGAAACCAACTTTCGTACAGTTTTCATGCCTTTGCTACATTGGGAACCACTGAATCTCCGCTAGATGTTGGTTGTGATCTTTTCAATACGGTTAACTTTCTTTGATTACTTGACTTATGGTGATACTTTTCATTGTACCAGAAATTTAACTGTTATGTCAGTAATAAATTGATATGAATTGTATGCACTAGGACTTCTTGTGGATTAATTTTTTCCTTACAATTTTATTACAACAATTTATTACTCACTTACTATCCATTTTGATTTTCAGAATTCAATATCATATTGAATATTTGAATACCAGTACATAAATTGTACCAAAACTTTAACTGTAGTTATGTCAGTAATAAATTGACGTGTATTGTATTCACTATGCCTACTTGTGCCTACTATGCCTAATTTCCTCCCTTACAATTCTATTACAACAATTTATTGCACACTTAATATCCACTCTATTATTTCTAGAATTCAATATCATATTGAATATTTAAATACCGGTCGGTACATAAATAGTCTCAGTAGTTGTTACTATCAGTTAGTGAATTGAAGTGGTCAACTCATTTCTATTAACACTATCACTCAATAATTCACTACTTCAATTCACTATTCACTATTCCAATTAGATACGTCAAAATAAATAAGCCAACAAAAGCAAATACTGAAAATACTCGAACTCTTGTTTTCCCGGGAATTAACGTATTTTTTAAAAGTGGAAACTTGGTTCCTATAATGGAGATAGAGGAATGAACTTATCACAGGAACTTATCTCATTATCTCAGGAATCTCATTTGCTAAAAAATATATCGATGATTTTTTTCGTCTAAATGATTTTTCTCGTAATTTTGACTGAAATCGTAGTAAACTAGAAAGAGAATGAAAATTTCATCCGCCATTTTCAAATTCAAAAAGTGTCCAACATTTACGATCAAAAAATAAACAAAGTAGCCCCTTATTTTGCATTTGGCATCCGTACTATAGAGTATTTCAGAAACATATTTTCAATTTAAATAGGAATTTCCAGTATCACGAATAAGGAAACGAAACAATTTACAATTATTTGAATTTTACAATGTTGCAGCCTTTTTTATTTCCAGGGTACATAGTAACGAATTCTATTGTTCTAGAAAATCGAATAGTTAATTTGAACATTCTGTAAAACTGAGTTGTCTCTGATAATCAGGTCACGAATAAAAGAAGCTCTGTCTCAAGAAGAAATCCTAGCTCCTGATTAAAGTATTTCTTGAAAAAACTCACAAAGAGAGAATGTCTCTTGAGTATTTGCAAAAAATGTTTCGGATCAGAAACAGCATACGGTTTGAATTGGCTTTTCAGCAATCGACTGTCAGAAATCATCGAGAAACTAATTCAATGCTTTGGAGATAAGATGAGAAAATCGAGATCAGGGAGGAAGAATATTGGACACGTATAGTCTGTCCTAGCAAAGAAGAAATTTTAGCATGATGGGAAAATTACTTCGGCTTGGTCAATATTAGTTTAAAAATTGTAAATTTGGCCACAAATTGTAGAAAACAATCTGTTCTACAATTTGATAACCAATTTATAATTTTTGAACGAATATTGAACCAGCTGGAGTCATTTCCCCATCTTGTCAGAATGTCTTCTTTGCTTGGACAGACTACTATATCGGAGATGGGAGATGTCAGTCTTTTGATCTTGAGGAAGACTTTTTGATTCGAATCTCCAAAAGTAATTACTCTGCGCCCCAAATCGCTTAAAAAACTCTTCAATTTTTCTCAATTCCATGTGGATTTTGCTACCGTGAAAAGGAAACTACTTTCTCAAATCTCAATAGAAAAATTATCATTGTTCAGTTCCTGCATAATACTGTAGATTGACATAAGCTTTGAACAAACAACAAACTATTCTATTGTATATTTAATTTATCGTTTCTACAATCCTACAGCCATTAGGCTGAAACACAAATAATTGTGTTCCAATATTCAAGAAATATTGAAAAAAAATTATCAAAATGTTTCTTTCGAATGTTAATTTCGATTTTATATTGAAGTACTTCTATTACTCCCGAAAGATCTTATGTTTGTTGTGTTGTAAAAATGAAATCCTCAATGCCTAGAATTTCTAGATCTGGGATTAATCTTGAATATTCTATTTATTCTTGTGATCAGTTTGGTTGCCATGGCAAAATTGTAACACGTTAATATTTTGTGCTCCAAGTTTTTCTTAAATTCAAAAATTTTCGGGTTTCGATCAGTGATTTTGACTTGTGCTTTGGTGTTTTTGGACCTTCTAAATTGAAAATAACCTTTTCGAATCAAATTAATTGTGAACATATTCAAGAAATTCAACCATGTTTCCTACTAAACAAGGTTATGTCGGCGAGGTGGAACACCTTTGGGTCTCTCCACCAAATAAAGCCATAAGCTAATAATAATAATCAGAGAGGAAAAGCTGGGGAAATAATAAACCACACAAATTATCTTAACAAAATGATCAAGTTTAATAACAAAATAACGTAGCTACAAATTGAATAAACTAGTAAACGTTACAACACTGATAAATAATTTATTATTATAATAATATTCAAACTTACATTCTATGCCTACTGATAGAAAATACATTACACAATTTTACACATAAGAAGAGTTTATTTTACATATCTACCTCCAAAATTCAATATAATACACTTTTTACTATAGACATTTTTCAATATTTATCGCTCTTCAGAAGTACATACTTTCTAAGGTAAGGAATCACAATTATTCAGTTTACCATTGACAACATCATTGAGTTTAAAGAGTTGGATAATATAGTACTTTAGTTGTTTTATATCTATGAGTTCGTGTTTATATCATGGATCAAATTTTAAAAAATATTCAAAACTTCTCCACGTTTTATTGTCATAAAACTCAAAATCCCTCTATACACCTTATGAGAAAACATAGTTTTTGGTTTGTTTAATTGAGTATGATACGATATTAACAGAGACAGCATAGAAATAATATTATTGTCAAATACTTTATTCACTATAAATGTGTATTTCTCAATTTATTTTTCAAAGCCTTTCTTATTCTTTAGCTCCTCAATAATTATGAGAACAATGAATGAAACTCTGTGATCCCCATCGTAGTGAGAATAGTTTATAGCTCCAACTTTACTTCCAAATAGTATTTATTACAATCTTTCGGACTCTTTGAAGCTTTAATTTTGATGGAGTTGTATTCAAACACTTGAATGGATCTCAATCTTTTTATAAATTTGTGCCTAGAACCTTTCCAACGAGGATGAAATCCAATTGAATTTTCAATGAATTGGAAGTTTGATTGTCGCATGAAATAAAATTAGATTGACGTAAATTAAATTAGACAGATTGTGCTCTTTCAGAAAATTTATCAAAAACGCTCAAAGCTTTCAAGTCTATTGAGGTCTCAAGAGCGAATAGGAATTTTTCAAAGGAGCAATTAATTGTCATTTTTCTCAACTTATATTACATTATATTAACGACCTGTAGACTTCATTGGAGTCCTCATTAAAATTTGATTCATTTCTGTGTTCATTTTAGAGTATCACTCCAATGATGAAAGGCTGAATAATAGTCGATGGAATGATTCCACCAATGAGGAACCTTTACAGATTTTCTTTATTTATTGATTTTAACGTTATTTATTATTAATCGTACGGCCAGTTGCACAAACAGCAATTAGATTAATCCATCATCATCTAACATAATTGATGCAATAAAATGTCTATTAGGTTGATTTTTAAATCAATTTGCATTAATTTGTACAGTATTTCATTATCTTCAACTACCTATTCAATATAAAAATCAATCTCTTGCTTCTTACAGCTTCGGGTAAGACTAGTATCCTGTTTTCAGTATTTGCGACGAATTTTGGAATACATGAAAAATATAGATCAACTACAATGATTAGCAACATTATTGATGAACCATGCATGAAAATTCAATTTCAACTTGTCTCCTCAAGACACCGGAGAGAAAATTTATCTCCAAGATAAAAATACTGTACTTTTCAATTTTCTATCAGTTTAATGATAAGAATTTTTGATCAGTTTGTTTTTCTCCATAACACTTCAACATTCACAACTTTAAAACTAGAATCAAAATAGAGCAGGAGCCTGTTTCACGGAAATCTAGTAGGTCTTGAGTACAAAAGAGATACTTGTACAAAGTTTCATGTTTCATCGTCCTTACCCAATTTTACTCGCACTCAAAATAGACAAACTTCACAATATAACCTTCAATAATTTTGAAAAATTGAACATCTCTATTAGCACAGCCTTTCACACGTTTATATTATACTTTGTACATGAGAAGTTATTCACCTTAAAGAACCAACAACTGCATTTATCACAAGAAAGAATTTCACCACAGCACTAAATAATCTAACCAATATATTATTTTCTGTGTCTATCACACATTCTGTAATAGTTATTTGTAATTTATTTGACTTGAATAAAATATTTCACAGGCGAGACATGGATGTTTCTACTTACTTACACGTGATTTCATTGGAAATGCAAGGTTTTTTACAGGATTCCTCGTGATTTCATAGACAAGATACGTTTTCTTTTAAATGATTTCACAGACAGAGCATGGATGTTTTTACAGAATTACACGTGATTTTACAGACAAGTCATGGATGTTTTTACAGAATTATACGTGACTCGCTTCGCTCCCCTTCTCCGCCTAGCCAGGGAGCTCCGCCCCCTGTAACCCCGAGAGTATCGGCAGTGTGGGTCGAACAGGCTCGCTTCGGTCGCCTGCAAAACCTCTGCCAGTGTCAGCTGAGACTAACTCGGCTCGCTTCGCAACTCGCTTGAGACAGCTCGCTTCGCTCGCCTGCAAATTCCGTTCAGAAGGGATTCGAAATATATTAAACAATGCATTTCTAGACCTAATCTGGACTTGCTTACTAAATTTTAACATTTTCTGCCAATTTGTTCTCGCAAAATCTAAGGAAAATTACGAAAAAGTAAAATGCTAAAATCGAGCGTAACCTTGAGAAGCATATCGGACATAGTTTGAAACGTGTTCCAATATCTTCTAAATTAGCTATTCTATAATCTCGCTGAACCATTGAATTTACAGTAAGGATTGATCGTATCAATGCGGAAGATATGCAACCCGCAATACATTCACAATTTTAAAAAAATTATTACTGGCACTCTTGAACGGATTTCAAAAATATTTCAACACAACATTTCTAGACCTTATTTGAACTTGCCCACCAAAAATCAACATTTTCTACCGATTGGTTCTCGAAAAAATAAGAAAACGCTGGAAAACTATAGAAAAACTTAAATATTTGGCGTTTACTTATGAAGTTTCAAAAATCCTTTCTTAGCGCGCGTCTAAACGTTCAACTGAACATGCCTGCAAAATTTGAACGCATTCGGTTCAGTGGATTTTCAGTTCTGGTGATGAATGAATCAGTCAGTCAGTGCCATTTCGCTTTTATAGATATAGATTTAACAGAATTATACGCAATTTTACAGAATTATACGTGATTTTACAGACAAGACATGGGCTTTTTACAAATTTACACGTAATTTAACAGACAACTCATGATGTTTTTACAAGATTCCACTTGATTTCACAGGCGAGACATGTTTTTTCTACAGATTTACTCGTGATTTCTAGACAAGACATGGATATTTTACAAAATTCCAAGTAATTTCACAGACGAAACATGTTTTTCACAACATTCCACAACATCGCACGGATACAAGAATACGTGAATATGTGTTCTGGTATTCGTGATCCACGTGAATGACAAGATTCCACGTTAGGGACAATACACGTTTTTCCTACAGAGTTACACGAGATTCTATACAGATGAGATTTAGAGATATTCGAGCGCTTCGCGCCTATGCGAATCTCAGACAACGGTGACAACCGGCTGCCTGGTCTCGTTGGGCAGACGAATGGTCACGTGATGACGCATGGACGTCGCCGAATTGGTGGTAGCGGAGCGTCGCGACGACAGCGTTTCGGTCATCGTGGACGTGCTCTCCGTTCCGTACCGGAGGCAGCGTCCGGAGCGCTCCGGGAAACACTGGCCGAGCCAACGGAACGGTGGTAGTTTCCTGGGGGCAACGAGAAAGATTGAATGTAGAAAAAAATGAGTATTTGAGAATTTATAGAAAAACTTATAGTACCTAAACTATAATCACAAATTGATTTTAATTGAACTATGTCACAAATTGTAATTTTTGTAGTTTTGTTTTGAGTTTTGCTTGCCATTGCAAAATTACATAGGCCTATAACAGGTTAATCTTTTGTGCTAAGTTTTTCGTAAATTTAAAAATTTTCGGTTTTCGATTAGTGATTTTGACTTGTGCTTTGGTGTTTTTGGACCTTCTAAATTGAAAATAACTCTTCCGAATCAAAACAACTGTGAACATATTCAAGAACTTCTACCATGTTTGCTACTAAACAAGGTTATGTCGGCGAGGTCTTTTGGTCTTTCCACCAAATAAAGCCATACGCTAATAATAATAATAATAACAACAATAATAATTGTAGTTTTTCGTCTCCTTTTGGTATAGTCTGTCCAAGCAAAGAAGAAAGATGGAAAAATGACTCCAGTCCAGCTCAATAAATATTGGCTCAAAAAGTAGAGCAAAATGTTTTCAACAATTTGAGACTACATTTATGAATTTTGAACAAATATTAACCGAGCTGGAGTCATTTTTCAAATTTCTGCAGGAATCTTGTCAAGATTATTTTTCATGGCAGATGAAAAATAAAGAACTGAAATATTTCGCTGTTACCGTACCTCAAAGTTCTGCAGAAATGCGTGGAGAACAAGCAGTATATGATTGGATTGGCACTTGAGTTGAGTGGCGCCAGACTCTGGATCAATGTGGCCACGGCCATGTTGGTTTGCGTTTTCGGCACAAAGCCGTACACTTGCAGCAAGTCAAACACTATGTACGGACTCCAGCACAGGATGAAAACTGGAAATTGAAAATAATTAAAACATCAAATACACTATTTTACAATCAAGCAACAATAATTGGACTGGACACATTAGATAGGGGTGGGTTGCAGAGAATAGAAGATTGATTTTTTCATCGATAAGTGAAAAATATCAAGAGGATAACATCGATGTTCATCTGAACGATAATTTTACTCAAGGTTATCCATCACAAAAGGAATTTCCTCTATAACTGCCTGTTATTGGGCGAAATGAAGAACGGGTGGGAAGACTGCATGAATGAGATGTACGTAGTACATCAAATCAGAACTTCTAGTACAATTTGATAATATTTCCAACAGAGAGTATTCTTGTAGATCTGGAATGAATCATTTTCTGGCTCCTCCACCACTTTTCTAGTTCCCTAAAATTAGAATAACCTTCTTGTAATAATCTTGCAATTCACTAACATATCCTATGTATTATAGTGTTTCTTTTATCTCAGGTATTCTTGTAGATCTGGAATGAATAATTTTCTGGCTCCTCCACCACTTTCCTAGTTCCCTAAAATTAGAATAACCTTCTTGTAATAATCTTGCAACTCACTAACATATCCTATGTATTATAGTGTTTCTTCTATCTCAGGTCTACTTTAATCACTGTTTTTTTTTTATTTTAAATAATTATCAAAGTACCCTTTTCAATCACTTTTTTAAAAATTATTTTTTAAATTATGTATTATTATGCATGTTATCAATTTGGTAACCGCTGCAATATGTATGGTAATATTGTTATTACTCGTATTTTTGTCACAATTTCTTATAGAATTGTTAAACTTTATTCTGTAAATACGTGATGAAAATAGTTTCATTTGGAAGGAGCATCGAAAGACCGATGTTCAGGTACAACCATCAATGATAGGATTGTGAAAAATTGATAATATCAATTTTCAAAGTAATAATGAGACATTCACCAACCTCATCTACCCAGAAATATTCGTTTTTGCATGAATTCAAACGATACTCCACTCTTTCCTAATTGAGGATATATGCTATTGCAAATTATTTATCTAATGAAAATAATGAGAATAACATACATTCAATTCAAATTTATTTCCACAAATCAGGTACAAAGCCAAGATAGCTCGGAATTATATTTTCAAATTAACTTGGCCTATAAACAAAAAAAATTCTCAAAATACAATTATGGTGACAAACAAAAAATTAAATGCAAGAACTTCCAAACAATCAATCAAATATTATTCGATGGAATCATTTCAATAAGTTATAATTTCATTGAAATTAAATCAGTTGATGAATGGAGATTGAGAAATTGTGGTTTAAAAGGCACAAAATTCACAATGCGAATACAATATGTTATACACAATAAGTTATAATAAATTACAATAATTGCATTATTCATTGTTTTCAACCTCAATAGAATGAATTTATTCATCGTATAAATAACGTTCTGTATCTATGCGTGAATAGAAGGTATAGGTGAAAGAATTGCTCAGTGATAATAATACAATAAATTTCAGTCAGGAGGGCAGTATTCAATTTACATGAGCGTCTGCGTGATACAAGATGCGTTATTCAACATGCGTGAACTGTTGAATAAAGGTTGATTCGGGAAATGGAGTGTCAGGAGAGTAGTCTGTAGGATTGGCAGGGATGAATTGCCACATTTGCCTACAGGGGAAACAAATCGCCTTCCAAGGGTCTGTGATCGACAGTAGCAAATCTGAGACACGTGCTATAAGATCAGGAAGTATACACATGTATAGTCTGTCCAAGCAAAGAAGAGCCTCTGGCAAGATAGGGAAATGACTCCAGTTCGGTCAATAATGGTTAAAAAATTATTGATTTGGTCTCAATCGTAGGAAACATTCTGATCTACAATTTGAGACCGAATCAATATTTTTTGAACCAATATTGACCGAGCTGGAGTCATTTCCCTATCTTGCCAGAGGCTCTTCTTTGCTTGGACAGACTATACTTCTATACAAAAGCCTACTGCTGAACTCTCTGAGTAGTAGGCTATACTTATATATGAGTACTTCTGAAGATTCGATTCTTCATGTCGGACAGAGGTAAATAAAATTATTTATCATCAACCACACACAACTGGTAGCGTATAAGGAATTCAAATTCAATCCGGCTCAAAAACCGCAGCCACCGAATAAGAGCGCGGGAAAAAACTGCGCCAAAAAACCAAGTTGGGGCATACGTATAGAAGGTGCCAAAAATCTAGGCGGTTTTTCGAATAACTATTATCGATGCTCAGCTCTGACAGGACAGTCTGGAACTGTTTCCGATAGTGGATTAGTTTAGCTGGGGGCACTTTTGTTTTGATTTACTCTTGCAGACAGCTCGCCGACTGTCGTGAGAGAGCTGTGAGTTGGTAACAGGCATTCGTCAACCGCCTTAAGTTTTCGTAACGGCTTTAAAGGTGAATTGGAGCGCGCGCCTTTTTCGATCTTGGTTATGGCGGGAAAATCGAGACGGTGAAAAATGGACGACCGGAGACAGCTTTCTGGAGCAATCAATCAAATATTCGCGCCAGAATGGGTGTGGGGGTGTGGGGGGTTGTTTGAGGGGTATTGGTATATGGGGGATGACATGGAGAGGAATTGATAAGGAGTAGGTTTTGGTATAGAGAGGGTTTGATATACAGGGGGTGTTGTAATTGAGGTTTCTTCCTTTGGGAGATTGGCTATCGTTAGTAAAGACAGACAGTCGTTTTCCGTCTCTGGAGAAATAGTAGGCCTAATTGTTGCATTACACTCTAACTGTTCACATTACATTCAACATTGTTTGTGATAAAATTTTTTGGAAGTGGGAAATTGAAATGTTAAGGTTGATCATCATGATAACCTTATTTTGAACTGTTGTAAAAATTGGTAGAGGAGCAGTTTTGGGCTTAGCCTGTTGCACTCACCCAAGTTTATAATTATTCTTGAATAACTGATAACTGATTAACTGGATGTTATTCAGAGGTGTTTTGCGGCGCCAATTGATTGCGGAAACTGACTCATGGTTGATCAACGTGCTAGTCACACGTTTCCTTCATCCTGGTTAATGATTGTTTGCTTGCTGTATGGTCTGTCCGGCCGGGAGGGAATTCTGGCGGGGTGTGGGGGTGGATTCGGCCCTATCAGTGTTGGTTCGAAGACTATGAGTTCTGATTTTAAGGCTTTTGGGCCGGTATTGGCCGGGCTGGAGTCGTTTTCCCGTCTTGCGGGGATGTCTTCTTTGATTGGACAGTTTTTATAGTGGAGTGAATATGAAACTGGCAACCAGCTGGTACGCCTAGGCCCTTCATGTGCTGTTGAGCCATTGAGACAGATTGTTGTTATTGAGGGGGTGTATGTCCATACCCTATCCTGGTATGGATAGGTATGGTGGGAGAGAAAGTTGTTATAAAGGGGAGTTTTAGTATGAGAATAGGTTGCTATAAAGGGTGGGTTTGTATGGAGAGGTTTGGTAAGGATGTTGGAATGATTTTTTGGGGTGTTGGGGTATGGAGATGGTTTTGGTATGGAGGGGATTGATATGGAGAAGGTTTGGTATGAATGGAGGGTTTCTATGCAGGGGACTGGTATGTAAGTTACAGGTGGTTCAAATATAGAGAGCTTGTTATGGATGGAGAAGGACTTGGTAATTTGGGTGGGGGGGAGGGGGGTTCTTGGAACATATGGAAGTTGGGAAAGGGCGATCACAACATGTTTACCTTCAACGGACTTATCGTCTTCCAGGTTAAAGCTAGCAACTCTGTACTGAGAGTTGGAGCTTGAGAGTAACAGCTCTCAACTACCATTTGGCTTCCATTTTCATTCTAAACAATCCTTAAGTCTCGATTATTACTCTTGAGAGCCCTTTAGTTCTCATTTTTACTCTTAAAATCCCTTTGGCTATCATTTTTACCCTCAACAATTCCATAGTATTTATTTTAACTCTCAACAACACTTTTTTCTTCATTTTCACACTCAAATACTCTCTAAAATCAATTTTTACTCTCATAATAACAATTTTCTTTCATTTTCAGTTTCAACAACCTATTAGTTTCTATGTTCACTCTCAACAACACTTGAGTTCCTTTATCAATAATAATAACCTCATAAAAAATTAAAAGGCAAGATGTTGTCAAATCCAGAAATTGATAATGGTGTAACAACCGAAACCGGAATCTTGTTTTTCTAATATATCAGTGGTTTGACAACATCTTGTCTTATCATTTATTATGGATAACTACCACAATATCACCCTCACAACTACTCAAAGAATAATAACATCAATGTTTTCGTAGAGAGAATGCTAGAATCATTCAGATTTAGTCGTACTCCAATAATATTATTATCGGGTTAATTTGAATTCAACAATACCGGGATGGTTGGATTTAGGGAAAAAGGCTGATGGATGAAGGCAAATATTTTAAAAACAAATCATTATACACTATCACAGTCACATTTGAGACTATATTTTTGATCGGTCACATCAGTGACAGTTGCGACGACATTGAAATGAATTGTATTCGGACGGTACGTGGTAGAGGCAAGAATATCCCTCTATCAGTGATGAAGAGGAGAAGAATTCTGATAATATAAAATAGCTCTCAGTTTCGTTAACCGTTCAGCTTTCCTGTATCACCGTTAAAAAGATCCGTACCACCATGATAACGCCATGAAAGAAAAGGAAATAGAAGAAACAGTAGAGAATGATAGAGCCGAAGACTATATAGTTGAGTATTCTAATCAATGGTAGTTTAATAATAATTCTCATCAGGAAATTTACCTTATATCTATGGATATCAGGAGTGCACTGAAGTCCAAAATAGGAATAACTTTGAACGATGGTGATTTTGTAAAAAATTGAAAAGATAATGAAGATACTGTAATTGAGAAAATAATCCTCGTATAGAGAATATGCTCATCAACTAGCTACTCTTCTCTTTGAAAGAAGAATTTAATTTTTCCCATTCATGAGGTAGAAAATATAATTGAGCTCTCCAGTTTCTCTAACAGTAGTTACTGCTCTACTCACAAAATATGCATACAGATTAAAGTTCTCAATAATAAGTTACTCATATCTTTGAAAGAAGGATCACATTTTTCCTATGTATGGGGTAGGAAAGATAATGGATCCTTCTAGTTACTCTAATAGTAGTTATTGAAGTACTTAAAAATATGTATGTGATATCTCAACTTGAAAGTTGAACGATTTTTATTAAAGTGGAGAGTTCCCTTCCGTGGATGTAACATGAATTCAAACTTCATTAACAGACTCTTGGTGAATAACACGTTATAGTTGGTCGAAAATATGGAATAAGTGGTAATTAATCATTGGTGTATTTTTTTCCTTATTTCTTGTTTTCTCTCTCTCTCTCCCTTTCTCTCATTTTCCGTCTTGCTCTGCTTTTCAACCTTTCTAGATGGTAATAAATTTCTGTTAGCGTCAGCACAAACATTTAATGCGAAAAAGACGTTTTGGATTAATGGGATAATTTTCTCCCGCTTTCCCAAATACCACGAACTTGTATTAGAAGATTTTAATTTCTCCGACGAAAATATTCCTAGAGGAATGCTGAAAAACTGGCTCTCGTGGTGAAATCGCCCCGAGGAAATAATAATAAAACTGATAGAAAAAAATGTAGAATATTATTTTCATTATGGATCATGATGACATGTGAATAAATAAAAAACTACTGTTGAATTTTTCTGTTTGCATCTCAAACGCCGTCATGTTTAGAGTAGCCTATACAAATTCTATTACGGCGATATTGTAATAGGCATTATCATAATGATCTTGTTTTATAATAAAGCTCATCAAGTTACGTGTTTCATACATCGCTAATATTATAATTGATAATTTATTCCAACCCATAATGTAGGAGCTACAAGTTTTTTATTTTTATTTTTCTCTTCAGTACCTCCTTTCTTACTTCTCCTTCACTTCACTTTCCCTGGTCCTTCCTTTCTCAAATTTTCTCGACTTCATACTTTCCATGTTCTTCCATTCTCACCTCTTCTTAACCTCACACTCCCCTCGTTCTTCCTTTTTCTGTTGCTTTTTCTCTTCCTTCCAAACCCGTAATAGTAGAAAATACACATGATAATTAATTATTCCTAGAGGAATGCTAAATAAGTGGCTCTTGTGGTAGAATCTTAATTAAATTATCAGTTGGAAAAATGAGTTAGTTTTTAGAATATTTATTAGCTGATTGATGCTCCAAGCTGTAACTATTAGTTGGGATGGAGGAGGTATCAGGAATATTGGAGGACCTAGGAAAATAATCACAAGAAAATTCGAATAATTATGTTGTATGGAAAAGGATATAATAAGCTATAAGAAGTAAGCTATAAGCTCAGAAAAAGTAATGTAACTCTATCAGAGATTCATTTTCCAACATGCATTGCTCATAAAGGCTGACATGAAACGATTTTTGCTTAGTGATCTACAATGATTGATACTTAGAAAAGATACAAATTGCTTTTACAATCACTTACAATATATTATTCCAGTCTCAAATTCAACAATTCACCAAATTTAAATGAACCTTAGAAATCTAAGACAATATTAGGAAGTAAACAACAGGCTTCAACAAATCAAATCAAATTTTATTGTTCACATAGCTCGAATCATCTCGCTTCCAATATGATTCACAATGCAATGTTCAAGTCTCAATTTTCAACAAATTACCCAATTTAAATTATTTACCGCAATGTAATAATACTTTTGTTAGTGACTTACCGAAAACAATGACGAAAGTCATTTTGACAGTCTTGACTTTGGCTTTGGGAATGAGTCCTCTGGAGCTCGCTCGCCGGCTGTCATGATCATGCAAATGATGATGATGGTGATGATGATGACTCGATTTGTCGAACAAACCTGGAAAAAGGGTGAATTTCACTTACAATTACAAGGAAGTTCGAGTCCCTCCAATCACAAGAAGATTTGAAGTTAGAAAAGTATTCTTGATTTCAACAATTTTGTTCACTGAAGTAAGTTTTCAATCATTTGATATTGATTCATTTATTCGTTTATTTGACAGACACTGATAACTTATTGGTTAAAAACACAGACTTATGTCCAAAACGTCTTCATACCAAGTTTTGATGATAATAATAATATTGACTCTGAATACACCTCAACTATGGATTCGAATACGGTATTTGAAAATTCATAGATGCCATTTATAAATTATTCTCTTTTTTCCACCACAAACCATGAATATGAATAAGTTCAAACAATGAAGTTATAAAGTGAAGATAGAGAGCAAGAAAGTTATCTATCATCATCTATAGGCTGACCTATCAATTTTTTTGGAATTGTATCAATCTCATCAGCAAATACCTACTGTATTCTTGTAGATAAAAATGTATCAGATATTTCAATTGAATCTGCAGTTTATAATAATTATGCAACTATCAGGCCAGTATTATCAAATCAAATCAGAATTCATTTATTTATCCATTGAAGAAAACACAAATAACTAACTCAGAAATAGATAAATTACTTTATAATAGTAGGCCTATCACATATCATGAAATAAAATATACATATTATCTGAATAGAAAATATACAATATAAAAGGGAATAATAGTAGTTTGACAAGAATTTTAGTTTAAACGATCAACTTACTTACAAATACTTACTTAGGCCTACTTCAACTTAATAATTGAAATTATTATAATAAATGCGTTATGGTCGATTGACTTGATTTCTGTTAATTCATTTCTGGTTTATTCCTACTCATTATTCAGGCCTTTATTGCATTCAATGTTGTATGTATGAGAAATTTCTCAAAAACAAATGAAACTACTTTATTATTATTATTATTATTAGTACAGGCCTTAGGCTACTTTTCATTTATAGAAATTTTGAAAGTCAGAGTGCAAAAATATAAATTCTACTATGAACTCACCTTTGTTGTTCCGTTTATGTACATTGTCCACGACTACTATGTGACTACTCTTACTCCAAATGGTTGACACAATAATGGCATAGCACGCTGTTATGATTATTGCAGGAATTACGAAAATTAGAAGCGCTACAACAGTCATGTAGAGCTGCCATTGCCATTCTGTTAGCTCTATCCAACATTGTAGTTGCCCTAGAAATAAAACATAAAATTTTAATCCATTATTAAAACAACATTGTTCTTCAAAGTAGATATCTCTCTTGGATACCATTAAATTCTAATTATTTATTTTAAAATCTAAATAAAAATGATAAAGGTTGAACAATGAGCAATGTTCTTTCTGGAGCCCTCTTTAGAAGGCGTATTTCTTATCATACGCAGTATTTTTTGTCAATAGCGCAACATCCCTATGAAGGGCCTAGGCCTACCAGCTGGTTGCCAGTTTCATATTCACCAAACTATACAGTCCGCCCAAGCAAAGAAGACACCCCGGCAAGACGGGAAAACGACTCCAGCCCGGCCCAAAAGCCATAAATTCTCGAAAGAACCCACAGCCCCCGAACCAACATCGACCGAATGCCCACCCCGCCAGAATGCCCACCCAGCCCGGACAGAAAACACAGCAGGCGAATAATCATCAACCAGGATAGAGGTAAGGTGTGGTGAGCACGTCGATACTCTCAACCATAAGCCAGTCTTCACAACCAAGTGAAGATGCAGAACACCTCTAAATAACATGTAGTTGATCAGTTAGAGTGTAATGCAACAATTGATATTCCTCCAGAAACGGGAAACGACTGATCATAAGCAGTAGTGGAAATTGATAATAATGCAATCGTAAAGGAAGAAAGTTCATTGGCACAAAACTCAAATAATGGAAATGTGGGGTTACAAAGTGAGGTTAGCTCATTTGAAAATTTAAAAAATCGGAGAAAATAACTATCAGCTTTCTAAAACTCAGTGTTTCATTATTATTCTTAAGTTATTCAATCTCAAATATTCCTAAACCAAGTTATATGCCCTCGAAATATTTAATTATTAAGAGGAAGAATCAGCTTATTTCCAATGTGGCGGCTATCCACGAACATAGTAAATGTCTCGTATCAACGAGCTTCCTTCCTGTATCAACTTTGGTTACTTTGTATCACAACTGCGTATCAGAAGGCGTCACAACCTTCAGTCCGCTAGCACTGCCGTTGGTCAGGGTTCGAGACCCAGTAGGTATGGCTGTTTTCCACCTCATCAATCACCTTCAAACTCATTATCCATTACCCACGCACAAGCTAAAATGCCTATGTGGGCATCATCCGCAATGAAAAAAAAAAGAAATCCGCCGTGATTAAAGATTTCAAACTTTCTATGCAATATAAAACGAAATATGATAGAATGTGAAACAGGTACCTGAATTTTCAATTTATTGAAATACTCATGGTAAAGGCCTAATATTGTTTTTTCATATCGATACTTCACCTAAAATTCCATCCATCATTAAAACATATCATTACACTCGTATGCAAAGCCTGAAGCTACAACAAAATTTGACTCTAATTTGATAGTTTCAGTTTAAATGCATTACTGTACTCAATAGAGTACTTATACAATATTGTACTTTGAGTATAGTCGGTTTAAAGTTTAAAACCGTTTGTGAACCGTATGAATAAGCTGTATTAACAGAATATACTAACTCAAAACTCAACATACAATTCAGCAATGTACCGATGAAAACTAACAATAATATATTCAGTTTGAACTACGTATCAACAGAATTCAAATAGAATATAACTCAGCATATATCCCAAACTTTGTCTACAACAACTCATCAAATTGGCAGGTCTTGTTTGTTAGCTGTATGACAATATATGCAAATTGTCTTTGGATAAGTTGCAACTTCTGAACCGAGAGTTATAGAAGCAGTTGTTTTCTGTATACCATTAAATCTCTTCTCTCCACCTCTAGGATATGTATTCAACATGGCATCAACTGTTCAATCCATCACCGTTATCATACTCAATCTATGTAATTCTATTTGCTCGAATTATTCGTAGGTGAATGAATATTTATGACTTTGGTAAGAAGTTATGCGTGTAATCCTGTATAAATCTCAAATGAGATTTCCATGTTCGAGAGGTGTAACGCATCAAGGCAATATCTTGAGGGGATTTGTCTGGTGTTGTATCTAGTGTGATATCACCAGAGAGTTTATAGGCTGAGAATTATACATTTTCTATTCTCACAGGATATCAATATAGAGTGAGATTTGAAACAATACCTCTGAATATAACCCCTGAACAGAACCCTCTCAATCTTTACTCTATGATAGGCCTATCACTCACTTGTCATGAAGTTCATAGATCGTTCTATCAGTTTATTAGTATCTGTTACAGCTATACTTTTTTAGTTATAGTAATAATTAAAGTTATAGTTATAGCTCTTCTGGTAAGAGAAGCGGTATAACTCATTAATTGATGTGTTGTATCAATTGTTGAATTTCTTATATCGTCACTTGACCTTGCAAATATTTTCATTTCATTGTTCATTGCAATTTGTATTCCTCCAATAATAAATATTGAACAAACAGTGGATCGATTATGCTAAGATATTGAAGCTCTTCATGCAAACTGGTCAACTAATAAAATTTTCATTCATGAACTATTTTGTGCTTGCTGTTGTGGAAATTTTCAAATTTTGTGAATTTTCAGTATCAGATTTGTTAAATTGTAAAATTTTTTGGCAGTCACCAGCCTGAAGACCCAATATTTAGCGGTTAATTTGAAAAATACATAATTATTTAAAATTACAATATTATTGTATAGTATCCACTATTCTATAACGACTATCATGCCTACAGTGTCAAGCATAACAACAGAAATAAATCCATAACCCTTTCACAGGTGGTTTTATTGTGGACTAAACACTTAAGATCCTCTAGTTGCCTACCATGGAACTGTTTCTTTTCTGGATATTAACGAGAAATATTAGAAGTTATTAACAATAATGATTGAGAGATAATAGAGGTTTAGGACAATGGAATAATGCAGTCAGTTTCAGGCCGGAGTTGTCAATATAATGGTGATACAGTAGTCTGTTCCACTCATGTTAATTTTACTCACTTTCAGAGCCAACTAAACATGGACCACCTGTTATAGCTTGTCCAAGCAAAGAAGGCAATCTGAAAGGATGGGAAAATGACTCCAGCTCAGTCAATATTGGTTCAAAAATCAACAATTCGGTTTAAGATTGTAGGAAACATTCAAATCTACAATTTGAGATCAAGTTTATCATTTTTGAGCTAATATTGACCGAGCTGGAGTCATTTTCCCCATCTTGCTAGAGTGTCTTCTTTGCATGGACATCACCTACATGATTTTGGCATGTCACGTTATATGCTTATAAGATTTAGAACAATTGAAACACAACAGCGTTAGTGTCCTAGAGGTAGGTTTCCATTATTACAAAACCCATTCACATGTCGCACACAAGATGCAATAGAAACACGGAGTTTTAGCAACGCACACTAGTCAGCTGATTTTTGACTTGCCTTGCTCCATTCAACTGCGTGTTTCTATTGCATCTTGTGCGCTACATGTGCTCGCAACTTGTTGAAACCTATATTAAGGGTAACTGATACTTCTAAAGCATCTCCCATAACCCACTCGTACCCACGAAACAGGTGAAATGCCCGTATCACTGTACAGCACTTCACCTGTTTCGTGGGCACGTGCCGCCAGTGCTATAACCAAATACATGTTTCCCTATTGATTTCAACAGTGAACCTATTAAATTTCACCCGCTGGTATTGTATTGCAAATATCTATAAATATCTGTACATTGTATATCCATAGATATTACTGTATAGTGTATACTATTACTTCTTGCAACAGTCTCTACTATTGACTGTCTCTCTCTGAATATTGCATCTATTTCCGTACTGAATTGGGCTATCAGAATGGAATCCTTCTGCTAGTGACACTGACAGCTAACTGATCTCGATAAACAATACAGGATTTCTGTACATTTCATAGTGAATAGACTGCAACATGCTTTTCACGGATCACTCATCCTTGAATGGATGTAACTGAAGTATTAAAACATTATATTCCCCATGTCATACGTGGTACGCAAGTAGTAAACATACATCTATTCACTGTGTTTCCTTTATCTCAGGGCTACTTTTATCAAATTTGAAATACACTATAAATAGTCAAACATGTAGTGCACTAAAAAATTATTGAAAAAGGGTACTGTGATTATTATTTAAAATAAAAAAAAAAACAAATCTATTCACTGTGTATTTCATCATGCACCATTCATACAACACGCCAGCAGTCAGGTCCGCCCACGGGGGGATTGATGGCGCAAGTTGCGCCATCGGCCCGAAATTTGGGGGGGATTATTATTATATTATTGAAATTTTGGGGGGGGGGGAATCGGTAAATTAATTCAATTACAGTAGAATGGAGTTATTATTTTTGATGTTTCACTTAAATGTAAACGTGTTCTACATTTGAATATTCCAACTAATATCTATAGAATGACTGTATAATAGAATAATATATGACAGTTGTAGGCCTATAGAACCATTAAGTTATTCTTATTATGGATTAAAAATGTCTAAAGATTCTTTCTGTTTACAAATAAATGGCTGCCAAGCTAAACGGAGCCATGCTTCAGCAATATTTGCCAGATCATTTCTCAGAATGCACGCAAAACTTTCAATAGAATTCAGACCTAAACAAAATCGATTTTAATCGGCTCCTGTAATCTGTAATTATTCCTTCTCTGTATATAGAATATAGTTGACGACTTGACGTAAAAATAGTTGGTTCTTCAATTCTACACAATGCTCATATTCAGTCGTTGTTCCAGTGTGGAATTGAGCGGTTGTGTTCGGTGTACGTGATACTACGTACGGTGTACGTGGTTTTAAAGATTTTAGTACTGTAGTGTTATTAGTAATTTTCGCAGTTTCTAGTGTTTTATATTTTTTCTTTCAACTTTAATGTAGACGTACTAAATTTTAATGTCTTAAATGTTCGAAAAATCTTTCAAATACAATTGTGCAGAGCTTTTTGTTAAATACGGTACATAGGGATGACAAGTGGCTAGAGCACTCTAAGAGAAAACTCTTGTAAGCTATAAGGTGAAAAACAATCTTCTGGTGAAATATAAAATAATCGTAGTGAAAGATTCATCAAAACCAGCGAGAATGGAATATTCCATTCTCGCTGATCCCTTATGAGGAAAAACAAGCCGAAGAACGACAGAAGCTTCAACCGAAAACTTCGTCGGGCGAGGAAAGGTAAAATGAAAACATTATTCCTCAAGTGTCAAGCGGTAGACTAATTTCTGCTTTGCATGAATTGACTACAGGGGACGCACGGCTGAAATAAAATAGTGAAAAATCTGGAAATGGAAATAAATAAAAAGGCCTTCAAATTGACAAGTTTTCCAACTTATTTAAAATCAGGATGTTTGAGCTTTCTGATTTGAAATTGAATGCTATATTGAAGACCCTACCTAATCATACGTTCATGGGCGGAGATTCTTAAAACAGTTTTTTGTCTCTTAGTTATAATATCATTACAATTATTAATATGATAATAATTCATTATTATTAGCCTATAATAATCTGAATAATTGATTCTCAAATGAAAACCCCTCCATTTTCTTGAAATGGAAAAACTTTAACTTACTCAAAGTTTAAATGATTTCAATTTATTTCACGAGATTTTGACTTATTATATTCATAATTTATATTATAGTATTAACATGGTATGTTGATATATTATATTATTTTCTTCACTAACAAATATATATTATCATAATTTCATCGTGATGATGTAATAATTCTATTGATTATCGACTCATAAGAATTTCATAATCCGGTATCCATTTATTCGTTCAATTAAGCTTTGTTAGAGAAATACTGATTCATAATAATTATATTCCCCGCACCACAAAAATATTGAGAAATTTTTAATATTTTATTTCTTAGAACTTCAATATAAAAAACAAACTGTGTAATATAATCTGTATCTGTTGAATGTAATGTATCTGTTTAATAATATTACAAGTTGAACCTATTTAAAACCCTCTTGAATAAAATTACTGTCCTTGGCAATAGGATTGCGATTAGCTGTTCACCTACCTGGTTAAAGAATTGGATTCAAATGTATTTTATTGCTTACAATTTTTTAAAATCACATATTATACAGCATACTTGATAATTGAGAAATTGATACACTATTAATAACAGTAACAAATAATGAAACTAATAATAAGGCTTGAAACTCTTGAAAATATAGTTTTACTGGCGGGAGAAATACTTCTTCAGTCCACCATCATTAGTAGCTATATTTATCAATCTATGACCGTGGCAATAAGTATGAAATTGTAGATATTTCTAAGCTGTTCTGAATCTGACTGCCAGCAGTAAAGTTACATCTATTCTAGTACGTTATAAAACACGGGCTATCTATTCATAAAACAAAAATAATCTATTTATCTATTTATAGAACACGGATCACTTCACAATGGTTGACGCCAAAAAGTTGGGCGGTTTCGTCAGCTACTTGTGTGCGCCAACAGCTGATGTTTTCAATTAGAGTTGTCATTAAGCTATGACTAGATGATGTTATTAAAATCAAGACACAATAATGAATTAAGTGGGTTTTACATACTAGCGGCTCGTGACCACGAAACAGCTGAAGTGCTCGTATATTTTACAGTAAAGTCTTTACATCAAGTGTGAGTAGGTTACTTCACATACAAGAGATAGATGAAACTGACTACTTTTTGGCGTCAGCTATATACGAGTACTATCAATATTGACTGTTTGTCACAATGAATAAAATATACCATACTGCTGATAAATAAATTATGTCTACTTTATTAAACAGTGTAACTAATGTACGTATAAATAGATTCAACTATTACATCAATGAACTTGAATGATGCCAACATACTACTAGAAAACTAAGTTTTTAATGAAAAATGCTTACCTTGCACCATTTGTACTTCGAATAACACCATACTTGGTGTGGAAAATAACAGACTTAGGAACCATGCTACAGCGACTAGAACTTTGGCACGACGCCCTGAAAACGAAAATCAAGTTCAGATTTACTATTTTGTAGGTATTGCTTTTATTCATACTTGAGACTATATAATAGTCTCCATATTTAGTTATATAGTTATAAGTCTCTAAAATTCATACCATTATTCTTTCCAAATGATTTTTTAAAGTAGAAATTATTGAATTTCATGTAAACTCCTATTTATTCATTGTTAAATTTATCACTATTAATTGTACTTTGTACTAATTATAGTAATTTTGTTACTATTTATCAATAAATTGATAAATTAATAAATTCCCGCCTCAATTTCACAGAATGATCAAGAATTCTCCAAATCTGGCAAGTAGGAACTTTTTATTTCGGCATCTTTTTAGCATAAGTTCAGTATATGAATCATTATTATAAGATTTTTCATGATGTTTTTTATTTATCAATAAAACTGGTTTCATGTGATTAATTTCACTGTGTTACAGTGTCAAAGGTGAGAAATATTTCATTTTGAAGGAAGATTAAGAGTAAATTATTTGACCAGAGTTTTTTTGACCAAGTTATGTACTCGTAAAAAGGTTCAGTGATCATGAAGAACAGAATCAATAAAATTCATCTTTTGACTAATCACAACAACTTGGACTGTTACAACTAAATTCAAATTCCTTGCAGTAACGAACAGATTCAGACAAACTACTTTTACTATTTTTATCCATTCTTTATTTGTTTTTTTATTAATATATCAATATTTTTCATTGATAATTCGTAGAGATTCAATAAGATTTTCAAGGAATTTTAATATCTTCTACAAAAATATCTACCAAATATGATCAATCCGCACTGAAAAAGGAGCCCGTAATTTCCCCCTCAATTTCACGGCATGATCAAGAATTCTCCAAATCTGGACTTCATGATCTGTTCAGCTAAGTGTCTAACGATGATAGCCTGCCATTTGGCCAGAGTCCAGGTAACTGAAGTCCCGATTATCTTGGTCATCAAAGCACCTAATTGCTTAATAAATAAGCACAGTTTTTAGTGGGATAATTACTTGTTAATTTATGAGCGGTCTTGACGCTGTTTCAAAGGTGGTAGCTTGAAGTGGTGGATCACACATGCCAGATATTCCTCCTCTTAATTACCTTAAACTTCTTAAACTTTCAGTGAAGACTCAACAAGATGATACTTATTGCAGATAATAGCGCACTTCATGTGAAGACAGTGTGAGCATACAAATTTCCAATCAACTTTTGAATTATGATATTGGAATTTCAGAGCATTATCGACACCAAATATAGAATAGCTGTACAATTTGAACTTTTATGAACTTATCTAACTTCATTAAATAATCGTGATAAATCGGTGATTCATTTTTAAGTTTTGGGGGAAATTTTTTCTCTTTAATTTTTTTTTATTAATAGTTATGAATTTTAGTTTTATTTGAATTCGTGGGTCTTTTCCACGCCTTCGTTTGTAATAACTAATGTATTAGACATATATGTTATGCAGTAAATAATATAATACGTATCCAATAATATATAGAGTTACTTATAATACGGAGACTGATATATTATGTAACTTATTATATAAGAGTAATGAACGAATGTTATTAACATCTCAGTGTAAACGTGGCTTAATAGCAAGGTTATTAGAAACCTTGCTCTAATAACCTTGGCTTAATAGTAATAAACTCCCATGTAGTAATAGATGTGATGACCCTATGACAATGTGAGTTATGTGTATGAGATGCGTGAGTTGAAACATCAATAAAAAAAGCTGTTAAGCATAGTTTACACTATATTGATTTCAAATAAATATATTACAAATATTCAGCAATTATTAAAAATGAAAAAGAATTGATGTTCCATACTTACAGCTACCCGAAAATTTCATAGGATGCTTGATTGCGTCATATCTGTCTATGCTAAGTGCAACCAATACATAGGTTGATGAGTATGTGACTACAGCCTGAAATGAAAAAAAAAACAAAGAGGAATTAAGGTTGAGTGGAAAACAAAAGTAAATATTGATTGTGCCAGAGAGTTAGGCGGTTTCGTCTGCTCCTTTCACGCTCCAAGATCTGATGTTGTCAATTGTTGTCATTTAGGTATGCTTAGTTGATGTTTTTGAAATTAAAAGAAGCGATGATAAGCCGACGATCCTGACCACCTAAAAAGTAGTCGTCATCTCTCATCATCATACTTTTAACCAACCACGTAAATACGTAAAAGCTCTTGTGAGGCTCACACAAAAATGAATGTAGAAACAATAGACGCATCAGCGGTTACAATTACACTGGCGGCTCGTACCCACGAAACAGGTGAGGTGCTTCTATATTTTAGTGTACAGCACTTCACCTGTTTCGTGGACACGAGCCGCCAGTGGGTTGCATCACGCAAAGAGACACACGAAACCACGCAACTTTTTAGCGTCAGCTGTACATTGTTCAAAAATCACATTTCATCAAACAATACAAATTGGATGAGTTTTCAGAGTTTACAGACATTGAGTTTTCCGGCTCGACATTTCGTGTGTGCAAACAGTTGGGGAAATTATACGATCGTTTTGAGAAAATTCTATTCAGAGAAATATCCAGTTTTCCGGATCCCGGAAAACGTGCTATTGAATAATTTCCACGCCGATAAATTCTGTGCGGAAAAGTAAACTTCCGCAATGAATTTTCTCTGAATGATTTCTGGAATCTCTTCGCTCATTCATAATACCGAAGTGGGAAATATCGTCACTATTTGAATTTGTTATTGTGATTGGACACTTTCCATCTCATTTCCAACGGTTCGTGAATAATTGGAATGAGTTGTTTGTGAATTGTTGGAAATCGGCTACACTGTAGCAAACTCTGAACATCACACTGGCGGCTCGTGCCCACAAAACAGGTGAAGTGTCCGTATCTTTTACTGTAGAGCACTTCATGCACTTTCGTGGGAACGAGCCGCCAGTGGAACATCATCAATGTATTAAGTTGTTAAATAGAACTGGAATTGAATTTTGTACTCATAATCATTGATCCCATTGGCATCATTCTATTTGAAATTGCATTCTCGACATTATTAATCTGTAACTGAATTAAGCACTGATAATGTGAACTACTACTAATTATACTATCAATTTCCAAGAATTTGCAATCAAAATGTGATTTATAGTGTTAGATAGAATTAAGCAGAATATGGCAGATTCAGAATCTCATGCACAATGCTCACTACATTTCTATTAGTTAGAATTGAATTCCAATACTGGGATTCTCAGTCATTTACAATGAAGTAATACAGTTTTGTATGGGAAAATTGATTTATTGATACAACACATTTAGCTTCTGACTTCTAATAGTGAAATGACCCAAGGCATGTTCCACTTCGCCATATAAAATAACTAGCCGGCAGTTTTCTGCCAATTTGTTCTAGAAAAATCTAAGGAAAACTCCGAAAATTCCAAAAAATAGTAAAACGCTAATATTAAGCGTAACCTTGGGAAGTATATCGGAAGTATATATAGTTTGAAACTTGATTCAATGATTCAAACTTGATCTTCCAAATTAGTTCATCTAAAATCTCGCTGAACCATTGAATTTACAGTTAGGAATGGTCGTATCAAGGCGGAAGATATGCAACCCGCAACACATCTACAATTTTGAAAACCTGATTACTGGCGTAATCTTGAACGGATTGCAAAAATATTTCAACACAAAATTTCTAGACCTTATCTGAACCTGCCCACCAAATATCAACATTTTCTACCGATTGGTTCTCGAAAAAATGAAGAAAATGTTGAATAACTATACAAAAACTAAAATATTTGACGTATCCTTGAAAAGTTTTTAAAATCCGTTCATAGCGCGCGTCTAAACGTCCAACTGTACATGCCTGCCAAATTTGAACGCATTCGGTTCAGTGGATTTTTAGTTCTGGTGATGAATGAATGAATGAATGAATCAGTCAGTGCCATTTCGCTTTTATATATAGAGATGTTTTCGAAATGAGAATATAGAGAACATTGTTGGTTATGGTTATTTTACACTCTGAAACAAATATACTCATAAATATCATGCATAGTAATTCATTAATTTATCATATATGTATTATATTATAATGTCTCTCAATATCAACTTCATGCACTTCAGTTTGATTAACAACTGAAGCTTGTTATCAGTTTATATAGCTGAAGAGAGTTGGTGATAATAGAAAATGAACCATAAACAGATTGAAATATCTATTATGATGTATGAGGATTTGATTTGCAATATGTATGAAGTGTTAGTTTGATAAAAATGTATCAATCATCATTGTAATTCATAGTGTACATATACCCGTTAACACATCATTAATTAAACGTTTATCTTTGAAACACGAAACTCTCTCAAACACTAATAATGTATTCAATAATTATTTATATTATTTCGAAAATTGAAGCATTATAAGTTCATAGTCACTAAATAGGTTATCAAAGTTATCCAATAGAATTAGAAACAAAATCCGATCACCCATTGAGATAAAGGCTCTTGTAGTCAGTCCAAGCAAAGAAGACATTCTGGCAAGATGGGAAAATGGCTTCAGCTCAATCAATATCAGTTCAAAAATGATAAATTTTGTCTTAAATTGTAGAGCAGTAGGTTTTCTAGGATTTGAAACCAAATTAATAATTTTGAACCAATATTGATCGAGTTCGAGTCATTTTCCCATCTTGCCAGAATGTCTTCTTTGCTTGGACAAACTATTATAGTACAACAAATGCGAAGCAATATTAAATCGTAGAAGGTCTACAAAATGTTCTTTTCAGGAGATATTGACTTTACTCCTTGAAGGAAAAGAAGGAGGATGGACCTTGCTCCTTAGAGAAAAAGATGGAAGATTGACTTTGCTCCTTAGAGAGAAGGAGAAGAGAAGATGGAATAGAAGAGAAAAAGAGATGGGAGAGAAGGGTGTCATTTGTTTCATGTTTCAATCCGGATGTTGGAAAAACAGCCGAACAATTTAGCGTCAAATATTTGGTTTCTTTGTCACGTTTTCCGGCAGTTAGTCGTTTCTTCTAGACTTTTTTCCGACTCTTTCTCTCTCATTTTATCTCTTGCTACCTCGACATTACTCTTTCCCTCTTACACTTCGTCTGCTTCCAGTAAATTTTTCTTCAACACATTTTGACTCCAGATTTCTATTTATTCTCTCAGCAATAATAAATTTTGTCCTTTCTCTTCTCTTCTTTCTCTTTCTCTTTTCCTTATTTTCTTTCTCTTTTTCTTTTTTTTCTTTTTTTCTCCTTTTTCTTTTTCCTTTTTTTCTTTTTTTCTTTTTCTTCTTTTTTCCGTTTTGTTATTCTTATTCTCTTTTCTTTTTCATTCTCTTTCTCTTCATCTTGCTCTATCTTCTCTTATCTTCTCTTTATCTTCTCTTTATCTTCTCTTTATCTTCTTCTTTCTCTTCTCTTTCTTCTTCTCTTCTCTTTCTCTTCTCTTCTCTTTCTCTTTCTCTTTCTCTTTCTTTCTCTTTCTCTTTCTCTTCTCTTTCTCTTTCTTTCTTCTTCTCTTCTCTTTCTCTTTCTCTTCTCTTTCTCTTCTTCTCTTCTCTTCTCTTCTCTTTCTTTCTTCTTCTCTTTCTTTCTCTTTCTCTTTCTTTCTCTTCTCTTTCTCTTCTCTTTCTCTTCTCTTTCTCTTCTCTTCTCTCTTCTCTCTTTCTCTTTCTTTCTCTTTCTCTTCTCTTTCTCTTCTCTTTCTCTTCTTCTTCTCTTTCTTCTCTTCTCTTTCTCTTCTCTTTCTCTTCTCTTTCTCTTCTCTTTCTCTTCTCTTTCTCTTCTCTTTCTCTTCTCTTTCTCTTCTCTTTCTCTTCTCTTTCTCTTCTCTTCTCTTCTCTTCTTTCTCTTCTCTTCTCTTCTCTTTCTTCTCTTTCTTCTTTCTCCTTCTCTTTCTTTCTTTCTTTCTTTCTCTTCTCTTTCTCTTTCTTCTTCTCTTCTCTTTCTTCTTCTCTTCTCTTTCTTCTTTCTTTTCTCTTCTTCTCTTCTCTCTTTTCTCTCTTCTCTTTCTCTCCTCTTCCTCTTTCTCTTTATATCCTCTTTCTCTCTCTCTTCTTCCTCTACCCTCCTATTGCTTAACAGATCCCTGGAGTGGCAAATGGTAACCGACATTGAGGAATGACAAATGAATTGTATGTAATACTGCATTGTCTGTCCAAACAAAGAAGACATTCTGACAAGATGGGAAAGTGACTCCAGCTCGATCAATATTCATTCACTAACCATAATTCTAGTCTTAAATTGTATAAAACATTCTGATCTACAATTTTATTCCAAATTTCTCATTTTTGAACCAATACTGACTTTTCTGCAGCCATTTCTCCATCGTGCCATAATGTCTTCTTTGCTTGGACAGACTAAAGTCGTCGTGCTCAGTTCTCAGCTATTGTGAAATATTTGGAATGTGGCTTAGGGAGTAGTCACCACTGACTGTCAACTACAGACCTCAAGTCACCCTTAATCGCATAAAGGGTGGGGGTGCATTAGTCAGTCGGAAAATGTGAAGTCCAAGCTCAAGTTCGGTCAACTATTCGAATAAAGCTCTATTCAAAGTCTGAACTGGTGCTAAGATCTCATCGAATTTAGAATGTGAGCTCTGATCAAAAGTATTCGCAATTGGTATTCAATATGTAAGAGCACAAAAATTGTTGTCAACTCTAAAAAAATCAGTTTATTTGATTGTCAATTTCACAAAAAATAGTTTATTCGTAACCATACTCTAGTTTCAATGCATCACATTCAGTGGAGTATATAAAATTGATAAATAAATTTATTAGTGTTTACAATTATTTATTAAGTGTTGACAAAAATAAACAATCAAACTAAATTATTGCTTCACTTACTTACAATCATTTTCAATAATAACAATCCAGTAAACTATAAATAATATATTATTCAGAAACTCATCCAAATAAGAATTACATATTTCAATTATTTTATTAGAAATCATCTGAATAATAATAACATAAATATAATCATTAAGTTCTTATATTGAAGTTATTTGCCTTACCAAAACATATCTGTTTTGTGGAATACACTGCTTCTGAGACGTTTATAGTATATGTGTTGAAGCAGCCATATGCTCTTATTTATTAAAAAGAAAAACAAAACAATGCTGTGGCGGGTACAGAGAATGTACAGAGAATATGGTTTAGATAAGCTTATTTTTGATGAATTGACAGAAGTTTTGCTCTAACTTATTCACCTTATTGACCTTGAAAATTCCCTGGAGAACTTAACATCAATGCAAATCAATATTATTAATGTAACATTCATTTACAAGAAATCAAGCCACATTATTATTATTATAAGCATGCAAATGCAACATGCATTATAGGCCTGATACATGAATTTTTGTTTATTCAAATGAATTGATATGAATTTGCTCATGATAAATGAAAATTTTCTGCTGTCTTAACTTCATTAGTGACATTTCATATCAGAGAATTTTATACCATCAATTTTCAAGTATCATTGCTGGAAAATTATTCTCAAATACGATTAAAATAGTTTCTTGGCTTAGTTATACTTATCATGATATATTATTGGAATAATTAACTGCTAGGCTAACGTATCATGCTAGACATTAAAAATGAACAGGTTAGTATTTTGTAGTGAGATACCTGCAAGTACCTGACGACCTTACAGGCGAGGTTACCTGCATGCCAGGCTATGGTCATCCTCACTATGATGTCAGTCAACACTTGAATCAGTCCTACTGCTAAATCTGCAAACATGAGAACAAAAATTACTTTGAAGACACAGTATCAGGTGTGATGATGTGATATTCATACAGAAGAAGGAGAAGAAGAAGAAGAAGAAGAAGAAGAAGAAAAAGAAGAAGAAAAAAGAAGAAGAAGAAGAAGAAGAAGAAGAAGAAGAAGAAGAAGAAGAAGAAGAAGAAGAAGAAGAAAGAAGAGAAGAGAAGAAGAAGAAGAAGAAGAAGAAGAAGAAGAAGAAGAAGAAGAAGAAGAAGAAGAAGAAGAAGAAGAAGAAGAAGAAGAAGAAGAAGAAGAAGAAGAAGAAGAAGAAGAAGAAGAAGAAGAAGAAGAAGAAGAAGAAGAAGAAGAAGAAGAAGAAGAAGAAGATGACGAGACAACGTGGGATGGATAATATTGAAACCGACAATTATTGAATTTGTCAAATAAATAGTATATCTTGAACTTAGAAGGGACCAATATCTGAATGTTACACATAAATAGTGATATTTTGAAAGTAGAAGGTTTTTTCATAATAAATTCTTAATGTTCATATATTGCTGGTACACAATGATAGTAAGATCATCTCAGGCAGATTGAATATGCTATCATATTTTTATGAGATTTGTCAATAAGATGAAACATCAATAATGAGATAAAAGATTTGTAAAGAGAATCTTGAAATCAAGCTGGTATTCATTGATCGCAGCTATAATAGTGATAATTCAATACTTTTCCAATATAAATTTTTGATAAGACTGTTGGAAATTTTTTATATAGCTCTATCTACTAGTCAAATCATAAAATTTGGATGAATGATGAGTTACAATACAACTCTAATATACTGATCACCATTCAACTGATAGATGGCAGCACTTGTCAAGCTAATGATTAATTTTTTCTTGACCAACGTTTCCTTACACTGATTGTAACATGTTCTATCAGTGATCATTTAAATTCAATTTATTGATGAACCAACCATAATGTTGTAGAAGCTTCACAGTCAATTTTTCATTCATCAGGAAAATGCATCAATTCTGTTCAGAAATAAAAAGAGGTAGAAATTAGAGAGCAGAGAAATTGTGGAACGATTTACTTCCTGTGTCTTTTCCTTCAAAAAGTTTCTTCAAAAAATCATAATCTTTTTATTATTTCAATAAGAGCTAGAAAATGTTAAACGATGACTTCCTGTGGCGTTTCTTCATAAAACTTCTCTTTCAAATGAAATCTCTCTTTGAAATAAAATTCCTATTACTAGGTTCAAAGAGTGCATTCTGCACTCTGTAGCTTAATCTTGTAGTTTGAATAAAAGCAGATTACCGAGGAAGCTCAGACCAGTAAGCTTATTGTTGCGGGCTAATGCATAATGCGTTTTTCTCAATTCATTCTGCCCTCGTCAAGAAATAGGATACTGAAACATCTCTGATCTACTTTGCTCGCTTTTTTGCATGGGATGGAATTGAATTTGAGATTAGCTTCGCTATATTATAAAAGGAAATGAGTATTTCTGAATGAACGAATAAAAATTGTGACTCAGTAATGAAAGACTTAATCTACTACTGGAAATCTACTACTCAATTTTATTTCATGTTTCAATTCCATTGTATTTCAATCTCGGAAATAAGTGAATAATATTGTATTAAATATATTCTGACCAAATAAATAAATATATAATGGCAATAATGTGTGTTCCGTTTATGTCTCATGTGGACTGAAAATTATATACGTACTGTAACGTTTGGCTCTTTTGACAGTACTGCTATTGACCATCAGTTCACAGGTCAACAAATTCAGGACCAGAAATCAATTATTGCACAAGACTGTTTACACAAGCCAACAACACAATAGAATAGCTTCAACAGCAATATTAGTATTGACAGGCTTCAAATTCACTTGACCTATCATATGCTCTCTTATCTCTTTGATGATGGTGAACAAACCTATTATATTATGGGGAGAGGTATAAGCTCCAATTAAGTACACCTCAATAACAACTCCCTTCAGTAAGACAATATGTGTGCTAAGGATTGATTGAGAGTATCAATTTGTGGTCATGTTAGACATTTATTTATCCCCTTCACGTTTTAGTGAGTCCATGTCCAAGCAAAGAAGTCTTTCTGGCAAGAGGGGAGAATGACCCCAGCTCAATCAATATTAGTTCAAAAATTATAGAAAGCTTTTGGGTCTACAATTTGGCCCAAATTAAATTTTTTGAACAAATATTGACCAAACGGGGTATTTTTAATTTTTTCAGAATGTCTTTTATGCGTGAACAGACTAAAGATGTGCTAGATTTTCTTGTATTTTTGTTCAATAACTTTTTCCCATTCCGGGTTAGTTTTGAGGAAACCTTGTGAAATATAATACAATTTTCCCCGGGTTTTAAGCACCTAAATTTGAGGGCCCACAATTTTGTACCTTGACACATTTCCTATACTCATCATGAAAATGTCAGCTGTTCATCAAAATTTGGGGGTCCCTCAATTTTGAGTGTGCTTGGAAAAGGGGCATTTTCTGGAAAGTAGACCTCACGAAGCCCCCCCATGAATGTGGCATTACTCTAAAGGGGGCGTTGGTTTCAAATTGATGCGTCATTGCATGAAATTTAAATAATAAACTGACGGTGGTTTTCATGAACAATTTATGTTGATTCTCCTATGTTCAGAAGTATAAATGTATATGTAATATTTTAGTATGGGGGTATTTCCCTTTTTTCCTTTTAAATTATTTTAAAATGCAAATTTAAAAAACCTACTTCATCGACGCGAAATTTAAGAGGAACATTCCTGTCAAATATCCCGAATCTATTCCGCTTTTTGTCTAAACGAAAAAAACAACAAACATTCATACCTTCTAAAAACAAAAAGAAATTTTAAAATCGTTCTTGTTTAACCTCCACGTTCGGTCAATCAACTTTTTTTGTCTACCTTTTATTCATTCTTATTTAGAAGATTGAATAGGTTCTAAAAAAACCTGAATGTTTTAAAAAAGATTTGTTGAGGACCCTCCCGTCCCCAAAAATGGTAAATTGCTTGAAAAAAGATACAGGCACATCACCTTTTTTCGTGGGTGGTTTGAGCCCCCTGAAAATTTAAATTTACAATAGAATTTACTGAAAGGGAACACTCACAAAGTACTGTAACCTAAACAGAATACCAAAATATTAATCCAGAAGGTTCAAACCAAGGTAATTAGAAAAAGGTATAGTCATCAACTTTTGTAGGGGAGGAAACAGGAATTCTGACGTCATTGGGACCCGCTTTTAGCAAACCTAGAAATTGGGAACGTCTGCTCCTCGTGCGTTCCAATCAAAGAAATTGATTAAAATCATTTCGACGTCACGGAAACTATGCACTCTGATTTGAACATTTATGTTATAAATTTTTTTTTGCAAACATGTGGTTTTTGTTATTAGTACAGAATTTTCCCAATTGCATTCAAACAGGTTATAAAATTGTATTAAGCAAAATGAAATTTGTTATTATATGGGATTTAAAGAAAATGCGTTCATCATATTGAAAAAAAAAGGGGCAAAATTTAAATTTTTAAAACATTAGGGGGAAAAAGAGGTTACGAGAATAGGTTTGTGATTTTTAAAAAATAATATGAATATGGGCCGTATGCTATTCCCAAAAAATTTTTTCAAATAGGCATAGAAAAATCAATTTACAACATCAGCGTTTGGAACCAAGTTGGAACCACAAGGAGCAGATAAGTTCAACTTTTAGGTTTGCTAAACGCTGTTGGGAAGACGCGAATTCACTGTTTCCTCCCGCTACGATGCTGATGCTCATATTTCATTCTAATTACCTTGGGTTAAACTAAGAAAAAGTAATTAAAACCTTTTTGGGGATTTCCATGTTGCAATTTCCATCAAATCTGGGAACATCAGCTTTAATTCATTTTCATAGCTAATCTATTCGTAGTTTAAGGGATGATCGGTCATAAAAATTTAAATCGTCATAACCCTTCATATTAACCGCTATTTATACCATTCGATAACAACAAAAGATTATTGCTATCAATTTATTACTACTGCCCCTTTCCCATGCAATCGAATCCATTTATAATGTGTATGGGGTGTTGATTGACGGGATGATTTTATGGGAAATCTTTCATGGTTCTAACATTAAATTCTATGGAGTTCGTTCGTTTTTTAATGGTTCACCATTAGATTCATAATTGTTCGTTATAGCCTATCGGTTCGACCATTAAATTATTGCATTAAATTATTTCTTGGGATATTCCATGGGGGGGAAAAGGTTTAAAAGTCTAATATCAAGTATTGTTACGATGACAGGTTAACTGAGTTTGTGCAGTGAAATAACAATGGAAAGGCTGCTATCGGTTTTTTTGATTTGATGTTTTCAACAAAAATCAAAAAAGTCGTCCATAACAGTCAAGAAAGTTAAAAAAAATTTATTTTTTTTTCAATAAGAGATAAATAAATTATACTGGTTGAACACTAATAACTAATTATTAATGAGAAAATTATCAGTTTATAATTTTTCAACATAAATCCAAACTAATTGATTAAATAGAAATGAAATTTGTATTGTTGTTGGAGGTCAGCAAAGTAATCTATGTTTTCATTCCCTGAAAAGTAGTATTTTGATAGGTTGTGCAACTTGGGGCATAATTAGGGAATAAATTATTATTTATAATAGGCTAAAACTATATTATTTTTAGATTATATTTTTTTCAAGGTTATTTGAAACACTAGGTCTTTTTTCCAAAGATCTTTTTAAAGGTTATCTCAATCTTTAACCATCAACTAGAATTATGGAATACGAAAATCGCCCCTTACCTGCAATTGCCGTTGCATAATGAAAAATTCATTCGTTTTTTATTTTCCGGATAGGTCCAAATCCGATTTCCCCGGCTATCAGGATCAGATCCCAAAGACCCAAAGCTCCGTCGAAACAAAAACGAAAAGTTTTAAAAAAAACTCTCATTGTGTGTTTGAATGAATTTATCGTTTCAAAAACAGTAAAAAAACTTTCATTGTATTTTTCAATAAATTTTAAATTTCAAATGCCAATAAGAGAACAATTCCCTTGTATTCATTTTAATTATTATTTGTATTCATACCGTTGATACTGAAATGGATTGCCTCCATTTTCCCAGGGCGAAGTTGACACATGGTTTTTTTCCCAACCCTCCCTCATTCACTCGCGCGGAAAATTTTAGAACTGACTTTTTCAATTTTAAAAAACCACTCGATGGGATAGCACTATAAGAAACTTCACTTCCCCATATCTTTTAAAGAGGAGAGAGGATTTAAAAAGGAGAAAAATACTGTACAAAAACCCTAAAACAATTCAATACACCCTCGCCTCGCCATGCTACGATCATTGGGGAAAACCCGGGTTTTTTATATTAAATTTCGTTTAAAAAGATCGGATAATATTGGCAATTCGGTCAATCGGCGTTAGGATAATCGGCACTCTACTATCTAATACTGTCATAAGAGTATCAAATACGAGTAGAGTTTTATTAAAATGTTAATCTTAAATATTATGTTAGTCTATAAATGTTAGTCTTTATATCTGGTACCAAGCTTTGCTCTAACTGAGCCGAACTGTTGAAAATTGTAAGCTAAATATTTAATGTAAAAAAAAATTGATATGACCCCTCTAAAATTTTTGGCATGAAATTGTTATAGCTTGAAGGGACCCCTTTTCTCCAGCGGGAAGTTTTGATCAGCTAACAAAAAATCCATTATGCAGTATTGGGGTTATCCTGAAAAGGGAATAAATTTTTTTATTAATCCTGCCAGGGGTTCTCCCAGACATGAGACCGGGTGCAATCTTATTTTTCCATCACGTTTATATTACTTTTTAAATTTCCGAGAAAATCATTAGAGCCGTTTTCTAGATCCTGGTTCCCTTCAAAAAATCATCAGAAATTATCCCATTTAATAGGATAAGGGTTTTATTATAGAAGAATAACAGGAATTGAAGAGAATACTTTTTCAGTACTCATTTCAGAAATTTTTTCCTTTTTAGAAAAACCTTTTTCTGTGCTGATAGGATATTGGAAGTTGACTCTCATAGTAATAACATTGTATGTATGGAATAGACCTACTTATGGATTTCTCTGATTTGTAGGAGTTTGGAAAATGGGTAGTACAGTATAGTATGTCCAAGAAAAGAAGAGAAAATGACTCCCGCTGATCAATATTGTTCAAAATTTTGATTTGGTCTCAAATTGTAGATCAGAATGTTCCCTACGATTGAGACCAAATCAATAATTTTTTAATTAATATTGACCGAGCTGGACTCATTTCTCATCTTGCCAGAGGGTCTTCTTTGCTTGGACAGACTATAGTAGGAAAATGGTGTTGCGCCTGTCAGTATATTCTGTAAATATTTCTGCAACTCTGCCTTTTCTCGTTACTTACTAACTAGTATGAGAGCATACATGTCACCTGACTTTCGTGAATTCAGTTGTACGTACGTTAATCAGAATGACATCTATTACAGTTAGGCTAGGCGCATTGCCGGTGCGAGAGCCTGGTGGGTGGAGGGTAGTTGGTAAATCAGAACATACACACCATCCAAAATACATCGTATAATGTAGACGTCTTCTGTTTTTAGGTTATTTGTCCATATTTAAGAATTTAGAGCGGGTGAATACATTATTCATAATGTATTACTGTGGTTGGTGTGATTTCTATGATTTCCCCTCCCTCCCCCCTCAGGCTCTACCACGGCAGTGGGCCTCAGCCTAGAGTAGGTTACATCCGCTCTATAGTGTTGTACAATTAATTACAAGGGAATTTGTGCAGCTCAAATGAAATACGAGTATCACTAATAAGATTCATTTTCACTCGAGAGATGATTGAGTTTGTGAAATAAATCTAAAAATTATTTCCTGATAGAGGTAGGAGGAGGTAAGTCAATTCATACATGGTTTTTCTCATTTTACACTTCAACCGCTACCCACAAGACCTACTTTTGATCTTCTAAATCTGGAAATAAGACGTTTTTACAATTATTATTGTCTGGGTTTTATCCATTAAGAAATATGTTTTGTCAAATAAATGAATAGTATAGTCTGTCAAGCAAAAAGACCTCTGGAAGATGAGAAAATGACTCCAGATCGGTCAATATGGTTCAAAAATTATGAATCTGTCTTAATTGTAGGAAATGTTCTGATTTACAATTTGAGACCAAATCAATAATTTTTATCCCAATATTGGCCGAGCTGGGGTCATTTTCAACTTGCCAGAGGGTCTTCTTTGCTTGGACAGATTATAATAGGAATATGAATAACTCACAAAAGTAGAAAACCGTAATTTTTTCCTTGTATAAAATATGTATGAACTATAATATCGAAGCACTGAAAAATAATATAATTCAAGAAGTATGAAAGGCTTACTTAACATAATTCCGAAACACGTAGAAAGACTAACAGCTCTGGATTGCAATCTATTTCTCCTCTTCTAAGAAAGTGTAAAAAATATACTAGGCGTTACCTACATGAACGAATTGCTTATTAGAATAACAGAGTTCGAAAATTATAATTATCTAAGCGAAATAATCAAAACCAATTGCTCATTGATTTGAATGTAAATTAAAATAACAGAAATTGAAATTACATAGATGCAAAATGATAACAAATTACTCATCGACAGTTACTTATTGATTTGAATGTCTATTAAAATAACAGAGTTGGAGGATTACATTGATGCAAAATAATAATAACAAATTACACACTGGCATGAATTTCCAATAACAGAGATAAAAAATTAAATTGATGCAAAATAGTAATCAATAAATTACTCATCGACTTGAATGTCCATTAAAATAACAGAAATTAACAATTACATTGCTGCAAAATAATCAAAACAAATCAGCAATTGATTTGATTTCATCACACCTGTCAATTTGATTCCTCTGAAACTATCAATTACCAACTGCATTCACACCCTCGTGTATTGGACCACTGATGAACTGGCAATTCACTCAAGAAGTCATGCATTTGAAATTGCAATTTGATTTCTAATTTACACCAGGAGATTGATTTTCAACCTTGGTCTGTCCTGGATCTTGTCAGACTTGGTCGAGCGAAGAAGACATTCTGACAAAATGGAAAGATTACTCTAGCTCGGTCAATATTGGTTTGAAAATTATTAATCCAGTCTCATATTGTAGAACGCATTCTGCTCTACAGTTTAAATAATAAATTTAATTATTTTTGAATCAATATTGACAGAGCTGAAGTTATTTTCTCATCTTACCAGAATGTCTTCTTTGCTTGGACAGACTATAGTTGGCTTTGTAATGGGACGGAACCACTGTACACAGTATAGTCTGTCCAAGCAAAGAAGACCCTCTGGCAAGATGGGAGAATGACTCAAGCTCGGTCAATACTGGTTCAAAAATTATCAATTTGATCTCATATTGTAGGAAACAATTTGATCTACTATTTGAAACAACATTTATAATTCTTGAACAAATATTGACGAAGCTAGAGTCATTTTCCCATCTTGCCAGAGGCTCTTCTTTGCTTGAACAGATTATAGCATGAATACAAGATTACATTGACTACTAGGTTATTTCACTCCGCTGACTGGAAATATAGAGGTTCGCCCACGTTGAGGCGAATCTCCACGTATAGTTCACTGAATCAGAAACTTGAGTCCCTAAGGTATGACCTTCAGGGACTTGCCACGCCAATAGTCAATTAGAACCTTCATCCAAGTAAAGACGTTTACTGGGATTTTTCTCGGAAGGAAGTCATGGAGGTGACATAGGATGATATTCTCGTGGGAAAAGCCTTCAAACTAAATACGCATTTAATTTGGAACAATGGAGCATCGAGCTGGCTTCTCTGATAGAACATGGCAGACTTTGCACAGGGCCAGATCATGATTTAATTCAAATTTCAACTGCCGGCCCGGTTGGCGCAGTGGGCTGGGGCGTCTCAATCTTCAGTCCGCTAGCACTGCCGCTGATCAGGGTTCAAGACCCATAGGGACCAGTAGGCATGACTGTTTTTCACATCTTCATTCATTATCCACGCACAAGCTGAAATGCTTATGTGGGCATCATCCGCAATGAAATCAAATCAAACAAATTGTGAATTCTAATAAAAAATAACAAGAGAGTTTTATGGAAGTTGAGGGTATTAAGAGTAGTAACCCAGGATAAGATTGATAGAGAAGGTACTTAGGCCTGGGGTATGCTGGGACGCACGTAACGCATTCCACGCGAATTAGCCAATCACAGCTCTTTTCTTGTCATCAATATAAGCTGTGATTGGCTAGTTCTCGTGGGCTGTTTCAAGTGCGTCCCAGCATATGCCCGGCCTAATGATACTAATTATCCTTTTTTAAAGCTTTGATGTTCTCATCTGGATTTTTAGAAATGTGTAACTCTAAAAATCTCTTTTCTTTCTTTTTTTATTCATGATATTCTCTTTCCAATCCAGGACTGATCGTTATCAGTTCTCTATGATTTAATATAATTAATATAAGTTCTCTATAATTATTATAACATCTCTGATTGATTTCTTTTTCAATATCAATTCCAACTCATCAATAATAATTATTGAGTAAGTAACAAAATTACTTTTGTATAGATACAATCAGAATTCATCTCTTATTTATCCACTTCTACGTTTCCAATGTTTTTCTCTCAAATTCTCAACAACCTAATGAGGAAAAAAGTGATAAAATTAATTTAATGCCTTTTATTTATTTATTCGAGAAATTATACAATAAAGGGTAAAAACACAGACATCAGCGTTAACGAACGAACTGGATGAAAGTGATGAAAAATCGCCTCCAAATTCAAAAACGAATTGTCACCCGCTAAAAAGCTGAAAGAGTTTGATGAAATTTTTGTAGTCACACAATTTCAAATCCTCCTTCCCGATGAAATGAGAAGCAATCAAAATACCAAATTTACCACAAAGCTACGGTAATTGAATTTGAGTGGATTGATATAAGCATTCATGGAACCAGCCAGTAACAAAATTCAATTACAGGACAAATATCAGGATAAACTCAATAACCCAGATTATTCATACAATGAACACTCTATCAACTTGATTAAAATGAAATCTAGTTGATGAAATAGTTGAAATTTAGGTTATAGTGGATAAACACTTCATTAACTCAATCAATAGAGACGAAATTTAATCTATGAATTACGAGTTGTTGAAGTTTACATTAGTGGATGGTCGATTATGAAGCATGAGCGCTTTTTCAAAGAGTAGTTTTATTTTGAAGTAGATTGATCAATAGTCCAGTGAAGTATGTGGAGTTCTATACATGTGTGTATATCTGACGCCAAAAAGTTGAACAGTTTCGTCTGTCTCTTGTACGTGATGTAATCTACTAACAACTGATGTGAAGCATCTATCTATATCATGGTTATTGAAGACCTTGGTTTAAAGGTCTTAAACCTTATTCAAGGTTTTTAATAACCTTGTATCTATATTGACTAGCTGCGGCTAGGAGACCAGCGCGACCGGTGTTCAAAAATATACTTATTGTCTATCCCCTAAGCGCGATTAAATTCAAATGCATGTAGCTACTACATTCGCTTGTTTTTGAATACCAACAAATAGAGAAACTAGTTACTTTCGAAGAAAAGATGTCGAAGTGCAAGAGAGAATTTTGTGTGATAGATTTCAATAACAATTATTCCAATTCTGAGGGAAAAGATTTCCTATTTATTCTTCTCCTGGAAACTCGCGACTCGCGATCGGGAGGAAGAGCTAATTCAAAATGGCGGATACGGATAAACCTAACCTAGAAGCAAAAGATATCAGATTATTCAAATTGACTGATACATTTTTTGAACTATTCCAAACTGATAAATACTTTATAGCTTTACGATATTATTGATAAATCAATGATAAAATTGAATAATAACCCAAAACATTCTAGTCAATTGTCATACGAGCGTCTCGCCAAAGGAATGCGCCTCTGTACTGCGCATGCGCTAGATATAGACATCAAGTACAAATTTCGACCACCAGAGATCGGGTCGGTTGAATCACAAGCCAACTTCTGTTCGTCAATAATGTCTCTTTGAATTCCAGAAACCTAATCTGGGCAGAAGGCATAGCTGAATGACAGCTCTAATTGACAAAATCAGCTGTTGCAGCTCAAAAGCAGATGAAATCCACAAGCATTTTGGCGTCAGCTATAAAAAAACAAAAAAAAAAACAATATACAGTATATCGTGCATTGTATATTTTTACACATTTTGAATGTCTGCATCCAATTTGATTGAAAATAAACTCTTGTAAATTGTTGATATGAAATTTATTCTTGTTAAGAATAGTTTATTCGCTTTTTATTATATTTTCTCTGAGAGCAACAATGTAGAATCATGTAGTGGGAACGAGAATGAAATTTAATTCATTTTCTTTCAAAAAGGATGAGTAAAAGATGTGAGAGTTGTACACGTTCGTTACAATAATACTAATGGCTTTTCAAATCTCACTGAATACTGTTTTGATGATTCTGTATAGTGTACAGTGATTCTAACAAATGATTTTTGACAATGAGAAATGTAAACGTTCAACAAAGAACGAGAAAATTGACAGGGGTACTTGGAACCCTCCCCTCTCATCATCCCCTTCATCCTAGACGCCCCCCGCCAACATAATGATGCACTTTCAAAAACTGAGTGATGGGAGATTTTTACAAATTGACTCGCTCAAAGAATTCGTTTGGTTCGCTTTCGAGTTGAGAAGCTTGCTTTGCAGTTCAAATGTTTTCGAACTCATCGATTCGCTCTCAGTTTGGGGGCACAAAAAAGAATTTCGGGCTACTGCCTCGTCTATTGATTGTTGCTACAAAGCAACGATGTGCTTTGTTTTTAAGTAATTAGAGTGAATGGACCACGTTATCATCACATTCGGCAAGAGCGCAATCTCGTTTGAGCTTTGTCGAGGCATTTGAAACGTACACTCATTGAGAAAAAGAGAGTTAGAGAGAAATAAAGAGTGTGAGAAAGAGAGATCGAGAAAGAGAAGGATAGATTGATGACTTTATTGAGAATGAAAAAGAGAGAATGAGTGTGTGACTGAGAGAGAAAAAATAGACGAAATAAGAGTGAATAAGAAAGAGAGAGAGAGAAAGAGTGACTACAAGTTTTACTCAGTCATAGTGACTTCGATGTTGTGAATTTCATCACGCGTTTGAACTTTGGCAAAAAACACTCTAGATAATTTGAAAATTGTTTCTATAAACCTATACTGTGTGAACTAAACTCAGAAAGTTCTGTCTAATTGATTGGTTGTCGAATTGGTCAGAAGAGTCAGAAAAAGGTGATGAGGAATAGGCTATTGCTGGTTATTGATATTGTCTTATTAAGAGTGGGCGGTAGTAGTCGGCAAACTGCCGAATGGCAGAATTATATCCCATAAGAACAATTAAATTTTTATCAATCTCTTGGAGCAGATAGAGCCTCTATTTATGTTCAGAATTTAACGTTCTTCATTTCATTGGAAAGAGAACTCAATTCTCCAGGGGCGTGACTGTTTACTTTTTCTATTTTAAGTTCATTCCAATAATTAGAGCTCTATACTTTATTAGTTAATAAATTATACAATAATTATCAGAATAAACTTGAAATCAAAAAAGTAAAAAGTCACGCCCCTGGAGAATTTAATTCTTTTCCCAATGACATGAAGAACAGGAAATTCTGTCCACAAATAGAGGCTCTAACTGCTCCAAGAGATTAATAAAAATTACATTGTTCTTATGGGGCTTGATTTTACCGTTCGGCAGTTTGCCGTCCACTACCATTCGCTTCTAATAATTTTCACTGCTCAACCATAATTCAGGGAAATTAGGTCAGAATACTATGATTTCGATGAATGATTGATTGTTTTCTGAATTCAATCCAATAAAGCACAAACTAAAAAATTGATAGGAGAATAATGATGCTTCACATGATTATCAATTAAGTTACTAAATATAGTTGAAAAGACTGTATAAAATCTGTATTTTATGACTTATGAATAGTATCAAATGAGAAAATACGATTTTCACACCTATCTCACTTACATGGAAGGGAAACTTGTTATATCAATAAGGCTACTTCTCAGAGACTCAATATTGTAATTATTGCAAATATTATTCAAATGAACAGTGAAAGCTACATACTCTGTATCCCATCCCATGTAACAGAAATTGCCAGCCCGTGAAAAATATTTATGAGTTATTCATTTTTGTCTGATGAGCTGGATGATATGAATATGCATGAGAATATGAATATGAATATATCATGGGGCGCCAACAAGTGTAAAAATAGAGATGTTGGATGGATACCTCTAGTTGGAATGGATAATATGTAAAATGCGAAAAAAGTATTTTTGAAAATGTACAGCTTCACTTTTCATACATGCAGTAGAGTTGCATGTATAGCAGCAACTTAGCCATTCATATTTCGCCATTCCATACACTTTATTGAAGTTTTATACTGTACTTCTTTTCACATGATTCTGACTTTTTGCTTTACCAGAAGTGAAGATTGGCTCACCATCTCTTATAAAACTATCTTAAAACTTGAAGAACTTCATCATAATTTGATATAAAAATATTATTCATGTACTAAAATGGTTTGATTCTTCCTTGACTCATTAATGGATTACGAATCATTTCTCCAACAAAAAGAAATAGGAAAGAACTTGTAATCAGAGAAGACAAGAATCAATCATACTTTTAATATTATTCCTTACTCCTCAGAGAGAATATAACTAGATTATTGATATCATTTGTATATTACTCTATTCATACTCATAAGATAATAATCGTCCAGTTGCACATGGAGTCAATTGAATTCAACCCCCGTAAGGCTGAGGCCGCACTGCCGGTGGGTAGAGCGTGGAGGGTGGAGGGTAGATGGTAAATCTATAGAACATACACACCATCCACAGTGATACATCGTATGAATGATATGTGTTCAGCCGCCATCTTGAAATTCTTAAATATGGACAACATAACCTCAAAAAACATTATGGCGTCATACCATTCATACGATGGTGTCATTACGATGGTGTGTATGTTCTATAGGTTTACCAACTACCCTCCACCCTCCACGCTCTACCCACCGGCAGTGCGGCCTCAGCCTAAAAGATGAGGTATAAGAGCTTTCCATGATTAGTATAAAAAGTTCAAAAAACTGTATCGGTTAGAATGCTTCTGGTGTTATTCTGATAAAGGTGCGAGTCTTTTACTAAAATTATTAATGTTTATTAGTAAGTACCGTAATAGAATCTTCATGGAATAAAAACTTTCAGGACGAAAATTGAAATTCAACTAAAAAAGCGTTCAATGAAATTTTAGCGTGAAATCATGATGTAAAACTTTAAACAGTACTTGAAGGAGGGCAGTGCGAACTCCAAACTCAAGATTATTTTTTTGATTCCCTCAATGCCTTCTTTATCATCCATGAAAAGGGTATAAGGAGAGTGAAATCTGAAGTAGTGTAGGCTACCTACGAGAGACAGCAGCATATAGAAAGCTCACGGAAACGTGAAATTATCATATTCAATTTTGAAAAAATGTTCCATCACATCGTTTTCATGTTATGCAGTAAGCTTATTCTCAGTTTGCCAAGTTGACGCGGGATGACAAATCTCCTTTAGAGAATAGAATCACGGTTTTTGCCTCGGCGAAAATTTACATTTTCTCGTTGCCTCTTTGAAATTCAGTGTTGTCCTGTTGAAAAAAAACTAAGGTTAAAGGAACAGTGAAGGTGAATAAATAGTTCAAAATACTTGAGAAGACACGTGCTTCAGGAAATACATTATTGATACTGAATCGATTTGTTATGATATATTGGAATAATTGCAAACTAACATTCACTACAGACAACGTGAAATTCTATTGAGAATGACCTTATACAAGAATAAAAAGCTTTTTTTTGTCTAGGGCCTCTATCAATGTATGTTATTAAAAAAAAATTCAAATCAAAGTACCCTTTTGGTATTATTATTTGAACACAATATGATTCGCTCTCTTAAGAGGCATTCTAAAGTGTGAATGAAAATAACGGTTACGTTTGTTCCTTGTATGTTATTAGTACTTCTCATGTGAGTTCATATATAGTTACTAGCTAACAATTACTTGTGCGTGGGTAATGGAGTGTGCGAGGGTGATTAATGAGGTGCATAAACGACCATGCCTCTGGTGGGATTCGAACCCACGACCGGGTAGCGCTAGCGGACTGAAGGTTGTAACGCCCCAGACCACTCGGCCACCCCGGCCGGCCGTCTAGTATAATTGGAATAACGGACTCAAGTATATTCGTGAATATACGAATCAGCTATGATAATTTAGTATGTTATGTAATGTACAGTCTCCGCAACCAATTGGCGGCGCAGAACACCTCTGAATATCATCCAGTTAATCAGTTAGAATGTAATGCAACAATTAATATTAGCCTACTCCATCAGAGACGGCAAACGACTGACTATCTTTACTAACAACAGCCAATCTCCCCAAGGAGGACAGTATGTTAGTCTAGTATAATATCAGTATCCGTTATCAGATATAATATATGATATCCATTTATTTGTCAAGTGACAACTAACTTACATTTCTTACGTTATTATTATCTATCTATTATACAGTCCTTCTTCACTCTTTCCATAACTTCCACATTTTGATCCACAGAAGATTAATAGCTAATTAGAAGACAACGGATTCACTCATCTACATGTTTACACATCTCTCGATTCATTTAACTTCTTTTCTGAGGGTGATGAGGTTTTAGCGTAGGTGATGAGATGGAAAATTAGACTTCAAAACTTAGGGCTATTCAAAATTCCGTAATTAATAAATTGAATGAAAATCAAATACCCTTTTCAAAAAACTTTAAAATTATTATTCCACAAACATGTTTCGGGACCCAGCCCACATGATAATGAACTGAGTCCCGAAGCATGTATGGGGTATATTAATTTCAAAGTTTTTTAATAAGGGTATTTGATTTTTATTTAATTTATCAAGTAATGAGAGAGATTGTAATGTGTGATGTTGACCACTATTCAGGCAGTCGGGACCGACGGTTAATCTGCTGCGAAAGAGAGGGTGGCTGTATTCATGTGATTGTGATTTATGAATTGTTCTCCGTTCAAGAATCGAACTCGGACCCTCTGGTTATCAGACCGGCGCGTTATCACTTACTTCAACCAGCTATTTAGAATCTCTTCCTATTTTAAAAGACCTTCAACAATCTTTCTAATTTCGTCTCATTTCAATTTTTATATGAGCAATATTGCGACCGTGGTTCGTTTGTCTATCTTAATAGTGTTGTTTGGATTGACTGTTTAAGCGTATGACGTGACGTGATTCAATCAGAATCACGCGGAACAGTGAAAACCGAAATATTTATGCCATGCTTTTATCAGTAGCACGCGTTTAAGTTGAACCAATCCAGCCACTCTGTATGGTGGTGGGGGAAGATATGGAGAAGGAGGAGGTGGTGGCGAAGGAGGAGGAGGAGGAGGAGGAGGAAGAGGAGGAGGAGGAGGAGGAGGAGGAGGAGGAGGAGGAGGAGGAGGAGGAGGAGGAGGAGGAGGAGGAGGAGGAGGAAGAGGAGGAGGAGGTGAGGAGGTGAGGAGGTGTCATGCCTCCAATCACATCAGAGCAACAGCTAATGGCCTCCCTAGCGACCACAGAATATGATAAAATTCAATTCAAAGTGTATTATGTGGTTTCCGAGCTCCACACTTACATGTAATGTCCCCAAAATCTTGTAACGCTACAGTCAAGTCTTATCGCTGCTGAAAATATTGCGTCTGATAAAGTTCTCCTATACAAGCACTTCGACACTTCCCAATAAAAACTACAATGAAATTAAGTCACTGGCGGCTCGTGCCCACGCAACAGGTGAAGTGCTTAACAGTAATCAGGTGTGATGGCTACTAGTGAGTTTGTTTTAATTTGCTGAAAAATTTTTAAGTGAATCCATAATATTAAAATCCTATGGTCTATCTTATCCATTTCTGGAACTTTAAAGAAGGACTTTTATCGAAATTCAAAATTGTTTGAAAAAATATTTTTGGAAGTGAGAAATTATTAGGTGAAAGTGGACGTTGTGGATAGACATATAACCTAAATCTTAAACCTTCATCATCATCATTCATCATCACTTATTCATCCTTTGCTTAAAATACTTGAAAACCAAGTCATAATTGTAAAGAATGAAGAAAGTAAAAGATACGGGCACTTCACCTGATTCGTGGGCACGAGCCGCCAGTGAAGTAAGTTAAAATCACGTAAGATTTGAGGACGGAGCACGTTAGTACGCCATTTAAGTTCGGATTCACATAATCAAGCGAGGGCTGCATCTGATTGTTCACGAATTTATCATGACAACGATTGTGGACTGGTAAAATGGTTCCCAGTAGGTGAAATGTATCCTAGATGAATAGATTCAAAGCGATGCAAATTAGATTTGAATTTGTTAGATTCGGGAGTTGAGATGGTATGTTTGAAATTTTGATTTGAGATGTTAATTGTATTTGAAGTGGAGAGATTTTATATACAACAAATCTATATCAAAGCTATAAATATACAAGATCTATAACAACAAATCAAAAATAGGAAAGATAAAATCTCACCACCCTGAATGTATTAAATGCATCCTTGGTGTAACGTTGGCTTTGAGGTTTAAAGTTAGTAAAGAGGTAAAGTCAACTTCATTAAGTAGATGAGTAGAATAGAAATGCATGTGATGCATTATGTATTTAATTCAATGTTTAAGAAGGTCCATACGTGGGAAAGTCGATGCTTCGACCAACGTTACCGTTGATTCGAATTGAATTTCTAGATTGGTTTTCAAAATAATTCATTTATCATAATTATGAATTCAGATAAATCATCATTTTGATAAATAACTGATAAAAATATTTTCCCTTTATCTTAGGGCCACTTTCATACTGTTTTTCATTTTGATAGTTCAAACATGTTTGTTTAGTTAACCTATGAATGAATAAAAATAATTGAAAAGGATACTGTAATTGATATTCAAAATAAAAAACTGATAAAAATAATACTAGCATACAAATTTCTAATATTTTTTACGAGTTCTATTATTTGAGTTTCATTTTAGTATGTATCTTAGACTATGTAATACAATTACATTTGTGTAATGTATCCAACCAGTATGTAATATGATGGAATATAGCCTATACCTACAGTACTCATAATTAATACTCGAATAGTTTTAATTTGAAAAACTATTTCACAACCAAACACAACAATTCCGTTGAACATCCAATCAAAACACATGCGAGACCAAATCGATAAGGTATGATTACACTACACCTACAAATCTATTCCCTGCTCAAGAGTGATGAGCACCGAGCAGGCTTCCATGCAAGACAGGAATGCCAATTACATGATCAGACAACTGACTGCTCGTGCCCACGAAACAGGTGAAGTGCTGTACAGTAAAAGATACGAGCAATTCACCTGTTTCGTGGGCACGAACCTCCAGTGGATCAGACACGTATCTAGATTAACTTATGATCATGATTCAACAGAGCTCGCTGCCGGATAGACAGGCGGAATGCCTGAACAAATGATGGAGCGTGATTGTCCCCATACTGCAGTGCATAGGGAATGCTTTCAGGATCACCCAATCCATCCTAGTCAAAATAAACTAGCTGAGCTCAAGGTTTCAGTACGGAAAGCTTCTGGAAGTCAAATGACTAGAGCGGAATCCGGAATTGGCTGGGACTGCACTCCGGGATTGGGACTCTGGAATTGGGATTGGGATTGCAAAGTGGTACTTTGTTTGAGTGAGTTGCGGCTTAAACGAACTTACATTGATGGTATTGGAGGAAGGGCTGATGGAGCGAGTAATTTGGCTACAATGTCAAGGCCATGGGAAACTTCGATTAGAGAGGCTGTGGCTCGATTAGATGGATTGAGATCATTATTGTTGAAGTTGCGCTTGGAATAGGCGATAGAAATTAAACATGATATAGCTGGATTTTTTCAGTGTTCTATACTAGCCTATATATAGTAGGCTTACTGTATATTAGAGTGTTGAGTTCACGAATGGATAAATGAGAAGAATTAATGACATTGTACATTCGATTTTCAGTTAACACACTTGAGTAATTGAAAATGATGTACACAGTCTTCAATTCTTCATTTGTATAGTATGAAATATACTTTTATAATAAGCTCTGTGTTGAGATAGTCAGGTTGAAAATATCATTTATTCATTTACAGAAAATAATAAAATTTTTGGCTTAAAACACAGACTAACGTCCAAAACGTCTTTATACAGAGTGATTCATATTGAACTTTCCGGTTTTGGATGGGTATAGCAAGAAGAAGGGAAGGAGCAGAAGGGTGGGGATGGTGTCATTAGACGCACCATGACATGCAGTTTTAGGGACAACATCGTGTCTTGGTAGGTGATGAGTTTATTAAAAATGGCGGCTCTGTGATCTCAACACAGCGTGTGTTCCGTTTACATTTTGCTATTGGTCGACGTGATCCCATTCCCACTGGACCAACAATCAGAAATTGGGTATCAAATTTTAAAGCAAAATCATCAGTATTAAAAACAAGACCACAAGGCCGAATTAGGACGTCAACGTTAGTGGAAAACGTGGAGAGGGTGCGGGCTTCAATTCAACAATCCCCTCGGCGTTCTGTTTGGAAACTTGCTTCAGTAGTGTCCGCACTCTATCCACGTTTTCCACCGACGTTGACGTCCTAATTCGGCCATGTGGTCTTTTTTTTAATGCTGATGATGTTGCTTTAAAATTTGATACCCAATTTCTGATTGTTGGTCCAGTGGGAATGGGATCACGTCAACCAATAGAAAAATGTAAACGGAATAGAGATCACGGAGCCGCCATTTTTAATAAACTCTTCACCTACGAAGACACGATGTTGTCCCGACCAAGCCATTGCTCTCACTAAAACTGCATGTCATGGTGCGTCTAATGACACCTTCCCCCTTCTGCTCCTTCTCTTCTTCGTGCTACACCCTTCTAAAACCGGAAAATTCAATATGAATCACTCTGTACCAAATATTGATAAATAGTAAGTTCGAAACTGGGTCATCTTTTTTTGCTGCACTTTCACAAGAATTCATAGTCGAGGAAAAATAACGTATTATACAAATTATGACCATTATCTACTCTCTGTGAGAAAAATGTGAACATCAGTTTTGCGATATAGAAAATATGATAAGTAATTTCAAAACTTAAGAAAACAGAGAACACGATTATCATACAATAAAGATAAAACCATCATTTATTGATCTTACTTTATAAAACTCAATACACTCATTCCACTCAATCTCGAAATTCAATAAATCGATATTTATATCAATGGAGTCAATTGATATTTGTATCAATAGTTCAATTTTTACAACATAAGTTTTACTATGCATCTCATCACTTTAATCATGAATCCTACTGATCTTGTTTCCAGACGGCATCTGTTCTGTATCCTTCTGTAGTTCTGTTCTGTAACATCTATAGTCTTCCGTCCACATTTTCTTGAATTGCAAATTTCCACACGATATCCCTTCCAACTCAAGCAGACGGATCCGCAGCTCAGTGCTTTTGAAATGGAAATCCGGCAAAGATTTGAAACGATTAATCTTTTGTAATGAATCCGCTCGGGGTCTTTCACTATCGGTCCTTGCGAATTCTCTCGGAGTAACACTTCTTGAGCGGAAGAGAGAGAGAGAGAGAGGTTAAAAGGAGAGGAAAAATAATGAAAAAAGGAAGAAGATGAGAAGAACAAAGAGAAAAGAGAAGTATTTATCGAGGAGGGTGAAAAAGAGTGTTTTGAGGATGAAATCAAGTCTTAAAACTTTTTGACCAGAAGCAGGAGAGAAAGAGGGATGGAAAGGAGAGGTGAAGAGAGAAGAATGAGAAGGAGAAAGGATATTGAGAAGAGTTTGAGAGTTATGAGAGTAAAATAAAGCCTTGAAACACTTCCTGACCAGGAGAGTAAAAAGTGTAGAGAGGAGAGAATATGGAGAGAAATGTAGGGAGTAGAGGAGTGAAAAGAGAAGGAAAGATAGAGGAGAATGAATGAAAGGAAAGGAGGGGACATGAGAGGAAAAAAGAGGATATTGAGGAGACTGAGAGAGTTGAAAACACTCCTTGACCAGAAGATTTAAAAAAGTAAAGAAGAGGGAACGGAGAAATGAGTGTGTAGAAGATAAGAGAAAAGGATAGAAAGAGAAATAGAGTGGAGAGAAAAGAAAAGGAGAGATAAGAATAGGAGAGAGAAGAAAAGAGAGAAATGGAGAGGAAAGAAAAGAAAAGGAGAGAAATGGAGAGGAAAGAAAAGAAAAGGAGAGAAATGGAGAGGAGAGAAAAGAAAAGGAGAGAGAAGAAGATGAGAAGAGAAAAGAATAGGAGAGGAAAGAGAGAATATGGAGAGAGTAAGAAAGTTTCGAGAAACAATAAAGTTATAGAAAAAATCATTTACGAAGAGAGTAAACGGTGTAGAGAGAAGAGAAAAAGAGGGAGGAGAGAAGATAAAAAGGGAATGGAGAGAAGATAAAAGGAGAAAAGTGAAAAAAAGGATATTGAAGAAAGTGAGAAGGAGCGTTGAGAATAAATAAAATCTTAAAATGACTTTCTTTATCTGCCACCACTTGTCAATTGTCTGCAATTCGGAGCCGTGAAGCTACGACTACGAGTTGATGAATTCAAATACTGTACTCAACAAAGAAACATTATTCTGAGAAGAAATGTCATAGCAAGATACTACCAGTGTTCATCATTTTTCGGCACAGAATATTGTTACTTCATGCAGAGTGTTCCAGGAGGCACTGGCGGCTCGATCCCACGAAACCGGCTACGGGCACTTCACCTTTTTCGTGGGCACGAGCCGCCAGTGCCAGGAGGAAGGTCTGCTATGGTTGATTATTCACATCACTGGCCCACGAAACAGGTTAAGTGCTGTACAGTGAAGATGCTGTGGATATACTTATATAATATAAATAGTTAATAGAGTTAATACATTATAAGTAGTATAAAAATACTACTTATACTTATAAGGAGTATAAAAATACTCCTTATACTTATAGTATAAGTAGTTTATACATAGAAATCAAAATCACAGTAGCTTTCAATATATAGTACCTCAATATTCTACTAGAAGACTTATATCTCATATATTCAAATACATTTATTGTAGCCCTAGCAAGAAGGAAACATTATTATAGTGTTATTATAATAATCATATTGGTGTTAGGAATCAGCTTGAGAAGTTTTACATCTTTTTTATACAGAACCCTGTATACAACTGTGAATTTGATCGTTTATAAGGATACAGGGCTATTGATCTGTGACAAATGTGGGCAAACTATTTTCATTGAAATCAAATGAAAAGATAAGACATTGCCAAACCACTGATTTATTCTAATCCTAATATTTTCTGAATTATTCTAATCCTAAAATTTTCATTGACCGATACAGGTTTCTAACCATTATTTTTCAGAAGAATGCTTATTTTAATATTATTCCCTTTTAATTCAAACCAGCACTTCAGGATGATTGCTTTGAAATGCTGGTCCAGGTACGAGAATTATTACTAGGAATTTTACTCTCTGTAATTTTCTCTGGGATGTGTCATACACTACGGGCTATCCGAGAGCAGACTCATTAGGGCTATAACATCACAGTAAGTATGATTTACGCATGCAAACAGGTGCATATTTGGTGCATATGAGAAAATTACGATCGAATACTAATACTGTCTATTTTTTGAAACCTATATTTTTTAACGCATTGGTAAGTTTTAAATTTCAAACGTAAAGCTTTGACATGAAATTCTCTGAACTTTCCAGAGTATGCTGAACAGAATATGCAATTCGAAAAGATCAATAGGTTTGATATGAAAAATTTATCAATTAGTTGGAGGAACCAAAGTAAAAATTGGAGACGAATGCATTATTTTCAGGAAACCGATTTTAGGATCTTTCAATAAATATTATTCTCTTTAACAAATCATAAAAATATCAAAGTATACAACTTCTGAACTGCGAGATCAAGCTCAAGCATATAAAATTACATGAAAGATGTGGATTATAACGAAAAATTTAAAGATTTAATTTAATTCGCTGCAATTCACGCATGAATTTCAGGGACTTCTGATCCTTTGACCCTTTATCGAAGATTCTTGAGCCAGTGAAGCTCAAAGCGTGATATTGATCCCTAGTATAATACAGCCGATCAAGCAAGATAAATTTTTTAAAGCCTCCCTTTCTCAGAATTTCCAACTTTATGTCGATATCTGACTTAATTGACATCTTGCCATGAAGAGACCTTCAGATAATAGAAGCTATGGAGCAAGAATCTGGAATATTTTGAAAATCTAAACGATTTCCAGGAAGTGAAACACGCTTTGTTTTTCCAGGAATACCCTCATGAGAATCAATACTGATTTAATAGCACATCCATGTTTGATCAATGTACTCACATTATCAAATAATAAGAAGTACTATTTAGAGCGAATAATAAATTGAATGATAAAGATTACTTTATAGAGAAAATAGAGATTACTATTTGCTCTCTACTACACCATATTAAGAACAAATATTATCATTATTTGATCCACTTTTTGAAATAATTTATTTCGATCGTTCAACTTTGTTAGCTATTTATTCAAAGGTTCTCGTCCTTACAATAACACAAACCAATAAAACAAAGTTGAGATGCAGTTCAGCATCTAAATTTGAATATCTCTCAGATTTATTCCTCGACATTTTGTTATGACATTCCTCCTTATCCATTATTTCTCTTACAATAATATCCCACATTCATTTTATTAATGTGAGGAAATAGCGTTGGATTCAAGATATTTGGAGATAATTCATACTTGTTTTGTTTCTAGCAAAACACATATTTTCTAATAAATTGTTCTCCATCTATCTGCAAGTATTCTGAGAGAATATTTCTGTTTAGCTTCAGTAATTCAGATACATAATGGTTCTTGAGTTATTCTATCGATAAATTTGGACAATGTTATTGCACTTTGAAATCGCTGCATGATATACGGGATTTGCTTGTTTATATAGGAATTTTTGTAGTTGAAAAGAGATCTCATCCCGAGTAGAAATTTCATTGGAGTAAATGAACTAACATGCATCCACAATAGACCTGATGTGTTATTCCAGAAGAGAAATATTAATATATTTTATACGCTCGCCTGCAGATTCCGTTCAGAAAGGATTCAAAATTTATTGAACACAGCATTTCTAGACCTATTCTGGAGCTGTTTACCAAATTTCAACATTCATTACCAATTTATTCTAAAAAATCCAAGAAAACTCCGAAAATTAGTAAACGCTAATATTGAGCGTAAACTTGGGAAGTATATCGGACATAGTTTGAAACTTGATTCAATATCTTCCAAATTAGTTCATCTATAATCTCGCTGAACCATTGAATTTTACAGTAAGGATTGGTCGTATCAAGGCGGAAGATATGCAACCCGCAATACATCCACAATTTAAAAAAACTGATAACTGGCGTAATCTTGAACGGAATTCAAAAATATTTTAACACAACATTTCTAGACCTTATCTGAACCTGCCTACCAAATATCAACATTTTCCACCGATTGGTTCTCGAAAAAATTGAGAAAACACAGAAAACCTATAGAAAAACTTAAATATTTGGCGTATCCTAGAAAAGTTTTTAAAATCCGTTCTTAGCGAGCGTCTAAACGTCCAACTGAACATGCATGCCAAATTTGAACGCATTCGGTTCAGTGGATTTTCAGTTCTGGTGATGAATGAATGAATGAATGAATCAGTCAGTCAGTGCCATTTCGCTTTTATAGATATCTATTATCATTCTTGTATAATGTGTTACAAAATGACATAATAGTTGAGATAACTTGAAAATATATTAATAAGCTTTAAAATTCTAACTCACATATTTAAATACGTTATGCTTTTCAGAAAACATAGTAGAAATTTCAGGTAGTCTATTCTAGTTTTGTCTTCACTCAACCTACCTATTCCACTTGTGTCTATGTTGAGCTATGTTTAGGACCGGTGAGTCATTTCTTTCGTTAATCCCACTATACGCAATGCTTTCTAGCATTAATTCTAGTGCAACTTTGACACACTTTCCAAATTTGGTACGGCCAAATCTCAAACATTCTTTGTTGAAGAAAGATCACCTCAACCATAAGATACTATTGGATCCATCTAAGGAAACGAATTCTGTTACGCATTGAATGATGAATGCACACTTCTCATTCATATAAATTCTTTCGTCTATTGAGGATTAATTAAAGATAGAAAACGTTTTAGCTAAATGTTAACTTCAGAAGAACTAGGATAGTGTAGAAATATTCTTCATATTCTTATATTTTTTCGAATTGAGAATTTTTCGAATTTCCAACGTCTTTTACCCTATAAGTAAGGGAGAAGTTTGAGAGAAGGAGTGAGAGGATGAAAGAGAGATTCAGATTCAATCACTCTATTCATGTAGAATACATAGAACAGTAGACTAAATCTGTTTTAATCCTCTGTAATGAGAATAAAATAAAAATAATTACATTATGGCTCGCTTGAGTTAGCAAATGATAGACTATGGAAACTTGTAAATGACAAAAATATAGGATTTAATGAGCTCACGGTACTTTACATTTTGCCGTATCTGCATAGAATGGTGGAGTTTAGGCATATAAATGACCATTCTTGGGAAGTGATGTTCAAGTTTCTTTCTCATTAACACTCAACAATGGGCTGGTATTTTTCTGACCTCACATTTGAAAGGCTGAATAACAATATTCAAATAATTGTTGAAGGATAATAAATTGTTAAATAATTTCCTCATATAGATTGAACAAAAATCCAATTGAATTCGAACCCATTCTTTCAAGCGTGTACGAAAATCAGTTGGGCCTCAAAATCAGTTAACAAACGTTTTCAGCGCCTCAATTCTGGTTGAAGTGTGTGCCCACACGCTCAAAGTCAGGGGAAACCCCCGATACTCCATAGAAATTGCACGAAGGAATTCAGCTCACGTTCACTGCTCCTCACTCAATTCTATCTGTTGAGGGAATAAGGCAAGCTTAGTCGCTAGTAAAAAGTGTCCGGAAGAAAGTTTAGGAACGCCGGAGAGTGGGAACGCCTCAGTTGATAAAGGCGGAACGGCAACAACTCAATTTTTCAGGATTTCATCGATCAACCAATACCGGAACGTCTTACAATCTGTCCAAGCAAAGAAGATATTCTGGCAAGATGGGAAAAAGACTTCAGCTCAGTCTATATTGGTTCAAAAATTATAAATTGGGTCTCAAATTCTGGAAAACATTTTAATCTAAAATTTGAGTACAAGTTTATGATTTTTGGACCAATATTCACCAAGCTGGAGTAATTTTTCCATCTTGCCAGAATTTCTTTTCTGCTTGGGCAGACTATACTGTATACGAATCCGGACGTATTGGGTTTCGCTTACGTTTTCAGGAAAGGATTCACGCATGATTTATCCCAAGTTGTGAATGAATGAATTTACTATATGTAGAGCTGAGGTGAAAAATTGAAGTGGTTGACAAATGACTTTTACTGTTACTAATGCTCAGCTCTGTCAGGACAGTTTAAAGCTGTCTTCGAGAGCGAATTAGAATAGCTGGGTACGTTCTCGTTCTGATGTACTCTTCCAGACAGCTCATCGACTGTCCTGACAGATCTGAGAATCGATAATATTCATTTGCCAACCGCCTTCGTTTTTGGCACCAGTTATATCCAGATCAGAATTTTTTCGTGAACTTCCAATGTGATGGTGCAGACCTGGCACCATCATCATTAACTGTATAACTTTCTTCAACAAATTCAGTTCTGTTTAAAAGTCTATGAGAGCAATTGAGAAAGAGATGAAACAAATTCATTTTATTGAAAATCAGAATATAATAATTTGATTGATTCAAGAAAACAAGAGTTCTTCTCTTTCCGTCTCCCTCCTCTTCATCACGACAAATTGAGATAACAGATGATAACTGATTATCCCAGAAAAGAAGGAAACCAGGAACGGAAAACTTTAACACTCATAATTGGAAATTATCCGCTATGCTACCCATGGAGTGACACGTGCTGTGGAGATAATTGGGAGTTTCTTTTAATAAAATCTCCGTGAATTCTCAAAATGATCAATTATGTCTTTCGACTTCGAAATGACTGGAATTTATCCATATATCCCATTGAAAATAGTTCAAAACTTTGATTTATTTTAAAATTTCCTTATCATCCCACTCGTATTCCACTAGAAAACTAGAAAAATGTTAACCACTGGCGGCTCGTGCCCACGAAACAGGTGAAGTGCTGTACAGTAAAAGATACGGTCACTTCACCTGTTTCGTGGACACGAGCCGCCAGTGCTGTTAACAGAGCAAAATCAATTTAAAGCAATATTGTTTCCTTAAAATTATTATCGTTGTAAATCCATTCCTATTGCTATTGAGATCGAGATCAAGAAGTTTTTACTCAATCTCAGCTCTTCCAATCATGATACTTGAACTTTATACTCCACTAGACATTTTTTGAAAACCCTCTTGGTAGTCTGTCCAAGCTAAGAAGACATTCTGGCAAGAGGGGAAAATTACTCCAGCTCGGTCAATATTGAGAATTAGGTTTCAAATTGTAGGAAACATCTAACCTAAATTTTGAAATCCAAGTTATAATTGTCGAACTAATATTGACCGAGCTGGAGATATTTTCCCATCACGTCAGAATGTCTTCTTTTCTTGGACATACTATAACAAAACTAACTCACCGAGGATCAAAAAGGATTATTGACACTGCCTTTGTGTTGAATGTGTTTCTTTCAATGGAAGAATCATATTTCTCGGGCGCAGAATCCAATCCTCTGAGAGGAATCCTTCAAAGCCTAATCTCGAAGATGGATGATTAGAGGCTTTTCTCTATTGATGGTCAGTGAAGTATAAGACGCTTCAGGTCAGCGAGTAAGTGATTAATCATATAAAATAACATCTTGAGCTGTTATAAGAGTGAAGGAGTATAACATCTTTGAGCTCTTATAGTTGATCAGGATTTTTGTTAATGGAATTTGTACAGATACCAATTTGATGAGATGAGTTGAAATGGAGAGCAATATTATCAGAATTAAATTATCCAGTCAATGATTCCATTTTTGGAAAGACCTGATCTGTAAGGGTGAAGCAAGAATAGAATACATCTACTACTCTGTGAGAATATTAAAAAATATTATAAATACACAATCAGCAACTCATTCATTGATTGAGCTACTGAATCATATTATTTATTGAGTTTCTCAGTCATTTTATTTGCTGAGTTTCTGAGTCACCCTATTTATTGAGTAATTCATTTAGTTTACACAACAGAGACTGATAAAAAATTTGGTAAAATACGATTTGGACATAAACCAATGAGTGCACTAATTCCTATCAAATTGATAAAAAAGGACTATTCAGTTTACAGCTTAACACAAAATAATCCTACTACGACACTGTACGAAGTTAGAGCTTGAACTATAATTTTTTAACAATATAAGCTCTTCTTCATCAATTATTATTGAATTTATGTTCAAAAAGTTCGAGTAGTAACTGATTTGAATAAGGAATGATTTGAAACAGCAGTGATCCTATAATTTTGAACTACATAAGCCTCATCAATTCATCAATTTTATTGAATTTCAAGTTCAAAAGGATCGAGTTGAGACCTATTTGAACAAGCAATGCACCATTAATAGTTGTCCAATTAATTTGTAGTGCACCCATCATAGAGAAATCAATAGTTGTATAGGGATGCTGTTGAGCTGTGTATGAATGGATTAGGCAGGCTCAAGCACACCTCTAAGCCTCTACTGAAGACCTAATTCAGTTTGCAGTGGCTGGAGGATTCAGTGTTGATTGGTTGAGAGACTTAACTGATGGAACTTCATATCCAGGGATCCGACATGGTACTCTTGAATAGAACGCTTTTGAGGTTGAAATGAGAGCTAGTTTTGCTAGCAAAGTATTCAATTGCAAACCCGAATTTATCAATCATAGCGGATCAACTACTACGATTCTATTATACTTCAAGCATCAAAAGTCTAATATTTTAGTCGTTAAATATGTTATACATACATCAATCCGTGAAATATATCAAGTTGGTGAAAGTGAATAAAAATTTAAATCACAGTACCTTTTTCAGTAGTTTTAGTAGTAGAAATAATAAATAATAATTCTAATTATTTTCTTCTAACATACATTGATAGTCTGTCCAAGAAAAGTAGACATTGCTGTCAAGATGGGAAAATTACTCTCTGCTCGATCAATATTGGTTCAAAAATTATAGGTTTTGTCTCAAATTGCAAGCGAATTACTGCTGTACAATTTCCAACCATGATTCTGAACCATGTAAGATCTTATTGATCAATATTATTAAATTCCATTTTCGAAAGAAAACAATTGTAAGAAGACGTACTGCTCTACAATTTGAGACCAGAAGTAAAATTCTTGAAGCAATATTGATCGAGCTAGAGTCATCTTCTTTGCTTGGACAAACTTTGGTAGGTGCTAAACTAAAAAGGGAACATATAAATATGAATCTGCATTACTTTAATCAGTGTCCGCTGGTCCAATTATCGTTCAAGAAGTGACAGAAGATCATACACGTATCAAAAAACTGAAACAATTTAATAATTAGACTGGACCTTAATAATTATTGAAAAAGGGGATATTTTATAATTTTATCATTTCGACATTTTCAACAAAACTAACAAAACATGCTTTCGATAGTTTTTCAATCGATTTGTGTATCATTTTGCACATCAGTGAAAAATTGTAATATCAGTTTTATGATTTAACACATTAACCTTGTTTTGGGATTGTGTAGTATAAATTATTAGATGAGCAGTTGAGGGCATGAGCCTGTTGCTCTCACTTAAATGTATTTTTGAATAAATTATGATTGATTGATCTTTTTGGAAAGAAATTGAAACAACTACAACTTAGTCAATAATCAATCGCATAAGCTACTATTCAATAATTTTGTTTTATGAGTTTTTTAAAGGCCTCTTAATGCACAGAGTTCAAGTGAGCTAAGAATGTAACTTTAGAATCGAAAAAATCGGAATACAACTGTATTGTATTGTATTGAATACAATTGTAAGTGGATAGAGGAAAATACAGAATCTTAAGAATTTCTTCAGAATTGAACAAATCTAAGAACTTTTAACATAAAAGAATCTCCTTCAGCCACGTGTATTTTCCTCTATCCACTTTCCCCCAAGTCAAAGTAACCAAATAACTCCAATCTCAAGCTAGAATCAGTTGCAATGGCATTGATTTTGCTCTATTTCTCAAGCATGACCGAAGTTTCAGGAGGAAATGAGGCAAATGCAACTAATAAGGAGATGAGAGGCGGACGTTTTTTCCACCCGGGTCTTTGTACGCAATTTCCTCCGGACGAAGCAGAAGGATTATTTTTGATTGATGGTCTGACAACTTATACTATTTCGGCATTTAATAATCCATTACACTTTCGACAAGCTAACAGAATCTGTCCAAGCAGAGAAGACATTTTGGGAAGATTGTAAAATAATTCCATCTTGATAAATATTGGCTCAAAGCCTATAAATCTCATCTCAAATTGTAGAAAACATTCTGATCTTCAATTTAAGACCAAATTCATAATTTTTGAACCAATATTGATCGAGCTAGAGGGATTTTACCATTCTTGCCATAATTTCTTCTTTGCTTGGAGAGACTATACAAATCTGCCTGTAATGACTATATCTGATGTCTGGTACCGTAGACGGCCTAGGGCCGTACGGATTAGCCTAATTGAATAAGATGGTAATAAGTGTGATTACAGTGCAAGAGAATAATACAGAGTAGGTTCCAGGATGGGATGACATGGAGAAGGGAAAATAGCCTGAAAGGATGCAAAGCACAACTGCTGGTTATTATTGAGTAACCAACAATCAGTCGTAACTGCTTCTTTTGTTGAAATTTCCTTTTTTTTTAAACAAAGAGAGTAACTTTTTCAGGTGGGAGAGAGTCACTAAGATATCTGAATATCCAGTTTTGATTGAAGCTGAATCTGAAAATTTTTAGTGGGTATAATTATTATTCAAAGTTATATCTAGATCATTAGAAATAATATTAAATGATATCGATTATCACAGCATCAATGCATCTTCATACGCTTTACTCATATTATGCTTTGCAAATTTAATACTTTAAAACAATAAGTAGCAATTTCTATTGAGGATTACAACCATTTCTAAAATAAGACCTGGAAAAATGAATGTTTTCTGAATATTTATGAATAACCAGAATTCAATATTGATAACAGCAATCCAATATTTGAAGAATTCAAAATAATTTCGAAATCGAACTAGTCTGGAATATCAATAGAGAAGAACGTAAAAATATTATTTTATGGATAGTGTAAACTATGAATTCACTTGGGAGCTGTACACTACAAGGAGCCTATTTCACTACATAACTGAAATATAGAAGCGTCTATACTCTAAATCTACTATCTACTCTACTCTAACTCTATATCTACTATAATAATTATAGAACCAACTATAATATAGTTATCTATATTATAGATTGTGAATTCACTTGTATAGTTGCCTATTCTTCTTCATAAATATACAGTGACTTGATAAAAGACTTCATCACTTCACTGTACATGTACATGCAAGGCTAGTAAATCTACCTTGATTTCCTAGCCTTGCATCAATAGTATCACTGACGCTATCCATTGGGTGAACAGTAAACAAGCAGGCTGGTACTGTTTTTAACGCTGCACTCTCATTGGCCAGTTTGTCTCAGTGTGAAAAGTGGGAGGGAGTGGTCTCGTCCAATCACAGAGCTTCTCGTATTCCTAGTGGGTTGCGCCATTTCGTTTTCAAATTCAGCCATTTTCTTGCTTTTGACAAGCGTATGTATTCTAATTTCTTAGCAAATTTTTAGGAGTTAAATTTTGAAAACTTTTCACTTTGAGTATCTAACAAAACAAGTTTAGTATTGAGAAGAAATTCAGTCAGAAATTTAAAGGATTGATTTTTCAATGTTTTACTTTTGCTTTCACTGACTATTCCTTTTTTGTAAATTCATTTTACAAATTTTTTATTATTTAAATCGAAGTAGACTACTGTATCTAGCCTACTGTTACTATTCAGTAAAGAACGCTAATATTATTCAATGAGAATTATTTATTGATACAAAATACTTGAATCGGAGGAAAACTAGACAAATCCACTGATTCTCCAAATTGTTGTTGATGTTTTTAACTATAAAAGGGCATCAATAAAATAATCTTAAAACATTTTATGGAGAATTTTCGAATGATCTACCGACCTCTACTATCTCCAGCATGAATGCTGTTTTACTATAATTTTATTTTGATCATTACATACTGTAGTGCAATAGTATTTTTCTAGTTGTGAGCTGAAGGATATTCTAATTATGATTGGAATCTATAAATCTAAGAGTAACTGATATAAAACCCAAGTAAAACTATTTTGAAACTGCATGAAAGGGTTTGATAAACAATGAGTGAATGTTTCCTCCCGTAGCAGTCTACAGGACTTTCTTATTGGCTTGATAATAAAATAAAACATTACAATGTTTCCTTTATCTCATGGCTACTTCTATCACTGTTTTTTCTTATTTTGAATATTCATCAAAGAACCTTTTAAGAAATTAAAAAGGATATTCTGATAATTATTTAAAATAAAGAAACGTACAAATAAACAACGAATTTCTATAGAGACTGTATAATCAGTGATTATGGTTACGCTTCTAAATCCATGCAAATCGTTTTTCCTTCCATTACTCCTATCCTTCCCACTTCTAGTAGGTACTATTGCGGCTATGATACAACAAAGACAACAGGATTCTCCTCCTTAACAACTAAATTATCCGAAAAACAGCTGTCACTTCCAATATTATCACTACTGATAATCGCGAAAGTTGATACGTTCGGTAAGCTTTAAGAGGAGTTTCGCATGCAAAGCTGATTCATTGTGTAGTAGTCTGTCCAAGCAGAAAGAAGACATTCGGCAAGATGGGTAAATGACTTCACCTCGGTCAATATTGGCTCAGCAGTTATAAATTCGGTCTCAAATTGTAGGAAACATTCTGATCTACAATTTGAGAGCAGATTTTTAATTTTTGAACCGTTATTGACCGAGCTGGAATTATTTCCAATCTTACTAGAATGTCTTCTTCTTTGTGTAAAATATTGAAATAAAATAGATTAAGAGTTTGAATATCTAGTGTGTATTTCTCATCGTAACATGTAGGAATGAATAACAAGTCAACAAACTATTAAATATTATTACTGTTTGATATCATGTGTTTTGCACAACATCTGATATCCTACATCTTCCCCTTTCTTCTTAAGTGTCAATCGGCATATCGTAGTTGATCTGCATGACATCTTCTGTTTATTTCTTCGATGTTAACTAAATAAGAATATGGTCCATTCACTTTTATGATTTTTCCTTTTTTGTAGCCTTTACCTGATTGGTTTAGCACCCATACACTATCGCCCTCTCTAAACACTTTTTCGCTCACATTCGGTTTGCTATTCCTTTGTCTAATTAACTCTTCATCCACTTTGTTGTTTACATCTGGTAACAACAGATCTAGTTTGGAGCGCGTAACTCACGACCGAACATCATGAATGCGGGTGTTTTCCCTGTTGACCTCTTTGGGGACGTTCTATGAGCGAATAGAAATTCATTGAGTTTCTCTTGTAAGGTGCCAGTATTTCCCTTTAAAATACCCATACGTTCTTTAAACGTTCGTACACACCGTTCTGCTAATCCATTACTTTTTGGGTGATAAGGGGTGATACGTGCATGTTTGATGTTAAGCTCTTTGCAGAAGTTTTGGAATTCATATGAAGTCAGTTGAGGACCGTTGTCACTCACGATTATCCTCGGGTAGCCAAATTTAGAAAATAGATCTTTTAATATGTTAATCGTGGACTTTGTTGTGGTTGTTGTCATAGGCATTACTTCGAGCCATTTCGACCTAGCATCTACAACGACTAACCACATTTTCCTAGAAATGGTCCTGCAAAATCTATGTGGATTCTAGACCACACTTCTGTTGGGAAAGTCCATGAGAAAAGTGGCATCTCAACATCTTTGTTTCTGTTTTCTTGACATGCAGTGCAATGTTTTATGTGTCCTTCTAAATCTTTGTCCAGTCTAGGCCACCATACTTGAAATCGTGCTTTTCCTTTCATTGCTACAATTCCTGGATGGCCTTCATGAAGAATTTTTAGTACTTTTGTTCTCAATCTTGTAGGTATGACTAAACGACCTAACCAGAGGAGTATGCCATTTTCAAATGACAGTTCTTCACGTTTATTGTAATATGGTAGAAGATCTTCACTCACATTTGTATTTGTTGTCCAACCACTTCGGAGATAGTTCAAAACTTTTGAGAGTGTTGGATCATGTTTTGTTGCTTCTTGTAGGCTTTTTGTTGATAATGGTAGATCTTGAGATCGAAGGTGGAAAAGATGAGCTCTGTTGCTTTCCCTAACTTTTCGTTTTTTGACTTCAATTCATTTTTCAAGGAAACCTTGATAGCATATCTGCCGTTGCATTGTCTGCACCTTTGTGATAATTTATTGAGTAGTCGTATGAGCTTAAAATTAATGCCCATCTAGCAATACGGTTGGAAACAACTTTTGGAATAGAGTCATTTTCGCCGAAAACTTTCACTAAAGCTTTATGATCAGTACGAATCTCAAAATGTCTGCCATAGAGGTATTGTTCAAAACGTGTTACTCCAAAAATTAAACCTAATGCTTCTTTTTCAATGACACTGTACCGGCTTTCAGCTTTGTCGAGTCGTCTTGATGCAAATAAAATGGGTCTTTCAGTACCATCAGTGTATCTGTGAAAAAGGGCTGCACCTAATCCGACTTCACTGGCATCTGTGGCAAGTATTAGAGGGAGCGTTTCATCATAATGAGCCAAAGTATCTGATGTTGTTAATAAATGTCTCAACTTTGTAGCAATCTGTTCATGTTTTCTATCCCAGCGCCAATTTTCTCCTTTTTGAAGTAATTTGTGTAATGGAACACACAGTGATTGTAAATGTGGAACGAATTTACTGTAGTAATTAATTGATCCTAAGAAAGACCTTAGTTCTTTTACATTTTCGGTGATGGCATATCTTCCACAGCTTTGATATGTTCAGTTGTGGGATGTATACCTGTTTGATCTATTCTGTGTCCCAAATAGTTTACAGATTCCTCAAACCATTTACATTTTGTGGTTTGTACTCGAAGTCCATTGTTTTCAAAACGTTTCAAAACTTCCCTGACTCTGTTTATGTGTTCTTCTCTTGTAGGAGCTGTTATTATTACATCATCCAAAAGACATGCAACGCCTTGTAGGCCAGCCAAGATTTGATCCATTTTACACTGAAAGGCTGCTGTTGCTATTTTATCCCAAATGGAAGGCGTGAATATCGAAAGAAACCTTTATGAGTGGAAATAGTGAGATACTTTTGTACCGAAGTATCAACTTCCATTTGTAAATATGCGTCCTTCAGATCTATGATTGTGAATTCCTTCCCTCCTGTGAGTTTTGAAGTGATTTCTTCAAACCTAGGTAGAGGATAGTTGTCTGGACTTATAAATTTATTAATGGTGGTTTTAAAATCTGCACATATCCGGACTGCTCCTGTCGGTTTCACCACAATAACTATTGGCGAGGACCATGTGATAGGTTCTTCACTTGTGTTTACAGGCGATAGCACATTACTGTCTACTAGACGTTGCAGTTCAATTTCTACTGCTTTTCTTAAGGAAAACGGTACAGGGCGTGGTTTTGCAACTATTGGTATGGCATTTGTTGACATGTGGAAAAGTACCTTGCAGTTCTTTATTGTTCCAAGATTTGGATTGAAAACATCAGGAAAATCCTTGATTATCTTATCTATCAAGACTGAGTTCTTTTTTGGTGGAGAACTAATAGCTGTTTTCTTTACTGTGCATATTTCAGCACCGGGTGGCAAAGGTAGATTGAATTTGAGGACCCAATCCAGTCCAAACAATGGTATGTCATTTTTCTTTATAACAATTACCGATAATTTCCTGGAGTCACCAAAAGCATCGACGTTTATTTGTGTTTCTCCAAGTGTTTCAATGTCAATTCCTGTATAAGCCATGAGGTTACTTGTTGGTTTCAGAGTGGGAGATCCGATTACTTTCCATATTTTCTCGCCAATAACGCTGTAAGCAGCGCCTGGATCATACAGCATTTTCACTGTGTTGTTGTTGAGTTTAACATTCACCATTACTTTACAGCCTTTTTCCAGAGCTCTTATATGGTCAATATCGGACAGTGACAGGTTATCGTCTTCTATTGATAAATTGTCCCGAACCTGATTTATCTGTTTGTCTTTTACCATTATAGCGTTCCCAACTTTCAAACAAACTCTTGTAAAATGGTTCTTACCTCCACAAGCTTTGCAAGAAACGTCCTTTGCAGAGCACAAAGCATCATCTGAATGTCGCCGGTTTCCACAACGGATACAATGTGCATTTTTGTTCAATTTCAGAATTGATCTCTTTTCATATTGTTTGTTGTACTTTGGAGGGTTAGATTCCATTGCCTGATGTTTTCCAGAAATTTTTACTCTATTCAAATTTGTATTACTGTTCTTAATTTCCTGTTGTTGAAGGTTAACGGTTTCTAGTAATTTTGCTGATTCTACTATCTTTGCAAACGTTGTTTGTGTTGAAGCATGCATTCTCAATAACTCCAATTGCCAACTATCGTTGTTAATACCCAATATGAACTGATCTCTTAAACGTTCATCTAGATTATCGCCGAAATTACAATTTCCGGCAAGAGACTTTAAATCTAGTTCAAATTGAGTTATGGTCTCACCTTCATTCCGGAATCGTCGAGAAAAGCAAACTCTCTGGGATAGAGGTGCTTGTGGTTTCGTGTAGTACTTGTTTAAGACTTCTACAGCATCATTAAATCCAATGTTGTTAATGGGAGTCGGATGCATAGAATCAAAAACTATTTTGAACGGTTGTGGTCCCAGATTTTCAAGTAAGTAGGTCTCGCTTTTTGTCCTCGTTTTTGATGTTTCCATTCCTTAGGAAAATCTTGAATCTTTCGTGCCAATAGATCCATTCTTCGGTTGTTCCATCGAATGGTTGGCATTTACAGTGACTTTTATTCACCGACTGCGCCATGTAAAATATTGAAATAAAATAGATTAAGAGTTTGAATATCTAGTGTGTATTTCTCATCGTAACATGTAGGAATGAATAACAAGTCAACAAACTATTAAATATTATTACTGTTTGATATCATGTGTTTTGCACAACATCTGATATCCTACAGCTTGATCAGAATATACCTCAATTGGGACTCTATTTCCACCTTTGCAACAATAAAATCGGGGATTCTGATGTAGCAATGATAATCTTTGACTCCAAACAAGTGTACGGTATGGTTCTGGGCGTGCCCAAGGCAAATATTTTCGTTGCTAAACCTTTTGAGCCGCTAAAACGAGACAGAAAACTCTCTCTCAAAACTTGAGCCATCTCTTTTTATCTTAAAGCTCTTCCATGCACTCCTCCTCTCCCACTTTTCCTCCAGGGGAAGATTATCTCTGACGTTCTGGTCTTTCAATTTCTCTCTATTCTACTTTTTCTCACTGGCGGCTCAAACCCACGAAACAGGTGAAGTTCCCGTATCTTCTACTATACAGCACTTCACCTGTTTTGGCACGAGACGCCAGTGCTTTTTCTCTCTCTCTCTCTCTATTCTTGTATGTTTCTTTTTTTCATTCTTCTCTCTTTTTCACTCTATCTCTCTATTTTTCTATTTGTCTCTATTTTTGCTCTGTCTCTCTTCTCACTCTCTCTCTCTCTTGTGGTAGAGTTGTGTGGTAGAGAGGACCAAGAGTCCTAACTCCGCCCTTAATAAAGGCAATCAATCAATCAATCAATCAATCTCTCTCTTGGCCTTTTAAGGCCAAGTGTTAATGGAAAGGACATCTTTGTTGTCCTTTCCCAAGAATGGACATCTTTATGTCCAAACTTCGCCTTTTCATCTAGACAATTATTCAGTCGTAATTTAAAAGATTGCCAATTAAATATATTTTAATAAAATTTCTATAATTTCGCGTTCATGTGTATCCGTGTTTGTTGAATAATGTTACTATGTTTTCAGCTCGTGACGTTTATATAGAAGTAATAGCTACTGTATATTCATTTCTGTATAATAGAAATACACTTACTCCTTTATATTATTACGTACTTTATTTAAGCAATCTAGAATTAATGCGTGAATGTATTGTTATTGTCTATATGAATAAAGAAATCTAATCTAATCTAATCTAATCTAATCTAATCTCTCTCTCTCTCTCTCTCTCTCTCTCTAGGTTGAGTGGTAGAGAGGACCAAGAAGTCTTAACTCCGCCCTTAATAAAGGCAATTTATCTATCTATCTATTTATTTATCTATCTCTCTTTCTCTTTCTATTCATCTATGTCTCTACTTTTTCTCTTCTCACCTCTCCCCCTCTATTTGATAGAAGATTATTTTAAAGATTTATTTATGATTTCTGCAATCTAGAAACTATGCATAACTAATTTGTTGTCATCCAAATGAATAAAAGAATCTCATTCAATCTAACCTTTTCCTATTTCTCTATTCTTCAATTTATCTAATTTTTCTTTCTCTCACCTCTCTCACCCACTATCTTTTCTTCTTTTTATAAAGAATATATAGAGATTCTATTTAATAATTATTCCTAATTATCCAGCAGTTGGTATAGGCTACTGCAATATCTAATGACAATTCTTCCATTTTCTTCTACTTTTTTCTATTTCTCTATTCTCTCTCTCTCTCTTTCTATTTCTCTATCTTCTCTCTCTCTCTCTCTCTTTCTAGTGCTCTCCCATAAAATACAGGTAGTTTTTAATAACTGCATAAGACTTAAATTTGATTTAAGATACGATGATCATGTTTCTCCATTCATAAAATTAATAAACCTCTTGAAAATTAATCAAAGACGGGAATACCTGATTTCTTGTTTACTCTACAAAATATTAAAATCTGGAACACCTACATATCTAGCAGAATCATTTTTGTTTATGAGAAATATTCACGGTAGAGCGACAAGACAAGGAGCACATACCCTCCAAATCCCTATACACAGAACCATTTTATATAATAATTCATTTTTTATATCAGTCTGCAATTAATGCATGGAACCTTCTCCCAATAGAAATTAGAGAAAAAGAAACTCTAGAGTCTTTCAAAACATCCTTGAGATCTCGTTTCTCAAGATTGATTCGTTTATTAATTCATTCATTTTAATTACTTTAGCTTTTACCGTTTTTTCATCACTTCCTTTTGCTTCAGAAAAGTGCATTTCTGTCAATTATATACAATTTCATGACTATTAGCAAGTCTATAATATTATTTTATGTAATGCTATTATAATATGAGATAATTTTACAGTATAATCGAATAAGATTAAATAGAACAATAATTTTTATTTCAATATAAGCTTCTTTGAATTGGCAATGCTTGACTTGAAAATGTTTTTTTTAATTATATTTATTACGAAGATGATTAAGTTATATGTATGATTTCTTAATGTAATTTTTGCTCTAGCTATGTAAAATAGTATGTATTTCTGTGGATAAGAGTGGAAAAAAAGCTTTTCATCTTTACTCTTATTCGAAAAATAAATCGATTTATCAATTCATTCATTCTCACTATTTTTCCTCCTCTATCCTCTTTGACTCTTCCACAACTCTCTCTCTCACTCTTTCTCTTTCTCACTGTTTTTTTTTTCGAGGGAGGAGACTCCAAATCCCCGATCTTATCAGAATCGGGAAGAATTAGTTTGTCAGACGCAAATCGTTTTAGGCGTGGGAGAGACTCCCTCTCTCGACTCTCGATGTCTTCCTCAACTATCGAGGATCGCTTGCAGCACTGTAATTTGCCTACCTTCTAATTTACAGGATGAACTCTCTAAGCCTGCCAGCGCTTAAGAAAAATCGAAAAACGTCGCCTCACCACTATCTTATAGTCTGACCAAGCAGAGAAGACATTCTGGCAAGAATTACTCCAGCATAGTCAATATTGATCCAAAAATTATGAATGTGATTTCAAATTGAAGATAAGAATGTTTCCTACAATCTGAGACCAAATTTTCAATTTTTGAACCGATATTGACCGAGCTGGAGACATTTTCCAATCTTGCTAGAATGTCTTCTTTGCTTGGACAGACTATACAACCTACTTTTCAACAAACGCTATCCAAACTTTGTTTATTTACACGCACGTTTCACTTAAGCGTTGCGGAAACAGAGCTTTAGTCTGTCCTAGCAGAGAAGACATTCTGGAAAGATGGGAAAATTATTCTAGCTTGTTCAATATTTGTTTAGAAATTATAAATTTGGTCTCAAATTGTAGATCAGAATGTTCCCACAATTTGAGACCAAAATTATCATCCTTGAACCATTATTGACCGAGATTGAGTGATTTTCTCATTTTGCCAGACTGTCTTCTTTTCTTGTGCACTTTAAATAGTGCGTGCATGCAACAATGGACACAGATGGATTGAAGCATGATGTCCTCACATTTGTCTAGTTTCAAATGGTCAATTGGCCACGTAGAGCTTGTGCCATGGAATTAAATCAATTTATTATTCATTTAAGGAAAAATTGGAGGATAAATGAATGGACGATAACATGTAGAACTAGCACCAAAATTAAAGCGATTGGGGAATGAATGTTATTAATATTTTTCAGTATTTTTAGGACAGCCTCAAGCTGTTATCGATAGTAAATTAGTAGCCTATAGCGAGGATTGCTCTTATTTCAATATTCTTTCACAGACACCCACTGTCCTGAGAGAGCTGAGAATTGATAACAGTCATTCACCAGCCGCCTTACTTTTTGGCACAAGCTATACCATTAATTCAATGTTTAATTCTTTCAATCTTTTAAGGGCCGTGAGTATCGTTTACGTATATGCAATCTTTAATTTTAAGCTTTGAACTTGTAAATAAAATTCTAATTTGATTCAGGAATATAGGGATAAGTCCCGAATTTGAGTGATAAATATTTATTAATAATATTCGAGTTTTTCTACCGAAATATTGTTAAGTTCAGTAACATGTTAGCGACTGAAAACCATACCCTGTCCGTGAATCATAGTGAATAAGCTAGGGAAAAGAAAAAATCCAATGTTTCTTAGTAATGATCTACAATAATGTGAATATGTGATGGAATAATGCTTGAAGTATTCGATCAAATAGGAAAGAAATTAGTCTACCTATTAGAAAGAACTTAACTACTACAATATCAACTCCACAGCTAATCAAAGAGTAAAATTAGTCTATTTAGGGAAAAGATTAGTAAGGTAGATGCTATCAAATAAGCAATCAATTAGTCTTCTAAGATTAATGTTATAGATTGATCTTAGAGATCAATGATAACGATAAGATTACTTATTAACGATATTAATCAAAAGAATTAATGGAATAGACTACTGGATTATACGGTATTCAAAGAAGATTCGATAATTTGCAAATTTAAGAGAAAATATTATATGAAAAGGTAGCAATATTCCATTACTAGAACTGTACGGCTTAGTTACTTACATATGAGAACCTTATCTTATTAATGAGGACTGAAAAGGCTAACAGATTAGCAATAATATTACTGCTGAAACTCTGGGAGATACATGGAAACTCATACAGATACAAAACATTAGATACATAGTTATATTCTAAAGGACGCTATTTAGCTACGTCGCTACTTCGCAAAGGAACGTGTGAATAATTTGTCAAAAGAGAGGAATTATTCAAGCATAAGTACACCCGTTGCAATCATTCTTGTTTAGAACCGGGACCCAATTCGATGCGCCAAAGGATTCGTCTAGTCTGTCCAAGCAAAGAAGACATTCTGACAAGTTGGGAAAATGGATCCAGCTCGGTCCAAATATTTTCAAAATTATAAATTTGACCTCAAATTATAGAAAACATTCTGATCTACAACTTTAAGACAAAATTTATAATATTTGAACCAATATTGACCGAGATGTAGCCATTTTCCCATCTTGCTAGAATGTCTTCTTAGCTTGGACAAACTAATAAGAAGGATGTACTAGGAAAAGCATGAGTGGCGGAGTTGACCTAACCTAACCCTTGTGACTTTGACCTTGGTTAGAATCCAACCGTGGATTAAGGAGACGTTCAACTGTGCTCAAGGCTTTAATTGCAAAAGCTCGGTTAAGCGACCAATTTCAGAACAGCTTCCTACTAAACCATAAACCTTTTTATCGTTAACGCGCCAGCTAAGAAGAGACTCAATCACAATTTACTTAACATTGTGACGGCGTGTCTTCTCAGCTGGTGCGAACTGTAACAAAAGTAGTCATGTCCTCACTGTTTAGAGCAACATCCTTTTCCGTAATTTGTTGTCCTTTGAACAAACAAAATGTTATTTATTTACTATCTATTTAGCGTATGCTTTCATTAGTGGGGAACATGTGCAAACAATTATATGGGACTAAATTTTCGATTAAACTAATAACAGCTTATTGCAGTGAGTGTTTGCTGGTATGATGCTAGTGGCACATATCATTCACACAAGGTTTGAGAATTGGGTTGCATTCACATTCTAAATACAGTATTAGCGCCATTGTCTGAATCAATGAACAATGAGCAATGAACAACAGAACAAGGGATTGTCAACTTGTGCAACAATTGTATTATTCCAGTACAATTGATCAATTGTATTCAGACCCACACCAGTAGTCAAGTACATTGATAATTATATTTTGAATTGTTTCAAATAATGCGATATCAGATGATTCAAGGTATGTATTTGCCAAAATTTGGAAAGAAACGTTTTGGACTCAGTTGTCTGTGATTTTATCCAATTAGTATATTCTGTATTCTTTCAAATGAATGGATACATAGATGAATATTCTTATTAATATAATTGCTATTATTATTCTATTGGAAATAAATAAAATAATTGGTTCATCATGTTTTCATTTGTGAAAATGAGGTTATATTGCAAATTGGAACAACCCTTTTGGTCTCCCCATTATTGAAAGCATACGCTGAATAATAATAATGGTAAAATATATGTAAAATTAAGTGCATTGAGTGTTATAGGATCAATTTGACCTAGTCTGTCCAAGCAAAGAAGATATTCTAGTAAGATGGCAAAATGAATCCAGTTCGGTCAAAATTGGTTTGAAAATTATAAATTTTGTATCAAATTGTTGAAAACATTCTGCTCTACAATTAAAGACCAAATTTATAATTTTGACCTAGCTGAAGTCATTTTCCCATCTTGCCGGAATGTCTTCTTTGTTTGGACAGAGTATAGGCCTAATATGAGCCTACTATTTCAGAACATAGAACTTGTAACAATACTTGATCAAGTAAAGTTGACAAAATGATTGAGTGTTCGCTCTGCTAGGAATGTTTTATTCACTTCAAAGCTAGTAAACACTCGAAAACCCCCTAGTTAAGTCTTAGGTTGTCTTTACTAGTTTTCATTCACTAGGTCCATTGAAATAAGAAGAGACATCAAAGATATCAACTGTTAGTAGTTTACAAGTACAGTTCAAGTACAAGAGACAAACGAAACCGCCTTATTTTTGGTCGTAAGTTATGTGAAGCAAATTATAGTAAAGTTATGAAGTTATCTAAAGTTGTTAGAATTCGTAACAGCACAAAAACAAAAAAATCAATTTCCTTATAGAAAGTTATTCTGATCAGTGTTTTGGTAAAAAAATCTGAAACGAACCGACATCCAGCGTTTGATGAATTGGTGTTTATAGAAAGTCACCCATAAACTATAGCCGAATAAAAACATAAATAAAAAAGAATCTGTTCAATGTAAATTACGGTACGTTTAACAGGAACACAATCTGTATTCACAAGATAGCCCGGAACGAATATGATATAGGCTATAGGGCCAGCCGAAATTATTGGGTTCCGAATATTCCAACATGGCGTTTGATGGATCGCTACTAATAGAATGGGAACCGATTCTATAATCAGATTCAATTTTAGACAGAATGCATCCTATGATTATATTAGGAGCTGGCTAGTGCAGTTGATTTGAATACTAGCCCTGTTACCAGATTGCGTAAGATTTAATTTTAATGGGACACCAATAATAGACGGTTGTGTTCATTTTTGTTATTATAATTCGACGGATATAGGTTTCGAATTTATGCCGCTAGAGTGCGTTGTTCAACGGCGCCACAGCGAACGTTTAATTAGGTTTTCTTCGCGCTAAGCGTTACCGTACGGGGATTAAAATAGCTCTTTTTAACAGGCCGGAAAATAACTGCTATTAACTGTCATGCTGCACGGTGAGCGGAGGAGCATGATTAATTGGGCTGTTGGACAGCCGACTCATTCCTAATTACTTTCTAATAATAAATCAGCTTCGCCAGACGAACCAACCAACATTCTTCGACCCGTGCCAAGCTGTCTACCTATTCATTTCTATTCATTCTTCATTTACTACTGCAGCTCCTTCACATGCTAGACAGGTGATGCGTTCAACCGTCTAATTCACTATCAAACGTAAAAATCCAAGGTGCCATAACACTATCATCAACCATCATACCTATTCTAACATCGTTATTGAAGAGACCAGATGGTCGGTCCGTAGGCCTCCATCTTTGCAGGACTTATTGTGATTTGGTGATGTCATGAATAATTCAAGGAGTATTGAATCTTGAAATATTGGAGTACCATTCGTTGATTCATCAACCTTCTTTGGAACTATACTTCTGATTTAACTATGAGTTATGGCGTGAGTTAAAAATTAAATGAAAATGAATTGATTTGTAATGAAAATGGAGATCATTCTCCTTTTTTACAAACAAATTTTTCTTACACAATGTTTTTTGCTCAGAATTAAACTGGCAGCAATTGTACATATGTACGCTGCCAGTGCCATAAATTCTTGAAAAGTGATAAAAAAAATAATTTTAATTCCACTATTTGTGAATACAGTATTACTATGAGTAAATGACCTTTCTATACCGTTCTAAGAATATATGAAGGTTCAAAAAATATATAATTAATACATATAGATCTGATCAATCACTAGGTACGGCCAGTATCTAGGTATAAAGATAGATAGTGGTCTTCCTCTTCACTGATAACGCCTACTGACAAAACTCATAACCGGAAATGAATTACACCGAGTGAATAACTCCCACCTTCTCCAATACAACGAAACCTCTCAATATAATGCGCTCTGTTTTTCTTCCCGATATTGTTTTTCGACTTGGATGATCGATTGAGCTGTTATACTAGTCTGTCCAAGCAAAGAAGACACTCTGACAAGATAGGGAAAAATGAATGAAGCTCAGTCGATATCAGTTCAAAAATTATACATTTGGTCTCAAATTGTAAAGCAGAATGTTCACTACAATTTGAGACTGAATTTATAACGTATTAACGAATATTGACTGAGCTGGAGTCGTTTCCCCAGCTTGCCAAAATGTCTTCATCGCTCGGACAGACTTTATCTGCCGAGTATCGTTCACACTTTATAAATGGTCCAATCACCAAGATGAATACTGGTTAGCGGGAGCACTGGGTTCCCATGAACGGGTCTTGGACGGGACGAGGACGGGTAGTGACGGGACGGGTCGTGACGGAACGGTTGCAGTGTTTTGAAGAGGAATTATAGTCTATCCAAGCAAATAAGACATTTTGGCAAGATGGGAGAAAGACTCCAGCTCGGTCCATATCGGTTCAAAAATTATAAATTTAGTTTTAAATTGTAGGAAACAGTCTGATCTACAATTTGAGACCGAATTTATAATTTTTGTACCAATAATAACCGAGCTGGAGTAATTTTCCTATCTTGTCCGAGTGTCTTCTTCGCTTGGACCGGCTTTACTAAGCCATTGGCTAACAGCCAACGAGAGGCGCTATGCCGGAAGCAGAATACACGACGAGACTTGGCGGAATACTGTAATAAACAAACCCCGTTCGCACCTAATGTCCGAAATGAATTATGTCACCACACAAACAAATAGTAGGCACCCTTGAATTTTTGGCATGTTATTGTTCTGTTTACGAGATCTGGGAGTATTTGTTGAATTGTTTTTAGAATCTTGATCGAGTAATAAGATTATCACACAGGTATGATACCTGTTCATACCATCTATTCCCGAAAGTAGTTGACACATCTTTCATTTGTGAGTTAAGTGGAAGAGCATGCCTGCATGCCTCAACTTCGTGTGAAGAATTCACAAAGTGTAAATAACGGCATTTATCTATCTATATCTATCATCATTCCTCATTCCTCTTTAAAAGAACTATACCTGCATGGTTTTATGTATCCATCTAGTGCACTAGAAAATTAGGTTACATGGCGAAGTGGAACAACCCTTGGGTCTCCCCAATATTAAAAGCCGAACGCTAAATAATAATCATCATTCCTCTTATCACTCACGCACAAGCGTCATGTGGACATCATCCGCAAAGAAAAAACAAGTTAAAAACATTTTTTGGCGTTTTGCATGTTGTACTCGCATTGTATAGTCTGTCCAAGCAAAGAAGACCCTCTGGCAAGATGGGAAAATAACTCGAGCTTGTTCAAGAATTATAAATGTAGTCTTTATAGTAGATCGAATTGTTTCCTACAATTTGAGATCAAATTGATAATTTTTGAACCATTATTGATCGAGCTTCAGTCATTTTCCCATCTTGCTGTCCCATCCTTTCTGAAATCCGGAGAAGACAACTGAACAAAAGTATATCCTCACCACACGAGCTGAGGTTAAGACTAAATGGGCACTGTAATACTGGACATTACTGGAAAACTGGAAAACGTGGCAGTACAGATACTCTATTGTGCTGGAAAGATTGAACTTTTGAGAAAAAACAGATAAAAAACAATTTGATTAGTTGGTTACAAGTCATGTAAGAATTCCAATAACTCCTCCTGACGGCACTTTGTCATAGAGATCTATTGACAATTACACATACAATGATATTATGTGATGATTACTTTGAAATGTATAATTTTCTATTTATTTATTTTTTATTTTTCCCGTCTTGCAAGAGGTCCTTCTTTGCTTGGAGAGACCATACAGGTTGTACTCCCTTTGTAAAATAATATGATTATCATTATTATCATTATGTATTGTTTTATAATTATCTGAAACAATTAAATTTGAAGTCATTTTTGGCCGAATTATTTCAGGATTTCTTCTTTGCTCGACCAAACTATACAAACCTGACTTTACTGGACAGTAACAGAAGAAAAGTTAACATTTGGTGAAGGGCGTTTCCTTTAAGAAACTGGGATGTGTAAGAAGTTGTGATTCCCTATCCAACTATACTATCAGAAACAAAGAGAATATGAAATGATGTAGACGTGGGTCGTGGGTTGCTTAGACCAACATTAGTGCATTGTTGTTAATTGAATCGTTGATTAGATTAATCGAATTATTCGCAATATTAATTAGGTTGTCACTAGATCGCGTAATGGTTTTCATCATAGTTCCACAATATAGATAGTAATATACTTCTATACAACTCAAGGTTCTATATTTCTACAGATTGGGTAGTGAGGATATTGTATAGATAGTAATATAGTTCCATACTACTCAAGTTTAGATATCTCTATAGAAGGTATCTCTATATTAAGGTATGAAGAAGGTTTTGTCAGTGATCTTTAGGCGTGACCGGGCGTCTTCCCCAAGCGTCTGTCCAAGCAAAGAAGGCATTCTGGCAAGATGGGAGCATGACTCCAGCTCGGTCAATATTGCTTTAAAAATTATCAATTTTGTTTCAAATTGGAGAGCAGAATGTTTCCTACAACTTCAGAGCAAATTTATAATATTTGAACCAATATCGACCGAGCTGGAGCTATTTCCTCATCTTGCCAGAATGTCTTCTCCAATTGGACAGACTATCTACTTGTATCACTCATCAATAATAGAATTCAATTAACATCCTCGATTTAATAGAAATATAGTGGGTGGACACCCTGAAATCGATAACATGATGATAAATTCCTCCGATTTCTTTTTGTCAATAATGGAGCATGAATCTTTCTAATCGATCTTGACTGTTACATTGAGAGACTGATAATTATATAGTAGCTCCGTTCAGGATGGTTTGAGATGAATGAAATATAATTCCTGGTCTGCAATAGAATAATTACGAAGAAATTGTTTTGCAGAATCTTCGCAATGGTTTTCAATTGTAGATGATAAAAGGATTATGTATTCCATAAAACGAACCAGAAAAACGTGATTCACGCAAGCTCCATCTAACATAATAAACAGCAATGAGATCGGAATGCTCAAGACTGATTGACCTACGAGTCCTAACTTCACCTTATTGTTAAAATCAATCGCATGTAATAAACGGTGGAAATGCATTAGTATAAATGTACAGAGAGGTACAGAAATATACTGATAAATGTAACAATGTTAGGTTACATGATTGAAATATTTCAATTTGAAAAGTATATTTTCAAAATTCACAATCTATTAGCTTATTGTTGAGAAACAATGCACTCGCTTCCTCTCATATTTCGAAAAATATTTAAGTATAATTGAACCTACTTTTGCAACCCCTTAGCATGATTTTGCCTTCCATTGGATAGTGAATATTTACAAGCCTTGAATAGTTGATAATGTGATGTGAATGGTGAATCATATTTGAGAGAGGAAAGAATCTGAAGTAAGAACACCCTCTAGGAAACCCTCTAAGAAAAAAGAGCTTGGAGGGTTATGGAGTGCACGAATATTATTGTAGGGATAGCCTAAGTGAAATTCTCAAGGTCCATTACTCGAGATAAAATAAAAACTAATGGAAAATGATTGACTAGGTTTTACAAAAGCTTCTGGTCTCTACACCTAAGAAACTATCGAACTAACTAGATTTATTCGTCCAATCTAGTTTGTTATAAATAAATCCTCGACTTTGAAATAGAATCATTAGCGAAATTATTGCTGTCAGAGCTTAACTGTCAGAATCTTTTTATTAGAATCCGTGAACACCTCACACAACATGAACATATTTCAGTTTAATGATTGGAGTGGCGAAAAAACTGTCCGATACAACACAATATTCAAAATTAATATTATTTATTCGTATAACTGCTCCTAGTTTTGTAGTCTGTCCGAGCACAGAAGACTTTCTGGCAAGATGGGTAAGTTAATCCAGATCGGTCAATATTGGTTCGAAAATTATCAACTTGGTCTCAAATTGTAGGACACATTCTGATCTATAATTTGAGACCAAAATTATCATTTATTAACCAATATTGATCGAGTTAAAGTTATCTTCACTTCTTGTCAGAATGTCTTATTTGCGTGGACAAGCTGGCCGCAGACTTACTCCTGAGGCGAAACGCAAGCGAATAGTCGATAATAATTCATTCATCTTTGACGCCTGAGAGCGTGCAATATATCCAAGCGATCAATTTGAATACTCAACCTCTCTTTTCATTCTTATCGCCTTACTCTAACTCGCGGTCCATCGTTAATATCAATCATTGTTGAGAAATGAAAGTTTTTCTGTTAGATGACATATCTCGAGCATAAATCATGGCGAAACTCTTGGAATGAAATATTCGCACTAGAGGCGACGGCGGCGGTTTTGCGATCATCAGACTCTTATTACGGCTCCTACTCACTCACTTTTTGATTCAATTATTTGTTAGCGGATGCCAAGTGAATTGATAGCATGCTGTGCTGGATAGGACGCCGAGTGCAACATGCAAGTATCTGGCATCTCTGTACTATTCATAGCAATAGTGGGGTGTGGGGATTCACTTTAGAATTTTCTATTGATTTTCGTTTTAAACAGAAATCTTAACAGTACAGTAGAACGCCGATTAACTGTATTGTAAATTATCCGAATCAGTCTTAAGCGTAGTAATTAATATTAAAAACCAGTGTTTACGACGTGATCGTAGCGCGGCGAGGCGATGTGTTGTACTTATTGTAGTTTAGTACAGTATTCGTTTTGCTTTTCATATTAATTCAACATCACTACACTGTACTTTTCAAATGTAGTAAAGTTTATTCCAAGTTTAACACATTGTTTTTCTTTAATAATACAATTCCATGTCCAATTATCCGAACTTTTGCCTATCCGAATTAGTTTGGATAATCGGCGTTCTACTGTATTATAGACAAAAAACTTGCAAAATATTGGTAGGTTGATGTGTCTGTGCTGCTTAAGAGAATAGAGAGTAGAGAGCCTAATGCAACATGCAACTAATTGGCAAATTCTAAACTTTACAAATAAAAGCAATACTGCGGATTCAATTTGCAACTTTCAGTAGGAAAAATCTCGTTATTAGACAGAAGTTGCGGCTAAAATATTGACTTAATAGCAATAAACATCTTGAGAAAGTATCAACATAAATCTGTTCCGTATTATTTCTCTGCGCCTGTAGAATTTATGATCTTTGGTAGGCCTACAGATTGATTCTGTTTGGATTTAAATCATCACAATAAATATCTTCAACGAATAGATTTTATTACTGGAAGCAGATGAAGCTGTGATTTCTTCTCTCATAATTTTTGTCGGACAGGTATAGGTAGCATCCATAATATTTCTATGACCATAGCAGCAATGCCATTCAGTTCGAGGTCCTAAAATAGTAGTTCTGTAGTGGTTGTTTTGTGAATGAATTGTACTATTCTGATATCTGATTACAGTCAAGTTGAAGCGCATATAGTATTCAGATTTTATTATAAAAAAGTTTGAATAGTTATTCAATGAATATAGTTATTTTAATAGAAGCGAGAATAACTATTTCCATTTCCGTTACCATACTTTTATGCTACCATAAATCTCATGGTAATAAAAACTTTTTTTAATTTGTGACCGGATTTATCTGTTTTTGAGGTGTTTGTCAAGCAGTTACACCGTGTGAAACTTGATTGAAACCTTTTCTTGCACTCATTGTTGACAATTCGAATTCCGCAAACGATCTGTTATCCTGGCACTTGGACAAGACTGCAGTTCCACTGCTCAGAATCGAAAAGATAAAATGATGAATCTGCAAGTCGCACTTAGTTATCGTTGGATCATGACTTGGCAAAGGATTCTTCGTGTAGTGTTGGTCAGCATTGAATGAGATCCACATACAGGTGACAATGATATTCAAATAAGGCTCAACACAAGTCGAATGAATCAGCGGTTTGGAATATAGGATCTTATACTTGATAGAATCTATGTATTGAGGATCAGAATTCAGAAATAGAATTTTGGAATCTAGGATCTTTCTGGATAGAATCTTAATAGAATTAGAATTTGATATATTTAAATAGAATTTTGGAATTCAGTATCTTACTGAATAGAATCTATGAATTTAGAATCCTAATAAAAAATAATTCTTGTTGAATAGAATTTATGAGCTCTTTTCCAAGGAAGAAGCTCTCTTGAGGTAGAAGTGTCAAGTATAATCCATGGAACAACCGAATAAATGAGAAGAATATGATTAGCCTTTTGTTATTGATTAAAAGTTTAGGCTTTATACATCTTGAATTCTTGATCCAAGTGACGATGTGACATGTTTTTATTGAATGTCATGATGACAATAATATCTCTAATATTCTCTCCAAACTTTATTACTGAGCAAACTCATAAATGAGAAAAAAATCAAAAACAAGGGAAGCATTACTTGACAATTTGACCAATAGTTATCAATATTCTTCCCAGCGAGAATAGAAAAATGATAATATAATTAGTTCTATTAATAATAACTTATTCTTATATAAGTTATTTAGTTCTATCTGCTCTCATTTCCCCTATCCAAACCAAAGTGATCGTTTGCATGAATCTATGATATTAATCTTCTATTATCCTAAATTATTTTTGGTGAACATTACTTGCAAATCAGAGCTGAATCTCTTGCATCATCAAAGTGTGGGTGAACGTGGGATGTAGGCGTGGTCGCATAGTTGATATCATAATACGATGACCAGGATGATATCCAGTTACGTACCAATGTAGAATCATGTTGTGGCTTTCGAGACATCCTAGATCAAATATCGCTTGGGCACGTCGATGGTCGATAGTCGATAGTCGTTATCGGCAACCAGTATAGTGAAAATTAGTGTTAATGAACTTTGATAACATTATAAGGTTAATATGCACATGTAGGCATTAATAATCAATGCTATACTTCTCATCAATAATCATCTATACTACTTAGCATATTCAAGATCTTTGCTCAAAATAGTTCATCTAACTTTTAAATTATCCAATCATTGTAGTCAGTGACAGTGACCCAACCTACATACAACAATATCTTTGGAAGTATGCTTACAATACAAAATTATTAGAAAAATGACCAGTGTCAAAAAATCAAGATTACAATACAGAGTAGGCATTCAAATTCACATTAAAAACGGTACGAAGGTCATAAGGAATTAATTTAAATTATTAAGGAGGATTCTGCGATTTAGGAGGAGGAGGAGGAGGAGGAGGAGGAGGAGGAGGAGGAGGAGGAGGAGGAGGAGGAGGAGGAGGAGGAGGAGGTATAACAACATCTTGAACTGCATTACATCTCTGGTATACCCACAGCTACAATATCATTCCATATACCAGAGATCAGCTTCCAACAACCACTAACCAACTATCCGCTACTACATTAAACTGTTTCAAAACTTGAAAAAAAATCAATCAAGTACCCTTTTTAAAAAGCTTTGTAAATTTACACTTGAAAATGGCTATATCGCAGAAACATGTTGTGTGAAATGAAAAAAAATTTTCAAGTACCTGATTGACATTTTTCTCAAGTTACAGTAGCCCTAGTAGCCCTAGTAGCCTAGTAGCCCTAAGAGGAAATAAGTATTATATTAAACTGGTAGTTAGATTACATTATTATTATTATAAGAAGAATGACAACCATCATTTTCCTTACAACTTACTGCATCCTTTAAGATTCAAATAAATTTCATGAAGAAGTTCCTTGCTTATTGATGAATGATACTCCATTTACTCCTGGATCTATTGTGTCACCAGATGATTCTCCCTTCTTAAATTTCAATAATTATCGACAAATAACCGAGATAAATGACCACCTTGCAACAGAATCGTATTAAAATCTAGTTTGTTGTAGATTGAAGGATGACATCCGACTTTCTTGCCACAGTAGTGCTATTTAGAGTGAAAATATTATTATTTCGAAGTCAAGCATTAGCATATTATTCATTTTGAGCGAGCGATGTCAACAATACCAGCTCGAGAGTGCCTCATCCGAAGAAGTTTTGCATGAATTTAAATATTAAACGAAGAGTTTCTGCAGACAGCCTAATGGTTTCATAAATATGATGAATGAAGAGTTGAGTGAGTGCTTCTGAGGTTGATGGCTGGGAGGAAAACCCTTCAGCCATAAAACATACTTTTATTCTCATTTAGCAAGGAACTTTCGAAAAAATATCATGAGAAAATAACATCTCAAGAAAAAAAACCGTGATAAATATCATCTCAAGAGAAAATATCACAAGAAAATCTCATCTCAAGAAAATAGATTCGCACTCTCTGCCACTGAAGGTCATATTTATAATAAGTATGATTATTCATCTTATGGCGGTTATCTTCATGGGTTGTGACTTGAGATAATCTAGGGTTGACAGTAATAAGAAGCACTGGCGGCTCGAAACAGGTGAAGTGCTGTTCAGTAAAAGATACGAGCACTTCACCTGTTTCGTGGGTACGAGCCGCCAGTGATAAGAAAATGAATGGGAAAGTTCAAATCTCTGCAAGAAAGTAGTAGGTTAAAACTGCTTATTAAAAATGATGTCTGCTGGTAAAGCCTATCAAGACTATGATTTTATTCATAAAAATATAGGCATACTGTGCATTCAAGTGTACTTTTTATTCGAGACTGTACTGTAAATTCATTAAAAACATTATACTACCTCTGTAGTGATTCCATGATATTGTGGGATATTCCTCCTTGAACATAACCTAACCTACTATTTTGAATATTTTAATCAAAATTTGGGAAAAAGACGATTTGGATTTGAATGTCTGTGTTGAAACCCTTTATTGTGATTTTTCGAATAAATAAATCAAATTTGGTAGAATGCAATCTATATCACATCCCCTCCCAAACGGTTCACCTTCAATTTCAATTCAATATTGATGTTTTGTTTCTCTCTCAATTGGAATTACTTGGCTGTATATTCCATGAAAAGGCCTCCTGATTGTAAGGTCGGAGGCTAACGAAGGGTATTTACAATTTTTACAGTATATCTCACTTTTCAAAGCAAACAAGAGAATTTGACTTGGTATTACTGATGAAGGGAGGACTAGTAATTGTGGAATCATTTTATTCAATTGCTATCGATCTCTTTCCCAATCTTATATATCAATCATTATTCCAATATCTTATTCATTCATTGCATACTCGGTTATAGAAGTTTAATTTTGCGTTCATTCAGGGGCGAACCCAGGAACTTACTTCGGTGGGTGATATGAAAAAATCAGAGGGGAACCCAGGAAAACGGTGGGGGGGAGGGGTTGAATATATAGTGACCCACAGAGAAGGAAAGAAAGTTTTTTCCTTCGCTGTCAAAAATTATCATATCTTTTGACCAAGTAAAATAAGTTGAATAAATAAATTTCCCGTGTAAATAAGTTTTCTCTATGAAAGGATGGTAATAATGGAAATTTTATTCGCCAATTATTATTGTAGATGAATTGATTATAACAAGAGCTATTGGTCTCTTTTAGTCTTTATGAAAGTTATTTTCAGTCGTTTGAAGTTATGTATTGAAAACTTTTTGAGTTGAATAATGAAAAATTTAATTATTAATTATTGTAGAGTAATTGATTTATTGAATAGATTGAATAGAACACGAGCTCTATCGGTCTCATGTATACAGAGTGTTTCAGGAGGAATGTGCAATACTTCTCAGACTGATTCCTTACACCAAGTAGACAAAAAAAGTTTCATGGGATCAACCCCCAAAAACCCTTTGTTACCGAGATAACAATGGCGGAAAATTGAGATTTTTTAAAATATATCAATTTTTCTAATTTTCTAGAGGCGTTAGTGAGGTTCTAAAATATGCAATACCTATGTAAAATTAACTGAGGAATTTATTGAAACCAGTTTGAAGTTTGTAACTTCAACGGTTATTGAGATAATTGAAAAAATATACTAAAAAACGTCATTTTCCAACAATAAGGGTTATAACTGGATAAGGAATCATAAAATTGTATTTTTTATTAATGGAAGTTGAAGAGAGTCGGATTTTAAAGAAAAAGTAAAATGGCGACGATTGTGTAAATCTTACCCAAATCTCAGAAATAGCTATCAAAAATCCCAAAATTGACAAAACATAGCACAAGTGATGAATTTGTGTTAAGTAGCGATTTTGCTATTTTTGAGATTTGGGTAAGATTTACACAATCGTCGCCATTTAACTTTTTCTTTAAAATCCGACTGTCTTCAAATATTTTCTTCTTCTTTTTCTTGACCCCTTCTGCCTTTACAGCGTAGGGGTTGAAAATATTGTCAATTGTTGAAACATCACTGATTTTGAAACATAATGAAGACCTTTTTATTCCCAAACTGTGATTGTGGGCGATACAATTCAACTTCAGGATATGAATGGAAGAACTAAAAAGAGATAGAAAACATCAAACTGAAAATTATTTATGTCCAGTCAACTGTTATTTAATTATAGTACCTTGAAACCTCTAATTGTGGGTTACATTTCGGGCAGTTACACGTTAGTATAATCGAATTTGTTCCACTGCCTTATGAGGTATAGTCTGTCCAAGCAAAGAAGACATTCTCGCAAGATAAGAAAATTACTTCAGCTCCGTCAATTTTGGTTCGAAAATTTTCAATTTGGTTTCAAATTGTAAAAAACATTCTTATCTTCAATTGGAGACCAAATTTATAATTTTTGGATCAATATTGACCGAGATCGATTCGTTTTCCCGTCTTGCCAGAATGTCTTCTTTGGTTTGACAGACTATACTGGATTATGAATGAATTATACCGCTAACGAACACCGTAGTATGCATTTCCTCGCTCTTTCATTACGTTCATTCATAATCCTAGCTCGTGTCTTCAGAATTGATCATTATCGTATGGGATGGGAGTTGTGGCTGTCTTATGAATTATGCCTTTTAAATGACAACGAAATTAATTATGAGTCAGAAAACGGACCGAGCGTCTATGATTATAGTAATGAGAAACCAAATAAACAAGCAGCGCTAATCTTGAGGATAGCCAGATCTCAACGATGCATTTGATATAGTCCGTCCAAGCAAAGAAGACATTCTGGCAAGATGTTGAATGACTCTAGCCGATCAATATTGGTTCAAAACTGATAAATTTTGTCTCAAATTATAGAAACAGTCCTCAAATACAATTTAAGACAAAATTTATCATTTTTTAACAAACATTTATTGAGCTAGAGTCATTTTCCCATCTTGCCAGAATGTCTTCTTTGCTTGGACGGACTACCAATGCACTTCCAGGTACAGTTTGGGGATTATAAATGATTGTATATTATGCTAGCATAGAGTTTGTACTGGTCCAAAGGAAGGTATAGTCTGTCCAAGCAAAGAAGACCCTCTGGCAAGATGGGAGAATGCCTCAAGATCGGTCAATATTGGTTCAAAAATTATCAATTTCATCTCAAATTGTAGGAAAAAATTTGATCTAAAATTTGAGACCACAGTTATAACTCTTGAACAAATATTGACCAAGCTGGAGTCATTTCTCCATCTTGCAAGAGGCTCTTCTTCGCTTGGTCAGACTATAGGATACATTAATAATGCTGACTGTGTATTCCAAGTTTTGAATATGATGAGATGCGACAAGCGAATCTCATGAATTGATACCAACTACTGTAATTAATGTAATACATGACTTCCCTCGATTTGATTGACATTATTAATCTCTTTAACGATAATTTCGGTATCAACAAGTTATGATAACGATTGATGATATATATCTTGATGGAAAAGATTAAATTGTCTAATATATACTGTAGCAAGATTATTGTTTGAAACACTAAGTTCACCACTGGCGTGCCCACGAAACAGGTGAAGTGCTCTACAGTGAAAGATACGGGCACTTCACCTGTTACGTGGGCACAAGCCGCCAGTGAAGTTCACAGCTCCCTTTGATGTCCAGTTTGACATAGTGTAGTAGTAGTCTAATTGGGAAAGGTAGGATTCACACGAGTAATTAGTTGATATGTAACTGATTTCGTGATGTACCCTACGCTTTGTGAATGGTTAATGATGGTTTAATTAGTTGATTTTGACAAGATTGTTAAGCTTTCAATCAATTATAAGTCGAATAATCCTCACAAATAACTGTAAGCATACTCTAATACGATTGAGAAAATTATTTTGTATATTCTTTCCTTAAAAATCTTTCCTTAGTCTAATTGGGAAAGGTATAGGATTCACACGAATTAATTTATTAGTAACTGATTTCATGATGAACCCTACGCTTTGTAAATTTTTAATGATTGTTTAATTTCTTGATTTTGACAAGATTGTTGAGTTTCGAATCAATTATAAATCAAAAAATCCATACAAATAATTGTCAGCATATTTTAATACGATTGAGAAAATGATATTGGATATTCTTTCATTTTTTGAGTAGTTGTGAAGGTGATATTGTGGGAGTTATCCATATTGAATGAAAAGACAAGACGTTGTCAAACCACTGATTCATTAAAAATTCGAGATACCGGTTTCGGTTGTTACACCATTATCAATCTCTGGTACCTTCTTCCTCATGAAAACACATCATTACATTGTATGTAATGGCGGCTCGTGCCCACGAAACAGGTAAAGTGCTGTACAGTAAAAGATACGAACACTTCACCTGTTTTGTGGGTTCGAGCCGCCAGTGCATTACAAGTCTTATGAGAACATGTAACTACAAGACCACAAACCAAAATTTTGAAACAAAAAACTGTCAGCATATTATAATCCAATTAGAAAAATACAAGGAAAAGCTTTCCTTCTCCCACATGAAAACAGATAATCAAAAACCACATAAGAACATCTTCAAAGATCACTTAATTGATTGAAAAACTGTAGCATAATATTATTCTTATACGATTCAGAAAATGATATTTCCATACGAGGAAAATCTTTCCTTATTCCTCCACTCATGCTAAATCTTGTCTCCGAGCAAAAAATCACGGAACTTTTCAAAACGTTTACTAACGTCGCAAAACGCTGCAAATGCTGTAGGCATTCTTGCTCTGCAATTACAGCACACTAGCTGTTTAGCCTAGGGCGCAGTGTACTCACTAGTGAAATGGGAAGAGCAGATTATAGATGAGAAGACACGCCGTTACAATGCAAATTGTATAGAGACGAAGTGTCTTCTCAGCTTGCTCGAATAGTAAATGCATTGCTGTCGCACGAACAGAAAAAGTGACATGGTATAGCCTGTCCAAGCAAAGAAGAGCCTGTGGCAAGATGAGAAAATGACTCCATCTCGGTCAATATTGGTTCAAAAAAAATTTTGATCTGGTCTCAATTGAAGGAAACATTCTGATCTACAATTTAAGACCAAATCATTAATTTATTGAACAAATATTGACCACGCTGGAGTCATTTTCCCATCTTGCCAGAGGGTCTTGTTTGCTTGGACAGACTATAACATCTCTGCTCACGCAAAACTGACTGAAAAGGAGAAAAAATGAGCAGGAAAAAAGGAGAAGTCATGAGTAGTAATAGTAATGAAGAAAGACAGAAGGTAGTGATAAAGAAAAGAGGGAGAAAAGAAAATGGAAGAGAATGTGTGAGTGAGGAAGAAAAAAGAATGTTAAGTCATGTGTGAAGGAAGTAATGAAGATAGAAGATAGAAGATGGAAGAAGAAGTGAATAGGAGACTATTTATGTGTGTGAGGGAGAAAAAAGAATTTTATGTGAAGATTTTCATGTACTTCTTGTTTTCTTGGAGGAAGAAAAGAGGGTGGGTAAGAGAAAGGAGTGTGACAGGGAGGAAAAGTAATCCATATTCAGAGTTGGACACTAATTTTATCTCTCTATCTTTCTCTGAGGGAGGGGATTTAGTTATGTGTAGGGAAAGGAAAAAGCATGTGTGTCGAAGAGATTTGTGTTAGAGAAATTCGATAGGAGATGACGAAAAATATGATAATATTGGGAATAGAAAATGGAGGGAAAAAAGTCAAAGTATTATGATTTTGTTCGGAAATGGGGAAAAGGTCCATATCATTTGAATAAATAATAATCATGATAATAATAATAATAATAATAATAATAATAATAATAATAATAATAATAATAATAATAATAATAATAATAATAATAATAATAATAATAACAATAATAATAATAATGATGATGATGATGATGATGATGATGATGATGATGATGATTATGATGATGATGATAATATTTGACATGTTGGGAAGAATGATTGAACTAAAGAGAAGGATTGATTCGATGGAGAATCAATCATGAAGGAGAAAGATAGATTGTAGACTAAAAATAACTATTAATAGTCGAAACATGATTGTAATGTTTTAGTAAAAAATAACTGAAAAGGGTACTGTGATGTTATTTGAAATAAAAAATCATAGATTATAGGGTATGATAGTTAATAAGTGAGGAGGAAATAAGCGTATCGAGATGATGAAATTTTCAAAGAGAAAAATATCTATCGAAATAGGAACAGAAGATGATTTGGAAATGATAGAAAAAATATTCACGATAATTCAAAATTTATGAAAATTGGAGTTGAGTTGTCGACGTTGTAGAAAAGTTCCATAATTGAATAAAACACACTGATATTGTCAATTTTATCGTTTTTCAAAAACCATGGTCCTGTACTAAAAGTAAACGGTAGAATTGACAATATCAGCGAGCTTTATTTCATTACAAAATTTATGTGTAACAAGCGGAGGAAAGATCGTAAATTTATTTAGCTATGGCGAACTGCCTGGACAGCACTGATTAATTTTCAAGTAATTTCACGAGATGCAATCAGTATTAAAACTGTGAATAATTGATGTTACAAGACTGTGAATCCACCTCTCTGGAAATCCACTGTTTTGTGAGTAACTATCAAGTTTTCACTGATTTAATATCGACTGCAAGTCGTAAAATTGTTTGAGAATTAATCAAGAGGAATCGAGTAAAGTGAGTGTGAAGCTACAATCAACTTTTGAGTACTGTTCAGTTAGAGTGGATGAATAGATTGTGAAGTTTATACCTTGTAATACTTTGTGAAGAATACTTATTTTCTCTTAGGGCTAATGTATTCGTTGAAAATTCAAATAATTGAATCGAAGTACCTTTTTTTAAAAGAATATTTCTAGTTTACACTACATGTTTTAAAATGATATCGCCGAAACATAAGGCCTAGTGTAAAATAAAAATATTTTTTTTTAAATGTCAGTTTTTTTTACTTTGTGAAGTTTAAAAAATGTTGTGGACGAAGTTGAGGCATGCAAGCCGCTTCTTTTACTTGAACCACAGAATATTCTACAAAATATTCTGTGGAAAGAAATATTCCTTGGTTGGAATATTCTGTGGGAGAGATACAGAAGTAGATAAGTAATGAAGTAAAGAGAGAGAAGAGAAAGATTTAGATTTAGATTTCTTTATTCATGTAGATAATAACAGAACAATTCAGCTTAGTTTCTAGATTGCAATCAAATAATATAGAAAGTCTCCAACTCTATACAGGAATAAAATAATATACAGTAACTAGTACAACTCAGTAATCAATCAACAAAAAAGTACAAGTGAACGCGAAAATCATGGAAATTTTATAGCATAAAAACGTTGTAAAAAAATATATAATTGGCAATCTTTTCACTTTGATCAAATTATCTAGATGAAAAGGCGAAGTTTGGACTTAAAGATGTCTATTCTTGGGAAAGGGTATCAAAGATATCCTTTCCATTAACACTTGGCCTTGTGAGAGAGAGAGAAAAAGAGTGGAATGAGATAGATAGAAGTAAGGTTGAGGGAAATAGGAAGGAAAGAGGTAAATATCGTATGAGGAAATTGAGAGAGGGAGAAAAAGTGGGAAAAAGATGAAGGATGAGAACCAAGGAGGAAAAGAGAAGGGAAACCCAGAGAGGGCATGGCACCGTGGGAATTTAATAAAAAAGGTGGCTTCATATTGGAACAAGTGTGCTACAAAGGCCTAAGTGGGTGGCAAACAAGAAGAAATTATATTCTGGGTTGAATTCTATGTTTAGGAGAGGATATTTGAAAGTACAAGAGGAAATTAAGAATAGTGTGTGACTTGAAGAGATAGGAGAATTTTTGAATGATGATGTTAAAGTAGAGTAAGAGGGGGAAATAATCGTGAGAAAAGATGTTGGTTTTGAAAGATTAAGAAATTAATATCCGAATTCAAAGATAATCAACGATTGAAACAGTGGAGACACTGGTGGCTCGTGCTCACGAAACAGGTGAAGTGCCCGTATCTTTCACTGAACAGCACTTAACCTATTTTGTGGGCACGAACTGCCAGTAGTAGAGAAACAATATTACTCTTCACTTAGAACAAGACAGTATTGCTTTTATCAATAAGTTCAACTCATTTCATGAAATTTATAATAATTATCGACTAGTTATGAGAAATTGAAAGTGACTGAGTAGGGAATAAGAAAATATTTTGGTTATTGGGAGAAACGTATTCATGAAATTATTAAATTTATGATATGCAGATTTTATTATTGTATTTATAATAACTACTATACATACAACTCATTATAGGAATTTAAATTTAACCAAGCTTTCTAATATAATAAGGATAATTTCGTAATTGAAAGAAACCTATTCATGAAATTCACTGATGAAATTCCCTCCACAATTTTTTTAAATTGATTTGTTGTGTATATATTTGTCAATTAATCAATACAAATACCTCATAATTTATCAGCTATTTATCGCTCTCAGTTAGTGTAGCAATAAACTTGTGGGCTAAGCTTCTCAAGTCAGTTAATAAGTGCTAATAAATGTTGGACAGTGATAATATTTTATATCAAATGAGACAAGTCAAAACTGGCCGGTAGCCCAAAAATGTCAGGCACCTTTTTTTTAAAAAAAAGTCAACGTCAACCAATAATGGAGATGAATGATCTGTATTGAGTAATGTTATGAAACTGTATTAACGTTCACTGAACTTCAGATGGAGCCCATTCTAGAGCTACAGCCTGTCCAAGCAAAGAAGACATTCTGGCAAGATGAGAGAATGACTCTTACTCGGTCAATATTGTTCCAAAAATTATGAATTTGGTCTTAAATTGTAGATTGGAATGTTTCCCACAATTTGAAAGTAATTTCGAAATCTTTGAAACAATATTGAGCGAGTTGGAGTCATTTTCCATCTTGCCAGAATTTCTTCTCTGCTTGGCCAGACTTTTTACTAGGTTTCTAGTTTTTTGAAATATGTTCGAAGTAGATTTGCCAAGTCCAACAAAGTTGGAAAAATTGAATCAGTAGAGTAGTTCAAAGGTGGGAAATGAAATGTGATTCGAAAGAAGGAATTATGGATTTCGTTTTCAATTAAAAAATATGGCAACTTCTCAAATAAATTCTCACTTTTTCATCTCTTGCTCCTTTCTATAACTTGGAAGCTTCTGAAATACTACTGGAAAACCCAACAGCAGCAGATTTTGAACTTTTGAATTGCCGTAACAAGAATAAAATCAAGGTTAGTAGAGAGTAAGTACTACAATACTAAGTACTACAAGTAAGTAGTGAAATCAAGTCGCAATTGTAAAGAGTACAGTAAGTGAGCCCGGTTGGCACAGTCGGCTGGGGCATCACAACCTTCAGTCCGCTAGTACTGCCTGGTCAGGGTTCGAGACCCAGTGGGCATGGCTGTTTTCACCTCTTCACCTTCGCACTCATTACCCATTACTCACGCACAAGCTAAAATGCCTGTGTGGGCATCATACGCAATAAAAAAAGTACTCAAATCAAAACTTAGTTACTACAGTGAGTACTACAAGAGTAAGTAATACAATGGATTTTAAGTGAGATATTAGATCAAAAAAGTATGAACTATAGGAATTAATGTATGAATAATCTTGTCAACTTCAAGATTCGCTCAAACCTCTCTCAGAAAATAATTCTATTCAAACATCCCCGATCGAGCGGAGTTCCAAATCGGCGGAATATTTTGATTCAGCAATCAGTTGCTGTCATGTCATTCTGAGTTGATAGATTCAATTCAAAACGGAATTACTCAGCGTTTTTTACTCTGCAACCGGGAGATTTCCGATAACCGAAAAAGCGATCTTTTGACGAACGAATTTGTTCACGTGCGGTATAGGAGGTAAACAAGTTGGTCTGATTCAATTCTACGTTACCAAGGTTGACCTTTGCTTCAAATTGCGGCATGTGATAGAATTTGAATTCGTCCTATTTGACGTATCACTCTGAATAATATTTGAATCTTGGTGTCGAAGTTTCTAGATTTCTGTGTGCCTCAGCACTCACACGTGCAGTTTATCACGACACGTGGAAAATCTATATCAAGCCCATGTCAAAAATTATTATATTATGTATAAAGAAATTTAAAATGGGCAGAAAATTCATCAGAAATAGGGAATACAGTAGATGAGAGATGTTTGGGCTAGTAAAAGTTTATTAATTTAGTAAATGTTATACATCTCCAATATCATTAATAGTTATACTTTTTCAATGATATTGATTTTATAAGACATAGTGGGAAGACTCGAAGGTAGTTTCACCTCGCTGAAATAACTAATTTCCCATCGTAAGAGAAATTTTTGGTAAAAGGTTTTTATTCATTCTATTAACAGTGATTTGAGTTTGAAAAATTTCTTTTCAAAAAATATCATCTTCACAAACATCACATCACACAAATTGAAAAAAGTGAAACAAACAACTGATTCCCGATCGGAAAGTTGATCCAATTCATTGATAATTCTTTAAACTCGTTTCATTAAAAATTTTTTCTTGACAAATTCTTAAGAAATGCTACCATTACTAATCACCTAAATCTGAGGTGGAATTTATCCGGATTGAACAATTGATTAACATTAATAATTATTGTTTATTTCTCATAATTTGCTGGTGAACTACGAAACTTTTTTTCGATTTTGATCAAATATGACAATCATATACAGTACCACACATCCTACTATTCACATCGCATTCACGCAATGCTATCTAAATTGGTGATGACTTCACATCTTTTAAAATATTTCTGTTTATAAGTTCTTAAGAAGAAGACTCTTCTGACATTAAAGAATTTGTGCCTCAACTTAAGACAAAAGATAATACTTCCAAGTATCACTATACAGACTATGAGTGTCTTATACAAGAAATACCTATGTACAAGAAATGAGTTGTAAACCCAGCTCCTAGAGAGAATGAAAAATACGAATTTTGAGAGTTGAAGAATATGAAAGGTTGAGTATGAATGTGAAAAATGAACAGGATGAAATAATTATTTAGTCTGAGAGTAATTTAGAGGTATCTGAATTCTGGGAGCGAGTGGGAAAATATTTATAACAGGTTTGGCTTGAAAATGAGAAATGAAACAATTGAACCTGAAATGATAAAGGTTGAGTTTGAGAGTGAGAAATGAACAAAATGAAATAATTGAACCTTTGTTAAGGAGGATGATCAAGTTATCAAGAGAAAGAGCGGCGGCCTCACACAGAGCTAAACGAAGAGATAAATTACCCACAAGACCATTGCGAAAGTAGCCGTGATTTGTTATCGTCATATTAATAAATAACTGCGACTCAAATGGAGTCACATAATCAGCGTTGTGGAATAACAAGTGTTTCATATTCAGCTGACGTAACGCGTAAAAATGATGTATAAGAATAAAAAAATAATAAAAAAATTCGTTTGCGTGCCAACCGAGGATTTCTTGGCTCCGATTTCAGACCACATCTCACACCAATTCCAAAACCCTTCATCATCTCCCGCATATATTTCCCCGTATAAAACATACCCTTTTCGAAAAATTTATCGAAAAAGTTCTTTGCCCCACCGCGTGTTGTTTTCGACTCTTATTTTAGAACATACTCAAAAATATCACCTTACATTATTGTGAGTTGTGCATTCCATCCTCCTAAAAATAGGGGGAACTGATATTCCTGTCTGATACAGTTGGTGTCCACAATATTGATGAATGCACATTCCGTCTACTGTCGTCTGTTCAAGCGGAGAAGACATTCTGATGAGCTAGGAAAATAACTCCAGCTCGGTCAATATTGGTTCAAAAATAATAAATTTGGTCTCAAATTGTAGAAAACATTCTGATCTACAATTATTATTTATTGACCAAATTTGTAATTTTCAAATCAATATTGACCGAGTCATTTACTAACCTTGCAAGAATGTCTTCTATGATTGGACCGACTATACTAGCACCCTATGTGGGCTACATTACTGGGCCAGGAAACGTTCCATTGAACATTCAGGTCAAACTTCAAAGGTATATAGGAATTCCGTTCAGGAGAGGGAAGTGCAGTATCTGTTTTCACAGAAAAAAATGTTTGAAAATACAGGAACAATCTTTCACATTCAAAATTATCTAAGAATCGATTCGCATATAGCTTCCAAATTAGGAAATATTTCTCAAGAAAAGGAAAAAAGCTAACATCCAATTATTTATTGAATATTTGACAATGGTTAGGTACATATAATGTCATTATTAGTGATAATATCATTATTAGTAATAATATCATCATTATTATTATTATTTGGGGAAGGTGTGAATAGCTTCCAAGTCAGATCATATTTCGCATAATAAGATACCATTCAAATATTTATTGATAATGGTTACTTATCATCACTTATTGGGAATAACAGAAACCTACTAGAAATTGTTTGTAGGCTATTTCAAATGTAGTTTGACTAGTTCCGAAAATATGTTCCAGAAATTTAGTTCTTAGGTGAGATTTTTTCTGGTTAGTTGACTAATAATTCATCTTTTTTTTAAATTCTATGATTTACATATTCATTTACTGATGTAACTGTAATTATGATGTTTTCCATTATTTATCTAATATCTCAAAGTTTAATATTTATTTTATTTTGATTGGACAATTCATATGTGTTATGAGGGCTATAATGGGGTTTACCCTGGTGCCCTCACATACTGTATCATTTCAATCAATAAATAAATTAATGAATGAATAAATAAATAATAAATTTACTGAATTCTCACAATTTTCCATTCAAGACCACATCTTTTTCTCTATCTTCAATGCATTTTGGAATCGAGATTTAGCGACCAGTCTATTTGAAAGGAGTTAATAAGAATCAAGCGATACATAATGAGTCATGTCAAGAAGAATCTGGGTTTCTAGAATCGAGACGTGAACTCAGATTGTCCAATATACAAGAAGATTACAAATCTCAGCTTACAAATTGAAGCTGTAGATTGATGTGTTAATAAAAAAATTCATCGTTCTCTATTGAGAGATCGTGCAAGATTTTAAATCGTGATAATTAATTTGGAATAGAGGCCAATTTCTAGATTGTCTAATAGAGATTCCAAATTGCACCTATATTGAGGCTATAGTGTTTTAGTGAAATGTGTTAATAACAAAGGTTTATAGTCCACTACCTATCAATTAAAAGACCTGATAATAGATAGCAATTAAAAAATTAGTACGTTCTCTTTAATTGAGATCTAATAGTCTATCAAGAGTATCACTTTTATTTAATTGAATGACATTTCGATTCAGGCCTATGCATTTTTCTCTATCAATGAGACCTGATATTGGATGACAATTAAAAAATTAGTACGTTCTCTTTAATTGAGATCTAATAGTCTATCAAGAGTATCACTTTTATTTAATTGAATGACATTTCGATTCAGGCCTATGCATTTTTCTCTATCAATGAGACCTGATATTGGATGACAATTAAAAAATTAGTACGTTCTCTTTAATTGAGATCTAATAGTCTATTAGTTGAGAGTATCACTTTTAATTGATTGAATGACTATTCGATTTAGGCCTATGAATTTTTCTATGCCTATAAGGCCTGTAAATGATTCAGGGTAAGGTAGACCTGTCTATAGGTATCCTATCAATTTGAGAATGATGAATAGCCCAGCATTGAATGGAAATTTTGAATTTTGTTTGAGGCAGTTCAGAGAAGCAAGAGGCTAACTGGATTCCTGATAACTAGTATAATCTGTCCAAGCAAAGAAGACATTCTGTCGAAATGGAAAAATGACTTTTTGAATGTTAATATTGGTTTAAAAATTTTAAAATTAGTCTCAAATTGTAGAGCAGAGTTTTTTCTATAATGTGAAACCAAATTCATAACTTTTTGAACAAATATTGACCAAGCTGGAGTCATTTTCCCATCTTGCCAGAATGTCTTGTTTGCTTGGACAGACTTGTTGTCCCTTGACATTTCCCGAGGTATCAGCAGTGATAACTATGAAATCATTAATTTATTGGAACTTAGCTTCCATTGAAAAAGCCTACGGGCAAAATAAATTAGTTATGATTGGTTGGATTCATTCGGGGTTCAAGCCACAATAATCAGTTTATTTATAGTCCGTCCACACAATAACATTCCTAAATCATTGAGGTGAATGTATTTCAGTGAGGCTATCCAATTGATGGCATTATCAAAGCTACTGAGCTGAAACATTTAAATGAGGACTGAAAAAGATATTCCGTTTATCTGAATGCTAATCTGTAATTCCAAGAGGATAGGGGCATTGAGATGGACTCTGGGCCTTGGAAAGAGAGAGTTGATATCAGTTCGATTTTCTGTTTGTTTTGGAGGAATCCACACTAATAATGCAATTTTTCTGACTAGGTGACAATTAATTTATTATCCTTTGTTCATTATCCGAATGAATAAAGTCACGTGTAATTATCATTATTTTTAGAACTTTTTTTATAAACTCAATTTAAATTTTATATAGGCCTATACAATCTTTTTTTTCATGTAGGCTACCATATTCCATATTCTCACTTGATGATGCAATTCATACTTGAATAATAAATATCATATCATTCCAAAATTTGAACTCTAGACTTGGGGCTATTTGAAATAATTGATAAAGAGAAAGAAAAATCAAATACCCTTTTTAAAAAAACGTTAGAAGTATTATTTTACAGACGTGTTTCGGGGCTCATCCCATTATCAATGTGATTAGAAAGTTTTCTAAAGTTAAACTTCTAAAGTTTTTGAAAAGGGTATTCGATTTTCCATTTCCTTTATCAATCATATCATTCCAATATTCATCATGATAAACATTAAACATTCTCCCAAACAGAGATGAAATGGAATGAGACTTTTTCAATAGAATGGAATAATTGATTTCATAAAATGCTGAAAATTGTACTATTAGCTTCAGCAAGCTCTATGGAGAGCTTTGAAGATAATCCAATTTCGACAATTAAAATCAGGAGAAAGTGTCTTAGCAGGACAATATCGTTAATTATTGTTTATATTAATTTATTGTCAATTTCCATCTTATATCACGATCTTGTCTCTTAAGTCTGTGGATTGAACTGAGTCAAGCTGCTAGTTTAACACAGTGATATGCTAGTAGTTTTCTTCGCGTTTCCAATATGTCCGCTAGACCTTATGATTTTTTTTGTCATCTGAAAGCTCTTGAGCTCTTCCTCCGACCTTTTACGAGATTTTGTCATAATACGATACATTATTTTCACTCGATCTGAATAGGGCCTTTCCATTCACGCTGTTGAAAAATATTGGTAGAGGCCCGAAATCGACAGTGCGAGGCATATGCCGCAAATGCCTCGCGGTGCGTTGATACTGGTGCGACTGGAACGCAGTCGATCAGCTGTGACCAATCACACCTCCTGCTATTAAATTTAAAGAATAGAATAAGAGATATGATTGGCCACAGCTGATCGACTGCGTTCCAGTTGCTCCAGTTGTTCACACAATATCATTTAACAAAGCCATTAGACTACTGCCAACTCAGCCCTTGAACGCCGTCAAGCTGAAATAAATGTTATTTTTTGCCATTCAATGTTCATTATTTATTATGATATTAGGAATATTTTATTAATATCATATATCATTACCGGTACTTTATGTTATTCTTATATTACCATTACTTATTGTGAATTTTCATTACAAGTGTTTACCTTCTGTCTGGCAACTTATGCAACTCCTTCCTGCACACGGACTAATCATCCACGCAGGGAGAATATTCATGTAATCTGAAACACCTGTATTTTTTTTGTAAATATGTTAAATTGATGAATAAACGAATTTGAATTTGGGTATCAACGCACCGCGATGCATTCGCGGCACATGCCTCGCACTGTCAATACGCGGCTTTAGAATCTACTTTTCGCAGCAAAGTTTTTATACTTGTTTGCAAAATTATTATTTTTTGTAATGCTCACATCCTCATTATTAGAAGTACTTTTTGGGAATGATGGTTTATTGTGGAAGAGACCAAATAATGCAACTGCACAAAGTGTACTCATACATGGTTATCAACCTATTTTGCTTCATTTCGAGAAATAATAATTCCAATATCAATATTATTGTTCTACCTCTATCACCTTTGTTTACCTACTATTTCATTATTAGTAAAAGATTTTTAATTCGGAAGAGAGATAGTTTGAGAGTTATAGTTGGTCCAAGCAAAGAAGAGCCTCTGCCAAGATGAGAAATTTATATTATTAAAATCAATATTGGTTCAAAAATAATTGATTTGGTTTCAAATTGTAGATCAGAATGTTTTCTACAAATGAGACTTAATCAATAATCTTTAAACCAATACTGACCGAGCTGGAGTCATTTTCTCATCTTGCCAGAGGCTCTTCTTTGCTTTAACAGACTTTAAACGCTATGCCTGTTTTCTCTCTGAATTTATTCGATGATTATAAGGCCTAATTACTGATTTAAGCGTGAATAATCTATTAGTAAGTGAATTATCATCTGAATTTCCCACTACAATATCTACTAGGAGTGTTAATTTTGCGTATGACTCTCATCCCTACTTTTGAATTAGTGAGAGAACTGGTATAGGCTAGTGGAAGCCTTCTGTCAATATCTTATGGCTTTTCATACCAGCAGAAACACGGATCCTTCGTGCCTTCGATTCCAAAATACTGAAGAAGGTTTCAAGCACATGCACTTGAAGGAAAGCTGAAAGCATTGGTGTCAGGCCAACTCAAACATATCACTTTTAGATGTCAACAGATCGCTGGAAGCTTTCTGTCAACATGATAGTTCCAGGTCAAATAGAAATTTTCAGCCAAGTGGAAGTCAGTAATTGGAAATGAGGCGCCTCTGTGCCTCACAGTGGTTTACTCAGTATTGCCTCAGGCTGGTTTACTCGGTGTCATCAACATATCATCAAGCGAACACCTTGTAATGAATTTCAGCTAAGATACCTGATTTCTATGTTTATCCATCGTCAACTCGCTAAACTTCCTCAACGATTCTAAAGAACCGGGTGAAGTTCGAGTTAAGATCCAGTTCCAGTTCAAATCGAATCAAATACAGATATTCACAACTAGCCGGATAGCCGGATAGCCGGATATCTCTGAATAGCCAGGGGGCTCCGCCCTCTGGACCCCCGACAGTATAGGCATAGGCAATGTAAATGAGTCAAAAAGGCTCGCTTCGCTCGCCTGCAAAACCTCTGTCAGTGTCAGCTGGGGCAAACAGGCTCACTTCGCTCGCCTGCAAATTTGAAATTTATTGAACATAACATTTCTAGACCTTATCTGAACCTGCCCACCAAATATCAACATTTTCTACATTTTCAGATTGGTTTTCGAAAAAATTAAGAAAATGCCCAAAAACTGAAATATTTGCCTTACCCTTGGGAAGTTTCAAGAACCCGTTCTTAGTAGGCGTCTAGAGGTCCGAATGAACATGTCTGCCAAATTTGAACGCATTCGGTTCAGTAGATTTTTAGTTCTGCTGATCAGTGAATCAGTGCCATTTCGCTTTTATATATAGAGATAAATTCTTATAGGCCACGTCACAGTACAAAATACAATAAATACATAGATTTATACATAGTCAGTATCAACAATAAAATTATCCATGTCAAAATTATAATTACAATATTCAAATACATTATAGAAGCACTCTTTAATTAAAATCTTCTTTTTTCCTTCAATTCCCTCTCCGTCAAATCACGAATATTCTGTGGTAAGTGGTTTTAAAAATTAATTGAAAAATACTTGAAAACTTATAGGCTATGACTAATTTTGTAAGAGCAGTACTTATTCCTGAGATTTGATTTATCACCTGTATCATATGAATGACAGTTCTGATGAGTAGAGAATAACTCATGCAAAGAGTATGCAATCCGCAATGCATTTTCACATTCCTTTATCCAAATACTCGGAATCTACTGCGTATGGGGTCGTGGTCTATAGCTCAACCAATAGCACACTAGAGTCAACAAGTCGGCCATCTGTTGAATGTAAGTCTCAGGGGGCGTGGCTAAAAACGTTTTTGTCAATTTTTCATGGAAAGAGTATGCAACCCGCAATGCATTTTCACATTTCTTAATCCAAATACTCGAAATCTATTTCCTGTGGGGGCGCGGTCTATGGCTCAACCAATAGCGGACGAGAATCCTCAAGTCAGCTACTATAGTTGGATGCTAGTTTCTGTCTCAGGGGGCATGGCTAAAGACGTTTTTGTCCATTTTTCATGGAAAGAGTATGCAACCCGCAATGCATTTTTACATTTTTCAGTCCAAATACTCGAAATCTACTGCGTGAGGGGGCGTGGTCTATGGCTCAACCAATAGCGGACGAGAATCTTCAAGTCAGCATCCTGTTGAATCATTATACTTCAATATACAAGTTGTATCAATGTGTTATTGGTATTAGGTGATATTCTGAAGAAAAAGTAATAATGATTCTTACAGGTATTGTTGTATTGTAACTTATTAGCTATGTTCCTAATAATAATTATTATCTTCCATATTTGATATTTCATCCAATCTAGAATCAAGATCATATCCAACGGAGTACTATACAATCAGATACATTAACCTTTGTATTTGTAGAAAGGTACTTGATACAATGCTCAAAAAACTTAAATGCTAAAAAAATCGAGGTCAATTACTGGAGAACTTTGCATTTAGAGCAGCGCATTCAGCAGTCAGATCATGTTAACCAGAATTATTTGCTATAATGAGGAAGGAACCTAATCATGGATTAAAATCTCACCATAATCACTTGTAGACTTTTTATAAGAATTGTCACCCATTTCAACTTGTTACTGGGATTAATAAGCAATAATGGGGAACAAACCTGATTACAATCAGTTTAGATGACTACACAATCTTGACATTTTCACAGGTATTGTCACCTATTTCCACCTGTTTTATCAGGATTAATATGCGATAATAGGGAACAAACCTGATTAAAAGGATAACAATCTTTTTCAAGTTAACTTGTTGACTACCATCGTCACGAACTTCACGATCAATTTTTTATTTAAGGAATCTTCCGCGTAATTGGTAGATGGTAGATAGTTCGTGCGAGCTGTGAAGACACGCCTTACAGTAAACTTTACATTGTGATGGAGTGTCTTCGCAGCTTGTTCGAATTATAGTAGAGAGGGTTCTGAAATTGTATCGGAATCCGGTGCTTCTCCCGAGATTCAAAGACAATGTCAGGCAGCGTTTGTCAACTATCGGGCTAACTCTGTGGTTATAGTCTGTACAAGCAAAGAAGACATTCTGGCAAGATGAGAAAATGTCTCCAGCTCGGTCAATATTGGTTCAAAAATTACAAATTCGATCTCTAATCGTAGATCAGAATGTTTCTAACAATTTAAAACCAAGTTTGTAATTTTTGAACCAATATTTACCGAACTGAAGTCATTTTCTCATCTTGCCAGAATGTCTTCTTTGCTTGGACAGACTACTTTGGAGTGACTGAAGACAAACTGCAAGATGGACGGGACACGACCGTGAAACTAAATCAACGAGCTTCGGAAGCTCTAGTTGACCGTCAGTAGTCACTTGTGACCGCCACTAGTCATTTGTGACCGTGCCCAGTAGTCACCAGTGACCGGTCAATAGTTACTATATTCTCCCCATTAGGCTTGCTTCTCACATAGCCCCTAGGAGCTCCCTCAAGCCTCTTATAGTCAGCCCTCTATAGTTATACTTATGTTAGAATATCTCCTATAGTCAATGTCAGCCCTGTCAAGTAGTTCCAATGTCAGCTCCAAGTAGTCTGGTCTAGCAAAGAAGACATTCTGGCAAGTTGGGAAAATAACTCCAGCTCGGTCAATAACTGTTCAAAAATTACAAATTTGTCTCAAATTGTAGAACAGAATCTTTTACACAATTTGAGACTAAATTTGTAAATTTTGAACAAATATTGACCGAGCTGGAGTAATTTTCCCATCTTGCCAGAATGTCTTCTTTGCTCGACCAGACTATACATACATAAGAATATTTCTATATATACCTCGAGCAAGTTGAGAAGACACTCCGTAACGATTTAAAGGGTATTGTTAGAAGTGTCTTCTTAGCTTGCGCCAACTATACTATCACAGAATAAGGAATGGAATAGTTTCTCAATGCTTGTCACCGTCCTTGTCAGCTTGTCACTCTTGTCTTGTCTCGTGTTTATCTTCGTGTTCATCTTCTGTGAAACCAATTGGTGTATTACTGAGGAAAGTGGATAATCCAACTTGTTTCTGCTTCTGAACTCCATCATTATTGTTTGAAAATCAGCTACTGGAATAGCTAAGGGCGTGCGCAGTTTTAAACATTGGTTAGGCCAGTTGGTTGGTTCAGAAACTTCGGAATAGTTTTTCTAGGCATCGGAATGTTTCGATAAGAACCACTGGCTGCTCGTGCCCACGAAACAGGTGAAGTGCTGTACAGTAAAAGATACGGGCACTTCACCTGTTTTGTGTGTACGAGCCGCCAGTGATAAGAACTGAAATGAAACAAAAATATAAAATTAATATACTCACAAAAATATACTTTATTAAAATTTAAAACTCAATAAAAATCACTTATAAATGGAAATAAACTTACATAGTAGTTACTAAAGTTTCGACCTGTTGTGTGGTCATCTTCAGACTCTGTGTCTGAAGATGACCACACAACAGGTCGAAACTATAGTAACTACTATGTAAGTAAGTTTATTTCCATTTATAAGTGGTATTTATTGAGTTTTAAATTTTAAAGTGGAAAAAGAATGGATACACAACACCATTATTAAAATTGTAAATATTGGAAACACGAGATTTAACCAAAAGATTTTGGCATTTTTAATGTAATTTTTTCGAAAATTCTTGAAAATTGTCATAACTTTCCAAAAACTGTGGCATTTTTTTGAAAAAAATCCTTATAGATATTAGAATTAATATTTGGATATCAATGACTTTGTTTATGGACAATGGATTTATTTTCAAAACATTCAGAAGTCTAGAGTAAAAAACTTATCTTTCCTTCAAATTAAGACCACTTTCCTGTCCACTTCACTCTTCCAAGAGAACGAAATTAGTATCGATTATTCACATTGAAACGTTTGAAGTAAAGTACATGTATGAAACAACTCCAAATAAACAATAAACAACTTCCATAAAGATAAACAACTTCCAATCAGTCAATGTCAGACATGAATGAGTATACCTATATGGTTATACCTTTATATATAGTTTTCGCAAGTGCAAAACTAACAGAGAATCTGATACAGTAATGGAAGCAGACATTGTAGATAGATCCGTTCATGAATAATTTCATTTTACTCATAGAATAAAATTTCCACTCAAATGGAACGTTAAATCGATAAATTAATGAATTATTAATGAGGGAGAAATGAGGTGTGAAACACCTACACTCAATTTTATGTAACTTCCGACTTTTAATACATTCTATTCCCCACCCTATACATGTTACTCAGAGTCGGAAGTTGTATAGAATAGAGGAGAGTACAGTACATTAAAGCAATATGGTTTCCTTGTTTCAGAACTAAACCCTACCAAAGATAAACAACTCCCAATCAGTCAATGTCAGACATGAATGAGTATACCTATATGGTGATACCTTTATATATAGTTTTCGCAAGTTGAGAAGAACCTTGTTACAATGTAAAGTGTATAGTAACAACGTGTCTTCTCAGCTTTTACGAACGCTATCTTTTTAAGTGTTTTTGTTTTTGCAGCATGCTTTTCATCGTTCCAAACAATTTTCAAATATGTATTCAAGAATTCTATCGGAAGCCCTTCGTGTTCCCCATAACCTTTTGTTGTAAAAAAACAAAGTTATGATTGGACAATGGGTTTCCGACCCAAATAGAATTGTTCTATTGACATCCAAATGGGTTTGCGTGTGGAAGCAGAGTCACTCATTAATGGAATGAGTTGAGTTGGTTACAACAATCTTAATTTCTTTCTGTTTTGGTGGTCGGCGGTGGGTCTAATTCATATTTGAAGCCTATCAAATGACCACTCTAAAAGCTTATTAGATGGCTCTCAATAGCTTTAACTTGCTTCCAAATTTTATTCCACCCTGAATTGTTCGTTTGTCGGCAAAAGAATAAACGAATTTGGGAGTATAACATGTGTTAGTTTAGATAATGAGTCCACTTGAATATAAAATGTTTATTGTTGCTGTGAGCTCTATAACAGTAATTCAGTTTCGAAATTAAGTACTTTTTTATGACTTTAATTCCATTATTATGCAATTTTTTCATCAAAAATATTGTTACTGGATAAAAGCAATTATTTTTTGTTTACTTTGTGACGTCAGCCCAACTTATGCCGACAGTTAGGGGGCTATTAAAAAATCGCTCCCAAAGGCATAAAGCTGAATATTAGTTTGAGTAATTTATTGATTTTGTGACAAATTGTCAATAAAACATTGCAATGGAGAGCGAGGATAGTGTAGTAGTTTGTCAACGTCTCCAAAAGAATTGGCTGATAATAATTATAGATTCTCTTAATTCTTAAACGTTCAATTGAAAACTCTATCTCTTAAATTGTCCTTCAATTGCTGAACAGTCAGTATATAAGAAGAACTCTAGTTTTCTCTGGTGATAGAACCCACTATGGAATTGATAACTTGACAATGTAGAATTTTATTAATAATTTTATTAATAATTATAAATGATATATATGTATATTGTTTCGAAAAAATAATATTATTATAATCACAAATGATAAATTGATTCAAAAATAGCTTAAGCAACAATCAACCAGTTTGGAACGTATGGCAATTCAATAGAAGCACAAAAATGATTATTATTATATCGCAGCATATCAACCTATGCTGGATAGTAATACACAATCATTATAGTCTGTCCAAGCAAAGAAGACCCTCTGGCAAGATGGGAAAATGCCTCAAGCTTGGGTTTTTGGTTAAAATATTATCAATTTGATCTCAAATTGTAGGAAACAATTTGATCTACTTTTAATACCACATTTATAATTATTCTTGGACAAATATCGACCAAGATGGAGTCATTTTCCCATCTTGCCAGAGGGTCTTTTTTTCTTGGACAGACAATACATATGCTAGCTAGTACTAAAACAATGTTAGTATAGAACATTGTTATATAGAATTATATAGAACCTTTATATGAACCTTAGTACTAAAATGGATCATGCCCTACTATAAATGGTGTCATTAAGCCCAACTTTAAACTAGCTATCACCTAAAAGGATAGGAATATTATCTGGTTACTCTATGAAATTACGTTAGATTCTAACAATGAAAATTTCGTACAGCAGCGATAGTTCCAGGGCTAAAGAAATTATTTGAGGAAATGGGTGGACATGTGATTTCTCTTTCTTGTGCATGGTCAAAGGATTCCGTTTTTATTTTATTCTTTTAGTAGTCTCTTTTCTTTTAGTCTCTCCATAAAGACTTATGAGAGATACATAGGCATTGACTCAGCCCTCCAGCATTAGCACTGGTATAGTTTGTCCAAGCAAAGAAGACATTCTGGCAAGATGGGCGAATGAATCCAGCTAAGTCAATATTGGTTCAGAAATTATAAGTAGGGTCTCAAGTTGTAGGAAACATCCTGATCTACAATTTTGAAGAAAATTAAAAATTTTTGACCAAATATTGACCGAGCTGGGGTCGTTTTCCCAAACGACAGGATGTCTTGTTTGCTCGGACAAGCTGTACAAGGCGATTCCTATTCATTCGATCCGCTTTAAGGAATGGCTTAAAATACCCAATTCGGATGCTGTGATCTTCGAATAACCCAGAAAATGCGTAGGCGAAAAAAAGCATTCGTTGCGTGCCCAGACTTTTAAGCATTTTGCGGCCTTCCTCCAATATTTTACATCGACAAATAACTCATGTGAATGCGCTTTCTCAACGATGTTTGTTTTTATACATGTCTTCATAGAAATAAATCTAGCCGATGCTCCCATCCAATTCAATCTATTAGGGACAAGAGTAAAGATTTTCAGCATAGGACGGTTGGGATGTCTTCTTATCATTGGCAATGAATTATATTATTTTATTCATGGAGATTTCTTCCGGAAGTTCTATTTCATAATTAATTTTAGCACGGAGGAAACAACTGTTGGTTCAATCCTAGCTATTAAACGAAATTCATTTCATTAAAAATATTAGACCTGTTACAATAATATTCTTTCAGGAACTATATTCATCTATTTGTAGCTTTTTTCGAATATTCATGTCTGTAATTTATATCAACCATAAAAAACAACTATCGGGCTAGTTAAAATTCAACCAAATCAATTTGACAGGCCAGTTACAATGTTATTCTACCAGGAACTATTATTTATTTGTAGACTCTTTTCAAATCTGTTCCCAATCAATATTGAACCATCAGAAACCCAACTTTCTTTCTAGTTCAAATTCAACAGAATAAATTTGACAGAACCGATATTTCTCTTTAACGATGTAATCTTTCACGTCAATTCAAATAATTTCATTACTATACCAAAACACTACTAGACAAAACTAAATTAATTATATGCATTTATAAACAAATCTATCTTGATAGCTCAGGCTACTATTTTCTACCCACTATTCAGTGGGTGTCTAAATCCTGTTTTAAATTTGGATCCCATCAACTTAATGACATAATTTGATTAGACAAAGTTTCTGCTCTCAGCCAGTTTCGAATGACATTATCATTTGTCATGAGCTCTTGCTCATTTGATTCCGAACTTTGTAACTGTAATGTGACTCACTGTATTGCTTTCTCATATTATATTGAAAGCAATAATATTATATTCTTCTAATTATAGGCCTAATCAATATTGAACCACCAAAAGAGAAACTATTTTTATTTGATTATTGCGGATGATGCACATATAAGCATTGATACATCATTCCCCAATCACAATAATGATGGTTGAAATATTAGATTTTTTTCAATAACTAATAATCTATCTTATTCCCCGGTTAGTGCCATATTATAATAAATTTGCTACTCATGTAGATATCCAATAATTTGCAACCCAAATGGAAATATTGAAATATTTGTCTCTGTATCTGTTTTTATATATTTTGTGGATATTTATAGTGCCCTGATATATTATTCAATGACAGTTCCACTTTTTGTAATTATATTGAAGAGAAAGGAATTGAAAAATTAATCCTGAATAGTGATAAATTACTCAATTGTTGAAATGATGCCCTTATGCGCTGGTAATAGTATGAATAACGATGAGAGATGATTGCTCAGCCTGGTTTAGGATCACCTGGAAGTTTTGGAGAATTAAATTCTTATCATAAGAAATAGTTACATGTTTTTATAAATTTACCATGATTCAATAAGAAAACTTTCTCACAAGGAAACCCTATTATAATTATCTAGTCTCTCTGTAGAAATAGTTGAAGAATTGAATCCCCATCATAAACAATAGGTACATTCTTCAACTTGATTTATCGAGAAAATTCTCATGAAATTCCTGTTATCTTTTTCTAGAAACCGCAGATGACCTTGGCTGACTCGAGCGAGATATCTATAAAATTGCCACAACAATAAAAGAACATTATCTCTGTAATATGAGTATGCAATTTGCGGGCGAGCACTTACCTCGTAGAAATAGAAATTGTTGATTTCAGGTTCAGTGGGTGAGGCCAGAAGAAAGTCCGTTATGTTGTAATTTGAGGTTGCCAGCTCCGTAGTAATGAACTCTGATATCGACGCCATTGTTGTGGTCTGGAGAAGCACCTCCACCAGATTCGCATCCGCCATGGTAATGTGCTGAAGTTACGATTCGAGGAAACTGCTCAGGCTTTATTAGGCTGCGAGTTCATCTTAATAGCATACAAATATTGCTGGAGAGCGCGCAAATGCTTCCGAGCTGACTTCTCCATTATCATCTGTTCACTGGAAGTTTCCATTTGGCTTCATTCTGACAAGTCAGCAGGGTTTAGTGTTGTAATTCACCAACCGTTGCACCACCATTTTGTGTGGAAGTACATCAGTACCTGTAACAAAGAGATATCTAAATAAAGTCTTTATTTTACACTTAGTACATTGGAAATGCGACAATTCCAGACACCGTTAAGTATCACTACATTAAAAAAGTGGATGGATGAATATGTCTTCATTTTTCCACTAAGTACATTGGGAACGCCATAATCCCAGACACGGTCGCTCCCTGTCTCCACCTAGGGCTCTATAAAAAGGGGGTAGACGCACGGTCCGCCATTCTGTGGTCAACTTTTAGCGCTAGGTTTGAATTCATATAAATATTTTTGATGATAGAGACGATCAACAGATGTTTATCAAGTTGAGCAAATAAATTAGTTATTGTTTTGAAATCTTGGAGGTTAATTTGTCATATAAAATGGTTCATATTGCTTAGCATCAAATTGCAAAAAATATAACCATTTTTATCATAAAACTGAAATTAAAAAAGATGAATCAAGGTTAAAATTTTGACTTAAAAATTTCGAGACTGGAAATTCAATGCTCTGTGAAGTGAGTATTATTTTTTTCTAACATAATTTTTATCAATAATCATATGTTTGACTGTCGAATTGAATGAATTCAAACCTGGCGCTAAAAGTTGACCACAGAATGGCGGACCGTGCGTCTACCCCCTTTTTATAGAGCCCTAACTCCACCAAGTGTCAGTACATTACGTAAGTGGTGTTGGCGAAGTTTAGGTACTAGAGCAGCAAGAATAGATTAGTACCATTCTAGAATTTTCATTCTATTTTAAAATGGTAATCTTTTTTAATCTCACTGCACAAAAGCCCCCTTTTCACTTGACCAACGAAGTGGTTTATTCTCTAAGTGGGATCTATTCCGAGATTAATAAAAAACATAGATTACTGCTCGTTTTATTCCCAGTTGCAGAGTATTGAGGAATGAGCTCTATTTTGTTAATCTTGTGAATAAATGAATTACAAGAATATTGTGAATGGAAACAATCGTGGCACTGGCGGCTCGTGCCCACCAAACAGGTGAAGTGCTCCTATCTTTTACTGTACAGCACTTCACCTATTTCATGGGCACGAGCCGCCAGTGAATCGTGGAGTAACAATACATTATTGTACAAATTTGGTTTGCTATTATAAGGTATTGCATTGTTCTTATCAAATCAAATTTATTTCCAAATTAATACATGAATTTCATGCAATATCATGAAATGATATTACATAGATATATAATATATTCATTATTCGATTTCGATTTAATTTCAATAAAATTATTCACATCTTTTGACATCTTCGACCAAAATAATTCAAATTGTAATATTGTAATTTGTATGTTGGTCATCAAGTTGGTGATTGATTGAAAACATGGCCGATGGACTCTTCTACTTTGACGACTGTGTTCTAGCACAAAATGGCAGTGATTTAATTCGAACAAACAATATCGTAGAAGGTTGTCAAGACATCTCTGACTTTCTCATGGAGAATTTTGTAATGGAGAAATACCACATCCATCACATGAAATCAAAGTAGAAGCAGTAACAATAGAATCGAGAACAATGGCTCTCTTAACAGATAGCAGATTCATTTAATGTTTTCAAATTAATTCGACATCATCATCCATATTTGTACAATACATTATATTTAGTATATTTAGTTTAGTATTATATCACATTAAAATTAATGTGAATTTCAGCACTGACAGTGATTCAGTTTTACATCAAATTGATCTGTTCACATTGTCAATCACTTCAAGTAATCAGCTACCATCCGCCATTTTGTTGGAAACTCCTTTCATTTTCTTGAAATCAACACTCGATAGAACCGGGACCTCTTATTGGCTGACAGTGCTAAGCTGCGATTGGCTGCCTGCAGTCAGCTGATATTTGACACGCCTCCCACCCACTTTGCTCCGCCTATTCTTGAAGGCATAATTGCCCGAGTCTTGAAGGCATAATTTATTATTCTTGAGACATTTTCAATCAAAAATAGAATGATTGATGATGAGATTTGATAATATTCATTATAATAAACTTGATATTCATTAGATCCCATATTCTCATCTACTAAGTACGATATTTACATTTTTTGATTGATTTGTTGATATCAAACTACTTGGTCTACATGTGAAAAATTGGAACAACATTTTCCGTCTCTATAGTTCATATCCAGATTTCCTATTAGGACTTACAACTTGATCTCCTACTCATGAGAGAAATTCATCAATAAAGCAAGTAATCTAAAAAATAATTGAATCAAGTTCACGGGAAATATTGAGCACTTTCACTCATTAACAGTGTGAAATAAATTTCCAAACTTTACCCTCTCGTTTTCTCTCTCTTGAACTCTTGCAATTGAGCTTCTATTATTGAGTTTCTAAGAAATCGTGAATTCTCTGTTTGAACCCAAGTCTCAGCACATATTATGAATTTCCAAGCAATACACAGTAGCTCTCGTATTTCGCAACTGAGACACATTTGTTATTAGACGCAACTTGATAAAGTCTGTACAAGCAAAGAAGACACTCTGGGCAACATGGGGAAATGACTCCAGCTACGTCAATATTGGTTCAACATTATTAAATTTGTTATTAATTTGTAGAGCACAATCCTATCCACAAATTGCGACAGATTTATAATTTTTGAACCCATAATGACCGAGCTGGAGTCATTTCCCATCTTGCCAGAATGTCTTCGTTGCTTGGACAGACTATATATTTCTATTTAGAGAACCAACCCTCTTGTCAAAGTTTGTAACAGCTTCATGCTTCCTCTGAAGTTTCATTGCTCCACTGCTGGAAGCCATTTATTGGAACCGTTCTACTGTAACTTCTTATTGGAATCAATATTTTCAATCTTAGTGACTTCCAAATAGTCAACATCCGGGACTTCAATATGTTCCAGATTTTTTCTTACTTTTCAAGTGAGTTAAATACGAATTTATTTCAGTTTTACGATCTGAGTCACCTTATTAATAATTTGAGGTTGAGAATTTAAGAGCTGTGAGAAAAAGGGCAAATCTAGAAGAAAAAATCTAATTTATGTGAGATAAATGGATGAGAGTTCATGACCATGATCCAAATGGATGACAATTCATGACCACAGGTGCATATGATGTTATAACTCTACAGTAGAAAACTCGATTATTTTAACAATACAAAGTTATACATTGAAAGCAGTTGATAAACTAAAACGAATGAGTAAAATAAAATGTCTCTCCGTATTCATCAATGTCTCTTTGTATTCCATTAATAAGAAGTTATACATTGAAAGCAGTTGACGAACTAAAACAAATTAGTAGAATAAATGTATTTTATAGCTGAGGCCAAAAATTAGACGGTTTTGTCTGCTCCTTGTGCGCTCCAACAGCTGATGTTGGGGCTCAGATATAAGATACATGAGTAGAAACGACTTGATCGAGCATATATGCGTTGATACATTTGATTCAATCTTAAACATGTGTCAAATTTGATTCTACATGTGTCAAATCGACTTGCATGTGAACGTGTGAACTGTCACTTTGGGATGTAATTGATTGTCAATTACTTGAGTATAGTACTAAGTATATACTTGATTAGTTATCTGAGGCATAAATCTATGATTTAACTGTCAATATTGAACTTCTACTCAATATCTGAATTAACTGTGTTGAATTAACGAATTGATGTTATTTTCTTTTATTTCATTCTTCTTTATTCTATTTTGCTTTTTGCCGTTTACCTCTATTTGCTATTTTCCTCTGTGTTATTCTCCGTAATAACTTCCACTCTAATGAAAAAGATTCACTCATGCCCCCAAACTTATACTCAACACTAACCTCGTGTTGCATCGATTATTTCATGTTATATCTCTTCAACTTCCACCTCTCCTCCATCCATACCCTAATTCACATTTTCCATGACAATTGATCCGAGATAACACTGCGATCTGGGCGATGATAAGCCGGGTTCAATTCATTCAAAGTTAATGGTTTGTATGTTGTTGGCTTTCCCTCATTCATAAGTTGTGTTGAATGGGGAGTTGAGGGGGTCAGGTGGATAACCATTACTGCTGAACAAAGCATGTGATCCTTCCGTTTTCTGAGGCAATGCCATATTGTATAGTCTGTCCAAGCAAAAAGGCATTCTGGCAAGATGGGAAAATGACTTCAGCTCAGTCAATATTGATTCAAAAATTAAAAATTTGGTTTTAAACTGTAGATCAAAACTGTTCCTACAATTTGAGAAAATATTCATATTTTTTGAACCAATATTGACCGAGCTGGAGACATTTACCCATCTTGCCAGAATGTCTTCTTTGCTTGGACAGACTATACCTCCTACAATCACTGCTCCCTAGTCCCTAGTCCCTTCTCCAATATTCTCCAGCAGTTGAGGCATCAGAAGGGCTTCTTTTTTCCTTGATGGCCATCTCTCTTTTAATCAAATCAATACAGGCGTCTATTCTTCCTTCCCTCAAGCGTCTTCAGCCATCAACCTCACTCACACTTCTTCCCCCACCCCCCAACACAAACAAAACCCCCACATTTCTCATAGTGTTTACCTTTTTTCCAACGCTTTTATAGTCTGTCCAAGCAAAGAAGACATTCTGGCAAGATGGGAAACTCACTCCAGCTTGACCAATATTGGTTCAAAAATTATAAATTTGGTCTCAAATCAAAGGAATCATCCTGATCTACAATAATTTTTGAACCAATACTGGTCGAGCAAGAGTTATCAGAATGTCTTCTTTGCTTGAACAGACTATAACTCTGTGATGCATTCTTTTCACAGCCATGGCATGACATTGCAAAGTAAATCTTTGTCAACATCAGCACTGACATAAGGCGCACTCTATTATTATTTTTTTCTTCTGTCTGGAAAACACTCTTCTTTATCGTTGTCCGACGGAATCCTTTCAAACGATCGACCAAAGTCTGGTCGAGCAGAGAAGACTTTCTGGCAAGATGGAAAAATGACTCCAGCTCGACCAATATTGGTTAAAAAATTGAAAATTCGGTCTTAGATTGTAGAGCAGAATGTCTTCTACAATTTGAAACCAAATTTATGATTTTTCAAACAATATTGACCGAACTGGAGTCATTTCCCCATCTTGACAGCAAGTCTTCAATGCTCAAACATACCATTAGTTGTTTTCTTTGACAATATTGGCACCCACGCAAATAATGGCTGGCAAGGTCGATTCAGAGAACATGCAAACAAATTATTGTGATCCTTCTAGGAAAGAGGACATTATTGCTGATGGAAATTAGAAGCCTGAGGTGGAAAGAATAGAGAGGTTTTATTTTCAGGTTTCTTTGATGAGAGGTCACACTCTGTTGTTTTTTTTTTCATTCAATAAAGCGCTAACAAAGTGAAACAATAAGAGCTTTTATTGGAAGAAATGGATGTTAAACAATTTTAGATTTGATCATAATATTGTGAGATCTCTTCATAGTAGGAAATAAAACGGATATTGTCGATGTCAATATTAGAAAAATTGAAGTAAATCTACAATTTCCGTTCTTCTTCTCATTAAATGAAGAATTTTTATCGGAAATAATACATTTCTATGAATTCTATTAACAGTCTAGGTAATAACGTATATATAGGGCTTACTAAGTATAACTGTAAAGTTAGTCCATGGTAATAGTGTTGCATTTTTCATATTGTTGTTGAATGACTGCCTTTTTTATTTTATCTGGGAAGATGAAGCTAGGGCGAAGCAGGCCCTCTCTTACTCAACACTCACAGACATATTAAGAATAGTTGTTAGTGGAGACTGAGGTGAACTTGAACACAAGTCATATTGAGAGGTACAGTACTAATTGTCATTTCTTCTTGATTGAGAGGGAAGTAAAAAAATAGCACCATTACCACCTTTTGTAAAGTAGTGCAGGTGATATAGCAAGTTAAGCATCCATATTGAATAAAAACATCAGTTCTCAGTTGCACAGAGTCAGATTAAAGTTGATGTCTGTAAAGTGATGTCTTTTAACGGATAACCTACCAACTGAGCTTCATAAAATCGCGCCCTATTTGGCATTGGAGTTTCGCGCAGAATGTAGTTACACGCAATGATTGATGCTATAACTATTAGACTATACTTAATTACATTTGATGATACTTTTGACACGTTGGGGAATACAATGTATTCAAATTAGGAAGTTAGATCGATGTGTTACGTACCGGTATTTTCTCCTAAGCGATCAAATTCCTACTCATCATTCTCCTTTTTCTAATGCTACTTTTATCGATATCGCATTACACAACAGCCAAATATGATACACAGATAAGTTTTGGGAGACTATGTCTGTGTGTTGGTACACTCTGTAAAGACTGTATTGGGGAAATTACTAAAAGTGGAGAACTATAGTGATACTGAGTACAGCATACATCTATGAGAAAGTGATGCGAAACTCAGATTACGTTGCATCCTCAACTTTTGCTGCAACAGGTGTCCCATAACATAGCATAAAGATTGGCGCTATATTATGATGTGTGGCACGGTAAAGTTGAAGAGTTTGGAAGAAGGTATATATTATTGTCTGCCCAAGCAATGAAGACATTCTGGCAAGATGGGAAAATGAATCTAGCTCAGTTAATATTGATTTAAAAATTATGAATTAGGGATTAAATTGTAGATCGGAATTTTTTCTACAATTTGAGACCAAATTAATAATTTTCGAAGAACTATTGAACGAGCTGGGGTAATTTTCCGATCTTGCCAGAATGTCTTCTTTGCTTGGACAGTCTACTACGTGCGACGGTAAAGTTGTCAATAAGTGACACGTAGGGTATAGTGGAAGCCAAAAAAGTGGCGGCTGGTGAAATATTATTTCCAATGCTAAGATTTGTCAGGACTGTCAGAAAGTTTTTTACAAGAGCGCAAATTATTGTCTGAGATCACTCTCGACTAATTTTGCTTTCGAGGACCGCTCACAAACTTTCCTGACAGAGCTGAGCATTGAAAACAGTCATTAGTCAACCGCCAGTTCCGTTGGTGTCTACCCTACCAAGTATCCGTTTTTCGTGAAAGGCGGCAGCATCTCTGTAGTCTGTCCAAGCAAAGAAGACCCCCTGGCAAGATGAGAAAATGACTTCAGCTCAGTCAATATTGATTCAAAAATCATTAATTTGATCTCAAATTGTGGGAAACATTCTGATCTACGATTTAAGACTTAATCAATAATTTTTGAACCAATATTGACTGAGCTGGAGTCATTTCTCATCTTGCCAGAGGGTCTTCTTCGCTTGGACAGACTATACACGGAAAATAGTAATTACTTTGAGCGATAGAATCGACCCGTCTCAGCAGCTACGGTGTGATATGTGTTCGCGCAAGCTGAGAAGACACCTCGTTACAATCTAAATTGTGTTTTACCGTGTGTCTTCTCAGCTAGCGCCAACTATTTCAGCATCAGGTGGACTACTGTAGGTCACGTGGCTTGGAAAAGTAAGTTTCGATAGCGGAGAATAGAGAGAGTTTGGGGTGAATGCTCGGCTAGTAGCTTAGTTCTTCATTGAGTAGGCTACTGAAAGAATGTAAATTTGAATTCAAGAATGTGAGTTTGAATGTAATAATGTAAGTTTTAACACTGTTGAAGAATATAAGTTGCAGCTCATCGATTGATATCTAATTATACATTTTTCTTTGTGAAAATCCAGAATTTGTGTTTGCAAAGCTCTCACTCGCACATAGTTCTGGGGGATTTCCATCGGAAGTAAGGGAAATACTGATTATTATCAATTTCATTCAGGTGGGGTTGAATTTGAATGATACTTTGTGAGTATCAGGTGATGCACCCATCGACATTCATCCGAATCCGAATTCAGAAATTCAACAACATTGATGTCCAGGATAAGTTTGCGGTTGAGAAATCGTTTTCTAAATTGACAGCAATGGAAACAGCTGGCTAAGCGCTGAGATAATAAAGGAGCATAGTGGAACACGCATTTGCGTCCTGGACAGACGTGAAATGTCCGTCAGTACATGTTTTGGCCGTTGGCCACAATGTCGTGGTCCACTGCCTCCCAAGGCGATGCGTCTTGCTTTATTAAACTCTAAAAAAAATTAAACCGGCACGCATGTCTCCTCTCACGCACGCACACACACAACCGCACGCACATACAAAAACAAACACGCATAAACTCCTTCGAGCTTATCCAAAATAGTTTTTGTGTTATCTATGACTCGCGCCGCTCTTGACGGCCCTCTGTAATAAATGAGACGTCTGCTGTTCTGTGCTTTTTCAGACAACAAAGGGTGTGCAGCTTTTTAGTCATAGTCTGGATTAAGTTCTAGAGGATCAGAGCCTAGAAATTATCATCATTTACACGGTATCTTCTTTTGAAGTGTGGATCTTTGATAGGGAGAAAGATTTCGAATATTTTTTCGACTGAGTGCAGTAGTATTGGAGAGGGATTTCACGATTAGTATCTCTTTCCATCCCCAAAATACAGAGCATCATCCAAATATTGATTCCCTCTTTCACAAGAAATAATTTCTTCATTTATAACAAGATCATTTATTCTTCAAAAACAAATAAAGAATACAACACTGTAACAAAATTTGTAACGTAATCATTAAATCACATATTACAGAAACTACTATAAGAAGGAAAAATCCCTGCAGAGGTTAAACCTGGACGCAGGAATTTTCAGTAATACTACATGCATTAGGTCTATGTTCAAAACAGTCTTCACTACTGTTTGAGATCGAATGAATAAATAAATCATGCATTACTTGTTCGATATTCTTAATGAAAAATAGGGAGCATCAAGGTTGGATTCCAATAACGAATTTATGTAATAATTTCAATTACAATATTATAAAATTTACACTTTTATCAGAGATGTTGTGGAACTTATCCATAATTTAGGTAATTGAAAACAAAAGCTGTCAGATTCACAAAGTTTATTTAAAATACCATACTTGAGTTTCAATGCAGTTTTTCACTGATGATGATGCCCTGAGCATTGAAACTTAAGTATTATCATTCACTTAAATCCATAAAATTATTTACTGATGATCATGCCCTGAGACTCAAGTTTGGTATTTTAAATGAACTTTGTGGATTTGACAACCTTCGTTTTCACTTACCTAAATTACAATATAAAATATAAACATTTATGTGATAGGCATGATAACAATAAGTTGGCATGGTTTCAGAGATCGTTGACTAAGAAACCTTCTGTACCATCAGAGAATAAATTTGATATCTATTGGAAAAATGTAATACTGTACCCTAATTAAATGGAACGGATTTCAGTTGTATTGGGAATGGTCCTTCTCCACAATTTCTCCTCAGAATTTTTCTTTACAAAAGGAATGGTCCTCACATTCAGTCTCCTACTTTTGAAATCCGAAAGATATCATGATATCATGGATGGCAGAGAAACAAGACGTCTTTGAACAAGAAACTCATCAACAATCATTCTTCAGGTTTTGAAAAGAAAACGTAATAATTAATATTCCAGAGAATAATGGGGTAGCCCCAGAGAGAATAGAATATAGAAATATTCTATATCGTATATATCTATATTCTATCTCATATTCTATTATCGCTGGGTAGCCCACGTTTACAGTATAATTTGTAAAAGGAATTTACAGAAAAACATTTTCCGGTTTCAATGATATTTTTAGGATGAGTAGGCACAAAAATCTTTAAGTGGAATAACTTGTAAAATTTTAAAGCGGTACATCTGATGAAGTTTATTTAGCGATTTATAAAGATGGAGTGAGTGGTGGAATTATAATTGGTTTGCTCTTGACAGGCACGGACGTGCTAAATACGGATGTTGAGGAACGAACGTGCCTGCAATTTGAAACGCGGGTTGACGATTTCGCGATGAACCAGGTATAGTCCAAGCAAAGAAGACATTCTGGCAAGATGGGAGAATGACTCCAGTTCGGACAATATTTTTAAAAAATGATAAATTTTGTCTCAAATTGCAGATCAAGATGTTTCCTACAATTTTGGACCAAATTCATAATTTTTGAACCAACATTGACCGAACTGGAGCCATTTTCCCGTCTTGTTAGAATGTCTTCTTTGTTTGGACAGAATATAGAAGAACCGCTATTAAGACTTCAGCAATGCAATTTACATTAATGTGAGCTTGTTTCACTTTTTTCGCGTTGCAATAGAGCTCAGAGCACTCCAGAAAATTTGAAATGCAGTTCTGTCTGAATATTGCATGTTTGTTTGACAAGTTATAATTATGAAGACAACGCGGACCCTCCTCACACACAACACATTTTCAAATCACGAAAGCTTTTCGTGTTTCTCAGGTGAAGTCTGGGGAAACAACGAGGATTCTTCGGGTCCGTGAGATGTTACATTTTCATGAATATGGAAACCGTTCGGAGTTTGAAAGAAAGGTTACGAGGACGAGCATACATGATTTATAAGGAATCATACAGTGGCGTAACGTACACCCCCGCAGCCCAGCGGCGCGGGGGGCGGGGCTCTGGGGGCCCGGGCTGGGGCCCGAATATAAAACATAGGTTCTTGAAAAATAAGTTACTCGGGCTCCTAGGAGGCCCAGGTTAGTGCCCAAAATGATCTATTACATAATTTCTGAAGAAATAAAATTAAAGTTACGATTTATCTAGAGAAACATGATTTCTATTTTGGCTAATACTGCAATAAGCACTAATGTAAGTTAGTTTGTTTAGTTCTTCCCAATTAATTTTCTTTTCAATAACTTTTGAATAAAAGGCCTATTATCAATCCAACTCACAATTAAAACCTTGAAAATCATCATTAAAACTACTACCGAAAAAGGGGTATGATTTCAGAAGATGGGGCCCGGAATTTTTGTTTTTGCGGGGGGCCCGGTTTGGAGACGTTACGCCACTGGAATCATACAATTGGCTTACCGCATTACAGACCAGTTCAAATCAATCAATCAATTTTACACTTATTAATGAGTATTATACTTTTAAACCATTTTTTAGGATGTCATTATTTAATTTATTATCCATTTCGTGCCAGTTTTCAACCGCATTAGAGGTTGAATACCAAAATGCCTCGGCTATTACTTAGACATGAATGATAAATGTTTACAAGTTGGGTCCTGCTAAACCCGTGAGTTTTTCTGAGGGTGCCATTTCAATATAAGATCATGCAAAACGTTAAAAAGAGTATGAATAGAAAATATTGAGCTTTTTCTTCATAAATAAAGGAAATCAATACTTCTAGAATGAATAAGAACTGCATAATAAGGGAAAGTATAAATTGAAGATACGGGAACAAAATATGAAATGAAAACATCCACTCTTGATAATTATGATAGAACTCACAGTTATTTGGGGAATGAACCTGTAGTACTCTTCATTGTGAATTTCTGATTGAATCATTGTAATTGAAAGGAAGATTAAAGCGACCAAATTTAAAGATTATTACATTATTACAATTTACAAATAGAGGTTTATTATTCTATGTTAAAATATTGAAGATTGTTACATCCGAAGATCAAATGCAACATCTAACCAAAATAAGCTAAGAAGAACTATAAATAAAAACGTCTACTGCTGAATGGATCTCCTATTGATGCCGGATATTACGATTACTGAGATTAATACGTACTCGTAAAAAAGCTTTTACATTCCTCGAAATAGTATTTATTGAGATTTTATTGGATTCCCGTTCGCAAAACTGTATCAACAATTTTCGCCAGCACACTACGCCAAATAGCCGCTAATGCGAGATGATTACAGACTTTTCAGATTCAAAATTAGGTTTCCTCCCAAAAAAACTACTCGTTGGCATCCTGAATATCTCAGTGCAATTCTATTGAAGTTACAGGAGTGGCACGATTTGATTTCATTGGACCATTGAACTTGATTTTGCTCTAAATCAGCTACCGGAATGTTTACGGCCTTGTTATTGCATGCTGAAAAAGACATCAGCTGAAGATTTAGACATCAAATTATATTGCTTTGGCCTGCAGTGAACGGCTAATTCCGTAATACATATTCTATTGATTTCTAATTCGTACAAGTGGCGTTCTATTCTGGTTTAAATGATCTGGAATCGCGAATTAGGTTCGAGCAATAAAACTGGCCTTGACAACGGACAACAGCCGGTAGAAATAAAATGTAAATAAAAGGCATCCATGTCCTAAGGAGACAGTGATGAGTACAGTAACTATATATTAAAATTAATTTCTTCCATAGTCACTGTAGTATGTGTAGTAATGAGAGTAATCAACTGCTTGTTGATATGCTAATTTTCGAGATGAAATTGAACCAAAGTACGATGGTAATATCTAATTACTAGCCGGCAGGCTCGCTTCGCTCGCCTTCTCCGCCTAGCCTGGACCCCCGACAGTATAGGCAGTGCAGTGAGCAAAACCTCTGTCAGTGTCAGCTGAGACAAACAGGCTTGCTTCGTTCGCCTGCAAATTCCGTTCAGAAGGGATTCGAAATTTATTGAGCCCAGCATTTCTACACCTAATCTGGATCTGTTTACCTAATTTCAACATTTTCTGCCAATTTGTTCTGGAAAAATCTGAGAAAAACTCCGAAAATTCCAAAAAATAGTAAAACGCTATTATTAAGGAAGTATGTCGGACATATTTTGAAACTTGGTTCAATATCTTCCAAATTAGTTCATCTATAATCTCGCTGAACCATTGAATTTACAGTTAAGATTGTATTATTGGTCGTATCAAGGCGGAAGATATGCAACCCGCAACAGATCTACAATTTTGAAAACCTGATTACTGGCGTAATCTTGAACAGATTGCAAAAATATTTTGACACAACATTTCTAGACCTTATCTGAACCTGTCCACCAAATATCAACATTTTCTATCGATTGGTTCTCGAAAAATTGAGGAAAACGCCAAAAAAACTCTAGAAAAACTGAAATATTTGGCGTATCCTTGAAAAGGTTTTAAAATCCGTTCTTAGCGCGCGTCTAAACGCCCAACTGAGCATGCCTGCCAAATTTGAACGCATTCGGTTCAGTGGATTTTTAGTGGTGATGAATGGATGAATGAATGAATGAATCAGTGCCATTTCGGTCTTATATATAGAGATCAACTAATCGTATACAATTCACAGTATTTTTAAGAATTGGATGCAACAGTAAAAATTATTTTAGTTCAATTGGTGAATAATAACAATCAAAACAACTACATCACGGTATTATAATGTCATGGAGAACGCATTGTAAGGCTTGAGCTATCCTTTCTCTGTGATAATACAAACTTGAAAGCTTTTAAACTATTATTTTTCCAATTATATTCATCAATGAATAGATACATGATTCACTATAATAGAGGAGCACCCATTCTCCAAATTTGGAATAACTCCTGTATATTTTAAGAAATTATCATCTACTATTGAACATCCCCCCCCACTCCCTATCAATTGCAATCTGTGTTTCATATCAGAGGAAAATCAAGAATGAACTATATAGTAATACAGGATAGTTTGAGTGTGATGAATGTAATATACACTTGAATTACTCCTAACTTTTGAACCGGTTCCATTGAATTGATGAGAAATTTGGATCAATTTCCATGATACAACACAGCTTCAATCAGTGTAACAGTGACGATATTGTGATATGTATAATAAATGTGTAGAACAGGTTAATAGTTACATAATAAATGGATGAGTTGCTAATGAAATGCTACCTTTCCAGCTTTTATAGAGCTAATGAATGTATTTTCGGAATCTGGATGAGTACAAGATATTTTTCCATGATTTTGAACTGAATGTTTCATCTTTCGAAGCCGAAGATTATTTTTGTACAGATAGAGTCAATCGTGTACGGAATCAATCGTCTTCGAAATTAATTATACTGTACGTAGGAATTGAATTCAAGTAATTCATATTTATGAATAGAATAGGAATAAGTTGAGGACCTATTACATCCAAATGTAACATCATGTATCATTGTGACTGTTTTCGATGTTCAGCTTTAAAAGCTCTAAGTTATATAGTTTTCTAACCAAGATTCAAGAGAATAATTATTGGATTGAATTATATAATAATTGCCTATATTAGAGTGGAAATTGGGACTCTAGTGCCCGGTTTTTTCAAGCACACTCAAGTTTGATAGACCCTCAAGTTTACTACATTTCCTACACTCATCATAGAAAATGTCAGCTGTTCATAAAAATTTGAGGGTCCCTCAACTTTGGCTGAGGCCGCACTGCCGGTGGGTAGAGCCTGGAGGGTGGAGGGTAGTTGGTAAATCTATAGAACATACACATCATCCACAGTAATACATAGTATGAATGGTATGACGTCATTCTGTTTTTTGAGGTTATGTTGTCCATATTTAAGAATTTCAAGATGGCGGCTGAACACATACCATTCATACGATGTATTACTGTGGATGGTGTGTATGTTCTATAGATTTACCAACTACCCTCCACCCTCCAGGCTCTACCCACCGGCAGTGCGGCCTCAGCCTTGGAAAAGCTTGGAAAAGCCCGGCATAGAACCTCCACACAAACGTACAGAGATAGTGAAAGGAAAGCCAAATTTTCCTCACAAATCATTTTATGATTAGGCCTACGTGTATTTATCATCAATAGTTTATAATTATTGATTATTTTTTTACAATTTTCAAGGGTGGAAGAACCTGAAACAACAGGCGCTACTATAACTCGCCACTATGAAAACCACTTTTATTATCTGCCTCAGAAGATTCGAATCTCCTAACGAAGAATTCTAAATTCAATTTAGCGAACCACTTCCCTAATCTTGTCAAGCTTTTCCACATTTTCATCTGCTGGAGTACCTGAACATGTAGTAAATTACATTTTATAAGAGTGAACCAAGCTTGAGATCATTAACAGGATTGGAAGCGATCGTTTGTAATGCTTTAGTCTGGTCGATCAGAGAAGACATTCTGACAAAATGGAAAATTGACTCTATGTAGGTCAATATTGATTAAAAAGAATGTAGATTCCGTCTCAACTTATGGGAAACATTCGGCTCTACAATTTGAGACCAAATTCATGATTTTTTAACAAATACTGGCCGAGCTGGAGTCATTCTCCCATCTTGCCAGAATGTCTTCTTTACATGACCAGACTATTTTTAGTAGACTATTTACCGGCTGTCTCGACAAAACTATAATAACTATAAAGCCGGGGGAGACTCTTCAGGACAGGGGTCTTAATTATTGTAATGAAAACGTGAACGATTAATTACTGTTTACAGCCTGTAAGATAAGATAAATTCCAATCAACTATCTTCTTAATTGAATATCGGTGGTGGAAGATAATTAAAAGTCTTCAAAGCCTTATCTAGTTTATGCCGGTGCTCTACACATGATATGAAGGATAGTCTGTCGAAGCAGAAGACTTTCTGGAAAGATGGTAGAATGACTTCAGTTCGGTCAATATTGGTTCAAAAATTATAAATTTGTTTTCAAATTGTATAAAACATTCTGCTCTACAATTTGAGACCAAATTGATTAGTTTTGAACTAATATTGATCGAGCTGGAGTCATTTTCCCATCTTGCCAGAATGTCTTCTTTGCTTGGACAGACTATAACTTGTCGTCCCATGATTTCACCGTAGAGCCAAGAATTTCTGAACAGATATCACGGCTTGATTAAAGCTGAAATCTATTCGCATTTTTCGTTAATTATGTAAATTAATCGACAAAATTGATTCGACGACGAGAATTTATAGAAAACGAGAATGGGCCTAGCTGCGCACAAGGAATTTGAATAACAATGAGTTTTAATATTCATTTGACACCTCTGTGGGCGCCAAACAAGATTTTTTTCGTAATCTTGTCACGCTAGAGAAAAGATTCACGGCTAGATATCTATGAGATAAGATATCGTGTGGCCTAGTGGAACAGAATTATGTAAATTGTGTCCAAGTTTCGCCTAAGGTAGGCGACACTATACTGTATTTTATATAACTTCTAACTTGACTCACCATGTATAGAATGGGAGAATACAATATATTTCAAGTAGGAAGTTACATCAAATAGGGTATAGGCTTAGCTAAAATAGAGGACTGCCGGTGCAGAAAATATTGAATCTTATAGTTGGACGTATCAACTCAATTACGTCTGACAGTTAAAATTAAGGAATTGAGAACTTTCTTTACTTCGCCACGCTTAATTGTGTGGTTAATAGATACAGACAGATGCAATCACAGATAGTGGATGGTATAGTCTAAAACAGCAAAGAAGATATTCTGGCAAGATGAGAAAATAATTCCAGTATTGGACGAAAATCAACATTGGTTAATAGTAGTTTATGCAACGGTTGTATAATGGGAGCCTTTATAGCATGAGGTGAGATGTAAGTTAGAGCCACGAGCGAAGCAAGTGCTCTAAATATCTCACAAATGCTATAAAGGCCTAATACACCCGCTGCATACACTATTTCATCTACGACCACCAGTGTAGTTCTCAGTATCAGACCAGTATCAAGCTATAGACCACCAGTAACAAGCTATCTGTAAGTGTACGCTATTATAAAAATCAACATACCGTCGTTTATTTAACTTCTTTTGTCTTCATCCTACTTGAACTGTTATGATAAACAACTTATTACTTGTTAAATATGTTAAAAATAACATATCAGTCAGAACCACAAAACGCATTTGACAAGCAACCAAATCGTGAGTGTTGTTGTAAAAGTGAAAGTTATTAACATATTCACTAACAAAGTTATAAGTATATTAAACTATTTAAACTTTGGACTTTTCAAATTAGTTAAATATTCAAATACGTAAATTGAAATATTGACAAAAAAATACTGGTAGGGTACTCAATCCCAATCGCAGTTTTGATTTTGAGGTTAGTTGAGCACTGTTTACTTTTTATCACCTGATTTCGAAACGAAACAAGGAATGTATCATAAAGTGGAATTTGGACTATATTGTAAAGTTCCTCCTGTATCAAAAAACGTGCATTACGACACAGTTCTAAGATTCCATTTTGAAATGGTAGTCATTTTGATTTCAATTGTAAAACTGAAATAGGAATTTTTCAATACGCCCGTAGATAAAAAATTATAAATGTTGTCTTAAATTGTAGAGCAGAATGTTTTATATGATTTGAGACCAAGTTTATAATTCTTGAACCAATATTTACTGTGCTTCAGACATTTTCCCATCTTGCCAGAATGTCTTCTTTGCTCGACCAGAATGTACAGAGTTCGCCAATGAAGCGGAAAGATTCAGATTGTTCAAGAAATTGTATTTTCGTAATTTTATTTTTATAAATAGAAAGGAGAAATGTAGCCATTTAGTACACAATAAGTGGAAATTAATTTTTTGAATAATAAAACCTTCCAAATGTCCTTCATTGGAATCTATGAATTTTTGCAGCCGGGCCTGGGAGTTTCCCATGACATTTTGCAGCATATTGAGTGGTATTCTTCCAATCTCATCTCAAATCTGTTGTTTTAGAGTTGGGATAGTTCTGGGTGGATTGCTCTGAAAAACTGTTGTTTTAAATTCAAGGTGGTTTCTGAGTTAGGCGGTTTGGTGTGTCTCTTCTACTTGATGTAGCCTACTAACAGCTGATGTAAAGCATTTATTGCAATTTTTGATTTCAAGAACATCATCAAGGCATAGCTGAATGATAACTCTAATTGATAATAACAGAAGTGCTTAAGAAGCCAATGAAATTGCCCAACTTTAGGCGTCAGCTATAATGAATAGGCAGTGCTTGGCCAGAGACAAAAATTGTTTCTACTTCCTCCTCCATTTACTAGTGAATGAATTTCTCTGGGGGCGTGGCCTATGGCTCAACCAATAGCAGACAAGTATTCTTGAGTTGGCCACCTGTTGAATGTCAAAGACTACTGCAGGGGGCGTGGCCAGAGACAAAAATTGTTTCTGCTTCCCCCTCCATTTACTAGTGAATGAAGATTCCTGGGGGCGTGGCCTATGGCTCAGCCAATAGCAGACAATTATTCCCAAGTCAGCCACCTGTTGAATGTCGAAAACTACTGCAGGGGGCGTGGCCAGAGACAAAAATGGGTTCTGCTTCCCCCTCCATTTTCTAGTGGATGAAGCTTTCTGGGGGCGTGACCTATGGCTCAACCAATAGCAGACACGTATTCTTGTGTTAACCACCTGTTAAATGTCGAAAACTACTACAGGAGGCGCAGCCAGAGACAAAAATATATTACAACACCACTTTTGAAATTGTCGTTTTGTGACGTCAAGTTTAAGAATACGGATTACGGAGCTTTACCTCAGTGGTAGGCCTTAATGGTGAAAAATACCTCCCCTCCCAAATCTCCCTTCAGGGGGACCCTTGAGCGAGTATAGCCGATGGCCCATATCCTAGCCAGTCCGGCACTGCAACTAGGTGTGAGGTGGCCACACTCATGGACTTGATCTGGTAAGTAATGATTTGTCATTCCACTTAATCAATGAAGTGGAGTATTTGAAAAGGAGTTTCCTGGTGCTAAGTAGACACTGTTTGGATGATTGATTACTTTCGATTGAAGAGTGTATAAACTGAATTTGAATGGAAAAAGTATGAGGGATTACCTTCATTAGCTTCCCATTTATCGTTCTATTTCGAATCAATTTATTGCATACTATAGAAAGGGAACTAACCTGATGAGTTGAGATAATTTTTCTCCTGGAAAACCTGATTCAGCTCTTTGAAAATATACAAAGAGGAAGAATCCATTTTTTCAGAATAAATCATTATTCTTCATTTCACTACTATATTATATTATCGGGATGAATGTATTTGGCTGATAAATCAGAATTACAAAGAAATATAACCTATATTTCCTGGCTTATCAAATTTTCAATCAATACAATCTCACATTCAAATGTAGTCGAGATTTTTCTTTCCCGAGATGAATCATTAAGATTTTTATATTGTATTTTGGTGTAACAAGGAACTTTCCAGGACTGAAAGAAACTCTTTCTTACAAATTGAAAAGAATTGTTCGTAGAAATAATCATAATCAAACATGGAATATATGTATACAAGGAATAGTACAACAGGCCAAGCCCAAAAATGAACCCCTTTCAATTTATACAAACATGAAAGTTTGTTCGAATTCTCAGTATCTTTTCCGTAAGAATTCGTAAGAATCTATTTCTGAAGAAGAACAATACGTTTGCAATAAATAACCATGATTTGGATGTGGAACGAGTATACAGCTGGTACTTGTAAGGGTAAAACGGAGAAAAAAGAGATGCTTCTAGTTAGTCTCTTTTTTTTCTCTCACGACTTCGAAAATAGATGCCAAATATCGTTGTTCCAAAAGGAAAATTATTGCTCACTTATGTAAGTGAGAACAGCTGAGGCGAATAAAACGTTGAAAAACAATTGAAACAAACTTCCTCAACACTGGAAATATTAGCATTCACACTCGACATGAGACCCGCAATAATATTCTGCTTGGCAGAGAAAACAGTCACGACATATTCTTGTCGACGAGTCATTCCGAGCCCAATAAATTTTCACCGACAAAAAATGCAACATTCCACTCAGCTTCAAGTTCGCAACTAATGCCATTTGAAAGATCTTGATGACATCTGAACTGAAATTCTAGACGAAAAGAAACTAATTAGAACCCTACCCCCCTCCCTCGAAGACAGACTGCCTCAATATTAGGTCGGCATTTTAATGACACGAGAAACATTTTCGAGCTGAAAATCTGCTCGAGACAGAGTCTTCCCGAGATTTATTGCTAGACGTCTTCTCTGAGCAAGCTCTTGGTATTTTCTATCTCATAACAACGTCTAGGACTCCGAATTCATCATCCACATCACATACGTATTCAGCAAGTTGGCTCTTTTTGTTTAGTTTAAAAAATGTCGTATCATAACAGTGGATGTATGCAATAATTTGGGACCACAAATGTTTTGCTTCTTGAAATCTTTTCATATCAAATGCAATAAGAGGTTTTCTAACTGGTCTACAAGTCCCTAGAAGTACCTAAGTGAAGATTATGCAGAATAATACTCAACATTTCGTCTAGAAAACAAATCTATCAATAAAATAGAATAGAATTTAATTCCATTAGATTGGAAATAGCGAGTTGAATAATGGAGTAAATATATTCATCAAAACTTCAATAATACTTAATGATGAAGTCTCTCCAAGCAGTCTGGCAAATTCTGGCAAGGTTAAAGGATGACTCGATCAATATCGATTTTAAAGTTTAAAATTTAGTTTCGAAAACTAATAATGTTATTCACAATGAGAAACCAAATTAATGATTTCTGAATCAATATTGACCGAGCTGAAGTCATTTTCCCATCTTGCCAGAATGTCTTCTTTGCTTGGACAGACTGTGACTGGAATTTTATTATTTTTTGAGGGTTTTGATTGTTACACATTTTATAACAACTTTTTTCTTGAAAACGACTTACAAAAGTGGAATATTTGATTAACTTATACATTCAACACTTGAAAGATCAATCTTAATTTTCTTCTCAATCTTAATGATGAAAATTACTGATGATAAAACATGAACGGATATGCATTGGAGAACTGTTTTGTCATCTAGAAAGCCTCAGGTGGTGCTCGAAATCCCACATATGAATCCTTAAACACTCTCGAACTCTAGCTCACGTATTTGGATGGCTCTGAGGCATGGGTCCGTTCGTTTGACTACTTGTCATGTCAGAAAATGTCCAACATCACAATCTGAATAATCCTTATCGGTTGAGATACCATAGGATAAATATACATGAGTTTAAGTGTTTCCTATATCTCAGGGCTACTTTTATCACGGTTTTTTTATTTTAAATAATCATCAAAGTACCCTTTTAATTCACATTTAAAAATGACTATAAATAGTCGAAACATGTAATGCATTGAAAAAAATAATTGGAAAAGGGTACTTTGATAATTATTTGAAATAGAAAAACAATGAGTTTGAGATACATGGATCATACACTGATGAAGGAAGAATAGTCTGTTCAAGCAGAGAAGACATTCTGGCAACATATTAAAATTGACAAGTACGTTCAATATTGGTTCTACAATTATAAATTTAGTCTCAAACTGTATATTAGAATGTTTCCTACAATTCGAGACTTAATAGATATCAAATTCCTTCACATCTGAAATAGTATCGATGGAACAGTTTCATCCTAATTCATCTTCCATCATTTTCTTCAATCCGATTGATTGATTAAATGATTGATTGATTGATTGTTTGATTGATTGATTGATTGATGTTGATTGATTGATTGATTGATTGATTGATTGATTGATTGATTGATTGATTGATTGATTGATTGATTGATTGATTGATTGATTGATTGATTGATTGATTGATTGATTGATTGATTGATTGATTGATTGATTGATTGATTGATTGAAATCGATTCTGTCTTTAGAGAAGCTCTCCTCTGTTTTGCATGTCTATCCCAATAACTATACAATAATTAACAAGTCCTAAAGTCTGACAAGAGTAATGTTTTTCATTCAAATTTAGTGTATTCAACACGTTGGATATGTTCTAAACTAGCACGATCGTATACAAACTCTCAACTAATTATTTTAAAAAGCAGTTCTCTAGTTTTCAAACTCATATCACTATTTCTTTCTTGTCTGCTACGACCTTAATCTGTCAAATGTCACAACACACGTTTTCCCTATGATGATGAGAATCTGAAACTGATTTTGTTAATAGAATGTCACTCAAGCAGAGAAGACATTCTGACAAGAGGGGAGAAGGACTCCATCTCGGTCAATATTGGTTCAAAAATTATGAATTTGGTCTCAAATTGTAAAGGACATACTGATCTAGAAATTAAGACTAAATTTACAATTTTTGAAACAATATCGACCGAGCTGGAGTCATTTTTCAATTTTGCCAGAATGTCTTCTTTGCTGGAACAAACTATACATTCCAATGTTTCGACGCATTCTTCGCCAGAAAGAACAAGCTCAATAAATCTAGTAAAGAGGCTAGAAAGATACTACACATGCAGTCTGTCCAAGCAATGAAGGCATTCGGGAAAGATGGAGAAATGACTCCAGCTCGTTCAATATTGGTTCAAAAATTATAAGTTTGTTCTCAAATTGTGGGGAACATTCTGATCTGAAGTTTGAGACCAAATTTATAATGTTTGAACCAATATTGATCGAGCTGGAGTCATTTTACTATCTTGCCAGAATGTCTTCTTCGCTTGAACAGTCTAAGCGTGGTAGACTTGAGATCTCTGTTTTATACATCTATTTTCGATAATATATTTGAGATCTCTGTTTGTCCCCAAATGCATTCGGACTCATTCTAGCGACTTTTTTATTACAAACATCGATTTTTGCTGCACCCAGTGTACAGTTTGAAGAACTTTATCAACAAAGATTTGAAAGAAACCCAAAGAACGAGACCTTTATCCGTTAGGTGAATCCTAATTACGTGCCTGTTATTTATCAACTGTCCAGGTTCTTGCTAAGGTTGTAGTCAATTTGTCAAAAAGACACAGAACTCCACTCGAGTCTTGAAAAATCTTCCACCTCTTTATCACTAATGAACCAAGCAACGAGGTATTTTTCTTTTGATAAAAACAGGTATATTTCACAATCTTGCAAGCTGGTTGGTGCTTGAGATTGATTGTACAGGATGATTCAGATGTATTACGAACCATATGGTTGCCGTAAGTTTTTCAAAGATCATGAAGGTATTACTGGAAGTCACATCTCACTAAATACTAATACTTTTAGTCTATGCTAAAAATATAGATTCAAGTATAGTGAAGATATTACATTCTCTAGGATTGGTCACCAACATGCAGTCTAATTTGGTCGGTGACCAATCCCAGTGAATGTTACACTCAGCAGCTCGTCATCGATCAAAAAATCATACTCTTCTATCTTGGATTCCAGTAGAAATAATACCTTTTTTGAATATGTCAAGTATTAAAATTCATTACTTTGAATTCATATTCAATGCTCGAGTCTATAGGTAACCATAAAAATTAAATCCATCCATGAATTCTGGGCCTGTTCCATGACTATTCTGTCCTGTAATACATAGAACAAGCCTGCTAAATAGATGTGGGAACGCTGGATAGTGTGTGGACATCTTATTGAAACTCACTTTTTATTGCCAAAATTCAACTTTGTCTTTGATGAATAAAGGAGACCGTTGAAATTAGTTCAGCCTATACTGATTATGAAGTCTCCATAGTTTAGCCTAATGTTCAAGAATGCTTCTTATCCTTAAAGCATGATGCTCTTAGAATTTCTTTCATAATCCTGCTTCTATAATTCATATTCTAAATTGTCTCTAAATATCCTATTATATTAAGCGAGTAATTTCTGTATGTATGTATGTATGTTTGTATGTAGATTTGTATGTATGTTTGTATGTATGTTTGTATGCATGTTTGTATGTATGTTTGTATGTATGTTTGTATGTATGTGGAACCACGGATCTAGAAAACGGCTCTAACGATTTCCTCGAAATTTGAAATGTAATATAACCAAGATGGAAAAATAAGATTGCATCAGGTCTCATGTCTGGGAGAACTCTCTGGCAGGATTAATAAAAGAATAAAATATTCCTTATTCAGGCATAGGCCTAATCCCAAGTACTGCGTATAATGGCTGTTATCGTTAGCTGACCAACGCTATCCAGCTGGAGTGAATGGAGTTAAATTCGAGTCTATAACACATGTTCATGTCTGTCAAAAACTTGTGAGAGGTGATCATATCAATTTTGAATTTATTTTTTACATGGCCGGAGGTTCTTTGATTTTTTACAATAACATATTTATGTAATTCAATAATAATTTATGTAATTCAACGGTTCGGCCGCAGCTTCAGAGCGAAGCTCGGTACCAGATATTATTGTATTATTCTAGTCACACTGAAAATGGGCTTAAGCCCGAAACGTATCTGTGAAAAATAATACTTTCAAAGTTTTAAAAAAGGGTGTTTGATTTAATAATTTTATCCATCAATTCCAAATAGCCCTAAGTTTAAAGTTTAATTTTCATATTGTTACAGGTATGAAAACAAATCTTTCAAACATCTTGTTTCCTTTCAAGTCACACTCCTCCTATGCTTCATCCCAAGGTAATTAGAATAGATTGTAAATAGATTAGAAATTACTCTATTCTAATTACCTTGCTTCATCCTATCTAATAAACATTATCACTTTTCAAATTGTGATACTGTATAAACGTGAATCTCATTGTTTATCGAATAAATCAACTATCATAAATGGAATACTCAAATCAAATAAATCATTCTATTATAAATGGAATGCACTCTTATTAATTTACTATCTCTTCATTATTATATGCGGTTGAGGGCATATAATGAGTTGCACTTACCAAAATGTAGTATGAATAAATGATGATTAAATGATTGAATAAATGATTGAATGATTGAATGATGAATAAATGATTTGTTATTAGTTGGTATAAACTGGAAGAGGAAAAGTTTTGGGAGAAATCCTGTTGTACTCTTCATTGTATATTATTCATTTATAGATGAGAATATTCTCTAATTGAATAATAATTGTGAGGAATTACATGGTGATATAATAATTTTTGGGAACTTTTTAAAGTTGACGACTCTTCATTGTAAATTATTTATTTCTAGATCCATAAAGATGAGAATATTTTCTAATTGCATGATAATTGTGAGAAATTTAACAACATGAAGATATAATAATTTTGGGAACTTTTTAAAGTTGACGACTTCTCATTTCAAGGCCGTTGAAGACTAGACGTTTTCTAACAAGATTGTTGATGAAAACCTGTTGTCAGGCCCCGTCAATTACAATGACGAGAATCGGGTTCTTGACCTCTAAAAGATAATTTTATAATTGCCACGTTCTAAGTGCTCGCCAATTGTTCACTGACGAGAACATAGGGTACCAGTTGCCGAAATTTAAAAAGCGATCTATTAATTTGTGTTGAACTCCCACTAAACAAGGCTAGTAGAACACGATCTGGTGTAGTTCATTTTTATGAAAAAGATTGTCTAATTGTCCAGTTCAGTAGGATTAAAGGGGAGTTTCAGCTAGGCTACTCTTAGTAGAATGTTCTAGTATTGCTTATTTTACTCGCCAAATACCACGTCCTTAATCATTTTCGCGCTCATGTCACTCTTAATAATAATTGAACATGATCTTGTTGATGAGATGAAGACCTTACACTCACATTATAGTCTGTTCAAGCAAACAAGACATTCTGGAAAGACGGGGAAATTATTCCAGCTCGGTCAATATTGGTTCAAAAAATAACAGTTCTTTCAATCTGAAGTTGTAGAAAAATTACTGTTCTACAATTTGAGACCAAATTTATAGTTCTTGAACCAATATTGACCGAGGTGGAGTCATTTTCCCATCTTACCGGAATATCTTCTTTGCTCGACCAGACTATAACAATGTTCATTGCTGTCAAGTTGAAACGGTTATCGAATAGCTCATTGAAACACTATAATTTTGACAATATTATTATTAATTTTTCATACATGTTGACGCTCTAAGGCTGAGGCCGCACTGCCGGTGGGTAGGGCCTGGAGGGTGGAGGGTAGTTGCTAAATCTATAGAACATACACACCATCCACAGTAATACATCGTATGAATGGTATGACGTCATTCTGTTTTTTAAGGTTATGTTGTCCATATTTAAGAATTTCAAGATGGCGGCTGAACACATATAATTCATACGATATTACTGTGGATGGTGTGTATGTTCTATAGATTTACCAACTACCCTCCACCCTCCAGGCTCTACCCACCGGCAGTGCGGCCTCAGCCTAATAGGATAAATGATTTTGAAGCAATAGAAGTGGAGAAGAACTAGTTTTCAAGAATGATACATTAAATTAACAATGTTGTACAAGAGACACATTTAAATTGTAACTGTGATATGCGAGTATACCTTATAAGTTATGAAAGATATAAAAATGATTATGATAGTATGTTCCAATTAATGTTTCTCGTTTGTTTATTTCTCATCAACAATTTCAATGTATTATATTGATCATTCTATATCATAATCGTGGGTCGGGTGGGAAAATGGGTTCATCTTCGCCCACAGAATAATGTAGAGGAAAATGAATCTATTCATACAAATAAAACTGTATAATTACTATGTTTATCTTCGTAGACAATTCTACAATATTGAGGAGACTGAAAAGAAAGAAGCCTACAGATCTCATGTGATGTGAATAGTGTAGTTGCAGAAGTCAGAATGTATAAAACTAAAAGTGAGTGATTAGTGTTTAAAATATTTAAGAGCATTGCTCAGTTGGAGTTGCAAATGAGGATTGACTTTGAAAGATCTTCTTTAGTGAGAAATTCCCGTATCAATTTAGGATAGAACTAAACTGTTTATTAGCCACGTGCTAGATTGCAGTTAAAATTCATTTAAAAAAATGTTTATTCGGAAAAGAAGAGCTTGAAGCAGGAAATTTATTCCTGGACTATACAAAGTTATTAGTTATACAATGAATACATATTCTGTAGCAGTAAACTGATTAACAACTTTTCTCAATCCAGAACATAATACTACTTAGTTCATTCCTCAATGATTGTTTTACTCCAATAAGCAAACGGCAAGGTGCTTGAGTTCACTGGCGGCTTGTGCCCACGAAACAGGTGAAGTGCTGTACAGTAAAAGATACAGGCACTTCACCTGTTTCGTGGGTACGAGCCGCCAGTGCTTGAGTCCCTGAAGTACAGTCTGTAGCCATTGAATCAGGGTTCCGTGCTCTGATAGGCGTACAGCAGCTTAGCACAGTTTGCTGCAGGTCTGATAAAGGTCTACTCTAATCACATCTGACTGTCAGCTCGCTCCCTAGACATTGTTGTTCCCTAGATCGGAATCTATCACGACATTTCGGAACTTAGCTCGACTACTGAAGACGAAAATCAATTAAAACCACTGAAATAATATTTCTATATAAATATTCGGAAACATTTCAAGGATAACGAATGTAACAGAGTGGAAATTATATAAAATACTCACCCAAAACGCATCTGTCGCAATTAGTTAAACGAAATGATGAATTTAGAAAAATATTAGTTAATAAATTAATTATGATTATTAATTATTCCTAACTGATGTAATATGGTTCTTTATTATCACATTTGTGAATATCGATTTGGAGCTTAATCATAATGAGACTCCACCTTCCGAGGACACTATCATTGTTTCAAATATGTATGTGTTTGTATAATATTTACTTATTGTAAAGTACAGTATGATAGATATACTATCTATATGATGAATATACTGATGATATTGCTATTGTATCTGTATATTATACTAGAGCATGATTCATTAATTCATCTTATGGGATAATAATTATATACATATCGTGAAGATTGGGGGGGGGGGAAGACCTCAATGTCTCTCCTCAATTCTGTTGGCAATGATAAGTGGCTAGTTATAATATTGATCATTTTATTGGGAATATCCAATTATCTTTATCAGAAATATCAACAAAAAATTTCTATTTCAGATTCCATTGTAATAGAAAAATATTTTTTCAAGATGAGTTGATTTTGTCTCCTGTTGGGAGGTTTCAAACACATTTTGGGAAAAATGTTAAAGAATTTGGAAAACAGAAAGTGAAAAATGTGATAATGGCAGACTTTTACAGAGAGATGGAGCACGATTGATCACAGATCAAAGGTTTTGATTTCATAGAGGAAGAGAGAAAAATGAAATTGATCACTCAAGGTTTTTCTTGAAAATTCAGTTACGTGACCAATGTGAAGTGCAATATCAATCTCACCAAACTTCAAAGGGAAATTTTCCACAAAAAAACCCTTCTTTTTTCTTATTCTTCTTCTATTTCTTGTTTATCTCCTCAATATCCTTCTTCCATTGACAAGTGATCACAAAGAATATAAATGAAACACTATTATATGCTCCCAAAATTATTTGCAAGATATTACAAAAAATAACCAGAGACACATGATTGTGTGTAAGCTATGTTCAAGCAAGTTGCACGAATCAATGGGCTCGCTGAACTGAAAAGATAACCTCAATTTTGCCCCCAAAACGGAATTTCTGTGGCATCCCTTTTATACAGGACGGCTTGCTTGGTTGAGCTTCATTTTTTGGGATTCTTTCTGTGCTTTGAAAGAATATACGATCTTTGATCTAAAGTTGAGAGATTATAACGGGAAACTTTGCTACGAGAGTCATCCGGTTATTTACTACCATGGAAAGATGACTTCTGGCAGATAAAAACTATGGAAAAATTCGAGTAAAACTTTTCACACATCTCTTTTGTTAAACTGAAGATAGTGAAGATTACCCGTCTGGGAGATATCTGACAATTCTATTAGGAGAAAAACTTCTCGAGAAATAAACTTGTCGTTTATTGTGGTAATAGTTTTTATAGTTCAACAAAAGATCTTTAGAAGTTGTAATGGATTTGAAATTGGTCGTTAACTATCATCGTAGGCAAGCAATACCATAATAATCAATATACTATCTATATTGCTCAAAATTCAAGATTTTTATAATATGGTTTCTCTCCTGGGCTATAAATTCTTGATTGAAGTGCTGCGAAAAATATAACCTTGTTTCGAACTTATTAATAAAAATTTGGTATAAAGACGTTCTGGACAATGGTCTGTGTTTTTAACCAATAAGTTTACGTGTTTCTGTAAAATGAATAAATAAATCAATATATTATTATAAAACATAGATTCATAGATAGATAGGTAATAGACAACCACAATTAAAAAATTGTGATTTTTGATTTTCGTAATAAGCCTAATATGTATTGGTGTTGGTAATATTCCTCCATGCAAGTAATGTATTTTTAATTAATTTGAGTTTTCGATTTTCATTTTCTATTGATTCAAACTGTGTGTGCATGAATGCAACTTTCAAGATTCTGTGCTATTACAATTTAATGAAATTTGTTGATTGAATATCCACTATTCAATTGAATCTTTACTATTACAATTTGTTTCCATCAAGTTTTTTCTTATAATATAGGAAAGAACATGTACTTCACTTATATACGAGTACTTATGAAAATAATTTCCATTCTTTGTCATAAAATTGTGTTAAGGAAGATTTCAACTACAGTTGAAAATAGAAAGGATTATATTTTTGTAATCTGAGTAGATTCAGGTGACCTGTACTGATTAGTCGTTAGAATATAGTCTGGTCGAGCAAAGAAGACATTCTGGCAAGATAGGAAAATGACTTCAGCTTGTTTAGTATTGGTTTGAAAATGATAAATTTAGTCTCATTGTAGAACAGAATGTTTACTACAATTTGAGACGAAATTCATAATTTGTGGATCCATATTGACGGAGCTGGAGTCATTTTCCCATCTTGCCAGAATGTCTTCTTTCCTCGACCAGACTATAATACAGTGCAGACTATACCGGTATCTGGAAGTGGATCTTAGGATCCTAAGAGTATAAAAATTCGAAAACCAAGTTCCAGTTCCATGTGTCCAGTGCTATTCTCTTGTGAAACAAACCGTTTGACAAACGGCAACCAAATATCATTTACATAAGCTTTTACAATGTCTTGACATTTTACGTCACTAATCTGAGTTGACAATCTTATTGGTACTAGATCTGGATGAAATCTGAGGTAGAATCCGGTGGAATCGATATATGGAGAGGAACCTAAATTCGATACCCGACGGTGAACATCTGTGGGAGTCAGTCACTGGCTGCTCGTGCCCACGAAACAGGTGAAGTGCTGTACAGTAAAATGTACGGGCACTTCACCTGTCTCGTGGGTACGAGCCGCCAGTGGAGTCGGTCTAATTTTTTGCTGCAGGATACAGGATTATGAAAGTTTCATACTCGTCCAAATAAAAGGTCAAGGGAAAAATAGTATTGTAAGATTCTAGATTGTATATTTTTATCTCAAACTCTTATATTTGTGTTTCCCCAGTATGGTGATTTAAAAAAGTTTAAGAAATATCATGTTATAAATATTATGAAAATTGAACTCTTTTATCTCTGACTAGTCTTTCGATCTTTGTATTTCGCCAGTTCGTTAATATGAAAATAAATTTGAGAAATATTCTGTTTTAAATATTATGAAAATATATGTTGCTTTACTAAATTAATAAATTATGAATAGATTATAACTAGAAGATATCATGTTACGTTGTGGGCTAGAATCGTTGTAGTTGATGATATTTTTTATTTCTACTGTTGAAAGAAGTAGGTAACACATTTTTGTAAAAACACTTCTAAACTCGCCTACTTGATCAAATTTAGTTCTATACTCTATTCACGATCACTTGAGACGAAATAAACAAACTTTTTGTGTGTGTGTGCTTATAATGGAAGGTCTTCTTCTATGCGAAACTTTCGGCCACAGACCAACAGCTGTAGCCAATCACAGCTCATGACAACAGTTTTGAGACAAGACAAGTCGGACTGTATCCAATCACAGCTCCAGACGAGAGTCAGCTGTTCGACTTCAGCTGTCTGTTTCGCATAGAAGAAGACCTTCCATTGCACGCGCACACACGCAAAAGGTTTGTTTATTCCGTCTCAAGTGATCGTGAATGGACTATAATTACTTTTTGTGTGCATAGTTATTTCTATTGTTTTCGCGCATTTTAAGTGAAAAGAGATCTAGAACAGAATGATATTTATCTATTTATTCAATTATACAATCACATAATTGAATTGTTCTAGACTAAATTGATTTGGAAGATAGAAAACAGGCTTTGCCCTTATTTCTGATCTTCCGAATTTTAATGTAGCCCAAGTATTCTCATTAAACCTTAAATTTCAGAACATTTCTTCAACCAAAGAGAACTCTATATAAAATTGAATGGAAGGCTCGTAGATGAAACCCTCATCATAAGAATCATTTCTTCTTTCTTTATTATATTTGAGAGTTTCAGATATCATGAAACGTGTTTTTCATAATATGAATAATTAATAAATCGATTGTGACCAATGACTGTTCAAAGCATACTCTTGTAGAATTCACGACAGAGGACTCTGGATAGAAATTTACTAGATAGTCTAATAAAACACACAGGGGCAAACCCAGAAATGAATTTCGGGGGAGGGGATATGAAGGATCGAACCCAGCAAATCTCCTGTTCCCGTATGAGGGGGTGGGGGAGGAGGGGTTGTTTCTTGCATGGGATAATTATCTATAGCCTAATATATTTGCCTTCTCTCAACAATCATAATCATATATTTTTATCGCGTAGAAGAATTCATTCACCAAATATTGTAGAACAAGAAAATAATTGATTTGAACAAGAGCTATTGTTTTTTTGTAGTTGTATTTGGTATTGAACAATATTATTGTTGAGTTGAATGTTGAACGTTGAAGTTCTCTAAGCTGTGCTGAAAGATTTTTCCTGTCATTTTGAATCTAAAATGAAGAATACATGTGTTTTGGATACTGTGTATTGCGATGTGATTGGATAATATATAGGCCTCAATCCCCTCAATATATCCCCTCAATCCCCCCCCCTGGGTTCGCCCCTGAAAACACAAGTATTGATATTGACAACATCTATCTTTTTTCTCTATTTTTCAATCATTATGTCTGTGAATAGAAATTATACTTTTAGAATATTGTTCTTTCACTTGTAAACTTGAAATAAGTTTCAAGTTTACAAGTAATAAGTTATTATGATAACTTTTTCAAAAAGATAAAATCTTATTCGACTTTGAAAACCATAACATAGAAATGAGTGGGTGCAAAAATGCAATAGCATTGAGAATAGACGCTCAATTTCGCAGAGAGCGCTTGGAAAATATTTGGACAGAAGCAATGAAAGCAAGCCGGCGGAAGTTAATTTAATCTTCTCTTCTGTCACAATATACAGCAACGTATAATATAAGCCTACTGTTGACATTCTACTTGAGTGTGTGAGAGCAATATTCCTCATCATCCATTCGTGAATTTGGTGCAACCTACCTTTGAATATATGGATTGAAGATGGTATTTTCTTTTGATATAGAGGAAATAATAGTTGATATCAGATAGTAATCTACTCTTACATTGCTTACATTGTCTCTGTGTAGACAATAAAACGATATTAGTATGAAAGCAGAGTCAATAGGGAATTGGAGTTCCTATGAATTATTCTCCATTATTGCATTCATGTTTTCGAGTGAATTGTTGAGAATCGAATGAACATAAGTATTTGAATGAACGAATCCAGGATCAGAGTTTGTCTGGATGGTTCACGGATCGAAAATACTCTCTTTTATCGTTTGTTTCTATCATTTTCAATCTTTCCTGTTCATATTTTTGTCTTCATTGATCGCGGTTACGTCTACTTGTTTAGCGCTTACAAGAGACAGACGAAACCGCCCAACTTTCTAGCGTGGCTGACTATAATAATGCATGTGAGAGAGAGAATATTCGAAATTTCTTCATTTACATGTTTCGTGTAATCTTCCACATTATTCTATTTGTTGATTTCTATCAGAAATAATTAGTTACAATTTGTAGTCAAAATTATTCGAAAAAACAATGAATTTATCTTTGAGATATGTGAATTGATATGGTTGAGGAATGATTGGAGTGAATTGAAATGAAAATAATCCTATAACTTTCAATGTAGTAGGAGTTACTGTTGAAATTGTGATAAATTATTGACGAACTTGAGAAAACCACATCAATTTCAATTTAATTGGCTATTACCATAGCTTTCTTGAAATAGAAGGCCATGGCCTTAAAAATGACAACTATGTAGAGTAGGAAATTGGGTCCATTTAAAAGCATTGAAATCATTTTCCAATCAGCTTTTCTAATGGATGCATTTCTTGTGTGCGTTCTCACATTTGACCTGCTACAAATCATAAGCTATTTTAATAAATAACTGTCTATTCTTAATCTTTCTTGCTAATCTCTATCACAACCTATTACAAAAAACACAAAAGGAATTTTATACGAAGAGTTTCATGATCGTTTTCCATGGAAATTATGCTCAAAGAGAGAAAAACCAAGTCAACATGCGTGATTTGTACCTGAACTTAATGCTTTCATATGAGAAGACTGCGTCTACGGTGCGACGTTGCCATATTATTAGGGCAGGGCTTTCTATTAAAGGAAGCTTTGCTATTATAATTACTTTTCAATTCAAAAACCAGTAATGATTTGTCAAGAATAAATAAAACTGAATCAATTCCATGTCATCCTATTAAATTAACATTAATAAACCTGGGGTGCTGAAGTATTTAATTGGTAGACTGCCACAATAAATGTTTCCACTATTTTGAAACCTGCGTGTATTCCAATAGATTTCGAATTCGAAGCTCAGAAGTCGTTTCTCCAAAAAAATCGATGAAGCTAGTTCACTTTTCCTCTGTTTAGTATAGTCCGTCTTAGCAAAGAAGGCATTCTGGCAAGATGGGAAATGACTCTAACTCGGTCAATATTGATTAAAAAATCATAAATTTGGACTCAAATTGAAGAAAACATTGTGAACTACGATTAGAGACCAAATTGATAACTTTTGAAAAAATATTGATCGAGCTGGAGTCATATTCCCATCTTGACAGAATGTCTTCTTTGCCTGGACAGATCAGCAGATGGTCGCCGATTTCATCAGTCCACGTCACAATGCGACCTAATCAATAAAGATTTAATGAGAAGACAATTGAAATTCGGCATCCACTCATCATTCTTAATTAGTTGATGAAAGACGTGTGGCGATAACCGGGAGTCCACCTTTTAAAGTCTGTCCAAGCAAAGAAGACATTCGGGCAAGATGGGAAAATGACTCCAGCTCGGTCAATATTGATTTTAAAATTACAAATGTTGTCTCAAATTGTAGATGAGAAGGTTCCCTACAATCTAATACCAAATTTAAAATTTTTGAACCAATATTGACCAACTTGGAGTCATCTTCTTATCTGGCCAAAATGTCTTCTGCTTGGACAGACCATAGCAGCTAATGAGTATCATTTCATCCAGGACTCGAATCCATTCTGACTCGGCATAAATAAGGTATTGTGTTCTTTTCCATCAGACTCCAACTAAATTGGCGGTTAGTGAGTAACAGATTTTAATGTTCAACTCAGTCAGGACAGTCTAAAAACGGTCTTCAATAGCGAAAGCGTTTTGTCAAGATTGCTCCCGACTTAGTTCACGCTTGTAGACCGCTATCCGAATGTCCTGAAAGAGCTGAGAATTAATAAGAGTTATTCCTCATTCGTCAGTTATTATGGCGTCTGCTTTACCTCTCTAGGTCGTCCGCAGGAACGGTACCAGTGGTTTATTTATGTAGTTGAGCGGCTGACGTAAATTCGAACTTAATATCAAACAGAAATGCGCGCCTATTACAACATAAATAACACTATCAAAACCAATTTGGGAGAAGAGGTCTCACCAGCAACCATAGAATACCATTCAATACGATCATTGTATTATATGGTCGCTAGATCGCACTGTAAGCCGAATTTGGACAAAGGAATGTTAGTCCATCTCAACAAAGAAGATATTCTGACAAGTTGGGAGAAGGACTCCATCTGAGTCAATATTGATTCAAAAATTATAAATTACCTCTCAAATCGTAGAAAACCTTCCAATCTATAATTTGAGATCTGATTTATAACTTTTGAACCAATATTGACCGAGCTGGAGTCATTTTTCTATCTTGCCAGAATGTCTGGTTTGCTTGGACAGTCTTTACTTGAACGCTTTTTCGAGTGCCATGTTGAGAAATTGGAAGTGGAGGAACGACTTGACAAAATATATGACGGACCAGTCATCGTCCAAATAAATCTGAGAGCTTCTGACAACATTCTCACTGAAAGAAAGTGATTTAATGATTTTTAAAATGGCTAATGCGATATTTACGTGCTGAAGGTACTGATGAGTGGCGGTTTTTCATCATTATCCAACTCAAATAGCAACAAATGAGAGAAGAATTCAACTACCTACAGTGAATACACAAAATTGAATACTGTATTTGAGTCACTGTTTTTCATCATTATACAACTTAGCAACAAATAAGTAAGACTACTCAATGTGAATACTCAAAACTGAAAACCGTACTTGAATAAAGACAAACATGTGGAGAATTCAGGGATGTAAAGGGAAGTTACTACATTGAATTCTCAAGGTACCGATGATTGGCTGGTTTGGTTTTCTTTGAATCAGTCTCAACTTGAATTTCTGCGAGCAAATGAAGTATTCAACAGAGTATTCTCAGTGAAATACTCAACATTCCAATCGGTGCTCCTCATTTTATTCATTGTCTTCAATTTGTTTCGAGTTTTTACGAAGACGTTTTTGAGAGACGAACTTTTGGAATTGGAAATGGATATCAAGGGAAAAAGAGATTCACTTTGATTACAAAATTTTGAACATACTTTTTTATAAGACAATATGTTGCAATTTAGAGCTTTGTGATATTTATTTCCAAAATGATAGTTATTTCCATTTTAAAAACGTTTTTTCAATCTCTATCCAACTTTATTCAGCATAATTGACCGAACGTAAATGAGGTCTGGATTCAAGACGAGATTTTAATATCTAAATAAGATACTAGCCAGCAGGATCCGCCACCTGGACCCTGACAGTATCAGCAGTGTCAGTGAGTCAAACAGGCTCGCTTCGCTCGCCTGCAATTTTCGTTCGAAAGGGTTTGCTTTGATCATCATATCACTTAAGAAAAACTCCGAAAAAATAGTAAAACGCTTATATCGAGTGTAACCTTGTGAAGTATATCGGACATAGTTTGAAACTTGATTCAATATCATCTAAATTAGTACATAATCTAAAATCTCGCTGAACCATTGAATACAGTAAGAATTGGTCGTATCAAGCTTTAGAGAAGATATGCAACCCTCGATACATTTACAATCTTGAACCTGCCCACCAAATATCATCATTTTTTACTGATTGGTTCTTGAAAGAAATAAGAAAATGTCGAAAAACTATAGAGAAACTAAAATACTTCGCGTATCCTAATAAAGTTTTAAAACTCCTTTCTTAGTACGCGTTTAACGGTCCAACTGAACATGCCTGCCAAATTTGAACGCATTCGATTCGATAGATACAGGTATTTCGTTCTGTTGATGAGTGAATGAGTGAGTGAGTGAATGAATGAGTGAGTGAATGAATGAGTGAGTGAATGAGTGAGTGAGTGAATGAGTGAGTGAGTGATGAGTGAGTGAGTGATAGTGAGTGAATGAGTGAGTGAGTGAATGAGTGAATGAGTGAATGAGTGAATGAGTGAATGAGTGAGTGACTGAATGAGTGACTGAATGAGTGAGTGAGTGAATGAGTGAGTGAGTGAATGAATAAATGAATGAATAAGTGCCATTTCGCATAGATATACACAGATAAAATTCATTTTTCTCATCTTGCGCTAACTATTCATACAAAGCATCAGAAATGGAATAGTTTTTTTGCGATCACTATGTATGAACTACGAACAATAAACTACAGTTTTTAAAGAATAGGCTGATTTCCAATCTTCCTCGAGGAGGCAAACATTTTCCTTCCACTTGACTTTCATGGAGCTCGTGGAACTGTCATGTCAAGTGTAAGCCAACAAACGAGATTGGTATGGAAGGATGATCATGTGATTGATTGGAGTGTGCTCTTGACGATCAGTCTTCTTCGAAAGATCTTCTTGAAAAATCATCAACAACGTTAAAAAGAGGTTGATGGAAGCTATCATATCCTAAAAGTTTTCTGTAGTGGTCACAAAGAGTATTGAACCATCAATTGAAGAATGAAATTTTTATATAAGTAATGAGTTTCCATTCCCAGAATTTTTACATCCTGATTACATGGATTGCCGTTAAGAGTGGATGGTAGTGGACGGCAAACTGCAAAACGGCAAAATCAAGCCTCATAAGAACAATATAATTTTTATCGATTTCTTGGAGCAGATAGAGCCTCTATTTATGTACAGAACTTCACGTTCTTTATGTGATTAGAAAGAAAATTCAATTCTCCAGGGGCGTGATTTTTTACTTTTTCAATTTTAAGTTCACTTCAATAATTATTGTATAATTAATTAACTAAATAGTATTGCACTCTAATTATTATTGAAATAAACTAAAAAACGAAAAAGTGAAAAGTCACGCCTCTGGAGAATTTAATTATCTTCCCAATGACATAAAGAACGTGAAATTCTGACCATAAATAAAGGCTCTATCTGCTCCAAGAAATTGATAAAAATTACATTGTTCTTATGGGACATAATTCTGCCGTTCGGCAGTTTGCCGACTACTTCTGCCCACTCTCAAATAAGATTTTCTATGTATAAGGTGAATTAAAGAATTAAAGAATTTAATTTAGAATTTTTACATGATCCGAATGCATGGACTGCCGTTAAGAGTAGACTATCCTCAATTTTATTTAATAAGGGGTTGATAGAAGCAAAGAGAATCCTAGAATACAGCTCTATTTATTCTATGATAGAAGCTATCATATCTTTAAAGTTTGATGTACTATACTCAAAGAGTAATCATTCATCATTTTCAAATGAATTCAGTGAAAATTTCTTTAAGAATTCACGCGATTTCCAACTTTGATTGAGCAGTATATGAAACTTGATATCCTGAAGAATACTGCTAAGGGAGTTTATCAGATTGAACTACCCAATTTAAAGCACCATGATATGTTATGATTTAGAATTCAAAATAGTTGACACCATTAGGTTTATTCGCTCGAGTGAACAAATTATTGGATTACTATTTATAACAGAGGTTTAATAAACGTATGTAGACTGCAAACATGTATGTAGAGCATGAGTGGATGAGATATTGCGTTTATGAATTACATGATATTAAATCCATCTCCAATACTAAATATGCATTGCTTTACTAGCTTTAGCATACGATAAGCAATATTTTCTCAGCTTGTTATGAACGTTTTGGTCGATTTGCAATGTATAGTCTGTCCAAACAAAGAAGACATTCTGGAAAGATGGGAAAATGATTCCACCTTGGTCAATATTGGTTCAAGAGATATAAATTTGGTTTCAAATTGTAGGGAAGATTTTGATCTACAGTTTGAGACTAAATATATAATTTTTAAACCAATATTGACTGAGCTGGAGTCATTTTTTCATTTTGCCAGAATGTCTTCTTTGCTTGGACGGATGATATTAAACTGCTATTGATAGTTGGGTTTCCAGTTTCCTCCAAGTGTACGAGTACTTCGTTTATAGAGTACCGACTGCATAGAGTTATTTATTGGATAAATCCAATCAAGTGCTGGAACGGTCACTACATTTACGGGCTACAAAGTATCAACTTAGTTCCATAAAATATATTGATTTGCAAGCGGATCGGGCTATTTTTGCGTTATGAAGTTACAGTTGCACAGAAAAAACGAGTGAGAGCATGAAATTATTGGAAAAATTTATATTAGTAATATTCTGTGAGGTCAGAATAATTTTTTGCAAACTTTGTGCGTTTTGGGCTATGTTGAGTTTGGATTTCTATTAATATCACTGGCGGCTCGCGTCTACGAAATAGGTGAAGTGCTGTACAGTAAAAGATACGGGCACTTCACCTGTTTCTTGGGTACGAGCCGCCTGTGATAAATATTTCATTGTAACTGTGGATATGATAAATGAAAATCATCTAAATAAAGTTTCGGAATTTTATTTTTGTTATACTATTAATAAAATTTTGGAAAATTCCTATTCAATACTTCTTGATGAGCAATGGATTGATCATAACTCAGGATGAGTATAACGCATGTAAGGATATACAATCAAGAATAGCCATTAGGAGAGGGGCAAAATAAATAAACATTAGGACAGGAGTAAAAGAAGATATAAACTATATTTTGTACTTTTTTAAACAGTGGGTGATTTTTTGAGACATTTTTACGATAATAAATCAGAAACAAAATTTTTGGTCTGTTTACTTTCTACTTTGACAACTATGATTGAGGTATTTGTGATGATCTTCTTATACAGAATAACCTGGAAAGATTGGTGTAATAATCTTTTAGAACTGATAATTTTTTCATAACTCCATCAGAGTAGTATAAAAAAAACTATGCACAGCTTGGGAAAAATGGCAGATTGAATATGCTTTCTAAGCTAATGAGAAATATTGATAAGTAATAAACTTGAAGATTCAAGAAGATCTCCAATGTAATATCGATTCTACTAGAATTTAATTTCACAAGCATTCCTAAAACTTGCGTTAAACAGCGAAAAGTAAAAAAGGAGATGAACTGGAGAAAAACTTTCAATTATTATACTCATTATTTTAAAGCGAAATAACGAAAATAAGCTGAGGAAAAACTCGCAATTGGGAGCTAATTTTTCCTTCACTGAAATTATGTTTTTACGGGTATAAAGTACATGATACGCTTGTATGACAGTATAGTCCGTTCAAGCACTGAAGACATTCTGGTGAGATGAGAAAATGGCTCCCGTTTGGTCAATATTGGTTCAAAAATTATGAATTCATTCTCAAATGGTGGAAAAAAGTTTTATCTACAATTAAAGACCAAATTTTCAATTTTTTAATCAATATTGACCAAGCTAGAGTCATTTTCCCATTTTTCAGAATGTCTTCTTTGTTTGGACAGGCTGTAGCTCCACGCTCATTTCAGATTCTGCGAGATTCAAAACTCGAAGAAAAACAATGGAGCCGTTGAAGAATAGAATAATTTCAGCTGAAAAAGGTTTTTAATTGAAAATTTCTCGCTACCGTAGAAAAGAGAGCATTAATGGACAAGTATATACTCTTCTCGTGTAATTGGTAAACTGGAAATTCAACATCAAAAATGGTTACAAAGGTTTCCACACATTGAAAAAACTGTGATTTGGAAAAACTGCTACAATACATTTTCTTTACTCTCTTCTCTCGCTATTCATTTTCATTCACTATTCTGTGAATTGCTGTATTTTTGTCACTTTTATAAAAACTTGTACTCCATTCTATTTCTCGTATCCAAATAGCTCCGAAAGCAGTCACTCTTTCTATTATTCTTCACATTTTTTATGTATTATTTTTGTGAGGTAATAGACTATTATCTATATTGTTATATTTCTACCTTCCTCAACTACAAGTTCTCAATACAGTAGAACTTAGATAATTCATCCCTCTATAATTCGTAGTAAAAGCTTAGTCCCTTGAAATAATATTCCATAATTTTTATACATAAAATCGATAATTGGTGATATTACTTAATTCGTTGTAAAGCTTTGCTCAAATGAACTACGTAATACGTATTATCACAGTTTTACTCTACTTCAAGTCTAGTTTGAAAACTTGATTTGAAGTTTTTTTTTGAGGGTGATGCCCACATGGGCTCTTGGGCCTGTGCGTGGGTAATGGGAAGGATGATGATGAGATATGAATGGACCTACTGCTTTAGGTGGGTTCCGAACCACCGGGAAGCGATTTTTGAGGCTCATAAATTGAATTCAGAGGAACCGGTCACCAGTGCTGGAACCAATGGTGCTGGCAGAGGCACGTCGCTTATCTAATCTCACCGATTAGACGCTCTCTACCACTGGGAAACCGCTTCCCTAATAAAAGTTATAAGCTTACTCAGTATTCACGATGAAATCTATTCTAAAAATAGAAGAATACCGAAAATGTACAATGTGATGAGACTTATTAGAACTAAAAAAAATCTTTCTCGATCACCGGTAGGCTATCAGTTTCACAAATGAGTAAAATATAACTATATAAAAGTATCGATTATAATATTATAAAGGTTTTGTTAACTAAAATTTCGAATTAAAAATAACTAATTTCTCCTTGTTTACTAGTGTCATTGAACCAGCATAATGGAACATAAATACAACAACATGTATGTATTCTTATGCCGTTTTCGGTGGGGAATTCCAAAAGGAAGTTCCACCGGCACCATAACCTTAATTTCTGTCGAAAGGAAATCATGGTACTGTATTTCTTGGTATGATCCACTGATATTTGAATTTTTTAAAGTTCTTCCGAATCAAGAGAGTCCAAAAACACAAGGTAGACCACCAAAATCACCATTATTATTATTATTTCGTATGGCTCATTTTGTGGGGAGTTCCGAAGAAGTTCCACAGCCGACATAACCATTCACTATACAACAATATGAATAGGCTACAGACAACATGATCATAAACCTATCCTAACTACCACAGCAAGTAGTGATGGTTGAATGTTTATTGACATAATGATAATGATACCCCTTTCCACGATAATCGGACTGAATCTCAAGTTTAAATTTTGCTTGCGAAGAGTATTTCATTTATGTTTGCGTTATTTTGACAAAAAAATCTAATATGATAAACATGAAGTATCAATCTTTCATTACTTTTCTAACCGCTTTATTGGAAAAATTTCTCAAATTTCGCATTTCGCCGCGATCGAACCAAAAATCGAGTTCATCGGTTTTTGAAAAAGGGAGGAGAAAAACAAATCGCATCATGCTTCAGATTTTATCCCTTGGGTTTAACCATGAATGACGATTCTGTCAGGCCTTACAGCTCCCCTGGTGAACTTCGCGTGAGAGCTGAGAAGACACGTGGCTGCAATGTGCATTAAATAGAGACTGAGTATCTTCTGAACTAGCACAAACTGTATCAGAACTCACACTCTTCGACCCACAAATTAATTAAAATGTTACCGCAACGCATTTCTGGTGTCAGACATTATTTTGGCAACAGATTTACCCCCCCTTTCCAACCCCCTTTACACCCCCTCCCCACCCAACTCGTCGCGGATTTTCTCAACTCACCACTAATGAATGACAACACAACACCCCTCCCTATAGCCTGTCCAAGCAAAGAAGACATATTAGCAAGATGGGAAAATTACTCCAGACGGTCAATATTGGTTCAAAAATAACAAATTTGGTCTCAAATTGTAGATACATATGTTACCTACAATTTGAAACCAAATTTATAATTTTTGAACCAATATGGAACGAGCTGGAGTCATTTTCCCAACTTGCCAGAATGTCTTCTCTGCTTGGACAGACTATACAGCAGCACATCTTCCTAATAAAGCTTCTATTGCATTTTCCATTATTGATTCGTCTATCCGTAGGCAGCTAATCTTGTTCATTAATATTATAAATCCGTTTTTGACAATCATCAATCTTTCGCTGTATTAAGGCGTAACGCAAAATTAATAAACATATTGTGTGTAATTTTAATAATCTATCATGTTACAGTGAGGATGACACAGATGGGTTTTCACTGGGAAATTGGATTACTAGATATTATTGCCATTTCACTGGATGTTCACTGCTGAGAAATTGGATTATTAGATATCATTGCATTTCGATGACGGGTTTTACTGAGTGATGAATTGAATTATACCATATTGATATTATGATAAATTGAATTATGAGTTGGATCAGATCTCTAACATGATGAATTTTCAATGACCAACGCATTATACATGATAATAATACAGTGAAAAAATTGTAATTTGAAGAAAGTGAATTGCAGCAATCATGGTCTCAGGAAATATCTACGCTACAATATTGTAACGTAGATTAAGTAGACCTTAGTCTATGCCTACTTGATTGTAGCTACCCACTCTTAACCTTACGTGAATGGGCACATCCAACACACTTATCCAACACATGGGCTGTGTTGATCCTCTGTTGTGAATCTAAAATGAAAATTGAAAACGTTCCAACAAATAGTAAAAACCTACTCCAATATTTATTTTCCCAAATGTTTAGCCTTCTCAATGTTTCCCTTAGTTAAACTCAATGAACATTAGTTCCCCAGTGAGTTTTGTAACTCTCACTATGATTCATAAAAAGCACGGTACATAAATCTTTCACTTGAACAACAATCTTACCTATTTACATCACACATTACCTACCTATTACCTATTTACAACGTTACCTTATTTATATTCTGCTTGTTTTATTTTCGTTAGTTTCTATTTTGACTTCTTATGTTTGGGCACCTACTCAAACCCGTTCTCTTATTTTGAAATAACAGTTTTTCAAGTGAGTTTTGTATCTCCATTATCCTATTATATTAAGGGAGTAATTTCTATATGTTTGTATGTATAACCATGGATCTAGAAATACGGCTCTCACGATTTCCTCGAAATATGAAATGTAATATAACCGTGATGCGCCAGGTCTCATTTCCAGGAAAACTCTCTGGCAGGATTAATAAAATGATCAAATATTCCTTCAGGAAGTACTTCATTCAGGCTGTTATATTGTTAGCTGACCAACCCTATCTAGCGTGAGTGAATTTAATTTCAAGTTTCATTTCCCCTAACAGGTGTTTTTATACTGATGGAAGTACTATAGTGATATTGCAGTACACCAACTGCTAATAATTATAGTTATTTTTTTCTCAGAGCAGAGCTCAGTACCAGATATTCCTTTCCAATACAATCATCGAGTATTTATTTTGGCCAGTACTAGAAAAGTAGATCCAATATCCATCACAGTAAATCTTTTTCTCACTTCTATTTCCTATTGTTATCAATTTCAATAGTTTTTCTATCTCACTACAATTCCATGATCTTCCACACTGAAACAGTTTATTACTTCTTGTATCTATCTCGACCATTCTCAATAATTCAACAATCTCATTCCAGTTTCATAATCATCCATTATCTCTCATAGTGAATCTGTTTCTCACCTCTTATCTCTATATTGACCAATTTCAATACGAGGTATGGCTAAATAACGAGGCTGACGCTGCAGTGGAACGAATGCGCATGCGCCAGCCAACAATGACCAAAAGTTTCCTCTTCAGATTGCAGCTATAGTCTCGTTTCTGTAAACGATATCGTTGTGTCGTAACGTGTGTCTTGTTAATTTGTTTTGCCGGATTATGGCAAATTAAGATTGAACAACAAGTACCTTGTAACATGTTTATGCCGACACTTTGAATGTCATTGAAAATGACCCAAATTTATTGGGAAGAATAATAAAATGTGATGAATCGTGGTTTTTTACTTATGATCTGGAAACGGAGCGCCAATTCATGCTTTGTAAGACCCCAACTTCACTAAGAGTTGAAAAACAAGAATGAGCAAGTCAAAAATTAAAACAATGATGATTGTTTTTTTCGAAATTCGTTGGATTGTGTTCCTTCACTGGGTTCCCGAAGGTCAAACTACGAATCAACACTACGATCCTGAGGTACTATAAACTACGTGAAAGAGTAAGAAGAAAACGACCCGAAATGTGGAAGGACAAATCATGGATTTTCCACCAAGACAATGCGCCAGCTCATTCTGCGTTATCTGTCAAGCGGTTCCTGACCAAGTACAGCATCCCAGTGTTAGAACATTCACCTTACTCGCCAGAACTAGTACCATACAACTTTTATCTATTCTCTGAGGTGAAATCTGCATTGGAAGGTACGATATTTGAATCCGTAGAAGCTGTTCAAGAAAAAGCGGCAAGACTCCTGGACAGAAGATGGCTTTGAGCATTGTTTCCAACAATGGAAAACCCGTATGGAGGGTTGCAGGGATAGAGAAGGGTGTATATTGAAGGTGATAATGAGTTATTATGTTTAAAATGGAAGTACATTTTTTTACAATATCAGCCCCGTTTTTTGATAGCCATACCCTACCTCGTAGATTCAATCTCATAACAACTCGACAGCCATTCATCATATACCGCACTAAAACTGTTTATCACTTCTTGTCTCCATCTCGAACATTCTCAATAGTTCCACAATCTCATTACAACTTTATGATCATCCATCCTCTGAATCCATTCAGTGAATCTGCCAGCACATCCTGTCATTGTTTTGACCACATAGAGTACATAAATGGGAACTTATTACGGCAATAAAACACAGGTGAATGATCCAAACAGTGGTGATAGCCACAACTCGACAGATGTAGTCTGTACAAGCAAAGAAGACATTTTGGAATGATGGGAAAATTTATCCAGCTCGGCCAATATTGGTTCAAGAACTACAAATTTGGTCTCAAATTGTAGATCAGAATTATTCCTACAATTTGAGACAAAATTTATTAAATTTGAATCAATATTGACCGAGCTGGAGTTATTTTGCCATCTTAACAGAATGTCTTCTTTGTTTGTACCGACTATAGATGGGGAGTCATTAGTTGCATCTGGCGCCTGTTTAACACTGTAGTATATATCTAGTTGGCGCAAGCTGGGAAGATACGCCAGATAATACACTTTACATTGTGACGGCGTGTCTTCTCAGCTTGCTATAGATATAGGTGAGGCTGACCGTCAAAACGATTTGTACCTGGTGTAGATAGGAGTCGCCGTTTCTATTAAATTTACGACTGCCGAGCATCCTCTATGTCCATAGCTGGTCGATTTGTTGTTCTGCATCGCATGCGTCAAATGCTTGAGTATAGCCTATATATTATGCAGCATGCTGTGCAGCACACAAAAATCGACTATGTGTAGACGTGGGGATTGGTGTGAGTGCGGTGCTCATAGAAAAGTGTAGGCTTCCTTGTTCGAATAAGTGCTAACACCCAGCGATAATAGAATATGAGAAAAATTTATATTTACATTTATATTCATATGAGAAATATGAGAATATTTCTATATTCTATTCTCTCTGCTAACACCCGTTCAACTCAAATAGTTGTAACAAGATAGGGGGTGCAAAGTATTTTGATACAAAATTGATAACATATTGAAGTAGAATAGTGTGAGGTGACTACCTGTATCTTGGTCACTACCAGGTATTGGAGATAGCTCATAACACTAGGCCAAGATGTTGAGTCCTAACAAAACAATCTGAATCTGTACGTGTTCCAGAGGTTGATGGATGTTACTACTCATATTCTTTCCGTCTATCTTGAGTTTCACATGTTTTTATCAATTTTCTCCACTTCATTCTTCTCTCCATGATCATAATCATCAAAGTTCTTATTATTTTTATGTGTAACCATTTTTCTTTTGAGCTGCTCCTTCTTTCCTTAAATTTTTGTAGTAAAAAGTAGACTATTGAATGCTGTTTTTGTCACAAATATAATCCAAAGTTTTCTCAATATTCACATTACCACTGTTATTGTACATCCATTTTCTGAGTCCTCCTCTCGTTCTTTTACTCCTCCTTCCTCTTCTCCTCATCATTCCCCTTCTTTCTCATTCCTTCTTATCCTTCTCTTTCTCTCCGTCTTCCTCGTCAACTCTTAAATTTCCTTTTTTCTCCCTCTCCGTGTCTTATTCCAATTCTTGAACATTTTCTCCTTATCAGTCATTGGGAGGTGTAATTCCGATCGTAAATCTCCGGTTGTTAGTACTCAGACTCGACCAGCCTGAGCTTAGAAAGTTGAACAATGTTGGAGAGATAACAACCCTATAAATTCAGAGCTCAACAGAAATCAAAACTCAAGTTGGTGTGTTTTGGAAATCGTTGCCTTTTTAGGAGATGTGACTATGTATTTTTCAGATAGTTGTGCAAATGATTCCGAATGATTTATGACGGTTTGCGTTTTGTGTAGCCTACTATAGAGAAATGCTCAAATTGTTTTCTAAACTCTCAAAGTTGTCCGTCATATTCGTTTACTGTTCATCATTATTTCCTAAGAAATAGCTGCAATTAGAGTTGATTTAAATTGCGAGGTATTCCTCCGTCTCTCTACTATTGTTCTCTATTCTCTTTTCTCCTCAGCAGAACTTCTATTGCGTAAAATGTAGCTATAGATTTGGCGCCAAAATTTAGTTATTGGCGCCAAAACTTTGGGCGGTTGGCAAATTAATATGATTTATTCTCAGTCTGAAGCTGTCTTCTAGTATTATATATATATATTATAACAGTATTATCCATAGAAGAATCAATTAGTATAGCTGGCAGGTGAAACAGGTGAAACAGGTGAAGTGCTGTACAGTAAAAAATACGGGCACTTCACCTGTTTCGTGAACACGTGCCGCCAGTGATAGCTGGGGAAGCTCTCGTTCCGATGTTCTCTCACAGACAGATCACCGACTGTCCTGACAGAGCTGATAATTGAAAAGTCATTTGCCAACCGTTTAAACTTTTGGCGTCAAATATATCTATTTCTATAATACCTTTCCTCCAATAACAAGTCACCGATTCTCCGAAATTATTTTATATTTATCGTCATAACCTTCTATCATTCTAGATAGAAATGATGGATGGTTATGGTATCGTGTCATACCTTCCTTCAATAGAAGGAAGCTATTGAAGGAAGCTATGATCGTGTTCATCTTTCAATTAGAAGAATTTTGAAGAGAATTCAATAAACAATCGTTTTTCCAGCTATCTAAATTCATTCCTTCACGTCGATTCTAGGTTACCTAGCTGACACTTGATAAATAAACAGGTCTTGATGTAGGAATTTTCAAGTCATTTACGTACTGTAGATGTAAAGATATACAGTCCAAAAATTCACAGTAACTATATACAGCGATGCCAAACAAGCTTCTCTTTGTGAATGCGTCAGCCTAATGAAGTACCAGTCATTCACTCCGCTAGGTATTTGAATGAATTCAAAGGAAACGCGAGACTTGTAGGGGGGGTGATGTTTCGTTTCCGATGAGGTAAGTACGCTTACTACAAGACAAGCGTACGGGAATTCAACATGCAGGAAAGGAATGGTAAGCTTCCAGAATGCAAGAAAACGTGTTAAGATCTCACATCATTTGTTTTGTTTGGAGTGTCATTAACATACATTTAAACAAACTGCACTGCACTCGAATCAAACAGGTTGTAATGAAGATGGACCAGAGTGTGAAGTACAGTTGAATGGTCTACAGATTAGCTTCTACAGAAATAGCGTTTAGAAATCGATTTTCATCAAGAAAGCATTGAACTTTTCATGACTTCACTGAGATTGGAATTTATTTTCATTTGCATTAGCATGTAATAGTTTGTAACAACAACATTGAAACAAGTCTGAGGAATTGAGTGTTAGAGCTATAAAACAGATTTAGGGAAAATCGATTGACACTTAACTTAAACTTCACTAACTCGAGTTGCTTAGAGTTTGTAACTATCTCACTGGAAAAAAGTAATATTTCCATTTGAAATTCAAATTTATTCTTGTGTAGAATTTATGCTATCTGGGATTTTTGACGATTTGATGGAGGATGTTTTATAAACACAGTTGTGAGATCTTAGATTAAGATGACCATATAGTATCGTAAATAATATTCAAATGGGTCTTAATTCCAATAGAATGTATATTTTACATACAAATTTTAAATTAGAAATCATATTTTTTAATGTCTACTAAAATATTTGTAAGAGTCCTACAGGATTTGAGACGTCCATTTATCAGGAGCTTAATGTCTTGTTTCGAAAGAAAAATTTTTCATCGTTTTCAACTGATTTTCAGATTAAGTCAAAGCTTTTTCTTCAATCACTTCGATTCATTTGCATTTTTGAAACATGGCAACACTGTTGGAGGAGTGGTAAAGCGCTGGTCTGATAACCAGGTGGACCCTGGTTCAAATCCCAAGCGGATAACAATTTTTGACCACAGCACAATCACATAGATACGGCCACCCCGTCTTTCGGAGGAGACGATAAGCCGTCGGTCCCGACAACCTAAAAAGCAGTCGTCATCTATCATCCATTTCATTACCCACGCACAAGCCTATGAGCTCATGTGGGCTTCACCCTCATAAACAAACAAACTGATTCTACAGAATTGTAGATTTCAAAATAAACTGTAGGCTATTTACAAAAACGTAATCAAATGATCATTTAGTTGTGAACACACTAATCTTAATGAGAAGAAAACTGGAAAACTTAGTTTATCAGAGTATCAGAGATTGGTATCAATCCAGAACCAATTAATCTGTGGTTTGACAATATCTTGTCTATCCGCTCAATATGGATAACTACCACAAAATAACCTCCACAACCTGACCACTCCTCAACAGCTTATAAATTTGAAAAAATAATTATTGAATTTTTCATGATAATGAATGAAATAAAAGTATAGCTACTATGAACATTTTAATTGGAATAACGATAATAATCTAATAACTAATAATCTTTGATCTTTGATTAAATGATCTTTGATAAGTGATCAAATCTCTGATCTTTGATCTTCTATCATTGATCATTGATCTTTGATCATTTCTCTTTGATCTTTGATCAAATGATCTTCGATCTTGAATCTAATAATCTTTGATCTTTGATCAAATGATTTTTGATCTTTGATCTTAGATCAAATGATCTCTGATCACATGTTCTCTAATCAAATTATCTCTGATCAAATCTCTGATCTTTGATCTTTTATCATTGATCATTGATCTTTGATCAAATGGGCTCTGATCGAATGATCCCTGATCAAATGATCTCTGATCAAATGATCTTTGATCATTGATCTTTGTTCAAATGATCTCTGATCAAGTGATCTGTGGTCTTTAATTTTGATCTTTTAACTTTGATCATTGCTCTTTGATCTTTCATTGAATCGAATGATCTTTGATCAAATGATCTTCGATCTTTGATCTAATAATCTTTAATCTTTGATTAAATGATTTTTTATCTTTGATCTTAGATCAAATGATCGAAAGATGAAAGATTAAAGATCAAATTATCATTTCCCTCATTATAAGAATAATTTTTAGTTATAATTATTTTTTAGTATTAAATTTACAATTTATATTTCTTAGTAGTAGAATAGGTCAGAAAAATATCAGCCTATGGTTGAGTGTTAATGGGAGAGATGACTTGAACATCCCTCTCCAAGAATTGACATTTATATGCCTAAACTCCACCATTCTATGTAGATACATCAAAATGTAAAGTACTGTGAGCTTCTTAAATCCTATATTTTTGTCATTTACAAGTTTTCATAGTCTATCATTTGCTAACTCAAGTCAGCCATAATGTAAATTATTTATTTATCAACATAATATTCATAAAGCAAATGAATTTATATCGCAGCAACGTACAATCATAGAGAAAATAGTTATGTTCCTCCAGTGGTTATGGTACATAGTACCCAGTGGTTATGGTTGATTGTACATAGAGGAACAATCTGAACTTGGAAACTGTTGGAACAAACATTACATTACAAAATTAATATTTGAATTCCATCTAGGATTTGATTGGAAATATAATCTCAACAAACTTCTCACATATGAATAATAATTGTTCTCTTCATGCCATTCATAAATTCATTTCAACAGAGATAATCCAACAGATATATCTCTCACACGAACGATTCCATTATAATTCAAGTGTGCTTTGTCTGATTGAAACAATTACTCATGATTAATTCCAGTGGTTCAAATTAATTATTATTACACCAATTCATATGACTCCAGCGAAATAAGCGGTTGGTTCGAAACTGTTATTGATGCTGAGTTCTGTCAGGACAGTGGACGAGTGGTCGGTAACAGTAAATTTAGTCGAGAGTGTAACCAGATAATTTATTTTTTCTCGTGGACCACTTTCACACTGTCCTGAGAGAGATGAGAGTTGATAACAGACATTCTCCAACCGCCAGTAACGTTGAATTCTACTATAGTCTGTCCAAGCAAAGAAGACATTCTGGCAAGATGGGAAAATGACTCCAGCTCGGTCTATGTTGATTCAAAAATTATAAATTTGGTCTCAAATTGTAGATCAGAATATTTCCCACAATTTAAAACGAAAACGAAATTGATAATTGTTTAACCGATATTGACCGAGCTGCAGTCATTTTCCCATCTTGCCAGGATGTCTTCTTTGCTTGGACAGACTATATATCTAATTACGTGTACTGGTGAATGATTTCTAGACTCTCCGGGGTTTTGGATTCGGAGGGAATTGTGAACCCTTCCGCTGAATTCCATGGGGTAACAGGATTTTACGTGACACTAATGCTAATACAGTCAGAGCTCCGATATCGGTCACAAACCACACCAAACCCCGACCAAGAACGAATAGTCGGCTAATCTAATTTTAGAAATTGAATGGAAGAGTGGAGTGTTCTAGAGTTGAAATTCCAGACGGCGGATCTGGACCCTGGACTCAGGAGACAGTGTTGCGGGATTTCAGTCAATAAGATTTCCTGGTCACACTTCTATTTACGTACTATAAATATAGATATCACTATCATTTACATATTCAGACAGATAATGCTATTCAATATTCATGCCAGTGTGCTAGGAGCGAGAGATGGATTTGGAATGAATTTGTCTGATGAGATTTAGAGGTTGAAATTCTGAAAACTTCTTTAATTTCTCGAATTTAGAATGAAAGTTTTAGTGGATGGTGGGATGTGAATGATTCAAATTCAAATCGCTGCTTGATTTTTTCGAATGGAATTTTTTGTAAAAAGTGAGGTGGAAAAGATTCAAATTCAAAGAATTGAGACAAATTTATTTTATACTGTAATTATTTGTGAGTGAATTATTTGCAGCGATGAAAGGCAGCAACAAATCTCATAAGAATAGATTTGATGATCATTATAGATTAATTTAGATTCCATGCTATTATCTATTCCACTCTATTGTATGACATCAGAATCAAATCTGGATATAACTGTTAAAATTAAACAATGGAAATTTACATTTCTTCTTCAAGCGAATGATGAATTATGAGCATGCACATAATCAGAATAAACAGAGTTGATTGAATCCAAGAGAAGCATATAGTCTACTCGAAAATCTATATTACTTCAAAATTAATATTATATCTCACGAATCATACAAATCTCGAATCTTCAATCCACAAATAAACCAGAAAACATTACAATAGGCGTACAATGAAAAATTGAACAGAAAAAATTTTATAATCGTTTTTAATATAATTGTACAAAATTTTATTCATCTTCCACTTCTATTCAACTTCCGTACTACTTGATAAGTGCAAAATGAAGTAATTTACTTATCTATCTACAATGGGATTGTTACACATATTTCTCGAGAACCTATTCAAATGTATCACGCCGATTACAATCGAAGGTTTTGCAGTTCGTTTTGCTCATAATCGGATCGAAGACACCATGAAGTATCCGCTAATTTCCTTCGAGTTGGTTACGATAACAGTTACTGAACTGAGAATCGAAAAGAATAAATTCTTCTCGCTAAATAGCTCATCACAGATAGTTATCGTGGTCTGGAATCACGATTTGCTTTTCTGCTCGAATAACAGTTCCTGTTTATTTTAGGGGACTCGTGAATCTCGGAATGCAATCTTTAAAAGGAATAACAAAGCAACGATTTTCACGTGGCGTCCTCCTAACTCATGTACAACCAGAGAAGACACTCATAACGACGTATTCTATATTGTGACGGAGTGTCTTCTCGGCTTGTGCGAACTTGACTAGTAGAGTACAAGTACAATACACTTTAATGCATCATTGTGATGATAATCTGTAGTCTAATAATACAGTCGATCACGAGGGGACATTAATCAAAGTTTGTTCAATCAGTTTGACATTCCATCAGCATACTATGTTCCAATAGTTTGTGACTATCATACTGGGTGATTGATTGATTGATGGATGAAGGATGCTAACTTCTTTTGAAACCGTTTGTCGATAATATTCAGGTGGACCCTGGTCTTCTGTGTGTGGTGGTACACAATTATATTCAACTTGGGTACTTGGGAGTAGAGAAGATGTATGGAATTTATAAAATTCCTCTCAGCAATATTATTGATTTCAGAGTTAATCTCAGCGAGCAAGCAGTGAGTTGTTCAAATATTGGCGTAGCAACCGAAACCGGTATCTCGATTTTCAAAAATAAATCAGAGTTTTGATAAAATTTTGGTTTTTATTCCATATGAGAAACAACCAAAATAACCTTCACAACTACTCAACAAATTTCACCTTATTCACTAGTAAAAATCGTTGATATGACAAAATTTATGAAATGATAATAATTCACAACAGGATTTCTTCTAAAACTAAGAGTTCCTCTTTCCATTATACAAAAGTCTAGAAGTAGGATCATTTATCAACTCTTTCATGCATAGACAGAAAAATTAATACATTCTTTTGAGTTTGTGATTGTTATTCAAGTATATACCGAAGTTGAAAGGGGAGCTTATTTTTTTAGGACTTTTGAAGTTATTTGGAGCTTAAAGACATGTATTATAATGATTGGTGTGACTTCATTGCAATAATAATTGGCGACATTGGCGTCATCCATTATATTTGATCTCACGGATCCAAAGAACAGTATTTCACAACTCTATTTGAAGAAACATTCAACATTTTGAAAAAGACAAACATAATTTTCAAATAAGTTTCGGCAATCTCGGCAAGGAGTATAGCGGTAATATCAATAACAGATTAAATTTGTCAAGAATTCAGCCTCAGAATATAAGTTTTTGAACAAATAGAAAAATTTGCTCTATTGATAGGCCTTATTTATTGGAGATACTGTGAATGATATCTTGCGATTGTTCAATTCTATTTAGTCAAGCTTGACGCTAGCTACTGTAAAAAATCTTATGTATGGAACACAATTTTTATCATAAAACGTTATCAAAAGGCATTCATTTTTTAAAAAACAATAATCTTTCTGCGATAAGAGATTATTTAGTCAATAGCGAGAAGTTTCACTCTCCGCATTATCATAATCCTCAATACATTATTCCACAATTTATTAACACTTCCTTCAAATTAACTAGAGATCTATATCATTCAAGTCTCTATATTTTTTATTTATTTAGTAATCAGTCTCACCTAGATACTTATTGCTTTTTGCCTAATGAAATATTTTTCGGATAATGTGTTTCAATAGTCCAAAACCAATAAAATCAACTGTTTAATATTGAAATAAATTATTAATTACCTTATTCAAGAAGACTTTACAGCACTCATTAAATACTACAATAGTATTTGAAGAAATGGGTTCTTGATAGACGTAATCGAGAGTTCTAAGTTTTCTGAAACTTCTCACTTTTTGAAATCTGGAAACCTTAATTTTTCAACCAATCTATCAAACTTTCTCACAATATTTGTCACCCGTTAATATTTTTCGTTGAATTTTCACAGTTCACGTTTCAATTTTCCAAGTTTCCTCGCGTTGAAACAAATTTTCTCGACCGAGAAAAGATATATTTTCCGCTAGGTAATTAAGTTTTATGACACAAATCTTGACTATACTCTGCACAATATTGTGAACTGTTGATATTTTCCCTCAATTTTCACAGATGAGTATAATTGATATCAATACTTTTCTAGTTCCCACGCGTAAGAAATTTTCCGAAGTGAAAAAATGGGAAATTCTCTATCAACAGTTATTTAAACACTATTTTCTACAGAACCAGTAAAGTATAAATTTTATGATGAAAAACTTTCTCCATAGGAAAAACTTAGAAAGATCAGCTAAGCACTTATTTTCTCTTTAAATGTTTTACTCCTGAGAAAATTCCTGAGCTGAGAAATTATCTGCTAGATTAACAGTTACTGCGACTATACTTATTTAAACATTTTTCGCGTTTTGAGAAATTTTCTTCACAGAAAATCATCAGTTATTGCAACACTTTTTTTGTAAAATGAACCAGACTTATTGCTAAATCATCAGTTATTACGACACAAATTTTTGGAAAATGTACTAAACTTATTTCCGGTTTGATTGGAGTTTGTTGACACTATTTTTACAGTGCAAAATTACGCAGCAACTCGCACGAAACCGACGACAGGGAGCGCTAGGGAGCCGCTCAATCGTAGAAGTTGCCGGTTCGGGAGACGGCACGCTACTGGGAAACATTTTGTCCGTTGGTCCCAAGTTTGACTGCGCGGTCCTCTTCCCTCTTCCCTCTATCCTCTTGGTCTTCTTCATCCTCCTCTCCTCTTCGTCATCATCTTCTTCTTCTTCGTCCGTCGTCTTCTTCGTCCTCCACTTCCTGCTTTGTCCATCCTCCCATTCACTCCTCTGTTCCTCTCTGCTCCATCAAATCTTCGGGTGCTTCCTTCATTATTCACCGATAGGCTAGTGGTACGGAATCTGAAAATAGATTGGAAGCAGATTTTACACTTTATTTCTAAACAATATAAAAATTTATATAATTCTGAAATTTATACAATACTAGAATTGTTAAAATAAAAAAATAATGCAATACAAGAAGTTATACAATACAAAAATGTAAATAATAAAAATTTAATACTATTTCAATTTTCGAGTTGTGTTTGATTTTAATGTTTTATACAATTCAATGTAGCATAACCTTAATTTTGACTGTTGGATTAGGAATTGGTTATCAAACTGTTTTGGGCAATATAGCTATTGTACTCATCCTTTTTATTTGATTTAATTGAAGTTCTACAACTATTCAATTTCAAAGAGTTCAAAATTTTCTTATATTACCAAAACCAGTAGATAAATAGAATTTGACGATAATATTTTTCAAATAAATAGTTTCAAATGGATGAACTAATTAATTTGCTAATTTATCAACTCAAATTTGAAAAAGAGAGTGTGATTCAATTTTGTGGAAATCACTTTTTCATAATTCACAAACTTATTGGAGAGAATAAATTATTATTGATGCAGTAGAAATTATTATAATCATGACATCATGAAACCTTGCGAAAGCTTGCTCTCTATCCTATATGTGTATATTACCAAAACCACTGGTTAAATAGAATTTGACAATAATATTTTTCAAATAGAATAGTTTCAAATGGATGATCTAATTATTTTTCTAATCTATCAACCCAAATTTGGAAAAGAGATTATGGTTTAATTTCGAAGGAATCTCATTTTCATAATTCACAAGCTCCTTAAATGTAATGAATTATTATTAATACAGAAGAAATTATTATAATCATGACATCATGAAATCTTGTGAAAGCTTGTTATCTATCCTATATGTGTATATATCATCTCGTCTATATTCAGTTTTTGATGGAGTTATTTACGGATCTTTTACGTTTCACATGAGTCATATAACATTTCAAAACACAACTTGTGACACTCATAACCACTTGAAGACAAATAAAAGACAGATTCTGAAATGAACGGGAACACAAGACTCAGTTATATTTGAGTCCTATATATGCTCTATTTCGTGTCTTATTCTGTGTTTATTCCTCAAATATGAACGGCGACATAGTATTATATGTCCTGTCCAAGCAAAGAAGACATGCTGGCAAGATGAGAAAAAAACTCCAGCTCGGTCATTATTGGTTCAAAAGTTATAAATTCGATATGAAATTGTAGAGCAGAATGTTTTCTATGATTTGAGACCAAATTTATAATCTGTGAACCAATATTGACCGAGCTGAATTTATTTTACCATTTTGCCAGAATGTCTTCCTAGCTTAGACAGACTAGCTATAGTTGAGGCAGGGCGTATTCTATAATGTATTCTATTGACAAGGAAATAAGTACTGTACTGCATTGAATGAGTCGTTGGAGTTAGTTTGAAAACGACCATTTGAACGTCAAAAAAGAGTGATAACTTGACATGCATTATATGTGGGATGTTGGTAGCTGTCTGTCCAAGGAAAGAAGACATTCTGGCAAGATTGTAAAATAGCTCCGGCTCGTTCAATATTGGTTCGAAAATTATAAATTTTATTTTAAATTGTAAGAGACATTCCAATCTACAATTTGAGACCAAACTTGTAATTTTTGAACCAATATTGACCGAGCGGGAGTCATTTTCCAATCTTGCCAGAATGTCTTCTATGCTTGGACAGACTATATAAAATGCGGGTCATTAGCTTGTCAGCCTGCAAGTGAGCGAAAATACTCTTGCTAGTCTAAAAAAAGAGGACCGATCGAACTACAAAAACTTTTGTCAATATTGACTTTTCAATGGTGACTTCTTGTTTTAGGAATACAGTATTTGTATTTGTCATACTCGTATTTTTTCAACATTAGGTAAACAACCTTCAAAATCATTAATTGAAGAAGTACGTAATCTCTATAATACAATTCATTTATCCATTGATATCATTACACAAATCATGATAGTAATATTATTCTATTATAACCAGGCAAGAAAAACTATGCAGAACCTGTAGGCTACTATTTCTTTCCTGAATTTTGATTGATATGTCTGTAACAATGTTATGTACAATCGTAGCACTTCACTCCAGAATTCTTCGTCCAACAAAAAGGTTACAAAAATTTTTGAATTTGGAAACCAAATAAATATTAATGCACTGAAAATATCACTTCTATGTCTATGAGAGTATAAAGATGAATCTGAGAATTAATGCCACACTAAAATTATCAGTTATATTCTAGATACAGTATATTAGATATTATTTTGTCGATCAACTTCAGCTTCATGTATACGATGTTGATAATAGAATAATAGTTATGAAATTATTTATAATTCCTGATATATTTGACAAAGATTATGATGTATATTACAAGCTCCACTATTACAGCATCTAAAGATAATCTCATGATTCTCCACACATTTTTCCTTAGATATAAGTTATACATTTTATAAAAGTTAGGCAGATTTTTTTAGAATTTTTTTTCTTCAAAATTGGGGAAAATTTAAAAATAGTCAGGCTACTATTGAGTTAGTCAGTTCATCAGTTCTCCATTCATTCTTCTTCATTCATTCACATCCAACTTTGTCAGAAATTTTGAAGGCGAAAAGTATTCTTGTCGGGAACTAGAAGACGTAGGACGTGAGAAACATTTGAAAAAGTGCAAGAATTACTTTCTCGATGGAAGAGTACAACTTTTTATCCCCGGGGAAAACTTGTTGAAAGGTTAAGGTCGTTGATAATCTTGGAAAATGCACTTGGAAATAACTATTTTGTACAACTTAGTTTGGAAACTTTTCGAGGAGAAACGGGAAAGAGCGGACGCCTACAGAAATTATGAAAGGATACAAGATGGGAAGCTCCAAAATATTTTATCTAGAATGATTCACTCCTATAGCCTAATGAAACTTCTATTGAAAATCGAAGTTATTTCCATCACAAATAACTATTGTTAAGACTATCATGTATTAATTCAATATTGGAACCCATTCTAAAATTATGAGGGCATCTTCTATATTCTAATATTTTTATTTAACCTGAAACGAATTGCTTTTCCGTGGTTTATTTAGTTATTTTATATCAGTTATTTAGCAAGTTAAATTCAGTTAAGATGATACACTGTAGTATTCACTCAAAACTGTGTTCAGATTTCAGTTGAGAACAGATTGAATGAAGAAATTACTGTACTAATATATGAGTTAATTAATAATTATTATTATTCTTTCTAAATCTAAATTGAATAACATGGAAAATACTTCTCCAGTCCGATTCAAACTATTCTATTAATGATGAAAAATCTGCGATAAAAACATTTGGGGTCCTCAAGATGTTCTATTGAGGAAAGTTCTGGAAATTGGAAAACTTCGCAATGAAAGATCAATTAACGGGTCCGCGAACAATTAAAGAGAACAGAAAAAAGGAAGGAAATCTCTTTCCATCGTAGAAAGTTCGCGAGTGAGGCTCCAATTAAAATCAGAGTTGATTTTTGGAGGATCTAGCAGATTCATTCTTCACATAATAATAAAAATTTTCTTAAGAGTGTATGAACTTCAAATCTGAAGGAAGAAAAAATAAACTGTCGTCATAGTTTTACCGTTATTTTGTTACATCCTATTAAGAGTCATATAGAATTGAAATTGTTTATTACAATCAATAATCCTGATTTTTTACTAATATGTGAGACAGAAAAAAATATCACTTGATTTTTCGTCCGTTTCGGATATCACAATTTTTGAACGTCCGGTTTTTTGCCCACTTAATGAATTTTTCTAGATTGAAATATGTTTGACGAACACGTCATGATGTGAGCAGGCACACACATAATATGTTTCCCAAGTGTCTAAAACGGGCCTTACATGTGAAATGTTTTTGATACTGCGATTGAAATTTGAAATGGAATTCAAATGAAATACTTTTTAATTTGTCACCTGGAGTCCAGGATTGGAAATTTGAAAAATAATTAACATTAGATATGCATATAATGATATAAGATACACTCAACAAAAATTGCAGTCCAGCAGGATTCCAGCTTAGTTCACCAGAACATGAAAAGTAAAACCATTGAGTAACGAGCTATCTAGATAATTGCAGGACTTTGTTACACGAAAATTGTTATTTGCAAATTGAGCTCCCTTGTCTGCTATCCATTGTTCCACAGTAGATAGCCAAACGTATAATTAAATGGGTGGAATGGATTGTCTCAGCAAGGAATCCGCTTTAGCTCTGACGTGATTCAAATTCAGCAAACTCAATTAGAAAAAATAATCCTCCGTATTATCTAGGTCAATTGAAATATTTCAGCGAAAATTCAATCATAAGCAAACGAGCTACGAGCGTGACATATGAGTAATTGGAATTTTTAGCATCGCGGAAGAAATCTACACTATGTTGACATTTCTTATTTCAATTTATCTGTCTGCTGCTTTGTAAAATTAATAGATTTGAGAATAGATGTGATTACAGTGACTATATAAGACTTATTAGACTATAATGACCTATATAGTCACTGTAAATGTGATTTAGTATTTGAAAGATTTTAATTTAAAAATCCTCTCAAGAACGAATAACATGAATAAGAATCAGCCATGAATTGGAAAGAATGGTCAATTTAGTGACTCCAATGAAAGTTGATATTCCAATTCTAGACTATCGAATTAGTTTTGTATGACATTAAGGTGAATCTGGAATTAACACTTTATAACCAATAAAAGCCAACTTTTAGGAACCAATCTAAGACTTGGCAGAGCATTGGCTATGTTTATGTGTCCGTAATTATTATGTCGAGACTGTATTGTATCGTATAGTCTGTCCAAGCAAAGAAGAACCTCTGGGAAGATGGGAAAATGACCCCAGCTTGGTCAGTATTTGTTCAAGAATATATAAATGTGGTCTTTATAGTAGATCAAATCGTTTCCTACAATTTGAGATCGAATTGATAATTTTTGAACCAATATTGATCGAGCTTGAGTCACTCTCCCATCTTGCCAGAGGGTCTTCTTTGCTTGAACAGACTATACTTTGTCTCAAGTTATTGAGACTGTGAGGTACAGTTCACTGGCGGCTCGTGCCCACGAAACAGGTGAAGTGCTGTATACTAGTAGATACGGGCACTTCACCTATTTCGTGGGTACGAGCCGCCAGTGGTACAGTTATCATTTGAACTTGTCCAATACAGACTAGATGATCTTCAACTATTATTGACTATTTAAAATGATGGTTTATTGCCTTAATTCGATGGGTATTGAATGTAGAAGTTAAAGGTTATCACAAATTAAATATTTTGAAGAGTACAGATACCAGTTCCGGTTGTGACACTGCTTCAATCTCTAGAAGAAAGGAGCAATAGTAATAAGCAGAAAATGTATATGGTATGGAGCGAGAGCTACTATTGGCAGTTTGATGACCAATAGAAGTGAACGACTGCCATTGGTCAACACAAGCCCCACCCTCAATGGGCGGTTCATGCAGAAATCATCAGCAATGGCGGTTCAAACAACAACAAATATTCCATAAAGCAATGGATATTCATTTGGAACAATTGGAACAGATTGCCTTAAAATAATTGCCAAAATAAATAACTACGATTGAAGTTTGTATGTTATGATATTGGTTCTATTGTTGAATGTTGATAGTTGATAGATTATTTTCAATCAATTATATTTTTTGTGTCATATTTTTAAGATATGTTTTATTAAAACTCTTCTGTTTTTATTTCATTTGGGTAACTTAACTTCCATTAAAACTGCACTCAAATTTTTTCCTGGAAGCATATTTCAACAATTATGAAATGGATATTTCTAGTAATTTGCGCCTCAATTCCTAAAAATCTGAGAACAAAGCTGTTGAAAATGGCTTGATGCCAGATTCTTAACAGATGTCAAGACCAAGATCAAGCTGTTTATCGATAACGAGAACCACTCTTTTATATCGGCTTCATGTAAGTTTCTATGAGTACAGTACTTCCACAAGGATTTCAGAGCCTTTAAAAAAGAAGAGTCCATCAAATATGAAATTATCTTTTATTGGATTGATTCTAATACAGCCTATTTTTAAAATTAAAAAATGTTGTATAGTATGTTCAATAGATTCTGTAAAATCAAGTTATAGAATGGTCTTAATCGAAAAGGTCAGTTTAAAAAAAAAACATTTAAATTTCAGCTTCTATAGTATGAACAATAGGCTATTATCATTTATAACTTACGTAGTTCATTCATATTGATTCATTTGACAAATTACTTCAGGTACTTTATGGATGAAATAAAACACAGGCAATATTCCAAAATATTTCCAGATTTTATGTGAATAAACTGCACTGGCGGCCCGTGCCCACGAAACAGGTGAAGTGCTGTACAGTAAAAAATATGGGCACCTGTTTCATGGGTACGAGCCGCCAGTGATAAAACATGAGGAATAAACGTTGCACAAAACATAAATAAAATTCAAAATTGAATTAAGATAGCTCCAATGAATCAAAGTTACCCAAAGCTATGCACATTGCACACCTGTAACAATTGAAAGAAACACAACTCTGCATCTTGAGTAACATCCACTATAAGCTGATTCAGCTGATCCTTCAACGTACCAGACATACTAAGCTTACCCTACTCGAGGATAAGGTCAATAATATTGGGGTAGGAGAATGTGTTGACTCAAAAATGGCACCAGCAGAATAAGCGGTTCATTGAACCATGACAAGTATTTTGACATGATTATATTTACTCATTCATTCATGCTGGTAGCCTATAGCAAAGAGAATCCTAGATTATAGAGCTCTATTATTCTATGCCTATAGTCTGTCCAAGCAAAGAAGACCCTCTTTCAAGATGAGAAAATGACTCCAGCTCGGCCAATAATGATTCAAAAGTTATTGATTTGGTATCAATCGTAGGAAACATTCTCTTCACAATTAGTGACAAAATCAATTTTTTTGAACCAATATTGACCGAGCTGGAGTCATGTTCTCATCTCGACAGAGGGTCTTCCTCGCTTGGACAGACTATATACAAGCTGGTTTATGTATATCATTCTTAAGATACGCGTTTCATTCAACCAATCTAACTATTTATATTGGAGTATACGTGTATATAGGAACGATATGTAGTCTATAATAAAGAGTATATAGGAACAATATGAATATCAGATGAAAAATACTTGGTTCATTCAACTGTTTGTACAGTCTGTTCAAGCATAGAAGACATTCTGGCAACATGGGAAAATGACTACAGCTCGGTAAATATTGGTTCAAAAATTATGAGTTTGGTCTCAAATTGTAGAATAAAATGTTTCCTACAATTTGAGGATTAATTTATAATTTTTGAACAAATATTCACCGAGCTGAAGTCATTCTCCTATCTTGCCAGAATGTCTTCTTTACTTGGACAGACTTTAGGGTGTGTATGAGATGAGGGAGGTCATGAAAATCAATTTGGCACATGGTTAAAATTCCTTCTTGTGTCCATTAAGAAGTTCAATATTCGGCCGCCGGTTGAGGGTTGCGGAGGAGAGGGGTTGAAGAGGAGGCAGCCTTGAGAGGAGTGAATGAGCGCTCCTCAATGAGCCGCGACTGCATTAAACGCGTCTAGCGCGACGCGCAGAACAGTCTCGGGCTGAAAAGCAGCGAAAGCGGTGACGCCAGCCCAACGATAACACATTTAAGGGAGAGAAATAAGAAGAAAGAGAGAGTGAGAGAGCGAGAGAGAAAGGGAGAGAAGAGAGAGTGTGTGTGTGACAGATAGATTAAGAGAAAAGAGAATATGAGAGAAATAGATAAAAGAGAGAAAGAGAGATAGTCTGAGATAGAAGGAGAGAAAGTTTTAGAGAGAAAGAGCAAGAGATATGGAAAACCAAGAGAGAGAGAGAGAAAGATGACATTAAGATTTAGAAAGAGGTGTATGAAGAGATTGATAGAGATGTTTACAGAGAAAGAAGGGAAGAAACGTTTATAGACACATTCATAAGAGTAAAAGTAATGAAGATTTCCAGAGAGATATCAGGAGAGGAAGAAAAATGGAGATAATGTCCAAGAGAGAAAAAAAGAGAAGAATTTACCCCTATAAAGAGCTGATAGTAAAATAGAAGGGCAAATAAAAGGGCTGAAGGCTACAAAGTTCAAGGTTAACTTGAAGTGGCTTGTCAAAAGTTGTGAGAGGAAGTTTTGTGCAACTAATTCAATGACCAACTTTGCGGGTGTTATTGAATGGACTACTGTACTTCAATGAGCTTTCAGAGGAAATTCGAGAAATACTGTAATCTATTATTGAGCTAGATGCACTTTCGGAAACTATACTTTAATTTTACAGAGACTATTCTTATACATAGAAACTACCCTTTTATAAAATAGGAACTTTTTTATGTATAGGAACTACTGCAAAGTGTCTTCAAGTACAATTTGGAAACAAACTTTCTGGGAGAAATAGTAAGAAAGATACTTTGTAGAATATTCTCTGCACTGGCGGCTTGTACCCACGAAACAGGTGAAGTTCCCATATCTTTTACTGTACAGCACTTCACCTGTTTCGTGGGCACGAGCCGCCAGTGATTCTCTATAGTCTCATTTCGTGAGATACAAATCGAGGAATACATGTCACTAGGGGCGGGTTTTCCAAAAAAGATTACCTGAAATTTCAGTCGATGAGAAACTTGAAGTTTAATTTGAATTGGTCCTTCAAAATCAATAATGGAAATTGATTAGCGTCGTTGGAATCCATCCAGGTGTGGATAGCCTACACCTTTGTAGATACGCAGTTTAATTTGAATGAGTACAATGATGCACATACTGGTATTATTATAAGATCGAATAGGTTGATAATTGCTACTCATGCTAAGATAACTTTCCAATAAAACTAACGCTACGCACTAGCGTTCTACTCAAGTTCAAAATTCAAAATTCATTTATTTATCCTTTAAAGAAAACAAAATTACAATCTTAGAAATGAATAAATTACATTAGAATAGTATAAGCATGAAATAAATCAAAATATACAATATAAATCAGGAAGGTCCCTACCAGGTCCCTACTGATAATATTATACACATAATATTATGCATATTGGGTGGCTCGTTGGAGGAGTGATAAAGCGCCGGTCCGATAACCAGGTGGACCCTGGTGCAAGTCCCAAGCGGGGGAACAATTCTTGCCCACAGCACAATCACATAAATACGGCCACCCCGTCTTTCGGAGGAGACGATAAGCCGTCGGTCCCGACTATCTAAAAAAAGTAGTCGTCATCTATCATCCATTTCATTACCTACGCACAAGCCTATGAGCTCATGTGGGCTTCACCCTCATAACGAACAAACGCTTGTCTGTACTTATTAAGCCTCTCCCAATTTCAAACCACATTCAAATTTTAACACCTAAACTTATGGAATATAACAGATAACCAGAGTATGGGGCCTGAAAGAGACAGTCTTTTAAGCAGGTTAGTGACTTGAAAACACTTTTGTTCAGAATATTGGTAAAAAGTCATCTACAAGTATATACAAGTAATACAAATTATAGAATGATGTATTCACATGCTCAATCATTGATTTTCTTTTATATTTCTCTTGTAGCAAATGAATAATTTCAAGGATAAGTGATTTAATGTAATCCAATGGAAGAAGTAATATTATGAGCACTAAAAGTTTTCTCAGATATTTATTTCTTTTCTTTCCTACTCAAACGTATCATAATACTTTCTCAGTTGAATTATAATGATACAATCAAAACGTAGGCTCCTGCTTACTCATGTATTCATATTAATACCGTGGCTAGTCTGGATTTACTTTATAAGAGAAAGAAATATGTAAGTCAACATAACAGATTTAATTTCACAACGGCTGTGAGTCACTCACGCAATAGGCGAATCAAGCATGCTTCGTGAAAGCCTGAGACTTTTTATTTTCGTCTAAACTTCAGAATAGAGTTTGATCTGTAATGTTATTCTATTCACAGTTTTCAGGACAGAAAAGGAATTGCCTACATACCCTATTCAATTAAATTGGGAATGATTTGTAGTGATAAATTACAAGCGAAAAAAATAAAAATTGCAATACGTACAGTTCAAATAATACAAGTACCTTCATTTCATATCTGTAGGAAAGTGGCTAGTGATATGAGGTTCATTAGCTACCTCACCTATTATTTAAGGGAGCTATGACATTACTCAGGTGAGCGTTAGGGAATACTTTTTGGTATTTTTGTATGTTTTGGTATTTGGTATATAATTCCAATTCAGTATTTTGAAACGGAATATGGAATGGACGCTGGAACAGTAACAAAATGAACAAGTAGTGTTGAAAAGTGAACTTTGAAAATCCATCGAAAAATTAAATGATAGCCGTTCCGATTTCAATTGAGGAACTGAGTTGGGAACATTTCATAACAATTTTGAAAATATAGTAGAATATTTTATGGAATTTCTATGAATTCTTGTGAAAGTGAAGCAAAAAAAAGTAACCCAGCTTCGAACTTATTATTTATTTAAATTTAGTATTAGGACTTTTTGGACGTTAGTCTGTGTTTTTAGCATTTAGAGTTTATTATTTTCTGTAAATTAATGAATAAATTTGATCCCACACCACAAATTAGAAGTGAGAAGAAACTGTCATTATCACTGTATTATTAGAAACCTAATCAGAAACCACATTACAAGTTTTGCCTGGTTTCAAAGAATCTAGTACAGTACAATCAATTTTTAAATCCATCGATGAAATTAAAATCATCTTCTGCAGCTTAATTCAGCAGCTTAATTTGCAGTTGGCAACTATCTGGCAGAAATCTGACATCAAACCGACAGCAGACGTAAAACTCGAAATCTATACAACTTACATTCGAAATGCTCACTAGATAATTTGTCGTATCTCTCACAAAACTCATCAAGCTTTCATCGGGAGGAATTCGAAGTTTTCAAAAGCGCGTCATGACATTATGATTGGTTATCGCATGCTTTACGAAGAATCTTTCTCTTTCTCTCTCTCTCTCTCTCTCTCTCTCTCTCTCTCTCACTTACTCTTCGCGTCTTCTTCGATTTCCTCTCACTTGTCAAAGCATATGACATTCGTAATCGAAAAAACCAGAAACACTCACTCTCACTATAGCTCTAATGGGTCCTAATTTCGACATTTTTTCCTGCTCTCAAGATTGTTTCGGCAAAGGTTGGAGCAATTTATTCGGCTGACAAGTTGGTTTTTTATTTGTCGAGCTACTGTACCTTGAAATCGGCAGAAAAGAGGCTGAAGGAGAAAAACTTGGTTCATTTTTTGAGAAGTACCTCAATTGTGTGACGGAGAGGGGAGAGTGAGAGGAATCCCAAAGATTAGGAGAAGGATTTTTGTGAGAGAAAGGATTACAGGAATTGGAGAAAGAGGGAGTGGGAAGGGGGGAAAGAGGAGTAAAACAGAGGGAAAGCATCAGAAATGGGTAGATAAAAATATTGAGGGTTAAATAATTAGGGAAAGAAAGTTTAGAGAAAAAGAGTGGTTGAGACATCTTTACACTTTGGACGACGGCTTTCTCATACGCAGAATTAAAGAAAGTCCAAAATTGATACAGGAAGACTGTAATCTTGATAATGAATATGAGATTTATATGACATTTCCAATGCTTATGGATTGCCATAATTTTGGAAAATAATCTTTTTCTCAATTATTGAACATTTTAGGCTGAGTATTATAAACATAGTTCAGGTATTTTTCAAGTTGAGTTGATAAAAATAATAATATGGAATAATAAGTTTCAGATAACCAATGGTTGTTTTTCCTCGATAAGAGTTAGGTATTATCAGTTGAGTTAACCACACTTTACAACCTAGCCTTGCAAATATTTTGTATTTGAAGTTTTCAAAAGCGCGTTATAAGACATTATCATTGGTTATCACATTCTATATACCTATACGGATCTGTATATTTTGTATTTTGTTTCCTTCGATTGCATATCAACCTTCGACTTTTGTATAACTACAGCGTATCACAAATCACCCGTGCAGAGAGGCCTTTTATTTAGAAACATTGAGTGACTAATGCCCGGTTTTTCCAAGCACACTCAAAGTTGAGGCACCCTCAAATTTCGATGATCAGCTGACATTTTCTATGATAAGTATAGGAAATGTAGTAAAGTGTAGTAAAGTGTAGTAAACTTGAGGGTCCCTCAAATTTGAGTGTGCTTGGAAAAACCGGGCATAAGAGTAGGAGAATATTCATAATATGCTGAAAAGTAAAGATAGGCCTCCATGTTTTGATGAAATAAAACACACTTTTTCAATAAAAGTGAGAAAAAATGTATGTAAAGGAGAATATATAAGGAGAATAGAGGGAATGAGAAAGGTGAGCGGAAATTAGCTAAAGATAGAACACAAGTGATCCGTGAAAACGTTTTCCATTTTCATAAAAGTACAATTTTCCATCATTTTTAATGCAACCGGAAATAATTTATCGTCAAGTAAGCTTCCAACGTGAAACGTTTCTATTATTCTAATTATTTATAATAGGAATAAAAATTAGGTTTTTTGATGAAAATTGAAAAAAATAATTACGAAACTGATTGTGGTCTCCAGAATGTAAAGCAATATCGTTTAGTAATGAGTGCATCATTTCCGTAAAGCTCTTACCAGATCATCTCCCCAGATGTGAAAAAATCTGGGAAACTTTGAGATTTCACAATTATTCTGATGTAAAATTAATTGTTGGAATCACATTGATTGTGAGAGGTGTTTATTATTTGTTTTCAATTCTCAAAGCTTCAGCTTTTCATTTGTAAATGCTCATTCACTGTACAACTAACAATGATTATGACTTGTATGACTCAACAACCCACTTCAAAGTTATAAATTTAGAGATTAGTTGAGAACCTCGAGTTTGATGTACATTGTTTTCGAGGATCATGCCCATACGAGGGCTAGAGCTTTAGCTTTAATAATGTGATGGAAGATAATGAGTGATTGATTTGAATCATTATATAATAGTCCATTCTATTATTCAAAAAAGCCTTTCGGAGAGGAATTTTTGGGAATTCTCATTCCATTCCTGGTCAGACAAAAAATGATCTTAGATACAGTAGCAAAAGTGGATCAATAGATGATGATTATTTCATCAAAGCGTTAAAAATGAGCTAGGTGTGTATTTATATTTTGGGTTCATAGAAAATCGCAGGATGAATGACAATGAGCAGATCTTGTCATCAATAAAGATATTATTAAGACGTGTAGAAACAAAATTTCTTGAGCGAACGAGGTGTTTATAGGAGAAGAGAGGTGGACGAAAAAGAAGAACATTATTATAATGATAAACCATTCATCATTTTCTCGCCAGCAGCCATTTTCTAACGCATAACTCACAAAACACTGCCAACCAATCAGAAAAGAGCAGGCGGGACATGAAGTCGAATCTGAAACACCACTTGACAACTGCTGCCATCTACCGGTTGAATTTGGAAACTTTTCTAACCGATGTCTTCGGCCATTTTGATCGTAGGCGGAGCTTGGAGGCGTGTCCAATGGTAATCGAAGCAAGTCACTCTATTGCTCCTGCCATCTGCTGGCTGGATTCGGAACTATATTTCGAATGTTATTGAAAAACGTTGGGTAGACCAGTGAAAATGGCTGAAATTTTTAATGGCTTATTATTGAGTTTCCTACTGGTAAAATTTGGTAATTTTTTTCAACCAATATCATCAGCCAAACAGAGTGTAGGCGTAGCTTGGAGGCGTTCCCAATGGAAGTCGAAGCAAGTCACCCTATTGCTACTACCATCTGCTGGCTAAATTTGGAACTAGCCTATTTCAAATTTTTTGTGAAGACAATTGGAGAGAGCAGTGAATATGACTGCAATCTTCAACTTGTTTGTGATTTAGTTGTCAAAACCTATATTTACAGAAAAAAATGTGATATTTCCAATATAGGTACTATTTCTGTGGAGAATTTATTATTCCCTTCTTATATATGCAATGAGTCTTTTAAACAATCAAAATTTTATTATTTTTTGATTGATAAAAAGTAAGTGGCCAGTTTCGATTAACTTGTCATATTTTGAAACCAGGGGTGGGGAAAGCTGCAGTTTCTGTTTTTGGATACGAGAGAGACGAATAATTAGTGTAAAGTGAGATGAAAAAGGAGATCTTATGATCCTGGAAAGAGAGAGAGAATAATAATGAGGCTTAAGTAGCTGGAGTGTTGGTTAAGAAGGAAAAAGGGAGAATATAAAGGCACAAGGGTAGAGGAGTTGAGAAAATTTGGAAAAAAGAGTATTTTTTAGTAGTAGAAGTAAATGAGAATAGATAATGGAGAATGAAAACCCTAGTAACATGATTAGAGAAGAGTGTAGAATGAATGTGATTGAAATGGAAATAGTGACTAGTGAGGTGAACAGGGGAGAAAGTAAGAATGAAGAAAAAGGTGATGAGGATAGCTAATACTGATAGTAGCAATGTTGTGGAAAAATAAAGAAATAGAACAGAGATAGTGATAATTGATAATAAATGAGAATGAGAACAAAGAATAAAACACACAACAGAGCATGGCAAGATGAGTTAGAGGAAGTGAGAGTAAAAATATGTAGAAAGAGTAAGGAGGAGAAGAAGAAGAAGAAGAAGAAGAAGAAGAAGAAGAAGAAGAAGAAGAAGAAGAAGAAGAAGAAGAAGAAGAAGAAGAAGAAGAAGAAGAAGAAGAAGAAGAAGAAGAAGAAGAAGAAGAAGAAGAAGAAGAAGAAGCCGTTAAGAAGAGGAGGAAGATGAAGGTTGGGAAAAGAAGAAGGGGGAAATGGTGGAGGAGAAACATTAGAAATACAAAAATAAAAAGGAGAACAAAAAGAAGAAGAAGAAGAAGATTTTTGCGAGCAAATCTTTTTTTAACAAGTCTCGTAAGGTGGTATTATCAGAACAAGAAAAATCTACAGAAGCTTCTGCAGGATGCTCGATCATCTTTCTTGGACATTTTTCTCGCTGTTTTGAGCTGCAGCAGTAGACAGTCCAAGCAAGGAAGACATTCTGGCAAGATGTAAAAACGGCTCCAGCTCGATCGATATTGGTTCAAATATTATTAATTTGTTCTCAAATTTCAGGAAACATTCTGACCTGCAATTTAAGACAATATTCATAGTTTTTGGACCAATGTTGACCGAGCTGGAGTCATTTTCCCATCTTGCCAGAATGTCTTCTTTGCTTGGACAGACTATAGAACGGGATCTCGATTCCATTAGAGGCCGACCAAAATTACTGAAAGCTTTTTCTGTCCTTCTTCACGAAATCCGGAGATGGATGGATGGAACTTGTTTTTGAAGAGATGTAATCGTCACAATTAGTGCTGACTTTTTCATTTCGAATATTATTGCTGTCGTTCGTGTCAATGGTCTGCTTTTATTGTGCCGGATTTTTTATTATTTTTATTTATTGTGCCATAATTGCTGCTGTTTAGCATACCTCCGACTACACATTCGGTTACTGGGATAAAGTTACAACAATATTTTTTCAAGTTTAATAATATTGAAGCTGAAATGAATCGATTTCCATGATAATCTAAAGTTAGAGCTTTTTGAAAGTTAACTGAAAGTTTTGTTTTGTTTATTCTTTGAAATTATTGTTAATAGTATTGAATGTTATCTTTTAATTGAGGCATTGAGTCAACCGCGTCAATATTACCGACCATAATATTTAATTACCCATCAACTAGGTTTCACCCAAAAAACAAGCTCTTGGACTTTAGAACTTACTATTGAGGGAAAAACAATTTCAATTTGTTATCAGACATTTCAATACCTATTACTAGAGCGAAATTGTTACTTGGACAACAAGTTTCTTGACTTCAACTCCTTTGATCATCCAATACTCTCCTTAACATCTAAACCAATATTTGCCTTGGATCATAGAAAAATTTTTGTTGCGTGGAAATTCCTCATATTAATAGTTATTAACAAATTTTATTGGCAAAATGGATGTTAAATTGAATACCTAAAAGCAATAATTGAGCGCAACCCAATTGACTTTCTAGGGTTGAAAATTGTAAACAATAATTGACTTTTAAATTTTCTCGACTCAATCATTTTTAATAAGCAATAGTAGTTCTTTTCTGCTCAGTATTCCTCCACTCATCATTCATTCATTTCTCAAGAAACTTCATCAATATTGTTGAATCATTCAATATATTTCAAGTTTCTAGCTAATTATTGAATTGATCTTATTCATTTCTCTTGTCAATATTTAAAATTACTTGGAAATAGTTTCGGGACCAAAATATTTATGTTGAAGTGTTCAAGTGCAATACTTGACCCATTATTTTAGAAAAAAATCTAATTCATGAAAGAAATAGAAAGGGTTTGAACCTGTTTTTTTTTCTTTTTTGGATCAAATTCAAATCAAATTTATTTCCCATTCACAAATTATTCATACATTTTATGCAATATCTTATAACTATACAATATACAGGAAAAAACCTGCAGAGGCATAAGTCTGAGCGCAGGATCATTATAAAATGATGTGAGCATGACAATTATTGTAATAAATGAATATCTTGATCAACTTTTGTTTTAATTCTCAACAACGGCATAGAATTCAATCATACTTTCCAATGTGATCTATTTCATAGTCTTCTACACAAAATCATCACATGATTTAATGCACTCTACAAAAACGGGCAACAATGAGGAAAGAATTCTATAGAAAGAAAAATTGTACCCCGGAGATGTCCACTAAGCCATTCATTTGTAGGAATAAAACAACTTGATGAAAGTATCTCTCTACATTACGATGTCATTGCTCTGCAAGTTTATGCTCAACATGTTCATATTATGCGGGAAAATAATCCAAAATGTATCTTTACACTTGCGGCCGCCAAAATTGTGTGAATAGTTTACACAAACTGAGAAGAAACTTGGATGTAATACACTTCACATAGTAACGGTGTATCTTCTCAGCTTGCGCAAAGTACTCAAGAATGGCATTGAGCATTGTATAGTCTGTCCAAACGAAGAAGGCATTCTGGCAAGATGGTAGAATGACTCCAGATCGATCAATATTGGTTTAAAAATTATTAATTTTGTCTCAAATTGTAGATCAGAATGTTTCCTACAATTTGAAACCAAATTTATAATTTTTAAACCTATATTGACACAACTGGAGCCATTCTCCCATCTTGCTAGAATGTCTTCTTTGCTTGGACAGATTATAGCTGGTGTTGAATTGCAAACTTTGAGAGGGAAAACTTAGCGGTCGCATTTTCCCTCCGTTTTTGAATGAGTTAGACAAACAGTCAGACGCATTTTCTCAGGCTTTAAACATTTTATTACCGACTATAAAATGAAGAACTTTGTGAAATTTATTGTCAACATGGATGAAGAAGAAGCCTGAGTGAATAACGAAATCCTAACAGAGAAAAACCCGAGAACGATCAAACAAAGAACAGAATTGATTCCAAATATGAGTTGAGTTTATTGTCCTCAGTAGTACTACAGTCTGTCCTAGCAAAGAATACATTTTGGGAAGGTAGGAAAATTACTCCAGCACGGTCAATATTGGTTCAAAAATTGTAAATTTGATCTCAAATTGTAGAGCCGATTGTTTTCAACATTTGAGACCAAATTTCCAATTTTTGAACCAATATCGACCGAGCTGGAGACATTTTTCCATCTTGTCAGAATGTCTTCTTTGCTTGGACAGACTGTATAAACTATTCACATTCATTATTGATTCATTCCTAACAGCGTACATTTTTCTCACTTGTCTTCTCTATTGAAAACTAAACAAAGATAACGCTATATCTCCAAGCTGAGCGAGAGAGAAACGGTAATAATATTTGAATGAAGTATTTCATACCAAGGACATCCTTATTACTTTGTAGATGATATGAGTACATTTCTGAGATATTCTCAGTCAATTTAGAGCTGAAAAAAATAAATTCTGGCAACGCGATATCGAATACATTGAGAGGATATCCTAATCCAACAATAAAAATGGTGAAGAAGGACCTTCTTGGTTCTAAAAATGGGAATGGTTTCATAGAGTGGAGTATAATATTATTATTCACTATAACAACTTTGTTAGTGTTATTTTGCGAGTGATTGGGGGTTTGAATTTTGCAGAATAAACGATAAATTATTTTTAAATGGAAAAGAATATTAGCATTGCTAGTCATGTATTTTCACTGTGATTACATTGTAGTTGTTAAAATGATTGAAGTATTCCTCGATTTAATTCATGAGTGAAAACATCATAATGTGTCTTTAACTCAAGTTTTATGTTCGTCCAATACTATAAAATTCAGAAGACTTTCTATCGGAAATTGTATTTTTTCTTCCTAGTTCTCCTACAATAATTTTGGCTATACAACCCTTAAAACGTGATTTATACAACCCTACAATATAGGGTTAACTATATACAAAGCTAGGGTTAAATATATACATAACTTTAACAACCATTTTATACAACCCTTAAACATGAAACGTGAACCTCTTGAAATGTGATTATCTGACTGGATTAAGTTATGTTTTTGTATACCAGTCATTTTTTTTATATATGCTCGTTGACTCTAACCGTTAGGCGGCTTCATTTGTCTCTTGTACGTAATTCAACTTACTAACAGCCGATGTAAAGCATCTATTGTATCTTTTTATTTGAAAATCATCGCCTCGGCATAGCTAAATGCCTACTTTAATTGACAATATCAGATGCTGGAGCGCACAATGAGCAGATAAACTTTTGACGTTAGCTATTCTATTCTAACGAATATGTGTAGATTATACTTCTATTGAATACTCCTCTTTATTCACTGGCGGCTCGTGCCCACGAAACAGTGTTGGTATCTTTTACTGTACAGCACTTCACCTTTTTCGTGGGCACGAGCCGCCAGTGTCTTTATTGTATTTGTTTGTCAAAATTGCATAAAACAATATTGATTGTTTAACTCTACTATCACTAATCTCTTGAACCTCCAATTGTAGCACGCCAAATCTGTTTCTAGTAGCATACCAACCATGAAACAAGAGTAGAGTATTTTTTAGAGGGGAGAACAAACACGGTGGCTTCGGAAAAAGCTGCCATTATACTGCGCAAAAGCTCTAGAACAGTTTTTTGAGGCCAGATTTCGGCCTCAGTCAAAGACTAGAGTGGATTTCATTCAGCTTTCAATAACGAGACTGAATGGATCTATCGGACACCCATTAACTGACCACCTTCAATGAAAAAAAAGAGTGTTTTCAACACTATCTTTTTCCACCATCTACAGTCACAATCCTAATACTACACTAACATTCTCTAAAAAGATTTTTGTTCAGTTTTGAGAGTGATAAATCGAATTCACAGTTGCAATGGGATTCGCGAGAGTCGATTCATAGTGAAAATCGATTTGAAGCGAAGATCGATTTGCTTTCCACGTCGATTATCCATTAGAATCTAGCTCATGTTCATGTTCAGTAGGGGAGTGTTTCAATGGTATTATTATCCATAGTGGAATGTTGTTACAATGGTGTGGATTATAGAGAATGTATGATGATTATACATTCTCTATAGTGTGGATGATATAAGAATGTAATACAGGTGAATTCTCTTAACCGGCTCACCTGGATATAATTCAAACGGCATGAGATATTAAAGTGAGACCATACCTTATACAACACTTTTCTAAACTTCTTCAGGTAGTAGAAAATGTTGTCCGCCATGTTGGATGGACCATATTGAATCCATTTTCACTTTTTTAAATGGAAAGATGAACATATTATACATGATTTCGATGCAGTTTTTCAACAGAAATACATACAAACAGAAATTATAGGGACTTGCCAATTTAATGTATCCCAATGTATTGTATCGTATTTTTATGTATTGGATATGTGATAAGCAAAAACCTACAGAAATTAACACAAAATAACTAAAGGCTATCTACATTGACCAAAACTGTCACATTGAGGCTAACGTATTTTATCATTAAAATATTGAATTTTTGATTATCAAATAATTTATTTTATTAGTTTGCTTGAAAGCACTTAAGGAAGGAAATATTAAATTTTTCACCAGAAAGTATTGGGAATCATCAAAATATTCCATTTCACTGGAAATAAAGATGTTTTAACAAAAAATCGGAAACTCAATAACAAGCAAATTGAATATTTCAGCCATTTTCATCCAACTTTCTTGAATAACATTCAATCTAGTTCCGAATTCAGCCAGCAGATGGCAGTAGCAATAGGGTGACTTGCTTTGACTTCCATTGGACACGCCTCGAAGCTCCGCCTACGATCAAAATGGCCGAAAACGTCGGTTAGAAAAGTTTCCAAATTGAACCAGTAGATGGCAGCAATTGACAGGTGATGTTTCAGTTTTGACTTGGACACGCCTTCATGCCCCGCCTGCTCTTTTCTTATTGGTTGACAGTGTTTCGTGAGCTCTGTCTTAGAAAATGGCTGCTAGCAAGAAAATTATGGATGGTGTATCATACACAGAAAATCAATAGTTGATTTACTATTGGCGATCTTGGGCTAATAAAATATTTATTTTTATATTCAGGCTGGTAAGATTCTATCAAGTTAGTATTTGAAGAATTTGTTTATATACTTTAGACTCAGTTTTAATTTTATCGTGTAGAGTTACTTGGGCCATTTCTAGACTTCAATAGTTTTATTCTGTATGGAATGAGATGGAAATATTATGATTTCGCACTCCCATCTTATACTCGTTAATTCTATTTATATACGATGAATATACTGAAGTAGAACTCAAACTATTCATGATCTAATACCGACCTCTTGCCACAAAAAAGTTTGAAAAACTTCAACGATTCGGTCAAAATATTAAAGAGAAGTTTTTATCGGAAACTGACTTGTGATTGGTCGACAGTGTGTACGGTGATTGTCCAACAATAGAATTAAATTTAAGATTGGCGTTTCTTGGCTTGCTTCATACATTAATCGTGGTTTTCAATTGATCAATTCATGAGTTGGTTTATGGAGAGGAAATGATTTTTTGTGGATAAGTTGTTGATAAAATAAGTTTTTTATCAAATAATGAGAAAATTATTCTAAATTGCCCAATTATAATTTTTTGAGTTCCCGTTTTGCATCAGCCGCCGCGGCGCCCCCTTGGCTGTGGCGCCCTGTGCGGTCGCACACTACGCACAACCCACGCGAGGGCCCTGATCATACTATAGTATAACTTTTAATTTTGAGAGAAAAGTCTATAAAAATTAATATTCATCAATTATTTCGCTTTCCCTGTAACATTCAATTTTTAGCGAAAAATCTATGATATATAATATTCATCAGCTAATTCGCTTCCTCCACATTGAAGTTAGTTGCAACGCTAACTTATCCAACAAATCTTTGCGAAACACTCCGAAACCATTTCCTGACTTTATCACTTGTTTCGATATTCATTATCTTACTGCCGTGAGATATATTCGACTCAGTTTGCAACTTACTTGGAGCGTGAGTTTAGTTTTAGTGTTGCTGCTGAGAGAGACAGAGAGAGTGAGAGAGAGTGAGTGAGAGAGAGTGAGAGAGAAAAAGGGTGAATTGGGATTAACGAGAGATGAGAGTGAATATTATTGTGAGTTTAGTATTCCTAAATATGAAGAGAGAAAGAGTGAGTGAATGTAAGTGATAGATGAATAGCAGAGTGAGTTTGAGAGGAATGAGAGGGTATATGCTCTTGTGATTTTGGTATTCCTAAATAGAAAGAGAGAGATTAAGTATGTGTAATGTGTGTAATAGATGAATGAAAGAATAAGTTTTGTTTCAGTGTTTCTTGAAGAGAAGAAGGTTGCGTAGAAGGAGCAAGGGAGTGAATTCTATAGTGAGTTGAGTTTCAGTATCTCTGCATTCAGCTTACTTTCTAGATTTCAATATTAAATATGGTAGTTATAACTCTTCAAATGAATCTTCAATCACGGTGATTAGTAGTAATAGTTAGTAATCTATAATTCCCACGAGCAGAAAACTAAATAAACTTTAAGATAATTAAAATCAAAGTACCCTTTTTTCAAAATATTTTTATTTTACACAAAATGTTCGGCGTTCTAGAGCCATTTTCAAGTTTAAATAACAGTAAACAACATTAATCTATTGTATTTATACTCTACACTTAAACTCAATAGTTATCCAACAAAAAGGTATACACATAAACGCGAAAGTTATTGAAATTTAAATAAACAATGACAATCTTTCTCTATCAAGGTTGGAATAATCCAGGAAATAATCTAGGTGAAGAGACAAAGTTTAGACATTAAGATGTCCTAAGAGATTAGATTGATCACTCTATTCAATTAAATTACATGATTTATAGTAAGTCTTAAATCCTGGATTAAGATAATTTGAAATGAAATTAATTAAACAGTTTAAACAATTTGGATTCAATAAAAATATGTGGAATACGTAAATTGACAAGTATTCAATTACAAACAAATAGGATTCAATATTCTAACTGTAATAATATGATTGTGATGTATCTAGATGAAATGGTGGAGCTTCGACGTAAATGTCCATTCTTGGAGAAGGATATTCAAGAATATCTTTTCCATTAACACTTAATCGTATGAGAGTTAAGAGTAGAGATAGAGATTGAGAAAAAGAGAAAAAACAGATGAATAGAGTGAGAGAGAGAGAGAGATTAGATTATTCACTTTATTCAAGTAGAGTACAGCATTTATGATCTTAAATCCTAGATTCCAAAGATTAAACATGAATTTAACGAATTACAGAATTGATTAAAAGGAAAAATACATATACAAGGAACTTACTAAATTATTACAGATATATAGTATTCAATATTCTTACTGTAATAATATGATTGTGATGTATCTACATGAAATGGCGGAGTTTGGACATAGATGTCCATTCTTGGAGAAGGATATGCAAGGATATCCTCCCACTCAACCGTAACAAATTTTTTACTGATAGATAGATTCGACTGAAAATTTAATTAATGAATTTTACTCTATGAAATTGTGATAACTTATACATAAATGTTGAATGAATACTGTAATTCATGAAAGATGAATGAAAATGATAGGAATGATGAATGAAGTTTATTTAAGACTAGAATGTTGATTAAATGAGATTATTATAGTTTAATTATGATTATTGAAGCTAATACCACATGAGCTAGGTATTTGGAAATATATTCTTAAAAAAGTACTATGTTTTAATATGAATATTGATAATATGAAAAGAGAGAGAGAGAGAAAGAGATACGTAGAGAGTAGAATGAAGAATGAGTGAGTGAGCTAAGAGTTAGTAGCGTGATAACATCTCTGGAATTTAACCGAGGCGAAGTTAAGTCCCAAGTTTTGCTCTCTTCTGTAGCAAATTCGACTGCGAAATGGAAGACCGCACTAAGTTTGTCTATTATAAAATTTAAGCGAGCTCCAGCGTTTGCATTGTTAACGCTCAATTCCATCCAATTTGGCGTAGTCTGTCCAAGCAAAGAAGACATTCTGGCAAGATGGAAAAATGACTCCAACTTGTTCAATATTTGTTCAGAAATTATAAAGATGGCCTCAAATTGTAGAGAACATTTTGCTCTACAATTTGAGACCAAATTTTTAATTTTTGAAGCAATATTGACCGAGCTGGAGTCTTTTCTCCATCATGTCAGAATGTCTTCTTTGCTTGGATAGACTACATAGGAGTTGTGCTGAATCAACGCCATGCCACCTTCTGCTTCTTTCAAGATTTTCATAATAAATCAGCTAGTTCGCGCATGTTGAGAAGACATGCGGTTACAATGTAAAGTGTATTGTGGCGGATGTCTTCTTAGCTAGCGCTGAATAAAACTGAAATCGGAAGGTATAGTCTGGCCAAGCAAAGAAGAGCCTCTGGCAAGATGGGCAAATGACTCCAGCTCGGTCAATATTGGTTCAAAAATTATTGATTTCGTCTCAAATTGCAGATCATAATGTTTCCTGCCATTGAGACCAAATCAATAATTTTTGAACCAAATTGGCCGAGCTGGAGTGATTTTCCCATCTTGCCAGAAGCTCTTCTTTGCTTGGCCGGACTATAATACGAAACTATACAATGTGTTTGAATATCGAATAAATATTCACTTCCTCTTTTAAAATTTATATCTCTAATCTATTCTTGGTTCCCTTTTTCAAGAATTTAGAAGAAATTTCCTATTTGATAAAAAACCTATTTTACCAACAACTGCAACCCACAAAAAATTATTTCCTCTGCATAAATTCATTCATCATAATGAATTGATCAACTGAAAACCCACGATCAATGTATGAAGCAAGCCAAGAATCACCCCTCTTAAATTTAATTCTATGGTTGCCTGACCATCTTACATACAACCAATCACAAGCCAGTTCCCGATAAGATCTTCTCCATATAATAATCCTATAATACTAATATTTTTTACCGAATTGTTGTATTTCTATAAACAAATTCTTCAAATACCAACTTGATAGAATCTTACCAGCATGAATACGTGAATAGATATTTTATAAGCAAAAGATCGCCAATAGTAAATCAGCATAATTCTTTGTGTATGATACACCATCCATAATTCTCTTGCTAGCAGCCATTTTCTAAGAGAGAGCTCACGAAACAGTCAACCAATAAGAAAAGAGCAGGTGGGGCATGAAGGCGTGTCCAAGTCAAAACTGAAACATCACCCGTTAATTGCTGCCATCTACTGGTTGAATTTGGAAACTTTTATAACTGATGTCTTCAGCCATTTTGATTGTGGGCGGAGCTTGGGGGCTTGTCCAATGGAAATCAAAGCAAGTCACCCTATTGCTACTGCCATCTGCTGGCTGGATTCGGAACTATATTTCGAATGTTATTGAAAAAAGTTGGGTAGAGCAGTGGAAAGGGCTAAAATCTTCAATTTGCTTGTTATTGATTTTCCGATTTTTTGTTAAAAGATCTTTATTTCCAGTGAAATGAGATATATATGATTATCCCTAATATTTTTCTGTGATAAATTTATCATTCCCTTCCTTATGTGCTCTCGAGCACAATAAATCAAAATTATTTAAATATTAATATTTTAATGATAAAGTACGGTACAATATGACAGTTTTGCTCAATGTAGATAGCCTTTGGTCATTTTGTATTTGGTTTAACTCCTGTAGGCTTTCGCTTATCACGTAACTAATGCATGAAAATACGAAACAATACGTTGGTCGTTGGGATACAATAGGCAAGTCCCTATAATCTTTTTTGCCTCGCCACATGCAACATTGAGATTGCTTATGACAAAAATGTGAACATGTAAGGCAGCTTGAATCATGTTTAGCTTTGAATAATATAATATAGTATGTTAGATTGCATTTGTCTGGTAATGAGGCACCCCGCGCCTGTCCAAATCTCGCACAGGGCACCAAAAAACCACGCTAGGGCCCTGTCGCCAATATGTATAGTTGATCAAATACTGGTCAAATACTAATTATTCAATTTAGTCAAATACTGGTCACCCATCCTAGAGCAGTCCACAGTGTTTGTGACTTGACTTCACAATCACTAAGCAACCACCGTCACCGAGTAGCCAATACAATACAAATTATTACTTTTCAAGTAGAATGGGTAGCAGTAAAACAGTAATAATGTTACTTGTGCTCGAGAAAGAATTTTGCACAGCAGTAATGACTTAATGATGGGAAAAGCCAAGTTGGAGTTCTGAATGAAGTTCTGAATAGAAAATAAAAAGTCAGAGAAGAATGGGTACTCAAGTGATCTTTTTAATGTTCTTTTAATGTCCAGAAAAATATTGCCATAACTTGTTCATCAACTTTAGATCCAGTAGGATGACTACTCATTCAAAGCATCGAAGGATGCTTTAAAATATAAACTTATCTCTTAATGGATAATTATTTAATATGGTCATTGTTCAACCTAATCCATTGGCAGGAAACAGAAAGCTATAATACATGAGCTGCATCATTATCGGTTTAATTCTCATTATTCATCAGTTGCCCTCAGTGTAATCAGATTACCATTATTAGTATTACAATATCTCCATTAATCCGTCATATTATATCAAAACAACCTGTTTCACTCATCCCAATGCTTGATAAACTCAAGTTAGTATAGGTAATAGGTATATCAACAGTAATAGAAAATTCACTATACTGAAATTGGAATCTCAAATATTGGTGTAACACGTTTAAGTATGCATTGAAAATTAGTTGTTTGTTTTATATTATTATGGTCTATGAATTTTGAACTATTTTTCTAGTATAAATCAAGGTGCAACCACAATACACCTCTGGCGGCTCGTGCCCACGTAATAAGTGAGGTGCTGTACGGTAAAAATTATGGGCACTTCACTTGTTTCGTGGGTACGAGCCGCCAGTGCAATACACACAGCCTTTTCTCCAAAGTCCTACAATCTTAAAGAATTTGTTTCAACCACAGTAGTATATCGAAATTAGCCTAAAGGCAATAAATTCTCTCTTCACCTCTAATTTTCTCACATTCATTTCAAAGTGAATGATTGAGCTTGGAATCTTGATGAAGACTCAACTTTCATAAATTGAGCAAGTATTGATTGAGGTGTGAATATTAAGACTATCATTACTAGTTTAAGGCAGGGTTTGGAAATTATACTCATGAATTGATAATAAATTAGTACAATCTGTCAAAAATCTAATACCTAGCGAATCATCTCATCTGCCTTGAAATTATTATTTGAATAGTATCACCTTTTAAGTCGTATCCAATCAAGCTTCAACACATCTTTTAGCAAAAACTATCAGCAGTCTGTCCAAGCAACGAAGACATTCTGGCAAGATGGGGAAATGACTTCAACTCGGTCAATATTGGCTCAGAAATTGAAAACTTGGTCGCAAATTTTTGGGAACATTCTTATCTACAATTTGAGACCAAATTAATAATTTTTGAATCAATATCGACCGAACTGGAGACATTTCCCCATCTTGCCAGAATGTCTTCTTTGCTCGGACAGACTATATTAGCAAACAAGTTTTTTGCGAACGAAATAATAGATGCAAAAACAGACTCCATTAGAGGCTACTATTATAATCAGTTCATTTCATCAGTTTAGAAGAACAACTTGTAATAAAGTCATTGGATTTTATCATCTAAACCAATCATCACTTTGGATTGGATGTGCTATTATTAATGCTAATCACATAATAAAGGGGTAACATTCACAGGTGTTTAAGTACAAGCAATAAACATCAATCTAGTTTTATTTGGTAGTTTGGAATGCTATTAGATAAATGTTTATGGCTCATAACCTTTGCTTTTCCACTTTTTATTACAGTACATCATGTTATTGAACGTAGATTGACTGTATATTGACCAAAATTGAGTAGAAATAGATATTATTCGCTATAGTTGATTACTTGAAATAAATCCAAATAGAATATGTTCGACTATCCTCTACATTTTTCGATTCTACAGTGATGAGGTATTTGTTGCGGTCTGGAATCTTTCATTGACAAATTCAGCCTTCTATACCTACTGAATGACCAAATTTACCTCCAACATGAAATTATATTTAAAATACATATTCGAGAATAATGTTAAATTTCAACATAAATACATCCCAAGTTCTGACAACTATTCTCAATGGATAAAGGAAGGTTTTCATTACTACAAAAAAACGGGCACATGTCGGGCAACAAGTTGTATGGTGCAACGCAAATCAAAAATTAGTTAACCAGTGAGCGTTGGTTCATACAACTGCAAAAGTTATTAATCTTGTAAAACTCCGTGTTTCTATCGCATATTGTGCCTGACATTTGCTTGTGTTTTGTAGTACGTAATGGAAAACTACATAAAGAGAAAATATTCTCAAGAGTGGTAACAAAAAACTTATAAGAATTCAAACGTAAATTTCAAATTATTCATAAATGTTTTGAGTAGATTTGTATTGTAGCCTAATAATTACACAATAATTATATAATAAGAATAATTAATAATTATCAAATTAGTTGGTCATAATTCTAGCATGAATTAGGGTCTATATCTATTGTTGAGCGCTTCATGAACTATTTTTTCACATCAAGACTCTTCATAATATTTCTATGAGGATAAGTAAGAAGCTGATTTTGAATTATGCTCTATTTAGAAAAAACCATGAATATTTGTTGATGGAAAAGTATAGATATCATTCTATCTATAGGTAACTATATCTATTATTGTAATCTAAAATTAACTAAGGAATCATAGTAGAGAATTGTGATTCTTATGACTACGACCTGAATATCAACTGAATTCTCCTGAATCAAATGAGAAATGATAATCCAGCAGGATAGTTGCTTCCCCTTCCGCAAAATAATGAAGAGATTGATGATTCTTGTCAGGCGAAGCTTCAAGTAATAAGGTGAAGCTTGAAACCTGCCTGGTCTATGATAATGAGAACACACACTCTCTCTCTCTCTCTCTCTCTCTCTCACTCACTCACTCACTCTCGCTCTCTCTCTCATTCGTTCTCTCTTTCTCTCACTCACTCTCTCTCTCTCATTCGTTCTCTCTTTCTCTCACACACGCTCTCTTTCTCTTTTCCAGTCACTCATTCTCTCTCTGACTCTCTTACAGTCACAGTTTTTATTCGTTTCTCACCCTCTCTTTCTCACAATATATCTCTCTCATTTTCCTCTTTCTCATAGTATTCCTCTCTAATTCCCTCTCTCTCTCTCTCTCTCTCTCTCTCTCTCTCTCTCTCTCTCTCTTTACCTAATCATCCTTGTGTCTGTCTTTCACTGGTTTGATGAATGGAGTATAACCCAAGTGACTCATGACATTAAATCAACATCTAGACAGCCGAACATGTCACATGTCATATTCATATTATGTACGAGCTCGGATCAAGGACATAAATTTAGGATCCCAGTGCATCAAGAATGAATCTAAGTCAAGTTATCATTGACCATAATGAGTTGAGTAAGTTATAAGTTGAGTAAATTATCCTAGTCAATTCAAATGAATAGCAAGACAACGGAGTATTGTCAGCATAGGCCTACCTTTGCTGGTTTGAGTTGTATTGTGTTCATTCCTATTCCGTGCTTTAGAGGCTTGAAACTGACAGTTCGATCGTTCACGGTTCTCTGACAATATATTGTAACAATTTCTGATAGGATAGCCGTTTTGTTTTGATTTTATCTTGTTTTTCTACAATTTCTACACTGAAATTCAGATATATTATCAACTAGTTTTTCTGTGCGAGATGAAGAAGCAACCTTTTGGTACCCTCGATACATTCCAAAAATCATTGATCAGAATGAAGGTCTACAACTGTTTTGGACTGACGGTTTCTCCATCCACTCATAGTTTTCGACAGTCACAGTCCGAACTGACAGACTCTAATAACGTCCCTTTTCTTGAACTATTTTGGAAAATGGTTCTTTCTGATTGTAAAGTTGCAAAACAAATTGAATAATTAAAATGTTGTGATTTAACCGCCGTAAGGTGATTTCACGTGGAAATTTCGTCACATATTGATTCTGTCGAATGACACCGGATGAATTTAATTGACAATCTTCCATTTAGAAAAAAATTTATAGTTAGAGTATGAGTTTGAAGAAAGAGTTTAGTTTTTCAAATAGTTAGAAAAGATATGAAGTAATGAATTGAAGTAGAAGAAATAAGGAGAGCTCGTGTAATGAATCAATTATGATTATTATCAGTAAGAAAACACTTCATATCATCCCTCTCATTACTCACGCACAAGCCTAGGAGATTATGTGTTTATCACCCTCAGCAAAAAAAAAACTATCGGTAACAATTTTCTCGGGGTAAACTTCCCAGAATGGATCACCATACTGAGTAATTCTTTATACTTGTCTCAAACCAGTACCATATATTTTCAGATTTTTTTGTGAGAACCTGGTTCTCTCTCACCGTATAAATAATCCTGAGGCATAGAATGAGGTTGAGGTAAATTAAACGACTTGAGCGGCTTAAACTAGCATAATTCGCGTAGGAACTGACTATGTGCTGCGGTAGAGCTTCTCACTACTTCAATTTACCAGATCTACATACGTTACACTAGTATGTAACATATGCATTACTCACCACAATGCCCCACGGTATAGTTGTCTGTCCAACCAAAGAAGACATTCTGGCAAGATGGGAAAATGTCACCAGCTCCGTCAATATTTGTTCAAAAATTATAATGTTGGTCTCAAATTGTGACAATCATTTTGATCTACAATTTAAGACTGAATTAATCATTTTAAAAAATATATTGACCGAGCTGGAATCATCTTCCCATCTTGCCAGAATGTCTTCTTTGCTTGGACAGACTTTACAAGACGACGTTTTATTCAAATTATTTGCGCGCAAATTTAGCCTACATAATTGAATATAATGTCACACCTGAAGCTAGGTGTACTGCATAACTCATACGTTTCCTACTATATGTGAAAGGCTACTACATATCTAATTATGTCTATAATGGTGGTCTAGAAAATATGTGGCAAATATAGGTGGGGTTAAATGATAGGTTTCAGTAGTCGTTCTAAAAGATTCAGTTAGGAATTACTGGATCTTCTAAGATAGTCTGTTCAAGCAGAGAAGACATACTGACTAAATAGAGACATAACTTTAGCTGCATCAATATTGGTTCAAAAATTATAAGTTTTGTCACAAATTGAAGTGCAGAATGTTTCCTACAATTTGAGACCAAATTTATAGTTTTTGACCCAATATTGACCGAGCTGTATTGATTTTCCAATTTTGTCAGAATGTCTTCTTTGCTTGGACTGTCTATAGCAGCTATGCAACAGGAAATATCTGGGGGATATCTCCAAGAAACTGTTACAGAAATCTAAGAAACACTTTGCATCTACTCAAACTCATAATTTAATTCAATTTACAGAGTTATACTTTATCAATCTCCCTAACAACATGCACTCTTTAATGGGAGAGTATTATAGTCTGTCCAAACAAAGTAGACATTCTGGCAAGATGTGAAAATTACTCCAGCTCGGTCAATATTCGTTCTAAGATGATGAATTCGGTCTGAAATTATAGAGAGAAGTGTATTTCACAATTTGAGACCACATTAATTGCTTTTGAGCGAATATTGACTCAGCTAGAGTCATTTCCCCAACTTGCCAGAATGTGTTCTTTGCTTGGACAGACTCTAGTAGTAGCGGCCAGATTAAGCGGAGAAGATTATTGGTAATGATGTTGAATGGACGCATCATTAGTGTAAATGAGCAGGTAAGTGCTTTGGGACGAAGGATAATTTATCAGCGAGAAATTATTATTATCTGCACCCCTGCAATTGGTGGCTTGTTAAATCATGTCTCCTATAATCTGGTTAGTGTCATGTTCAACTAATATTCATTAATTTGTGCTACGATTAGATTAAACAGTATGCAAGTGATGGTTTTAATGCTTCCGATAAGAATGATACATTTGAATCTATTGATATTATATTGCGGATGATGCCCACATAAGCACTTTGGCTTATGCGTGGGTAATGAATATTGAATGCGAAGGTGATTGATGAGATGAAGAACAGCCATGCCACTGGGATTCGAACCTGGCAGACCTGGCAGTGCTAGCAGACTGAAGGTTGTGGCGTCGTGACGCCCTAGCCCACCGCGCCAACCAGGCCGGCAATATTGTTAAATGCTTATTATTATAATATATTATGTCACTGCTTATAATATAATGGATACTGATACTAACTGCACAATTTACTAAAGGATAGAAAATGGTAGGATACAATATAATTATCTAGTTGACGCCAGAAAGTTGGTATGGTTTTATCATTTTATTCAAGAATAATTATAAACTTGGGTGAGTGCAACAGGCTAAGCCATAAACTGCTTCTCTACCAATTTTTATAACAGGCCAAAATAAGGTTATTTATTTATTTATTCAGAGAGAGGCAACACACACAATCATAATCATGATAGGGAAAGAGAAAACAGCCCTTCACTATCTCGATCCCAATTTTGATGAAAAGTTCAGTCCAGAGAAGGTTCTAAACACAGATATTTTTAAGCTAGAATAATTACTAGAGGATTTTGGATTTTGAAGGTTGATGTAAGAAATTAATAATTTTAAAAATCCATTCGAATAATCATCTAAAAACTTGAAAAATGATAATAAACTGAAAAATTTAGCGCCACGAAATTCATCAACTCACTATCTGATCATTTTGTCTGACTCTTGTTCATGGTGTAATCTAACACAGATAATGTTTTTAAAGGATAAAGCATAAAGTTAAAATATAATATATTACATTCTTTGCTTTTGCTTCCAATAAAATCATCTAGGCCAAGGTAATTCGATTACAATCTAATATACTTACTGCAATCTAATTACCTTTATCTAGGAAGAGCTCAGTGACAACTCTAATTGACATCAGTTTTTGGATAACACAAGGAGCAGACGAAACCGCCTAACTTTTTGACGTCAGCTATACCAATCTCGAAGTGTACTCGTATGATTGCTCTCATCATAATTATTGTTGTAGATTGAATGCTAATCTTATCATGTAGATATAGAGAATATTTTAGGCAAAATCATGGAGTGATAAACTCCATCTCACTGACAAAAAGTTAATAATTATGAATTATGATAGAATAACTAGTTTTATTCTATTAAGAACTAGCCGGCAGGCTCGCTTCGCTCGCCTTCTTCGCCTAACCAGGGAGCTCCGCCCCCTGGACCCCCGACAGTATAAGCAGTGTGAGTCAAACAGGGTCGCTTCGCTCGCCTGCAAAACCTCTGTCAGTGTCAGCTGAGACAAACAGGCTCGCTTCGCTCGCCTGCAAATTCCGTTCAGTAGGGGTTTGAAATTTATTGAGCACAGCATTTCTTCACCTAATCTGGACCTGTTTACCTAATTGCAATATTTTCTGCCTATTTGTTGTAGAAAAATCTAAGAAAAACTCCGAAAATTCAAAAAAATAGTAAAACGCTAATATTAAGCGTAACCTTGGAAAGTATATCGGACATAGTTTGAAACTTGATTTCCAAATTAATTCATCTATAATCTCGCTGAACCATTCAGTTTACAGTTAGGATTGGTCGTATCATGGCGGAAGATATGCAACCCGCAACACATCTACAATTTTGAAAACCTAATTACTGGCGTAATCTTGAACGTGAACGGATTGCAAAAATATTTCAACACAAAATTTCTAGAGCTCATTTGAACCTGCCTACCAAATATCAACATTTTCTACCGATTGGTTCTCGAAAAAATTAGGAAAACGCAGAAAAACTCTAGAAAAACTAAAATATTTGGCGTATCCTTGAAAAGTTTTATAAATCCTTTCTTAGCGCTTGTCTAAACGTCCAACTGAACATGCCTGCCAAATTTGAACGCATTCGCTACAGTGGATTTTTAGTTCTGGTGATGAATGAATCAGTCAGTGAATGAATCAATCAGTCAGTCAGTGCCATTTCGCTTATATAGATATAGATATCATTATGTATGATAAGTTATGAGACTATAAATAATGCTTATTATTTAATGCTTTATTATTTACATTGTAGCAATTGTGTATTTTTGAAAAAGGAAATAAGATTCGATTTTTAATTTGAAAAAAAATTTAATGCTACCTACCTGCAAGCTGTTACAGCTCTGACCCACATTGGAGATAGTTCTGTCCAAGCAAAGAAGACATTCTGGCAAATTGGGAAAATGACTCCAGCTCGATCAATATTTGTTCCTAAATTATAAATTAGGTCTCAATAAGTAGAAAACATTGTAATCTACAATTTGGGACCAAATTCATAATTGTTCAATCGTTATTGATCGAGCTGTAGTCATTTTCCCATCTTTCCAGAATGTCTTCTTTGCTGGGTCATATTATAATCCATCTCCACTCCATGCGTTCAATCAAATTTTCAATCTGATAATTTGGAAGCGATATTGATCAAATATCCAATGAATGAGCTTCCACGAACTCTGCTATAACAGTAACAATCTAATGGCCTTATTAGTGTCTCATTATTCAACGGATATATTTTGGAAAGAAATAAATTTTATTCTGCAGCAGCATTAGTTAAAAAGCCATTAGGCTAGTTTTATAGCTGAATCTTGAGTTTCATCAAGTCCTAAATTTCCATTTGTTATAAATAGCTTGATATTTAGATGAGGTCTTTATTAGGTATGCTAATTTATTTGGTCAGCATTTTTAGGCTTGATAACAAATCAAGGATGAAAAATGTCATTACTTAATTACGAACTCTTTCGAAGAATTCGTCAAAGCTCCATTTTGATTGGTCATTTAGGTGTTCCAATTTACTTGGCAAATATTGACTGACTTTGAAGTTTAAAGCCTAATAGGCTCGGAATATCTCTGGCTCTAGAAAGTGGATCAATGAATCATTTACTTGGTCGATTTTCTGGTCGTTTCAAGCATGGCTCCAATGCTCTAGCATGGGCAGCATAAGTAAAATGCGCAGAAAATCGATCCTGTATCGACCGACATAGTGCTTGGGAGCCTTGATGTCTTCTTCCAGCTTCATGAGAGATAAACAAATTTCGTGTTTTATCTTTGGACACAAGAACTCCATCAACTGATGAGTGTATCAAACGTATTCAGAAAGAGCCTTCTGTTTTGGTAGTGGCTCTACATCACTGTCATTCCCTTGCAGTAGGCATAATATATCTTGAATAATCAGCTTGTTTCCTATGAGAACTCAATTTATGTTGCCTGACTTGAATGATCTACCTCCTTCCCATAATAAGTGATGTCATCCAGAAGTAACATTAGGTTCAATTTTGGAAATTTTAATGAGCATCGGGAATAGCATTAGTATGTGTTTATCAAAATTGATTAAATATTTGAGGAAGTAATCTCTTTTGGTAAGAGATTTAAATGGAAATAGAGTTTAAATAATATATTATTGATTTATAGATTAAGTATTCATGAATGAATAGTAATAATAACTACAGTATATCAATGAATCTATAATCTAATATCAATTAATCATTCGCATTTGAAAATGACTATAAATATTCGTAACATGTACTGTAATGCATTAAAAAATAATTGAAAAAATAGTATTGTGATAATCATTTAAAATAAAAAAAAAACCAATGAATTTATATACGATAGCATAGCTGAATGAATGCGTTCAAATTTGGCTGGGATGTTTAGTTGGACCTTCAAACGCTCACTACTATAAGAACTAATCTTTAATGCTCTTCAATATATTGCATTATTTGCATTATTCTAATATTTCCATTATTATAATATTCATTTATTTAGAATATTTATTCTAAATATTCGAATATTTGCATTTTTCTATTGTTTTTCTACGTTTTCTGAAATCCTCCAATAACCAATCGGCATTAGATGTTGAGATTTGTAAGAAATTTTCAGATTAGGTCTAGGAATGTTGTGTTTGAATTGTTTTGAAACTCATCAGAGATTATGCCAGTAGTAAGGGGTTTTCAAAGTCGTAGATGTATCGCGGGTTATATATCAAGCCCCTGAGCCGATGAATATGTTATTTTGAAGTAAAATGACAATCAGGATATACACTAAATAAGTTTATAAGATATCATATCACAATAAGATATCAAAGTAATAGGATGTCAAACTACTAAAACTGAACAATTGTGAAGCGATCAATACACAATTATTCTCCTCATCATTATCATTCACCAATACTCTTCATTATAAAAAACTTGAATTTCTAGGCTTTGAAACTGTTTGAAATGCAGTATAATTAACGTGAAAAAAGTGAGGAAGTAGGATCAGAAGATGTTAGATAAGGAAGAGGAAAATTATTAAAAGATGAAGAAAAGGTAGAATAGGAGATTGAGAGCCAGAAGAAATGAGATGAAGAAGAGTGGCTGGTTGAAAAAGAGTAGGAGACAATTAAGAATAAATCAAACTAAAAGCCACATAAAAATAGTTGTGCGTTTTTTACAATCCATCAAAACTCCTCAGGAAGTGAATTAAGAAACTCAGCAACAAAATTCCAATCCTACACAGTACAAGCTAATCAACATGATGAGACAACACAATTTTTCAACTCACCCAACCAATATTGAAACCAATAACCATGAAATTGGAACGCACATAAAATAATTGATAGTCGACGCATTTTAATGCTGTGTCCAGCTTATGGCATGCAGCCTTTGCAATTCAATCGTCTTTGGCCTATGCTCTTCAAGCAATATTCTGCCTCAAATATATGTATAGATTTGTGAATATCACATATGTAGCACCTTAGGCGGCCCATGTAATATTCATATATTCACGCCGAATGAAATCTAGTGTATGTCGCTATTCATAAGACATGGTCCTACTACCTATGGCTTTTACCTTATAGCTGCAGCTCTCAATAGCAATGTTCTAATTTTATTTTCTAAGCCGGCTCATGTAAGCTGAGAAGACACGCGGTACAATGAATGTAACATTAGGACGGAGTGTCTTCACCACTTGCGCGAACTTTAACTGGTTAGTTCCGCTCCCGTTTATCGGCAGGTATCGCTTTTATTGATCTACTGGATCTCATATACATGTTAATAAACCCATTCACTATTTACGGCTTTCGATAAATCTGTTTTATGTGTTTTACCAATGTCGTACCTAATCAAAGACGATGTCTTTTTCAGAGAACACCACTTTCCTACCACCCACAGAGGATGCTGTGAATTGGAATTGCGATAAAACTGCTTCTTCCAATTGGTTGCTGTTTGAAAATAGCTTTCGAACTGTGTAATTTCTCAGGATCTCTTTTTCTAAATTGTACATTAAACTGATTCTATGAATCTGTAATTAACTAGAGCTCTCAACATGTATTTTTTTAGGAGATAAAATTACCTAGGTAAATATTTTTTTTTTGTATAGGAAATAAAATTGAAACTTAAGACTTGTTCAACAAAATTTAAACCGGTTCATTGTGTGACAGTTCATTCAAGAATCTCTCATCCATTTTTACTCTGTTCAATTCCGGAATGAGTTAATTGGAAGAAAACTTTCAAACTCGACAATAATTTATCGTAAAATACAATAATAATAGGTACCAATTTAATGAATATTCATCCGATTAAATAATATAGTATTGAAGTATAAATAATATTATAAGAATAATAATCATAGTTCAAAGATACTATAATAATTATCAGATATTTCAGCCCTCATAAAGATTTAAACTTCATGATACAAGATAATCATTATTATTCATGCTTTCTTCAAGATCAATTTTTAAGGCCTTCTTCTAGGCGGATTTTCAATACCCAATAAAGATACGCAGTTGTGACATAAAAGTCCAAAATTGATACGCAATCGTACAGATAGGAAGCTCATTGACACATAATATTTGCAACGTAAGGTTAGCTCATTTTACAATGCCGAAAATCGGATGGAAATGAATATTTTCTCTATAAAACTTGAAAAATACCTAAACTAAGTTTAATGCTGGGTTTTTCCAAGCACTCTCAAAGTTAAGGGGCCCTCAAATTTTGATGAACAGCTGACATTTCCTATGATAAGTATAGGAAATGTAGTAAAGTGTAGTAAACTTGAGGGTCCCTCGAATTTGAGTGTGCTTGGAATAACCGGGCATAATTGTCTTGAAATGTTCAATCATTGAGAAATATAATCTATTGCATATTAAATGAAAAGACAATTTTCATTTAATATGGATAACTACCACAATATCACCTTCACAACTACTCAAAAATCTATTGCATTATACGCTATAATGAATAGCGATCTATGAGCATGGCAAATGTCTTCCTATCAACAAGCTTCTTTCCTGTGGGCCTATTAATTTTGGGCTATGCATCACTCTATACTGCAAATCAGAAACCCGCTGTGTGAAGAGGGCTTAATCAGATCATCCTCATCATTTCTAATTATTCTTTTTTCAAATTTTAGTGTAAATTTCCCCAGATGAAAATGACAGAATCATTTGTGATTTTTCAAAGATTAATCCTAGATCTTTTCCTGATGATTATCTTTATCAATTCCAATTCACCTTCTCAGAAGTCAGCTAGAGAACTGCTTCTGAATCCAACCAGGAAACTGTCTGCACTCTCCGCTCAACAAGTCTCGCAGAAACGACGTGGAAAATGACCACTTGCCCGTATTTCCACCGTCAACAGGCTCAGCTCAGTACACATTTTAAGCACGATCATAACACGTGGGTGTTGTCCTGTGGGATAAAACTGATATAGAACCGATCTAATAAGAGTGGATGGTGAACTGCAACATAGAAAGTGCATTAGAAGTAGGCTATAGGGCCGACAAGGTTCCATCTTCTCATGTTCTATCTTTTCACGTTCTTATTCTATTTTCTTCAAGTTCTTATTCTATCTTCTTCATTTACACGATCTCCACCTCAGTCTTTTCTAAAGGTAATGGCGTCGTCAGCATCAAAACATTGTGGGGGGGATTTGTAGGGTCTTCCCCGGGGGCTCCCCCTGGAAATGTTTTGAAAAATATGACATTGAGATGACTTTTGAACCCAATATTCCTCTAATGAGTGAATTTTCATTGAAACAGTTTGTTTTCAACCTCAATAAAATGTTATTGTTCTACGGTGATTGGACATGACACAGAATAGATTGTAGACAACACTGATTACAGTGATTACCCTATCAAAGAATTAGATATGCGTGCTAGCATGTGCACAGCACGCATGTTCGTTTTGAACAACAATTATTTTAAAAACATTAACTGGCTGAATTGATTAAGAGTTGATTTTTCTTCATAGAAATAACATTCTTTTTTGTTAAATACAGTATTTCGAAATTTGTCTCAAACTTTTATATGTATGAATCATAATATATAACAAAATTGAATATATGGCAATATAATTAAATTATATGGCGGCTCGTACCCCGAAAAATGTGAAGTTCCCGTATCTTTTATTGTACAGCATTTTAAAAAATCAAGGTAGGCCTACATGTATTAAGTTTGTCAATTTGAATCACAACGCAAAGCATAATTTCATAATATTATGGATCTTATGTCACCTTAATTTTTATGTATGCAGTTAATATTACTATAGGCCTATAAAACTATAATCCAACCCCCAATGAAAAAAATTAATAGAATGGAAAAAGGACTCCTCCTACTGCAAATATTGACCAAAATACTGAATAGCAGGCTAGATTCGTTGAATTGGAGTCCTTTGCTCTATTTAAAAATACTATGTTTATTATACTTTCCAATGCAATTCAATAGGGGGGACAAAATTGGCCTCTTTATTATTGGGATATCATAGAGCTGACTTTTTGAATATTGGGGGGGGGGGTTTCATTTGGGCCTATTTGAGCCTGTGCTCAAAGGATCCAATTCCGTTAATAGAATGGAGGCGGAAGCCCGCTTGTGAGATGGTGAGGTAGTGAGGCTGTGAAATAGTGAGTAGTGCAGTAGTGAGGTTTTGAGATAGTGAGGTAGTGGAATAGTGAAGTAGTGAGGCGCTGGCTAGTAAGGCTACGTGTTCTCGAGCCTCATTCAGGCCCCTGTCAATGGGCTTACCCGCGATTGTGGCTTGTGCAGCTTGAATACTAATGATCTATAGGTTGCATTGAAATTGCTTGCCCCATAGACAAGCAATGGCTCTACAGCTGATATATCTATAGATAAAACTAATCAAAAAGTGAGTTGTATATATAGCTGGTGCCAAAAATTAGGGTTATTGACGAATGACTGTTATTAACCTTCAGCTCTGTCAGGACAGTCTGAAGTAGTCTTAGATGGCGAATTAGTATAACTGGGGTCGCCCTTCTCCGATATACTCTCGCAGACAGCTTGCCGACTGTCCTGACAGAGCTGAGAATTGATAACAGTAATTTCCCAACCGCCCTAAAGTTTGGCTCCAACTGTACACAACTCACTATTTGGATTAGTCTCATCTGCCAAACTCAAGGAGCTGATCCCCCTTTGTAACAGGTGGCTCGAATATTATTGAGGCTCAGAGCGAAATCAGACATTCTGTCAAGATGGGAAAATGACTCCAGCTCGGTCAATATTAGTTTGAAAGTTATGAATTTGGTCTCAAATTGTAGATAAATTCTGCTTTACAAATTGAGACTGAATTTGTAATTTTTGAATCAATATTGACCAAGCTGGAGTCATTTTTCCATCTTGCCAGAATGTCTTCTCTGCTTGGACAGACTATGTATGGGTTTCTGATTAAGATAGCTTCCTGGTACGATGGATCAATTCCCCAAGGGATCTCCTGACATGAGTCATGTCATGTATAGTCTGTCCAAGCAGAGAAGACCCTCTGGCAAGATGAAAAAATTACTCCAGCTCGGTCAATATTGGTTCAAAAATTATTAATTTGGTCTCAAATTGTAGATCAGAATGTTTCCTACAATTTATACTAAATTAATAATTTTTTAACCAATATTGACCGAGCTGGAGTCATTTCCTCATCTTGCTAGAGGGTCTTCTTTGCTTGGACAGACTATACCCATGATGTTGATACATTTCTTGTCATTTAAGAGTCATTTTGTCACTTAACTGAAGTTCAGTAATGTGAGAGTATGCTTAAGAATAATGAGTGTCAGTTATGCTTAGAATTTGATGGTTCATTTAAGCAAAGATGATCTTAATATAGGAAGATCTTCGAGAGATCGATAATTCTATGATTATAGTATTAGTAGGTTAAACTTAATAACTCATTAAAATTCGTAAAATAGTATCTATAGGCTCGAACAAGTCTTCATGTTGCAGATAACATTATTATGGGTTTTCATCGTATTGTTTCCAAAGCTGGTACCAAAACGAGGCAGTTGTCAAATAATTTTTCTTAAACTCTGTCAGAAAAATCATCGTCTGTCTGCGAGAGTAAATCGGATCGAGAGGGTTCTCAGCTATACTAATTCAGCTGTATGTTAGTAAAAAAAGAATTGAAAGTAGAAAAATTTACAGTAGAATATACTTGAAGGGTACTGCGATTCAAATTTTCATCTATAAACATGCCAATTTTATCCATTTAAAACCAACATACACCGATATAGTAGCCCCAGACAAAAAAAAAACTTTTATTTAGCTCGATATAGCTGTTTCTGAGAGGAGAGGAAAATATTTATTGGTGGTGCAAAAGTGTTCAAAAATAGTACAATATATACTATCAGACTATTAGATTGTAGTCACTTACATACTTCAACATTTTAATTTATAAATAAAATGAAAAAATCAAATACCCTTTCTTAAACTTTTTCAAGTTTAAGCCTGATTTTCCCAAGCACACTCAAAGTTGAGGGACCCTCAAATTTTGATGAACAGCTGACATTTTCTATGATAAGTATAGGAAATGTAGTAAACTGTAGTAAACTTGAGGGTCCCTCAAATTTGAGTGTGCTTGGAAAAACCCGGCATAAAAGTATTATTATTCACAGAAATGTTTCGGGACTAAGCCCATTTTTTGGGAATAATAATACTTTTAAAAAGGGTTTTTAGAAAAGGGTAGTCTATTTGAATTTTTTCCATTTTATTTATCAATTATTTTTAATTGATTAGTTCAAAGTTAAATTTTTTTAACATTTTACTCTGTTAATGCGGGTTACAGGTGGACATTTAGCTCTCATCCCAGCTATCAAACTTTTCAACATATGGCTAGCGAGCAAGCAACGAGAAGAGTGCCAAACTAGCTGGGAGCTGGGACCCAATCAACAAGAATTTCGGTGAATAATGTCGGACGCTAGGAGAACACCGCTCGCCTATAAACGATATGAATCTCAGATGCTATCTAAACCGCCCCACAGCCTTGTTCAACTTTAATGGCGGTGTTAATGAGAAGTGATACGGACGCTAATGGAAGCTGGAACAAGTTTACGACGCTGTGATTGGCGGTTGCATTTCAGCCGGACGTTGTTTATGGACTTCTGAATTTATCACGTGTTGCCTTCCTTAGCTTAGCCGAATTTATTATGTGTTGCTTTAGCCGGGCGCGCCCTAATTGTTATTTGCCAATCGGGCATCAGCCAACACTATTCCAATTAGAATAGATGAGCATGATTTATTGAAATGTAATCAAACGGAAAGAAGACTATCAAACGGGTAGCCGAAAAAAGGATGAGGATGTGATGTGAGAATTGATTGGGAGATAGGTTGGTGGGCGAAATTAGAAAGAAAGGTTTTGGGATAAATAGAATACATTAGAACAGCTTAGTATTTATTTTGGAAGAGTACATGGACGTTTATCCTCATTAGTACTGTAATCCTAATGCTTTTATATTGCTTTGGAACATATATTATATTGACTATTCATAGACTTTCTTGATTTTTGGTGAATGAAATTAGATATCCAAAAATAGATCTAGAAGTTTTGTTAAATCAACTTAGAGCTGACTCGCGGGATCTTTTCATGTTACCTTGAAAGAGTGCGAAAATGATTATTTCATAGTTTAATATAAAAATATTTATATAATTATTAATATCAAAATATGATACAATGTAAAATTCAATGATCTTAAAATAATGTATCATGAATATCAAAAGCTTCAATGCTACTGAGGGTGGATACTTATGGTAGGTCTAGTGAGAATTTTGGCACGAAATTTGAAGAAATTTAGGGACACTCAATTCTCAAGCATATAAGGCATGATTTTTCCAAGATTTTATCTCTCCTGTGGCAGATGACTGTCCTACCAAAGCTTACACTTAAGGCTTTCATTTTGAGATTAGCTAACTTTGTAATCCCTTATTAAAGAGTCGATTCCTCAGAGAATTGTCTCGGTCGCTGCTTTCACAAATAGTAACACCACCGGTAAATCATGTTTTGATTTGTTACTTGAGAGTAATAAATCTTACCATTATTATAATTAATTGTTCACAATTAATGTAGTGTACAGGCCCATCTATCTAGCGATCCATTATTGATTTATATTATACATTGGTAGCCCTAATAACAAAGTGATCAGTAAATATTTTGGTCCAATACTAACTCTTAGTCTTCTTGCTGTTGCCCCTTCCCCACAACCAACGCTTCAACAAAAGTACAGAAATTTCCTAGGAATGCTCTTTAAGAGGCGAGCGTTGACTGCGAGCTGAGACCAAGCGTTTAGTTCGCAAGTTCGATGGCTTAGTAACGACCGCTGCAGGCTAATTTGTTTAAATGAAAATATTATCCGCGACAAAATCTGCCCGTGAAGGCAATGAGGGATGAAGTCATTAAATTGAAGAGATACAGTTTGCGCAAGTTGATAAGATACGCGGTTACAATGTAAAGTGTATAGTGACGGCGTGTCTTCTAGTGGCCGCGTAACTGCATCTCCCAAGGCTGTATAGAATCACGCCCTTTGTACACTAATATGCAGCCGGCGGGTGTAGTCTGTACAAGCGAAGAAGACATTCTGTCAAGATGGGAAAAGGACTCCAACTTGGTTAATATTGATTCAAATATTATACATTTGGTCTTAAATTGTAGAACAGAATGTTACCTACAATTTGAGACCAAATTTATAACATTTGAACCAATATTGGCCGAGCTGGAGTCATTTTCCCATCTTGTCGAAATGTCTTCTTTGCTCTTGGACAGACTTTACCAAGTAGACATTAGCTGTAAATAAAGTATACTATAATGTATTGCAACAAATCGCTGATACAAACAGTTGAGGCAAGAAAGTCGTCGATAATTTGTGGAATAGTCATGAAGTATAGCAGGTTACAAAAAAACTGGCGGTTACCTGAAGATTGTTATCGAAGCTCAACTCTGTCAGAACAGACGGCGAGCGGTCTGTGAAAGCCAACCACGTTTAGAACAACTTGAGCTTAACAGTTTTGCTCTAATATAACGCATTTCGACGTTCCTGAGAGAGCTACCCGTTGATAAAAGACGTTTACCATACGCCAAATTTGTTGAAACTTTATGGCTCAAGCTCACGCATGCGCAAGAACGCGAATTCGTGAAGAATTTCTTTCCGATTCATCGCACGATTTTCGCCCTCAGTTTCTTGTCTTTTTTCTCCATCTTTCCTAAACTATTGTCGGGGTCCAGCGAGGTGAGAATGTTGTAACAAAGTGCTAAGCGATAAAGTGTGGGTGAGATGAATAGGAAAACGACGAGCGATTTTGAGAGCATGCGTTGTCGATTTTGAGCAAATAATGATGGAAAAAATTTAGTTTATTCTTGTTTGAAGCTTGTACAGTATAATTACTCTATTGCAGCGCTAAAATTTTAATACAATTGAGTACTTCTATTTACCATTGAGTAGACAGTTTACAATAGGTTTTGTCATTTTCATAATAACATGAGCACACATAAGCGATCCAGTCAGTAATAATTTATTACACATGGAACCATAAATGAGTACAGTCACCAAATAACATTACCCACTTGTATCAGAGCATTTATTTATTTGCCATACAAAACCATATATATTTGGAGAAAAATGATATACATAATTTTACAATTTATAATACATTGAGATAATTGTCTAGTAATAGTCAATAAAGTAATAATCCAGAAAGTAGTGAATGATAATATGTTAAAATAAAAGCTAAAACTATGCATATCTTGTACTTGAATTCTTGTAAATTGTACATAACTTTATCATACCTTATCACTTCAAAGAGCAATCAATGGCCTTAAAAAAATAAAATTAGTTTGGAATTAAACTAATAAACGGGATTTTGAAGACCTCGCAACAAATCATCGGTACTTGCTATGCTATGAATAACTATGAAATAATAATGAAGTAGCCTACAGTAGCTTTGAAAATTATCAAACACAATTTCAACAAGAGTTTGATCTCTCTTCCATTAAACAAATTTCAAGTTCATTTATAGCATATCATTTTACCCGTAGATTAGAAGTAAAATTGAAGTGAGTAAAGTTGCATGATAATCAATCGCCACCCCAATCAAAGGCTTTCGGCCTAATCGATAACAAAATTTGATTTGTGGACTCTAATAAAGTCTACAAAAAGTGAAAATATTTATGTTACGACTGAAGTGAGCTGAATCTGTTTTCTCAACCTTTCCACTCCTATTTACAGTCTGTCAGTCGGTGAAGTTCATTAAAGTCAAAGAAGATTTAGTTATAAAATATAAAATTTACATCGTAAAATCAGGGAAAGAAGAGTTTTCGTCTAACTCTGCTTTTTAAGTTCAATAAACAGACTTTGAAGTTTGGCAGTGAGCTGGTAAAGAAGTCTATAGAAGACATTTTGGCAAGAGGGGAAAATGACTCCAGATAGGTCAATATGTTTTCAAAATCTATAGATTGGGTCTCAAATCATAGAAAACATTCTGCTCTATAATTTGAGACCAAATTTATAAATTTTGAACAAATATTGATTGAGCTGGAGTCGTTTTTCCATCTTGCCAGAATGTCTTCTTTGCACGTCTAGGCTATACTGTGATGACGTATCTCTCATGAAAAAAACTTCTCAGCAACATCTGCAAAACGGTAGAGAGTCATAAAATTAGGAAGGAAGTATATATATATTCATGTATAGGAAGGAAGTGTATGCCAATATACAGTTAAGTAACAATTTAAGCCTACCTGATCTTTAAAAAATCAAGGAACGTTGATTGATTAGTGATTTTACAATTCACGGCTTATCGGCACTTGACTCTTTAAATAGCGTAGACTATTAGACATTTGACTCTTCAATAGTGTATCCTACATCCTCGAAGTGGACTAACACATACTGGTAATGGAACAATTGAATGAGACACACTAATATTGATAATTCTACCATTTATTTTGGAACAGGACCATGGCTTCTTGGCCACACAGGTCACATTTTCAAGCTACTGGTATTGTAACATCAATCACTTGTCATGATTTTCTCTACAATTTTAATAATTATTAAGAATGGTAATGAGGCTCTTTTGGTTCTAGGCTCTTGCAATGTGTAATTATTATGCAATTTCCACATCAATAGAACAATTGTTTTTATTCCATGATACTTCTTACGTATCTTAGACATACTTACATAATACTTAGACTCTAGTATCACATACTTAGTATCTTAGACTGTATTAGTTTGCATAATAATACATTTATTGATATGAGTACTACAATATTCATTACTCATAAGTATTCAGGGTGGATGAATAATACAGTTGTAATACATTATTAGTAAAAGTGATAGTTATTTATTTATTTTATTATTTTATATATTATATTATATTATGTTATATTTATATGACCTATATTATGAATCCTAATTCCTAGTAGGCTACATTTGTATTGTGTTTCACTTAATTACAATAATCAATTTCAATTTCAATTCTTCAAAAATCATACATTGCAATTCATACAGTATACAGTACATCACTTGAACCATAGCCTCCTTCAACACAAATAGCCTCTATTAAAGGAAGCTATGCTTGAACCCGTAATAACAATACTACAAAGAATTTATATCAAAGTCCTTCCTCTCTTCTGTTTATTTTTGATCATCTAAAATATTGCTCTCCATATCTTAGACCTATAATCAAATACATACAAACCGTTGAAGACCTATTTTGGAGAAACTCTAATTGAATACATATAATTGGATAATCATAACATTTCTGTATCTAGTTTAATATCAGTTGAGCTGCCACAATCGCTAGATCCTAGAGTTTCTTGGTGTTATCTTGATCGATACAGTAAATTATCGTTGTGAACCCATGTATACTTGTATAGTCTGTCCAAGAAAAGAAGACCCTCTGGCAAGATGAGAAAATGACACCAGCTCGGTCAATATCGATTCAAAAAGTATTGATCTGGTCTCAAATTGTACAGAAGAATTTTCCCTTCAATTTGAGACCGAATTTATCATTTTTCACCAATATTGACCGAGCTGGAGCCATTTTCTCATCTTGCCAGAGGGTCTTCTTTGCTCTCTATAGTTTTTTGTATATAGTGATATAGTCTGTCTAAACAAAGAAGAGGTTCAGACAAGATGGGAAAATGACTCCAGCTCAAACAATATTGGTTCAAAAATTATGAATTTAGTCTCAAATTGTAGGTAATATTCTTGTCCACAATTTGAGACCAAATTTATAATCTATGAACTGATATTGATGAAACTGGAGTAATTTCCTCAACTTGCCAGAATGTCTTCTTTGCTTGGAGAAACTACAGTTATCAGGTAAACATTTCGAACTGACGTTCAGGCTCGTTAGCGGCCTCACCGTGGAACATCCAATGAACGTGATTGATTGTTAGCCAAGTCAAATTTGTCTGCAACTATGACTATGATTTTCATGTTTCCCGCTTCTGGAAATGTTGGACTGCAATTTAGATTGACGTGTTGTGTGAGCGATGCACATGTAATTTGATTATAAGTATAGTCTGCCCAAGCAAAGAAGACATTCTCACAAAATGCGAAAGCCACTCCAGCACCGTCAATATTGTTTGAAAAAATATAAATTTGGTCTCAAATTGTTGATCCGAATGTCTCATACAATTTGAGACCAAGTTTATAATTTTTGAACCAACATCGACCGAGCTGGAGTCATTTGAACATTTTGTCAGAGTATCTTCTTTGCTTGGAGAGACTCCAGGTTTTTCAATTTGAGACTTTCTTCGTCCACAACTAGTTAATGGGAATCTATTAAATTGCATCTGAAACTCGAACTAAATTATTGTTATTATCGTTTCAGCTTAACTGATATCACAAACGCCTATTCCACTGGAATGCAGCTGGTGGGTTTCCGGACTGAATTTGAAAAATTAGGCTTATTTTGTTTACACGTTAGTATATTTGATTGGCATAGTAGTCTGGTCAGGGAAAGAAGACATTCTGGCAAGATGGTAAAATTACTCCAGCTTGGTCAAAACTCGTCCAAACATAATGAATTTGGTCTCGAATTGTAGAGCAGAATGTTTCCTACAATTTGATACCAAATTTATGATTTATGAACCAACATTGACCAAGCTGGACTCGATTTCCCATCTTGCCAGAATGTTTTCTTTGCTTGGACAGACTATACCAGTAGGCCAGGTTGTAGTGGCCGCCAATAGGCTATATATAGTCTGTCCAAGCAAAGAAGACATTTTGGCAAGATGGGAAAATGACTCCAGGTCGGTAAATATTGGTCCAAAAATAGAATATTTGGTCCCAAATTGTAGAAAACGTTCTGCTCTACGATTTGAATCAAAATTCATCACATTTGAACAAATATTGACTCAGCTGAAGTCATTTTTTACATTTTGTCAGTGTGTCTCCTTTGTTGGAGCAGATAGTTCTCTAAGTTGGAGAGAGAGTCATGCTGTTAAACGGCAGGCTGAATATTTATCTCTAGTTTGAAACGTTTCTGTATTTATTAGTGAAGGAAACATTACGCTTCAGTGTGTTTTTACCCTGAATGTTTTGGAAGAATTCTCAACAACGCTTTTGCAAGACAAGCCAGGAAGCCAGTGTTCTATTTCAATCTTTTTCATCCCAGACAACAGGAGTGATTAAACTTTAAACTTAGGGCTATTTAAAATAATTGATAGATAAAATGAAATAAATCAAATTTAATCAAATACCCTTTCTAAACTTTAAAAATAAGAGTTTTAAAGTTTAAAAAGGGTATTTGATTTATTTTATTTTATCTATCAACAGAAGTGATTTAGGCCTATGCTAAAATAGTGAAATTCGCGCGTATTTTTTGGTGCATTTGTTGACTGTTTCCATGACTCTGTGCCTTTGTAAATTCAAAATAAATTAGTTACTTCGGGTTATATTTTCTTGGAGTGGAAACCTTTTGGTGAAGCAAAAATTTATACTCAACCTGAAAATGTTCATGTGTAACCTGGACTGTTTATTATGTGACCAAATTAGGAATACAATAAGTTTTGGACCTGTTTTATTCTTCCTTAGCAGTGTGTTTTCAATAAATGAATTGACAGGATTTTTTTGTAAATATGTCTTTTCATGAATAGACGAATTTGAATTTCAATAGACAGCAAAAGGTTATAGTTCATTTCCATGCAAGCTGAGAAGACATGTAAATCATCATAGATTCATAAACCACCCGCATTAATCATGATCATAATCATTGATTCATAATGATTAATAATTAAGAGTACAACAGGAACAGGATTTTCCCAAAATAAAACTGTTCCTCTTCCAATTTATACAATCAGTCAAAAAGTAGGTTATTAATATAATATATAAAATAAAATTATGTTAAAGCTTCACTTAATTAACTTCAGACTTGAGAAATATATTGAAAAGTATTCTTAATTCATTGAAATTTTTCTCTCCTTCTCTTCAATCAACTCTGCATTTGAACACTCTCGAGTTTCAACCTTGAAAAATTGGGGCATAATAATGTGCGCTGATGATCGGTAATTGAAAGTTATCTGGTGAACCGGAAAACTGACTCCACGGGTGAGATAAAATTGATGATGGTGCTAATAATTAGATAATTAATAGACGAGATATTTCTGCTATCAGTAGTGATTCCAAAAGCTGTGAGCTGATAGCTGATAGAGGCGGAAAAGAGCAAAATCCAATTTAGCGCAATAACAGGACGTTCCTGTGATGCGAAGATCCGGAGAGGAGCCAGGTAAGAAGAAGAGAGAAAATTAAAAGGAGGATGAGGAGAAGAACAAGAAGAATGAGAAGAAGAACAAGAAATATGAGTGTTTAGGAGAAGAAAAAGAATACGAAGAGTTTGAGGAAGGGGAGGAGTAGGAGGAGTGGGTGAAGGAGGAGAAGTAGAAGAAGTAGAAGGAGAGGACGTGGAAAAGATGAGGAGGGAGGAGGAGGAGAGGAGGAGGAGGAGGAGGAGGAGAAGGAGGAGGAGGAGGAGGAGGAGGAGGAGGAGGAGGAGGAGGAGGAGGAGGAGGAGGAGGAGGAGGAGGAGGAGAAGGAGGAGGAGAAGGCGAAGGCGAAGGCGAAGGCGAAGGCGAAGGCGAAGGAGAAGGAGAAGGAGAAGGAGGACGAGAAGGAGAAGGAGAACTGAATAGAGAAGAAGAGAGTGAGAGTAGGAAAAATATGAACAAGGAGCGGGGAAGAAATAGAATGAGAGAAAAATATGGAGAAGAAGATTAATAATAAGAAGTAATAGAAGAAGAAGAAAAATAGGTAGCAAAAGAAGAAAAAGAAAATGAAGAAGAAGAGTAGAAGGATTAAAGATAATCAAGAGGAGAACAGAAGTAGGGGAAATGAGAATAAGAGTATGAAAACGTAGAATATGAGGAAAATGTGAGAAGAAGAAAAAAGAAGAAGAAGGAGAAAAGAAGAAGAAGAAGAAGAAGAAGAAGAAGAAGAAGAAGAAGAAGAAGAAGAAGAAGGAGAAGAAAAAGAAGAGGGAGAAGAAAACTAAGTAGAAGAAACAGAAGAGATTGAAAGAGGAGGAGGTGAACAGGAATAACAACAAAAGTATAAACAAGATTGAAGAAGGAGGAGAAAAAGAGAAAAATATGGCGGAGAAGAAGAAGAAGGAAAGGGAGGAAGAAGAAAAAGTTGAAGGAAATTGAAAAGCGACGAGCAATTGAAAGATAGTCCTTGTTTCCGTTGCCTTGGAAACAATGGAGCGAGTCAAGAAGGTCATCGCATATTGTCTTTCGAAGCAAAGAAGACATTCTGGCAAGACAAGAAAATGACTCCAGCTCGATCAATATTGGTTCAACAACTATAAATTTCATTTCAAATTGTAGGAAACATTCTGATCTACAATTTGAGACCAAATTCATAATCTTTGAACCAATGTTGGTTGAGCTGGAGTCATTTTCCCATCTCACCAGAAAGTCCACTTTGCTTGAACAGACTATAGCATTCGTTGGTCACTCACGGGCTTTTTTCCTTTAACCAAAATGTTTTCCCAAACTCAAGTGCTGACCTGAGCCAACCTAATCTAACCTCAACAGATGCCGTTTGCGCTCAGGTAATTTGAAACTGAATAAAAATCTGAAAATAACTCCATTGATAAAAATGCCGCAACTCTGTAGCATTGTCTTTGTCGAAGACTTTCTTGCCTCTGATTAAGCTGCTTTAAAATAATTTTTTTTGCTGGCTCGTTGGAGTAAGGGATAACGCGCTGGTCTGATAATTATCAGTTAATTATAATCAACCTAAGTCCGGTCAATTCCTAGAACCGGAGAACAATATTATTCTTTTACCACAGCAAAATCACAGAGATACGGTCATCCCGTCTTTCGGAAGAGAGTATAAGCCGTTGGTCCCGACCACCTGAAAAGTAGAATTGAATTATTACCTCTTGATTTCTATAGAACTCTCCAATAATAGAGCACTCGGCCTTTTTTACAGGATAAGTGATGATGCTATGGAAAAAATAATAAAAACAATACATAAAAATAAAACTATTAACTATTGGAATAGAGAATATGTTACCACGTATGCTGATAAAAAGCTTTCATGTACAAGGCACACTAATTTTGAAAACCTCGATTTTTAAAAGTCAATGCATTTAATTCTGAATCAAGTAGATAATCATTTTTAGTTAAATTTCATTTTTTAGATTCTGTCTCACTTGAATGTGAGTATTGACTTTATCAGGTCAATAATCTCACAAACCTTCCAGTAGATTCAGATCAATATAGATGATATTTAAAACCATTGATATGTAGTATATTACAACTAAGTTAGTATTTTTAAGCTCAATGTTTAAAACACTTGCAAAAAATACACTATGTTTTGTTTGATTACATAATTATACTAGCGGGCAGGCTCGCTTCGCTCGCCTTCTCTGCCTAGCCAGGGGGCTCCGCCCCCTGGACCCCCGACATTATAGGCAGTGTGAGTCAAACAGGCTCGCTTCGCTCGCCTGCGAAACCTCTGTCAGTGTCAACTGAGACAAACAGGCTCGCTTCGCTCGCCTGCAAATTCCGTTCAGAAGGGATTCGAAATTCATTGTCACAGCATTTCTACACCTAATCTGGACCTGTTTACCTAATTTCGATATTTTCTGCCAATTTATTCTAGAAAAATCTAACAAAAAACTCCGAGAAATAGTAAAACGCTAATATTGAGCGTAACCTTGGGAAGTATATCGGACATAGTTTCAAACTTAATTCAATATCTTTCGAATTAGTTTATCTCGCTATAGTCTCGCTGAACCATTGAATTTAGAGTAAGGATTGGTCGTATCAAGGCAGAATATATGCAACCCGAAACACATCTACAATTTTGAAAAAATTGATTACTGGCTTTATCTTGAACGGATTGGAAAAATATTTTAACACAGCATTTCTAGACCTTATCTGGACCTGTTTACCAAATTTCAAGGTCGTATCAAGGCGGAAGATATGCAACCCGCAATACATCTACAATTTTGAAAACCTGATTACTGGCGTAATCTTGAACGGATTTCAAAAATATTTTAACACAACATCTCCAAACCTTATCTGAACCCGTCCACTAAAAACCAACATTTTCTACCGATTGATTCTCGAAAAAATGAGGAAAACGCCGAAAAACTCTAGAAAAACTAAAATATTTGGCGTATCCTTGAAAAGTTTTTGAAATCCGTTCTTAACGCGCGTCTAAACGTCCAACTGAACATGCCTGCCAAAATTGAACGCATTTGGTTCAGTGGATTTTTAGTTCTGGTAATGAATGAATGAATGAATCAGTGCCATTTCGCTTTTATATATAGAGATTCACTAGGAACTATATCAGAAGAGTTGTAACTTCTTTGGAAGCTAATTATTGAATTTCTCTAAAATAAAACTTCAGTCGGACAGGTTAATGTTAAGCATAATAGTGTGAGTTGTGTATGGTCAAGACATGTAATGAAGAAATTATAGAATTATCCAAAAAGTAAAATTTCTAACGTAATTTACATTTTTGTGACAGAACATTCCTTTCAACAAATTTGACGGAGGTATCAAACAAAAACTTTGATTACAGGATGCAGAGGACGGGGATTTGTGAGCTGATAATCAGGATGAATGTGACTGATCGACAAAAAGGATCAGATATCACAGGACGGAAAGTAAAGCTGAAGTCTGTCCAAGCAAAGGAGACATTCTGGTAAGATGGGAAAATAACTCCAGCTCGGTCAATATTGGTTCAAATATAATACATTTGGTCTAAAATTGTAGAACAGAATGTTACCTACAATTTGAGACCAAATTTATAATTTTTTAATTTATATTGACCGAGCTGGAATGTCTTCCAGCTTTCAGAATGTCTTTCATTTTGCCAGAATGTCTTCTTTGCTGTGACAGACTATATCTGATGAGTTGATGAGATAAAAAACTGACATAGGGATTAGAGGAAAAGTAATAAACGAGATTATTCACAATGTACCGGGGGTAATTAGGCGAGGAGATTATTAGAAAGTACCAAAGAAGAGAAGCACGAAAGAAGAGAGTACCAAAGAAGTACATCAAGAAGAGACGGGTCACTCTTTTTTTTGAAAAATATTACGATGAAATTTTCCAGGAAGGTTGTCAGCTTGAAGCTACGAGATTTTTTAACTTTGATTTTTGTTAAATCTCGTTTTGGGAATTCTGTCACATCTCCAGTAGCCTACTGTGAAAAATGATTTAAACAGTTTTTTTTTCAGCAACATGTTCATCAACCTCAGGTGAATTAAGCAATGACAGTGAGTACCGTGATGAGCGGATGAAAAATTTAATTAAATAGAAGACATTTTAATTTGAACTCTTTTTCTACCCTGAGTAAAATCGTCTACTTCCATTTTCCATGTAATTTTTCGAAGCTTTTGAAGTACAATATCAAGCTGAGTTTCCTTGATGCCTGCAATATTAAAACATGTAGATTTTTACGAGAAATAATTGAAGTTATATTATTCAATCAATAATCGAAAGTTTTTTCAACCCTAATACTTATATTGAAAAGAATAGAATAGAAATTTAAGACATAATTTAATAACAGGATTTGAATGGAAAATTCAGAGCTCGATCAATTAGATAACATAGTTTGAGACATAATATAATAACCCTTAAACTTTTAACTATTATACATATAGTATAATAACCCTATAAACTTTTTTCTACTTCCTTAGCATAGATTCCACCTTCACACTTGATACCAATCAATGTATTTTTTATTAGATTTCTACTTTTCTTGCAGATTTGACGTCTAGTGAGATCGGACTCCCCGATGTAGAGTAGAGCATTCAACTATTTATTAAGCCCAAGAGGGTATCAAGTTTCAATGCAGTAGCTCATAAAACATTTGGCACAAACTAGTTCTACATGGAAAAAATATGGATGTTTATCGAGTAGATTATCAAGTTTGTACATTCAATCCAAACGAATCACACAACTAGCTATTGCAAGAGTTTTCAACTTATTCAGGTGCCCCCACATTCACTGTATAGTCTGTCCAAGCAAAGAAGACATTCTGGCAAGATGAGAAAATGACTTCGGCTAGTCAATATTGGTTCAATAATTATAAATTTGATCTCAAATTGTAGATGAGAATGTTTCCAACAATTTGAAAACAAATTTATTATTTTTGAATCAATATTGGTTGAGCTTGAGTCATTCTCCCATCTTGCCAGAATGTCTTCTTCACATGGACAGACTATAACCATTCTAATGAATAGAAAGGCAGCATATCATAACTAGTGTGGAAGTGGGAATGATGTGGGCGAATCGCGAATGATAAATAACTTGAATATCATAACTTGCTGTAGATAACTGCACATTGGTGCAATGGAGTAAAAACCTATAATGGTGAAATGCAATTGGGTAGAAGGAATTGGATTTGAAGCTCAATGAGGGTTATACTCTATTTGATGTATGTTCCGACTTGAAAAACGCTGTATTTTCCATCTTATACGTGCTATATTATTCAGGAAGTTACGTCAAATAGTGACGTTGAAGCGTTTTAATTCGTATCAACGTTTGCATCCACGAGTATAGATGCTAGCGAAGAAAACATTATGGTGAGATGGGGAAATGACTCCAATTCGATCATTATCAATTGAAAAATCATAAATTTAATCTCAAATTGTAGATCATAATGTTTCCTACAATTTGAGACCAAATTCATCATTTTCGAACTAGTATTAACCGAGCTGGAGTCATTTTCCCATCTTAACGGTATGTCTTCTTTGATTGGACAGACTATAATAAATGTTAGAGGCTACTGGGCTTATTATGTGGGCGCACCTTGCACTTGCAGAATTCGTTGTTACAAAACGGGATTAATATTTTTTGTTCGACTGTCATGGTTTGCAATAACGTCTGGACAAGCTCCAATACATATAAATATTTTCAGCGATTTTATGGGCAAGTGTACCATAATAGATAAAACTAGGAGGATGCATGTAGAGTAGTACTATAATAATAATAATAATAATAATAATAATAATAATAATAATAATAATTATTATTATTATTATTATTATTATTATTATTATTATTATTATTATTATTATTATTATTATTATTATTATTATTATTATTATTATTATTATTATTATTATTATACTATATTATAATTTGTCCGAACTTATTCTGGACCTGGGACTTATTCTGTTTACAATGGTTTCTAGAAGTGAATTCATAGTAATCTGAGACTTCTTTAAATTGAAATTCATCTTTAAAAAACCCACAAATAACAATCAGAATGGTGTTTCAAGGTTGGAATCTTAGTACTGTACTGAGACTTCTTCAAATTCGAGTTCATTCAGAGAGACACACACAAGTACAGTTGATAACAAAGAAAGATAAAATAAGAGTTGAAATATTTGAACAATATGAGCACAAACAACCTCCTGAAGGTAAATTATAAGTTATATTTCCTGAGTAATAAGTGTAAATTATGAGTGTAAGGCCGCTTCGCTCGCCTTCTCCGCCTAGCCAGGGGGCTCCGCTCCTTGGAACCCCGACAGTATCGGCAGTGTAAGTGAGTCAAACAGGCTCGCTTCGCTCGCCTGCAAATTCCGTTCAGAAGGGATTCGAAATTTATCGAACACAGCATTTCTAGACCTTATCTGGACCTGTTCACCAAATTTCAAGGTCGTATCAAGGCGGAAGATATGCAACCCGCAATACATCTACAATTTTGAAAACCTGATTACTGGCGTAATCTTGAACGGATTTCAAAAATATTTTAACACAATATCTCAAAACCTTATCTGAACCCGTCCACCAAAAACCAACATTTTCTACCGATTGGTTCTTGAAAAAATGAAGAAAACGTCGAAAAACTATAGAAAAACACAAATATTTGGCGTATCCTTGAAAATTTTTTAAAATCCGTTCCTAGCGCGCGTCTAAACGTCCAACTGAACATGCCTGCCAAATTTTAACGCATTCTGTTCGGTGGATTTTTAGTTCTGGTGATAAATGAATGAATGAATGAATCAGTGCCATTTCGCTTTTATACAAAGAGATTGTTACCTGAAGGTAATCAAATGTGGTTGAGAAATTAGGGAAAAAAGGAAATACGGGTACAAAATGTAAAAGTATAGACAAACAATACAACTCTTAAGAATTATCTACCTGTTTATCTACTCTCAAGAGTAGACAGTATAGACAGTAATATATTCTCAAGAGTAGATTGTCTTTGGTTATAGGCAGGTAGGCGTCTGAGAATTGAGAAATGATAATTATTCAACTTGAAGTATTTTCAGAAATTGTTATATACTGTAGTATTGTTATATTATTTTCATATTATCAATAAATCTTTAGTTTTTATGATTATTGATTCTCCAATCATCATGATCTGATTCCACTGATCAAATTTGTATCTATTTTTCACTGAAGATGTTCTGTAGTTGAAAAAATCAATCCAAATGACCTGATTGACAATAACATCGATCTAGGAGAGATCAGGAGAATTATTGCCTCCTTCTATTTGAAAGGAAGCTATAGTAGGATAGATCTTAACCACTACTCTCCCTCACACGCAATAACACTCATTATTATTTGATCATGACCTGATGTCAATATTATTTCCTAACACTGTAATGATGCTCCTTTATGAAAATAATCATATTCATCTCAGCATTGCAATTGCATTCTTGTATCATGTGCACTCGTGCTATGATTGAAAAATTGTTCGATTTCTAGTACTAGATAGAATTTACTAGTACTAGATTACACAGTTAGAACAATTAGTTGTTCTCTCATTTGAAATTATAGTAGAAATCATACATTCATGAATTTTCTATAAATTCATTGGAGTTTTCATTTTTATAGTCATTAACATATTCTTTATATTAGCTCAAGAAATGTAACTTGTGACTGAATATAAAAAATAAAACGTCAGCGTTTCCATTCATCTACTATACATCTGTATAAAAATAAGAATTGTAATTTGTATAATTGGAGTTTTCATTTTTTTAGTCATTCTCATATTCTTGATATTAGCTCAAAAATTGTAACTTGTGACTGAGTATAAAAAATAAAACGTCAGCGTTTCCATCCATCTTCTATATTAAAAGAAACGCTCACACGATTTTTCAAGACACAATAATAGCCATGGAAATATGTCTTCTGGAATCCAAACAAGCACGTATCAAAATTTTATGATTGAAAACTTCACTTGTTTCTGACACCTTCTGTTCGAGCACTAAACGTTAAGTATCTCCTTTGTATTTCTCCGTGTAAAGTCACTTATAATAATAAGGAAACACTGCCTTGAAACGCGTGTGTTACAAAAAACGTTTCACTTTAAGGGGGTCCTTTTGATCGCGACCAAGTGTTCCTTCTTCCATCATTATCGACACATCGATTTTCTTAGTATCGAAAAGTTGTTTCCTGATTCCAAATTTATGTCATTTGCTCTTTGATGGTAACACCTGCGTGTTTTCTACTGGAAAAATTGTCTTTCAAGACTTTCACGTGCAGGGAAAAGAATTTCTGCATGATTTTCAATAAAAATGAGCTGTTTGAGGAAATGTTCGGTGGAAAAACGATGAAAATAAAATCTTGTTTGATCAGAAACAATCAGTTTCTCTACAAAAACGTTTCAATAAATTTTTGAATAATTCAATTTGTCACGAGAACTACAGTGCTCCAAGTTATGGCAGTACAGTATACTAATAAAATCGGTTTTATTGTTTCATTTTTGTATAGGACTACTATCAATGTATGTTGATAAATAAGAATCAAAATTACAGTACCATTTTATAGTATTTTTTGTATGTTTCGATCCCCTAGAGACATTCTGAAGTGGGAATGAACAATTAAGTAGCATAAACAATTTTTTTATATTAATATAGTACTTTGATTCAGATTTTTATTCATTAACAATAAAAATTGTTTTTGATTTTTGTTGTTTTTGAATTGATTTTTATCCATTTTCTTCCATAACAATACCACTACATTGTAGAATTTGTAATTATAATTTTGTCAAATTATGCTTTTTCCTTAGGAATAATGAGAATTATAAACAATCACATATAGTACAAGAATTAAGTAATAATTAATTTATTTACTGTAGTCTGCCCAAGCAAAGAAGAGCCTCTGGCAAGATGGGAGAATGAGTCAAGCTCGGTCAATATTGGTTCAAAAATTATGAATTTTTATCAATATTGGTTCAAAGATTATGAATTTTTTCTCAAATTGTAGGAAACATTCTGATCTACAATTTGAGACCAAAACAATTTTTTTTTAAACCAACATTGACCGAGCTGGAGACATTTTCTCATCTTGCCAGAGGTTCTTCTTTGTTGGACAGACTATAATAATAGTACATATAATCAAGAATTATATAATTCTTGGATTGAGGTGACAAAACAATTCCAAATGAATCAATAATAATAGTATGATTTTAACAGTTTCATTAGGCCTATTTGCTTTTTATTCATTCATTCAGAGAGGCACACACATATAATCATGATAATATGATATGGGAAGAAAAAACAGGCACATGCCTTCCACCATCTTGACCCCAATTCTGATGAGAAATTCAATTCAATTTATTCAATAATAATCATATACATATAGGCAAGTGCAACAGGCAGATACCCAAAACTGCTCCTCTACCAATTTTTACAACAGTCCAAAACAAGCGTTATAATAAATCATCAAACTTAATACAACAATTTCAATAAAAGTCCACTTAGAAGGAAACTTATGACAAGAAATTCAACAATATGAAAAGAGTTTTTGATGTTACGCCATTATGTAGCAATTTAATAACTAATAACATCAGTTAAGCCGACCAAACAAATTCTGAAATGAACTAGGATAGTGAGTTGACCAACAAAACAAGACAAACGCCTACTATTGGCTAAGACAAGCCACTCCCAAAATGGCGGTTCAAGCAGCCATCATCGGATCTTGTTCTAAAAAACGCCATTACTGATTGCATTGGAGAGCCACCATTTTGGGAGTGGCTTGTCTTGGCCAATAGCAGGCGTTTGTTTGGTTTGGTTAGTCAACTCACAATCTTGGTTCATTTCCATTCCATAATTTGAGATCAAATTTACTCGTATAACTCTTGAACCAATATTTACCGAGCTGAAGTCATTTTCCTTTCTTGCCAGAATGTCTTCTTCGCTCGATCAGACTATACCACGCAGTAATTTTTCCCTAGATATCAATATTATTGCACCTAGATATTGATATTATTAGTAAATTTTAATGAATTTTTACGAGAGAAAATAAGATTGCCGGATTTGGAACCACTATTGCATCAGTTCCCTACCAACTGTGGATAAGGTTTGAAAATATTGATTACTCAACCATGATTTTATGCCTACAAAGGGTGCCCCAATATTAGATGTTCCAAGAAAAGGCCTCAGAAATTAGAATACGCTTATTACAAAGAGCGTATAAATTGTTATATTACAAAGAGCTTCAAAATTCATTATAGAGGAACAATTCACAGAAGAGAGGTGTTTTATTAGCTTCCTTCAGGAAAACAATAAAGGCTCGAAACGGGTGTTTGACGACTCTTTGGGCGATTGATAGTTTAAGATGGAAGTGAAAGAAAGGAGATGGAACCAAGAATGAATAATGATGGAACCGGGAGAGGAAGAATAATAAGAAACTGAAGAAATAGATCTGCTTTGTTAGCCTACTTGGGTGGATTGATATCGCAAAATATAAATATTAATATTGTATGTTAATGATAATTATTCATTTGAATATATATATTGTGAACCTCTGTTGTAGGCTTCGTATATCTTACACTTCAATTCTCTCAAATCAATATGTGTGTTAAGCCAGAGATGCACAATAAGCAACAAAACGATCCACAGTATTATTTTGAAACTGAAGCTATTAAAAAGTGAAAATAGATTTGATAGGACTGGCGAAACGATTCGATCCAGAGGAACATGAAAGTTAGGAATATAGGACTTTTCATTGTATTTAAAGTTGGGAAAATAAAATAAAAAATTATAATAAGAGAAGAAGAGAGAGGGTAACAGAACTGAGGGAAGAAGGGGGAAAAAGTTACTGGTAACTGGTAAGAGAACTCAGCAGGCATGACAAACATGGCAATCAATAACAAAAACAATATTAATCAATGAATTAATCAATCATAGGAGATATTATTATCAGACAAGATTTTATTAATGGTGTATTGGAACAAAGATCATGAGATCATATTTCAGCAGGAAGAATCTGAGGAAAACAAAATTGTAATAGAAAAAGAAGAAGAAGAAGAAGAAGAAGAAGAAGAAGAAGAAGAAGAAGAAGAAGAAGAAGAAGAAGAAGAAGAAGAAGAAGAAGAAGAAGAAGAAGAAGAAGAAGAAGAAGAAGAAGAAGAAGAAGAAGAAGAAGAAGAAGAAGAAGAAGAAGAAGAAGAAGAAGAAGAAGAAGAAGAAGGAGAAGAAGAAGAAGAAGAAGAAGAAGAAGAAGAAGAATGGACCTAAATTCATGATATTTTGGAAGATATCATGATGTAAGCATGAGCAGACAAGGAAGCACTGGCGCCTCGTGACCACGAAGCAAATGAAGTGCCCGTATCTTTTACTGTACAGCACTTCACTTATTTCGTGGGCACGATCCGCCACTGCCAGGAAAAGAAGATAATGAAATAATAAGACAACTTTTTTTCTTGTTGCACACTGATTACAATATTGTTGAGTGGCTGTGAAGGTAACATTGTATTAGTTATACTGCACATATTAATGAAAAGACAAGATGTTGTCAAATCACTGATTTATTGGAAAATCGAGATACCGGTTTCGGTTGCTACTCCTGAGATTGATAATAATTGTGTAGCAACCGAAACCGGTATCTCGATTTTTCAATAAATCTTATCACAATAATGGCTATAAAAATTGATCAATCAATTTCCATGCTTTGTGTACTTTTTTGTTATACGTTATTGATGTTTTTTTTTTAGAAATTATATTAATTCAATGTGAACTATATGCTTCGGAATTAGAAGGAGAATGTACCAATGTCATTGATTCAGAGATGCCATCAGTGATCACAGTGCCGCATTTAGCAGTTCAGCGCCCCTAGGCCTACGGATCAAAAAGCGCCCCCCTCACAATAAGTTACACCTGAACTCCTCCCCTTCCCCACGGTCTATGACGACTCCCCCATCAACCATACCCATAAATTATTTTTCTTATAACTGTTTCAGATTAAAAAAATATACAGTATATAGGCAAACAACTTAGTAAAACATACTAATTATTAGACCTATTGATGATATTGTACTCACTGTCAAAATTTATTAGGCTGGTGTCTAGAATGGCTTAAAAAGTGTGAGTTCTTTACTACTAACTTCTTTATTTCAACCCTTGAATAATACAACTTACGTTTCTAATGGACAAAATCCATTATTGAAATTAATGAATAATTACATTACGTTGAGATTCATAATGTGAATCTATAAGTTACTATTAATGAACAATCATACATGTATTTTGGATTTTTGTTTTATAAACAATAATGTTTAGTTAGTATATTTTCTTTTCAAGAATAATAAATATTTGCTGCTAGCTGCGCAAAATTTTTTTGATTGCTTGTCCGATCATATCTTATCCACGCTCGTGTGTGCGCTTCTTAAAATTTTGCACCCCCAAAAATTTTGCGCCCTAGGCCGCTAGTGGGAAAAGCGTTACTGAGTGATCACGGTAACAGCTTGTTAGTGTCAAATTCTGAGGAGAAGGTCTCGAAGTTCGTCATTGGTAGAGCTGTTTCACAGCAGATCCGATGATCAACAACACAATATTCTGCACGCCCTCAATTGCGTGAGACTGATCCTGTTGGGAACGAGATGCAAAATAGGCAATTACCACTGAGCAGAGAGAGATGGGAGCAACATTGGATCATTTCTAGAGCCAATTGCTCCACATCTTTTGTACTGTGGAGTGGTGAGCAATGTTCGGTATCCTATTAAGTTAGCTTGGATAGGTGAGGTTAGGTTAGGTAGGTAAGGTTAGGCTAGGATCGGCAGCTATTGATCATCTTCAGAACACTGACGAGAGTCGAGAGTTTCGTTAACCACCTTATCACACGAACTAGGCGCGAAATCTCACCAAGAAACCTACTACAGTTTGTCCAAGCAAAGAAGACATTCTGGCAACATGAGAAAATAACTCCAGCTCGGTCAATATTGATTAAAAAATTATAAATTTGGTTCCAAATTGTGGAGCAGAATGTTTCCTAAGATTTGAGACCAAATTTATAATTATTTTAGAACCAATAAAGACCGAGCTGGATTGATTTTCCCATCTTGCCAGGATTTCTTCTTTGCTTGAACAAACTACAGCAACCAGTATTTACCCACGGTTTGTGAAATTACGAGCGAATTCGTGACATTATACCTATTTGACGAGCCGTCAAGCTTATTAGATCCTGCTACTTCGAGGATTGTCGATTGGTGAAGGGTTCGATACTGAACGACAATTTATAACCTTCTGTTGAAATTTGTTTGCAATGTATGCATTTACAAATAATTTCATTCTTTTCATGGCTATTTCCTGAAATTCATAAAATAATAGAAAAAGTCTATATTGATGAATACCAAGTATGCCTACATGTTTCGTCAGTCTTTATAGTCTGTCCAAGCAAAGAAGACCCTCTGGCAAGATGGGAAAATGACTCAAGCTCGGTCAATATTGGCTCAAAGATTATAAATTTGATCTCAAATTGTAGGAAACGATTTGATCTACTATTAAGACCACATTTATAATTCTTGAACAAATATTGACCAAGCTGGAGTCATTTTCCCATTTTGCCAGAGTGTCTTCTTTGCTTGGACAGGCTAAAGGTGCTATTGGCTATTATTAAGACATTTATAATTCTAGTTTAGATTAATTCTAGAAATCTGACAACGCTGTAACACCACTGCAGCGTAGGTCTACCTTGTATGATTCTGATGTACTTTTTAACTATTTTAATCAAGATTCCATTACAATTTGAATAGATACTTATGGATATAAGAAACAAAAATAATTTTTATTTCATCATTTCCCAGATTTATCTCTTACTTCACTCCTTCAAATCTTTTTATCTGAATTATTCAACTGCATTATTTCAATAACTATGTTATTTTCAACTATTTATTTTGCTACTGAGTTATCCTAGTTGCTCAGTAGATGAGTTAAAACTAGAGTAAAACGCATGGAAATGGTTTGATGCAACGTTTGCAATACAGCTGATTATGAAAAAGTTATATCATTACCTATAATATACCTGAAGAAATGGCAATGGCTATTGGTGAAGGAGGACTCTTTTGTCCCAGTTTCCACTGGACTTTTTCATGCGTTTTACTCAGAAAAAGGTAGAAATTTCAAATGCTCCAGAACTACGGTACGGTACAGTATAGCCTACGGTATTTTTATTGGAGATAAAAATAAAAATCTCCAATAAAAATACCGTAGGCCTGTTATCGCCTCACACAAATTAGTGGAAAAGTTATACAATATTATCTCTCATAGCATAGCTTCCTTTAATAGAGGAATAATTTAATATAGGAATAATTCCTATTAAAGGAGTCATAGTCAAAGCAAAAAAGTTTGAACACATTTTTCTAATGAATCACCCCTCCCCACTTTGCAAAGCATTCCGATTTCACACAGCACTTGTGTAGCACACTCTATTCTGTGAACCAACATAATCAATTTTGAACAACCGCTAAAATAGAACTTTGATTCTAATATCAGCTTACATCGGATTACATTGTGTAAAGCTTTTAGTGCTTTATAAGCGATACAATCGAAGATAGATAGAAATAGACTATCAAAAGGCACAACCGAATAGATAGAGTCTGTTCAAACAAAGAAGACATTCCGGCAAGATTGTAAAACTACTTCAGCTTAGTCAATATTGGTTCAAAAATTATAAATTTGGTCTTAAATTGTAGATCGAATGTTTTCTATATTTTGAGAGTAAATGTATAATTCTTGAACCAATATTCACCGAGCTGGAGTCGTTTTCCCATCTCGCCAGAATGTCTTCTTTACTTGGACAGGTGTTGAATTACATTGTTGAATTAATCGGGGCTTCTGTGAAGTCTCTACCCACGAACATAGGTTTCAATGAACGTCAACAGCTTCCCGTTCCCAACACGTTCCCAGCCCGTTTCCGACCCGTTCAGTGGTCCCTGCTCGGGACATTCAATAAACACTGCGTGCTTTATGTAGAGAAGAGGGATTTTGCAGACAGCCAATAACGTTGGTGCGCGTTAGTGCAATTGACGCTTTTGCCGCAATTCTGGTGTGCGGCTCGGTATAGTGAGAAGACACGCCAACACTATACACTTTACATTGTAACGGCGTGTCTTCTCCGCTCAGGAGTACGCGCAAGCTAAGAAGATACGTGGTACAGTGTTAAGTGTATTGTGTTGGCGTGTCTTCTCAGCTAGCGCGAACTCCTGAACGGAGAAGACACCCCGTACAATATCAAATGTATTAGGACGAAGTCTCTTCTCAGCTTATACGCAAATTTTACCCCACAAAAGAAAATCATTCTATCCCTTGTAGAGGGTACAAGTGATAAGAGTGCCATTTTTCCAATTATATAATAAATGATGGAAGAATTTTGATCAGTTTCATTCAATGGATCTTGCCTGCTATTTAGTACATTGGTCAATATTTGCAGTTGCAGAAGTCCTTTGTCTATTTATATAGCAATAAATTGAGATTCTAATTAATTATTATATAAGAAATGATTGAACAAGTGATAATCAAGCCATCAATACTATTCATAATACTATTCATAATACTATTCAATACTATTCAATTGATTCAATTTCAAGTACTGTATGATTTTTAACAAGTGAAGGGAAGCGATAATCAAGTAATCAATAAATTCATGAAGAAGATTGTTATTGATTCGATTTCATCCATACAGCTAAGCAACTAATCGGATACCTTGACTCTGAGTTATAATCAAGGATGGTTTTGTTTTATGTAGAAAATTTCATGTCAAGGTCGGAGATCTATATGAAAGTTTTCATGTTTGTTTCAGTAATAAGGGAAAATATAGATGAGTGTCGTATGTGTAAGCTTATTTCTGTTTAACAGGACAATATTGAATGTTTATGAAATAAAAATTTAGGATAGGAAATCTCTTATGACAGTATTCTAGTTAAAAGGAAGAATCCATTTCAAAGAAAAACTATTCATTCACCTTCTCTCAGTTTCCATTGAGCTCTCAATTCTTATTCAGCTATTTACAATTTTTTTTTGTCAATGGCGTAACAGCCCTATGTCACTCTACTATACAGCTCATCCAAGCAAAGAAGACACCCCCGCAAGACGGGAAAATGACTCCATATACCGGCCCAAAAGCCATAAATTCTCAAACAGAATCCACAGCCCCCGAACCAACACCGACCGAGTCGAAGCCACCCCCACCCCGCCAGAATGCCCTCCCAGCCAGGATAGGCAATACAGCAGGCAAATAATCATCAACCAGGATAGAAGTAACGTGTGGTTAGCACGTCGATCCTCTCAACCATAAGCCAGTCTCCACAACCAAGTGGAGATGCAGAACACCTCTGAATAACATGCAGTTAATCAGTTAGAGTGTAATGCAACAATTGATATTCCTCCAGAAACGGGAAACGACTGACTGTCTTTACTAACGACAGCCAATTACCCAAAAGAGGTCATTTACAAATAATACTAATTAATATGGTGAGGATCAACAGGCTTAAGCCCAAAACTGTCCCTTTTCTAATTCAGAATACAATCAAGGTTATGTTTGTTGCTTTTCCTTCACAGACACAAATTCCCACCCCAAACAAACATTTCAAAAATTTTAATTTTTTTGAAGATTAATAAAATATAAAGTAAAAATTCAATGCTGCAAAGAGAGTTTGTTAATAAACCCCCAGTCTTTAGATCATTAATTTTTCACTCAAATTCCAGTGTACTTATAAAGATTATATATTGTTTGATTTATTTAGAATAGAATATAATATATCTGCCTTTATTAATTGATAACCTGGTTATTGATAATTTTATAAAATATCAATATTGATATCATATATCAAATATCATATATTATTGATAAATTTAATTTTATTAAATTGATAATTTTATATAATTGATAACCTGGGTGGGCAAAAGAGGACAGCAGCCAACTTTCTCTTACTATACACTAAACTCTCGAAACCCTCGATATGGATGATATGGTAAAGGTGACACCAAAAAGTTAGGTGGTTTTGTATGTTCCTTGTGCGCTCCAACAGCTGATGTTGTCAATTAGAATTGTCAATTGACTACGCCTAGATGATGATTTGGAATCAAAAGAAACAATACATGTTTTACATAAATTGTAAGTAGTTAACATCACGTTCAAGAAATTGCCTCAATTTTTGGCGTCGGCTCATCAGCTATAACGTAGGCTACAGTATTATTTTCAATGTGCAGTATTAATAGAACTTCAGCAAACGCACAGCGACAATGATGTGACTATGTTTGCTGTAAGCTATTCCAATAGTTATAAATGATAATTAATAATAGATCATTGTGATGTTTTTTTCTTTTAAATTTTTTACTTTGCACTTGTATTTTATTTAAAATAAACGTGATTTGAATTTGAATTTGAACGCAATATTGCCTTCTTTGGTCTACAACACAGTCAGGTCATTTCTGATACAGTGTTGATTATTTATTTATTTATTTATTTATTTATTTATTTATTTATTTATTTATTTATTTATTTATTTATTTATTTATTTATTTATTTATTTATTTATTTATTTATTTATTTATTTATTTATTTATTTATTTATTTATTTATTTATTTATTACAAACGTGATACAAACAATGAGAGGTTTACAGCTCTAAGCCAAAACAAACCTCATTAAGAACAAAATGAATTACACAAAATTAGATATTAATAAACAATATGATGAAAGCATATGAAATTCAAGTAAAAAAAACAGCAATGGAAAAATGTCTTAGATAGAACTAAACATACAATATCAGGAAAGATAATATTAATTTATAATAGGTGTAGGATATCAGATGTTGTGCAAAACACATGATATCAAACAGTAATAATATTTAAGCAGTTTGTTGACTTGTTATTCATTCCTACATGTTACGATGAGAAATACACACTAGATATTCAAACTCTTAATCTATTTTATTTCAATATTTTACATGGCGCAGTCGGTGAATAAAAGTCACTGTAAATGCCAACCATTCGATGGAACAACCGAAGAATGGATCTATTGGCACGAAAGATTCAAGATTTTCCTAAGGAATGGAAACATCAAAAACGAGGACAAAAAGCGAGACCTACTACTTGAAAATCTGGGACCACAACCGTTCAAAATAGTTTTTGATTCTATGCATCCGACTCCCATTAACAACATTGGATTTAATGATGCTGTAGAAGTCTTAAACAAGTACTACACGAAACCACAAGCACCTCTATCCCAGAGAGTTTGCTTTTCTCGACGATTCCGGAATGAAGGTGAGACCATAACTCAATTTGAACTAGATTTAAAGTCTCTTGCCGGAAATTGTAATTTCGGCGATAATCTAGATGAACGTTTAAGAGATCAGTTCATATTGGGTATTAACAACGATAGTTGGCAATTGGAGTTATTGAGAATGCATGCTTCAACACAAACAACGTTTGCAAAGATAGTAGAATCAGCAAAATTACTAGAAACCGTTAACCTTCAACAACAGGAAATTAAGAACAGTAATACAAATTTGAATAGAGTAAAAATTTCTGGAAAACATCAGGCAATGGAATCTAACCCTCCAAAGTACAACAAACAATATGAAAAGAGATCAATTCTGAAATTGAACAAAAATACACATTGTATCCGTTGTGGAAACCGGCGACATTCAGATGATGCTTGTGCTCTGCAAAGACGTTTTTGCAAAGCTTGTGGAGGTAAGAACCATTTTGCAAGAGTTTGTTTGAAAGTTGGGAACGCTATAATGGTAAAAGACAAACAGATAAATCAGGTTCGGGACAATTTATCAATAGAAGACGATAACCTGTCACTGTCCGATATTGACCATATAAGAGCTCTGGAAAAAGGCTGTAAGTAATGGTGAATGTTAAACTCAACAACAACACAGTGAAAATGCTGTATGATCCAGGCGCTGCTTACAGCGTTATTGGCGAGAAAATATGGAAAGTAATCGGATCTCCCACTCTGAAACCAACAAGTAACCTCATGGCTTATACAGGAATTGACATTGAAACACTTGGAGAAACACAAATAAACGTCGATGCTTTTGGTGACTCCAGGAAATTATCGGTAATTGTTATAAAGAAAAATGACATACCATTGTTTGGACTGGATTGGGTCCTCAAATTCAATCTACCTTTGCCACCCGGTGCTGAAATGCACAGTAAAGAAAATCAAGCTAACTTGCACTACGTTCCCCATCAACGTATCTACAAGTGAAGATTTCCACTCCGATAATTCTCAAAATCCTAGATCATAAAATGGACAATATTAAGAAAGTAGAGGAACTGGAAACAATGAATCATGATTTGCAGAAGAAATTAAATGTTAAAGTTCATATGGAAAATGAGATGAAAGATGAAATTCATTTATTGGAAGATTTACTGAAAAACGAGAAATCAACAACAGAGCAGAAAGATATTGAAATCAAAACACTCAAGGCGCAGATTTCAAAATTGCAAAATTCATTAGAAGATGAGAGGTCGAGATCAGAATCACACCAGGAGACTGCAATTAAAACTGAACCCGTTAATACACCACCCGATTCCACCAGTGATAATTCTGTTTTGATGCATTATGAAGAAACTATTGAAAGTCAAAAGATCGAAATAGAAAATCTACCTCTATCTAATCAAATGTACAAGGAACAAGCAAATGAAGTCAAGAAGGAGAATTCACAGTTGAAAGAGAAATATAAAAGTCTTCAGTGTCTGTTGGAGGAAAAGGATAAGATGCTGCAATACAAAACTGAGACACTCAATGAAATCAAAGAAGACCGAGAGAGCTTGAGAGAAAAGACCATTCTTCTAGAGAGTGAATTAATGACACTCAAAAGTGCACCATCTGATTTGGGAGTTCACGGTAATTCATTATTTGCGGAAGTGGAAGACAACAGAAAACAACTAGCTGCCAAGCTCAAAGATACTCAATTAAAATATGCAACGCTCAAGAAAACTTTATAACAAAAAATCTTGAAGTCAGTCGATTGAAGGAGCAACATATTCTTGTCACCGTGAATGGAATGATATCAAGGAAGAAAAGCTGAAGAATGATTCTCGTCTTTTAACAGCTCATTTGGCAAGAATAGAAGACCGGAAAGAGAGTTGAAACTAACAAAAGAAGAACAAATCGCATCCAATTTATTTAAAGCTACCCAAGACGCTCATCTCAAGTGGGTTGATGAGCTACTCGAATCAAAAAGAAATAAACAGAAGATGTCATGCAGATCAACTACGATATGCCGATTGACACTTAAGAAGAAAGGGGAAGATGTAGGATATCAGATGTTGTGCAAAACACATGATATCAAACAGTAATAATATTTAATAGTTTGTTGACTTGTTATTCATTCCTACATGTTACGATGAGAAATACACACTAGATATTCAAACTCTTAATCTATTTTATTTCAATATTTTACAATAGGTAAAGTGAAATAACTATCATATGAAGTGGAGACTAGGTACTTTATAGATAGAACTACATTTATATAGATATTTTAGAAAGAAAAGTCAAGATAAGTTGAACCAAAAATTGAAATTATGGTCTACAAACAGTTTGAACATCTATAAATTAAGAGCTTCATAACATTTTTTACTAAATTTGAGCAAATTATCTGAGAATGGATCCAGGATCGGATTGAATTTATTATAAAGTCTAATTGTTCTCTGAATGAAACAATGTTCATGATGCACCGTGTTTATTCTATTTAGAGCAAAGAGCATAAGTAATCACCTGATTAACACCTGAAATGTCTCTGCTTTCAAAAATATCTTCGGATTTCTCATTCACTGTATCGAAATTGACTACAGTTATGGATTGCAGTCGTTTTCAATAATTAAAGATGAGTGGATCGGTCTCATAGATTGATTAATTATCCCAGATGAGGGCCTGTTGTCACAAAAGGCTGGCTTTGTGTAGTCTGTTAGTCTAACCAAGCAAAGAAGACATTCTGGCAAGATAGGAAAATTACTTCAGCTCCGTCAAAATTGCTTCAAAAATTATAAATTCGGTCTCAACTTGTCGGAAACATTCAAATCTACAACTTCAGACCAAATTAATAACTTTTGAACCAATATTGATCGAGCTGGAGTCATTTTTCCATCATGCCACAATGCCTTCTTTGCTTGGACTGACTGTAGAAGTGTGCTCCACTTGATTGCACATTTTAATCACAGGGTTCCTGTGAAGAGCAATGGATAGAGATAGGGGTCCAACAATATTCTCGATATTCTGTCGTGTAATTTGGCCCACAGTTACGACACGTCAAACATTGCTTGCAAAAGCTATATTTAGATGTTTATGAATAAGCAATGTAGAAATAAATGTTCAATTAAAATGACTCGATTCGATTTTTGCATTGAATAGATGCTGGTACAAGTACTGTATTGGTACTCTTGTTAAAAGGATAATTGTTTTTTGACAATTGACTTTGGCTCACAAATTAATGTGAGTGCACTAGCGGATCCAGAGGGGGCACAGGGGCACGTGCCCCCCCAGAAGGATGTAACATACACTAGATAGAATGGACTAAATTGAATTATACTGTACATATAAACTCAAATTAAAAATTTTAAGGGGGTTCAATTCAAAGTTTTTAAACTCCTATGAATATACTTTTTAGAGTATAAGAACAAAAAATTTTCGGGGCAAGCCCCGTACCCTATTTTCAGCGTGTATCAAGTAGCTTGTACAGCTGATACTGTCGATTTGAATTTTCGTTTAGCTATGCCTGGATTGTACCGTATTTAAAACTAAAAGAGTCAATAGATGCTTTAGTAGTATGCTACATCAACGAGGATAGTGTCTAAAAATTTGGCAACAGATATAGTACAGCAATTAGACTGAAACTTCAACATCCAAAATAAGAGTTTCTCTTCAAATCTGAACTGGCTTATTCAATATTATTTTGTGAAATGTAACACGGTTTTCACGTTTGGGGGGGGGGCACCACAATATCTCAGGAATTATGCGGCTCAGCGGAAAATGTCTCAACATTACAACAATTTTAAAATAGTGGTCCTATGCAAAATTTCGCTAAATTGAACGGTTCTCAAGTTACAAAAGGGAAGGGATAAATGTAACTTATACATTTTTAGGCCAATCTTCGAGGTATTCTGGAAAACTAGAATTACACATCTTAGCCTCCCTCCTCAAAAACATAAGTTCAATAAAATGAAGCATTTCATCAAATTTTCATTTGAACAATTCATAGTTTAGGGGTTGTATACGACATTTTGGTATTGGGGAGAAACTTCAACTTTTGAAAAGGCTAGGCCATCTTGATGGCCACTTTTGATGGCCTAGGCCATCTGTAGACTAATTGCACCATACTAAAGGTAGTATTCCCAAGCTGCAGCTTGAGATGCGCGGCTCGAGCTGCCTGGCTCTTGAAGGTACGATTTCCAAGCAGGAGCTGAAGCTGCGCGGCTTGGAATAAAGATAAATCGTTACACCGGCTCTAAATTCGCTTCTGGAGCTGCCCAGCTCTTGCTACACTCCTCTAGCCATCACATCTCTATTCACAACTATATTATAGATGTTTACTCTGCTATAAGGGCTACTAATGTATACTAAATCAATAAATATTGAAATTTACTTGAAAATGATTAAAATGGGTGAATTTCACTATTTATTGATTTAGTATACATTAGTAGCCCTAATAAGAAAGAAGACATTTATAATATAGTTATGTGAATAGAGTTGTGATGGCTAGAGCAGCGCAGCTTGAGCCGGCCAGCTCGAGCAGCGCAGCTAGAGCCGGGCAGCTCGAGCAGCGCAGTAAGCGCAGAGCAGAGCTCGAGCCACGTAACTCGAGCTGCTGCTTGGGAATGCTACCATAAGGTTGACGTTGAATAAGATTACCTGTCTGTTTCGTTATTATTTGTATGAGAGGAGCTTAAATTATGATATGTTGGTTTGGTGATACCTTCTGAATACTATAATTTATTGTATTTGTAGAATAACTTTTAAAGTGAAGAGAGTGTGATATGGGGCACTGACGATTGACCAGTGACCATTATACCCAATACCCATATCAACTAGCTAGTTAGAATCAAGGTGGGAATGGGGATGGGTTGGGAATGATTGCTCAAAATCAAGGAAAGTGTTTGGCAATGATTGCTCTCCTGTAAGATTAAAAATACCTTTCTTGCTGTTCTAAAGGCATTTGAGACTACCTTTTTCACCAAAAATCTCCGGGGGGAAACCCCCGATCCCTTTTTTCCATAGCGTAAGAAGTAAAAATATCAAGTAGCCTACTACATAAGAATACATGTTACAATAAGAAACGAAAGTGATGTCCTGGTACCAAAAATACATGAGTTGGGTAAGCCACTTACTTTAAGCATTTTTTTATATTTAAAATAACCAACCTATTAATGAATAATTCTTGTTCTTGATCTTTTGAGAAAATTGAATTGAATGGTTAAAAACTGTTCATATAATTTAGGGGGAAATTTAATCTGCTTGATGAATCATGTAATAATACGCATTTTCCAAATCAGACGAGTGAATTTTGTGGTATTTTTGTCATGGTTTCTGTAATTAATAAAATACTCTTTTTCCAAATTCCTAAATTAAAAAAAAACCCTCCTATTATTTAGTGATAAGTTTCTTCTTGATATTATCTTATTATAGGGGGGGGGTAGGGGGTAGTGATTAGGTATGAAGAGGAGCTTGTGAAAAATTGGGGGAGGAGGGTGCAGACTTGTGATATGTGCCCCCCCCCCAGAAGTAAATCCTGGATCCGCCCCTGTGTGAGTGATATTGATTTTGAAAATAATTACAGTACGTAGATATCGAGTTGCAGAAACTGTGTGATAAGAATGATTACACTGATTATTTTGAGAACATTATTGGCACTATTTTACGGTACCAATATTCTGAGCAGACTAAAACAGTTTGATAATCAGACTGACCACTAACAATACAAAACTTTCCTGGAGCATTCAAAATGAACCAAAATAAATAATTGATTAAATCAATACAATAGAAGCCGTATGAGTTTCAATCATTTTAATATTGTTAAACTAACAGTAATTACAATGGTAATTACTATATTATTAAATTTCTTACAGTTTCCTAAAAGATGTTCCAATAGACGTTTCACTGTGTATAGCAACTTTTTTCGAAATTAATAATTTATTATAAAATTCACCTCTATTTTAAGGTCAGCTCCGATCCCCCACTACTCGATGAAACAACTGAATATATAATGTTCTAAATGGAAGAGGTCAACCAGGACATACAATATTACATTTTAAACAGTTCTCAACAGACAAATCCAGAAAGTTTTCTATGTTTAATAGTTCAATCAATCGTCGAATCTCATTTTCTATTGCCAAAATTTGTCAATAATATTGTTTCTATTTGACAATAATTATAACTCGTATTTTGTATGCGCTTCAAGCTTGATGCTAAATGTTTGCTTGTTTGCTGAAATTTGCTAATGTTTAATGTTTATGCAGCTTGCACAAAAAATACACGTGTTGACATAGAGATTAAAGTTTGGCTGATAATTGAAGAAAATACAAATTAAAAAATAATTCGAACAGTTTAAAGTCACTAACATTCTAAACCAAAATCTAAGATGATTTCTGGGTATTTGTCTGACAACTGTAAGATTAATTTATTGATTAAGATTCCCCTTTATTGATACTAACAGGATGTGGCAAACAAAAAATTGCAAAAATACATTTCAAGAGAAATAGCGATCCTTGAACATTCCAAAGCGGTACTCCTCTATATTGGATTTTCAGGTTGTATTATTTGTTGATAAGAATTCGACTCTCAGAAGCGAGAAACTTCACAGGTAATTGGAGATTATTGAATGGCACGGTTCGGCTGCTTAAAAAGTAATTTAATCTGGAAATCGGATCTTCCTAGACTGAAACCAGAATAATGAGACAGGTGCGAAAAAAGTTGAATTGGTCTTTTTGTAATAAGGATTGGAAGATTCAAAGGGAGCCTGCTTCACACAAGAGGGAACTTAGCTGAAAACTTTTGTGAAATCCAATTATTCTCATCATGATGAAGAGACCACGTGCTGATGAAAAATAAAATAATAAATTGTCACTTTCTCGACTACTACTGTAGAGAAGAAAGAGCTTCGGAGAAAACTAGTTATGAGTATAATTAATAGGAAAAAGTTAAATAATTATCTTAGAGTTTAAAGTGAAGTACTGAATCTCTGATGTCGTTGCAGTTTCAAAAGAATAAAGTAAATCGAGTATGTTACCTCGTACTATGCAAAAGTTTCATACTTTAGAGTACCATAGAAGAAAATATTATCGATTGATATTCAATAAGCTTATTGAAATTATAACACTACAAAACTCTTTTATAAATTATGCACATTTTTCACATTACTCGCATTCCCCTGGTGCCCTCGCATAGGCCTACTGTAATATCACAATAAATAAAAATAAATAAAAATAAATTTTAAACTTATAATAGTAGCCTATTAGTTTCACACTATTGCACATCATATTATCTTAGTAGAGTCGATTGACTATGATTAGTCTTGACTATTATTTACTACGTATTATGTTTCAGATAGATTACTACTGTTTATAAACTAAAAACTTATTTATTACCACAAGTACAATTATTGTACAGTATTATAAAAAAAATTATTACGGTATTAAAAATATTATTCACTACCTATGTCTCCTATATGTCGATTACAAATGTATTACTTCATTTCAAGATATGGGATCGCAGTATGGGGAGGAACTTATGATACACACCTGAATAGTTTAATTGTAACACAAAAAGCTGTAATTAAAACTATACTCACCAAACCCAGAGACTATCCTACCCAGCAAGTCTTCAGGGATTTTCATGTTATGACTTCAAGGCAAATATATCTAAAAATATTAATAAAATACATAAATAATTATAAAAATGACTTTGAAGAGACTGATAGGCCGACGTACTCACTAAGACCAAATAATACAAGAAAGTTCAAAGTCTTCCATGGTAGAGTCTAAATTCAATATACAGACAGTTTATGCATATTAGCACAAAATTCATAAATCTAGTACCTCATGCATTTCTTACTCACCATAGAAGGATTGATCTAAATGAATGGATCTGTATTAATTTTTCCAAGAATCAAGTTTCATTTAAATTAACATTAAATAACAAGTATGTTATGGAAAAATTTCTCTTGATATTAATCTATATTCTTTTGATCTCTCCTCTACTCTTGTATTTTTCTTATTCTTGATCTTCGTCTCCATTTTTCATTTATTTATTTTCATTTTTTACTCTGATATTGTTCTTGTAGTGTTCAGTTTTTTCATCTTGTATACATTAGATCAACTAAATGAGTACCTATTTATTATTAGGGTTAAAATAGAGACTCCCACCTGCGAGCAAGTTTTACTTTTGCTGGTGGTGCCATGGCAAAGTCTTGAGTTGTAAAAATTTATATTATTTTTCTTATTTATAATAATTTACTATGCTGATGAATTTACTATGCTGATTGCACAACGAAATTTTACTTTGTTTTCTATGGCACTTAATTTTGATTTTGATTTTTTGTCGATTAATAATCATCCAAGGAATATTTGCGATTACTGCAATCATAGTCGAACAAAATCGAGAATATCATAGAAGAATGAAGTGTATTGAACTACATCATTCTCATGTGATAAAAATTCTGAGTTTTGAAAGATCTCAAGCTTAAAGAGGAAAACCTGAAACATAAAAAGAAATAAACAAGAGGATGAGAAGAGTGAAAGAAAAACAAGAGCAAGAAATCAAGTTGAATAATCAAAAAGTCTTGTGTTGGCGAGAGATTCACTGGAATAATTAATGAAGGACATGCATTTTTAGCTTTAAAATCCGATCAATTACTGGATAACCAGACGTGATCTTTTTGCCAAATTTCCTCTGCGGTATGGTCATCGTAAAAAAGTGATTTGGAGAATCAAAAAGATAGCAAACGATAGATTGAAATGACTTGTTGAGTGTGAACGGAGGATGGAGTAGATTTCACACTAATTTATGTAACTCCCGACAAGGCGTACAATGAGATAAGATGGGGAATACAGAGAATTTCAAGTAGAAAGTTACATCAGATGGAGTATCAAGCATTAACACATTCGGCTTATCGAACTTTCTTGTAGCTTGAATCACATCGTTCAACTTTAATCCATGTAATTTATCAGATTATTTCTTCTGAAATGTAGAATCTGAGCGAGTAGGATATTAGTCTAGGAGCCAATGGGGGTAACCTTTTTTGTGGTATGTCGTTGATTTTTTGATCGATTATGATAGATTTTGATGTGTAGATTCCAAATCCTAGTGATGCCAAGCTGTAAAAGTTGAGCATTTTTTGTAATTCAAGATGGCGGCCAAAATTTCGGTTCGATTTCTAGTCTACCACGATTTCCGTCGAAACAAAGCGTCGGACGAAAAAAATCATTCTTATCGTTTTTTTAGTAAATTGAATTTTCAAGAGAATGGTATCTGATTCATGTCTCTATCTTCATTACGAACGGAGTTATGATTTTTCAAAAAAATAGGCTAATTTTCAAGAAAAATGAGAATATTAGTATTTTTAGTTTTCTCTTGCTTAGATCTTCTGACGTATTCATTAAAATCGTGTAAATCAAAATCCGTCTGGGGATAATTTTGTCCTCTACAATTTGAGACCAAGTAGACCTCTATATCTTGTATAGTTTTTAAACTAGGGCAGTAAAAAGATATCCTTGTATCTCAAAAAACCCTATTTATGGGGAAAATGGTCTCCAAAAAAATTTATACGTGCTTGTATTGAGATTTTATTTGGTAAAAATGTATTCTAGATCAATTTCTAGTAGATAAGCCACTTACCGACCTGAATTTTGTTTATGTTCCGGACCCTTCAAGGATCTCAATCTAAGGATACCTCTAACTATTGTTAAAGTCATCGGATCTCAACAATTCATAGCTCATTCTTCTCAGCACATCAAGGCGGTCTAAATTCATATATCACATGTTGAATTTGGTCAAAATTGACGAAATTCATTTCTGATGCAAAATTGACTTTTTCATCATATACCAAAAAATGTCTTTTTTGCTAACAAAGAGAGCAGGGCCGCCCACGGGGGGATTGATGGCGCAACTTGCGCCACCGGCCCGAAATTTGGGGGGGGATTATTATTAAATTATTGAAAATTTATTATAAGATTGAAAATTTTGGGGGAAATCGGTGAATTAATTGTTACTATTACTATTACTTGTTATAAGTATTACTGTATACAGTATACTAGTATACTAGTATACTAGTATATACTGTATACTAGTATATAGTATTACTGTTACTATTAATAACAGTAACAAATAATGAAACTTATAATAAGGCTTGAAACTCTTGAAAATATAGTTTTAGAGTACTTTTTTTGAAAAATTTTCCCTAGCTGGAGAAATCCTTCTTCAGTCCACCATCATTGATAGCTATTTTTATCAATCTATGACCGTGGCGATAAGTATGAAATTTTAGATATTGCTAAGCTGCTCTGAATCTGATAGTGAATAATAAATTATTGTAATAAGTAATTATGCTTTTGGCACTACCAAACTACCAAAATTGCAGTATGGCACTTATTTATTTTTTGAAGTTTAATTCAACTTTGAATGAATAAAATGAAAACTTATAAAAACTTCAGCTTGAAAATCGAAACATGCCGTGGTTCTATTGGGATCAATTTTGCAAAGTAAGCAAGTGAAGATTTGCTAGTAAAGACTGCAATATTGAAAGAATGAGTTGTATAATTTTAAATTTTATCTAAATCTCAAAGTGAACGAGCTTTTATTAAATCATAATAAATATTTCTTGAATTTGTATTTGTTTTTGAATCTTAAACTTTTATTATTGAATTGGTCTTATAGTGTACAGTAGCCTATAGGCAGTGAATATAAAGTATACATATTCTTTGCTATAGGCTATCATTATCAATATTTCATGCTCAAAAAATAGGGATTTCCTCATTTAATGGCCTTCTCAAAAGTAATTTTAAAATAAATTTTTTACAAAATTTCTCGGGGAGGGCCCCGGACCCCCCGCTTAGCTGCGATGGTACAACCCCCAGTTCAATGCTCCTGAAAGAGGGTAATTTATTAGAAGAAGCATTCAAGTGTTTTGTAACTTATAATCCATATTATGGAATTCATATTAAAATATCTGTCTTTTGAATAAGTTACATTGTATTCTTTATTTTCAAAGTTACGTCAAATGAACTGTAGTTGCTAAAATCAACTTTCATTGAATTATTTCAATACTTACAGTCAATAAAGTTCATGATTCTACTGGTAACATTTTTTTTCTCAAATTTTTTAGTGGTTGGGGGTGGGGGTGGTGGTTGAGTGGGGTTTTTGTGGGACTATTGGACAAGCAATGGATTTTGGGGGATTTTGCGCCATCAGCCATGGGGGGATGGGCACCCTGCAAAAGAGTATATCTTCTGAACCCTTTGAGATAAAAAACTGAAATTATCATGAAAATGTAGATGAATTCTCCTTCTTCAATCTCCTATAAATAACTTCTTTGGCATCACGCATAGTTACATTAACCTAAAAACATACTGGTATTCCATACATTCATTCTTCAATGGTTTCTCTGGTAATCAATGATCTCCAAATCAAGATTGTATGTGTTGAAAACGTTCATGAGAGAATTAAACATGTAGAAAAAATCATTGCCTACAATTTGAGCCTAAAAACATGTTTTTATCGTGTTCCAAAATTTATTTACAGTCTATTGATCGCCTAGAATACGTCATTTTTCTTGAAAACTAGCCTCTTTTTTGAAAAATCATAACTCCTTTCCTAATAAGGATAGAGACATGAGTCTAATATCATTCTCTTGGAAATTCAATTTACTAAAAAATACGAAGGTTTTTTCGTCTGACGCTTCGTTTTGACTGAAATCGTGGTAGACTAGAAATGGAACCTAAATTTTGGCCGCCATCTTGAATTACAAAAATTGCTCAACTTTTACAGCTTGGCATCACTCGGATTCGGAATCTACACATCAAAATCTTTCATAATCGATCAAAAAATCAACGACATACCACAAAAAAGGTTATCCCCATTGGCACCCAGACTATACAGAGTGATTATCATTTTACATTATTGACCGCTTATTCATAAAATTCTATTTTTGCCATTGAAGACTTTACGTCAAACGATTTTACAATTATAGATTGTAAAATTGAAATTAATGATAAAATATCATTTATCATAGAAACTGACCTTCTACAGTAGCTCTCTAGTGAATCTCTTTCATGCTCTTCTAATATTTCTTCATGAATAATAATTCTCTAAATTAATGATAATTAATCAGAAATTCATTGGTTCAAAACATGTATTTCAGAGTCATAACGTTGACCTTTTTATTTCCTGCGCGAACTTCTTCTAAAGAATTCGAGAAGTCACCAGCCTCAACCCATCGTAAACAAACTTAGGTAATTTTCGAGCAAGCTAAGAAGACACGCTGTTCAAATGCAAAGTGTATTGTTATGGAGTGTCTTCTCAGCTTGCGTGAACTACACACATCTGGAAACAAAGAAACCCAAATTTGAAAGCTTTATGAGTGTTGTATAATTTCGCAGTCAAGCTGTATCGAATTAATAGATTTTGAGTTCAGTAGTCTGCTTATAAGGAAGTGAAACGATTTGGAATCGATGGTGCTCATTTTTCTTCACATCAGTGTATAGTCTGGTCAAGCAAAGAAGACATTCTGGCAAGATAGGAAATTACTGCAGCTCGGTCAATATTTGTTCAAAAATTTTAGATTTGGTATCAAATTGTCGAAAACACTATGTTCTTCAAATTGAGACCAAATTTGTAATTTTTGAACCAATATTGACTGAGCTGGAGTCATTCTCCCATCTTGCCACAATGTCTTCCTAACTCGACCAGAGCATACCTTTTATAGGCATTCCATGACAAAACATTTGAAAAAGTTTCATCGAACCAAAAAGATAACACTACGTTAAAACAAATTAGAATTTGTAGAGCGGCTTGGATCTCGGTAGACTGAATACGCAGAGTAGATTCCAAAGCATCGGATGGTTGGCGAATTCTTTTCAATAATTCTCTGCTCTTTCCAAACAGTTTGTTAGCGGTCTGGGAGTGCGCATTGACTCAAAAGCAGCCTCAGTAAACTGCTCCGCTGTCGTGGACCGATTCCAGACTGTCCTAACTAAGCCAAGATTTGATATCAGACATTGATCATCCGCCAGGTTCTTTGTTTTCTTCTACACCTTCGCGGTTCGGACCTCCCCAAAACAAGGAGACAAGATCTGAGGTAGTGTGGTCGAATTGTTGATGAATTTATTATGTCCAGCACCAGATCTATTGTGATTGCAAGAAATAAATCAGGACTGGAGAACGTGCTCTGATTGGCTGATGTAAGTGCGTGGAAAGAACAGGATATTTGAAAGAATTTCCTTGTGCTATTCGTATCCCAGTATCCCACATGGTTTTCCCTCGAATCCTATCCCAGTAGCACACATCCCACATGTTTTTCCCTCATGCTATTGAGTTCGATTTCTAGAGGAAACCAGAGGAAAAGGTAGTGTTGAAAGTCTCTTAAATTAATACACTAAAATTTTTCACCACTTCTCTTTTCTATTAAAATAAAATTTTAAAATAGAACTGTATCACCATATTAACCTGTAAATGATTCATGACAGCAATCCTCATTGAAACTCATCTAGATAGTGCTAAATTATCTCTATTCTGCCGGATATCTGAATTATCACTAGAATTCATTAGATTACAGTGAGGGCCATGTATTGTTGAATTAATTACACGCTTCTAATTTCGTAAGACATAACCTCAATTAGCTTATGCCTCAAGAAAGAACTTTGAAAGATTCAGTCATGTAGGTATTTATGATTTCATATCTCTGTATCAAGTAATAATCCACATTAGCCAATTTAATGAAAGACGAACCGAGCCTGAAGCTCTAAACTTTTCTCAACTAGTTATTGAATTAGGTCTAATATTTTGCTAAACCACTGAAGTATGTTTAATGTAGTAAGTTCAATTCAAGTGAGAATCATCGACCCTTGAATACTCATTAGGATATTACAGTATTCATAAAAGTCATCTCAAAATATGTCTTCTTCTATTATCGTACCAGAAAATTATTATCATTGTATTATCTTAATTAAGACGGAATGTTGAGCTCGCCTTTGAGTCCAGCTTTCCAGGAATAACAATTTCGAAACACTCCTCCATAACAAGAAGCAGACACGAGTTCATTTTTCCACTTATCAAAGTAAACAGAAGAGTTTTCGATTTGTGAATCAAACAAAAACTCGGCTCTCCTGTGAAAAGCTCAAACGACTTTTCAAGGTTTTCGGCTGAAATTCGGGGTTTCATGACATAAAACTTCTCAACATTTCAAGAGACAAAATTCATGATGTGATTTATTCATAAGAGAATGCACATTCAATAGTTTATATATGAATATTTCTTTGCTCCAAAATAGGGTTGAACGCCTTTTTTTCTAGTTGAAAAATGTGACAATTGTCTTGATATAATTGGTCTAATTGGTCTTGGTATAATTTGTCTTGATATATTGGTATTCGATATAATTGGGTGGCTCGTTGGAGGAGTGATAAAGCGCCGGTCTGATAACCAGGTGGACCCTGGTTCAAGTCCCAAGCGGGGAAACAATTTTTGACCACAGCACAATCACATAAATACGGCCACCCCGTCTTTCGGAGGAGACGATAAGCCGTCGGTCCCGACTACCTAAAAAGTAGTCGTCATCTATCATCTATTCCATTACCCACGCACAAGCCTATGAGCTTATGTGGGCTTCACCCTCATAAACAAACAATTAGAATCCGAAGAATTTGAAAGTCCTTGATAAACCTTTTTTATGATATACTCATGATATTGATAGCAGTCTTCTAACAATTGGCATCGAATAAACCAGACATTAAAGAACAATATAATCGCAATTATTACCATATCAAACAATTATCATTGCACTCATTATCCATTACCCACGCACAAGCTAAAATGCTTATGTGGGCATCATCCGCAATGAATAAAAAATGAAATAAACTTTGGATACTAGAGTAGAATGGACGAAAGTAGTCCAATGAGACCTGATACACCTTAAACCAGCTGATTACGAATAGAAATGAATTCATATTTGTCATACACCTTAAATTGGCAATAACGTCTATGGTTTCGAAGAGATGAGGGGCGACTCTGCCGTTCCAGTTTCCATTGTACTACTTTAATGCATTCTACTCTTGTATTAATTGAAATTTCTTTCCAATTTTAAGCAAGTGCTCCCATAAAAACGGGTTTCCGAATCGCTTGTTGAAAATCGTTTTATATGGCCATGTTGAACAACGAATAAATAGTTTTAACTGATAATATAGAGAAGAATAATATTCATCTTCTTTGATTATCTTCTTTAATGTTTTGTTCATAGTTTAATTGTTTTATTTCACGTCCTAAATAAAAAGTGTTCTACTTTCAATTTCTGACTTTTGTTTTGTCACGTGCCGAAATAGTGTGTAAGACAACAAACAAGAAGAGCAAAAAAACTATAGTAATGGTGAAGACACTTCGTCACAATACATTTTACAGTGTAACAGCGTGTCTTCTCAGCTTGTGCGAACGCACTTGGCGTGTCGACGTGATATTTGTATGACAAGTTTCTTCTATCGTTGTGTAAAAATAGAACTCACACCTTTTAGTCACCCATTAAAAATTATTAGGTGGAAAGATAAATAGAATAATAAATGAAAATTTAAAAAGAAATACAAAAGCAGTCACGGTATATGACAGTTACGGGTAGGGAAGGGAAGTCACTTCTCAAATAATAGGCTTTGAAAGAAATAAACAATTTTTTGTCTTTTGATCTCTGAACGCTTGCTGTTGAAATGACAGCTAGATTATGAGCAATAAATATTTTTGTATACACACAAATGTTTTGGATCTAAATCTAGCAGGAAAGAGCTCTTCGTTTTATAATTATAATTCCAACATCCACTTGGATTCAATAATAATATATGTACGATATTATAAACATATTATCATAGACTAACTATACATTTTAGTACCGTATATCTACGGTATTATTTGTACCAGTTTTATCATGAATTCCAACAATCAAACTGTATCCAAAAATCAAACCTGTATTTCATAAAAGAGTGAATTAAAAACCTAATGGTTCTAGTAATGTTTAACACCTAAGTTTACACTTTTTCCTTTGAGTTTATTTGTTTTTCAACTTTTTAAACTTGTACAATACTTGAAAAATTTTACAAGAAATTTTATCTATTCCTCTCATCCCATTTCGAAGACATCGATATTATTTTCATAAACTAACTTATGGAACAGACAACGATATTTTGTAGGCTATTCATTTATTCACTTAATTTAGAGAAGTCAATAAATGAAAAATTAATTCTTTCGAATCTGATTTGTTATTTTATTGGTATAGTTTATACTGCTGATGGAAAAATGTATTGTTAGATTTTTAAATTTCACCTTTTCTGTTGACAAAAATTCAATATTATTGTTTGACGTTGCCCATAACATGTTATTTGTTTCTTGGCAATAAAATTGTTTATTTTTTTTATTTATGATGAATTGCTGAAATAAAAGTGCGTTCATAGTGGGTTAATAAATTTTGATGAAGATGAAGTTCATTAATCAAACTCATCCTCATGCCCACTTCCATTTATTTCATTTTTGATTACAAAAGCTGATTTTTATTATTATCATCTTCAGTGACATCTTCACCTCCATCTTCATCTTAATCTAAATCTTTCAACCCACTGTGAATGTACCCTTATTCCAAAAATTTATCAGTTAACGAAACTGAAAAATTCTCCCTAGCTTATCTGACTCCATTCCATTGTGAAGTATTCTAAAATCCATTTCAGCAATAACAGATACAATGTTTTTTCTGTGGCGATTTTACTTGTATTGGATAAATGCATGTCTAAACCCCGTTTCCAGATTCAATGTTTTTCTGTGGTGATTTGTACTTTTAGAAATGCAGTTTCCGATAGCACTTACGACCGTGGACCACCGGCTAATGATCACTCTGGTGACGCAATCATCTCCCTAGTGACTACTGAGTCATACGCCATCAGAGGTATAGCCTGTCCAGTAGAGAACACTTGGCAAGATGGGAAAATGACTCCAGCTCGGTTAATATTGGTTCAAAAATTATAAATTTGGTCTCAAATTGTGGATCGAAAAAATTTCTAATATTTGTGTCCAAATTTATGATTTTTGAACCAATACTGACGAGCTGGAGTCATTACCCCATCTTGCCAGAATGTCTTCCTTGCTTGGACAGACTATAGTTTGTTTGGCATCCACCATGAAGTTTGTGAATCGTTAGTGCTGGAACATGAGTCAGTTACTTGGAAAAGTCTGTTCAAGCAAATAAGACATTCTGGCAAGATCGGAAAATGACTCCAACTCGGTCAATATTTATTCAAAAATAATAAATTAGGTCTCAAATTGTAGGAAATATTTTGCTCAACAATTTGAGACCAAATCTATTATTTTTGAACCAATATTAACTAAACTGGAGTCAATTTCCCATCTTGCCAGAATGTCTTCTCCGTTAGACAAGACTACCTATATCCGTTTGTTTTTATTACCGCAAAACAGTCAATCACCGCAACTTTTACGGCCCGTGTACCGGTACACTCTCCGGGTGAAGACCCGCCATTTCAATGTAAAGTGTATTGTATCGGCGTATCTTTCCAGCTTGTGCAAACTATAAATATGTTAGTGTGTGACGTTTATAGTGCGGTTATATTTAGGGTGTAGTCAACAAAAAGCTAACATCTTTACAATGACACATGTCAATCCACGAAAGAGGCCACTGATGACCATCACAATGTTGCTAATACTAATGCTGTTCAATTTTACGTGTACCTCTCATGAATGTGAACTGAATTTTCCAGAATTATTTCTATTTTCGAAATTTAATAGTTGATCATTAAATAGCACTTGAATGTGGAGCTCAGCTTCCATGCACTTAATGGACAAATTGAAATTTTAACTCAAACTCATTTTACTCAACATTTACAAACATAGAACTCTTGTGATAATACAGTAAAAATGATAGAATTAATAGATAGTTCGTGCAAGCTGAAAAGACATGTGGTTACAATATAAAGTGTATTTTAACGCGTGTCTTCTCAGCTTCCGCGAACTACATATATTCGTGGACACAGAATTAAACTTTAAACTTAGGGCAATTAAAAATAATTGATAAATAAAATTAAAAAATCAAAGGGTATTTGATTTTCTCATTTTATTTATCAATTAACACAGAATTCATTTTATATCTAATTAGTTGAATTTTGAATATGATATCTCTTCAATTTTTTTACTTTAATAGACTATTGTTTTGATCTCTTTGATTTATTCAAGTACCATAAAATTTTATTATTTCTTCACTTTTTGTACCGTACGGTATAGTCTGACCAAGCAAAGAAGAGCCTCTGGCAAGATGAGAAAATGACTCCAGCTCGGTCAATATTGGTTCAAAAGTTATTGATTTGGTCTCAATTGTAGGAAACATTCTGATCTACGATTTCAGACCAAATCAATAATTTTTGAACCAATATTGACCCAGCTGAGTCATTTTCTCATCTTGTCAGAGGCTCTTCTTTGCTTGGTCAGACTATACCCATTGTGTTGATATAATGAATATTGCCATTAAAGGCTTGTTATACTTTTGTATAATGAGCTTGTCTTTGAATCAGGAATCAAAGAATGAACATTCATTATGATTATTGTCTCATTGAAACAGGACCATGAGCTCAAAAAAATACTCTATTTTGTTTCCCATTACAAACTACTAATAAATATTTCACTCAATGACTGCAGTGTCGTGAAAAATAGTTCAAGTGAAAGTATTGTGAACTCACATCTCACAATGAATATGAGAGGACGATTCAGATAAATTCAAAATTGCCGTTCAAATTCCAAATATGGGTTATCGTTCAAGTTAAATAATTAGAAGTTAATTTTGGGGTAGTGTGCTTGAATATAAAGCAATCAAAAGAATATTCGTTTTTCGAGTCAGAGGAAGTTTTCCTTATTCTTTGACATTTGAATATAATAGTAGAACTTTAAATAATTAAAATAAAAGTAGGTACTTTTATTCAATATTTTTATTTTAGTGATAAATAAAAAATATTTGGAAAAAGGGTATTTTTTTTTTTTTTTTTTTTTTTTTTTAGGTTTCCGAAAGCTTTTATTTTTCTATCCTATTTATATCCTATTTATTTAAAATTGCTTCCATACATGGTATGATTACAAATTTGATCATTTTTCTTGTAACAATAAAATTGTCACTGGAGTTTATACAAAATAATAAATAATGCCCTCTTTAACAAAATCTGACTTGAATAACTCATTCCCACTGATTACAGTCAATTGGCAATCCAAAATATCAATCAGATAACACAAAAGATCTTAGCCTCATTACTTGGCATACAAAACTAAAAACGTCTTTTATTTCCTGATCACTACACATGTTCAAAATGTCATTCAGGTTACCCACAAAATATTTGCACAGATATTTCTGCCTGAAACCACTATATAATTCACAATGCAGGAAGATGTGCTCCAGAGTTTCGTTCACTTCAAAGTTCCCACACATTAGGCAAGGCACTTGAGGGTTGATTGTATACTTGCCACCATTGAGGTGGAGAACGATGGTCTCGGCGTGCATCAAATTCTAAGCTGGCTGAACAATCTGATTTTATGCTGAGGTAAGCTGGATTTAAGGTATGATGCCCGATCGTAGGTTGTTAACTGATGATAGGCCTCACAAAGCGGGAATTGACTGCCGCTGCCGCATCCATATTGAACAATATTTGACGAAAAGCTCTGAGAATTTCCGCTCGGTGAACCTTTGCTACTTGCGCGTCTTGCTGAGCCCATATGTGACCGTAGCCTATGTTTTCGAAGAATTCTTTCATCTGTGAAGCCCAATTGTATTTTATATTCTCATCTGTGTCAATTGCGAGTAGTCTCTTGAAACATATCTTTGGGGCTCTATTGTCACACATATTCAGGATTTTAAGCCACCAGTTGAACGCTGATCTGAAAATGTTGAATACAAGGTGATGCCGTCCCGTTTCCAGCCTAACAACGTAACCAGGTGTTTTGATTGGCCAATAGAAAGCTGACTTTATGAATTTAGTCTGAATAACCTCAAGCTGTTGCCAGTATCTGAGTGCCCATAATTCACTGCTGTATAGAAGTACAGACCGTACCATAGAGTCAAAAAGTTTTTCTCTTTGTATTCCATGAGACTGAATAACGGGAATTCACCACCACTCTTTGCACACATCCGGATGCTGACGCCGCTTTACACTTCATATCATTGGTTGCCTGGTGAAAAGACCGGAATTTGAGAAAACTACACCCAGATACCTGATTGTACTGACAGTCTCTAAGGGTTTTTGTCGTAGTAAAGTGTTTTCCCTTGCTCTACCTTGACTTTTTTTTAATACTATCACCTTTGTCTTTGATACGTTAACAATAAGCTTGTTTAGAATACAGTACTCCTGCAAAACTCTCAGTTTCTTTTGTGCATCTACTCTGGAATTGGATAACAAAACGGAGTCATCAGCATATGATAGAAGATTAAATCCAGTTCTTTCATTGATACTAACGTAGTTACATTCCTTTTTCACAAAAAAATCTTCCATATCATTTATGAAGATAGCAAACAGCATCGGAGAGATAGTGTCGCCCTGCATCACTCCTTGCGTAATCGGAACCTCATCTGTGTAGCCTCCAGGAGCGCTTATTCTCACAGTAGCTTTGCGATAGAAGTCATGAAGAATTGCTATCCACTTTCTGCTTATACCATATCTGTACAGCTTCTCCCACATCAAAGTGTGGTCTATAGAGTCGAATGCTCGCTGGAAATCCACGAATGTTGCATACACTTTTCTCTTCTGTCTCACAATCTGTGAACTAACCAAAGCATTCAAAGTGAATATACTATCCATGCAGCTTCTAGACATGCGAAAACCGTTTTGGGCTTCATTCAATGGGTTACCATATTCTAGCCAATTGACATTCTATTGCTCATCATTTGAGTAAAAAGTTTACAGATGCAATTAACAAGAGAAATTCCTCTGAAATTTTCCGGCTGACTACTGTCTCCTTTTTTGAAAATCATGAACATATTGACTTTACTCCATCCTCCAGGCACTGTTTCATTGTTTAAAATTTTGTTGAACATGTTCAAAATAAGCAATTTTCGATTCGAGGGAAGATTCTTTATAAACTCGTTGGTTATCATATCAGGCCCAGCAGCTTTTCCTGTTTTACATTTTTTTAATAGCGTAATGCAACTCACTTGAGAGAAAAGGGCATCAAAGAACGGATGCAACACATCCAGAACCTCCCAATTCAAACAGACTATTCTAGGGGGATAGCATCTGTGCAAGTATTCTTGCCAACACTTTAGATCGATGGTGTTATTTTTTGGCTTTTGACCATTCATCTTGCGAATCATTCCCCAAAACTCTTTAGAATTCTTCACATTGTTCAATTTAATCTCCTGTTCCTTGTAGAAATTTTGTTTTGATTCTTTGACAATTCTTCTGTAATCTCTCTTTAGTGCCAAATATCTCTGATAGCACTCCGCTTCCATACTTCTATTTTTATAGATTCTAAAAGATTTATTCATTGCTTTCTTCGCTTGACGACATGCTAGATTGAAAAACGGTTTATCATTACGTACATTTGCTTGTACACCACCATGACTACTACGAATCATTCCACATGCCTTTGCGACCAGTTTAATCTCTTGTACGAAATTATTATACATTAATTCAGGGCATAACAGTAGAGCCTCATCGGTAGTGTGCTCGAAATATTCTTTGTATAGCATTTCGTGATCAGCATTCCATATGAGTTTTTCTCCATGCAAGTATTTCGGTGTATCACTCATAACTTCTTCTTGTTCATGTTGAGAAGTACGAATTTTCAATAAACATGGTAGGTGATCTGAATTTAGAAAATTGTCTGATACTTGAAGATCACTTGTATTGTTTATGCCATGAATATTAGTCCAGACCAAGTCGATAACACTTCGGCCAGCATTACTCAAAAAAGTGTAGTTCCCTTCACTATCGCCATCCGTACGACCATTCAAAACATACATTCCATGCCTCTCCATGAACTCCACCAACAGTTTTCCTCTTGCTGTGACAGTTAAATCTTGTGAGTTTCGGATCTCTCTGATGCAAGTGCCCTCAAAAATATCGGGGTCGTTTATGTTATTCAACACACCTATGCGACTATTCTGGTCACCTCCAATGTAAATTTCACAATCTCCATAACGCTCAAATACATCATACATTACTGAGTTGAAGAGATCAAGTAGAACCTGCATTGAATCAGTTGGTCTAAAATACACGCAGCACACCACAAATCTTCTATTTGTATTAGTCTCAATGAGAAGTACAAGCCAGAACGCCGATTGATCAATTATTATGTAATTATGTGACTTGTTCACTAATGCGAGTAATCCTGAACTTGGTCTGCCGACTTCCTTGTTTCTTATAGCGTTTACAAAAATTGAATCAAATTTTTCATTTATCACAAGAGGAAAATTCGCACGATCTGTCATCAACCAAGTTTCACAGATAAAAATTATGTCCAAATATTTGAGAATATTCAACTGATCATGATCTAGTAGACTAAAATTGTTCATGCCTCCTATATTCCAAAACAATATATCATTCGTATTTGGGTTATCGTTCAAGTTAAATAATCAGATGGTAATTTTGGGGGGTAGTGTGCTCGAATATAAAGCAATCAAAAAGAATATTAGTTTTTCGAGTCAGAGGAAGTTTCCTTATTCTTTGACATTTGAATATAATAGTAGAACTTTAAATAATTAAAATAAAAGTAGGTAATTTTATTCAATATTTTTTATTTTAGTGATAAATAAAAATATTTGGAAAAAGGGTAATTTGATTTTAATTATTTAAAAGTTTTAACGAATACAGTAGCCCTAAGAGAAAATAATAAGAATTATATAATAGTAGTTTTCATATTCAATAAATTGGAACGCTGGTCTAGCTGATGTTTAACTAGTCTGTAGACGGGGCTCTGAAGACGTTAGAGCCTATACACTCATTCATTGTGCAATATTATTATTTTGTGATGAATGAAGAACGTATATATCTATATTTTATATCTATAACTTTCTAATGAAAATATCAATCATCACGTTTTCAAAAAAAAAATCTCCTGAGACATTGGGAGAAAATTTCAGATTTGCCGCTAGCCTAGGCAATACTTCAAGGAAACTTTACACAAGGATTCAATTTCAACAATACTTTAGTATCAAATCATTGTTTGATACTTGCTGCGCTATCTGATGAGTAGGAGTGGAACTTTGAGGAGACCCGTTCCCATAGTAACTGTATGATAAACATAGTGCCTTACTGTAGCATTTAGTCTATGCATTGTTGTAGGTAAATGACAATATAATGTTGGATAAGGTTTGAGTGCAGTGCAATACAAATTACAAATATTTTATTTTTTTCATAGTAAAATGAACACCTAGGGGAGCTCTAGAGATAGATGTTACTTTCTCTGTTCTTCAAATCTATATTGTTGTAAATCAATTCTCATAAAATGGATCTTGATATACCTTCTGTTTATAAAATCATGCAGCAGGAATTAAATGCAAAAGATGAGGTGTGATAGTATAAAGCCATGTTTACACCGTAATGTTAATAACGTTAGTCTACTATACCGTAGGCTACGTTATTCAAAAACGTTATTAACATTCCGCTGTAAACGTGGCAGAACACAATAATAATCTCGTTTAATACTGAAATGATATTAAGAATGTATTTGTAGATAAATGTTTGAGGAGTAATTTTTTGTATAGCATAACTATATTGTGCTTCAATAATGAATTTCATAATTTTTGAATATTTTTCAATTTTTCATGATAATAATGAAATTCTATTTCTTCCAATTGATTCTTTCTGGTACCTATTGTGATTATATTCATGTATCCAAATGAACAAATTGGATAATCTAATCAAATTAAAATTACGAATAAGTCAGTTTAAAACACATGAAATTATGATTAGAATTTTATTAATGAAAGATAATTTTCAACCACTGGTGTGGTGTGGCCTAGAACATTTGAAGTCTCACATGAACTCTAGTGTTGAAAAAATCAAACATTGTTGATTCATTAATTTGATTAACATTATTAAATTTCAAATATCAGATTGATAGTAGGCCTATAATACATTGGCCTATCAAGTCTAAAGGTTCTGTAATAATACTGTACAAAAAATATAAACTATTGGATTCGAAATTTATAAATCCATTTTATTTGATATAGCATTATAGACTGCAGTTACAGTATTTGTTCAATCTTATTTATAATGATGGACCTGCAGTCAGTGGATTTGCTTGCACTGCATGATCATTCGCAATGAATAGTATTGAAATGTTGATAAAATCATAAATCACGAAAAATTGCAAAAGCTTAATGAACTTACACCTGAAGGAGGGTGCTAGTATGCATTATTCTTGAGCACATGGATTTTTTTCGTAATTTTAGGTACCTACCGGACATACCGGTATTTGTTGGAATTAATAATATACAGTAATAGCCTACAGTACTGTTTTAAATGAATTATGATTAAAAATGATGTAGCTAGTATAATACAGTAATAATGAAATTAAGAGACAAAATATTGTCAAACCATAAACAGAATTTACCAGAGATTGATAATGTTGTAGCAACCAAAACCGGTATCTCGATTTTCTAATAAATCTGTTGATTTATAATATCTTACATTTCTATTCGATATGGATAACAAACACAAATCATTCGAATAACTTACTTACATATATCAAGCAAACTGCTTTAACTATATTTTTTCTTTTACAGAAATATTTCGTCCATAAACTTACCTATATTTTGCAGTTCAGTCAAAGAAAAGGTTCGCTGGAGAGTGTTATGCATGAATTTCAAAGCATAATAAGAAGTCAGAAGAACTTCAATCCTGAAGAATTAATATCAGGGGTACTGATTCTGAAATCGTATTATGGAGTCCATATTTTTGAGGTAAGATAATAAAAAATGTTTTCTTTTGATGCTTATTTCAACTCAAATAGCGTTTTTTATGAATTCTGTTTTTTTTTAATTCGGAACATCCCTTTGAAAGAATGATAATGTGGATCTTTCTGAATCCTTGCTTTATTTTTTCCTGTTGATTGCATAATGATTTTCTGATACAAAGGATGTGGTATATTAGTGATAAAAATTCTCTGTATGATCTTTTGAAAAGATCATTAGTCAAAGAACTTGTCAAAAGGAACGTTTATGGGAATAAAAAGGTTTATAATTATTTTTTAAAATAATTATTATTCATTCTGATAATGATCTTTCAGTTTTACTGTTTACGTGCATTCTATAATTACAGACCATGATATTACCTATTTAATATTCTTAATACAGTTTAATTCTTTGTTGTTCATCAATTTTTGTTTTCCACTTTAATTAAATACCGTTTTGAATTATTCACGTTTTGGCGCCACAATTTTGTATCGCATGCTATGTGTAATTTCACTACAAAGTTTTTAGTTCTAAATTTTTATTTCAATTTGTTTTTACAGGGATCTGATTGCGCTATAGTCAAGCATCTGAAAAAGTTATCCAAGCTTGCATCAAACAAAGCTACAAATCTTGCCATTAAAATTAGGATTTTTAATATAGAAACACACATTCAAAAGGTTAGTCTCTGATCAATATTAAACTGAGACAAATTTCACCAATGAACATTAGTTTCGTCTTTCATACAGTTGAGTGTCGAGTATGTTTAGTGTATGCTAGACCTTCTTATCAATACCTACCGTTTTAAAATTTTTTGATCCTGATGCTAGTGTATAGAATTCATTAAATTGTATTTTAAGTTTGGCCGAACCATGTAAATTTACTATAAACTGTGAACTAAATGAACTTTTTTTATAAGCGCACCTACTGCACATACGAACATGTTTAGTTGAAACAAAATAACAAGGAGCAGACGAAAATACTTAATTCTTTTCGTCAGCTATACAAATGCATGCAAATCCATAAAAGAATAAAGTATTAATAATGCAACGTTCATGTCAGAACTATTTGTTTTGTCCTTGGAATATCATAATATATTGCCAAGTTACATATTATTCTACTGTTCAATGAAAACATCTAAGGATTTATTACAAAATTATATTAACTCCTCTCATTCAGCTCCTGGAGCTCAGCTAACTCTCTATGTTATCATACAGTTTAAATTTAATTCCTTTTTTCTAGTTGATGAATGTTTTTGTTCAAACAAGAGTACGCCTGCTTCTTACCGTTCTTTCATTCTCATATACTATTCTATCAATCGATTTTAATTGTTTAAGATGTAATGAAATCTTAAACATAAAATCTTGAGAAATAAAATGTGTTTTTCATTTTAAAAATCTGAAATGTAGGACAAGATTGCACAAAGCTAATGTCCACTTAAGAAAACTTTTTAAGTTGCTAAAAAAATTTCCAAATTCTCATATTTATGTGAGATAAGCTAATAATATTATATACCTCATATTGCTGGTAAAGCAATATACTCTATAAATGTAAATGGTAATGTAATGGTATGGTGAATAGGCTGTTGATGGAGCTCCTTCCTTTTTTTATTCCATAATTATTTTTGAAAATGTTAACAAAGGTACATTTTACAGAGATTGAATCATAAGTGGAAATGCATAGTTCTAACTACAAAGTCCAATGAGAAGGAGAAATCTATCTCAAGTAAAGATAGCAATGAACCATCTTTGAAAGGTGATGATGAAACTGAGGAGTCTCGGTTCAATACAATTTATGAGAAAACTTTTGAAGGCTTTCAACGAGTGCAAAATATTATGGTTGAAAAAGCTTCAACATTGATCAAGCTCAGGCAACGTGAGTATCATTAATTTGCTGGAACTTTTATTTTTTCATTTTCATTTGATCTCTACTTTTCTTGCAGATTTGACGTCTAGTGAAATCGGACTTTGTCTTGTTATTATAGATGAAATAAAGTTCGTATGAATTGAAACATATTTGCACCGCATAGTACATAGTATCACACATCTTACAAATTTTTGAGATTGATAGACTAATCAGAGCTACAGGCTACAGAGCCCCAACGTACCGACTCTTGAAATATTAATATGTGTGATTCAATGTTTTCAAATGAATAACCGGTATAGTACAGTAAAATAGTACTATAAAAATGTAGTAGTATACAGTATAGTAGCCTACTTATTGGAACTTATTGGATTAACTGATAAATATTGTCTTGGTGATAAATTTATTTCCATTGTATGTGGGTAAATTTTGAGCAATTTTGTAAGAGGGAATAATTTAATTTCATATACAAAAATCATATTTTTCAACAATTTTATTGTTGAAAGTCATACTTCAAAAATTCAGAATCATAGATCTATGAGAATGTACCAAATCACGTCATGGTTTCTTCGTACCTAATGAGAATTGTTTCAGAAATAAAACTACTGTAATTGGAAACTTTAATTCAGATCTGAATCTCTGTAGTCAGAACAATTATTCAGCTCCATTGTGTAAGGTAATCTATTATTTTCACTTTTCCAAATAATCTTCTTTATTTACTTGTGTTTTTGGTACCGGTAGTCTTGATAATATGATGAATGTTCTTAAACGTTTATTTAAATGTTCTTGAAATTTTCTGAATTATGGAAATCCTTGTTAAAGAATCAAGCTTCCATCATTCCAATCTCATAATCCAATAACTACTTCGTCAGTACTTCTAAATGTTAACTATCTTTGAATTATCTACATATCTACCGGTAAGGTAGATAGATAACACACATATTAATATAGTGGGGAATTGGGGTATCATTTATATACCTATATAAGTTAATTGCATTGTAAAGAGTTTCTACCCGTACCGTACTGAAAAGTATCATATATATTATGTAGTGTTATAATTCACTGATTTATTAATACAGATATTTTATACTCTTTTTATTTATTTATTCATTCATTCAATGAATCATTTAATCTTATTTCAAGATGAAATGTAATGAAAATATCCTTTATTAGAGTATAACTAGGAAGTCCTTTCTACCACTCAACCTTAATATTTATATGCCTCTACCACTCAAGATATTATATGCCTGATGCTGATGATATTAATATCACTTATCACTTATGTTTCAAATAATTCAATCCAATATAGCCTAGCTTATCAAGTTGTAGGCCTACATTTGGTTCATTTCACCTTGACATAAAAATAATTATCACTTGTTCCAGATTCTGAACAGTATGAGGATGTTGCACTAGTACTGGAATCTATCTCACAGATATTTCCAGATGCCAACCTCTTAAACTATCTCATTAACTCTGACTACATTGAAGAATTGGAAAAATTCTTATCAAGAATACTGAAATCTCCTGCTGCTAGTCTCTATCATGGTGGGTAACATTTAAAAATTTCTCAAATTTAACCAGATTATTTTATGTTGGTCTTATTTTTATTAGGAAAATTAAACACAATCATTTACCACGAAGGATGTATGATTCCCGGTATTTCATTCTCAACATGTTCTTATATGAAGTTGTTCTTATCTGCTTTAATATATATTAAAGAAATTAGTGACAACATCAAGTTTGTGCTCATCTTCTCAACATTATGTTCTAACTATTCATTCTCAAGCATAGAGTCTTACTCAGCAATCTCCATTATGCAATAAATAGCTCATTGATGGTCATGCTTTGAAGTATATTTATTTAGCATACGAATCATAGGCCTACCTATGAAAATATAAGTCTCTGATCTCACTTGTTCCCAATTATTATACAATTCACTATTTCCTTTATCTTAATAGATAATTTGAAAAGGGTACTGCGATTTTTATTTGAATTAAAAAACAGTATAGAATTCATATACAGTCTCTGTATTTAAATGTTTTATTGAACGTTTACTGCTGGTAGCCTATTATTATTGATAAAATTATTTTTTGTTTCAGAGAATGTGTGGCCTGTACCTTCAATATTTGTCCCTCTATATTTCGACATTTCCGAATTTGAATTCATGAGAGATTGATTTAAAGAATGGAAATCGAAGCCTCAATCGCTTAAGTCGTCAACGTTGTAGCCTAGATAGAATATAGAATCTTTCATCATAGGAAGTAAGATTGAAGGATTTTATTCGCCAAAATAAATATAATTATTTCTTTTACATGATATACACAAGTAAAAGTAATGATAAAACTTAAGTAGCATCAATATTCGAACTATCTTATTGAATTGTCTACCGTATTCAAATTATTGAACACAATTGTAATTTATTCAAATGTATTCGGTCTAAATGTATAAACGTTTATAACTGAGATCTCAGATGTGAATCGTGAATGTGCTCTCATACAATATCAAGTGTCAAAGTTCTTAGATATAATGGGTTAGACGATATTATAATTTAATTGGATATAACTTACAATAATCTCCAAGATTCTGTACCGTACTTAGTACTTACTGTAAGGTGTAAATAATGTGTAAAGCTGATTAAAAAAGGAATCACTGATGTTATCTATTCAAGTAAGTTAATGTTCAAGAATATCAAGAAAGTCAAGAGTAAATTGTGTAAATTGCATTAGATAATATTCATGCAATTTGATTTATAAGCATAGGTACTGACTGAGATAATGTAGGTAATTCATTAGGCCTAATATTGTAGTATTGTAACCTATTGTTGATAAAAAGAGTATCCAAGTGAGTGCTTTGAATATCCTTCCAGCTCATTATGGATGTAACGTATTTACAATATTTTGGATTATTAGTTAATCATGCGGTTTAACTGAAATTGCAGTATTTCATTTAACTGCTAAAAAAGTAGGTACAGACAGGGGTGCCTACAAGGGGGGACATGACGCCAGTCGCGTCATACAAATTTTTGGGTGGGGGAACTATTTTAACCTGGAGGACCGATTCTCTTTAATAATTGTAAAGAATAACAGTTCCAGTTGGGACATTAAGGTACGTGCTTGAAGCTACAATATTTCGTATTCAGCACTCCTAAAGTTGACAGGGGCGAACCCAGGGGGGGATTGAGGGATCCGGCATTAGGGATATATCCCTAGCGAATAAATCATATTATGATGATACCCAATATCTATCTATGAAAATTTTATTATTCCCTTCCTTATGTGCTATCAAGCTAACTATAAAAATAAATTAATAAATAATTAAAAATTCAATATTTTAATGATAAAGTACGGTAAAATGTTACAGTTTTGCTCAATGTATCTATTTTCTATTAATTTCTGTAGGCTTTTGCTTATCACGTATCCAATACATGAAAATACGAGACAATACGTTATTGGGATGGATTAAAATAAGCAAGTCCCTATAATCCTTTTTGCCACACCACATGCAACATTGCGATTGCTAATGAGAAGACTGTGAACATGCAAGGCAGCTTGAATCATGTTTGGCTTTGAATATATTATTGTTGAATTGCATTCGTCAGGTAATGGGGCGGGGGGCGCCTGTCAAAATCTCGCACAGGGCCCCAAAAAAACCACGCGAGGGCCCTGGATAGGATTTTCTATGTCATTCAATATAACTTCAACAATTTCATTCCATTTATTTAAGAAATTCAATATACTTATGTAATAAAGATTCAGACAAAATCAGGTACAAAACCTCTTGTTTCGAACACAATTTTCTATAAACCTTATTGGAATTAAGGTATATAATAATCAAATATACAGTATAGCCTATATATATTATCCAATCACATCGCAATACTCAGTAATCAGAGCATATAGGCCTATATTCTCCAGTTTAGATTCAAAATGACAGGAAAAATCTTTCAGCACAGCTTAGAGAACTGAAACGTTCAACTCAACAATAGCCTAATATTATCCAATACAATATACAACAACTACAAGAGACCAATATGGTCCAACAGCTCTTGTTCATTTCATTAATCTACAATTATTGTCCTTGGTTTTTGTCACTTGTTAATAAATCATTTATTTGTACGTCTCATGGTTTTCTGTTATCAAAATTGAAAATACGCGCTCTTTTCAAAAGAGTGATGGGGGGCAATTCAAGGATGACGCATGATCTGTAGCAGTGATCTGAGAAGTGCTGCTACCTAGCGGAGGCTTTTTCAACCACTATCTCAGGATCGTACAGAACCGATTTGACAACATGGCCACATGACGTAAGTTTGTGTACATTCTGTGATAGCATACCGTTTGAACGAATAATTTCTCATTTTATTTAATTTAATAGAAGTGACAGTTTAATTTAAGTATGCAACAATACTTATTGATTCGGTTTCCATTCAATATGGACAATCTTTGAATGTTATTACGTGTCAATACCGGTGTAAAATAAGATACTGTACCGAACACACCGTACCGTACCATATTGCTTTGTCTACAAGGTAAGCATTGTTACTTTCAAAGTATTTCATTGTTCGTTTGTTTCTGGAAGTGACTGTTATCCTCACACATCAAAGCTAGCTTTTTATTGGTTCATCAAATAGGATTATTTAAATCTGATTGAGAAAATTGTCCTATGCTCATTATATAAATTTGAAGCAGAACATAACCTCATTTTTTAAAGAATGTGACAGTGCATCTGCATCACGGTGTTGAAGTGTCATTTTTTTGTCCACTGTTGGAGCATGATTTTTTTCACCTCGAGAGAAAAACTAATGTTACTAATGCAACTTACTCGGTGTTCTGCATGGAAGTTAATTTTTTAATACTGTATTGTTGCCAGTTTTTGGGGTTTTTAGAATATTGAAAGGTGATTTAATTATTTAACTAAGTTGATGAAAAATTTAGGAACCGGCATCACATATTTTTTTCCGGCAACTTACCAGTTGTCACGTTCATATTGTTATCAATGAAATTAGATAACACAATCAGCTTACTACTCATAATATTTTATTATGTTTCATTCCATTCTTCAACTTTATTGTTCTGAACCTCATAAATTTAGATTGATCTCACATAATTTCTATTACGACTACTATCTACTTTGTACGATGCCGTACTACTTCATTGTAACTAATTCAACAGTACTATCAATATTAAGACTTTTTATTTTTAAATAATGGTTATTATTTTATTCAATTAATTTTATAACATTAGAAGTAGGATATGAACTTGCTGGTAACTTGAGCTTTCTTTCTATAAATTGTGAAGCAAGGAAACGGTTGGCTTCGTGGTCATGCCGGTGTCTACTAGTAGTTGGGTTAAGAAACGTTCACCTGTTACTGCCGTTGTAAGGGTGACCACATTCACTCTTTCCTCATTGAATACCTTTTATGAGAATTCGCAACCCTAAAATATTTAGAAATTATAAATAGACTATAATAAACTATAAATTATTAATAAAACTTTGGATAAAATCGTTCCAAATTGGAATTATTATTAAAATTAGTCTTTGGATTATCCATGTTTCGGAGAACACGTTAAGCCGTGGGTCCAAATGTCTAAAAATCAGTAATTGAATTTAACTCTCATTACATCATCAGCTCACTTCCCATGCAAATTCTCGAAGATTATTCGATTATCACCAACAGTAAAATAAATAACTTGGACAAATATTTTTCAAGAAGATGAAATAAAATCATATAGATGTTGTTAATTTTCTACACTATCCGTCATTTTCTAAATAGTGTAGAAAATTGACAACATCAATGTGTTTTTATTTCATCATGGAACGTTTCTACATTATCGACCACAACTCAGTTGAACTTTTTTAAAGAAATTTAGAATGAAATATTTATTTACTCTAATGATATTTATTTCCTATTCATTTCTAGACATTTATATTACGTTGTTTATTCGTATTATTTTTCTCCCTTATAGGAAGCAATTTTAATATCTAATCTCTTTAAAATTTTCGTGTAAGTTGAATATTAGGCACTTGTTATCTAATATCTTATGCCCTACCCATCAAAATCTTACTGCTTGAAAATATATTACTTCCTCTTGGGTGGCCAGAACTGGACGTTAAAACCAGTTAACCGGTGTTCTTTAAATTTGACGGCTTGTAATATCGAGAGAACTGATGAGTGGTATTGGTTGAGTTTACATATTGATTTTTTTATTCATGAATTATTTTCTTGCTTGAAAAAATAGTCTACAACATAAAAATAAATTTTTGCTAACAAAAAATTCTAATTTTGTTTGCTAACAAAAAATATTTCTAGAGTCTTCATCAAGAAGTCTATTGATTAGTCCTAAGGGGATTTGAGCACTGAAAGTTACGTTCACGGTATTGAAAATAGTTAACCAGTCGAAGATCTCCTTTGCTCTTTATTTTAACGATCAACTTGAGAATTGGAATAACTACCGGTATTATTATAGAGTAAACGGTTTTCAATCTATTCTTTCCCTATGTTATTACTATTACTGCAAGTATCTTCTTAGCAATCAGCACTCTAAAATGTGTAAAGATAATCTCCGATTGGATTAAAATTTAGAATTAATTAAACCTTTTATTCAATTAAAGTGAAACATACAGAAGTGAAAAGTTTTAACAAACTTTGAAAGTGGTATTTTATTGGCAAAAACTTATTAAAAAAGTTCGCGAGAATTCTAATTATGCTTGTAGGTCATATTTAATTGAATCGTCTATTTCAAGGCTCATTAACTGTATTATGTAATTGTGATCTACCAAATCTTTTCGTAATAAACCAAATCTTACCCAATCTTGGCCATAATAAGCATATCAACTCCAATCAAAAACCAAATCACAATCTTTCTCAAAATCGTTTTTTAAATGTTAGTAGACCAAAATTAAGTTTTAACAGACTTTCTACTGATGTCTGAAGGCCTTGTTGAACAGCTTTTGGTGGAATTTAAATGAACAATCATGAAACAGCATTCCAGATCAGTATGTTCACAAAAGAATATCCAAATTGTGATTATGGGTGGAGTTGGACACATTTAGTTTGGAAGGTCGTCTATGACTATAAGGTCAAAGTTCGAGTCACTTATTCGCATAGCCAGATCGTGCCGAATGTTTAGATACAGTAATTGAACTGATTACAGATTGAACCTTACTAATTTTTTAGTCGAGCAAAGAAGACATTCTGGCAAGATGGGAAAATGACTCCAGCCCGGTCAATATTGGTCAAAAATTATCAATTTGATTTCAAATTGTAAGTTGAAGTGTTTTCTACAATTTGAAACCAAATTTATTATTTTAAAACCAATATTGACCAAGCTGGAGTCATTTTCCCATCTTGCCAGAATGTATTCTTTGCTCAACCAAACTATATCTATGTATTGAGATATTGGGATCTCATAGGATTTGCAGATTGAATATCAATGATTTATACCTATCTATGTATAATGTATTGGTATTTAATACGTAGTCGACGAACCTATTCATCTATCAATTGATTATATCTATATATTATAATTTTATGCTTATAGTAAGGACAAACCGAACAATCTGTCCTTGGTCAATAAGCGGCAATAACTTGAACTCTCTTCTTTCACCTGTTGCATGCTTTTAAACGCTCAATTACGATATTATATTACGAAAAACCTAAATAATCTGAGCCATATGTACAAGTGTGGCCTCAGTCTCAGTTGAATATTTCGATGTATGTGTGATACATAATTCTACAATCCCATACATCACTCTTTTGCAATATGTTACATGCCTTGAGATATCAACATTCAACAGGTATTTTGTCGCTGGGTGTCTCTCTGTCACACACTCTCACCCCCTCACGCTCTCTCTCCCTCTCTCAAGGCCAAGTGTTAATGGAAAGGATATCTTCGATACCCTTTCCCAAGAATGGACATCTTTATGTCCAAACTTCGCCTTTTCATCTAGATAATTCAATCAAAATAAAAAGATTGCCAATTATATATTTTTTACAACGTTTCTATGCTATAGAATTTCTATGATTTTCGCGTTCACTTGTACTTTTTTGTTGATTAATTACTGAGTTGTACTTTCTATATTATTTGATTGCAAACTAGAAACTAAGCTGGAATGTTTTGTTATTATCTACATGAATGAAGAAATCTAAATCTCTCTCTCCCTCTTCATCTCTCGTTCATTCTCTCTTGTTTACTGTAAAATACCATCTCCTTCTCAACTAGAGTTTAGGTACCAAATAATTATACTTGTTTGTCTCTCTAACTTCGCCTTTTCATTTAGATATTTTAATGCACAACAAGTAAGATTGCAAGCAAGTGGCATATTGTTTGGATAATTCTTCTATGATTTTTGCATTCACATGTAACCTATCTCATTGAATAGATTATAGAATAACCTGTAAGAAGTATAGTGTAAAATATCGAAATTAGTGTGTGGGCTACTTGTAAGAATTATGGAATAATTAGTTTTAATGGTAACTCTTGTAATCTAGAAACTAAGCATAAATATTTTGTTGTAATCTAAATGAATAAAGAAATCTAATCTAATCTAACTTACAGAAAATATCAAGTGAGTGGTTAACATTGGCCCAGCAACATTTCCTTTATTTTAGTGCATTCAATTTTATTGCTAATTTCTCTCACTCTCTCTTTCTTTTTGCTTCCTCTGAAAATGTCGATTTGATTATAATCTATCTTGATTGAGTGCATTACCTCCTCTTGATAATAAGTTTTTCTTTCTTGTCAATGGCTCATTGACAGTTTGTTGCCTGCTGGTTGCCAATTCCATATTCAATACTCCATACCATTAGATCCTCTTAACCATTAGCTAGCTTTCGTAACCAAGTGACGGCGCAGAACATCTCTTAATAACATCCAGTTAGTCAGTGTAATGCAATAATTACTATTCCTCCAGAGACGGGAAACGACTGACTATCTTCACTAACGACAGCCAATCTCCCAAAGTAGGGATGATAATAAAGTAATATCAGTAATCAAACAATTATTTATATAAGTTGATTTTTTTTGTTAATTTCAATAATTTCGCTTTCAAATACTCTTAATTAGTGACTTAATAGATGTAGGTATTAGGTAGCCTAATGCAGTATCAAGATACCTAAAGCATCCATGAGATAGTGAAAATCTATATTTTCTTTTCTTAAAAAAATAAGAAAATCTTTTAAACTCTTTTTCTTCTTCTTCCTTGTTTTCTCCTTCTTTTTCGTCTCGATTTCCTTTCCTCCCCTCTTCTTCTTTTTCTTCCTGTTATTTAAATTCTTCCTCTTCTCCTTTTCGTTTTCCTATTCACCCTCTCTCTCATTTGTATTATCTCTCCTTTATCTTCTATTTCCTTGCACATTGTTGGCCTTTACAGCATTTATTTAGCAATCAGCTCCGCTGCCAGGGTGTCTCCCTTGTTGATATTGCTCAACTGTGACTAGTAGCCAAGTCTTTGTTCTTGATAACAACACACTCTGGTAAAAGTTGATAAATCTTTTGTCTTTTGTTTGTGATAATGTATCCTGCATTACAGTTATAACGTGCAACAGTTGATAGCATTCGAGTCACTTCTAGTATAGTTTGTCCAAGCAAAGAAGACCCTCTGGCAAGATGGGAAAATGACTAGCTCGGTCGATAGTGGTTCAAAAATTATGAATTTGATCCCAAATTGTAGGAAACAATTTGATCTACTATTAAGACCACATTTATAATTCTTGAACAAATATTGACCAAACTGGAGTCATTTACCCATCTTGCCAGAGGGTCTTCTTTGCTTGGACAGACTATATTATATCAGAGCATAATGAAACTGACGACTGGCGAATGATTGCTGTGAATGTTCTGCTCTGTTAGGACATTCTGTGAGCGGTCTGCAAGAGCGTATCACGTGAAGAGCAACCTCGGCTTAAAAGTTTTGGTTCTGTAGACCGCTTTCAAACTGTCCTGAGAGAGCTATCATGAATAAAAGTCATTCGCCAAACGCCAGTTCCGTTGGCGTGAACTCTATCAGCTGACCGGTCCATGAACTCCATTCTGATTGGCAACTCTCACTCTATCTGTCTCGCTTTCTTCACCTTTCTCTTATCCTCTTTTCATTCTCCTTCTTCTTCTTCTCCCCCTCTTTCGCTCTTCCTCCTCCTCCTCCTCCTCCTCTCCTCCTCTCTCTCCTCTCCCTCCTCCTCCTCCTTCTCCTCCCTCCTTCCTCTCCTCCTCCTCCTCCTCCTCCTCCTTCCTCCTCCTCTCTTCCTCCTCCTCTCCTCCTCCTCCTCCTCTCCTCCTTCCCTCTCCTCTCTCTTCTTCCGCTCCTTTCCTCCTTCCTCCTCTCCTCCCTTCTTCCCCTTTCTCCTTCCCTCCTCCTCCTCCTCCTCCTGCTCCTTTCTCCTCCTTCTTCCCTTTTCACCTCTCTTCATAATTTTCTTCCGCCTATCTCTTTTCCTCCATTCCCTCCTCTTCCTTCTTGTCCTTCTTCTCCCTTTCTACCATCTTTCATAATTTTATTCCATCTATCTTTTCTCTCCTCCTCCGCCACTCCTGCTTCTCTTTCTCCTCCTTCTTCCTTTTTCACCTTCTTCTATAATTTCTTTTCACCTTTATCTTCTTCTCTTCTCCCTCCTCCTCCTCCTCCTTCTTCTCCTTATCCTTCTCTTTCTCCTTCTTCTCTTCTTTCCTCCTTTTCCCATTTTCACCCTCTTCCATAATTTCTTTTCACCTTTATCTTCTCTTCTCCCTCCTCCTTCTTTTTCTGTTTCTCCTTCTTCTCTTCCTCCTCCTTCTCCCTTTCCCCCCTCTTTCATAATTTTATTTCCTTCTCAATTCGAGTTCTTTCCAATGCCTTTCTTCTTGTTGGTTCTCTAGTTATTTTCTTTTTGTATTGTCACTTATTTCAATTTTCTCTACACCACCAAAGTTCTCACTTCCATCTTTTGAAACTTGATTTCAATATTGTAATGTATTCCAACATATGTAACAGTGTAGTGTGTAGAGTTTTTCACGAAGAATAATTGACTAAATTGTTACTTCTTTAAATAGATGTCAATTATCCATATTCAGGGTATGGCCTTTAATAGTGGACTGTTGTTCGCCAGATAAAGGGTTGTTCCACTTCGCCAGATAACCTCATTTCCCACAAACGGAGATATGAGTTATAGTTCTTTCAAAAAGTTCATTTGAAAACATAATTTTTGATTTCAAAACATTGTTGACTACTAAAACTGAAGCACTTCAATATAAAGTAAACAAACCTATCCAGGGTGGCTACTGTTGCGATCAAACTTTAGCAACTATACGACACAGTCCCGACAAATGGATTGCGGGCACATACGCAACACACGCATTGACAATGCTATGACTTGTCTATGTTACATCGTTTATTGGTTATGATTTGTCGTGGCTAAGGTAGTTTCCCCATATTTACATGCAAAAAATTTCTATATCTTGTCTCAAGTTATCGTGAATTGGGTTATAGATTGTTACTTCTGTAGATAGAGCTCAATACTTTACCCTTTTTGTTGAATAATACTTTTAAAGTTTTTTAAAAAAAGGTTATTTGATTTTTAATTTTATTTATCAATTCATTGTCAATACTGTATTTATGACAGTATATAATCTTTATGCAACTGGGACTATTTTAAGTAGAATGATTTAATGAAGACTAATGGCTAAGGTATCCATAGCAATTGTATTGTTGATTTTATAATTTTCTACTTGGATAGATGATTTCATTATCATCATCTTTATTAATATTTCACATGGAAGAGTATTTTTATTTTTCATGGAAGAGTACAACCGGAGAGAATAGAATATAGAAATAATATATGAATATGAATATATAATTCATATTCTATTCTCGCTGAGTACAACAGGCTTTCATGAGGACTCTATTCTTTCTAATTGCATAACTTTTACGAAGAGAAATTAAAACTCGAAACTTATTCAAGTGTGTGATGAAAGAATTAGTTGACTGCAGCGGGTATGGTCTGTCTAAGCAAAGAAGACCCTCTGGCAAGATGGGAGAATGACTCTAGCTCGGTCAATATTAGTTAAGAAATTATCAATTTTATCTCAAATTGTAGGAAACAATTTGTTCTACTATTAAGACCACATTTATAATCCTTGATCAAATATTGACCAAGCTGGAGTCATTTTCCCATCTTGCTAGAGGGTCTTCTTTGCTTGGACAGACTATAACAGGCGTTCCAATGCACTCTCAAGGGAAGAGGCCTGAAGAAGCTTAGCGAGGAGCATCGTCAGAGGCAGAACTTGTTTCAGATACAAGTTCTGGAGGTTTTTTCATCCCGCGGGGATTTGCAACTTGGGCTCGAAATTTTTAGCAGACGATTTATGTCGTCTGGAAGATTGTTCTCAGGGCAATGAACCCTGTCCTTCGAATTGTTTCTGTAGCAGACACCATCAAAATTGGCGGTCAGTGGTTTTCTATTAATAATTCTCAGCTCTGTTAGGACAGTCTCAGCGCGGTCTTCGAGAGGGAACCAAATTATCCGGGCTCACTTTTGTCTTGATTTGCTGTTGCTGACCGCTTGTCGACTCTAAGGAAAGAGCTGAGCATTAATAACAGTCGTTTGTCATTCGCCAAATTTTTGGTGTGTCGGTAGCTTCTTTATTATACCCCCAGTAGCATACCGTACGTCTTTGTTTGAGCAAAAATTTTGTTCAATTTTTTTGGGGTGAAAAATCAACACCAATTTCTGAGAATTGCACATTCTTCTCGATTTAATAATTCTTGAGGTTTTTTCTCAAAAAATTTAACCTCTTTTCTAAGAATTAAAAAACTTTACTCCATTTCTAAGAAATGCATAGTCTTGTTCAATTATGATTCATTCTATCATGATTCTGAAAAAACTGATGCTGTTGAACTTTTGATCTGACTTATTCAATTGATAATTTTATTTGAGATTTTATGCAGTAGTAAATCTAATAAGATTCTTCAAATTTAGATTAATATAGTGAGAATTCCTTTGTTTCTAGGAGCATGTAGCATGAAACTCACAAGGTTGAGTAGTACTTCTATTCAAGGTTGAGAAAGGACTTCCTATTCCTAACTCCGCCTATAAAGGATATTTTCATTTCATTGCATTTAAAATACTTTTCATCTATAATACAATTTCATCTGCTGCTCTGCTGTTCCAGTATCTATAGGACCATTTTCATGCGTTCAACTCCTGCAATAATTCATAGTTTTCTCTTGAATTCTAGAAACTCAATTCTACTTTTCCAATGAAAACAAACATTGTTGAAACTCAAATTGGAGACGAGATAAGAAAGTTCCATGTCGTACTATGGAAACTAGTTTAGTATCACTAAACCCTTATTATTTGCAAAATTAGTGTGATGTAAGATGGCAAATTTCAGTTTTCCAACATTATTTGGTTAAAGAACGGTATAAAAATTTGTAAACTTGATTGTGGTCAACAGAAGTGCAAATTACCTGTAACCTCCTACAATATTGTATAATAGTCTGTACAAGCAAATAAGACATTCTGAAAATATGGAAAAATGACTATAGCTCGGATAAAATTGGTTCAAATATTATAAATTCAGTTTCAAATTTTAGAGCATAATGTTTCCTGCAATTTGAGACCAAATTTTTAATGTTTGAATCAATATTGATCAAGTTGGAGCCCTTTTCCCATCTTGCCAGAATGTCTTCTTTGCTTGGACAGACTATACTTATCATGGAAAAAGGTCTGAGGCCGATTATAAGGTTCATTGACCTTCGCCGGTCAAGGCCGGTCATGAGATCTGACAGTTCTCTTCTTCTTCCTCATCCTCCTCCTTCTACTCCTCCTCCTCCTTAACTTCTTTTTTTCCTTCTTCTTCCTCGTTCCTGGATAACGGTAAGCCCCCACTTTTCCGATCCTGCTTCTTATCGGATTCTCTTTCTCGGTTGTTTCTGTCTGGAGTTTTTTTCCATCTCTCTCTTGTTCGGAAAAGTACAGTAGACAAAGCGGCCGCATCCTTAGCACTTACTTTGTAGTCTGTAGCTGGCTCTGACTGCTTCCCAGATGCCAGATGACTTCTGCATCCTAGCGATGCAGCTGGTCGATTGAAATTTATTCCGGCATATGGGATTACAATCGATGATCATTGTGCTTGTAATTCAATTTTTCATCTACTCAACGCATAGTATTATTGAACTCTATATTTAGGTGGAGGTAGAACAGTCAAATAATGTAGAATAATCAAACTAATTGTCGATAATATTAAAAGGATGGATTTAACACATTGGTCTAAAACGTGTTGCGCGGCGCAAAATGTTGTCCAACACTTTTCAGACTGTTTCCATTCGTACAATTTCATGCAACACTGTTGCTCAAAATGCTGCACAACATTTTTATTCTAATGGAAACGGGGCTTTAGAAACATTAGAAAGCCGACGTGTGAAAAGGGCTTTAAGCAGTCATCTATCATCACCACCACCCCTCTCATTACGTGCTTAAACCACCCCTCAGAAGAAATAAAATATGTCTAATAATAATAGACTTTCGTTCAATCATTTTGTATTGTCATGCCTAACATAGATTTCGACTGTTTTCATGGAATTGTAAAGGATAATCCCCTCAAGTTCTTGAACTCAGTTCCAGCTGTGAGTTGTTGTTAAGTGACGTTGGCTGAGTTTGGCATGGTTTTAGAATGAGCACAGTATTAAAAGCTGACATCTTGGGACTGATTTTGATTTACGCCACTCTATCCTTTGTTCTTTGGCTGGCTGGGCTGGGAGGATGGAGGGAGAAGTAATAAGAAACAGTTTTATAGTGCAGTCTGGTCGAGCAAAGAAGACATTCTGGCAAGATGGTAAAATGACTCCAGTTCAGTCAAAATTGGTTCAAAAATGTTTTATTTAGTCTGAAATTGTAGAAAACATTCTGCTCTACAATTTGCGATCAAATTTTTAATTTTTAAAACTATATTGACCGAGTTGGAGTAATTTTTCCATCTTGCCAGACTGTCTTCTTTGCTTGACCAGAGTATATAATCACCTTCGTCTGTGTCTGAACCGAGTTCGCCATGACGAGGGCAAATTAGTGCGACCGTTTTTATGGGCAAAACCTCGGACGCGTTTCTGGATTGCATGCATTCCTTGACTGGACAGTGTGTGGGCGAACTTGAGTTAGAACTAAAAATTATTAGACTGGACAAATCAAGTTTTATTTCCTATAATACAAATACGAATAATATTCTTTTGTTTGATCGATATTCTATATTAAATGAAACTTCCAATATTCTAATGCAATTTGGTTTGTGTTATTTGGCTTAATATGAACCTTCCAAAATTCAAAATTGATCAGTTAGGCTACTTGGGATCATCTTTTCTTGAAGTAGAAACCTTTGGATGAAACAAAAATTTATACATAACCTGAAAATTTGGACTATTTAAAATGTGACTGAATGAGAAATTGAAAGTTTTGGGTGATTGCCTGTCTTCTTTTTAGTTTTTATTATTCTATAATTGATTGAAAAAATTATTATGATTTTCTCTCCTTATTCTGTTTTTAATAGCGTAATTGTAATCTAATAGATGAATATTTTTAATCACATGCAATTTCTCAAATAATAATCAGAGAATAAATTGTTTCATAATTGATCAATTATTTACAAATGATTTCTACTGCACTTCGATAGATGTAACTTTGCTTTTAACTACTACACCATCAATACTGAAGTTACATTAAGCCAAGTACCGTAATGATATTGAAAAACAGAGAAGCCCTTTTTTTAAGTGTTCCTCGAGATTGATGACTTCAAATGTCTATAAATCAAGACTAGAGATAGTTCCACTATTACTGACAACCGTTCAGAAGTTGAAACATGGTATTACAATAGTGCATAAACTAGTGTACAAACCTAACCTTGTACCAATAATATCTCATTTACATGCGTAAAACATCATATAAATTATAGTTTGATCGAGTAGAGAAGGCATTCTGGCAAGATGGAAAAATGATTCCAGCTCGGTCAATATTTGTCCGGAAATAATGAATTTGGTCTCAAATTGTAGATCAAGATCAGAATGTTTTCTACAATTGGTCACAATTGGGTTCTACAATTAGGTTTTTTTCATTTTTTAACCAATATTGACCGAGCTGGAGTCATTTTCCAATCTTGCCAGAATGTCTTCTTTGTTTGGAAGACTATACCAAGACTGTGTTCTCACAGTGGGCGAAGACTTCGAGAAGCTGTGAAGCAAGAATTTGGAGTGGGTGTGAAGCTTTTGTAGTCTGTCCAAGCAAAGTAGACATCTTGGCAAGATGGGAAAATGACTCCAGCTTGGTCAATATTGGTTCGAAAATTAGTAATTTGATCTAAAATTGTAGAAAACATTCTGATCTACAATTTGAGACCAAATTTTTAATTTGGGAACCAATATTGACCGAGCTAGAGTCATTTTCCCATCTTGCCAGAATGTATTATTTGCTTGTACAAACTATACATACAGATTATGACAATAATCGGCATATAGTCAACAAAGGCGCTCCCCACGCCCACGAATTAGTGGTGGAAAATAGCAGGCGTCAACAAAACTGGCGGGTGGCGAATGACTGCCATCAATGCTCAGCTCTGTTAGGACAGTCGGAGAGCTGTCTGCGAGGGCACATCGAAACAATATCGACCTCAGCCAAACTTTTTCGCTTTCGTGGACCGCTTTCACACTGTCCTGACAGAGCTGAGCATCAAAACAAGACACTCGCCAACCGCCACTTTTTTGGAATCTGCTCTGAAAAATATTAAGCGGTGATAACGATGTGCAAACTCGTTCACTGTTTTCTCACAATCCACGGACAAAATTTATTGCTTGTAAGTTGAAAGAATTTGAAGTTGACACTGGTTTAAATGGGTCAGTGAGAACTGCATCTGTATAAATCTTGATTGAATTGAAGCAAAGAAATTAGATTAGTCTGTCCAAGAAAAGAATCAATTCTGGAATGATTGGAAAATGACTCCAGCTCGGTCAATATTGGTTTAAATTATAAATTTGTTCTTAAATTATAGAACAAATTTTTCTCTACAATTTGAACCAATATTGACCGAGCTTGAGTCATTCATCCCGTTTTGTCAGACTGTCTCCTTTGCTTGGACAAACAATAGAAATAAACTTTTGAGTATCGATTTTCAAAATATGTAATAGCTAACCCCAAATCAAAATTCAAAGCACCGTCATGTTATTCAATTACATAGTCATGTTCATGTAATTTATAGCTTCTGAGAAGAAGGAATTTGAGATACACACTGATGAACGGGTCAGAAACTTTGGCGTTCCAGCTATAATCCTTGGAAAATCTCAGCTATAATTGTTGAAAATTTGTGTGTTTCAAAAATCCCAGCCATAATTGTTGGAAAATTGTGTTTTTCAACATAATTATTCTCCATATTAACCCAATAACCGCTCATGTTACAAACTGCTAACTGGTTTCATTGAATTTCTCAGCCAAATTTTTCAAAGCAATTGATCATTTTAGTACCTGAATGAAGCCTTCAAAAATTAGAAAATTGATTTTTTTTTAAATTCCCGCTATTGTTATCTCGGTAACAGAATTTTTTTGGGGGCATGTCCTGGGGAACTTTTTTCTCTACTTTTTGTAAGGAATTAGCCCAAGATGTATTGCACATTCCTCCTGATACACTGTATGTAATTGTGTTTTTTTGTTCATCTTACATACTTCTTACTGGTTTCTTTAAATTTCTCAGCTAAATTTACATAGGAATTCATCATTCTAGTACATGAATAATGCCCTAAAAAATAGAAAATTGAATATTTTTTTCCATTGTTATCTCGGTAACAATTCATTTCTGGGGGTATGTCATGTGGTAATTTTCTCTCTACTCGGTGTAAGGAAACAGCCTGAGAAGTATTGCACGTACCTCCAGAAACACTCTGTATAATATCTCTAATATGCTATATATCCATGTTATTTTCTCAAGTAGGCTACTTTTCAAATTGATATCTGTATTGCTAGGCGTTAACGATTCTTTTATTGAATGTAAGCAACCTACTATTCTGTCAGCGATAACAATACACTGTCAGTGCTTGCCTGTTTTGGTCCCGCATTCCTCAATGATCTATACTCTATTTTATGTAACTTACGAATGCTATAACACGTATAAGATAGGGAATACAATGTAAGCTAAGTCTGAAGTTATATCAAATAGTGAATATGGTCTGGCTGGCGCAAGGTCTGCTTGTTTCATGTGGTTGTTGTTCGCCTTGTATTCATATTATGCACATTTCTCCTACCTTACTTCAACTTGAAGGATTACATTTTTCAGCAATGTTCTTCGTTGTCTCCTTTTCTTACCCTTCTCCTCTTTTTCTCTCTTTTCATGCCGTCCTCCTTCCTCCTTCGAGAAGTAGAGTGGACATTTTTTGTATAAACTTCGCCACGTAATTGATATAGAAAAGTAGTTCTACTCCTCTCCTCGGTTCTCCTTTTTTATGGCAAAAAAATGTTTATCCTTTCCTTTTTCATTTTCTTCTCCAATTTCTCTATTTTCCTTCTTATTTATTTTCTTACCATTTTCATTTGCTTCTCCTCCTCTTTCTTCTCTTTCTTTTTTCATTTTGTTTCAACCCTACTGATTTTTTCCTTCCTTTTTCTTCATCATAATAATTATATTTTTTCTTATTCTTGCTTTTCTCATCCTTCTTTCTTCTACTCCTCCCCCTTCTTGTTCTTTCCCTCCTTTACTTTTCTCAATTTCCTTGTTTTTTCCTAGCCTTCTAGTTTCTTTTAATCTTTATTCACCCTCTTTGTCCTTCTATTTCTATTTTCTTTGTTCTTCTCCCTTTTCATCACCTCTTCTTTTTCTCTCATTTTCATTTTTCTCTCTAAACACTTATATTCCTTGCAATTCTGTTAGTATTTTTTTCTTTCTTTATGTCCTTTTCTTCATCTTACTTCCTATGTTTTTCTCTTCTCTCCCTTCTCTATCCTTCGCTATCTTACATATTATTCTGTTTATTGATCATTCTTCACTTTCTCTGCTCCTCCTTCTTTTTCTTCTTTATTTCCTTCTTTCTCTCTCTCCATACTCCTTTCACTACTTCTTCTTCTATTCTTTCTCCTACTAGCTACTTCTACTCCTTTTTCTGCTTCTCCGTCTGTTTCTTCTTCTCATACTTCTTCTACTCATTTTCTCCTACTGCATCTACTCATACTCTTTTACTTCTAATCGATTTCTTCTACTTCTTCTACTCATTCTCTTCTACTTCTTCTACTCATTCTCTTCTACTTATTCTAATCATTTTCTTCTACTTCTACTCATTCTCTTCTCCTTCTTCTACTCATTCTCTTCTACTTCTTCTACTCATTCTCTGCCACTTCTAATCATTTTCTTCTACTTCTATTCATTCTCTTCTACTTATTCTAATCATTTTCTTCCACTTCTTCTACCGATTCTCTTCTACTTCTTCTACTCATTCTCTTCTTTTTCTTCTTCTACTGATTCTCTTCTACTTCTTCTACTGATTCTCTTCTACTTCTTCTACTCATTCTCTTCTACTTCCCCTTCTCATTATCTTTTCCCTCTTCCAATTTCATGTAGAATTTTAGTGATAGACGCTCCACATACACGCACACCCTTCACTTCTCCAGTGTTGTGTCTAGATTATAGTCTGGATTTATAATAGAGGTGTATTCGTTGCTCACTCGATCATAATTCAATCTGCTCAGTTTTGTCGCCTTGTTGTGCTTTTAAATTCACTCATTCCAATTTGATAAACTTATTGCGTAATCGCGTATCAATGTTGTTATATTCTGGTCAAGCAAAGAAGACATTCTGGCAAGATGGGGAAATGACTCTAGCTAGGTTCAAAAACGATAAAATTGGTCTCAAATTGTAGAGAACATTCTGATCTACAGTTTGAGATCAAATTCATCATTTTTGAAAAGAAATTGGCCAGACTATAGCAATATAGTTCTTTTCTTTAGAGTTTTGTCGTAATGTTATGCTGTGGAGCCTGCTGCCTGTATTACATCTGGCAAATTCATAATTAGGACACAAGATGTCAAATATCGTGGATTTATTCCAATAATTATAATTATATGCTGCTTCCTTAACTTTCAATGCCTGAATTTATTCCAATAATTATAATTATATGTTGCCTCCTTAACCTATAAGTTTCAGTACAACACTCACTGATGAAGACTCAACTATGTTGAAACAATTGAATAGATAAGCTTGTAATATTGATCGGTGTTCAACTGATATGGATCAGTGTTTATATTAAATTGAGTTATTTTGTTCCAGATTTGAAGAAGTACGTGAACAGCAGTAACAAGGTAGGCCTACTATACCACAATAGACTAACTTGATAAATATTATAATTGGAGGATTTCAACCGAATTCAAAATCTATACTGTTTAACGTATTGGATTGTCACAAAATGAATAAATGAAACATCAAATATTCCCATATATCCTCTTGGTGATCAATGCCGTACATTACATGTGATTGAAGCCTTCTCTAATTTTAACGAAGGATTTAATTTTTATGAAATTGAAAACATCCAATGCTGCCCCCTATTTTGTCACTGGTTTCTATCACTACAAAACAAGACAACATTTCGGGCACAAGATGAATAGAAACACTGAGTTCGGAGTTGTATAGAGCAACACACACTGGTCAGCTGATTTTCCATCTGCGTTGCTCCATGCAATCACGTTCGATTGCATCTTGTGCCCGGCATGAATCCCCGTGTTATGTAGTGATGGAAGCCTTCCTTGAAATAATATTATGTTTTGCATTCAACAATCTTTGGAATCCTAGATGAACTGTTGTGTTCATCTGAAATTCTCAAATATTTTTCCCCACAAATATGAAACAGAATCGTAGAAACTGGTTTCAACGCAAAAAACATCTGGAAATTTTTGGAAAGATGAGTAACACTAGTTGAAAGTTTGAGAGAAGCTCTCAGGTTGAGGTGGATAATCAGTCGGTGGAATTCTCATGTTGGTCGATTACGTATGCTGGCTTGCATGCTGCATATTTTTCAAATATTGACCGCATGCTGCGCCGCACCCAAAATTGACCAAACTGAGTCCAAATTTTGATCTATCTTTTTGAGCTGCCCAGCATGTTGCATATCATCAAGTATTGGTCGCATGCTGCGCCGCACCCCGAATCGGCCAAAGTGTGCAGGCCTTCACATATTGGTCGATTTTTGTGGGCTATCCAGCGTGCTGCATATTCTCGAGCATTAAGCATGCTGTACACGGGGACAGTACTGTCGGCCAATTGAATATCTGTAGCCAATCACAGCCTCTGTCTTGTCATTGAGTCAAACAACAACAACTGTGATTTGCTACAGATATTCAACTGGCCGACAGAACTGTCCCCGTGTACAGTATGGTTTAACCAGCGATAATAGAATATGAGTAGATTGAGCTTCAATACCGGTTCTAATACCCCCGACTGCTAGTGTACTTACCTCGCCCGGCTGGTCTGGTAATCTCATATTGTACAGGCTTCTTACATCATTCATAACTCAAGTTTAAATCGGAATATTAAAACGAAATTGACATCAATAGTATAGTCAAATCATGCTCTACAAATAATGTCATATACTATTTCATTGTAACTATGATAATTTCTAAGTTATTGTTTTACAAATCAAAATAGTGTAGTATTTGGTGATTGCACGCATCGTCATTCTCTTCAATTAATTTCTATGATAGCTTTTGATGAAAGAGGTACTGAATGAAGTTTATAGTACTAGTTAAGATCTTTAATTTTATATAATTCTAATACAATTAACTATATAATAAATGAACAGCAGAAGATTGCATTGAAGAACGGAAATAATAATTAACCAAGCATCAAGGCTTTTAAAAGGCTTTGAAAATCATCCATAACTCAAGTTCAAATCAGAATATTGGAATAAAATTTAAATCGATTGCTTTGTGAAATAATACTCTACAAGGATTGTGACTATCATCGTGATTTTTTTCATCATAATTATCATGATTTCTACGTTATTCGTTGACAATCTGAATAGTATAATATTATTTGATATTTGCGTGCATTTTTATTTTCTTCAATAGAATTTAAGGTTTGAGAAAAAATTAATCTAATAAAGAACAAGGCAACTCTATTTCTATATTCTATTCTCTCTGGGTTTAACCGTATGCTATGCAGCTTCCAAATTCGACCAAAGTGTGAAGTCGATCAAAGTGTATCCACATGCTTTTTTCGACATGCTGGGTCATTTGTGGCTGCAGGCCGCACTGAACTGATCAGACCGGATCTGTGTTGCTTAACTGTTTTGCATTTTTAGATAATTACCGATCCAGGGAAAGGTGCATCTGGTATAGTCTGTCCAAGCAAAGAAGACATTCTGGTAAGATGGGAAAAAGACTCCAGCTCGGTCAATATTGGTTTAAAAATTACAAATTTGGTCTCAAATTGTAGAGCAGAATGTTTTCTATAATTAGAAACCAAATTTATAATTTTTAAAGTAATATGATCAAGTTGGAGTAATTTTTCCATCTTGCCAGAACGTCTTCTTTGCTCGACCAAACTATAACTGAGAGATAACACAAACTAGCTGGCATTTTAAACATTCTTCCGCTGCTGCTGGTTTTGACAAAGTAGCATTTCAAATTATTCTGGAATGAAATCCATTGAATAAGATTCTTGGGAGAATCGGTATTGAGGTATCTTCGTCTTGTTGATTTTTCAGTTGATTTGCCCATATTCTGAAGCTATTGATATAACATTGTTTTTATATGGCGTGACCTCACCTGTAGTTTTCTATCAAGTCGACGTGATCATATACTTTTTGTATAAAACGTATGGTGGCTTGCTCAGTTTCATTTGTTGCTCTTTTGTATTTCACGTTTTATCAGGGGTGCTTAATTTTTTCACCTTCCTGAAGATTCTAGTCTAATATAATTAGTAAACTATTACGGTATTAGTAACGATTCGGGTATCTTGTCTAAAGAGCCATAGGCCTACTTACTACTTGAATGAATGTATTTATTAATGGAATGGATTCAATAGTATTTGAATATAAAAAGCATGTTCAAATATAATTCAGTATTTGAATATTTAATCCTCAAATATGGGGATATTTGTAAAAATATCCCCATATTTTTTGGGGATATGTAATCCCCATTTGAATATGTAATTACGTGCTACTCATATACAGTACTTAAGTTGAATATGTGGTCAATAAGTATAGTGTAAAAAAGTAGTACGAATTTCGAAAGAAGAAGTCAATTTCTAATTTCAATTATGCACTCAAGCATTAGCCAATTTACGAAGGAGTGATCAACTGTAACTTAGTTGTCACCATGCTATGAATAATGTAAAATAATTTAGGTAAGTGAAAGCAAAGGTTGTCAGATCCACAAAGTTTATTTAAAATAGTATACTTAAGTTTTAATGCTCGCCCTATCTGAATAAACTCTGTGGATCTGACAACCTTTGTTTTCACTTACCTAAATTATGGATAAGTTCCACAACATCTTTGATAAAAGTGTAAATTTTAATGTAAAATATATAAAATTCATGAATACAACTTGACCAAACTACTAATAAAAAACGTTTGAGTAGATGTGAAGATGACATTGTGGTAAAATTATCCATAGCTTATTAAATGAAAAGACAAGATATAGTCAAACCATAAATTTACTAAAAATCGAGATATCGGTTTTGGTTCCTACATTATCATCATTCTCTGATAAACTCTGGTGAAATGAGTTTACCAGTGATTGATAATGGCAACCGAAACCGGTATCTCGATTTTCAATAAATCTGTGGTTTGACTTAATCTTGTCTGTTCATTTACTAATAAAACAATTCAACTTCACCAAAAGACAATCCAAGTTATTTGATTCTCCACTAGTATAGTTGAACTCTTGAAAAAAGCCTACAAGCTGACCAGATAGGCCTTGCTGCTATCATTTCTCCTCGATGTGATTTCATTGGGAAATATTTGCACATCGTTAGAGTAGAGGCCGGGCAGCAGGGCAAAAACAGGCGCATTACGCAACGCACTGTCTGCCTGGTTGTCGCTCCACGACGGACGACACACATTCGGTTTCAACTGCACTGGACCACCACACTTTCACCAAGCCTTCAAGGCAGCCTGTGGGCACGCCGGCCCTTCACGGCATCACGGCTTGATTTGCTCTGAAACTCTGATTACAAATAGGGGAGAATTCAGGTTATAAGAAGTGACAAGATGCCTGCTCTTATAGTGCGCTCGCCGCTCTTACAGCTGCTTTTGTCATTTAGCTATGCCTAGATAACGTTTCCTAAATCAAACTAGACAATAGATGCTTGACATCAGCTGATAGTTACATGAGCAAGGACAGAACTTGAGTTTTTGGCCGAAACCCAACTTAACATTAGGACACTGAATGCTTGAATGCTCTGAATGCTTGAAACGCCTTTTGAATGCTTGCCACCATCGGACTCCCCAAAAGAGAGTCAAAGCCGGTAGCTAAGCCTAGTTCAATTATATCATACTTATTTAAAGAGTTTGAAAAATTTACATGACAGACGGAAACCGCAACAACTATAGAGAATAGATGGTAGCAAAAGAATGAATTATTGTAGAAATAATTGCTAAGTAACTCAAGATTTGCTTTAGTCTGTATAAGCAAAGAAGACATTCTGGGAAGATGGAAAATGATTCCAGCTCGGTTAATAATGTTAAAAAATTATAAATTTGGTCTTAAATTGTAGGCAGAATTGCTATCTACAATTTGATTCCCAATTTATCATTTTCAAACAAATATTGACCGAGCTGGAATCATTCTCACGTCTTGCCAGAATGTCTTCTTTGCTTGGACAGACCATAGTCGGCGAGGAAACTTCCCAACGTATTGTTGACAGCTACAGAGAATGAACTTTAGCGTAGGAATAAATAATTATTGTAGAAATAATAAATTGATAAGTAATTCAAGTTGTGCTATCATAATTAATTTTTCTCGTTAAAGTAATTCTAAATCTAAATTCTGTTAATAAATAAATCCTTCAATTACTAATTTCAATAACCAAATAAAATATGTTAGCGTAAGGAATTGAATTGTGAATCAGTGTTATGCTGGTCGAATGATATACTATCCACCATTTTCTTGCTAGAAGCCATTTTCTGAGGCAGAACTCACAAAACACTGTCATCCAATCAGAAAAGAGCAGACGGGGGCATGAAGGCGTGTCTAAATTAAACCTGAAACATCACCCAACAACTGCTGCCATCTACTGGTTGAAAACTTTTCGAAGCGATGTCGTCGGCCAATCAGAGGCGTAGGCGGAGCTTGAAGGCGTGTTCAATGGAAGACGAAGCAAGTCACCCTATTGCTACTGTCATCTGATGGCTGAATTAGGAACTATTTCGAATGTTTGTGAGGAGAGTTTGGTAGGGCAATGATAATGCTGCAATGTTGAACTTGCTTGTGATTTATTTCCTGATTTTTGTCAAAACATGTATGTTTTCAGTGCAAAAATGCAAGGTTATTATGATTCCCAATATTTTCCCCGTTAGGAACCTTCAATTTTTTATTATATTTTATGCTCTCAAGCAAACAAATGAAAAATGAATCAATCAATAATTGAAAATTATACAATCGATAACTGGCTGCAAAATGCTTCGTTTATTAATAGTACAGTATTTTCATTCTCAACTTCCATGCTCCATGTAAAGATGTTACACCATCCATAATTAATATTAAAGCATTTTATTGCATATTACACCATAAATCTTTTTCTTTAAAGTAATCTCGAGCATGGTACAATGGTACATGGTACTTCTTTAAAGTGCATGGTACAATGTTCCAGTTTTATACTCAATTTTTTAGTCAAATTCTAATGAAAAACAATAACTTTTAGTTAGAAAATTTACAGCTCTCTTGCTTTTCAGAAGCAGTTGTTTTAATAATTGTGTATTTCATGCACAAGAATCTTGATATTTCGTTCCTCTATAATAAATCTTAATTATCTATGATCCGTAGTAGAACCTTAGTAGCCTAATGTACCCTTAAGTGATATTCCATAATTTATAGCATAGATGATATACATTCAAAAAATATTTATTTTCGAGGGCACCATAATTCGTAATCTTCCCTGAATTCGTAATAAAGCTTAGGTCACATCAACTACGAATCATTCAAGTTCTACTGTAATAGCTTTCATGCCTTGAATTGATGCACATCACTCTCATTCTATTATGAACTCATTGAATAATTTTAAGTCTACATTCATTTTTCTAGTATTTATGAAAATTTCCAAGTAATTATTGTTCAGTGGTTGACTGAAAGCGTTTTAGGGCAAAACAATCAATTAGGTACAGTATTATCTATGATCAAGTGAACCCATCATCAAATCTGACCGTATTGGAGTAATAAGGTGTTTGAGTGAAAATACGTAATTGGGTGCATAACATGACCTATCGAACAAGGTGAAACAACTCTGGTCGAATTCCTATTTCAGTTTGCAAAAAGGCAAATATGGCAAGACAGGGAAGGTTTAATACGAAAATAATGATAAGTTCTAACAAAGTGGTATAATCTGTACAAGCAAAGAAAACATTATGCCAAGGTGAAAAAATGACTCCAGTTCGGTCAACATTGGTTAAAAAATTATAAGTTTGATCCGAAATTGTAGATCAGAATGTTTCCTACAATTTGAGACCAAATTTATCATTTTTAAACCAATATTGACCGAGCTGGAGTCAATTTCCCACCTTGCCAGAATGTCTTCTTTGCTTGGACAGACTATAGTAACAGATTGATGCGAGAGAAAGTGATCGGCGACTGTGCAATCGGATTCTTTTTTCTCGATAGAACTGAAAAAACTGGTGTATGTTACGTTGCAATGTAACATCGATTCACAAACGCGCGCACACACGCACCTGCGAATCCGGTTAATTGGGAGGTATGGTCTGGTCGAGCAAAGAAGATATTCTGGCAAGATTGGAAAATGACTCCAGTTCGGTCAATATTGGTCCAAAAATCAAAACTTTATTCTCAAATTGTAGAAAACATTCTTCTCTATAGTTTGAGACCAAATTTATTACTTTTAAAGCAATATTGACCGAGCTGGGGTTATTTTCCCATTTTGCCAGAATGTCTTCTTTGTTCGACCAGGCTACAGTTCGCACAAGCTGAGAAGACACACTGTCACAATGTAAAACATATGGTAACGGCGTGTCTTCTCAGCTTGCGTGATTTGAAGCAACTTGATTGATAGACGGGCAGATCATGTTAGTTGCCAATTGTGGAAGCTGGTATTTTATTGGCTGATAGAGATCTAGACTATTCGATGTAATTTCCACCTTGAAATACACATTGTGTTCTATGTTATACCTGAAGTCGGAAGTTACAGTGCAGGCTGAGCTGCATCTAACAAGTGGTTGGCGTCTGATGAATCTGGGTTGTTGTGCTGTTATGTAAAGACTACAAATTGTATTAGGTATTGGAGGATTGTCTGGTCCATTATGGGAAAGGGCATGGGAACACCTATATGATTATAGTGGGAATGTGGATGAATTTCCCCCTGTGAATGAGTGATGTTGAAAGATTTTGTTGGATTTGTTTTGTCATATACTGACATCCTCCTGAAATGTAGACTCTTGTACTCTTAAGTCACACTGTCAGAATGACTTACTCTATAGAGTACAGAGTACTAAGCTATAAGAGTCTCCATTCTAGGAGGATATCAGTTTATGACAAACCAAATCCAACAAAATCCTTCAACATCATTTATTAACTATTGATTTTTTTCATTCAACTCTGTCCCTTTCCAGTACCCCATATATTTCCCGAAGAACTTTCAACAATCTCATGTCTAGCAAAATACAGAGATCTTAATTTATCAATATTCAGTAGAAGTAGAATCTCAAAACTGAGATTTGTAGTCTTCTCTAGATCCATGAATCACACGCAAAAGGTTTGTTTATTTCGTCTCAAGTGATCGTGAATGAACTATAGTTATATTATCATTATGTTGAATCTTTCTCGATTACAGTTGATTCTCTCTTGTTGTTTTCTATACTCTATTCACAATCACTTGAGATGGAATAAACAAACTTTAGAGTGTGTGCGCGTGTAATAGAAGGTCTTCTTCTATGCGAAACTTTCGGCCAAAGACCAACAGCTGTAGCCAATCACAGCTCAAGTCATCAGTCTTGAGACAAGACAAGTCGGACTGGAGCCAATCACAGCTCCAGACAAGAGTCAGCTGTTCGACTGCAGCCGACTTTTTCGCTAGGAAGAAGACCTTCCATTACACGCACCCACACGCAAAAGGTTTGTTTATTTCGTCTCAAGTGATCGTGAATGGACTATAGTTATATTATCATTATGTTGAATCTTTCTCGATTACAGTTGATTTTATCTTGTTTTAGTAGACTTGTAAATGGATTAAGAATGTTATAGAAACAAATAGTTTTCTTCTTAAATTTTAGAGATTTTATTGTATGGCAGAGCTGAAAAAATTAATAGCTGGAAAATGAAAGTTGTCAATTATTCGGTCCTACTCCCTACTCCCCGAGTCGTAAAAATAGTTTCAATGTGAAAAAAGATCCAAATTCCTATAAAGTCATCATGAATGATATTCTTGGTCAAAAACCTCAATAGAAAAAACCTTCCTTTATCATTTGTGATAATTATTTCGAGTAGCATTTTTGTCCTGATAGTTGAAAAACCGATGTCCTCTGTTCGAAAATTGTCTGGATAACTAGCAATTGTTCAGTTGATAAGAGACAAGTGCTCTTTATACAAAACAAATTGAATGAAATGTACTGACAACAATGCAAGTGAACTATTCCAGGTCCCAGGAATAACCTTCAAATTGCGTGATTAGCTATAGTCTGTCCAAGCAAAGAAGACATTCTGGCAAGATGGTAAAATGACTCCAGCTCGGTCAATATTGGTTCAAACATTATTAATTTGGTCTCAAATTGTAGATCGGATTGCTTTCTACAATTCGAGACCAAATTTAGAATTTTTGAACGAATATTGACCGAGCTGGAGTTTTTTCCCATCTTGCCAGAGTGTCTTCTTTCAATACAATAGTAAAATGCAATGAATGACTGTGGATTACCAGTGCGTAACTGGAATTCGTCAACTTGTTACACATCCGGAATCACTTTTCTAACACGAATTGATGATTTTATGAATGAATGATGAATGCTGTAACCTCAATAAATTTTTGAATCAATTGAAAAAATGAACTATTCAAGTGGTAAAAATTTGTAAGATTCAATTTTAATTGAAAATTTGGATTCTTTAGTAGTCCAGTCAAATTAGGCAAAAAAGTAAAAGTTCATGAACCTAGCCGAAAATTTGCTCGTATCATCAGAAAAGAATGCTGAATAACATACTAAAAGTCCTGAATAATCATGTGTAAGCTTCAGACGCCATCTTGTAGAGTAATAAAATTTACCAAAAATACACTTGTTTTCAAGGTTTGTGGACGAAAAAATTTAGCCTATTAATAGGACCATTTTTGAAGGAAATAAAATTTGGAAGATATGAAATAAGACCAATGGCAACTATAGGACTCAATTTACATATTTTGGAAATTTGATAAGTTTTCCAATAATTGAAAAATAGATATTTTTGTTTCTTTGAAAGTCTGTAACTCACTACTGACATTCATAGGTTCATATTATAAATTTTTCACGGTGATTATATTGCCGATTGTGATTGTCCCTCACATTTAAATTGTTTTATTTATTAGACGAAAAACTCTCAAAATTATGTAAGAAATATCTAATTTTAGACCCAGCACCAGTATGGTGTTGCTGATAATGTAATGGAAGATCAAAGTGAAGGATACAAATGCTGATATCAGATTCGTTTGTCGACATAGGGTGTATTGTATTTCTTATGGAATGAATATCGTGACTCTTTTCGGATCGTAGACCATGACGGTTAGAAGGTCACTAAATTCAAAAAGTAATAAACATAGGTGTGATCACAACCGTGTACTATTATGCACTGCAATGGTATTTGGAGAACTGCATGCTAAAAATATTCATTTGGATTGGGTGCAACTTTTTATTGAAAGAAAAGAGATCACTTCTCCATTTTGATCCTTTTAAAATGAATTATGAAGCGATCATTTTCATTCATTTGATCAGAAATTGAAGAAAATCAAATATTTTCAAAATCCTTCCTCCATTTTCATCCTTTGTCAAATGAATACTATGAATGGAACCGTTCATTTCCATTATTATGATAAAAAGAAAAATAGAAAATCAAATATTGTGCTTAATTTTCTAATTCTGTGAGTATTATTTAATCTGATAAATACAGTATCACAGTGAAAGCAGGTTATTCTCTGCTTCTCTTTTTCAATATACCCTTTGATTGCTAGATTAAATGAAATAAATCAAATCCCCTTTTTTTAACTTTAGAAGTATTATTTTTACACATACATGTTTGAAGCTTTAGCCCATTTCCAATGTGAATAGAACCCTTTGATTGTTTGCGATTATTTCAATCAATTCAAGGGAGATTGAACTCCTATCATACGAAATCCTATCATAAAAATATTGGTCGTTGAAATCTACAAAGAAATATAATTTTTTTAAAGAATAATAATTATTTTGGATAAATTTAATTGATTGATTGATTCCACTGTGCATTATCCCTTCTATATCCCCTCTTCATTAGAATTGTTGAAATCCCTTGTAAAATATCTTGAAAGTTTTTTAATTTCCATAATAACTCTTCAAACGGCTTGAATAGCCTCTCAGAAGCTCAATTCCATTGAACTATACAGTTTATAAATACCAATTTTCTCTCCTAATTGAATTTTGATTACCTTTCACTGCTACAATTTCCATTATTATCCCATCTTCAGGGCTGTTATGTGTCGCAACTAACAAACTTGATGAGAATTTGCTATAGGCCAGATGACGCAACATTACCGCCGACAGACTTTGTCCCTGTTTAGAATGTGATAGTGTGCTAGAAGGCACGCCGTCACCATATACATTACATTGTAAAAGCGGGTCTTTTCAGCTTGTGAAAACTGTAAGTGTGCGTGTGTCAGTGTGTATTTGTGTGTGTGTTCCACTGAGGGCATTTCATTATGTACCTTCCTAATTCACATTCATTGGTGTATACAACAACTCTATATAGTGATCCAGAGAGAGAGAGAGAGAGAGAGAGAGAGAGATTAGATTTCTTTATTCATTTAGATAGTAACAAAATATTTATGCTTAGTTTCTAGATCACTCACTAGAGTTGTTATTGAATCTATCATTTTTACAAGTTACGCACTAATTTCGATATTTTACAGTATAATTTTCACAGGTTATTCTATATATTCAATGAGAGAGGTTACATGTGAATGCAAAAATCATACAACAATTATTATTATCCCATCAATATGCTACTCGCTTGCAATCCTACGTTGTGCATTAGAATATCTAAATGAAAAGGCGAAGTTTGGACATAAAAATGTCCATTCTTGAGAAAGGATAAGTATATCCTTTCCATTAACACTGTGGCCTGTACTTAGCCTGTACCTAGAGAGAGAGAGGGAGAGAGAGAGAGTAAGAGAGAGAGTGAATGAGAGTGTGAGAGAGATATTGACACAGAATAAGAGAGAGTAAGTGAGTGATTAGAGTCTGCGAGAAATTTCTTGTTACATAGCGTTAGGGGAAGCGACTTCCCCCTCCACGACAACACAGTACTGTAGTGGAGTCTAGAATGACAAGTTGAGCTGCGCAAAAATAGATGCGCCGTGTCATTCTGTCTTTCGTTATTGTGATGAGCACATCGTCCGACTCTAACTCTCCTCATAATACAATACAATTTGCTCCACCTTTGCCTTTAGCCTATTCGCAAGTCGTTTCCTTTCAGTTTGTATTTTCTTCTTTTACTCTTATTATCATTCGGGCAAAGGAGGGGTGGAGGGGTGAGCTGGAGACTTGTGACGCGAGAGCTCACTCACACCCACTCAGTAAAGCAGAGGAACGCAGTTAGGTAGTGGGGGAGATTAGTAAAGGACAGAGTATCCGGCCTCTCTCTGAAAGAGAGGGCAAGTAACAAGAAAATCTCGCAGACTATAGTACGGAGATTGTCTGGATTAGAGAGAGAAATGAGTGAGTATAGTCTGTCTAAGCAAAGAAGACATTCTGGCAAGATGACAAAATAACTCCAGCTCGGTCAGTTTTGTTTCAAAAATCATAAATTTGGTCACAAATATTAGAAATTATTTCGCTCTACAGTTTAATACCAAATTTATAATCTTTGAACCAATATTGACCTAGCTGAAGTCATTTTCCCATCTTGCCAGAATGTCTTCTTTGCTTGGACAGACAATACATGCGAGAGTTGCCTGCAGTAAAAGTAGATGTCCTTCGGTCCTTGCCGTGCATTTTATAAAGTTTGGGCAAGCTGAGATGAGACGCCGCTACAATGTAAAATGTATTGTGACTGCGTGTCTTTTCAGTTTGCGCGGACTTGTACTGAGTCTCCTGCTTGAAACAAGGCCCTTCTGTTGTTGAGTTCCTTTGTTTCGACTCACACATACTCTACTTACATGCATACACACACTCACACATGCACCAACATTCTTATTGTAAACGTAGACGTACGTTGCTATCGAGCCTATCGTCCTACGTAGCTTGTGAAAATAGTGTGTCTGTTGATGTAGTGTAATTTTATTTCTTTTGACCACTTTTGTCCTATTACCTAACCCAGTGGAAAGTGATTTCAAGACATTTGGGTTCTAAGATTGACTGTTGGAATTTGATTATTTGCTCCCAGCCACTGCCAAATCGCTGGCTAGCTGACTAGAAAAGTCGCAAGTGTGCAACGGCCCTAATCATGCACTTGAAGGTTGTCTAATCGATTTAATGCAGAATGTAATGTGAGTTAGAAGTTATGTTTTTTGGATTTCAGTGATTTACTTACCATGCTTTATGCTTTCAAGATTTGATCAAGAGTGAAAAGATTTGATCAAGAGTGAACAAGATTTGATCAAGAGTGAACAAGATTTGATCAAGAGTGATCAAGATTTGATCGGAGTTGATCAAGAGTGAACCAGATTTGATCGGAGTTGATCAAGAGTTAACAAGATTCGATCAAGAGTGAACAAGATTTGATCAAGAGTGATCAAGATTTGATCGGAGTTGATCAAGAGTGAACAAGATTTGATCGGAGTTGATCAAGAGTGAACAAGATTTGATCAAGAGTGATCAAGATTTGATCGGAGTTGATCAAGAGTAAACAAGATTTGATCAGAGTTGATCAAGAGTAAAAAGAGATGTGATCAGAGTTGATCAAGACTGAACAAGATTTGATCAAGAGTGAACAAGATTTGATCAAGAGTGATCAAGATTTGATCGGAGTTGATCAAGAGTGAACAAGATTTGATCGGAGTTGATCAATAGTCAACAAGATCCATTTGGGCATCACCCTCAGAAGAATAGAAGTTTAAATTACTTCTTGAAAACTTCTAAAAATTTCATATCAACTATTCATAACTGTTTTACCAAACAATATTTCTCCGTATCAGAATGAGAGTATAGTTTTCCAACATTGTATTGTTTACAAAAAGTGGAGTTTTTCTCTACTGTTACTTTACTTGTGTATTCAAGGCTAGAAAATGGGCGTTGTAGCCAATAGCCGGCTAACCAGAACTATCAGCGCTGCCGGTTTTTACTATCAGAGGTCGTAATCTTTCAGAAATAAAATTAGCAAAGTAGACTTGAATGGCTCGACAGTAAATTGTCAACTAATAAATTCGCAACACAGATGTCAGAATGCTGTTATCTGATAAATTTATTACTGTATCTGAATATCAGTATTCTGTTATGTATGCTTGGTGCTATTAATATCGATGAATTAATAGTTGAAAATTTATGATCGTTGCCTCGTATGTCCGTTTCAAATAAACTCTACCTTGGTATAGTCTGTCTAAGCAAAGAAGACATTCTGGCGGGATGGAAAAATGACTCCAGCTTGGTCAATATTCATTTAAAAATTATACATTTGGTCACAAATTATAAATCAGAATGTTTTCTACAATTTAAGACCAAATTCATTATTTTTAATCAATATTGACCGAGCTGGAGTTACTTTCCCATCTTCCTAAAATGTCTTCTTCGCTTGGACAGACTTTAGGCTACTTGAGTAATATTTCATGGGTTAATCGACTTTTATTATTTCCATGCCCTGGAAACGTTTCATTTTTTCAAATAAGTCTTGATTTACGTGGAAAATTAATCTTCCACTATTTCTAATCCAACTTGAGCATATTATATGTACCTCATTAAGAATGATTTATTACCTGAGTACAATGTATTAAATGCAGTCAAGAGCTGTAATGTGATACATTGATTACAATCTTAATCTCCTATTAGAGTAATTATTATTAATAGTAGTCTAGCCTTTTCCAATGTATCAGATTGGCTTAGTAAAGTTAATCTGATATAAGAGTTAGTAGGGTAAGCATTGGTAGGTATCAGCAGTATGCATTCAACTTTAAATGGAGAATTTCAAAAAATAAAATAAGTCTGTTCTCATTCATTCCGATGCTCTCAGCTTACACGATAAATTTTCCCTCATGATCAACTTTTTTCTACAGATATTCTGCATTTTAGTTACACAGTTATAGTCTGTTCAAGCAAAAAGAGCCTCTGGCAAGATGAGAAAATGACTCCAGCTGGGTCAATATTTTCAAGAATTATAAATGTGGTCTTGATAGTAGAACAAATAATTGTTTCCTACAATTTGAGATCAAATTGATAATTTTTGAACCAATATTGACCGAGCTTGAGTCATTTTGCCATCTTGCCAGAGGGTCGTCATTGCTTGGACAGACTATAACTTCATTCCTTGCTCCCAAAATAATACTTTGGAAGATTTTCAAAGGATTATATATTCATTCTATATTTTTATTTTAAAGAATTATCAAAGTACCCTTTTTGAATTATTTTTCAATACATGACATGTTTCAACTAATAAAAGTCATTTTCAAATGCAAATTATTAGTTGAAACATGTCATGCATTGAAAAATAATTCAAAAGGGCTACTTTGATAATTATTTTAAATAAAAAAAAGTGATAAAAGTAGCCCTGAGATTGAAGAAACATACATTCTATAATATTACCGTGTACTATGTTGAACAGCTCGTTGTCATGAAAGTCTAGAAGTCCTATTGCATGGTACTTCAAGGAATAAACATCTGATACCAGGAATTAAACTTGAATACCAGTGGTAGGAGGTAGCCTAGGTTATTACTATACTCTGTCCACGGAGTATTCGGACCTAAGCTCCTCCCCCATTTTGACGTCGCAGGCGGCTTTAGCCAATGGCAAGTAAGGTCATCATGCTGCAGCTGTTACTTTTTGGGTCACAGTCATGCTGTGAAAATCTGGGAAACGCCTTTCGCTTTTCAGGGAATCTATCAAAATTTATGTCTTTGCACTCTTCCAGCTGATTTACATAATTCAAACCTCTCATGGAAGATTTTTTGACGGATATGTTTTGTTCTCTGTTTCACCTTCAACAAAACAACATAGTTTTTTTTAAATAGGCTCTTAGTTATATTGAATTCAAAGTTCATACAGTAATGAGATTAATTTATTGCAAATGCATGTAAACTTTAGATTAAGTTATATATGCCTACTTGAATTTGCAGTATTGTGTAGTTGAATGAGTTTGAAATTCCCGGCTTGAACTGAGCAGTCAGAATAATAACAAAAATATTATTATGAAAAATTATGTTCAATCAACTATAATTCTATTAAGTGTTATTGATAATGATCGTTCTCATGTTAGAAGGATGTAAATTTTGCCGAGCAACCATAAAACATCAATATTTCTAAGGCCACTCAAAAATTCGATATTAAAGTTCCAATATCGATTAGAAATTTCTACGTTCCTGGCAATTACGACCGCTTGTGAGCTGGTCGGATCATGACGTCAGAACTTCGGAGGAGGAGCTTAGGTCCGAACACTCAGTGGACGGAGTATAGAGAAGGTTGCTCCATAACTGCCTGTTATTGGGCAAAATGGTAAACGACAGGGGAAGACTGGAATGTGACGTAGTTCAGATCAGAACTTCTAGTACCGTGCGTATGCGCTGATATTTTCAACGTAAAGTATCATGTATCATAAATTGTTGAACTAAAGTATACAATTTTCTGGCTCCCCACTACTTTTCTAGCTCCCTCAAATCGGGATAACCTTCTTGTGATAAACTTGTCAGGTAGCAGCTAGCCAGCTAATGCCTAGGAAGAATATATTAATTAGGAGGACCTAATACCTAATTTGGAGGCATATACTTATGTATTAAACTCTGTAATTTGCATTCGCCATTTTCTGTTCAATCGGACTTATAAAACTAAAACAGGACTTCATAAACTTTATGAGACAGGCCTTAGTAGTGGAAAAGTTGATGAACGGTATATCTATTGGCTAGTGTGAGCGCGTGGTGCGATTAACATGTCAATAGCGGTACAATCCAGGTCTAGCCGCTTCTCAAGCTGCGTGCGTATCTGGCGATTGTGGCAGTTGGCTAGACGGACGCACCGCTAAAGTCTGTCCAAGCAAAGAAGACATTCTGGCAAGATGAGAAAATTAGTCCAGCTCGGTCAATATTGGTTCAAAAACTATGAATTTTATCTCAAATCGTAGATCAGAATGTTTTCTACAATTTTAGACCAAATTTATAATTTTTGAACCAATATTGACCAAGCTGGAGTCATTCTTCCATCTTGCCAGAATGTCTTGTGGCAGACGGACGGATTGCTATGCTACCCGTTTGACATTTAGAGAATTGTGCGCTTTGAACTTTCCGGTTCAACCTGTACATTCTCACATGCTCGGTGGGGGATGCATGATGACATCGAGGTTAACTGAATGGAATTTTCCTGTGTTATGAATGTATTTTTCAACAAAGAATGTTAATATTAGTTTTGATTCAATAATACTATAATTATTTTTCACTGTACAGTAATTATAATGAAAATCTCGTAAATGTTGTATTAAATTCATTAATTTTTTTGACAAAAGGTTTGTACATTTGTTGGTTAAAATGAATATAAATTTGAATTGAATGATCTTAGTAAATTACTCTTCATTAAGTGCATAGTCTAATAGTTTTTATTGCTCAAATGCATGTACAGTATAAATTTGATCATTCATATGATCAGCCTATGATCAAGAGCTATTGATTGACAATCGTTCAGTTTATATTTTAATTGTATTTGAGCCTTCAAGACCTAATTCTAAGACCTGTTCATTTATTTATTCACAAAAATGCATACAGGCATGGAAACAACAGGCTTTGATAGCCCAAAACTGTTTCCGATTCAGTATTACAAATTTCTTCGAAAGTAATTAATAATAATATTACAATGAGTAAGTGAAATATAATTTATTTAATTTTCTATTAAGTGAAATATAAATATAAATAAAAAACTTATGTGAGACATGACATATTAAGGATGATACATGAATAATATGAAAAAATAATACTATGAGTACAAATAAGTACTAACATAAGAGGTGATATAATGAATGAGTACCGTATTGGAATTGATATATGAAATATATTTCTTTTGATATACTTTTGGTACAGAAAAATAAACATACTGTAGAGAGGAAATCTCCAGATCACCTTATTGTGATGGAAAACAATAAAATTTCTTATCAATCTTATTTTCTTTCTAAGACAATCCAATACCATTTCAAAATATGTATTGAAGTATCTATCTTTGGTTATTATGAAGTGTTTTTCTTGAGCATATTCAATTAAAAATGCAGGATCAATTTTTCTTGTAATATTCAAATTCAAACTAATCAGCTTCTCTATTGATTACGAATTGATAGTGAATAAGTATTGTGATTTGATAAATCCTTGATTGTGCAAATTGAGTAGACAGATAGAAGTTTTTATTCTCCCACTCAGTACATCACATGATTGATGTCATATCTAAAAGTAGAAAAATTCCAACGTCTGTTAAATGAAATGGAGAAAAAGCTTTGAGTTATCTGTTAAACTTGGTTACATCGTTTTATGCATATTATACATCTTTCTATGTTCCCCTATCACTTCCCTGATATGTCTTTCAACACTTTCCTTCCCTATTTTCCACTTTTCCTACATATCTTTCTCGCCTGTCTTTTATATCTCTCAATTTTTGCTGTTTCATTGTTTTATCTCATTTGTTTTATGGTTTACACATGCTACATTTTTGACACCATTCGTTATCAATATGCTGCTCCATATTTTTGCCACCATTCGTTTTATGGTTGCTCCATTTCTAACTCTACTTTGTTGCTCCATATTTTTGTCGCCAAGGTGCAAAATCCAGTCTGCAGTGAATGTTGTACGCTGGGGACTACAGTATTAAAGTCTGTCCTAGCAAAATGACATTCTGGAAAGATGGAAAAATTATTCAAGCTCGGTTAATATTGTTTTAAAAATTATAAATTTAGTCTCAAATTGTAGATCAGAATGTTTCCTACAATTTGAGACCAAACTTATAGTCTTTGAATCGATATAGACTGAGCTGGAGTCAATTTCACATCTTGCCAGAATGTCTTCTTTGCTTGGACTGACGAGAACATGAATGTTGAACTTGTCTGAGGGAGTGCCTGGTTAATAGATGAAGTGGACATGGCTGGAGACCCAGGAGACCAACTCTCGATTCTTTGCGACTCTCGACTTTCTCCAACTATCGACTCTCGACTGTGAGAGCAATGAGCCTTGTTTTCTATTGTGTAACAACAGTTGGGGTGACCGTGTTGTTGTACTCACTCTTTCTCTCTAACTGGTATCTAACTCTTACTTGCACAGCGGCATAAAGTATTCCATAAATTCAGAAAAAAAATTGTGTCTGAGACTGGAGTTATTGCATTCTAGCCTTGGAAAGGGATTTAGTCTGGTTGAGCAAAGAAGACATTCTGGCATGATGGGAAAATGACTACAGCTCGGTCAATATTTGTTCAAAAATAATAAATTTGGTTTCAAATAGTAGAAAAAATTCTGCACTACGATTTGAGACCAAATTTATAATTCTTGAACCAATATAATTTTCCGAGCTGGAGACATTTTCCCATCCTGCCAAAATGTCTTCTCTGCTTGATAAGACTATAGAAATGTAGACGCTATATTCTGTTGCAGGAGTAAACTCTATAGGCGAGTGTGTATAGTTCTCCAGGTTCTTGTTATAGTCTGTTCAAGTAAAGAAGACCCTCTGGCAAGATAAGAAAATGACTCCAGCTCGGTCAATATTGATTCAATAAATTATTGATTTGATGTCATTCGTGGGAAAAATTCTGATCTACAATTTGAGACCAAATCAATATTTTTTTCATCTTGCCAGAGGGTCTTCTTTGCTTGAGCAGACTATTGAAATGTAAAACAGTATCTGAAAATTCACAAGTTAGAAACTTTAGGAAATTATTAAGGTTGTGTAGATATTTCAATTGTTCATAAAAATCATTATGGAATTATGGGAACTTGGTACAATAAAGAAATTGTGACAAATTTTGGGGAAAGAATAGAAGAAAAGAAATTATGAATCATTATTTTATTTCCACATTTACATACACATGGAAGCCAATTCAATTATCAAATAATTCAATAATTATTATAGAAATTCCATAGCAACTCTTTAAATGGATAGAAAGAGTAGGAGTGACAATGCTTACGAAGTCGCCATGTTTGTATATTCAAGAAGCAGTCTGATTGGCCAAATCTGATTGAACAGCCTCCATTTTGAAATTTCAACCAACCAGAAGCTGTCAGAACCGTTACGTCATAGCTCTGTGTTGTCCAATCGCAGATCAGTACACCTTGAATGCTTGACACAGCTCCTTGACTTGACGAATAGTGGTGTTATTTTTAACTTGTGACATTCTGATCTTTCAAAATTAATTTGTTCACTGATAAGGCGATTTAAATTGGTGTTCTTCTCCAGAAGAAGAACACTTTAAGAAGCTTCCTAAAGAGCATTTTATAAATTGAAATAATCACACGATTTATTGAATTAATCACTGGCGCCATGAATTAATTGCATGGCGCCATTTACAGAGATTTGTTCATTGGTTCTTGTTGCATTGTTGTTATTAAAAATTAATATTAAAATATGAAGTTAAACACGTTTGTTAGATTCAATAATATTATTTGTGATTGTGAGATTGGGTGGTTGTGTCATCAAACACAATATGTTATCTATTTTGTGAATTTCTGTTGAAAATGAATCAAATAAATAGAATAGTCTTCATGATTCTGAAAAATCACATCACATAAAAATAAAAAATACACTTTTCACACTTACCGGAAAATCCCTACATATTAAGAAAAAACTATTGATCTGTGTGTAGGGGTGAGAAACTACATTATTAAACATCATTGACAAACTAAATAGTAATAAATTATACAATAGTTTAATAGTTAACGTATACAATAGTTAAATAGTGGAATAGTAAAATAGCAGTGATACCTACATAACATCCATATCAGCATTTATGCATCTTAGTGCTTATAGAGATTTATGCAACATTAAGCTTATTTATTTATTCATTCATTTGAAGGAAATTCGTTTAGGCTATGTTGAAAGCCACAGACTAATGTCCAAAGCGTCTTATTCCAGATTTTTATGAATAAGTCCGAAATGAGATTATGTACTCTCGCAGCACTTCACACAATAATTTTTGTTCTATTTTTATTCGTGAATGGTCAAAAAAAACTTCCAAATATTACGTGCATGGTGATGAAATAAATTAGTAATCTAATTCATTTATTAAAAAAATTGTGGATGGCTAGAAATGGGTAGAACAGTTTTTCAAAAATTTAGTTGTGAAACTGCAGCACTTAGCGAAGAGGGGAAATTTTCGAAGGAGCCCTTTGGTTGGAGCAAGCAGGTGCTCTCTGTCGAGGGGGTCAAGGCCCCCGAGTGGCCGCGGTCACGTGGTGCCAAGGTCATCCCCTCCACTGCCACCTTCCCTTCCCCTTCTCTCCCATTTCAACTCAGTGCACTTGTCAACCTGCCTTCTCTACAATAGTTGAAATGAAGAAGTCTTTCTCTCATCTTGGAGGCGTCGCTCACTAAAAGAAGTCCTCTGCCTTACATCATTGGTGATGCCAGGAAGTTAGTCGGTTTTGTCTGCTCCTTGTGCGCTCCAACAGCTGATGTTTCTCAATTATAGAAGAGCTTTTGCTCTTCAGCTGAGAATCTCATCAGCTGATGATTCTCAGTTAGAGCTGTCATCAAGCTATGCCTAGTTGATGTTTTCCAAATCAGAAAAGACTATATATGCTTCACATCAGCTGTTAGTTGGTTACATCACGTACAAGAGACGAACACCGAACGTTTTTGAGTCAGCTGTACGATAAAATTAATAATTTTCTACTTACAACATTGAGAAAAAGGGATTCATTCAATAATTGGTAATTATTGAAATAGATACTAGCCTACTATAATTCCACTCACGTTATTCTTTCTCTATATGATATAGTCTGTCCAAGCAAAGAAGAGCCTCTGGCAAGATGAGAAAATGACTCTAGCTCTGTCAATATTGGTTAGAAATTATTGATTTGATCTCAAATTGTAGATCAGAATATTTCCTATAATTGAGACCAAATCAATAATTTTTGTGCAAATATTGACCGAGCTGGAGTCATTTTCACAACTTGCCAGAGGCTCTTCTTTGCTTGGACAGACTGTATCACATTGAAAAAACCGAAATATTGTATTCTTACATTCGTAATTGCATCAATCGGTATGCGATAAAACTGACGTTTGTTCCACTCCCTATATCAATTTGTCCGAATTTCTATAATTATTCTATGTATTTTATTATTCTATCAAGTCTCATATCTTGTGGTTGTATCAATCTGTATCCAATTGGATTAGGGTTGGATTCATTCCTAAACTCCAAAAAAGTGTTATGTTTTTTGTAAATATATTGTATTTTTCTGAATAACTAATTTGACTTTATAATGTAATCCAAAATTACGTTTGTAGCATTTCCATTGTAAAAAGTAACGTATTGACGCTTCATTATAATCCAGGTGCATAATCAAAATAGCCTACATTATACTTGAAATTAAATTATCTGAAACACTGAAAACTATGGAGGAAACCTCCTTGCTAAAAATACTTTGCTAAAATACAAAAAAAAACTTTACAGTAACAACTAACTAGTAACTACAACCGTAGATATACTAAGCTATGTATATGTATACTAATATTATATTATACTGAGCTGTATATGTTTGTCTATGCTACAACTTTCTGTTTAAATGGAGAAACGCCTCCGAATGAATGTCTTACGTCATATAATAGCTTAACTCGATTATTATTTTTTATTAGATCTTGTACCAAACATGAAGTTCGAACAAAGAATGCAATTAAGAGAATGTTGATATTCACGTACTTATGCTGTACCTTGAGATGTTGGCAGAGTAGGCCTATTAGTGTGCAAGGAATTGCTCAGAATGCATTATAGTAACCCCGTAACATTTGGGCTTGAAGTATTTTCAATATGTGGAACACTTGAGAATCTATTTGCTTGTACGTGTTTCGATTACCAAATATGAAATTAAATTCAAATCATATTTGTGTCAGTTTTTACCTTTCAAGGACTTTTACACTACAAATTCTCGTCTTGCTAAAACCTGTATTGAAGCAGACATTTGACTAATAGGTGAGTGTTGTACATGTACAAAAGTACGAGTACATGTAAATGAATAGTTTTATTCCCATCATAAATACCATGTAACAGCTAACAGTATAATAATTATTACAATTAGAAATAGTGTCATGTATTTATTTATATAAATATTTTTTATGTATTTATTTATATATTTATGTTATATATTACATTTATATTATGTTCTGTTACATATTATTTATGTATTTATTTATATATATTTATTTTAATATCAGGTAAGTGAATCATAAATCATGACTCGTAAAATATTTCATTTAATTAGTTTCTAATGTTTCTAATCATATTTATTCAGGAGGAATGTGCAATACTTCTCAGGATGATTCCTTACACCAAGTAGAAAGAAAAGTTCCATGGGACCAACCCCCAAAAAAGCATTGTCACCAATGGCGGAAAATTTGGATTTTTCAAAATATATTAATTTTTCTAATTTTTTAGAGGCTTTAGTGAGGTTCTAAAATAATCAATTCCTATGTAAAATTAGCTGAGGAATTCAATGAAACCAGTTCCAAGTTTGTAACTTCAACGGTTATTGAGATAATTGGGAAAAATATGCTAGAAAACGCCATTTTTCAACAATAAGGGTTATGACTGGATAAGGAATTATAAAATTGTATCTTTTATTAATGGAAGTTGAAGAGAGTCGGATTCTAAATAAAAAGTTGAATGGCGGCGATTGTGTAAATCTTAAGCTGCGTATCGACAGTCCGAGGCATCTCCCGCGAATGCCTCAAGGTACAGTCTGTTCACTCAAAGAAGGGTCTAGCTACTACTACTAGTCTACTTTCTACTCCAGTCTCCAGCTTGGTCAATATTGGTTCAAACATTATTGATCTGGTCTCAATTATAGGAAACATTTCGATTTCCAATTCAAGACCAAATCAATAATTTTTGAACCAATATTGACCGAGCTGGAGACTGGAGTAAAGTATCGACAGTCCGAGGCATGTGCCACACATGCCTCGGACTGTCGATACCGGGTTTGCTAGCAGCCAGGCAAACGCGGCACACAATTCGCAGCGAGCAGTGCCTGTTGCCTCGCAACGCACAACGAACAATTCTACAAACTAACCTCAAAATTGTACTCCATTTCCATGCATTCTTGTGATTGAAAATTCTATTTGGGTGCAGAAGGTTCTAATAGGCAATAATAAACATTCCAAATATCTCAATAACCGATGAAGTTACAACCTTGGAACTGGTTTTATTGGATTCCTCAGCTTATTTTACATAGGAATTGATCATTTTAGAACCTCATTAAAGCCTCTAATAAATTAGAAAATTTGATATATTTTGAAAAATCTCAATTTTCCGCCATTGTTATCTCGGTAACAGAGCGTTTTTGGGGGCTGGTCCCATGAAACTTTTTCATCTACTTGGTGTAAGGAATCAGTCTTAGAAGTATTGCACATTCCTCCTGAAACACCCTGTATAATGCCCTATTCTAAAAACTACACTTGGATCAGAAAAAATTATTACAATAAATGTACCGTAGTTCCCAATTCCAAGAAAAGTAATCATCTATCATCATCATCATCCCTCCCATTACCCACGTTGAAGCCTAAGTGGGCATCATTCTTAGAAAATAAAATTGTAATTCAAATAAATCTAGTTAAGCAATAAGTAGACTACAAGATTTTTTACAAAAATGAAGTTTACTAGATTTTACAAGTACTTAAAAAGTGACGTCCTTTCCTTTTAGGAAATTAGGTTTTTAATTTTTATTCCTTTTATCTATCGATTCCAAATATCCAATTCTGGATATCATATTATCAATTCCGTTTTATTATAAAATATTTAACAATTCAAGAATTATTATTGCTGAATAACTCGCATCAATTCATTAATTTCATAAATGTGGTTCATTTATTGTAGAATATCAGTTTAAAATCTTCACCCAAGCTGAATGAAGCTCCTTATTTCAATAATGAATTAACATAGTTCTGAACTAATCAATTAACTACTAGTTCATGTCTTGTTCATGTCTTGTCTTATTTGGTAACTAATTTTATTTCTCTGTTCGAAATTTACTTGTTTGGGGTATTGGGTAGTAAAAAAAGCCAAAAACATTCTGCGTTTCCTCGCACTGCGTTGGCTATTTTAGATCGTCCTAAAGCTGCTCGTTTTTTTACAAAAAATTTGGATTTATTTTGGTGCAAGAAGGACGACCTCGTAAATAGGCCGAATGGAATCTGCGCCAGGGAGGGCAGACCAAACTGACAGCTCTAGAAAGAAGTTAATGTCAAAGTTGGACGTTTTTATTTCCAGTCATCCTCGTAAGTTCTATTTCCCCTAAGTTTAGACATCTCTATTTTCCATCCAACGTCAAATCTATTGAAAATTCTTATTTTCTGTCCACTCCTATCTTCATGTCAAATATCTCTTGACTCAAAATTCTTATTTTCCATCCAACCTATCTTCATGTCAAGTATCTCTTGAGCCTCTATATTATTTGGGTTGTAAGATATTTCCAGTTTGCTACATCATTTTAAAGAACCTTGCAAGGTATTATTGCAAAAATACTTCTTTTCTTGTAACTTTAATATTCTTGTAAAAAATTATTCAATCTGTAAATAATTATCATATTTTCGAGATTTACCAATACAAATTGTTTTTTTTTCAAACACATATTTAGTAAAAATGGAATATCTAATATTATAAAGCAATAATTACTATAAACAAGGATTATAATCATTAGTAGAGTAGTTAAGAAGGTTATATTGTGGTAGTTATCCATATTGAATAGAGAGAGAAGATACTGTCAAAATCTTGACTTTCAATTCAATATTATTATGCTCATAGTGGAAAACTGAAGGACGGAAAGTCAGTGATTATGAGACAAAATGCTGACCGAATTTATAAAATGGGAAAAGACGAAGAAGATCATGTAATCTCAAGTTTTTGTAATTTTCGAATCGACGGTATCCTGTGTTCAATAGAAAGTGTCTCAATTTTTATTCTTTCAAGGAAATATTTGAATGTCTCGTCAAGTTTCTTCAACGTCTTGTTTTGTTAATTTATTTGTTTGATTACGTTTATTCCCCGCTTCTGACCTCCAATAGACTATTTTCATCTCCTCATGTAGGCGTAGACTCCATGTTTAAAGCCTAAGGCGGGTATTACACGATAATAGTTCTATGTCATACATCTATTATCAAAGATATTAAAATATGTTCTCTATAGGAGAACATATGACATAGAATATGATCATTTATAATATTTGGTTCATTACACGGTAATATTTCATCATCACAGATGTTTGATAATAGGTATATGTCATAGAACTATTATCGTGTAATACTACCCGCTTTAGCCTATTATATCACAATTACAACAATGCATTGATAGTTCGCCGTGTCATACGCATAATAACAACTTGCTGGATGATAGCCAGTGATTGAATAATGAATAGAGCCTTTATTGGTTTCCAATACTTCACAATAAGGAAATAATATGAAACCTAAACATCTCTGCTAATATAATAATAGCTACACCTACTCATTTCAGTGTCCGTTCTCTTTTTGGTTCTAACGCTTCATCATTACTTGAAATATAAGCAAATTGTTGTTGGTGTATGTGCGTATTTTGTAGAAGGGGAGAGGGGTTTTAAAATCAGGAATGTAGACGGGTGACGGCCAGCCAATCAGAGGCGAGACCTGACCTTGGTTAGCAGACGGGCAATTTTCCAACAGAGCCGACATGACTGCCTGGGTTGCATTCTTGCGCCTGCCTGCATACTGCTGCATTCACTGCTATAGACTGTCCAAGCAAAGAAGACCCTTTGGCAAGATGAGAAAATGACTCCAGCTCGGTCAATATTCGTTCAAAAATTATAAATAAAGTCTCAAACTGTAGGAAACATTCTGATCTACAATTTGAAACCAAATCAATAATTTGATTTTTAATTTGAACCAATATTGACCGAGCAGGAGTCATTTTCTCATCTTGCCAGAGGGTCTTCTTTGCTTGGACAGACTATAGCTCTGCTCCCCTCTTGCGATTTCTATGCAGGCCGGTTGATTGTTTCACTTGATTCTGAATTGGGTGCTCGGTACTTGATCAAAATACTGCGAAGAGAGTTGTGTCGGTTATCTTTCTTATGAGTACAAATATGAAAATGAAATTTTAATTATACTATTAGGTAAAATTTAAAAATTAATTGTACTGTGGTACGGTTATATTCTTGTCAATCAATCACCTGAAGACAGCACCTGATCCATGGCAAGATGGGAAAATGACTGGCAAGGTGGGAAAATTACTTATCATTTTCTGGTAAGATGGGAAAATGACTCCAGCTCGGTCAATATTGGTTGTAAAATTTTAAATTTGGTCTCAAATCGTAGAAAAAATTCCTCTCCAAGTAAGATTCATGGGATCAAACTTATGATCTTCGAACCAATATTGATGGAGCTGGAGTCATTTTCCCATTTCACCAGAATGTCTTCATTACTCGATCAGACAATATTGGGGTGTGCACTGTGCAAGGCTTTGTTGGGGTTACATTGTCAGCCAATTAAAAAAATAGAACTATCTTTCTGCCAAAGCTGTGGAAAACCAAAGTAGATTTCATTATCATTTAAAACTGAAATATAAGAAATTTCGTAGAAAATGCGCTTGGAAGATTGATAATGATCACAAATTGGGTAAGCAGTAAGAAAAGAATTGATATTCTATTTCATAGAATAAAATGAACACTATACTATTCACAATTTGTTGAGAGTTTCCAAGGAATAAGAGATGTAAGTAAGAAAAGAATTCTCTTTTATTCTATTTTATAGAATAAAATAATCACTATATACTATTCACAATTTGTTGAGAGTTTCCAAGGAAAGTCGGTTCTAGTTTTTGGTTGACAGTTGAGCAGTGCTAGGCAAAGTGAATATTACATGCTATGTATGACCTGTCAGAACTGCTCCCAAAGAACACTTTTCAACATGGCCTGCCATGCCAGTTATGCCTGGGAGTCTGTCATTATTCAGGTATGCAGAACCAGTTCCTTGTCCTAAAATCCTTCTGGTTATCGTTTTTCTCTCAATCTCCAGTTCAGTTCAGAAGACAGGTCGATGACTGTTTCAAGCTTGCAACGATTAGCTGGCTGCTTGTTGGAGACCTTGTGGAAAGGTTTGACACCGTTTTTTACATCTGTTGAATTTTCTCTTGAAAACGGGAATTGGGGAGAGAAGGGTTGACATTTTGTGGTAAACAGGTTGATAGAAAAGCTGGGAACAACTCTGTTCTCAAGTTATCATTTGATAATATTGAGATATGGAAGTATTGAAATGTTGAATGTTCGAAAATTGAACTTTGAAACTTAGGGCTCTTTAAAATAATTGAAAAATAAAATGAAAATCAAATACCCTTTTATTATTATTTCATCCACATTGATAATGTGCCGAATGTCCCGAAACGTGTCTGTGTTTTAATAATTTTGAAGTTTTTAAAAGGGTATTTGATTTTATTTTCCAATTGAATGTTCGATATAGGCTGGTCGAGCAAAGAAGACATTCTGGCAGGATAAGAAAATGACTCCTGCTCGGTCAATATTGGTTCAAAAATTATTGATTTGGTCTCAAATTGTAGAGCAGAATTTTCTATACATTTTGAGGCAAAATTTAACAAATATCGATCGAGCTGTAGTATTTTCTCTTTACTTCCCCTAGTACTTCCTTTACTACTTACTAAGACTATTTTCCTTTTACTACTTACTAAAAGTATTTTCCCTAGTACTTCTTCTTTACTCTACCAGACTAGACTGTAATATTGACTTGAAAAATTACCACATTACATTGTTTTGTACAAAAAAGTATCAACTATTTAAGCTATTTATACCAATTTGACTTCTTGTTGATTCTAGATGAATCTATTACTGTTGTCGCGATAATTCTATAAAAGATATTCTCTTTATTTTTGTCCTATTTTGTAAAAATTAATCATTATAATCACAATTTCAAACATTTAGAAGTATTGGCTCTGTATTAGCAAAGAGGATCTTAGGAATCCTAGAGTTCTATTATTCTATGTTATTAGATAACCTCTGTATCTTTTAGGTGAGTATAGAGTGTGGTATGGATACTTCCAATAAACATGAAGATTTACGAGAATTACTACAAAAATTGAAAGTAACCTGAATTTGATTCAATAAAGTCTCAAATATCGACTAAAAACTATTGTAATATCCTCCTTGTCGGTCAAAATTAATGGAGTATCATAATATTATTTTAAGTATGCATCTTATTGAAATCTGTGGCTTTGGAGGAATTTGAAAATATATTGAGGCAATAATACATTGCCTTAATAATGCTGTATGCAGATAATATAAATAATTTTTTATTATTACACAATCTTCATCTAGACTCTAGAATATAACATGAGACAAGTCTAGAAGTCTTCTCCAGCCAGAAAAGTAGATCTTGTTTTCATGGCTGAAATAGTCTAGGCTTACAGTGGTTGAATGTAGAACTATTTTGGTCTTAGTGCATTTAAGTTGTGTTGTAGGCTACTCGCATATTCCTTTAAAAAAAACGAAGCGGACAGTTGCAGTGATCGTAAATTGTGGACAAGCATTGCGCTAGACGCATTTCCATTGGTGAATGTTCTTTGCGTCAAAAACGTCGTTAAAACGTAACGTCCCAAAGCGCGTATGTAGTGTCTCGATTTAGTTATTTTGAGACGTCTCATGTTATGTGCGTTTCATGGAAGTATTTTTGGAAAAAGGACGGCTGAAAGGGCAGCTCCAATGATTATTGTGATTATAATCTTATGTGATTATGATCATAATTTGACAAACCCTATTTCTTATGTAGGCTAATGTACAACCCTGATTTTTCTAATGAAATGTAATGTTACATTATTGTCACAACTAGGCTGAGGCCGCACTGCCGGTGGGTAGAGCCTGGAGGGTGGAGGGTAGTTGGTAAATCTATAGAACACCTATACACACCAACCACAGTAATCGTATGAATGGTATGTGTTCAGCCGCCATCTTGAAATTCTTAAATATGGACATCATAACCTCAAAAAACATAATGACGTCATACCATTCATACGATGTATTACTGTGGATGGTGTGTATGTTCTATAGATTTACCAACTACCCTCCACCCTCCAGGCTCTACCCACCGGCAGTGCGGCCTCAGCCATAGAGCTGAAAAGAAACTGGATAAAAGCTCAATGGAAACTGAACTGGCGCGAACGGAAGCTGAACTATAAGTAAAGAGAAACGTGATGGAGAACTTTTATTGTGGACCTATTTAAAAATTTAAATCTTTTTTAACTTTGGTGTGAGAATCAGTTTTTTGAAATATTTTATGACACAACCTTCTTTTTGTTTTTATAAATTTGAAAGGAACAGTTACTCTTATTCTCTATACAAATACATATGTCATTTTTTCATGATTGAATTATTATTTTCTCATAAATCACCTAAGATTCCTTTAATAAATATGCGTTCGATTGTTCCCTGTTATTCTCTCATTTGTGCTACTCAACGTGTCGAGAATGTCAAGAACTAAATTTCAGCTGTTCACTAGAACACCAATCCCAATTATAAACATCTGCCTCTGGTAAACATCTTATAGGCTACTACTGTAGTGTAGCCAAAATTATTGTACAATATTAAATTCGAAGAAATAAGATCTTCACGTCCTAAATTTCCGAGGAAAACTTCCTCTTCTGCCAGAGTTTCCTTCCTATATGCTTTTTCGTACTCCTCAATATCACTATTTCCTCGTATGCATGTGACGTGATACGCTCCTCACATTGTGTATCTTATCAGTGCAACGCGTTGCCTGGAAGCTATTTCGGCGGTGGAAGACGTCGCTCTCCCAAGGTCGATGCCTGCCGTCGGTATCCTTTGGAGGAGTCCTGGTTTAGCGGGGAAGGATTGGAGAGGAGGAGTAGAAGAATGAGGAGGAGGAGGAGAATGACGAGGAGGAGGAGGATGCGACGTTGCCAGATTGTGCTTGGCTGCGTGTCATTGATTTCCACCAGGGCAACCTTCACAAGGTGACTGCTGTCCTTTCCTTCCTTTCGGCTGTGTTCTTCCTCCATTGTTTTCGACTAGCTCATCCCACCTGACAGCCATTGTTACAGATTGATAGCACGCTATTACTCGTACTTTTTAGGACTTCATCACTACTTCGTATTGTATTTGAGTTTTGTCTGATTGAAATTTCTGTTCTAATCATTCTTAATAGTTATCAAAGTTATCATTTTAAATAGATCCACTCCATTTTGAGTGAGAAAATATTCTATAAATTATTATATTTGTTCCTCTTTCAAACTTTCTCAATGAATCATTATTGAAAAATTAATAACATGTGAGAGAGAATTTGATTGAAAATATCATTCTACATAAGTTACACATAGTTATCAAAGAGGGAGTTTCACTCTATTTTGAGTGAGAATGTAGTCTAAAATTAGTCTCTTTGTATTCTTAAAATTCGGAAGAGAAATTTACTGTTAATCTATCAAACTTTTTTAATTAATAATGGAATATTAATAACATGTGAAAGTAAATTAGATTTGAAAATATCATCCTACATAGTTATTGAAGAGGGGGTTTCACTCTATTTTGAGTGAGAAAATAGTCTAAAATTTGTCTTTTTGTATTTTCTATATCGGGTTTCCACCATCCATCCAGTCAATTTTCTCATTCCTTGTCTTGCTTCTGTGTTTTGAAAGCTTCTTGATTCATTTTGAAGCTTCCACAGAATTCATATTCATTTATTTGACAAAACACATTACTTAATGGATAAAACACTGACAATAATTGTCCAAAACGTCTTATTTCCAGATTTTGTTTAAAACTCCAAATTAAGGTCCACAATGTCCACTTTCACTATACTCACAAATTTCAACTGTCAAGAATAAAAATTCCACAGAATCGGCGCTTTTAGTACGGTTAATTGGGATTTGGAAGTGGAGTTGGGGAATAATTTCGAGTTTTTTAGAATCTTGGTTCCACTGAAAGATATTTGATGTCCTCTATGACACTGGCGGCTCGTACCCACGAAGCAGGTGAAGTGCCCGTATCTTTTACTGTACAGCACTTCACCTGTTTCGTACGCAGGAGCCGTCAGTGCTCTATTATGATAAATTCTATAAACAGGCTTTGTCACTTGTCACTGCAACATGCTATGATCTTGAATACATATTTGTTCAATTAGACTTAATACTGGCTGGAGAACAACTGAATTGTGGAGAAAAATCTTACAAATGTCAAAAATCTTGCAAGAAAAAAATGTCAAAATCTTACAAATTCGTTTGCGAGAAAAATGTCAAGACTTTCTCAAGACTGTATTGTTTCAATTTGTTGGTCTACTGTAAACTTGGCCTATTGCGATCTCGAACTGGAATCAAGCAGTTTATCGAACTTAACCCTGCAATTGGAAAGACCTGAACATTAAAATAAGACCTGAAAGACTGAAATTATTAATGCCTCAGTTAGTGAATTCTTGTATTCTCCGAGCAATTTTTCTAGTTTATTTAGAGCAACAATGCCAACAATTCATGATAAAGAACGTAGATTCTTTGTTGATGATGACATTCGTGTTTACATTGAGATTAATGAACTTGACAGCTTCTCAAGGTGAAGAGCATCTCCGTAACTGCGTTACATTGGGAGGCTGTTGAATATCTTGACATTCCTCCAGATGAAAATTGATGTGAATTATTCAAAACGTTATTTGTCAACAGATAACCTTGTCGATCACAGGATCAATGAACTTGTGCTGGAATATGCGACGGAGGACGGAGGAGGAAATTAAACCGTGTCTAAGAAATTTTCCAATTTTTTTAGAGTAGGAACTGATGAAATTTCTGATTTGGTTCAAGAAATCAGAAACAGTTTGGTTGATAAATTTAAAGTTGATTATTTAGAGGTTTTATGCGAGATTCAAAAACTTCATCCATGTATGAAGTCAGAAATTTACTGAACTATAACAAAAACAAAAAATTATTGTGCTTATCTTATTTAGAAAATAGAGTTATTTCACCAACTTGAATATACAAAATAATAATTTTACTAAATATTGAGCCTCATAAAATTAATTTTTCAACGTTTATAAAATAATGAATTGATTGAGAACTTTGTGATGTTTTCCTTAGTATGAATGCGGAATATCTCAATCAGTATGCCAATTTATGAAAAGACGAAGGCTATTTTCAGTTTATCAATATAAATATTTTAATAATAATAATTTTTTTTCAGATATATTCAACCAGTTCTGGCAACAGTTCCTAAATTTGGAGAGTGCAATCTACGGGTAAGTCATCTTTTCGTTAAAAGTTTGCTGAAATTTATGAAATAATTGTTGAAATTTGAACGGTCAAGTTGATCTCTCTAACCACATATTCTCCTCAGTCTGTCGTTGAACCATCGAACATTGATGAATGATGAAAATTTTGGCTTCAATTGATGCATCGATATATATGATACTGTATATGCAGGCAGTAATAATCATAATGTAGAATTGGAAAGCAACCATGAGTGGATCTTCATCGAAAATGAGTAATACACTTTTATATTGTAACTTGAAAGTGAAGAGAGGTTGTTAGATCCGTTACAGATAATGTTATGGCCGAAGGTGCTATTGGTGGATAGAACTGGTCATCACAAAAGGTAATATAGTATATCTTTGTATTCTCCCAATAATAGGCAAATCTAACAAAGAGAGCTTGGCCCAATTTACTAATAACTGTAGATTCTTCTTTGTCTGAACATGTTCTATTTTGAACTGAAGGTAAATTTACTTTCAACAAGGAAAATTAATGTTATCACTGCTTTTGTTAGTAATGATTATTTCTCTTTTAATGCATCCGTGTGGCTAATAGCTTTCTAGTATACTAGTATGACCATTGCATCGGTATTATTAGAATAAACTAGTTTTATGTCATATGAAATAAGATATAAATGCTAAATCATATTTTCATCTGTAGAATATTGTGTAGAAATGATTATTATAGTAGAGTAAATTTACTTATTTTATTCCAAGATCTTGAATAGACCTCATGATATTGATGTAATCTAATGTTGATATTCTAATTCCATATTGAATAAACAGAATAGAATTTACCACCGACATTGTATTGAAATTAATTAATTGAGATTCCGGCTTAAAAACAGTAACTTGAAACAAAGTAAATGAGAAGCAGAAAAGCGAGCAATGCGATAGGCAATTGAATGACCGAACAAGATGAATAACTGCTATTTGCCAAGATAAGCCACTCCCATTTTCCTCACCCCCCTCCCACTTCCAAAAGAACGCCATTATTGTTTATACATAGTGTAACTTATGGGAGTGGCTTGTCTTGGCCAATAGCAGTCTGACACCCACTTTGATTGTTCATTTAAGCTTATTTGTATTGCTTGCTGTAGGCTACTGTGATGATCAAAACTTTATTCTATTTTCCAGTAATTGATAATGAAGTAACGAGCAAAATGGTCATTTTTATACATTGATAAATTTTTGCGGTTCTGATAAGTGATAAATCCTTATAGTTGCAAATGAAAATTTATCATGAAACTTGAAGTACGATTTTAACAAGTCAAAACGCTTCAGATATTTTTCAAGTAATTCCTTTGCTGTTATTTATTTCCTTTGCAATTTTAAGTTCAGTTTTGGATTGCAATCTGAATGTTGTAATGTTGGTAGCACTAGTTAATGGGTTGAGTGTCGATTGGCAGACACTGTGTGCTGTAGCTCGCTCAAGCCGAGAAGACACGCCGTTCCAATGTAAAGTGAATGGTGAAGGCGTTTCTTCTCAGCTTGCTCGAAGTAAAGAATTGCGGGATAACTAGATCAAGGATTACTACAGCATAAACGTACAGAAGGCAGGCAGGTATAGTTCGTTCAAGCTGAGAAGACACGCAGTTATAATACATTCTATATTGCAACGATGTGTCTTCTCAGCTTACGCGAACTATACAAGATTACAAGGCAGCATTGGGCGGTTCAATCAGCGATCACATAATGCGTATTATGTGGTCGAATGCAAGTCGAGCATGCTAACGGGATTCTGGGCAGCGACCACTGAATTCAAATTGTTGCTGTATTATGTGGTAGTTGATCCGGGGCAACATGTTAGCGACGACTGTATTCTCAAATCAGGGATCTGATTTGAACAAACTGAAGGTAGCGCTGAGAATTCAACAACACGTCGAATTAATATCAGTTGAGGCTCTATATTAGATTTTTTTTCTATGTTAGGCCGGTGTTACACGTTAATATTTTTATTATTATATGAAAAGAGATGAGAATATGATTTCGTATTTTCATGTGATAATTGGAATATTACCGTGTAATACCGGCCGTATGGAGGGGGGGAGGAGTTGTGCCCAAGAGGGTGAATTTGTCAGGTATAATTTCGGATTTCAAGCTCTTATCTGGAATTTCTTTTGTTCTGTTGATCAGGGGTAAAGGTATCATTTAAAGATCGGATTGTTTTAATTTTCGTTTTTAGCTTTACTTTGGAATTTTCCTTGTTCTGTTGATTAGGGGTGAAGTTAAAAAGGTAGCTTAGTGGGAAAATTCGACCGAAAATTATGAAATTCTGGAAATTCCTGGTTTAATTTGTGTGTGAAGAGAATGGACAAACACAAAGGAGAACAAGAAATCAATTGGAGAAGAGGAGAAGAGGAGGATAGAAGAAAATGTAGAGAATTTTCTTATCGAACGGGGTATGGAAATGAATGAAAAAGAATGGGAGGAACAAAGAGAAAGTAGAGGAGTAACTACAAAAAATCAAATTTTGGATGAATAGTACTTTTCCAATCTTGGAATCTTACCATGGACTTGAAAATATGTGGGCTCTTGTCTCTATCTGCCTGTTTATTTGATTCATCCCTATTCTAATACTGTAGAAATTGAACTCTAGCATTAAATTTCTAGTGTTTTTACATTGATGACGAAAGATGGCTTTCATGATACAACCCCTATTTTCCACCTATCGAAACCAGGGCCTGATTTAGGATCTGTGGGCCCCTAGGCTTAGCTTGTGGTGCGGGCCCCGATGGGGGGATCTGGGGGGTGAGCCCTCTTAGCTGAGCGGGGGGTCCGGGGGCCCTCCCCCGGGAAATTTTGTGAAAATTTACTTTTAAATAGCGTTTAAGAAGGCCTTTCTATGGTCTATTAAACGAGAAAATCTCTATTTTTCAATCATAAAATATTGATAATGATAGCTTATCCTATATGAGATCAATTCAATACCGACTTTTACCATGATTGATTGAAAATTTGTCTTTTATTCTTGTATAATTTCATTACGATGCGCTGCAGGCAGTTTTCTAACTTTGTAAATTGTATAGACTAGACTCACAATTTGTATCCTTATTTTTTTGTAATTTTTGTTGAACACTGGCCACATTTACTAGATATAATGGCCAGTTAATTTCCTAGTTTTTGAAATCGAAAATATGTAATTTTTTACGATGGGAATAAAATTCATTATTCATAAAAAACGATTACAAATTCAAGAAAGATTCATGAGTTATTGAAAACTCATTCATTATGAGATTGGGATGAAATTTAAAATTATACAACTCATTCTTTTAATGCTAGAATCTTTACTAACAAATCTTCACTTGCTTACTTTGCAAAATAATTAATCCCGATAGAACTGTTTCGATTTTCAAGCTGAAGTTTTTATTAAGTTTTCATTTTATTCATTCAAAGTTGAAATCAACTTTCATCAAATAAATAAGTGCCAAACAGCCAATTTTGGTATGGTAGTGTGGTAGTGCGAGCTGCCAAAGCATATAACTTATTACAATAATTTATTATTCACTATCAGAACAGCTTAGCTACAATTATACTCTCAGAATATATCTACAATTTCATACTCCCTGCTACGGTCATAAACAAGAATAGCTATCAATACTCCCGCCAGGGAGAAAATTTTTCCAGAAAAATACTCTGAAACTATATTTTTTAAAGAGTTTTAAGCCTTATTATTAGTTTCATTTGTAAACTTACTGTATTAATTTCTCATTTATTAAGTACGGTATGCTGTATAATAAGTGATAGTATAAATAATTGAAAGCTTAAAGAAATAAAATTCATCTGAATTCAATTCTTTAACCAGGCAGGTGAACAGCAAATCGCAGTTCTATCACCAAAGACAGTGATTTTGTTCAAGAGAGGTTTAAAAATAGCTTCAACTTGTATCATTATTAAACAGATACATAACATTCAACAAATACAGATTATATAACACAGTTTGGCCATTTATTGATATAAGTTTGCTCGAATGCAAGTTGCCAAGTTCTAAAAAATATTTTTTTCTTTTCAATATTTTTGTGGTGCGGGCCCCTAGGCGCCAGCCTAGTTGGCCTACCCTTAAATCCGGTACTGATCGAAACGATGCCACCCTTTTACTACTTGTATTTACACACTAGACCTTTGAAAAAGAAAGTAAAAAAAGGATGAACAATATAAGAATTAGGGAGGGATAATAACATAATAGGGTAAAATGACTGAAGACTAAAGATTATCTAGCTCACTTTCTAAAAGAAAAAATATCCAATTAAGACATTATACGAGTATTAAACAATAATCAAGCGGTTTTACAATTTTTCTGCGGATGAGTGATGAACATTATTCAACGAATATACAGTTAAAAAAAATAAAAACCAGCCTATAACTGTTGAGGTTAGAGAGGATGTTCTAACATTAGAGAAAAATATGTAAATAAATTTATTCCATTTTTAAACCAGGCACAATAACTGTCTCTGTTGAAGTTAGAGAAGATGTCCCAACATTAGAGAAAAATAATTAAATTCATTCCATTGGAATAGATTTTTCCGATTTTTATCATTTAGTTTCTCTTAGAAGAAAACTGTAGTTACCCCCTAAAATGCGAGCTTTAGTCTTACGTCAGTTCCCACAAAAATATGAGACATCAATGAAAAAGTAAATTACCGTATGACAATTTCGGAGAATGAAACAAGGCTACCAATCATTTTGTCAATTATTGAATTGGACCACAGTGTTGCATTGTTGAAGGAGCGAACAAAGAAACCTAATGACCAAATTAAATTCAACAAAGAGAACTAGAATACGGAAGTCAATTAACATGCAAACTAGTTCATGTTATCTTTGCTGTATATTTTAGCGTCCTCATTTGAGAAGCCTTGACATTGCCAGTACTTTGAAATAAATATGAAGTTGAAGAATAACTTGACAAAACAACGAGTCTGATACATTTGGGTAATTGATGTTTTATTATGTAGTGAACAATTGTTTTCTTAATTACTTTTACAAGGATTAACTAAATACTAGAACCACATGGAAAACATACTTACTAATCGTTTGTGATAAAAATAATAGAGTATCTTTTCAATTAAAATAAGTAACTGATTGTTGAATTTTTATATAGAAAGTATGCAAATAAATTCAAATGTGATGACATCACTCACGAAGTTGATGGGGTATCTCATATTGAACGTGCTGCTCCAGATTTCAGAACCACCAAATTTGATATGTGTAATATTAATGTGATGAACACACCAATTGTGATAATTATATTCTCGCCAAACTTATATACAGTATTAATTAATTAATTATCTCAATTCAGCCTATTGGCTCATTCAACTCTCCATTTGATAATGAAACCTCATAGAGACCTCTCTCTCTCACACACACACTCTCTCTCTCTCTCTCTCTACCTTTTCATTTATCACATATCTTCTCATAGGCACAAATTTATATAATCGGTACCTTATTAAAGCCCTTATTGGAGTCATTCTACATTTTTCTATAGTCAATACTTAGTTTACTTTGAGAACTGTGTAATTAGTCTCATTTTTATATTATCAAATCATAGGATTTAAACAAATATACTGTCTTATATAAATGTAATCTACATGAATAAAGTGATTGAATCTGAATCTGAATATCTCTCTCTCTCTCAATGAACACTAATTACATCTCCTTTCATTTCGTTCAACCAATTATTAATTAATTCTATCTCAATGAATATGACATTCAGCCGTTAATTGAAAACAAGGTGTTCATTGATTTGTATTTTAATGAACTTATACCCTGTAATTGAATGGAGTGTTGCAAAATGGGAAATTAAGTTACAAAGCGGTAATTTATGAGTAGAAAACTGGAAATCAAATGCACCTACTATACCATCAATAAAATACTATTCCATCTACATAGATATTAAAAGAGATTTTCAGCAAATTATTATGGTTATTCTATACGATAATTGCTTTTATATATTTCATTAATTTCATTGTAAATTTAATTCAATATCAATTTATCAATATAATGATTACAGGAATTATTCTCTACTTAAATGCTGTACATAACAATTGATAAATAATTCATTAGACTCTGCTACGATTAAGTAGAAGTGGCTGGATTTCTAATAATTTCAAATAAGAAAGAATCCAAGTTCGAATTAAGTTTTGGGGGTTGAGGATCATAAGTAAGGATCTTTTGATCCCTATGTTATGATATAACACTGGTATGATCGTATTCTCATCTCTTTCCATACGATTTGATAAGGTAATGGAAATATTACCTTGTGATACCGGCCTCAGATCTAATATATGCTCCATGTAATATTTATTCACTTTTCTTGTATTATTATTTTCTTAGAGTAGAGACATAATCTAACCATTTATAGAATAGTTGATAAGTTACGAATACAATGTTTTGTATATAATCGCTCACGGCCAGTATCCCAGTAATAAACCTTGTTTGGAATTTAGCAACTTAAATTATGCGGTCCAAAAATACATTACGACCTTGAATGAGATGTGACCTTGTGCTTCATACTATCATACTCCACTAAGCAGTCCTCACTCTGATGATTTAATAGCTTTTTAGAACTCCACGTGTATGTACATAGGGGTCTTGTTAAGTGTTTAATATTGTTTTGTTTGAGAGTCGTTTTTCATCAAAGGAAAAAATTTCAAGGAACTTTTTAGAGTTGTTTTTGTGTGTACAACTGTGGTAGTTTTCCGTATCTTGGATTTTGCAACGGAGCTCAGCTTCTGTACCATTGGTTAGGGGTGGCGTCAATATTTTTGTTGTGTTTTTTCTCTGTTTAATCCCCCTTGGCCACAATTCTTCTCCCCCCGCCATTCCAGTCACCTCACCTAGCTCCAGCTCGTCAGACCGTTTCCTCCACCGTGTTTTTTATTGTGCTGGAGGAATGCCGATTCTCTCCTACAGATAGACTGCTCAATACAGAGAGCTGACTTTGTGTCAAGCACAACTTCTTTCTGGATACAATGACCAAGCTACGTTATAAATAGATGAGGAAAAGGCTTTATTAGTTCCCTATTTTCAATATATTATATACATAATTTTATAAAATAAAATAAAATTATTAATTCTTGCATCTTGTATGTAAGTCTTGTATTGTAATCATTCTTGTATGTAAGTCTTCTCTTCAGTCTTATAATCTTCACTCTAAATTATGAAGGGATAAACAGATCGAGGGAAAATGAGCAGATCTGCAAATAGGCAAATTGGGGATGTATTTTTCTGATGTCGAAATGATTCAATAGAATCAGATTATTTGGCTGAACTAATAATTATGTGATCAACAAAAAATAATTAGCGAAAAGTTTGAAAATTAAAATATTAACCTCGCCAGGCATTGCTTGGGAATAAGTGTTCTGTCACAAAAATTTCATTTTCATTTTTTGTACAATGTAATCTTCTCAATAAGATTTCCTAATTTTTCCTGAACATTAGCTCAACAAGCTTTCAACAAGCTTTTCCAGATCCATGGAAATATCATTGGCCGGTCTGGCATGATACCACTGTCTCACTCTCCATCTTATCCATTTTCAATTCATCTTCATTCAATTTATGTATTATATAAACTTATTTCTCATCATCAACTCACTTCCCATTAACTCGCGCACAAGCCCAGAGCTCATAGGAGGATCCTTGCAGATAAAAGACTACTGTCCGCCACGTCACTCTAAAAAAAATCAAAATAAAATTTATTGAGGTTTTCAAACAAATCTAATGTATAGCGTCAGAAAGTTGGGCGGTTTCGTTTGCTCCTTTTGCGCTCGAAAAGCTGATGTTGTCAAATTGATTTATCATTATTTTACGTGTGCCTAGATCATGTTTTTATAATCGAATGAGACAATAGTTGCTTCACATCAGCTGTTAGTAGTTGACATCAAGTACAAGAGACAGACGAAACCGCCTAACTTCTTGGCGTGAACTATAACAAAGCAACATGTGTGCTTGCGTATCATTCAAAGCAACATGTTTGATGGCGTATCATGATACGCTACGCTCCAGGTCTGCGGGTAGGCGGAAGCGTTGAGTTGGCTCACCTGTCCCGGTTTTAGTGCCTTTGTCTGGTTCTGTTCTGTTCTGGCTAGCCTGGCTTGCCTTCCGATTTTGTGGCCGGTTGTCGTGTGTTTTGTGTGTTCGTTGTTTGAAACCCCGCTCCACCAACTATAGTTCAATCATCACCGCCAGTGTTCTGTCAATATTTCGCGCGCTGTCAATAATACCACAAATCCTAATATTTTTGTTTTGAAAGTTTGGTGACAATCGGTATATGTAAACGCATCACAATGGATTATCACGTAAGGAAAGTGCAATGCTGGTGTCTTCTACCACAACCTTCGGACTAGTTGTCCTGGTATTAAAAAAAAATTGAATTTAATTAAATAATTAATCCTCCCCAAGTGCTTTGAACCAAGTGTTTGACAGTAGTGTGTTGTTGATTAAAGTGTTGTTCGGGATTTTTTTGTTGTCATCGACGTTGTCAGCTTCCTTGGAGCTGGAATTGGAGTTTTATTGGAGCGGTTCTTTCAACACTAAAAATAAATGTGAGTTTACTTCAACAAATTTTTGTGTAAAGTAGTAAATAATTTGTGTTATTCACTTGTTGAATGGTTGTGAAGGTGATATTTTGGTACTTATGATTCATGCAAATAAATGAAAATATAACATAATGTCAAACCAAATATTTATTAAAAATCGAGATACCGGTTTCGGTTGCTACACCATTAATTAATCTGTGGCTTAACACATACATTTTTCATCTAATTTGTAGGAGTTTTTAATTTTGTTGGTTTGTTTATATAGTATATGCAAATGTGCTGACGTTTTGATTCAGTTGAATACTCTCTTCATTGAGAGTGTATAATAGCAGACGCCAAAAAACCGGTTGGAGAACGATTGTTATCAAAGCTCAACTCTGTCAGGACAGTCGGCGAGTGGTCTGTAAAAGCATATCAAGTTGAGACCGACGTCAGCTAAACAGTTTTGCTCTTGTAGACTATTTGTAAACTGTCCTGAGAGAGCTATCAAGAATAAAAGCCATTCACCAATCGCCAGTTACTATGGTGTCTACTATAAGTTGGCTTATAAAGTTTTAAGTTCCAATAACTTTTTTCCATTTGACAGAAATCAATACACTTATTGTTATTTCCCTTATTGGTTAAAAATACAGTCTAGTAGTGTCCATGCATAATATTATTGAGTTGATTATCTACCCATCTAAATCAGTTTTTTTATCTTCCAATTCATTCTAATTTAATTATGTGAATGCATATTTAAATGAATGAATTAATAATACAATACTAACTTGGCTGATTATTTTGTGACTACCGTTTAGCAGGAAAGATGATAATAAATTTGAAGATTGGGGTGGTTTCTCAAGAATTGATCATTAAATAGGGAAATATTATTGTGATAATGATGTAGAACTTGTTTGATGAATAATGTCGAGATCCTTGATTTTGATAATCAACCATTAAAAAAATCCACCCCTTCAAAGTGCGAAGGTCAATGACAACCCCTATATCTATATTTTAACTCCTACAACCCCTATATCTATTTTATCTATATTTTAATCGTATCAGTAAGTCTATTAGTTATATCCCAGTAAGAATTATCAGAGATAATACGATATTGTTTTTCAATCATCGCTTTTTGAAGTGAATTGTTATTCACTTATATAAAATTCAAGGTCGTTGAACTTGGAACTTGTAACGTTATTTTAAAGATGTTATGAAATTAATTTTCTGTTTTATCACATTCAAGTAGTGAGCGTTATTCAATATAACCCACGATTATTGTTTTAAAAAAATTGCATTATATTATTTTTTGAAAATTTCATATTAAATTAAAATTTTCCCAATTTTCAATACAGTAAATTTTTCTTATCACTAACTCCTCTCTCATGTAGAAGAATATCCCAATTTTAACTGAGAATGATATGAATTATTGCATGAGACACAAAGATTAGGCTTCTTGTGAGATTTAAATAAATTAGAGTAACATGGGTTCATTGAATGTATAGTACTGTAATTAGTTCCGTGGAAACTTCTCAGAGTACAATGAATCCATTTTATCAATTGTAGACATTGTGTTAATAATTATGGACTCACGCTATTGAAATATGTACTGATTCGCGGTTATTTACACGGAAATACTCTATCTTATGATATGAAGTAATCGATGAATGGCAAGTTCCTTTCCATGGGAAGAACTATGTGTAGCGAATTCTTATCAAGTATGACAGCCTCCAAAAATTTAATCCCAGATAATGACAGTGTCAAAAATGGCAGTGATAAACGGTTTGTTACTACACAGCTGAAGTACAATATTCTCAAACGGTTCAACAACCTTACTTTCAAGCCATCAACAAATATTTAATCACTTATTTGGTCGCGGATCACGCCTTTCCAATAAATCTTAAATGATTGGAATTAAGCATTTCTGTTCAATGATCTGAATAAATCATAAAATCTTTTTTCTGCTTGATAAGGATTATTGAGTGTTTAATGTCAGTCACAAATTTTGTTCTTCAAATCGATCAGACACAATTTTTGAAGAATTTCAATTTGAAGGGCTTCTACTTGATAACTCTCTTTATATTTCAAATTCAATTATTTTTCATTTTGGTTCTTTCATGTTTCAACGTAGTGGGATCGTGATTTGTTGTTTTAATGAATAATAAATCCTTTGTTTTTTTCATATTTCAATAATTGAAATTGATCCTTATTCCTTATGTTCTTTGATTATGTCCATTCCTTATGTCCTATTGATCCATTCCTTAATAGTCTCCAAAGTTGGATGAGTCCTGTGCTAAATTGAAGTCAAGTCACAGAATTTCCCCGTTTATAAGGAGGTACTGGAATCTATTGTTTTATGAATGATGAATATTAATTACTAATTTACTGAATTTTGTGGATACAAGTCGATTAAAAGTAGTATGAAAAACTCTTATTTTTATTTATCCATTTACAGATATTGATTGTTTTCTTATTTATCACCCTTTCACAAGCTTAAATACTTGATGATTGTTATTTATACTGGGTAACAAAGTGACAGTAGTTCAAGTAACATTATTACCCTCGCAATATTTTCTTTTAGATTTTTTTCACTATCAACTAAATCATCTATTAACAAGGATACTATCCATCTAGCATACTGATCTATATTAAAACTTCAAATAATTTCAATCAAAGTACCCTTTTTAAAAAATATTTCTAGTTTACACTACATGTTTCGACGATTTAGCCATTTTCAAGAAGTTTTAACAAATATAGTAGCCCTAAAAGAAAGAAGAAAATAAGTATTGATCTATATTACCTTTTTTCCTATTTCTCAGTGCCTTAATATATTTATATTTGATCTAAATTAAGTGGTGATTCATGTATGAACAATTATAGACCTTAACGATGATTATTATCAATCATTGAGTAATTAAATGAATTTATATAAAACAAATTACAAAGATGCTGCATAAATGATTCAATGTTATTGCTCTCCTCTTCACCTTGTTCAATTGGAGGTTTGAATAGACGATAGGGTAAGCAACACCCCTTTTCAGCCCTTCGGAAAACATGCCACTTCAAAAGGGATGAACCTGCCAAGTTATTATGCAAAACAAATTATAATGTCCTATATAGCCAAAATATGTTTATTGAGTAGCTTTTACATTATAAAATAGTACAGTACTGTATCATTGAAGTTAGCTGATATTAATTTATTTACAAGTCATGTATCATGGCTGGGTACGGTATTTGTTTGTCCCTTTGATTCATTGTTAAACTGTGTAACATTTTTTTCTCTCCTTTGTAGCACTGGCGGCTCGTGCCCTCGAAACACGTGAAGTGCCCGTATCTTTTACTGTACAGAACTTCACCTGTTTCGTGGACACTAGCCGCCAGTGTTCAAAGTTTGTAGCCATTAGCAGTACAGTGTTACTGTCAGTACAGTAGTTATTGTAATTTGACAAGCTAAGAAAATTTACTGATATTAATTTGCCCGTCATGTACCATTATACTTGTTTCGACAGACATCAATACTTCTTTTTTATTGTTTTCAAACTTTGTTACATTTTTCACCTTAATAGCCATTAGCAGTACCTTGTTATTGTTGAAGTGTTATTAAAAAATTTCAACTATTAAAACGGTTTCAGCTTGTGGACAGCTGAGAAAATTTACCAATTAACCTTTAAAAATCGCTAGTGAATGGCCGTTACAAACCTATTTATATCGCATTAGGTTTTCGGCTGTAAGAGTCACTGTTATATAATGATAAAGCTCGCTCTCTCTACTTATCAGACGGCAATGCCGCTAATTTTAAACACTATTCGAGGCCAATGGCACCGAAATGCTTGGCGCGAGCTGATGCTATCCACCTCTTGATTTCCAATTAGAATTCCGCGCTTCAAATTGTGAATTTCGGCATTTTGAAGATTTTTCATTCTGTGAAGAAGTTTTGAGATAGAGGTTTCATCTTCTGTAGTCTGTCCTAGCGGAGAAGATATTCTGGCAAGATGAGAAAATGACTTCAGCTTGATCAATATTGGTTAAAAAATTATAAATTTTGTCTCAAATTATATAGCAGAATGTTTCCTACAATTTGAAACTAAATCAATAATTTTTAAACCAAGGCTGACCGAGCTGGAGTTATTTCCCCATCTTGCCACAATGTTTTCTTTGCTTGGACAGACAATTGTATAATCAGTTTTATTACAGCGCAACAGTCACAAAAAGTCTCTGGAATTACTTTGATTTCTCACCACTGACTGATTAAGTAGCATATTGCCAATTCAAAGGTTTGTTGATTTTTTTTGCAGCCATTATTGAAAATATTGTAGCCAATATCCTCTCAAGAGGTATCTCTCTAATCCAATTAATCTAATCTAATCTAAAATAATAAAAGATTAGACTTCTCTTGTCTGAATTTCGTTACACTTCAAAGTTGTCCATTTTAAAAATCCTAGTAGCCTAATGCTTTGAAATTGTTCATGTAATGCATTATTACGCGATTTATCATACGTTTAATTTATCATAGAAGAGATGATTTCTTGATCCTTTCTATTTGTCAATCAAAATGAAAATTGATGATCGATCTATAAGGTTCTGAAAGTACTGTAGGCCTACTCCACATTTTTTCTTTTGCAAATTTTCAATTAATTAACTTACTTTAGAAAATCAATATCATTCAACCCTAAACAATATTGGGTTCACAATTTCTGACAATCATCGCATAGAATCACGAAAATAAATATTTGATCTGGTTACCATAATTCATGGTAAAATATAGATAGATACATTTCATTGATCATTCTCATGTGGAATTTGAAATATTCTTTTCTTCTGATGTATTCATCAATCATAATCATAATCATCTAGTTTAATATTAACAATGGAGAGAAAACAGGATTCTTAGTGTGAAAATGTTAAAAGACCCAAATCAAGCGTTTAAACTTACAATTATTATAAGCTTGAATATTCTACATGATTATTTAGTTTTATTATATTTTTTATGATTGATTCCAGTTCATAGTTTTTACATATAGTCGTTTCTTTTGATAACAAACTTCATTATCGGACGCTGTCTATTACAAGGACCATCATGCATGAGTTTGATTTATGGTCCGTTTTCCGGCATTGATCTCTCTTGCAAAAACAAGTCCTGTGGTCGGTTGTCGATTTTTTCTGAATATTCAATTATGTAGAGTACGGTAACTGATTTATATCGGAAGGGTTCGCGGGGCGTGTAAGTGAACAGATAAATTTTCAACCCTTATGCACTCCAAAAAAAAAAAAATGCAAGTTCGTCTTCTGGTGTATGACAGGTAGTTAGTTGCTGGGATTACCTGTTAGGTTATTGCAAATGGTCAGTCGATTTTTGCGCCTTTTAGATCCAGTTTGTTGAGAGTTTGGGACGACGAGGGGGAGTATTTTTATATTTTCGCAGAGGGGGTGGATCCGCAGACTGGTCTCGCAAAAAAACTGAGACACCCCTCGCGACTTTGCCTTATAACGACCTCATATCGATAGACCTTGCATGGACCCCTTTGAAGTTTGGTACTTGCGAATTCTTCAAACGGAGATGTACCTCTACCCACTCCTCTAGCAAAACCCACCCCCCTCCCGCTACAATTGATTTGCAAGGACACCAAAGTGGTGAATCTTCTTTTTGACCCTTTGCCGCCACCAAAATACGTGACTCGACCCCTTCCATGCGCAATAATTTTCTGCAAATATCCTGTCTGGTCCTGTGTGGTGTGTCCTTGTACCTTTGCACTACTTCCCACACCCGAATGTGGTTCATCCTTGGAAGTAAGGACGAGAGGGGGGGGGTTTAGAGAGTGAGGGAACGATTCTGCGATAGTGGACCTCTACCTTTTTGCAATAGCAAAACCGGACAGAAGATTCGCATTGGGAATAACCGTTACTGTCAAGGTTGCCCCCTCCCCCCGTCTCTAGATTTTCTCATCTATTTGCAAACTATTATGATTGTGTAAGTTTGTGATTTTCTTGAACCTGTACCGGATCTAGAAGATGCAAAAGAGAGAAAAAGGTTTTTTTGTAGTTGGAAAAAATTGTAACGTCCCAAGAATGCAAATTCTTCATCATGTAACGGACCGTTTTCTAGGCAGTGGAAGGGGCAGATAAAGTAATGATTTACTGCTGCTAAAGCCTACTTATATTATAAAGTTCTAATATCATTAGCTCACTCAATCATTGGTCAGGACTCATGAGAACTACTGCATTCCTTCGATTGTAAGTAATTTCATAGGTCACTTTTACTATTGTAAGTAATTTCATAGGTCACTTTTACGATTGTAAGTAATTTCATAGGTCACTTTTTCACTGGCTGTCACTTGGAAATTCTCTGAATTTCATTTGGATTGCCTTTGCGTTTTCAGATAGCATTCACATTTTGAAAAGTAGAGCTATCGAAAATTGAGGTACTTTTTGGGAAGCTAAATATAAGAGAGTGAAAAGATTCATTCTTTTATCTTGTAGTCATTGAAAATCTTTCCAAAAATCACTATTAATTATTTATCTTCCAATTTTCTGTTGCAGGTAAGGATATATCACAATTAACAACAAGTTTAAGAGAAGAGAACAAGAATCGTAAGTCCAAGTATTATTATATCGAGTATTTTTCAAACAAAATTAATTCGAATCAAGACTTGAATCCAATATGTTTGTATCCGATGATGGCTTTATCTTTCTCAACACTTTCTTAAAAATTTGAAAAGTTTTAACTTTTTCAAACAAAATATCATTTGAAAGACTTGAATCTAATATGCTTGTATTTGATGATGAGATGATTTTTAAACATCACCAAAATTAAAAAACCGTGAAAATAAGAAAAACCGTGTTTATGAAGAGATCATCATCAGACTATAAAGACTATTTCTTATAGTAATGACGCATTAGTTCATATCAGGTCTTTTTAGTCCTTATAGAGCCTAAGGTACGAGTAAATTTGGCGATTATGATTGTACTATATTCACTATCTAGCACTCACTGTTCGCTCGCACTCAGGTGACATGATACGGTGTTATGTAAGCGGCCAGGCTTTTTTAAGGAGAAGAAAATCTGTTCTGGTGAGAAACCGAGATGATTTTGAAAAGTGTGCCATCTCTTGAACAACTGGTATAGTCTTTCCAAGCAAAGAAGACATTCTGGCAAGAGGGGAAAATGATTTCAGCTCAATAAAAATTAGTTAAAACTCAATAACTTTGGTCTCAAATTGTAAGAAACATTCTGATCTACAATTTGAGACCAAATTTATTGAGTTTCAACCAATATTGATTGAGTTGTGGTAATTTTCCCAACTTGTCAGAATGTCTTCATTGCTTGGACAGACAATAACTGGTTGGGCACCAACTCTCTTATTAGCTAATAGTTGAAAACCTTGTAATCTTGGTTGTTTCTCGGAATTTATCTGGTTAGCCATTCACTTTACATCGAGTTTCCTTCACGTAATGGATTTGCAATAATTTCAACGCTTGTGCCAAATATCAAGGCGGTTGGCGATTTACTGTTATTAATTCTCAGATCTGTCAGGACAGTCGGCGAGCTGTCTATGAGAGTACATAGAAACAAGAGTGATCCCAGCCATACTTATTCGCTCTCGAAGACAGCTTTATACTGAACTGACAGAGCTGAGGAATGATAATAGTAATTCTCAAACCGCCTTAATTTTTGGCATGAGCTGCTGTAGAATGCCTGCATCTTTCTATATTACTTCGGCTATTAGAGCTCAATATAACGATGCACTCGTATAGTCTGTCCAAGCAAAGAAGACATTCTGGCAGGATGGGAAAATGACTCCAGCTTGATCAATGTTGGTTCAAAAATTTTTAATTTACCCTCAAATTGTAGAAAACATTCTGCTCTACAACTCATGACCAAATTTATAATCTTTGAACCAGTATTGACCGAGCTGGAGTCATTTTTCCATCTTGCCAGAATGTCTTCTTTGCTTGGACAGGCTTTCCCTCAAGGTTGGAAATCATTACTTTGTTCATTCAATTCCCTGACTATAAAATTGAAATGTTTATTATGTTAGAATTGCCTGATGTATTGAGTTCAACCTTCAGAAATTGGATTCCTTGTTGTTGGAGTTTTCAACCTTCTAGAAAATGCACTAAGTTGATGGCACATTGAATAAATTTATCAAGTGATAAATATCAATTTTATATTCCATAATGTTATAATGTTTTTAATTCATTCAAAAGTTGACCCTGTTTTCAATGAATAATTTGAGCTTTGATCTGGATCTGTCACAAAGTTTTCATAATAAATAGCTACATCAGAAAATTTTCCATCAATACTCGTAGAGTACGGTAGTATAGTTGAAAAATTCTAGATGGTTTGGACTGTAGTATAGCTGGCACTAGAGAATTAGGCTGTTTCGTCTGTCTCTTGTACGTGATGTAATCCTGTAACAGCACAAGGAGCAGATTAAACCGCCTTAATTTTTGGTATCAGCTATACGTAGCAGAAACCTTCGACGTTTAAATACATGCGTTTAATAATAGGCTACAGGTTGCATGTGAGATATAATTGGACAAAAATGATTACTGGATGCACAGTGCAATTAATAACAGTCCAGTAATATCACGATGCACATATCGAAGCAGCGTAACGCAATTGGCGGAAACGGTTTAGCAATCACGTGACCGTTGAACCAGTGAACTCGAGTGCAGGCAGCACTGCAGACTACTGAAGTTGATTCTGTGTGTCCACACTGGTCGATTTTGTGTACGTTTCAAGGTGATATCTAATGCTTATGCATTGGTAGTATGCTGTGCAGCACATAATGATCGACGCGGAAAACGCGTGCCACGTTGCGTTGTCCGGTGAAAGTTGAAGGGCTAGCTGCTTCTGGTATTGGTCTCTAGGTGGTCTGCTCAATATCAAATAATCACTTTTATATTACTATAGTCTGCTCTGATTTGCTCTTAGTGGAGAGTATTACTATAGATAGTATTATACTCTGGTCGAGTAAAGAAGACATTCTGGCAAGATGGGGAAATAAATCCAGCTCGGTCAATATTGGTTCAATATTTATGAATTTGGTCTCAAATTGTAGAGCAGAATGATTTCTACAATTTGAAAAAGCAATATTGTCCGAGCTGGAGACGTTATCCCATATTGCCAGAATGTCTTCTTTGCTACGCTGGTTTGTTCGTTATCTAGCCTCTCATTTGTCTGACGAACAGGCTCTCCACGCACGCACACATTTGCGAATTCCGCTCGCTTGTAACTTGGTCTCTCATATCTAACCACTTACAACATCGATATGGTATCTGGCTGGCTCTTGACTGCTGTAATAATAAACACTTTGTATTTATTGTGACGTGGAAGGATTTATACACTACTTTGGAAATGTTTTAATGTGTAATCGCACATAATTTATTTTTTTGATTACTACTAATGTTCGGTTATGTGTTGAGTTTTACCATGAGAAGTGGGTATAACTTCCTATCGTATGAGGTTTACAAATGATACAATTAAGGTTCCTTATTCGACGAGGCTGTTATATAGGATTGTTGTACAGTAACTTCTTTGTGCTCAAACGACAGTAAAATTTTTTTTTGTGAGGGTGATGCCCACATGGGCTCTTAGGCCTGTGCGTGGGTAATGGGCTAAGGATGATGATGAGAGATGAATGGACCTACTGCTTTAGGTGGGTTCCGAACCACCGGGAAGCGATTTTTGAGGCTCATGAATTGAATTCAGAGGAACCGGTCACCATTACAAGAGTGGTGGTAGAAGCACGTCGCTTATCTAATCTCACCGATTAGACGCTCTCTTCCACTGGGACAAACTGCTTCCCTACTAGAATCACTAGAAATTCAAACTGAACTTTGTGAGAGATTGAAATATTAATATTTTCCTTTGTTAGTTCAAAAAGTGTGTTGGATGTGTGTGAACTCTTCCATAAGTGGTACCGTAATTATGCAGTTAACGATAGGGGAGTCTCAACCCGTTCTGTTCCTCCTTCATTTTCTACCAGATTTCTTGTTGGAAATGAATAGTGCAGAGCGGAGAGGCGATAACAAGGAGTACCGCGGAACCGATTGATGTAACAGTACTGTTTCTAGTCTCAGGCTGTTGACTTTTCACTTTTTCAAGCAACTGGAAACTCCCTTTATATTAGTGAAAATAAAGGCCTACTTCCGAAGCTCCGAATAGTATTTTACAACACTTTGCGAGCTCAGTCGCAACGTGGCAGATCTTGTAAATACAGTAGTAGTTACAGTTTATTATGCTTTAATAAAATAGCTATTACCGTAGTTGTAACAGTTTATTATGCTGTATAAATTCAGAATTATCATTTATTTAGGAATCAATCAATGTACAAATAATCCACTCAGAGCAGACGCACAAGAGCATTATAAGGTAGAAAGACTGGTCGAGCAAAGAAGACATTCTGGAATGATGGGGAAATGATTCCAGATCGGTCAATATTGGTTCAAAAATTATAAATTTTGTCTCAAATTGTAGAAAACATTTTTCTCTACAATTTGAGACTAAATCTATAATTTTTGAATCAATATTGACCGAGCTGGAGTAATTTTCCCATCTTGCCAGAATGTCTTATTTGCTCGACCAGACTATGCTTGTCGTAGTAATGAATAAACATACTAGAATAACGAGAATAATATTAGAAAACTCTCATAGCTTAGCTTTTAGCTATTATACCAGACACTATATAGTCTATAATAATGCATCTACATCATTTACACCACATTCCAATTACTACATAACCATACAGTGTGAGTTTACAATGGGTGGCTCGTTGGAGTAGGTGATAGATGTAGGTGAGTAGAGGTTCCGGTTCCGATTTTTTAGCTATGAATAATTCTTTGATCACAAGGGAGGCCACCCCGTCTTTTGGAGGAGACGATAAGCCATCGGTCCCGATTGCCTAATAAGTAGTCACCATCTCTCACCATCATTCCTCTCATCACCCACGCACAAGTGTAGAAGCTTATGTGAGCATCACAATCATCAGAGATCCCAGTGGCAATGGGTTCAGCAGTGGATAATATAGTAGAGTATGTAAAGTAAAGTTAGCCTATGGTTCAGTACTCAATAGTTGAATTGTGTGCATCAATTGATGTTAAACTGAAATTCAGATCCAAGCATCATACGAGTACATACCCAAGCAGTGTGACTTTGTTATTGGAATATAGTTTTTTTAGATATAAGATTTTTTTAAACCAACAGTATGTTTTGAAAGTCTTAAATCACACAAATTAGAGTCACAAATCTTTTGAAAGTCAATAAATAAATAAATAAATAAATAATATTTTTGCTTTCCTAATTCTAGTTTAATTCAAGTTTCGATGAGCACCTCCACCTAACCAAAAATCGTCTCTCCCTATTCGACTCCATTAGCGATGAGTTGTTCCTTGAGACTATTCCTGGATCACGGTTTGGCACATCCGGATCCAGTCATCGTGTGCTAAGACAGTTTCGCAACATGTGTATAATAGTTGGCGCTAGCTTAGAAGACACGTCTCTACAATAAATATTAAATTTAACGGCGGTCCTTCTCAGCCTGCGCGAACTGTACTTGCTGAGAAGACCCGCCGATACAATATATTTTACATTGTAATCAAGTGTCTTCACACCTTGCGCGAACTGTATTTGTTGAGAAGACCCACCGATACAATACATTTTAAATTGTAACCAAGTGTCTTCTCACTGTATTGACTTGGACGCCGTTCACTTTTTAGCACGAGCAAGTCCTTGTTCTTATTCAGCCGGGCTTTTTTTCGTGTGTCATCGTCATGTGACTCATTAGAATGTTTGGGGCGTGTGTCTGGAGTGTGACGTCATTGGTCTGGTTGGAAAGAGTTTTTCATTGAGCATTTCACTGACTCTGATTCGTATAAATTGAATCTGATAATATAGTCTGTCGGGTCTGTCCAAGCAAACAAGACAATCTGGCAAGATGGGAGAATGTCTCCAGCTCGGTCAGTATTGGTTCAAAAGTAATCAATTTGGTCTCAAATTGTAGATCAGAATCTTTTACACGATTTGAAACCAAATTTATAATTTTTAAACCAATATATAATTTTTAAAGCAAAGAAGACATGATGGAAAAATATCTCCATCTCGGTCAATATTGGTTCAAAAGTTATCAATTTGTTCTCAAATTGTAGATCAGAATGTTTTATACAATTTGAAACCAAATTTATAATTTTTGAACCAATATTGACCGCACTGGAGACATTTTCCCATCTTGCCAGAATGTCTTCTTTGCTTGGACAGACTATACTAATCCTTCTATTCACTGGTTCGAGTTTTGCACTTTGAAAGTCTTCAGATCGATTCCGGATTAAGTCTGTACTAATTAAGTACGTTCTTGTTTCTTTGTATCAAACCTCCTTTTTCAAAATCCCTAATAATATAATTGATTCACTTATTTGCAGAAAGAACAAGTTTTAGGGCGAAAACTTTTGAAAACATTTGAGTATTGTATTCGAATTGATCATCTGCAGGTTCCAAGGTCTCTAATAACCTTGTGCAGGTTCAGTATATAGTTCAAATTTCCCGATGAACTTCAATCTCCATATAGCCTAATATTCATAGGAATACATGTGTCCTCGTATCATTAATTACACACAAAGCATGAGCTGGATTGGTAGTAAGAGCAGTTGCCACTCATAAATATTTGCATTTGCTACAGGAAGAGGACAGAATCAGACGGTAAACGTGTGACCTTGTCAAGGTCATGACGTAATCTCTTGGTTTTGCAATATGTTTTTCATCTCTATCCAGTTGAAGTTCGCGTGCGCTTGGAAGACACGCCGTCACCATGTAATGTGTATTGTGAGGCGTCTCTTCTCAACGAGCGCGATTTTTAACATGCTTTGATTTTCCTCCACTGCTTTTGCCTTGAGTTTAAAATGGTTCTAGAATGGAAACATAGCTGAAGATTTTATTTCTCTATGATTTGCTAACGTGTGACGCAATGAAAACATTGAGGATTATTTTTAGTTAAAGGATAACAGCTTGTAATAAATTGGCGTGAAGATGTGAGTGTGTGGATAATAATTATGTTAGTGGGAGTAGTGCTTGAGTACACTTGAATAAGGATAGAGTGAGAAGAGTGATGGATGCAAAGATCATTCTCTCATATTAATGGTTGAATTCGGATGGTGTAATTACTCAAAGAGCATGATAAATAGACTCATATAATCCCAATATAACAAATTACCTCATTTAGTAGAATAGCATGCTGTAAATCATTCCGGAAACAACTATATTATGAGTAATTTTTCAATGGATTGTTTTCAACTTCTAGTGGTTATTTATAATTTTTCACTGATAATCTCTATTATGTTAGTAATATTTTAATTGAGGAGTCGCATATTTTGTGTTTTGTCCTGGAAACATTCTGATCTACACAATGTGAGACCAAATATATAATTTTTGAACCAATATCGACCGAGCCAGTGTCATTTTCCCATCTTGCCAGAGGCCCTTCTTTGCTTGAACAGACTATACTATATCTTTTATGATAGAAGTTTGAACCTGTATAGGTATAGTGAGAGTCTCCTCAATAGGTACAGTGTGAGCTTGTCGCAGGACTCAGCCGACAGTTGTCCTGGATGTTGCACTTCCTTCTTGGACGTTGACAATCAGGATCCAGGATCTAAGTGGCATTGCATGACCTCCCCAATGACCGATGATCGCTGACTGATAGATGGCAATGTTTAGGCGGTGTAACCAGTGAGAATAGAAGTGAATAGTCTTACAGAACTGAATACTCTTACTGAATTGAATAGCGTTCTAGTAGTGGATAGTCTTACAGAACTGAATAGTATTAGAATTGAATAATTTTACAGAACTGAATTGTCTTACGGAACGGAATAGTCTTACGGAACGGAAAAGTCTTGCGGAACAGAATGGGCTTGCAGAACTGAATAGCACTGGCAACTCGTGCCCACGAAACAGGTGAAGTGCTGTACAGTAAAAGATACGAGCATTTCACCTATTTCGTGGGCACGAGCTGCCAGTGCTGAATAGTCTTACAGAAAATAATAATCTTAAACTAAAAATTAACTGTTGAAGACGCTTGGACTTTGAAAGGGTTATGTTTGATTATTTTCGAGTGGATTGGGTTTCTCTGTACTTTTTAATTTCTGGGACTTGTTGCATGAGAATAGAAGTTTCAAATGAAAAATTGTCATAACTCATAACTACAGATTTATACTTCTATCCAATGTGGAGAATAAATGAGGAACTGTACTTTAAATTGAAACATGTACTCTCAGATAAGAAGTTGAATAGACAACAGGGTCTTGATCTAAGTATTATAAATCGTATCAATTGTATTGAATTAATTGAAAACTTATTGAGCCTTGAAGCAGCGTTGCCAAATTCACTTTCAGTGATTAATTTTTGCGGTTGAGTCAGGCCAAGGTGGAGGTGTTACAGAAATACACGCTCGTGTAAAGACACCTGTTCCAAGAGCAAAGACCCCTGCTTGGTTCATTGAACTGAATAAACTTCCATTTTTTAACAGTAGTGAAAAAGTATTTTATCGAAAACTAATTTTTATCGCTCTCTTTGCGGTTGTCAAGAACTAACTGTTTTCCGATTTTGTCATCGTTAACATGGTTTTATAATTTATTAAATTTTGATTATTTACCTGTACTCTGACCAGTCTCAAATAAGAACTCAATGGTAATCCATTTCTATGTAAAGCTGTCGCTGAAAAGTTATGCGATTTCATCTGCTCCTTGTGCGCTCCAACAGGCAACAGCTGATGTCAATTAGAGCTATCATTCAGCTTCGCCTAGATGATGTTTTTGAAGTCAAAAGAGACTATATATTCTTTATTTCAGCTGTACTGTTGGTAGAACGTACACGAGACATACGAAACTGCCCAACATTTTGACGTCACCTTTACTGTAGCCTACTCATCAATATAATGTAATGTAATGTCTTCATCAATTTTTTTAATTTTTTTCAAAGTGAAGTTTATATTTTCATGTTTTGCTCTTAGGTTTTTGTCTATTTAGTCCTGTCTTCTACTTTCTCATCAGGTTTCTTTGTCTAAGGCTAGTAAGAAGTTGAATTTCTCTCAAATGCAATGAGGGGGTGGGTCCTTTTGAAGATGAACACCGCGTAAGATGTACTTTCAATCTTCAACATATTTCGATGATACAGTATCAATTAATTTGAAAAGACACTATCCATCTTTTGTATCAAATTATTTCTGCCTTCCTACGCTTTTAATATTTGGCAATTGCTGTGAGAATAGTATTGTATCAAATTATTTGTATACAAATCTTTTGTATCAAATTATTTCTGCCTTCCTACGCTTTTAATATTTGGCAATTGCTGTGAGAATAGTATTTTCAAAGTATGCTCCTCCAACAAGAAACTAGTTCACTTGAGTCTGTCCAAGCAAAGAAGAGCCTCTGGCAAGATGAGAAAATGACTCCAGCTCGGTCAACATTGGTTCAAAAATGATTGATTTGGTCTCAAATTGTAGATCAGAATGTTTCCTACAATTTGAAATGAAATTAATAATTTTTGAACCAATATTGATCGAGCTGGAGTCATTTTCTCATCTTGCCAGAGGCTCTTCTTTGCTTGGACAGACTATACAGTTGTTGTAATTGCTGCAAGAATATTACACCTTGGAGTGCTTATTACTAGCTTATTCTCTAGTAATATTAGAGTGACTAATTTTCTAGTTATCTTTGATTACACCTACAATAGTTGTCATTGCTGTAAGAGTACTTCCAATGTTCGCTTCTTTAACAAGAACCTTATTCACTATAGCAATAGTTGTCTTGAATAATGATAAAGCAAAGGCTGTCACACGTCATAAATATTCTGTTTTAACGACTGTTTAACGGATTTTTGTCACTGGCAAAGAAAAGATTACCGTTCCGCAGTGTAACGTACACCGTTACATTGCTCTGCTCTGCTCTGCTACATTGCACTATTCAATTCTCCACTTGGAGAGTCTTGTCTGTCTCGTATCAAAGGAACTAACTGTATGACTCTTCACAATTTTGTCTTGACGTTGCTTTGCTGGTGAGATGTTTAGTTACTTTATCTGGAAGATGTCTTCTAGATTTTACTTCTTGATGAATTAAAATAACTAAAGTACTGAAATTTAAATTTTCACCAGCAAAGAAACCTGGGCCCTGGGTTATAAACATTTTACAATCCACATTACTCATAATTAGTGAATGTTATTGGTGTTTCTGTCTCATAAACATTTCCCATAATTCAGAAATTTTACAACCTCAGCTGGCTAGCTGCTATGACATGAAAAACCCAAAACTTTGCTTCCAATACAATGATTTGATAAATAAATTGATATCTTATTACAAATATGAATATCGATTATTATTTTTATTGTGAAATTTGAATAGAAATAATTATTGTCACTAAAATAATATCATAACCTACAAATCAAATTGTAATATGAAACCTTGAAGTCGGCCATTGATGTACTGCAATATTAGGGCAACAGCTGTTTTTTTCCAAAATTTGGAACATTGTAAATCGAACGTCTTATTGGTGAATCTACAATGTCGATCACTTGTTTTTCTTCAGAAAAACAAGCAATAAATGTTTATAAGCCAGGGCCCAGACAAAATTGAAGAGACTGATACTTTCTTCCACTATTACTTGGATGGATGAATTGAATAACTTATACTTAGATTTAAAGAATGGTTCCTCTGTTACTGGAAAGATGAATTGCTCTCTTAAATAGAATGACTTTGCATAATGTTCCATGAAATTGGATAATTTATTCAGTATTAAATGATATTCTTATTCATTTACAATTGACATACTCACATAATAAAGGAAAGAAAAAACAAGCTTCAAGCCATTACTTTTACTTTCTCAAATTAGGTTAAGACAAAAAATAGGTCAAGTTCAATGATAGGTAAATTAATATTAATCAATTTCAATAGAATATTATTTGAAAGATCAGATTACTTGATGAAATTGCCAATTCTCACGGTTTTCTAAGAGAAGTCTGTATGCATTATTGTGTGCAATAATAATGCGAGGTGAAAACTCTAACTTGTAGACATCTTGATTTAAGAATGTGATATTATTTAAATTTAGGGAACTTTCTTGGGTTAAGCACGTTGTTTCAATCCCAATTATTGTCATGATTTCAGCATCAGTAAATGGAATAATTTGTCACCACTCTGAATTCAAGGTTTCATGTGCTAGCTAAACTAAGACTATTATCTAATTCATCATTTTTTATGTAATACGACGTTTGGATAATGTTGTCTGTGTTTTATTCATTAAGTAATGTATTTTGTCAAATAAATTATCATTTATAAACTCGTATTATCCGTCCACTTGCTACCCACTGTTATGTGTGCATCATACTTGGAGAAAAGAGGAAAAATCAGTAGAATTCAAGAAGACTAAGAAATGTTCGCGCAATCTTAGAAGATACGCCTTTACAATGTAAATTGAATTGTAATGGTGTGTCTTCTCAACTTGCGTGTACTATAGTAAGTATTGGATGGTTGCCAGATACCTCTCAAAGAAAACTGTTGAACTGAAAAGTTTTTAAATCATTCACGACTGGCATTTACACGAAAATCTTCTCAGTATTCAACGAGAGATAGATTGTGCTTTCAATGTAACATCAAAATTCTCTTCAGAGCACTCAGAGTTGCCTCGCGATAATTCAATTTACATACTTCTTGAACATATTTACATGCAACATTTGCTTGAGTGATAGGTTTTTCAAGGGTGAAGGTTGCACGTTGCTTGCAAGAGTTGCGTCATTTGTCAATTAAGTTGTGATAAAAATACTGTATTGATATCTTCAAAGTTCTCCAAACTGGTATAGTCTGTCAAAGAAAAGAGGACATTCTGGAAAGATGGGAAAATTACTACAGCTCGATTCGATTTCTATATTCTTTCAAGTATTATAAATTTGGTTTTAGAGCAATTGTAGAGCAGATTGTTTTCTACAATTTGAGTCAAATTTCATCATTTTGAAATTTTGAGTATTATAAATTTTGTTTCAGAGTAATTGTAGAGCAGATTGTTTCGAGGCCAAATTTATCATTTTTAAACCAATATTGACCAAGTTGGTATCATTTTCCTGAATATCTTCTCTGCTTGGACAGATATGTATCTTCGCAAAACAGTGTTAACCTGTTATGAGAAATCAATTTTATCTTAAATATCTCCTGACTCCATTGGGATTGAATTAATTGCATAATTCCATTATCTTCTCTATTTGATAATATTTTGTTACTTCAACTTTCATTTCCATAGATTTAATAACACTGTAAACTTAGGAAACCCTGATTGTATTCGAATTAAGAAGAATGAGGAAATTATTAATTATTATTCGAGATCCAAATCTTATTCAATTCCATTCTGTAGCAACTGAAATTACTGCTAAAGGCATAGGGAATATAGAGATATCAATAACTTGTAGTTGAAGAAATTTAGTACTTCTGTATCTTTTGGTTCTTCAATACCTTCTTCTTAAAGGTATGTTGTTACTGGCGTGATGATCGTTGATCATGCACGATAATCGCTGTAGTCTATCAGCTGTGGCCAATCACAACTCTTGTTATTGAATAGCAAGAATGATCATCGTTCATGATCAACGATTATCGCACCAGTAACAACATACCTTTAATCGCTGGGAGAAGAACTTTTTCCAAGATTATTTTTTTATTGTTGTGATTTTTCGAGTGAAAATTGTGTGTAAATGTCAGTTGGGAACATAACCCTACTTTGGACATTCGAATTGGAATTGAATTGAAGAGGTTTTGGGCGAAAGATCGAATAAATGAATGATTGCTTTGTACAGAATTCATTCATTGACGTCGACATGTGTCTGTTTTGGATCTTGTCACAAAATCCGATCACATTCTAATTGAAAAATTCCATTACCGAGATGTCACTGAGAAGGAAATGGATGCTTGGAATGGAGGAAGATTTCACATTCACAGCTCGTAAATCCGATGACATCCTTGGAATTTTTCAGAACGAACCGAGCTGAAAATAGACTACGCTGGGAGATTGTACGCAGGTCAGGGAAAGTGTGAAATGGGGGAAAGAAGATGAATGCAAGAGGAAAGGGGGAAGAAGATGAATGCGCAAGGGAGGATAAAGAGAAGAAGGGTTGAGGGAAGTGCGCAGTCTCATAATATTGGGGAAGAGGCAATGAAACCGCGACACAGCCTATCGATTTAAAACATAAGGATACCAACCCATACAGATGTACTGTGGAATTTCCTTTAAACCCAGTAGCCTATTGTGCGAGGAAAATTCAAATTGTTTTTCCTGATTTGACATGATACAGTTTAATTTTAAATTCAATTATCGGCTAATTTCAGCTTTATTAATTCATATTGATTTATGAATAGTCAACTTCTCAGTTTAATTATTGAAACTGTTATAGAAAATTATAATTATTATCAATACTTAACTTTTCAGTTTTATAATGAGAAGGTTTAAAGAAAATTGATAATAGATCCATTTTTATTTCTATACCTTGTTGTCAACCATAGCATAGTTTTCATATAGTTCCTAAGTTCCAACAGTTTAATAGTTTAGTTTATTCATTCTCATTCTTAAGATTTGATATTTTGTTGAGAGATCATTGTAAAAATGTATCTTCTACTATATTTTTATTCCATCATTTATCAACTGTTGCCGGCTCTGAACCCCATTGCAACAAAACTGTAGGTCCAGAAGCAGCTATCACTCTGAATTTAGGCTACATTGCAATGATTTAAATAATTACATTAAATCACTAGTTGTTTTTTGGTGCATTTTCTTAGGCAGTAAGAGAACCAAAATTTCAGATTCTTTGATTAACTCCAAAGCACAAGCAAGCTACTATATGAATAATAAACTACTGCATTCAAGAATAGATTTCAATTTCCTGCTTTGAATTTTCAAAGTGGAAAATAATTCATTCTTATGAGTCGCATAAGCATGATGTTATATGAAGAGACAAAATATTGATAAGATAGAGGTAATCTCGATTTTTAAAAATCTGTGGTTTGACAATATCTTGTATCTTCATGGATAACTACGATGAAAGTCTTTTATAGATAACTACTACTATTTTACATTCACAATTACTCAACAAGTAAGTTTGTTGTGATATTTTGTGATATATTTTGATCTACCTCAAACTAGACAGTCGCAGCCTCTGACAACATCAAGGACAACTGGATTTACGAATACATATTCAGTTAACTCACGATGATTTGTCGATTTCTGGTTTAGTAGTTCTAATAGATTTCTCACCAAGTTATAATTATATCCCACTCAGTTCCAACCACTAGAGTGACGCATGGGAAACCGAGTGACTTTGACAATGTGAAACGCATTGGATGTTGCCATTTGCTGAGCAAGGTAGGGGAGGAAACATTGTTTAATGTAACCTAACCTCCACCCTTCCCCTCACCCAGCATCACTCAGCTGTTACCAATGTGACCTTGAAATTGGCTAGAGGAAGTTTAGAGATAATGTTCCGGTGGACGATATTTTAGAGCCCGTTACCCCGGCGAGGTATTTGCGTGGGTGATGGGGAAACATTGTGATATTGGGAGTGTGTGAGCGAGAGGGAAAAGAGTGAGAGAGTGAGTGAGACAGAAAATTGTAGCGCATGCCCAGAAAGATGCTTTCGCTGGCCGCTTTTTGTCTCGACATGATACTGAGTGCGCCAGTCTTGAAATCGATGAATGACATAACCTGCGTCATCACTTTTGTTTCCTTCAATTGAAACAGTGAACTTACTGTTTTGAAATGTTTGGTTTTCGGTAGTTATTTCGTTATGAATTTAAAATTGGGAATTTAAAAATGATCCATTCTACTTGATTACATAATTTAGATTACCGTTCAACAATAAGACATCCTACTTCAATCTCTTCTAAGTTGAAAATTCGAAAAGTTTTAATCATATTTTGCTCATTATCTCAATAATAATCGAAGTTACAAATTTATAACTAGTTCCAGTGGATTTATCAGCTTATTTTACTATAGGATTTATCACGCAAGTACCTCACGTCCACGAGACCTCCACAAAATTATAAAATTGAAAATTGAAGACAAATGTGAAATATTTTACTATTATTATCTCAGTGACAAAGTATTGTAGTGTAGGACCCTTATTTACTGGAACTTTTATTTCTATGTAAGGAAACTCGAAGCTTGTTATTCTGTTACAGAAACACTCTGTATATTTCCAATTACATAATTTAAAAATATTTTCAAACTTTATTTGTTTCTCAATGCGGCTTTACAAATGATGTAAGCGGTAAGGTCGATGTAATAACTATTACATATTCATGTAATATTTAAGCTGATTGATGTTAGCTCAGCGGTAAGGTCTCCGCTGTGTCAATCCTAATGTCCCATCTGATGGTTTGTTTTTGGCCAGGGTTCTCTGTTTTGATGGGTGGTGGGGTAGTTATCGATAGGAATAGAAGGCTCACACCGACACTCGCTATCACAGTGTCGCGACGCGCTGCTTAGTGCGCATGACTGACTTTGTCCGACGCTGCTATTTCTATCTCGCTTCTATTTTATCAGCTGTCTCGCTTCTCGCGGCTGGCTACAGCCTTGGCAATGACACTGAAGGAAGGGAACACAGAGTGAGTAGACTATCCCGGTCGTTGACCCGTCCCGTCCCGGTTAACCCCCTCCATTCCCACCAACGTGCTAGACACTTGAATCGTTCCGAACTTGACAATACACAGTAGTTTTGTGTGATCCCAGAATACACCGGCAACTTCAACACTTCAATGAGACCGCTGATGACAAAAGGAGAGAGCATCTAATTTCAATGCCCTTCAATGATTTCTTGATAAGAAAATATTGAGTCAGGCATAGAACTGAAAAATATGAAAATGATTAACCTTTATAAGTTTTTTCAAAAAAGTGAGCGTAAATTCTCAATGCGTGGCAATGATTTCTTTGATAAGAAAATGTTGAGTCATGCTTACACTGTAACTAAAAACTGAAAAATAAAATGTTTTATTCTCAAATGAATGATCTGAATGAATGTATGTGATGATTCTATTTGTTGTATTCAATTCCGGGTGAATGATTGTTAATCCAGTGATAATTTTATAACAATAAATAATGCTTCTGTTTGAAAGAAATTTGAATCTACTACTTTCATTAGAAGTGGAGATTAGATTGAATTTTAAATTTAGTTGGTTTTCTCACTCTAATGGCGAATCCTCCAGAATATCTTCAGAAAGGGTGTTCACTGATCAGTATGTCTTTTATCTTCAGAAGAGTTACTGGTCAAAATTTCAAACAACCTCATTTGAACTTAATTAGGAATTATATAAAATTCTAGAGATCTGTTTCCTCAGTTAAATCCAAAAATTATGAATAACGAACGATTATAAATAATCATTTCGATCGAAGCTTTGTTTGAAATTTCTTAGCGGATGAAGATAAATAATCCTAGATGAATTTTGGCCAGGCTCCTTGTATTTGTGTGGAACATTCCCATAGTCTGTCCAAGCAAAGAAGATATTCTGGCAATATGAGAAATGACTCCAACTCGGTCAATATTGGTTAAAAAATTATACATATGGTCTCAAATTGTAGAAAACATTCTGCTCTACAATTTGAGACCAATTCATAATTTTTGAACCAATATTGACCGACCTGGATTCATTTTCCCATCTTGCCTGAATGTCTTCTTTGCTTGGACAGACTATACCGATTTTATCTGGCACTGGTCCGGAGGACGATCACTTATCTCTTTTATCTCCGACCTTGTGTGTGTTTTTTAATTTATTTTCAGACAAACCAAGTACGTTTACTTGTGTGATCTGCTAAATACTTTGCCTAAAATCTTTCGCGGTCGTCTGGACTAGAAATAGTTTCTGGGAAGTCGGGTCTTTAAACAAATAATATTTACAGTTGGAGCTCAAACACTCTTGAATTTTTAAACTAAGTAGAAAAATGGGAAAATTAAGAAGATCTCCCTCAAAAATAATCTTCTCTTTCTTTGATGATGCCTAGGTTGAGGGGTTTATAATAATATTTTGATGAGGTATGATAAGACATTCTGAATTGTAAATTGAATTGTCTATCAGAAACATAACTTACCTCATAAATGACATGAATGAGAGAGTATAGTACGTCCAAGCAAAGAAGACCCTCAGGCAAGATGGTAAAATTACTCCAGCGTGGTCAATATCTGTTCAAGAATTATAAATGTGGTATTAATAGTAGATCAAACTGTTTCCTACAATTTGAGATTGATACAAATCAATCTACAATCTACAAATTGATAATTTTTGAACCAATATTGACCGAGCTTGAGTCATTCTCCCATCTTGCCAGAGGGTCTTCTTTGCTTAGACAGACTATACACATACAGTACTACACTGTTATGACGTGCTTATTTATATTTAGTTGATTTTCACTCACGTTTAACTGATCAGAGAATCGTGATTTCCATGAAAATCCTTCAGTATACACTTTGTGGTAAAAGAATTGAAAAAAAATTCAAAATCACGTTTATTCCACATAATAAAGTACAAGTGAAGAATATAATTACAAGTATAGAAAAATTTACAAGAACCATATTTCATTATTACAGTAAATATTGTTTCTAAATATAGGAATAACTTACAGCAAACATAGACACATAATTGTCTGTGCGTTTGCTGGATTACTAGATACTAGGCTACACATTGAAGATATAAAACCCCTAGAGAGGAGAAAAAAATAGTGCAAACTTCATATTTCTTCAAATACCTTGGTGGATTAGCTGTAGTGTAAATTATAACAAATTAACCGCGAGCCGGAGTTATAAATAAATAATAATCTATCAAATTTATTTTATTTCTTTGGGATTTGTTTTGTTGTTGAAGTTGTCAGTCATTCTATAGTGAGGGTGAGATTTTTTTAGGGATTCCATCATTCCTTGTAAACCAATATTTCAGTTTATCGCTCAAAGTTCATGTCATTTTGTAAGGATCAAACAGTTCAATTCAAATTGGGCGGTTTCAAACTGGCCGTTTATCTTTTTATTGTTTATAGTAACATTGTAAATACAGTACTAAAGTTATAAAATGTATGATAGTTATTGTTATGATTATGATTTTCGATCAACGAAACATTTGGTAGGATTAGAATGCCACTTGAAAACAAGTACACATAATGTTTTAATGCAATGTATATTGCATTCCATTATATGAGTACAAAGTTATGTAATTCTTTTATTTATAAAGGATGATTGTAGTAGATAGTAGATGATTGTAGATTTCATTATATGATATTGTATCAAGCGTCGTTCAGTTTTTTTCAAAGTTCACCATTACATTTTGTTCTAAATTCAGTCTCAATCCACATAGTGCAACAATGTATAGTCATGCCAGCAAATAAGTAGACATTCTGGAAAGATGGGAAAATAGCCCCAGCTCGTTCAATATTTGGTTCAAAAATGAAAATTTTGTCTCAACTTGTAGAGCAGAATGTTTTCTACAATTTGAGGCTAAATAAATAACTTTTGAACAAATATTGACCGAGCTGTAGTCATTCTCACATCTTGCCAGAATGTCTTTTTTGCTTGTACAGACTGTATATGCTGCAACAACCATTTGCAGTCGTGGATGAACACCTTCGTGACATTTCCTTCTGTAGATTGAATTGGAACTGTACATGTTTTTATTCAACATGCTGGGCAAATATCAAGTTTTTGTGCCATTGTTAGTGCATCTGCAGTCGTCATCATCTTGAATCTTGATGAAAAGTTATAAATTGGAAAAGAAAATCAAATGCCGTTAGATGTTGTACGTGTACAGTGACCGACAGTTACTCTTCATCAAATAACAAATTTAAACTACAAAAATGTTATCAAATGACAAATTTTGTGTTTAACCTTCAATAGCTAAAAACTGAGAGTACCTATCCATGTGTATTATTTGTGCTGAAATTAATATAAAATTGTTATGTTTATTTGTACATCATTTTAACGTGTGCTCCACTTGAGATCAAATTTTGAAATTCTAATTTTTCTGTTTTTTTTCAGTGATGACCATTTCTCGCTTTATAATCGTTGAGCACTTCAATAAGAATTAGGTGAGTTCATTTCTACAAAAATAGCTACAAAAGATAAGTAACTTACATAGCATACTCAGGTAAACAAAGATGTCCTTTATCATCATCACATAGATACTGAATTAAGAATTAAGAATTTTATTTGTCATCAATATTGACACGAAATACATTGACATCGTCAGGTTCAGGTAGGTTTATATATTACAATAATATATTGCGGACAAAATTGAACTAACAATATATTATTATATGATATTGTAACCAATAATATTATTGTTCATTTTCACAATATTCAATAGCAGTTTGCTAGAATCTGCAAGCAGTGTCGATCACTTTTCCAACATTTCAGACTCATTTGCTAATTCTTCAACCAAAGTTGGATATTTATTTACATCAATGTACAAAATATTACTAAATAGAATGGCCAACACTCAAAACTGTCTTTTCCCAAATTTTCTTGAAGAAGCAGTCCAAATGAAATCAAACTCTATTTCCCATTTACAAAAATAAACGATTGAATAATGCAATGCATAATACATTGTATTATTATGTATATATTAATACATTGTATTATTGTATTATTATGCAATAGGTTGAATGAAGGTTATTGAATGTATCTTATTTCAAGTTTATCACCATTACCAATTCCCATATACAATCAAATTATTTTCAAATTTAAGAGAGGTTCCAGTAATTAAATGTTGATCATTTTTCCAAGGCCTCTTTCTAGATTTCCCAAGTTGCTAGCCATTGCCACTGCCAACTATTTGTCCCCATTACTGCCCTGGGTTTGAGATCAGTCGGTGTGCCGATCTTTTATCTTTGGCCATGGCAAGAAGTTGCCGAGTTTAGCACAGTACAACAGGGATTTATATAAAGGAGGGCATTGACCTTAGACACTTCTCTCGCTGCTATAACCAGCAGCTTTGTTGTGCCCCGTAGCATCATCATCATCATCATCATTCGCCTTCTTTTTCTGTGCCTTATTTTAAAAGGCGTTTATTTACATAACGCCATCAGTTTGGGACTCTTTCTCTCTCTCATATACACACACACACTCAATCATTCTCTCTTCCCTCTCATTCCATTTCTTTCGTTGTCTCACTTTGGCAAAGTGCGACTTTTTCCCACAGCCGCCTCAGGCCAGACAAATAGCCGGCCAACCTTGATTTGCATAACTATTCTTTCTCTCAATTTCTTTCTTTCTTTCCTTCCTCCCCCATTCTATCTTTCACCGCCGCCTTGTTGTCTTTGTTGCTACCGTCTGTACTGTTATAGATGTATATTGTATAGTGATATTGCTATCCATATGCTATAAAGCGGTAGGTTCAGAGAGAATAGAATATAGAATATTCCATTCTCGCTGGGTAGGTTCTACTATTTTAACAGTGAGTACAGAATAAGTTTATACAGTAAAATAAGTATTCTTTAGGTAAGTGAAAACAAAGGTTGTCAGATCCACAAAGTTTATTTAAAATAACATACTTGAATCAACTTTGTGGATCTGACAACCTTTGTTTTCACTTACCTGAATTATGGATGAGTTCCACAACATCTATGAAAAAATGTAAATGTTGAGATTCTTCTAAACGTTATGCTTCAGAAATTTGGTAAATTTAGGAGAATTAGGAAAAGTAGAGGTAAAGGTTAAATTTTGGTAAAGGTAGGAAATTTGGAAAACCCTGGTGAAAAAATTTGGTATAGATTACTCTTGTTAGCACCCAAATGGACCGAATAAAACAATGAAATCAATATTAACAGGATTATTGTTTGGTACGATGTGTGTTATTTAATTGGGTTGTATATTTTTGGTCAAGAAAAAGTTTTAAATATTCGGAGCTGTAGCTTTCTGCTAAGTGCCTAATGAAATTGATTTTTTTAAAAGTTTTATTCTGTATTTTTAGAGTAGGCTACTGTACTGTATGCAGGAGACCTTCATGCTCATGTAGAGTATCCACGATAAAATTTCCATGTATCGTTATTGAAAAATATTGTATTGGATCTATCGTAGCCTCTTGTATTGACTCTTGTATTTACATGACTAAAAGACGATCGCTTTCATATTTAAGCCTATTGAAACAGAAACTCATTGAATAATAATAAATAAATAATAATAAAAACATTAGGTACAAAATTATCTTCTACAATCTCATTAAATCTCAAATATAATCTTATAGTAAAACCAGGGTCTGTTAGACATATACAACAGAGTTCTGTATAGGATAGCGGCATAGAACTTTGTTACTCCTGGATAGTTCATGGTTGTCATTGTGAGTTGGTGAGGCTGATTCTTCCCCATTTGCATTCCACTGATGTGCTCCGAGTCAACTCAAACTGCAGACACAGACAGGCCGACAACGGCTGTGATAGTATGCAGTAGGAGCGACGACCTTTTACCCTTTTAAAATAATAACGGGAATAAATTCTCACTGAATATTCAAATTGTCAAATTTATATTTATGATGTTGAACCATGTTTTCACTTGATGAGAATGATTTTTTCGTCCGACGTTTCGTTTTGGCAGAAATTGTTGAAGACTAGAAACGGACCTGAAATTTTGACCGCCATCTTGAATTAATGCTCTCAATTTTTACAGTTTGGCATCACTCGGTTTCGGAATCTACACATCAGAATCTATCATAATCCATTAAAATATCAACTACATACCTCAAAAAAAGGTTAACCGATCGGCACCCAGACTATATTTTCAAAAGCTTCTCTTTCAAAAATTATCAAGAGCTGCATTGTTGTAAATTTCTACAATGCAAGTAATTGTTCAATAGTAATGGATCGATAGCTGTCATGAGGTGTTATAGCTGACACTGAAAAAGTTCCGTCTTCTCCTTGTGCGCTCCAACAGCTGATGTTGTCAATGAGAGCTCTCATATGACCAGATGATGTTTTTGAAATAGATGCTGTACATCAGATAGTAGGTTATATAATGTACAACGAAACCACCCTACTTATTGGCGTCAGATATAACTAACAATATTATTATAAAATAGATGATTAAACCACTGAAATGTTCTATATTCGTAGTGTTATCTACTGACAAGATGGTTGTTTGAAGCAGCAAACATCATTTTCTGTGAGTGAGGACTTGATTGTGAAGAGAACACTTTGTCGATCCGTGCCCTAAAAGAAGATGACCTTCAAGCTGTGTCGAGTTACGTGATGACCTCCTACTGAAGTAGAATGTAGACTCTTGGCTTGGCTGGTGTGCCTCTCACCAAGTCTTCTCTTGTTGCTATCAGATGGTACTGTATTCAGATTCTTCTCTATTACACAACTCAACAACGTGTACTGAGTTTTATTTCTTTCTTCACTTGTAGACTTATTCAGATAGAAAATATTTAGATAAAAATACACATTAGATTAGTTAGCACACTTGGATAAGTAAATAATAGTTCTTGTGTTGATAATATGAGGTATGTGTAAGATATATGAGGTAAATGAACCAAGTTCAATTAGTGGGATTTGAATAGTGAGTCACCTTCTATGGAATAATCGAAATTATCTCTTTATTCTCTAATGTCGAACAAGGAAGACATTCTGTCTAGATGGGACAATGACTTCAGCTCAGTCAATATTAGTTCAAAAATTATAAATTTGGTCTAAAAGTGTAGAGCAGAATGTTTCATTTAATTTGAAAAAAATAATAAATTTGGGAAAATGACTACATCCCGGTCAATACAATTCTAAAGTATAGCAGAATGTTTCCTACAATGTGGGACCAAATTTATAATTTAAAAAAAAATATTGACCGAGCTGAAGTCATTTTCTCATCTTGCCAGAATGACTTCTTTTCTCGACCAGATTATAGATGGGATTGAATATTGAGAATAAACTTACAAACCCTGAAGGTTGGAGGTAAAATCATGAAATAATCGAAATTATCTCTTCATTCTATTTTATTTATGTATTCAATAATTAGTCATTGATTAAATTACAAAGATCATTATAATGATGGGGAAAAACTAGGCTAAGCCTGTACTATTTCTTTGACGATTCTTGGTCGGGGCTGCTAGTAATTGTAGTTCCTAGTTAATGTATTCTGGCAGTTTCTGAAACAAATAATGCACAATGTACATTTTTTTCTAATTTAATTTTATTACTATATAGGTTACCTATGTTTAAATTTATGTTATTTTCGGAAATTTTGCCACTTTTAAAGAGATAAAATATCAATGAAAAACATCAATCAATTTATTTAGCCAGAAGTACAATCATACACAAATAGAATTCGATTGTTGATTGTGATCGTTAATTTTTCAAAAATTATCAGGCCGGTATTGCACGGTAATATTTCTAATAAGTGAAGCAAGAAAAGATAAACATATTATTTATCAAATTTGGTATAAAGACGTTTTGGACGTTAGTCTGTGTTTTTAGCCAATAAGTTTATTATTTTCTGTAAATGAATGAATGAATTACTATGTGAAAATAAATTAAAATATGTTTTCTTATTTTCATCTCTTTTCATATGTTTTGTTGGATCAACTGAGAAAACAGTTCTTTACCCCCGTTATACATCAACTGAGCAACAATATTAATATGAGTGTTACGGTATTAGTAACACAACAAAGGCACTGGGAAAACTAGCATAGCATCTCCTATTATAAATGAGCCGGCCGGCTACAACCTTCAAATACGGTACTCGACAAGGACACCCCTCACTCCCCCTCCTGAACAGTTACGTCTACCAATAAAATCACCATTACATTACATTACATTCTTTCCAATTACATAAAACCATTCCCACAGCCGCCAGTAACTAACGGGTCTGGTATGCGGCAAGGTCCTGGTCTGAGTATTATTTTAGAGGTGCCAAGTTCTAAAACATACGGATGTTGTTTCTATCCAGAGAGTATAGATACAATAAGAGGAGGAAAGAGTTCAGAATAGAATTTCCAATCTATTATCTTTGTTCTACCTTACCTTTGTAGGCTACATACCATTCTCATTTGCATTTAAATTGCATGGAAATTGTTACTACAGTACTTGCACGATAATAAATTTGTGTTTTAAAAATATTTATTTTCAATGATTCACCAATTGTTGCGAAATTATGCGATTCTTGGGTGTCATGTGTTTTTAAATAGAATTTATTGAAAAATTGCCACTATAGACGAGCAAAGAATACATTGTGGCAAGATGGAAAAATGAGTCCAGCTCGGTTAATTTTGGTTCAAGAATTATAAGTTTAGTATCAAATTGTAGAAAACATTCTGTCCTACAGTTTGAAACCAAATTTCTAATGTCTTCTTCGCTTGACCAGACTCTATCTACATTCATACTAAAAAATGAATAATGAAGTATTTGGCAAACATGTAAGGAGAGATTGACTTTGTGGTATAGTCTGTCCGAGTAATAGAAAGAAAACATTGTGGCAAGATGGAAAAATGACTTCAATTTGGTTAATATTGGTTCAAAAATTGAAAATTTGGTTCCAAATTGTTGGAAACATTACGATCTACAATAGAATTCATAATTTGTGAACCAATATTGACCGAGCTGAAGTCATTTTCTCATCTTTCCATATTGTCTTCTTTGTTTGAACAGACTTTACTTCTAACTTTGTAGTTTCATGTTATTATACTCTACAATCAATTCAGCGAATATCAAATGTGAGGTTTTTAAATTTTCATTTAAAATCAATTGAAGTGAAATATTTTATTCATTACAAGTTCCATTGATTCGCTTTTTTGTCGAAATTATTGAGATTTTCACAAACAACATTATTTAAATAATTGAATCATCAATGAAGCCAGTCTAATTGTATTTGTCTTGGCCTTGGTGATTGATTAACCAATGATGATTGATCGACCTTTGGTCAGAATTCGGAGATGATTCATTCATGAACCAGATGGAGTAGAAAAGTTTTCTCAAATCGGTTGGTAACTGAGTGTAGATGTATTAGAGGCACAGACAGACAGCGTTGGCTACAACTGCCTCTGACAGCTAACGGTTATTTGACCTCTGAGTACCGAGGAGTCTGCTCAGTCTCCTCCTCCTCCTCCTCCTCCTCCTCTTCCTCCTCCTCCTTCAAGGATCACTCTCCTTGTTCATTGGTCCTTTGCTCCTCCTTTTTCGCTTTTTAGTTCACAAGAGTTTGATCTTTTATATTGGTTTGTATAGTCTGTCCAAGCAAAGAAGACCCTCTGGCAAGATGGGAAAATGACTCAAGCTCGGTCAAATTTGGTTTAAAAATTATCAATTTGATCTCAAATTGTAGGAAACAATCGGATCTACTATCAAGAAATTTACAAATCACACATTTACAAATCTTGAACAAATATTGACCATGCTGGAGTCATTTGCTCATCTTGCCAGATGGTCTTCTTTGCTTGGACAGACAATACTCTGTAAGTCTGTATGCTTACATTGCAGATTAGCGGATTTCGAATAAAATAGATGAATGAAACAGCGTTTAGAATTTTACAACTCAATTGAAACTTGGAAGATTCAATCTATAATGAAGAATAATCGACTCTTCACGCCTTCGATAATTGGTCAAATTTGTTTCATCCTTCAGCTAGGGATTAACTTATTTCTCGGAAATATCATGCCCTGTATAAACCAAATCCTTTAAAACTTCAAAGCAAGTTCAAATTGTTTCAAGTTCTAGTTGGGGTCTAAGATTCAAACAGATTATAACTTACAAACAGATTAAAACTGATATTTAGTGCGTTTGGTCTGAAACATGATCTCATGAACTCTGAAGAAATCCTTGCTAGGAGGAGTTGCCCATGCAACGCCTTAAATCTATGTCTTACCTTCACTATAATCTGTAATTGTAATAATTGTTGAACTATGAAACTACTGTTTTATAGTATTACAGTGCATTACCCCTTTCCTCTCTTGACACCTTATTTCAATGTTTCAATTGCTCATTTTTTCTTCTTAATTCTTTCCAATTTACTCTTCTGAAGAAGAATTTCACTCAAAATCTGGCTCTTAATAATTCAAATTGAAAAATGTTTCCATTGTACAGTAATTCTTGGTTAATAAGGTACAGTATATTAATGCCGGGTTTTCCAAGCACACTCGAATTTGAGGGACCCTCAAGTTTACTACACTTTACTACGTTTCCTATACTTATCATAGAAAATGTCAGTAGTTCATCAAAATTTGAGGATCCCTCAACTTTGAGTGTGCTTGGAAAAACCTGGCATAAGTGTCGTTATCTGAAAGTAGAAAATTATCGAAACTATTGAAGGCTTTTGAAATCATTTCGACGGGAAATTTTATGAATTCAATTGATGAAATCATAAAAACAAAAAGTATACAATCAGATTGAACAATTAAAAATTTCCAACAAAAGGATAAAGTCATAGAATAGTCATTCTATTCTATTTATTCTCATTCAACAATATTAACAAACTCTGATTGAACAAAAAGATTTTAATAATAAAGGTATAGTCGGGCCAAGCAAAGAAGAGCCTCTGGCAAGATGGGAAAATGACTTCATCTCGGTCAATATTGGTTCCAAAATTAGTGATTTGGTCTCAATTGCAGGAAACATTCAGCGACAATTTGAGACCAAATCAATAATTTTTGAACCAATATTGACCGAGCTGGAGACATTTTCCCATCTTGCCAGAGGCTCTTCTTTGCTTGGCCAGACTATAGCTATGATCTATTTCAATACTAGTACGAATTTCAATCTCTTATATGAATCCTTCTAATCTTCTTCTTAAACCTTTCGACTTCATATCTAGAAGTCATTCTATTCTTTCTATACTGATTGATCAATTAACAAACTTTGATTGAACAAAAATAATGAACAATCAACTTATGAACAATGATCAACACACTATATTCAAGTGTGATAGTTCTTCGCTGTAATCCATTTGATGCATACTATCCTATTATTCTTGCTAAGCAATGTCTACTACTTTTTGCAGTAGCCACGACCTTGATCTTCAGATTGCAAAGTAATGGAATACAATGAAAACTAAAATCCAATTATGCATAATAATGTCAAATCAAATACATGCATGATCTCATAAACTCAGATGACTTTAATAGAACTTTCAAGGTCACGAAATAATGGCGTCAATCAGTGGCCTATGGCGAAAACGTGCTGTGTTATAGTCTGTCCAAGCAAAGAAGACATTCTGGCAAGATGGGAAAATTACTACATCTCGGTCAATATTTATTCAAAAATATACATTTTGTTTCAAATCGTAGAAAACATTATGTCCCACAATTTGAGACTAAATTCATAAATTTTGAACCAATATTGACCGATCTGGAGTCATTTTTCCATCTTGCCAGAATGTCTTCTTTGCTTGTACAGGCTATGTAGCACATGCTAAAAACAAAGCATAAAGGAAATTTTTGTTCCACTCATATCATTTTTATTTCTACGGTTTTTGTTAGGTGATGAATATAGGTGCTCAGTAGGTTGTCTAGTTTTTGTTTTTATTGTTCATTTACAGATGAATCAGTCGACCTTGGTGTGTCCTTGCCTTTCTTCTGACACGCAATCCGAAGGAAAACTTGCTAATTGTAACGTACTGTTTATTCTAGCAATCTTCATCAAATCATGAAACAAATTATCAGGTTCTTGATTTCTGTAATATTAGTGTTGTTGATAGATACATTAACATGATTCAACCAGTGTTTGTCGATGGATTGAAGTTTTAATGCATCCTTGAAAAGAGGAAGAAAAAGGAGAAGGAAATGCATCCAATCGATGTGCTGGGAAATGGAGGACCAAGGAAAGAATTTTCAATTCTTTTTTCCAGCTCCTATGAATATTGTCATTCATTTTTTCAATAAGAAAATACTAAGCGAAATTATACTATTGTATTATTTGAATTCGCAAATTTTTATTTTAAACGGAATTGGGTTCATCACTCCACTCCTTGGGGGTTGTTACTGCTTCATGGTGTTTTCTTTGTTTATAATTGTAGTATTTATTTTCCACTTGTGTTTCCTCCTTATGACCATGGTTGTTATACTGTAGTAGTTTTATGTGCTTCATTTGGGTTTTATTGTAATATTTTCAGGCAGACGTGTGTCTAAAATCTTAGAATGAGTTCATATAATTCAGACTGGTTTTATGTATTGAAAGACTGTATGTATTGTATACATAAACTGAGTGTGGACCATGATTTTTAATCAGGTAAACAATCATAGTGAATTGGAATGTCGTTGTTCACCGTCTTTGATAATTTTTCCCTTGTCACCATCTCACACTGTGCAATGTTTTTCGTTTTTTTCAACAAAAAAGCTTGTCTGACTCACTTTGATACTGTATAAAAATTTGCACAGGAAATGATTCACATGTGAAGTATTAAGACGGAAATGGGGTTTACGATCCTCGCTAGATGAAATGAACCTGAATTCTCTTCTCCAGTGACTCATAGTCCTCTGTTATAAAAGCTCACAACCCTCATATCAGATTTATTCGAACTTTTCTGTTTCATAGAGGAAGAGTTGAAGGGGGTTCCCTTCAGTTCTCCTCCCCACAACCATCTACTCTTATATTAGATCCATTTAAATGTTTGTCCTAGTTTTTTCCTTATTTGTTCCATAGTTAGATGAAGAAAGTAACATGCTGTAGGTTTTTTCATAGTTTCTTTCTCATACTCTCATGTACTCTTTCAAATAGCGAAAGAAAAGATGAACAAGTAATAAGAATATGGTGTATTGTTTGTTATACAGTTCTCCTTCTCCCACTCGCCCATGGTTGAATGTTAATGGGAGGTATGTTCTTGAGCATTCCTCTCCAAGAATGGACACTTATATGTCCAAACTCCGCTTTTTTATTTGATTACAGCATTAGTTCTATTACCGTTAACATAATTATTAAATCCTACATTTGAATTATTCTCGTAAGTTCTCATATAGTCTTTAATAGTCTATATTAAAACGAGTGATGTAATTTGTATCATTTTTAATTTACATAATATAGGATTTGAGCCGATCTGTTTTTGTAATTTACATAAATAAAGTGAATGAATCTGAATCCTAGCCACAAGTCCATTTACTATTCTCTCATATAGGATGAATTCAAATATTACTTTATTTATACTCTCATATATCATGAGAGTCTTCAAATATAATATATTTCATGTATATTCTTACTCTTCATAATGTCATGTATTCTCCCATTCAAATGTTTGTATGAGACAGAGTAAGAGATATGATCGTTTCATAGTTCTCCCTCTCTAGGCAGTCTACTCTCTCATATCAGACCTTTATAATAATGTTTGTGAATTGTGACAGACAGAGAAAGAAACATCGTAAATAGTCTGTTCGAGCAAAGAAGACATTCTGGCAAGATGAGGAATTAACTCCAGCTAATTCAATATTGGTTCAAAAATTCTAAATTTGATTTGTGGAGTAGAATGATTTATACAATTTGAGACCAAATTTATAATTCTAGAGCCAGAACTGGAGTCATTTTCCCTATTGACAGAATGTCTTCTTTGCTCGAGCAGACTGTAAGGGCATTTCGAATCTAGTCGGTACGTGCTGATTGTTGTGGGTTTGCATTATGGTGAATAAAACCATGTCTGAGTCGATTTCCATCTGAAGTTCGCGCAAGCTGAGAAGACACGCGGTTACAATATGGTTTAGATTGTAATGGCGTGTCTTCTCAGCTAGTGCGAACTGTACGTCCATGGTCACTCCCAGCCAATAAGCGGTCAGAGTTCTCCTCTGGACAAATGGCGTTCATTTACGACTGGTAATAAAAGTGAGCGCGTATGGAAAATTGCACTTACGTCTGACCGCCAATTTACAATATAGTCTGTCCTAGTAAAGAAGACATTCTGGCAAGATGGGAAAATTACTCCAGCTCGGTCAATATTGGTTCAAATATGATAAATTTGGTTTCAAATTATTGAAAACATTTTTCCCTACAATTTGAGAACAAATTTATAATTTTTGAACCAATATTGACCGAGCTGGAATCATTTTCTAATCTTGCCAGAATGTCTTCTTCGCTTGGACCGACTATAACAGCGGTGGAGTCAGTTTTTCAATCGTCGTCTGTTGGACTCTCCTTGTTCTCCATCTCCGTCTAGATCTTTGTTACTGCGTTGTGGTGTTTCCTTTGATTATTTTTGTAGTATTTTTTGTTCACTGGTGTTTCCTCCTTATGATTATGCTTGAAGTTCGATGTGTAGAATGTTTCCTCTGGGTTTTATTTTAATATATCTATTGTAAAATTAAGCTGTGTTCAACAGAGCTTGTTAATTTTCATGGAAGAGACCCCTGGACCAAGAGTGAGGTCCTTGAAAGTTTTGTGAAAATGTATGTTTCCTTAACATTTACATGAATGTATTTTCCTTCACAAGTTGTTCCCTCCTTGTGATCATGGGTATACTGTAGTTGTATTTAAGTATTACTGTAGTAATACTTGAATAAGTATTACTAAGTATACTAAGTATTACTGTAGTTGTTCAAGTATTGTCAAGTTTAAAGTATTTTAATGTTTTATTGTTATATTTCTAATGTAAAATTAAGAGCGCTACTCAATTTCCATGAAACAGGCCCCTGGTCCAAGAGTGAGGAATTTGTAAGTGTTGAAAATGTATACTTTTTCAAAACATTTATGATATCACATGAGAAACATCATGATACAATTCATATAAAGTTACAGAATAAAATTCAAATACAGTTTGAAAAGTCTCAATAAATCTGTGAGAAATAATATGTGAAATGAAAATATCCTTTATTAGGCGGAGTTAGGACTAGGAAGTCCTTTCTACCACTCAACCTTATTAAAAAATAATACATTGCAATAAGAAACAATACAAAAGTGAATAAAACAATACAGAACTTTGAATGACATAAGAAATAGTTATTACAATTATTTTAGGAGAGCATTTTCCCAAGATTACTTTCCATATTGCATGAATTAATAATGCATTATATTTTGTATTTATTTTAATAATTTTGTTCATTTGTGTTATATTATAATTCTCTATTGGTAAAAGTTTGATTTGCCATGTAATAGTTATTAATTTCGCTTTAAACTTCTATAATTATGTATTGAGGTTTCTCAAGTGTTTAGGGATGTTGTTGAGAATGTCTGGTACAAAGTATTCCGGTACAGCCCTTCCTATTTGATGATATTTTTTGTTCAAGTCGATTATTGATCGATTGAGACTTACGTTTGTTAATTAATTGGAATGGTTTTTATGATTTAATCAATAATTTTTGTTGTTTTGCAGGTTGGCTTGTGCGTGCGTGCGTGGTGCGTGATGGTGGTGGAAGTGGTGGTGGTTGAGAGAGTAGCAGCAGCGCAGGTCAGCTGCGCAGTGGAAGAAGAAGCGGCGGGCAGCTGGAACAGCAGCAGCAGCAGGTTAGCCACAGATCAATCGCTGGAAAAGATTTTTTCTGAATTTTCTATAGAAAATGGTGTTTATTCTCAGCTATATTTTAGTAGGGTTATGTGCTCACCCACCTCACCTGCTATATATTATTTATTTATTTATTAAAATGTACATGAACATGATCAAACTAAAATAATTATCAATAATTGATTTGGGAGATAAAAAACACGTTTTCCCCTTACTATTTATTCCCAGAAATTTGGTAAGAGTTCATGTAACTCATCTATACTCATAATAATCTATGAATAATTAATAATGAATTCAAAAGAGCAGCAGTCATCCTGACCAAAACTCTTCTCCCTTGGATTCATCCAGAGCAGTCACTACCGTACTCTATTATTCATTTTTTATGAATTATTCATATTATTAAGCTAGAACTTATTGATTATGAGTGAGATAATTTGACAAAGATTAGATTTTCAGCGAAAATGCTAGAAGCCAATAGCAAGAAAGAAAATCAAACCTATACTTTAGTTACATCTTTTCAATATTGTAGCCTGTGGCTTTTCCGATTTTGTGCTTGCGGCACAAAGGATTTTAATACTAAGTATTAAAAGTCTTGTGACATTTTCTCCAAGTCTAGTATAGTCTGTGACTATTTTTCCAGAGAGATGTCCATATGAAGCTCTAGGCTTGTGCATGGGTAATAAAAGGGTTATTATGGGCGATAATGTTCTAATTTTCAGGTACGTAGTAATGAGTCATTGTATTCTCGAGTACTTGAGATCAAATATCCATATTTAATTGAAATTTCTGTTTTGTTTAACTGTTAATGTTCAGTTTGTTATCACGGCTACTAATGTATAATAAATCACAGTAACATTTACTTTGGGAATTCATTTATATATTCATTTGTTTGAAAGAGTACAATAAGACGTTCTGGACTTTATTGTCTGCTTTTACCCTTCATTGTGATTTTTCGGATAAATAAATGAGTAATTGAACAAATAAATACTTACTTTTCAAAATAAGTTCATTTTCTTCACAGCCAGTTTCGAACTACAGTAGTTCGAAATAGTCGTTTCCAAGTTTCACGTTAATAAACTTATTTTGAAGGCTACTGCGATTGATTATTGACTATTTATTTATACAGTATTTCAGTCATCAAATATATTTTATATTAAATAATAATAAATATATTTTGATCATATTACACCTTCCCAAGTACAGTGTGTGGCTGCACTGTGTTTTTGTTCTCACTGATTCTTTTTTAAATTTTCAGTAGCAACGGTGGCATTGTTGGCAGCAGGTAGCTGGGGATATGCGCTGCAATGGAGGCGGCGACAAGCAACTGTGGAGTGTCGGTGAAGTGGACGGGGGCGGTGGGAGTGGGGTCGGGGGCAGGTAGCGGGGTCGGGGGCGGAGGGCAGACGGGCACCACTGTGATAGCGTCCGGCCCAGTCACCGTCACCAACATAAATGTGCCCAGCGACCAGCCTCAACACACCACCAACAACAGTTAGTAGACTTTTGTTATAATAGTCTATCCAAGCAAAGAAGACCATCGGGCAAGATGAGGAAATGACACCAGCTCGGTTAATATTGGTTCAAGAAATATTGATTTGGTCTTAATCGTAGGAAACATTCTGATCTACAATTTGAGATCAAATCGATATTTTTTAAACTAATATTGATCGAGCTGGAGTCATTTTCTCATCTTGCAGAGGGTCTTCTGCTTGGGCAGACTATCATACATTCATATTATCTATATTCATCAACAATATGGTTATCAACTGCTTATTTGATACAAATTTAAATTTTAGTACAAAAATTTTATCCATTCGTTTTTCCACTTTTAAATTTAAAACTTAATAGAAAACACTTTATGTGAAATAAACTTACTTGCATACTAGTAACTAGTTTCGACCTGTTGTGGTGGTCATCTGAGTCTGAGTCTAACATTCAATTCTACACACAAGGCGAATAGGGACACACAGCTAACAGAATAGAGAACATTGTTCCAATTTTGTGTCACTGCAGTATGTTTCAAAGCTATTTTGTTTTTTCCATATAGTAGTTTGTAAATTTCGTTTATAACAAATTATTTATTCATCCAATTGTAAATGTGCGAAGTGGAAGAAAGAACAGGCATAACCTTACAGGAATAGCTCTTTTTATTAGATATTTAACGAAAAAGCTCTTTTGAGATATTTTTAACAAAATTTTTATAAAAAAATAGTCAAAATGCTAAGGATGTATCCAAATTACTGTTTCTGCTTAAGCTATTTCCACTCCAAGAAAAGATAATCCGGAAATACCGGTAATCATCAATTACTTGGAAGTAACTCGGTGATTACATCATTGAATTTGGAAGGGTTGATATTAAGCCAATGAACAAAAACCATTCTAAACCTGTTAAACAATTATTGAAACAAATTCAAATGAGCAATAAACAACTACTATTAGGGTGTTGAAACAGTTATCGAATACAGTTAGTGATGTAAGTTAGTCAGATCGAGCAAAGAAGACATTCTGGCAAGATGGGAAAATGACTCCAGCTCGGTCAATATTGGTCCAAAAAATATAAATGAGGTCTAAAATTGCAGAAAACATTTTGCTCTACAATTTCAGACCAACTTTATTATTGTTGAACCAATATTGGCCAAGTTGTAGTCATTTTTCAATCCTGCCAGAATGTCTTCTTTGCTCGACCAGGCTATGCTTGTAATGTCAATTATCAGTGTTTGCTACCTAAAGGTCACGGTAAGGATTGTATGTTAGCTGTCAGGTATTGGTAATCTATCTTTCAACAAGTGTCAACCGCAGAACAAGCGTTCAATGTTATTTAGTTGATGCTGACAAGCAGGATATCAGCGCTTGTAATATGCAATCAGGCGGACATGCACAAGTGTAGTCTGTCCAAGCAAAGAAGACATTCTGGCAAGATGGGAGAATGACTCCAGCTGGGACAATATTGGTTCAAAAACTATCAATTTGGTCTAAAATTGTAGATCAGAATGTTTACTACAATTCAAGACCAAATTCATAATTTTTGAACCAATATTCATCCACCTGGAGTAATTTTTCCATCTAGCCAAAATGTCTTCTTTGCTTGGACAGACTATACAAGTAAGCAACATAGTCTATAGCAGTCGCCAACGAAACTGGCGGCTGAGGAATGCTTTCTATTAATTCTCAGCTCAGTTAGGACAATTTGAACGCGGTCTGTGAAAGCATATCGAGTTGAGCGTGATCTCAACTTAACTGTTTCGCTTTTGTAGACCGCTTCCAGACCGCCCTAACGGAGCTGAGTATTGATAACTTACATTTGCCAAACGACATTTTCGTTGGAATCTGTTATAAGTTAACGCATGTCTGCTATTGATTTGCTGTGGGCGCTTTAGTAATGTAGGATTCGCTTGTTTGTTATGTAGATGTCCAACTTGATGAGGTGCTGTTTTGGCCGATTCCGAATCGGGATTCCCTCTTTTGTGTTATAGCTGGAGCCAAAAATTAAGGCGGTTTCGTATGCTATTTGTGCGCTCTCACAGCTGATGTCAGAGTTGTCATCCAGCTAGGCCTAAGCTCGCTCTAAGTGATGTTTTTGTAATCTGAAAAGACAATACAATACATGACTTTACATTGCATGACATTATATTGCATGAGACATTACATTAGCTTTTGGTAGGGTTCCACTGGCGGCTCGTGCCCACGAAACAGGTGAAGTGCTGTACCGTAGAAGATACGAGAACTTCACCTGTTTCGTGGGCACGAGCCGCCAGTGGGTTTCATCACTTACAAGAGACAGATAAAACTGCCTAACTTTTCGCAAAAAAAGAAAACATTGGAGTACCCTACTATTCTCCAAAAGAAAATTTTTACTTCGTAGGAATACCCAACTTTTGAGATTTTATCATTGTAGAAGAGGAAACCAAAAGTCGTGATCTAATTCCTAATTTCTATGAGATCAGTGAAGGTTTAGTCTACTGTAGTTATTCAAAGGAACTCATTACTCAATTCTATCTATGTTGTATAGCAATACAATTATTAAGGTTTGATTTGTTACAAAAGAAAATACTAATGGACTCATGCAAAATCTTACTATATCTTATTTTGAGTCTCAATGCAGGATAAAGGATAAAGGGTTGATGAGGCTCAAAGGTTTGTATTTTGTTAAAAGGAAGTATTTAAGTTTCGGCCGGTTAGTTTTGTAATATGGTAATATAATAGCTACTGATAATCTTGATACCTGTGACCTACCTCTTTGAAGCATAATATGAATTGCTGTAAAACTATTATTCTATTTTATCAATAGAACACCTTAACATATGAACACAACTATTAAAATTGAACTGCTGTAAAGAAAGTGAAACAATTTGCCGAGCAAACCTTGGGAACGCATCCATATAGATTTTGCAGGACCACTTGGAGGATGGAAATACTTTATTATTGTTGATGCTTACAGCAAATGGGTGGAAGTTATACCAACCAAATCAACAACGACTGTTTGGTGTATCCAACAACTAGATAAACTATTCACAACATTTGGTTTACCCAATGTCCTAGTTTCAGACAATGGACCTCAATTTACATCTAACATTTTTGAAAAATACTTAGGGAAATATGAAATACTACATAGAACTATTGCCCCTTTTTGTCCAAAATCAAATGGTCAGGCCGAAAGAACAGTTCAGACAGTGAAATCTCTCTTGAATGCCGGAAAAGGAGTATACATTGAAGACAAATTGAATGTTATCTTGAAACAACTCAGAAAGACAAATAGCTCAACCACGGGGGAATCTCCATACGTTCTCATGTTTGGGAGAAATGTGAGAACAGAGATAGACTTATTAACCGAACAAGGATTTCAGGCACAGGAAGGAAATCAAATACCCAAAAGGTATTTTCAAAAAGGCCAAAAGGTGTTGATAAGAAATTATTCCAGCTGTTCAGGAAGAAAGTGGATACCAGGAATAATTGATGGAAATCTTGGAAAGGTAATATACCTTGTAAGAACATAAGATGGAGTATTCAAAAGACATTGCGACCAGATACGACAATTCCATTAGAGGGGGAGGATTGCCATATACTCCAGATGATAAATAATGATGTTCAACATATGATTATTTAAGTTGATATTATTTAATACTTGTTAATAACAGTTTAGTCGGTAATTGGAATTCAATACATAATGTTTACTCCAGAGAACGCATTTTCAATTATTATTCATTGTTAAGATATAACACAATTCAATACCTCTTACCAAGCAACCCCTTTCAACATATTATTCTATTCAATCAATAGAACACCTTCTATTAAGTTGGCATAACATGGCAATAAAAATTAATTGCTGTAAGGTGAACCAATTCTAAACCTTGTACTGCGCGACCTCTTAAAAAATATTATCCCATCAATAGAATACCTTCTATCTATTTAGCATATGAAGACAGCTACTATTAAAATTGAATTGCAGTAAAAAATAGTGAGTGAACTAATTCAAGACCTTGTACCACGTGACCCGCTTGTGGCATGAATGAAGGGAGTAGTTTATTGAACGGTTGGCGCTCTTGACCCCCATGTTCACCCCTTGGGTTGTTGGGTGGGGGGGGGGGGTCAACCCTGACCGATGCAAGGTTAGCAGAGGTCAGATGCACACGTGGGGTGTCGTGGAGGGGAAGGGGAGGGGTTGTTCCGTGTCCCACTAGCCACCCCTCGAAGGCATGCCGCTCACCCCTGACCTACTGTTTTGTGCCGGGCCACCCTTCATTCAATCCACCCTAGGCGTACGACCTGTTGTGTCAAGGCACCTTGAAAGGGTGTTGCACTTTGAAGCATAGAACTAACTTACTATAAACATAGTTATAGTTCATTGATTTACAAAAGGGCGTTGCACTTATAGTTTTTAGATCACAGATTTACATATAGTTACAGTTCTATGCTTGGAAGGGTTGTTATAAGTGAAGGATTTCGATCATTGTTGGTATTCAGTAGTCTATGAATTGAGTGCTATTTTTATGTGTTGACTAGTTTATTACTTGTGAATCCGTTTGTCTATTATTATTAAATCATTTTCATATTTAATAGCTTATTAATAACTATATTTAACTTATTAATAACTATATTAAATCATTAGTCGTATTTAATAACTGAGTCCGATTGATATAGAGTCTGTCCAAGCAAAGAAGACCCTCTGGCAAGATGAGAAAATGACTCCAGCTTGGTCAATATTCTGTTCAAGAATTATAAATGAGGTCTCAATAGTAGATCAAATTAATTTCTACGATTTGAGATCAAATTGATTTCTACGATTTCAGATCAAATAGATAATTTTTGAACCAATATTGACCGAGCTTGAGTTATTCTCCCATTTTGCCAGAGGGTATTCTTTGATTGGACAGACTATACTTAGTTGTCATCTTTAAACTTTTCAATTAATTTCTATAATTTAATGAAAGTTTAGAATTCTCATGTTTTTATTTGCTTGTATCAACTTTTATTTTATTGTTGCTATCAACTCTTGAAAATTCAAAATTGATCATTGATTATACCTACTTTTGAATGACCATTTCTTGAAATAGATTGGAAAACCATATTATAATATGCCTCTATTGATTATATTAAATATTTGTCAATCTAATGTGATTCTTTGTTTTTGATTTCAGAAAATAATGCAACATGCTTTCAACAGCATTTGAATGGTATGTATTCAAATACTCCGTATTTCGAATCAGTAATTCAACATTAATTTTATAATGGCGTAGTTGATTAATTTGAACAATTCATTCTTTTGCAACCCTCTCTGTAAAGTCAAGCTCTCCCCATCTATTGACAGTGATAATTATATTTTTTAATCAAAATGTTTGTTCCTTTCTTCTGTACTGGTAATTTATAGATTTAATTAGGCGAACTAGTCATTAGTAGTGCTCATTCCACACCAAACCATAGAAGTATAAGGCTAGCCATAACCATAGAACTATCTTTATAGTTATTTGCACCAAAACTGTTTGATTTTCTTGCTTCAGAATTTTTTGCCGAGTAATCTTTACTGGAATTGATTTATTTTCTACTCTCATTTACTCTAATTTCAAATAACCTTTTTATCAACGTACCCCCCCCCCCCCCAGTTAATATAATATTTGTCTCATACAAGATCGCAGAAAAATTTCCATTTGTCAATTAAACTATAATGTCTCTCAGATTGTTTCAAGCACTTACCTCTGTATAAGTTCAAAAAGAAATTAAAAGAAAAATATTAATTAGACAGTGCTTATATACTGTAAATGAATTTTTTGATATTGAGTAGAATGAAGTCTTGTAGCTAGTGTTCTCTATTGTTGTATTATTTTAATGTCTTGTATTAATGTTATCATTAAAAAGCAATTTATTATTGTTTATACCTACCTGACGATGTCAATGTATCACGTGTAAATATTGATGACTAATAAGTTCTTGATTCTTGTTGATTATATGTAAGTATTTCAGTGTTTAATTTTGCGGATCATGCCCTCATAAGTATTTAAGAATTAATTTGTTGAGTTAGTTAGTTAGTATATTAGTTACTGGGTGAGAGTGGTTGACCTCATTAGGTCAAGTCACCAACTAAATTCAAATTTATACACAACCAATGTATTTTTGACTTTTTAAAATATATGTTGTGTTTTGTTAAATTTCTGACTGTATTGTTTGATTTCAGGTGTGGCGAGCAGTGTGATAAGCGGCAAGTGCAATGTGCTGGTTGGCAACATTGCAGTGGGAGGTGGAGGAGGAGGTGGAAGTGGCGGGGTGGAGGACGATGGCTCCGATGCTGAGGTCAGCAAAATAGACTTTTCGGGCGTGAATATGCGTCAGAAAAAGAAGAAGAAAGGAGGAGGAGGTGTCAGCGAGGATGAGTCGTCGAGAGATGGACTGGAGGAGCGTCCGATGTCGTGGGAGGGGGAGCTGTCCGATTCGGAGATGAAGTCGGACGGAGGAGTGAGGGAGGACGAGGATGCTTCCATGGAGGTAATTTCAAACTCTTTGAGTAGTTCATAATTCATAATTGGATAATTCATAATTTCAAAATTGGATCTTAATTCTTTATTTCTTTGTAATTTCTCTAGGATAAAAATATATCTGTGTTTATTCATTTAAGAAATAACAATGAACTTGAGGGTTTGAAATATAGATGTTACTAAACCGATTACTATCAATTGATAATATTGGAAAACTGGTATTTTGTTTCTATGAGAAATTTGGCGAATAACTCAATTTTACAACAGAATTTTCTTTTTTCATCCTCAGGGTCCACATCCACTGTCAGTTCGGACTTGTGACAGTCAAAAACTGTAAGAGAAACCAGTAGTCGCAAATGGCTGTAAACCGCAGGCCGATCGTTTAACGAACGATCTAACTATCAATCCAAACTGACAGTGGATGTGGAACCTGAGAGGTTGATGTTAATTCAATTTGCTGTTAATTTTTATGAAATTGGCAATTTATCAATTATGAATTAATTTTAATTTCATTACAATAGTAGTATCCAATCACTGGATATATTTCAAATATTTTTCGACTCAATAATTATTTATCAATAATTAATATCAGGATGGAGACAGTTTCTCCAATCATTTAAACGGGTTGCTTTTTTGTCTTTCTTTCCGGGTAACAATAATTTATTGTATCTAATTTATGCATGCTTATTGAAAAATTAAGATGATCTTTAATTTCTCATCTGATTTGATCTATCGATTCCTTTTTCCATGTACAGGTGGGAGGAGTGGGTAGTGCCGAGTGCCAAAATCAGCCTCCGCCTCTGAAATTCACCAGTGAGGCGGCGATAGTGGACAAAGTGCTAGAACACGTGAGGGTGACGGGGGGAGGCGGATCAGCGTTCAACTCACACACCGAGCTGCCCTTGCTCGTCGATAAGTTGCTCAGTGAGTAATTCAAATTCATCCATTAATATAATAATAACTTCATTAATAATAATAATAATAATAAATCCATTGATAACTTCAGATTGATCCTGGAGCTCTGTATTGTCCAAGCAAAAAAGACATTCTGGCAAGACGGGAAAATGACTCCAGCTTGGTAGATATCGGTCCAAAACATCGTAGAAAACATTCTTCTCTACAATTTTAGACCAAATTTATAGATAGAAGAATTATTAGATATTGCAGTAAGTTATACCAACTGCTGCATATAATATTTGAACCAATATTGACCGAGCTGAACTCATTTTCCTATCTCTGCAGAATCTCTTCATTGCTAGGACAGACTATACCTATACTTACAAAAACCTTTCAAACTTAACCCGGAATAATGAAATTCACAGCTATCATACAATGCACTCAGCCTCCTTATCAGTGGCTGGTCACATATCCGCCACGTTTGAAAATCTCCGCAATATATTATTGTATTCTAAGGCTCCCTCAGGATATAAGAAACATGAACTTCCAAAAATTCAGAGGATTCAGATAATATAAACTAAAGCTATTTATTAGACGAAATGAGGTACTCACTAGTATTCAAATGAGGTAGTACTAGTATTCATATTTTGTACAATGCATACTTAATACTATACTAGAAAGCAAAGTGAAGAATTCTATTATTTTTCCAATTATATAATTATAGAACATGAATATCTGTCCATAAATAACGGCGCTATTTGCTCCAAGAGATTGATAAAATTACATTGTTCTTATGGGATATGATACTGCTGTTCGGCAAATGGCCGACAACTACTGCACTCTCTGTTTGCAAATGCTGAATGTTTGTTTCGCTCAAATATGACCGTGACTTATGAATATATCAGATGGCTTCCTTTATGGCCATTGGTCACATTCTGGTCACCCATCCAAAAGCATCCCATAATGTTTGTGACTTAACACCGAGACTTGATTGTAGTTGTTATTTGTGACGTTGAAATCATATACTTTATGACCAAAATCAATACATTACAAAGAATTTATCACCAAAAGTAAAACCAATACAATTCAGAGAATTTGTCACTAAAACCAATACAATACAGGGAATTTATCACTAAAACTAATACAATACAGATGATTTATTACTAAAAACAATTCAATGCAGGTTATCAATTACCCTGGATCCAATACAATAGAGACAATTTATTACTAAAACCAATACAATAGAGATAATCTTTTACTAAAACAATACAATATGCATGTAACAATCTCATAAATTGATGTTTGTAAATATTGTCATTTCCAGGCAGCGGCTACAGTCCTGTAATGCAGCAACGTCAGACATGTCAGTCGAACAATGGTGGCAAGGGCGGAGTGACGTCGAACGGCGCCCATGTGGGTCCGACGCCCAGTCCCGACTCGGCGGTCTACTCATGTTACTCGCCGACGGCCAGTCCGGTCACGTCGAGGCACGGCGTGCCGTCGTCGTCGTCCGGCATCTCGTCGCCGTTCACGCCGTCTCTGTCGCGGAACAACTCGGATGCCTCGCAGTACGGCGGATCACAGCATTCCAGTTGTTACAGTCAGAGGTTGGTGTCACATGAGTCGAAGCGATTTTGTAGAAGTATCGATGAATTTGGAATGGTTGTTCTATTGAGTAAGCATTGAATAGGGTCGTCTTAGGGTGCATTGAAATGAAATGAAAATAAAGATGTCGCTAAAGTTGATATTAATGAATAAGCTGTAGTAATCAAAGTCAATGAAATCAATCAATCATTTATTAATAAACTATTACAATGATCTATAATGATGGATATTATAATCGGGAAGAGAAAAACTAGGCCTAGCCTGTACTATTTCTCTTTCAATTTCAATTGGTAATGATGTCCAAAAGGTTATGTATATGTCACGCACTTCAAATTTCTGGTCCGGGAATACTTGAAAAAATAATTCAAAAGTAAAAACAATTTGAATTTAGTAATGTTGTAAGAAAGCCGAATGGAAGTTGAAGAACGTTATAATTTTCATCTTCTTTAAGCCAATTCATATTTCAACCCATATAGGGTCAACCCATAGGGTCATATTATAACCCTAATGAGTCAAAATAATGGAATGGATATTCTGTTATATTTTATGAATGGAATTGTATGTATCTTGCTTTTTCTTTCTTCATAACAGATAACAAGTCAAAAACACGTTTGACGATTTATAAAATCATTAAATATGAAGGATGAAATCATCAATGTGGAATTATTTACTATAAAATATTCGTTCTGCAGGATTCTATCAATGACTAGAAGTTTTAATATGATTGAATTCTTTGATTTGAAGAATGCATTTCCTGAATGTTAATATTTCATGAAATCTATAGCTGTTACAATCAGAGGTTGGTTATGAGCCGAAAAAATCTATGGAAGTATCAATGAAATTGAAAATGGTTGTTTGGAAATTTGAAATGGTTATGCTACTGCAATTAATGATTGATATTGTGTGTAACATAATATTAGAAGTAGAATATTTGCGTATAGCACTGTTCAGAGGATATGAAATTTTTATTATCAAAGATTAATGTCTCATGACTCAGAATAATGCTACTGAATGTGTGATTTGCATGATTATGGTATGATTATTATGTTTGAAAAATTGTATTGTTATAATATTCACTTTTTATGATTTTTCCAATTATGTCTCATAATATTAATATTTGATGCAAGTGATGAAAGTTTCAAAAATACTAGCTAGTTATGGATAAGATAGCATAATCTGTAGTAAACTTCTTGATATTAAATCGTGAATTTCTTGTTTTACAGCTATTCATCTGTATCAGTGTCGCCAACTCAGTTCTCACCAACGCATTCGCCAGTTCAGGGTCGCCATATTCACAGGCCTGGATTTCCCTCACCTGTGTTGAACTCACGAGGAATACAAGACTTTCCTGTTCAAGGTACGATATTATTATTTATCAACTATACTGTTTTTTATAGTGTCAAAATTTTACAAGTAATTACAACAACTGTATTTCTTTTTAAAATTCGTCTGAGTCGTTGACGATGTTGTAGAATGAAATAAAACACACTTTTATTGTTAATTCCACAGTTTATTTTGTACCATGATTTCGCCACAAAGGTCACATTTCCACAAATCATGGTCCTGTCACAAAATAAAGTGTAGAATTGACAATATACCCCAAGTGTATTTTATTTCCATCGTTCATGGTATCCCTTTTTCTGAGGGTGATGCCTACGTCTTCTTTACAACTTCTTTATAAAGGTGGCTCTTAGGTAATCATCACTTATTCAACCTGGTAGGAACCTTTGAGTCTCGATTGCTTCATATGTTCAACCTAATCCCTAATAACAGAATTTTATCAGTAATCGAAGATTTACTAATAAGTACTTGTTACCTTTGTAAAATCTGCCCAAACTTTTTTGTAGTCTATGTATTTCAAAAGAACGCCTGTACAACGAGGAGTACCTTGCAGTCTCTACTTATGAAAAATAGAAGTCATGAGCATATTGTTATTGTCATAATATTGATAAGTTTGTTTTATGTCTCCAGGAAACATGGTTTATGGAGTGAACAGGACAGGGCACCAATCTTCATGCAATGATGATGGTGGGCAACATGATTTACCTTCAATTGATCAGAACGGTAGGTTAAACAAATATTATTACAAAAAATTCACATTTTGTTGAACCAAGACTTAATTATAGCTAATAGTAGCTGACTTGATAGCTGAATTGAGGTGGTTGGCAAACAGCTGATACCATAAATCAAGGTGGTTGGCGAATGACTCTTGCTCAGCTCTGTCAGGACAGTCTGAAGCTGCCTTGAGAGCCAATTAGTATAGCTGGGGTCGCTCTCGTTTAGATGTAGTTACTTTTGCTGACAGCTCGCCGACTGTCCTGACAGAGCTGAGAATTAATAACTGTCATTAGCCAACCGCCTTGATTTTTGGAACCAGCTTTAGTTATTTGTAACTAATAAATATTATCATTATCAATCAGCTATAGTCTTGGTGCAATTTGCATAATAATTTTAGAGTTATACAATAATTTAAACAACTATTCTCTCTTGGAATCAATCTTACTCAGTCACTTGATCTTCTACTACGATGTAAGTTTTCAATTAATTAGAATTTTAAGATTTATTTGAATAAGGCCTCTTATATGAACAACAATTGCAAATGAATAATATTTTCTTCATGCAGAGCGAGGAATAGGTAGATTGAGCGAGGAACAGTAGTATCATAATCCTACTTTAGTTTCCTTGAAAATGGTTGAATTCATTATAAATCATTGAGTGATAGCGTAGATATACTAAGCTAGTTATTATACAGGGTGTTTCATGAGTGAGAGGCTGTAGTGAGGTTCTAAAATAATCAAATCCTATGTAAAATTAGCTGAGGAATTCAATGAAACCAGTCCCAAGTTTGTAACTTTAACGGTTATTGAGATAACTGGAAAAATATGCTAGAAAACGCCATTTTTCAAAAATAAGGGTTATAACTGGATAAGTTAAATGGCGGCGATTGTGTAAATCTTACCCAAATCTCAGAAATGGCGATCAAAAATCGCAAAATCGCTACTAAACACAAATTTATCACTTGTGCTATGTTTTGTCAATTTTGTGTTTTTTGATCGCTATTTCTGTAATTTGGGTATTCGTTTTCTTTAGAATCCGACTCTCTTCAATAAAAATTTATGATTCCTTATCCAGTTATAACCCTTATTGTTGAAAAATGGCGTTTTCTAGCATATTTTTCCTGTTATCTCAATAACCGTTAAAGTTACAAACTTGGGACTGGTTTCATTGAATTCCTCAGCTAATTTTACATAGGAATTGATTATTTTAGAACCTTACTGAAGCTAAAAATTAGAAAAATTAACATATTTTGTAAAATGTCTATTTTCCGCCATTGTTATCTCGTGACAAAGCGTTTGGGGTTGGTCCCATGGAACTTTTTGTCTACTTGGTGTAAGGAATCAGCCTGAGAAGTATTGCACATTCCTCCTGAAAACCCTGTATACTAAGTATAGTAAGTCTATGGTGATAGTTGAATAACAAACTAGTTTGATGAATTTACTATGATACGTCCAATGGTAAAATTAAATAGGTAATGGAAAAGTGAATTTATCAATGGCAAAATTATTAATTGCAAAGTTGATTCCATTAACTTTTTCCAATTGTCTTGCTGTCTCTCGGTAAACTTGTTGCAGTGTTAACAAGTTCTGCCTTGTCTCAAATTCTCAAAATTATTTCTTCTTTTGTCTTCATCCTACTTGAACTGTTGATGATAATTGTAATAAATGAGTGAAAGTTGATAACATGGTTTCATCTTAGAATGTATAATTTATTTTGTTTGCAGATGAAGGCAGCTTAGAAGATAAGATCTCTGATCTTGTGCAGCACTCGCCGGGACTAGCGCCTGCGGGCATTTCACGCCAACAGTTGATCAATAGGTAACAAAATTTTCATTAAAGCTAACAGAATGCACTCATGAAATTCAATTTATTTCCTTATTGAGATTGGTTCTTCTCCTTGAAGCTCAATTGCTTCACAGCATTCATCCAGTGTGTATCAGACCTTCGTCTATCAGCTTTATTCCTAAAGTCTATCCCACAGCCTAACATATTATTCATAGTTTAACAATACTGTACATTATTTCCATAGTATGTCAACTTTATTCCTATTGAAAGTCCTAATATGTAATTTCATAAAAGATGTAGGAGTTTGTTGAAGAACCCAATTCCGAACCTAAGAAAATTTACGGTATCTTTGTGGAATAATGGACTTTTTATTCGAAGAAATTTGTTCTATACCAAGATTGTACAGTAACCAGCATCATAATTAGCATCTTTATTGAATGATTATAAATGGAAGCGTATATCAGGCAAAGCCTAAAATTGACCCTCTTACAATTATTTATACAAATATATAAAAATCAGGTGATGTCATCTTAAAACTTCAAATAATTACAATCAAAGTATACCCTTTTTTATTTAAATATTTTTATTTAATGGCGATGTAGCCATTTTCAAGTGTATATAACAGTAAACATATACTATGTCATATTAATTTAACACATATTTTCACATAAATTCAAATGAGGAAATTTTGAGTTTTGAAATAGATTCATATCTATTGCCTCTTATGGGGCAATTCAGCACACATAGAGGACATTCTACTTCTACAAAAACAGGCTCTGAGAATAATCACAGATTCGCCATATTTGGAGCACTGCAGGCCACTGTTCATAAATAACAAAATTTTGACAGTCATTAATCTTTATAAATATTCTGTTTCAATACACACGAAGAAAAATATGCACAGATATCAGACTAGAGATAATATTCATTCCTATAGCACGAGAAACAATAGACAGATTCACATTCAGTATCAGAGATTGTCCAAGTCCTTGAACAGTTTTGAAATTGTTGGACAAAAGGTTTTCAATAAGTTACCGCTAGAACTCCATAATGCACCTCTTAATATTTTCAAAGCAAATATGTATGATTGGCTAGCTATTGCAAACCCCTCTTTATAAGCTTGGTAAATTTTACGAGAAAACAATTAATGTTTCAATTGACCTTCGTGGAGAATTTTCTCTCTCTTAGATGTAATTTTTAACGTAGTCTTATACGTACTGTAATTTTTTGACGTTGTCTCTTGCATTTCTGGCCTCTGGAGAAAAAAATATTATTATTATTATTATTATTATTATTATTATTATTATCAATGTGTAATATTATGAATTTTGAAACATTATTTCGATTTTTTTAATAATTGCAATTGTTTTTGCAGCCCATGTCCGATCTGTGGCGACAAGATATCTGGTTTTCACTACGGCATCTTTTCGTGCGAAAGTTGTAAGGGCTTTTTCAAGCGCACCGTGCAAAACCGTAAGAACTACGTGTGTCTGCGTGGCTCGGCGTGCCCCGTGACGATTGCCACGCGTAAAAAGTGTCCCGCGTGCCGATTCGATAAGTGCCTGACCATGGGTATGAAGCTGGAGGCGATCAGGGAGGACCGCACAAGGGGCGGACGCAGCACGTACCAGTGCTCGTACACACTGCCGGCGAGTATGGTGTGCGGGCCGGCTGGCGTGGCGGGGGCGGGGGAACAGTGTGCCACCGCCGGGGCGGGAGCGGCGTCGCCGGCTGCCAACGCGCAAGTCAAGCAGGAACCGAACGCGAACGCGAGGCTTGTGCCGCCGCTGCTACAGGTAAATGGCGACCGCTATACTTACTGCTCACTTAGTTATTAGGACTATGAATCAATATTTTTTTGAGTATGATGCCCACATAATCACTCATGCTTGTTCCGGGGTAATGGATATTGAGTGCGAAGGTGATTGATTAGGTGAAAATCACAGTAGGCTACCCTTTATAATGAGTTTATTTTTGCACAACTAGTTTCGAACTATTTTCAGTTTCACTTTAAATGTTTCACTGGTTTGCTTATTCATTCATAACTGAACATTGGATTTTTTAAAAATAATTATTACTATTTTCGATACCTCTGTCAAGTAAGCATAGAATGCTTAGTGCATTCTAGTGCCCAGGATGAGCTCATAAAACTCACATAGAGAGCACAGCAGACGAATCTACAGTCAACTTCTTAATACTTACGTCTGTGTGTGAAATGGGAAATCTAGCGAAAATGGATATAATTATGTTGAGCATGATATATGATACAATTATTCATTATTATTATTATTATTATTTATAATATTGCATAAAATACTGGAATCGGAAGGGAAAAATTAGCATGTACTAGCATGTACTATTCCTCTCCCAATTAAAAAAAGTTTCCGAATTGAGGCTATTATGTTATCGCACAGCTTTATTGAAACATAATTGAAGTTAGATGTGTATCGTATCTCAGTTCTTAGTTTTCTTAGTTAAATTTTTCAATGTATCAGTATCACATTGAAAGGCATTGGACCGTGGACATTCAACTTTAATAAAGCGTTTTTAAACTTTTGAGCTGAATAGTAACTTTCATATAACGTTGTAACGTTAGTAATCCAATCGTACAGTAACGTAATCCAATAAAGTAACGTTGATGAAATTATTCTGCATTTTTACATAATAACTTAGGCTGAGCTGTGGTTAATCCCAAATTGTGGAAATTGAGTTTAATTTCCATATACTTCAAAACAACTTCACATTGTATTTATACACATACTTCAAATTTGTGCAATATTTTTCTAATTTTCAATATTGTTTTTTTGGTGCATGATATTTATTTAATTCCGGCCATCAACATTCCAAATTCAAATTTTCAGTGTTATTTTTGGATTGGAAATTATTTGTTTACTCAGTGCTATTATATCATATAACCTCATTTTGGAAAATATTCACTTTATTATAAAATTTTTGGGAGAGGAATAGCACAGGCTATGCCTATTTTTCCCTCCCAATTAAAGTAGTTGTATTGATGTACGATGTATGAATATTAACTGTATTTTATCAAAAAATATATTTTTTGATCAATTTGAAGTGTGCTTTGAAATTTGCTAGACGTTTATCCAATTTACTCCTAGAAACGTAAATGTTGAAGTAATAGCGTTTCCCCAATATTTCTCAATTACTGTATTACCGAAATGAGTGAATTGTAGTACCAAAGACTACTCTTATACATTGTCATACTCTCATACAATACACATTTATACATTCTCATACACTGTTTGAATTATCTTAGGTAGTACTAATTTCATAGCTTCACTAATCCCTGCATTGAAAGTTTCCATAATTATATTTTTTCTCCCGGTTTTTCAGGAAATGATGGAGGTAGAACATTTATGGCAATACAACGAACAAGAAAATAGGCCTAGCAGATCTTCCAACCCAGGCTCAGGGCCTGACTTTCTATCGAACCTGTGTAATATTGCCGACCATCGACTCTATAAAATAGTCAAGTGGTGTAAGTCGCTACCACTCTTCAAAAACATATCGGTGAGTGTTGATGATTCATCTCGATATCCTTATAAGATGGTAATTTTCTTATTAGTAGATTTGTAATAATGAAGATCTGCAAACTCAAATATCAATTTTCAATAGTTGCCATTTTTGAGGTCTTCTATTAAAAGGGTCTATGATAGTAGCCCCAGACAAAAAGGAAACATTTTTATAATATTTTTCAGATTGAAATCTGATTCATATGAATGAACAATCATAAACAAACACAATCCAAGTATTTGGACTTATTATGAAAAATTGGTAAAAGGACAGTTTTGGGAGTAATCCTGTTGAACCTTCCATTAAGTAATTATGTTGTAACTTGATAACAAGTTCATAAATAAGAATTCAATGATGTAGAATTAATTAAATGTTATTTATTTGTTCATATACACTTGAGAACTCCTCTTAGTCCTGTTTCACATACCACGATATTTGTACGTCCGGTATTTTGCTGTAAGTTACCTATAAATTCCATCATATCGAATGAAACTTTGAAAACATGTGATGTGTGCTTAGGCACAATGTGTTAGCTAAGTTCTGTTCAATCCAGTAAAATTTATAAGGACGACAAAAAACCTGATGTCTAAAGATCGTGTGTCTGAAACGGGCTTTATGAGAGTAATATAACTAAAAATACTAATAAGGGATATGATTGTGATTGAAATTTTGATTTATTAACAAGTATCTATCCATCTATTGATTATTATTTTCGGTCTGCTTGTTGTTATACCCTATAGGCCTACACGATCACTTGAGACGAAATAAACAAACTTTTTGCGTGTGAGTGCGTGTAAAGGTAGGTCTTCTTCTATGCGAAACGGTCGGCCGCCGGTAGCCATTCACAGCTCAAGACTAAATTCTCTAGACAAGACAAGTCGGACTGTAGTCAATCACAACTCAAGACAAGAGAGGCTACAGCTGTTCGACTGCGGCCGACCGTTTTGCATAGGAGACTTACCTTTACATGCACACACACTCCAAAAATTTGTTTATTTCGTCTCAAGTGATCTTGTATAGATATCATTTTCTCATTATGACTAATGATTTTTTCATTCTCTTCTACAATTAAGCATCCATCCATATTGTATTTAGTATTAATTTGTGTGTGCTTTCGTTGTGACAGATCGACGACCAAATCTCTTTGTTGATCAACGCGTGGTGCGAACTGTTGCTGTTCTCGTGCTGCTTCCGATCGATGGGCTCGCCGGGCGAGATCCGCGTGTCGCTGGGAAAGTGCATTTCGCTTGGCCAGGCGCGCCAGCTGGGCCTCGGACCGGCCATTGAGCGCATGCTCAACTTCACCGAGCACCTGCGCAGGCTGCGGGTCGACCGCTACGAATACGTTGCCATGAAAGTTATTGTGCTGCTCACGTCTGGTTAGTGTTACTTTTCAAATTATAACAAAAATTATTGATTTAATTCTTGTCAATGATACTACACTACATAGTAGGGAACACCCGCATATTTCAAGCAGCTTGGTGTTTCACAAAGATATTGCAGTCAGCCTAGGCACAGCTATAATATGGTATCATTCTTGTAGATCATGAAACGCGTCACAATCCTATCAGTCTTAGCATCATGCTGATTACAGTGACTATAGAAGATAGTCACTGTTATGCTGATTGTCCCCACCGTTTATTCTAGTATTCCGATTATTGCTGTATATTGCCCTCAAGGTCATTGTACTGCTAAATCAAATGATTTTCCAATGCAGGCTATCAACCCAAACCTTATTCTTGCTCCATGTTGCCATGAAAGTCATTTTGTTACTCACTTCTGGTTAAATTCCAAGCTCGTTCACTCTAATCAACCCTTTTCCAATTTATCAACCTATTTCAAATTCTTGTTTTATGCCAAGTTACCTGACTAAAAGGGCACAAACGCCAAAATGATATAGGCTATTAGACAGGAATGCTTCAAGCTGCTGAAAATGTTGATAGAGTTAAACTAAGCAAGCAATATAAAAATAACGTCGTAGAAACAAACTGAGAACACAAAGTCAATTCCATGGCATTAGTTCACTGTTGATTTTAGTTTAATATTTAATAAATTTAGCATATCAGCTAAGAAATTTCGATTTTACTAGTCATCAAATCGGCTTAAATAGTAGGAGACCGGTATTAAGAAAACTTATGAAACGTTTGAACCAGCTAATCCATTAGATAAACTAAAAAATCAGCTAATGCGTTCTATAATCGTGTTCTTGTTGTATTTCAGACGCGAGCGATCTAAGGGAACCTGAAAAAGTTCGAGCATCTCAGGAGAAAGCCCTACAAGCGTTACAGCATTACACCCTCTCGCATTATCCCGACATACCATCCAAGTTTGGAGAGCTGCTTCTACGGATACCAGATCTCCAGAGAACGTGTCAGGTAAGACGAATTCTTATTTCTAATATTTCATTCATAATCGATCATTCAATTTGTTTGTGGTAATTGTGTTGTGTATGAATCTTGTTAGATTATTATTTAGCGTATGACTTTTAATAGTGGGGATACCCAAGGATTGTTCCACTTCGCCTTAGAACCTGATTTTCCCGAGATGGGAACATGGAGTACCATGTAAGTTATAGTTATTCTAAACTTGAAAAAAGTCGGTCTAATAGATTTTTCTAGTTAATGCTTCCGGTGAAAGAAGTTACAGCATTGAGTGAATCAGTTTTAATAGAGTGTGGATCAGAAATCACGTTACTGGAAAATACTATTTCTGATTTCAGTTGGAATTGAATTGAAAGTTTTAGGTTTCCAATTGCATATCTGTAATGCGATTATATTCATATCTGTAAATAAATAATACAAGGGTCGTTTTTCTAGTTTCTTTGCAGTTACACCTTAGCATATTCAAAGGATGGAGAAGTGATAGAGAAAGCAAAATGTATTCTCATGAATAGAACTTCGAATAAGTAATGACTGCTCCAGTATTCAATGGAGACTCAGATGGAGGGTTACTCCTGTGAGTCTGTGACTTCACAATCTTCACTATACAGTTATAAAAAACTAAAACAAGATTCTATCTGTCAACTTTTAGGGCGGAGGGCACCTGACTGAAAACCGTATGGGGTTTTGAGAACTTTCAAGTATATTTTAATTGCAGGCTAAAAATTTTGATTGATTGATAAAGAGTGTAACGTATTATTGTTTCGTTTTGTTATATTTCAGTCAAGTTTTAACTTGATTTAGTTTACAACTACAAAACTATAATAGTGAACAACCGAACCAATTTAAGTTAAATGGATTATTTATTTACATTCCTGTCTAAGATTCATTTACATTCTTTTATACAACACATTAATAAAAATCCACTAGAATAAAGGGTACATTATTAGCACATTAAAAATTACAGAAAAAATCATTACATGAGTTACTGGTAATAAAATAATGAATAATACAAAAAAAATATGGGAATGTCAATTGAAGGAGAATTATTGTATTTTGCATTAAAAGTACCAAACATTTTTTTTACTTTCAGGTTGGGAAAGAGATGCTTTCATTAAAAAATAAGGAAGGTGAAGGACCCAGCTTCAATCTACTTATGGAGCTTTTGAGGGGCGATCACTGATAAGTGCCACTGGTAAGATTCACCCATTTTTATTTTACTAACATTTTTCCTTTGTTTCTTTTTTAAATTACGTATGGAAGACTCTAAGGTTCCAATCATCAATATAACATTATATACCACTAGGAATAATCTTCTTATTTCATAATGCTATTACAGTAGTTCTATGAGAGAGAAATAAAAAAACCCTTAACCATTCATAACGTAAGATTTGGGTTGCCAGTAAATTGGATAAATTGAATGTTTTGTGTTTTGCACACTAAATTGAATTGATTTAATTGTTCAAAAAAATCCTCCCCGGCGGGGAATCGAACCCCGGTCTCCCGCGTGACAGGCGGGGATACTGACCACTATACTACCGAGGACTGATGAATCACTTTGTTTGAGGAATAGATTTTTGTTGGAATGCTTTATTTTCATTTTAATCAACTAAAGTGTTGTTTGATTTCAATGTAAATAATAGGTGATTGTGATGTTGAGTCACAAACACTATGGACTGATTTCGGATGGATGACCAGATTGTGACCAAGGCGAGTGGAACCTACCCACATGGGTAGCTCCCCACAACAAAAAGCCATATACATTTTTTTTTTAATTGAACCGTTTACTTTTCATATCAATCAATTAAAGTGTTTTTAATTTGTATGTAAATAATTGTACTATTTTCTGTTGGAATGCTTACTTATCATTTAAATTAACTGAAGTGTTTTTGATTACAATGTATATGATTGTACGTTTTCAGGCTCAACTATGTGCCTTTTCTCATTGGTTGGATTTGGAAGTGGGTTGGAAATTGTCAACTCAACAGTAACCGGCTGACCGACAACCGTCACTTGAATCTAATCGCTCGACAATGCAATCTCCTTTCATCTTTAATCTTAATTATTATCGATGCTACATAATAAATCTCTTCAGCATCGAATTATTTCTAGATTAGATTATAAGAGTCATGATACAAATTTCAACTGCTGAATATGGGATAATTCATAATGAACGTTGAGTATTGAACAGTTTTCGTTTAGTAGTGTTTCTCACTTATCGAATATGACTCAAGTGTCCCTGTGTGAGCAATAATTTACAATCAACTTCCTCTAAATTCCCTCCTCCATCTACTGTAAATATAATAAAATAGTTTTATCGATATTATATATTTATAAGTATAGTTCTCTTGTGTATGTAAGTGATATAGAAATGCTATTTCAGAAATAGCAGTTTCAAGTATTATTGAATAGTTGAGGTGTGTGAGAATGTATGTTTTTATGGTTGATTTTTTATTTGTTATAAGAAATGAAAACGTTTAGTATGATATCTGTATTGAGATTTTGATATATTCTATTGTAAATTAGTTGTTCAATGTTGTTTTCTGATATATAATGCTTGAGCAGCTTTCAACTGAAAAGGAATCCTTTGAAAATTTATCTTTTTAAGACGATGCTGTTCTTTTTTAAGCTGAATATAATAATATTGTATTAGGTTTCTTATGATATTTATGTATCTCATTAATACATAGTGGCAACTTGAAAAGAAGACTGGACTAGTGATAATTAATAATCTATGGTATTTGTGTGAATCACATCATTAGCTCACAAAACCATGTATTAGTTTGTGCCAGTAAATTCAATCGTAAAATAATTTAATAATTTTTTATTGATACATTTACTATTTCATATTTCCACTTCAATTATAATACTTATGATACTAATAGTTTATTTGTTGGGGAAAAATAAGCTTTTTCGACTTAATCATCATCCTTCTTTCTATATTAAAATTATAATATTATAAGAAATATAATACTGTAATGTATTAAAAAAAACATCACAATGTCATGTTTCATTATTTTAAAATAATATTCTTATATAACAGTTAATGATTGATGTGAAACACAGAAAACAGCTTGATGAAAATGGAATATATATTTTTAAAGGTTTTTGATTACATGTAAGTTCAAATTTGATGAGTCAAATGTCTGAAAATTTTCAAATCAAAAGTAGTACTATTAAGATTGGCAAGTTGAGTTGCGAAAATTCCATGACGGCAATTTTGTTTTTACTTAATTCTTTTCTTGTTTTAATTTTACTGTTTAAAAATCATGTATCATCGTTAAATGTACTATTCTGTGTTGTGTATTTGACCACTTTGACGAAAATAATACTTTCTCAGGGAATGAAAATGTACTTACCGCTTGTTAACTACTATAATGCCTGTCGTTGTTCCCTACAAGTGTGAGATTCTAATAAAATATAAGGTTGAATAAGCCTTGTCTTCCAGCGATCTTCCATTTTTAGAAAGCTAGCTCAAGCATAAAATATCTATAGAATCTGCTTTCAAAAAGCAGCCATGTTTTATATTTTTTTCTATTAAAAATTTAAATAAAGAATATATATAAATATATTATATTGACTACATTACTATTATATTTACTATATAGATATTATTTACTTGTAAGACTCTGAGTTCTGCTTATAGTCATAATTATTATGAAGTCCTGTCTTATTAATATTTAAATAATAATTGTATGAATTCAGGATTATCCTGATTATATAATAGGCCTGATGTGCATTCTGTCAAGCAATACAAAACGAAATCAACCGTTGTTGATGAAATCTTTGACTGTAAATTATATTTATTAAATGAACTGTACCTATTAATTTTCTCATGTAACATCTTTTGTAAATTCAATGACAAAACTTGAAGTCTGCTTCATATTTACTAAGGTATCGAAAAATCAGTGTTTAAATACAAGTAAATTCTTTTATAATCAAATTTGAAAGTATCTTATATAGATCTACTGAGTATTAATCGATTGTATAATAATCATTGTGAAGTATATTTGAATTCTGGCAACACCAAAATGTTAAAATGTCTTCCAAAATTATTTTCAGATGTCATTTTTCAATTTTCATTTCATATTATTCATTCAAAAAATAAAGCCTACATATCACATTGTAATAGAGGACTTTAATTCCGAATTTGCTATCACATTTTTAACTCATTCAGTATTTATTATAATACTTCAATAATCTTCAATTATTATAAATAAATTTGAACAAACAACTGCATTACTTTTAATGTAAAATTGAATTATTTTGTTCGAGTTGAAGAATATCATTGATCATCTAATTTGAAAATCGTTTCACTTAAATTCCATAGTTTAATATTTTGAAGTAGAACGAATTGCATGAACCACATCTGTTCATTATTGTTTTTCTACAACTTCCGCTCTTCAGTCATGTTAAAATTTTCTCATTCAAATTATAGCAATAATTCCATATTCTATAACTTGTATTATACCTGTTCACCTCGTATAAGCGAGGCTATCGATCAGTGTATTGGATTTTAAATTTTTTTCTCTAGATTATCATGTCGCTTTTCAAATCTTGTCAAGAGCAATAACTAAAACAATCTTGATCATTGACTGTTTTACAAGTTATTGATTAATTACTAAGCAATTGACTGATAACAATTCAAGTTAAATAGGAGAAAGCTATTCAATGTATACTATTATAATGTCAAAATTAGGAAAACTGTAGCGTAAAATGATATTGTATAACGATAATACTCTTTTCTAAACAGAATAATTGATTCTTGGCAAACCCCGAATATTTACAGTAGATATTCTGTAGAATCTGATAGTTTTCTATTTGATTGCTTTATTTTCCTTTTAATCACTGCTAATTGTATCGAAAAAAGTTAAGTAGACTCTACTTTCACCTATAATCTGTCCAAGCAAAGAAGACATTCTGGCAAGATGGGAAAATGACTGAAGCTCGGTCAATATTGTTTCAAAAATTATAAATTTGGTGTCAAATTGTGGCAAACATTCTTTGCTACAATTTGAGACCAAATTTAAATTGTAGAACCAATATTGGCTGACCTGGAGTTATTTTCCCATCTTGCCAGAATGTCTTCTTTGCTTGGACAGACTATATAAAAATTGAAACTTTTGTACAACTGTAATCAACATTTTATAGCAATAAAAATTAACTATGAAGACCAGTATAAAAAAATAAGTACACACTTGATAATTTATTAATTTAAGGAACTCTTTTTTGCATCACATTTTTTGTATGAAGATTGAACAAACTTCATCTGTATTCTAGCTTTATTTTCAGTTAACTGTCTTATTTTATATCAATGATGACAAATTATCTAGTAATTAAAAAATGTAAACGAGGATATTAATGTGAAACGTATTCTATTTTATTTTATTTATAAATTTCTATTCATCAGAAACCAAATTTTTAAATCATATTTCCTAATTATGAAATCGAAAAGCAATTAGAAGCAATGACTGTTTCAAAAGTAGGTATTTTAAAGAACAGGGTTTATTCTAAGTTTGACATTGCTCATTGTTGTTAAATTTTTCGTTGAAAATGAGACAATTACTTGAAATCTTGAATTTTCATATGAAAATAGGTACCTACAATGAATTGAAAAAATTTTGTAATGCTATGCAGCAACATGATATTAGCTCTGAAATTAATTTGTAGCCTCTTTCGATATTAAATCATTATACCCACTTAGACTCATTATTTTTTTCTTTTTAATAATAATTCTATTCCTCTTTAAATAAAATTGAAGATGGAAAAATATTTGTACCATTCCTGAAAACTGTTACTTGGCAATAAATAGCCGTTCTCAATTTTAATTTGTCAGCTTTGTTTATTCATTCACTCCTGTCACTTATCTTTGCAGAAGTTGCGGAATTTGACCTTGCAAAATATTTTGTGTTTGTTTTGAATCTTGCTGAACGGGGGTTCATCTACATTCTACATTCAAATTATTCTACAATAATTTAAAAAATTATCTTTGAAAAATTTCGACTCAGTCGTTGACGATGTTGTAGGATCATAATGTAATAAAACACGCTAAAATTGTCAATTCTACTACCGTTTATTTCTTATAGGACCATGGTTTCGTGGCCACACAGGGAAATATGTATGACCTGGAACCATGGTCCTTTACACAAAATAAACGTTAGAATTGACAATATCAGTGTGTTCTATTTCAATAAATTATCTCTTATTCAAAACTAGGAATTATACACAATTCCCCACATCACAACACCAGTGTTTTTTATATTTATTTCAAAGGAGAAAAGAAGACAATGAAGAATAAATAAATACTGACAAAGTAGGCTCAATTGGGTTGGTTTCATACAGTCTATAGTCTATTCTATACTAAAGCTCTTGTCTCTAGCTATTTTTAATAGCTAGTTTGTATAAGTTCTAGCATAGACTAAGTATAAAGGCTACTATATCAAAACTTCCAATTAATGAATTAATGAAAGTACCCTTTTTAATACTCTTTTCAATATTTTATAGATAAAAGGGTACTTTGATCTTCATTAATTGAAAGTTTTGATGAATACAGTAGCACTGAGAAAAAATGAGTATTGGAAAAAGCTACTATATGTACGGCCTACTATATCTACGGTTCTTGCAAAAACAAAACATCATGTCAACTCGATTTTTTTAGTTATATATAGAATATAAACTTATAAAATATAGTTAGGCTAGCTATTAGAAATAGCGGGGTTTGATATGATTGTTTTTAAGGGGGTGTCACTGAAACCACATGTTTGAGAAATTTGATACCGTAACTTTCTTCAAACGACAAATTGAAAACAAAATTATCTTAATGGTTGATATTAACTTTTTTGAACTTCCCTGGAGTAAAGAATCGAATTAGACGAAAATGGGAGATTCAAAAAATATTTGTAAAAAACTCAATTAAAAATGAAGGAAATAACAGATTGAGTCACATGTAAAAAAGTTGGTTGTAATTCAGAGATCGAAGTGTTTATTAGAATAATTATTCCTTGTAAACATTTTCGAGTGAGTCTTGTTGTTTTTTTCTAGTGGCCGTGCTGATGCCTGATCCTAAATATTTATTTCATGTCGGTGTTGCTAGTGCACTGAGTATAGTCTCTGTTTATCTACAAAATTATTACAATTTGGCAAATAAAATCAAATATTTGGCTCCGATTTCACCCCACTTTTCAAATTTGAAAGTTGCATGGGGATCGGTGACGATTGATGAAAACTCTTCCATTTGTTTAATGATTGCTTGCACAATTATTCTACTCTCTTTGTACTTCATTTTAAAAATCACTGAGATAAAAAGTAAACAACTTGATACGAAGCAATTAATCGAAGATATTAATGAGAAGTTTGTTATAAGTGAATACGTCAGGAATGAACTGACTGAACAATGTTTGAAGAAAATTGAAGAACTACCCTATTATCATTGCTTGTTAGAAGGATTAGTTGCTGCAAACTGTGATGGAAAGCCAAAATCAGATTATGATTCTAATCTCTCAACAGGTAGGCTAACAAATAACTAGACGACAAAAAATGAAAAAAGTCTCTTCCCCTAATCGTTTCCAGTTTTTTATTTGTTTACCTTGACATGAAATGTTGTAATCAAATAAATTTCGAAAAATGAAAGATTAGCCTAAATTGTTTTCATTGAAAAATAGATTATATATAGGAGAATAAATACGGTGATTATCATTTAAAATGAAAAAAAAAACAGTGATAAAAGCAGCTCTGAGATAAAAGATACACATTGTCATTATACTGTATATAGGCCTACGGTATAGTCTGTCCAAGAAAAGAAGACATTCTGGCAAGATATGAAAATGACACCAGCTCGGTCAATATTAGTTCAAAAATTACAAATTTGGTCTCAAACTGTATAAAACATTCTGCTCTAAAATTTGAGAAAATTGTCATTTTTGTAAAATTTATAATTTTTGAACCAACATTAACCGAGCTGGAGGCATTTTCCCATCTTGCCAGAATGTCTCCTTTGCTTGGGCAGACTATGTAGCCTATAGCCAGTGAATATAAAGTACGTACATATTCTTTGCCAATAGCCAACGGTGTTATAGCTATGTTCTGTTTTCTTTCAGCTCGAAGAACACCGTGATAGTACTTGAGTTAGTTCTTTTTGGAACACTCTGTGGAGTCATATTGATCGCCTCTTGTTCTAAACTCAACAGAATTTGTAAATTATTTAGTGTATCAAATTGAAAACAAACATTGTAGAGATTCGTTCAAGAATGGAATTTTTTGATAGTTCAGTACAGTATTTCCATTCGGATAAATCGTATAAATTATTAGAGATCTCCTTAATAGCATTATTATTTCTTCAAATACCATAGAAAAGCACGGCTGGCTTATTTATTAGTTTTACTTATTAAATCATGGAAATCAAATGGAACAACAAACTTCCTTCAACAAGAATACTTGAAAAATAACCAATGGTAAAATAATTTAAATTTGCCGCCTTTTGTCAGCTGTTCAAATAAATAGACTCCTATCACATGTTTAAACTTTGAAATCAATATTAACATATGACTTCACATGAAAAAATTTATTGATTTGAGAACCTATTTATTGATTATTTCTCATGATAATATTTTCAAATTTGCCGCTAATATTCAATCAGCAGTTCCACTGTAATCAGATGGATTCTCAAAAAAAATTATTCAAGTTCCTTATGACATTTTCCAGCCGTGATTATTGTGTTGAAATTGAATAGATGCCGGAGTATATATAGATATATTGTTGCTGAGAGCTTATCCTTTTTTCGCCTGAAAAAGGATGAAGGAGTCGTTTGATTTCATTGTCCAACGAACTTGACCTGTATAAAAGTATGAAGAATACATGTTCTGAATTTGAATTTGATTAATTGAGGCGTTCGAAAGTTATTGTGGAACATACAAACAAACGAACGAACAGACGGACAACGACTTCGGGCTTGAGTCAAACGTAAGAACTTGCTATCGCTTGTTCAATAAATTTCAAGGACCAGAGAATGGGACGAAAAACCGAAACCATTTCAAATAGAGAGACAAACGGAGGTAGTCTTAAGAGTGATTATCCTGAATATTAATCCTGAAATTTTCTATCCAAATCAGCTCTAATTTCCAATCTATAAGGATACATATACATATAATGAGTAATAATCTAGATTATTTGAAGATTGAATTGGGGCTATTAAGCAGCTTCCGTGAGCTGCTCTGCTGAGTGACAAACTTGACGCAACAAAGAACCTATGAATATTTTTAAACAAATATAGATCAAACCTTTTTATCACCGGGAAAATATTATTATGAAAATTATTGGTATAAAGACTTTTATTACTGACATTCTCAAAAAATGTCTTTTTAAGATGATTATTACAAAAAATATACTGTTGTGAGAATTTAAACACAGTTTTTTTGTTACATTTCAGTCTGAATTTATGTTACATTCTATCACAAAATGTGTGATAATCGAAATTGTGAAGATTTCTTCAAGCACGGGAATGATTTTCAATCTGATCAAGTAATTGAGAAGCGGTTGCCCCAGTGGTAGAGAGCATCTAATCAGTGAGATTAGATAAGCGACGTGCCTCTGCCACCACTGTTGTACTGGTGACCGGTTCCTCTGAATTCAATTTAAGAGCTTCAAAAAATCGCTTACCGGTGGTTCAGAACCCACCTAAAGCAGTAGGTCCATTCATCTGTCATCATTATCCTTCCCATTACCCACGCAAAGGCCCAAGAGCCCATGTAGGCATCACCCTCAAAAAGAATTATTATTTCCAATAAGATCAAAATAACCACTCTTTACAGCTCAATTGGTTATGATAACCGTTTCTGCATGCAGTTTAAGCATATTGTAACAGAGAAACCTAAAACTTGGAAACCAATATACATAAATATTTCCAATAAACGGGAAACTATCACAAAAATACTATTGGTAGAATATTGTATCCAAAAAATTGTTTTGAAATCATATTCACAAAATTTCTACTGTAAAAAGATGTTGAGAAAAATATTTTTTTAAACAGGTTTTTTCTGGATTTTTGTTACATTTTACAACAAAATTTAATATGTAATAACCAAAATGGATTTAATTCATGGAAGTTGCCATACTCACGAACTTGCACATGGAATTGCACAAGGAACCGGACTATAATGTACAATTATAGTATAATTCTGGAGTGTGTGATAAATCTCAAGTTTCATTTGAGCGGAGTTAGCTCCAAACGTTTTTAGAAAATAGTGGTTGAGCGGACAATTTTGTAGCTGGGAAAATAGTTTGGCACCCCATTTTTTTATACGGTGGGACAAATCCAGGTGGACCAAATCAGGCGACTCTTTATACTTTATAACTTATTGAGACAGCTGGCACCTTCTTATATGGTTTGTAGTTCATTTATCCATCAATTATAATAATTGATCATGTTCCCTGCTCAGCTCTAAGTCAGTCAGTGAGTGTATCGGTCCAGCAAAAGTGAATAACAACCCCAACTGAATCTATAAGCTCTTGCAGACTGTTATGACAAAGTTGAGCAGCTGCTAGTCTATCCAAGCATAGATGGGGAAATGACTCCAGCTAGAGATTCAAAACAATATGAACTAATGCCCGGGTTTTCCAAGCACACTCAACTTTGAGGGACCCTCAAGTTTGCTACACTTTACTTCATTTCCTATACTTATCATAGAGAATGTCAGCTGTTCATCAAAATTTGAGGGGCCCTCAACTTTGAGTGTGCTTGGAAAAACCGGGCATAAGTCTTATATTGTAGGAAACATTCTGATCAACAATTTAAAATCAAATTTATAATTTGAACCAATATTGACCAAGACTATATAACAGATATTGAACAGACTATATTATAAAATTCATTTGCCTATACAAATTCATTCATACTATACAAGTTATTTAGTCGTCAATTAGCATTGCACAAGGGAGTGCACAAGAAAAGTTCTTCACTCAATAATTCCAATGTAATAATTAAATAATACTATAGTTTAAATCTACAACAATATGGAATGCTGCAATTGAGGACTGATCGAATAATAATGAAGATAAAATCCATATAACTCTTTATTCAATTAAATCGGTACGGGTTTAACCTTATCAATAATTGAAATAATCATATTTGAATCGTAATAAATTAATAATTACCGTATCATGGTATAAGGCACTATTGTTAATAATTGGAATAAAAGGAAATTTTTATGTAGCCTATTGCTATTACAAGCAACTTTCTAATTGAATATGAAGATAAGGTGATGCATTGTTCATCGATCAAAACAATAAAAAATAAAAACGTATCAATCTCGTTTTCAATAGGAATTTAGCTGATTCAAGATAACTGTCGATTGAATATTAATACTTTCTAGAGAATATTATAACTAATAATAGTGATAAAGAATAATCTCAATTATAATTAAAAATAGAAATCAAACATTTTTGTAGTTTTACAGAGCATAGAATAGAAGAATTGAACTTTACCAGAGCATAGAATAGAAGAATTGTATGAACTTGTAAAATTTCTAAAGAGGACAATCAATTATTAAACTTTGCATATGACTCAATTTTGAACTTTTGCTGGCAACTCCTACACAACTACTTGATTATTCTACTAGAATTTCCAAGTAACTTGCTGAATAATTTTATAAATTTTCTATCAAATTACAATAAATACAGTAATGGTATATTTCATCTTTGACACCAGATAAAACCTAACAATACAAAAAGTTTGCTTCAAACAAGTGGGACAGGTTTGAAGTAATTGAGCCCATTGAATAGTTGATGAAACAAAACGGTTTGAAACATTTTTATTTTATGCACTGAGCGTTTTATGCGGCTTCAGTCAAAACGAAAAGTTCTATGGTGTTTATTATTCATTCTGGTGCAAAAGAGCTACAAGTACTTCAATCAAATTTCACTTCAAGGTAGAATATTTTCAATAATTTTATTACAATTTAATAACTAAATGTAAGATGTAAGGCCGGTATTACACGATAATAGTTCTATGATCATATCTGATCATATGGAAAGATATGAAAATACGAAATCATATTTTCATCTCTTTCCATATGATCAGATATGATCATAGAACTATTATCGTGTAATACCGGCCTTAGTTCAGCTTTCAAGAATCGAATAACTAATCATAGTTCCAGATTATGCCACCTAATTTTTAGGAACGGTAAGGAGATGAGTACCTTTGATTAATGGTAACGATAGGCAGCAACCAATTTTTCTATTCTGGTGTAAAAGAACTAGTATTTCAATAGAGTTTCACTTCCAGGTAACATTTAAAAGAATTTTATTACAGTTAAATAATGAAATAAATAATATTTGTCCAATTTTCAACAACTCAATAATATTGAACACAGTCCTGTTTGAGCAAGATTATGCAGGATAATTTTCAGGATCGGTATTATTATTTTTTTGTGTAAATTAATTATAGGCTATGTATTTCTATATAATTTTACTTCAAAGTAGAGAATCATTAAGAACTTTATTACCGTTTAATCATAAAATATATGAGCCAGCCAGGTTACACGAATATTATTATTATTAAATATATGTTCAACTTTTAATAATTCAATAACTAACCACAGTCCTGTAAACAAGATTATACAGGATAATATTCAACATTCAGGAACGGTAACAGTTTAGTTTGGTTTATTCTGGTATAAGGGAATGAAAACTATATATCTGTAGGATTTCACTTCGGAATAGAGCATTTTCAAGTATTACTGTTAACTCATTAAGATGTACAACTTTAAAAAATTTAATAACTAAGCACAGTGCTGTAAACCAGATTAGCCATCTTAGTGTTTCCTTTATCTCAGGGCTACTTTTATCACTGATTTACTATTTTAAATAATATCACAGTACTCTTTTCAATTATTTAAAATATAAAATCACTGTAAACCAGATTATGCAGGATAATTTTCAAGAACTGCAACAGTTTTATCCAAAAGAATCAAAAGTATAGCTGTAGAATTTCACTTCAAATAGAACATTTCCAAGTATTATATGATAATGTTAAGATAATACAAGTTCAACAATTCAATAAGTAATCACAGATTCTCAAGCCAGCTAATTTTCAGGAATGGTAACCGGAAGGGAAGCAACCGATTGCTGGGGACCTTTCTTCTTGTGCGACTTGTTCTCGCGTCGCTCCTGCTCCCACTCCTTGCGAAACGTCATGTACAGTTGCATAGCTGCTCGCGCATCTTCCACCGAATTGTGTTCATCGGTTTGAATCTTGACGTTGAGAAACTTCTCGGTGATCGCTTTCAGTGACATGGTGCGTTTGGTTGGCGAGAGGAACTTGGAGAACCTCGACGTGTCTCTGATGAGTCGGTAGGGGTGTTTCAGCATGAGAACGTCGAGATCGTTTTTCAACGAGTGTCCCACAAGTATACGACCCTTGAGCATGTTGGCCACTTCGGATTGAACGGTGTGGAAGTCTGTGGCGTTTTCCAAGTCCGACGCACGTATGCCACTCACATGCGTGCGATAATCAGTGACTGGATCTGTTGGTTTCACATACTTATCGTAGACACACTCCCCCATCGAATTGACAATCGAGACTCGCGCCACAATACTCACATGTCCGTCCTCACCTATTCCCACCATTTCACAATCGATGGCGATCAACGAGGTCAATTTTCCACGGTACGATTTTGATTGATTTTTCCATCTATTGGGGAAAGCGAACGGTTTGGAATCGATGTTCTTCTCATCATGACGCTTCAGCACTGGAACTTTCTTGTTTTGCTTGTTGGACGAATCTGACAACATTTTCGATTTTTCGCTCTCCAAAAACTTCATCCAATTAGAACATCCATTGCTTTGTTTGTGTTTAATGTCTCGAATATTAATACAAGAGTTTGATTTAATCTTCAATTGTTTTTCATTATTCTTTTGAAGTGTACCTTGACTGGGTTTAATGTTTGACTTGGATTCGACCTTGTCCTTGATTATCTCTTTTTGTACTGACTTGATTGAAAGTTCACGGACTGGATTCTGTTTGATATTGAGTTGTTCAATCTTGGGCTTCTTGATTTGATCTGAGTTGGTTGAACTTATGGCGCTTTTCCTCTTCTTCATTTCATTCGCTGTAACAGAAGATAATAACTTGAATTAAAAACTCATAATTCTAAGATATATGAGAGAAGCCTTTGCTAAAAAATCACCCAATTTTTTTGGGTGAGAAGAATAATTTCAAATGAGGGTGGGCAACAGGGCTCAGCAGTCCCAGTGACCTTGATTATTTCAATTAGGCTATCTGTAGTTCAGTATAGGATTTCTAACCTGTACGTCTGTGTGCGGCGAGTTTCAGAAAGCACACCTCTTATATTTAATAAAAAAGAAAATTGTAGTCAAAACCCGTCTCGCCAACTGGAACCTTTAGTTTATCAGACCGACGCTAATCGCCCAAGCCTAAGGACCGCTCTCTAAAAAATTATCAATATAACTTTGATGGATAATTTATATTAAGGATTTCATGTTGGATTAATTGGAAAAATTCATTAAACTGTCAAAACTAGGAGGCTGGGGTTACTATGGGTGATGAGCTACCTAATTACCTCCGCTACACGCAACATAATTTTTGGACGTCCAAAATTTGTACTTATAAATTCTAATAGATTGAAATGAACAACACATGACTTGCATTTGCACACATCATATCTTTTTCAAGTTCAGTTTGATCTAGCAAAATTTATAAGGATCCAAGCATTATTTGGGATTGTGAAACGGGGGTTAGCGACAGAGGGTTTTTCTAAACACGACACGATTTAAAGGACAGTCGTGTTTGAAAGAGATGGCGAAAAAGTGTGATTACAGAGTAACTAATTGAAAGAAGTTAGGTACTATGGGATTAGTGAGTTTTTCAATGACAGTTTAAGAAACCTTTCGTCGCCTCTTGCCAACCAGTTGAATTGTATTTGAAAAAAGTTTTAAATTGTTATAAGTAATTGAGGAGTTATATTGACGCGATCCATCCGGGAATGCCTGGTCCTTGATCGAGAACTTGGTAATTGCTTCTGTGTCAAATCATAGAAGCATTTTCCTACATGCGGTTGACCACCACAACCGAACAGCCAGCCGATGACGACCGTACTCCTTGAATAGCTGCCAATTTAGTCGATCAGCGGCAGGGGATTCTAACCTTAAATAAAGATTGAGTACGGTAGCCTGAAGCTGGGGTTTTCAATAAACAACGGCTCGTGACCGTGACGCAACAGGCCTTTACCTGAGGGATACTTCGTTCTCGATATTACCAAAGAGGATCTTCCCACATAGCACACAAAGTATCCGATACATATTAAGTACATATCAATGTAACCCTTAAAGTATGTATTACAAAATATGTACCTCAAACGTATCTGATACATATTATTTAAGGCAGAATTGATACGTATCTCCCAATACTTTCCAATACATATCAGATACGTATCCGCTAAACCTACCCACAATGCATTAGTAACTGTGTCTCTGTGCTTGTGTGCTCTTTGAACTGAAATTTTCTGTTGTGAGAAGTGATGAAATGTAAGCTGATATGATGGAGGAGACAAAACCAGAATAGTACTTTTAAAAGGATGAAAATTGTTTATTTGAATGTGATATTATAATATATTACTTATTATATAAATCCGTGTTTCATTTACGAATTGATTTGAATCTGATCCAATGCTAAGTAGGCTATTGATTGCATTCAGTATTTTGAGGTTAAGTTTCTTATGATCTTTTTATTTCTTTCCAAATGGGATTAACTGGATTATTATGATTTTATTTCAACAATTACAAATATCAATATCATCATTTTGATAATATCTATATCATTGATCAACAGAGTATTTTGGCAATTCTTTTTTGTTAGTTACATATTAGATGTATATCCAAGACATGAGGGTGATACATATCAGATACGTATAATCAATACCTAAATAATATGTATCTCAAAAGCGGACATTTTCACGTATCAGATACGTACTAGATACGTAAATTTACGTATCCGATACATACTGTAAGTATCGATGGAACTTATCTGATAAGTATCTGATATGTTCATGTGCTATGTGGGTTAGTATAATAGAGAGCGGTCTATTATTCAATGATATTAACTTAGATATATCTTATGATAATATCTAATCCAAGTAAGTTAGCCTATAAATGGTTGATTTTTTAAATTAATTATATGGTATCCGTAATATTGCTCCCCAGATATAAGTAAGGACCTTACGAAAACGATTTTCATCTTTAATTATGGCTATGGGATGAGTGAACCCTCTATCCATTTCTGCGGAGCGGGAATGACCCTTTCATACTCTTTACTGTAATACTCTATCAGAAAAATTTGAATAAGAGTTTACCAATGAAATGATGAAACAAAAATAAAAGACAACCAATAAAAATAATAATTCCTTTGAACATTTCCCAACTTACAGCTACAATCAGTTGACTTTAGGATGTAACTGCTTTTCAGAATAGAATGTCACAGAAGAATCAACAATGATGAAGTCGAAATTCCAATACAACTAATATTTCAGATTGAAAATACTTCAATTTAACATTACTGACTTTATACACTCACAATTTAATATCAAAATTGAAATGAAAATGAAGCTACGTAATAACTCAAACTAACACATGAAAACAACGTGCCAAACCACAAAATTCTTCAACAATGTGTTCAACTTCAAATAATGAAACAGCTGATTTCTTTGAAAGCAGCTATACAAAGCCTTCCTGATTAATTGATTATGAACGTTTTTAGTATCAATGATAAGATGCCAAACGTAAAAACGACAAAATCAACGACAAAAACGAACCACCTCCTTCGTAGCAGTATTCTGGACGCTTTTCCGTGTCACATATTTTTTGTTTACATTCACAAATAAAACGTCACACGAACATGAAGTAGGAAAAATAATTCTCCAAACTAATTTCAAGTTGCTTTATCTTCTTGAAACAAGGTGTAAGGTTGTGCGGTCAAGATTTTCAATGACCAATGATTGGGACATCAACATTGGATTACAAATTACAGTACGATTATGGCTCTTCAAATGTAAATGATATTATAAACCAATTCTTTGATTCTTCATTTCATTTTCTACATTGATAGAGATAAAGACATATAAATTGATAGAGAGAGATAGACAACAAATATGAGTCGATCAACCCTAAGTTCCAGTTTGTCATCTTGTCTAATAATCGACACCCAACGACAATACTAGAGTGCTGATCATTTTGTCGATGGCTTACTTTGTCGTAAATTTCAATTGGGGATGTGAAGTGACAAGGATTTGTTTACCAAAATATCCTTGGTTTCCTTCTCGTGATCTCGTCTACTGTCAGTGTCAGACCAGTGCGTGTTGGATGTAGTGAATTGTGAAATTTGCAATAAAGATTTATTTGGGCTTATCATTGACATCTGTTCTGTATAAAAGTTTTTGCAAAGAGCCTCTAAATTTTGAGGTTTTGTTACGTCTGTAAGTACTAATAAAACTTGTTTTTTTCTAATCTTATTTAATAAGACCTACAAATTTATTATTTGAAACCAATGTCTTCACTTATTCATGTAAAACAATCTACTATTTTATTGGAAAATTTACTCTAATGATACTTTAATTTAATATTTAAGAAACTATTCATATAAATTTAATTGGTGCTCAATTACAGGAAAGCCCGTACCCACGAAACAGGTAAAGTGCCCGTATCTTTTACTGTACAGCACTTCACCTGTTTCTGTGGGCACGAGCCGCCAGTGATAGGTTCTTCGTCAACAAAGCAATGATTCACTATGAATAAACGACTCCTATTTTCCCACAAATCCATGATTTCACTTATCACTCAAGGATTCAACCTCAAATATTATGCGGACCGAAGCAACGTCTTATGCTTTCCATAACATATATACTTACTTACTTGATACTTGATGTCGTTGCCAAAGGCTGGGGTTTCCAGATCAGCAGTGTCAAACGTTTGCAAAATAATAATTCCAAGAATGATTATTCGTGAACATATATATTATGTTCTTATGTGAAACCGACTCTCCACCCATTTTTCTACTCATTTATACCCACATAAAATTAGCAGTGCGGTAGGCTCACTCTAGAAAGTTATGTCTTAATCATTATCAAGCCATTTTTGTAGACTTTATTCAAGTCCTCATCATTCAACTGCTGCAGAAATAAAAGAGTTCTAACCAGTAATTCATTTCTCATTGTTGCATTCAAACCATGCATGTCTTCCACCTGTTCTTTGCTTTGTTAAATAATATCATGGCATGAGATGAGGAAACTGTTGAGACAGCCCCCGTCCTGTCTGGTATGGATGTAACTGCAGTCTGGTATAGTGTACCGAGTGTTCCGGCTGTGTAAGTCTCTTCCTGGTTTTTCTTGACTTACAAGAACGAAAAAATTATGTAACTAATGTATAAAAACCGTGAGAGTGCTCCTGAACAGAGAACTACATTCATCCCTGTAGTGTGACCCGAAAATGTCATCAACCTCAATGCTATCTCTCATTAGAAAGCATTAGATATTAGACGCTAATAAACTGGCGTTTGGCGAATAATCATAACTTGACTGTTGTTAATAACTGGCGAGTAACTGTTGAGCTTGTTAGGAAAAATCGCCGAGCAATCATGAATAAAAGACACTCTCGTCAACCGCCAGTTTCATTATGGCGTCTATTAGGTACACTCTGGAAAGACGGAGAGTGACCCCACAGGAGCACTAAATCAATAAAAGGTTATTACAAATGGGGTTACTCCTGATTTGAGTGAATTAGAAAAGTGGTGGGGGAGGCTGGAAAATGACTATTTTTCAAATCAGAGATCCCGATACACTGGAGCATAACACCACAAGATTGCTTCAATGAAAACTTTATCATTAATCAAGGTTTTTAATTTTTGCTAATGTCTTACTGATAATTAATAATATCTAGTTTCTTCTAATAAGATTTCTTTAATAAGATTCATCCAAAATTCTAGTCTCCCCCCCACTCATTTTTAATTTCCCCCCAATATCAGGTAGTAATGGAGTAACCCTATTTGTTATATTATAACCTTGGAAAATGGTATCACATATACAATACACCAAACGATCTCATACACATAGCGTCTACAGTTAATTCCTCTTGAGAACTTAGTAGGGCACAATAAGTAGATTAAGACAAACATACTGAAGTATAGCTAGTTGTTCAAGCATGCTTAATTTTCAAGTGTTAAATGTATCATTTCACTAGAATTTACAATGCTGTTAATTAATCTGTGTTTCATTTTTTTAGAACAAATTTCACCTTACCAGCTGAGCTAAAAAACGAAGAGATAGAAAAATGTGAGAGTTATGATAAGAGTTCGTCCATTAAGTTTGAAAGAGCAAGAAAGTGGATATGGCAACATTACAACTGTAAATAGCCTGAGTGGTCAGATCTTTGTCAGAAATCCACAGGCTGGTCCCAATGACACACCCAGGACATTTGTTTTCGACACTGTCTTTGATATTGATTCAAAGCAGGTAAGTTAATTTCAACAATTCACTTATAAAAGTTTTGAAAATCAGGAAAGAGTGAGATCGCTACTATACTCTGTACCAATCTACTGTATTCTATTTATGAAGTATACGGTGTAAAAGAGATAGCTCTAGAATTTATCTATAGGTATACACTTTTGTTCAACTGACGCTAAATGTTAGGCGATTCTTTCTATTCATATACTTAATATAACTTACCAACTTACCTAGTAACTTACTAACTTACCTGGCTTTCAAAAACATCATCTAGGCATAGCTGAATGACATTTCTAATTGAGAATATCAGCTGTTGGAGCGTAGAAGGAGCAGTTTCGGAGAGTAGAAGAAGCAGTGTTAGAGCACGCAAGGAGCTGACGAAACCGCCTAACTTTATGGCGGTTAGCTATACTACATACCTACTAAGTTAGCTATAATGTCTACTCACGGTGTTACCATTGGAGTGAAGCGTCCCATAACAGTCTATTGAGATAATATTTTCTTCCGCTATATGTCATAAGTTTGACAAATATTTTTATACTGATGTGGGATTATAGGAAAACTCTGACTGATTCACTTGTTTACCGAATTCTTTCACCAGAAATAACGTTAAGAATAACTCACAAAACGTTTAAAATAGCATCTTTACTCTAATTTACTTAACAAGTTTAAAATTGATACGAAATGTCACTGCCAATGGCAAGTAATAGATGAATGGCATTATTTCCAACTTTGTAAAGTTTAACCGTTTTTGAGCGAAGAGTTACAGTGATAGGTTACAGAGCGAAGGTTACACAGTGATATAGAGGTTTTCAGAGTGTAGGAGATTAGCGAATATCTCAATACAACTTAATATGATTTTGGTAGCCTATCATTTCAATGTGAATTTAATGAGATTTGTCAGAAGTATCTATTAATGAAGCTTCAAGTGACGTTCTTCACTCATGAACTATCTCATGTTTAGGCATTAAAATAGATGCAGTGCCAGGACGACTCAATCAATCAAGAATAATAATTAAGAAACCAGGATTATTCAATGTTCGGAAATTTGTGAATTCGATAAGCTATGTATAAGCCATTGATAGGGAAGCGGTTTGTCCCAGTGGTAGAGAGCGTCTAATCGGTGAGATTAGATAAGCGACGTGCCTCTACCACCGTTGTAATGGTGACCGGTTCCTCTGAATTCAATTTATGAGCCTCAAAAAATCGCTTCCCCGGTGGTTCGGAACCCACCTAAAGCAGTAGGTCCATTCATCTCTCATCATCATCCTTCCCATTACCCACGCACAGGCCAAAGAGCCCATGTGGGCATCACCCCTACAAAAAAGCTATTGATAAACTTTACTCGACCAAGCTAGAAAATTAAAACTGTTACACTCAAGTCCTTACTGTTGAACTAGAGTCTGTTGTACTAACTAAACCTACTTTGAGTGCTAGAAGTCATTCAGTGTTATATTTTGATGCAAGCAATTAATCTTTATTAACAATATGTTTCAGCTTGACGTGTACAACGTAACAGCAAGGCCGATTGTGGAGAAAGTTCTTGCCGGCTACAATGGAACAATATTCGCCTATGGACAGACGGGAACGGGCAAGACCTACACAATGGAGGGCAATAGAAGTGAGCCCGAAGAAAAAGGCATTATTCCAAACTCGTTTGCTCACATTTTCGGACATATTGCAAAATCCAATGAAGGAACCAGGTAATTCCTCGAATTCAACCCTAGTTGTTTTTCTAATTAATTCCTTCTAAAGGAATTTAGGTTTTAGTATAGCCTGCTTCTAGTCACTCTAGCTAAGCATTATGAGCTAAACGAAAAGCTAACTCTATAATATGGCAGTTAGCAATACTTTGTAATATATTATTAAACAAAGTAAGAAAGTAATATATTCTATGTACGAAGTTAACGTCTATTTATTTATTTCATTTATGTATAAATATACAAGATAAGGAAAAGAAAAACAGGTTATTGCCCAAAATTTCTTCTATTCCTAATCTAGTCACATAATAAATGTTACAAATTTTCAGGTTATGTAAGTTTATAAAATTTTATTTCACCCAAAGGTTTTCACTGAAGAAAAGAAAATATCATTTGAAGTAATTGATTAATTTTGAAATTAGAAAGGTTTATAAAAATAACACAAACAATTTGAAAGTTTCATTAGAATTTTGAAAATTTTGAGCCGAAATTTACTATGAGAGTTCTAGTTCAATGATGCAATTTTCGGATTTTATTTCTATTTACTTACTTTATATAAAGTTAGTAACTAACATCAAGGCAGTCATAAAAATGAATACTTAACGATCAATTAGATGTGCACCATTGAACGCAGCAATACTTTTTCCTTTCAGGTCTCAGTTCAAAACTCGAGAGAGTATTTTGATTATGGAAAAAAGAATTTCCTACTTAATTTAAATGCAAGATTCGCACTCTTTATCGAAATTCGCTCAGATGTAATTGTGAACCTACCGATAATTTTCAATGACCATCCATAATCATTTTATAATGATTCAGGGAAGAAAAAGCAGGCTTAATCCATTTCCATTTCTTCCCTAATTTTGAAGTAGAATATGGAATTATTTTTAGAATTATTACATTAGTATACCTTTCTCATTCTCATTGTATCATACATACAATTATAATATTTTCTAATTCTCCTTTTCCCATTTAGATTTCTAGTCAGAGTTTCTTACTTTGAAATATACAATGAAGAAATAAGAGATCTGCTGTCAAAAAATCCAACGGCCCGTCTTGACGTCAAAGAGAGACCCGATGTAGGAGTCTACATAAAAGATCTTTCAACATTCGTTGTGAACAATGCTGATGATATGGATCGTATTATGACCCTTGGCAATAAGAATAGTGAGTATACTTTCGTTTTCTATCACGAATAAATTTATTCTACTTCTGCTGCGGTTTTGATTATCAATGTTATTGAATGTTATTGAATTGTTGGGAATCATCATATTTCAAATATAATGTTGCACTGTAAAACGTTTCTAGTTAAAAGTATTAGGAATGTCATGTTTCTGAATTACAAATAAACTATTATAATAATCTTTATTTATTCAACATGGTAAAGTTTCAAATTATACAATTGAGTATCGTCAAAAGTGGTACTAAAATTTATGTATACACATAACAAACATATATATACATTTATAACAGAACGTATTACAGTAGGTAGTTTACATGATATAACTTATGCTACATGGAATTCAGACTAATTAAATTTCACAGTGTTGTAGTAAGTTACCTTGTCATAGTTTTACATGTAATAATTTACATCATCATAATAATAATAGTCATACATGATTGTCACTCAAGTACTCATTAACGCTATAAAAACATTTTTCAGAAAGGTAACTGTATAAATCTTTTTTAAATGATATTTTACTGTGATCCAAATAACAAGGTAATTTATTCAGAAACTTAGTACCAATATAAGTAGTTTTTTTCAAATAGAGCAAGCCTATGAGGTTGTACTGTTAAAGCATTTCTATATCTTGTGTTGTGTGAATGTACCTGTGCATGAATCACAAACCTGCCAATATCTTTGACAACATACAAAATGGATTTAAAAATGAAAATTCTAGGCACTGTCAATATACGCAGATCCCTAAAATATTCTCTGCAAGGATGATTAACCCCCAGACCAGACAAGTACCTAACGGCACGCTTTTTTAATACAAATATTTTGTTCATATTTTGTAATGATGTGCTACCCCAGAGCTCTATTCCGTATGAAATATGTGACTATATCAGCGCATAATATATACTCTTGCTGTCCCATTGGGCACATACCTAACAATGTTTTTCAATACAAACAGATTATCTTGATGTATCTTAACTTCTCTTGATGTATTGCCCAGCATCTAGAGGAGTGTTTATCATTGATTGTTATTAATGTGAATCACTTTCTTATTTGTTCTTCCACTGCTTATACATAAGTTACGATACAATTATCATATAGCCCAATCAAATTGAATTATTTGTTTTTGCTTGAAAGCTTGAGTACTCTATCTAGGCAATTCTTGCATATTTTCACAATAGGTTTTAAAGTTGTTGATTCCTGTTTGAAAACTAATATCGTTTTACAGGAGTGGTTGGTGCAACTGCTATGAACTCGCATAGCTCAAGATCTCATGCGATTTTCAATATCACTATTGAAACCATACAAAAAGATGCTGACGGGAAGGAGTATGTCAAGATGGGTCGTCTACATCTTGTTGATCTAGCTGTAAGTTACCAAGTTTTATAAAATGTATAAGCTTGATAGTATAAACATTTATTTATTTATCAGACTTATAATTATTACACAATTTTTTCCAAATAAAGTACAATAATGTGAAAGGGAACAAGTTTGGAAGTCAATAGTAAATATAAGAATAAGATACATTCAAAATCAAAATCAAAATTTATTGCCATTAAAATCAAAGTACAATTTCGTTGTGCAAAAATTTAGCATAGTAAAATAATATAAATTTTTACAACTCAACACTGCCATGGCATTCAATTATTATTATTATTATTATTGTTTCTGTCCATAATGTGGTCGCCCAGTGGTTGACTCACAAATAGACAAGTCAGAAAAAATAAAAGACACAAAAGTCATACAAGCAAAGCATGCACTTACAAATCCAGGACATGCACTCAAAAATTGAAATAGTGCTCAATAGAGACACTACTAAATGCAAAAAATTCATTCAAAGAATAAAAAGGATTCTCCTCAAGGAACATCCTCAATCGTCTCCTCAGGCTTGACATTGGCAGAGTCCCTGCTGCAACAGGCAGCTTATTCAACATCTTTCCAAGCATGTACTCCGAGCCAACCTGTGTTCTGCCGAGCCTGCAGTATGGGAGGTCAAGCCTCCCCCTATTACGGGTATTATGTTCATGCACTTCCCCCCTGGTAGGCAGGACACCCAATTCTCCAACCGCCTTAATAACCATCTTGTAAATAAAGAGGCCAATCACAGTTAGAATTCGCTGCTCAACAAAGAGTGGTCGACAAGGGGCCAGGTACCCAGCACCACAAAGAATTCTATGGCCTTTTTTGCAGCAGCAGGACGGCCCTCACCTCAGCAGTTTCACCCTCAGAGTGTGATGCCATATGACATCACACTGTGGAAGAAAGCATGGTAGCTCATACAAAGATATGGCCCAGGAACACAGCTCTTCAGACTTCTCAGCAGGAAAAGGACTCGGTTCAACCTGCAGCAAACACTCAGTATATGCTCTCCCAAGCAAGCTTTCTATCCAGATGAAAGCCCAACAGCTTTACTGAGGGAACCATACTGCAGGCCATTCCTAAGACTGAAAACAATGGCCTGAGTCTTCTCACTGTTCAAAGCAAACCTGTTTGCAGCAAACCAGTTCTTGTCGCCACTCTAGAGGCACTCATCAATGACTGGACTTCGCCCATATCCCTGCCAACATCCAGGAGGGAGGTGTCGTCGGCATAGCATACAGTTGTCCTAAGATCTGAAAGAGCAACATCATTAATCATTATCAAAAATAGCAGGGGGCCCAGCACAGATCCCTGGGGCACCCCATAACTCAAGGCTCTGACCTTTGAGAGCTTACCACCTACCTGAACAGCCTGTCTGCGTCCCCTCAAGTATGAGCGCATAAGCCGGAGAGGGCCCCCAACCACACCATATACAGTCAACTTGGACAGCAAAATCTCATGATCCAGGGTGTCAAAAGCCTTGCTGAGGTCACAGAGCGTCAGCCCAGCAAGCCTTCCCCCCTCAAAACTATCCAGTATTCTTTTAACAATAAATTCAACTGCTCCCACTGTTGACCGTCCAGATCTGAACCCAAACTGAGTGTCAGCAAACAGACCATTCAGCTCACAAAACTCATACAATTGGCTAGCCATTATGATCTCAAATACCTTTGACATTACTGGCAAAACTGAGACTGGCCTATAATTATTTGGCTCCAGACGAGATTCTTTTTTATAAATAGGTACAACCCTTGCCAACTTCAACTCATCTGGAAAAACATTCTGAGCCATACATTCATTTATACAGTGAGTAAGTGGAATCAAAATAGGCTTAATAATATGCTTCAAGAACCTACTTGACATACAATAAATGTCCTTGCTTGTCGAACACCTCAGGCTCATGGTGATTTTCAGGACATCCTCACATGTGACTCTGTGCCACACCAGTGCAGCCACCGGCGTCTGCCCAGCCTGCAACAGAGGATACACAGGCAAGGCCACCACCGATGGCGTTGCAGCTGGCATTGCTGGAGTTGATGATGCTGCTGTTGGTGATGATGCTGGTGATGATGTAGGCGCTGGTGATGATGCTGGTGATGATGCTGGTGCTGGTGATGATGCTGGTGCTGGTGATGATGCTGATGCTGGTGATGATGTATCTGGCAATGCTGATGCTGATGAAACCGTTGGTGAAGCTAGAGTTGATGATGCCGGTGCTGGTGATAACGTGTTTGGCAATGCTGATGTTGATGCCAGTGTCACAGGCAATGTCATTTTTGCTGCTATTTGCTCCACAGATTCAACCCAATGGTTGTTGAGCACATCTGGAGAGAGTGGAATTTTCTTTGGAACAGATGACTGTAACTCATTACGAATGACATTCCATGCTGCCAGACATTTATTTGGTGCTCTACTAATACAGTCAGCATTATAAGAGAACTTGGCTTTCTCAGCCTCCAGCCTATAGTGATTTCTCAGATTAGTATAGATCAACTTTGAATTTCTGGAGCCATCCACTCTACATCTTTCATAAGCAATTAGAACAATATCCCTGAGATCCAACAATTCCTTACTAATCCATGGTGATGCTCTCTTTCTTTTGCTCCTGATATCAATAAGTGGAAAGAATTCATTAAACATACCTAGAAAGCAGTCAAAGAATGCTGTGAAGTTGGATTCTGCATCCTGATGCTGAAGTAACATAAGCCAGTCAACATCTCTCAGTCCATTACAGAACATTTCAACTTTGTAATCTGTAATCAACCTTGTTTTAGTACTAACAGGCAACTGGTTTGGTCCACCTGATTTATCATTTTTCCTGGCAATAGGAATCACCAGACACTTGATTGCCTCATGATCTCCCAACTCATAGTGGACTACTCTTGACCAAACATTCTCATTCAGCCTCAAACTGGAGGCAACGTTATCAAGGCATGCATCCATTCTAGTAGGTTGATGAATTGTCAGATATAGATTCAGAGATCTCAACAGGTTCTGAAAGTCACGTGTTTTATTGTTCATAAGTAATACATTGATGTTGAAGTCTCCCCCAACTACAAATTCAAATCCTGGGTTAAGCTCCTTGAGCATAATAATCATATCCTCCAAGGCCTGAAAGAAGCCACCTAGGTTGCCTGATGGTGGACGATACACCACGATTATATACATCTTAGCATGCCCCAGAGTCACACAAGCAAACTCATGCTCACCCTCCAAGCAGAAATGTTCAACATTAACACATGCAGCATTCAAATTATATTTCACAAAAATTGCAACACCTCCATTTTTCTGAGCAACACGAGAAAACCCAGCAGTGAAAGCAAAGTCATTTATTTTAATCAACTCAAGGTCACACTCTCTTAGCCAATGTTCCGAGAAGCACAACAGATCATACATCTCACTCTGCATTATTGCTTCAATTTCATGCAACTTATTACTAAGACATTGCACATTACAGAAAAGCAATAAGAGTCCATCATTCACTGCACAGGATGGCGCTGACACTACTATTTCATCTGACCCCCCTTGGGTCTCATGAATAAAAAACGTCTCAAAGTAATATTCTTTGGCCATAAGGAAGGTTCAGTGATTTTTTCTCGATTAATGAAATCAATACCTAGCTTGAAACTATCATAAGCACCCTTTGAGTTTAGCTTTTCTACCAATATATCCAACTGAGGGAAAGTTGAAGACAAAAATGATTCAACATCTGTCACAGAAGTTCCTTTTTTTATTTTTCCTAAATGAAACCAGGCCTTTTTTCCACCTGATAGAAATTCTGAGCCAATCAAACCTGAGCCTATAATGAGATTTTGATCAGATTTACGATTAGTTACTTTCTTTGCCTGCCTTCTACCAGTCACTAATTTCCAGTCATTACCTTTCTTACCTGGAGAATCACTTGAACTTTCACTAACTGCATGCAAATTAGTACTAACCTGCTGTTTAGTCCTATTGCTCGTTTCAGAAGTTTCAGTTTTATTTTGATTTTTATATTGATCATTGAGAGCTGGGAAGTTATTGTCATCCACAGTCAAGTCTACCTTTGCAATATTTTCGAACTTTTTAACTTTAGATTTTACAGCACTCACTTGTAGCAGTTGATTTTGAACGCTATTTTTCCACTTAACAGTTTTTTCAGTTTCTTTGGGATTGGGACTAGAAAATCCTTCAAAGTTGAGGCTACCGATTGACGATCTCCTACCGTTAGCAGTAGGTCTACATTCCAATTGAAGATTTGGACTACATTGCAAAGTAGAAATATAATCAATTGTCTTCATTTATTATGTAGGCATATTCAATAACTGTGAATTAATTCAGTTTTCTGTTTGATCTAAATTGTAAAGTAGAATAGAATTTTCAAGTTGAAAGGCGTTTCTAAAATTGAATTGCTTTCAGCTGCTTTGGACTTTTTCAAGTTATATCTGTGACATTCACTAGGATTGATCACTGACATTTTTTGACAGTAAGAAAACAGTGCAAATTAACTTAATGCATTGGAGGTCTTTCGTGCTGCTCCATTAACTTAATTTGAATAGTTTTCTTACTGTAATACTTATGAACTGCATATCGGTGATCAATCCTAGTGAATGTTACAAACAGCAGCTCGTAATAAGTCAAGAAACCATCTTATTATATCTACATTATATATTTGTATAAACTTATACTACGTTTTGTTATTGAACAATTTTTGTAACAACATGGATTTATTTCAGGGCTGTGAAAGGCAGAGTAAAACTGAAGCAACGGGACAAAGACTGAAAGAAGGAACCAAAATCAACCTGTCGCTCTCCACACTGGGAAATGTTATTTCAGCGTTGGTCGATGGAAAATGCACGCATATACCGTACAGGAACTCGAAATTGACGCGAATTTTGCAAGATTCGCTGGGTGGCAATTCCAAAACAGTTATGGTAAGCTTTTGGAGAAATTTCTCTATCAGTTGAAACTTTATGTAAAAGTGAATAATATTGATTAGAACGATAATTTTCAAGTAGGATGAAGACTTTAGGATAGAATAAAACCTATCAATGGAAATAGAGAGATGAAGTCAATCATCACAAGATCATTGTGTTCTCATCATGAATAGGTTTTATTTCATCTAACCAAACCCTGTGTCAGAAGTTGAAAACCAACTAAAACTACTAGATTGATCAATTAAAATGTAGATTTAATGTTGAAATACAACCTATCGATGAAAGTAGAAAGATATAGTCAACCATCAGAAGATTTTTGTGTTTTCATAATGAATAAATTTCATTTAATCTAACCAGACCCTGCGTCAGAAGTTGTAACTCATTCGTTTTCGTTTTTATATAATTCTGTCCAAATTATAATTTGATTGTTTATTTCAATACCATTTTATTTCAACTCACAGTGAGTGTGTTGTGTTTTACAAAATAATTTCGATTAAAAGGTGCTTGATTTTTAGGTTACATCATTATCATCTCATCATATCCTTGATACCGCCTATCTCATACTGCCTTTAGCCTCGTGCTAGCAGTTTACTTTCCGCCCGCTAGATAGCGCCAGCTGTATTTCGGATCTTGTTTCAACTCCGTAACTCAACTTCTCGCTCAGATAGTAAGCTCGGGTATATAAAGGCCGGACTCTGCTCCTCCAGGAGAGTCGGATCGGACGCTGAAGCGACCAGTACATTCTCGGGGCGTGTTCATCTCCTTGTTTTGAGCGTGCTACTGTTGAATGGACTTGGGCTTTTTTCATTCCACCCGCCTATGCCAAAACACCGAGCTGGAAGACGAATACAGCGCCGACGTCTCTTGCGCCGACTGTCCGAACTTGAGCGGCTGAGAGACGAGTTGGTCACGGAGCAGCGGATAGCGGCGTTACCCCGTGAAGCGACACCCAGTCAGTCCTCAGCTGACCCTGGGTCGGCTGCTGATCACGTGGGTACGTTCGCTGCTGCTGCCCCGTCCTCGCCAGCCCGCTCAGCCTCAAATTCGGACAGAAGGTTGCAAGAGCTGTTCAGGCACTTCAACCTGTTCCTGAACAACGAGTGGGAGCTGATTCCCATCGAGCTGCCACCAACGACACCGGCTCTTGCCACCTCACCGGCGGACCCTCGTTCCCCAACCAACAACAACGGAGAGTCTAGCCCAGACTCGAACCTGGACCCTCTGAGGGTATCAGATTCTGGCGCCCAACCTGACGGCCGTGAACTGTATAGGAATACAGTCCACCCAGCAGCCCTCCACAACTTCAACGTCAACTTCCAACTTCGCCATCGGTAGTGGAAATTTACGAGTTCTACCCCATCTTCGTCGGTAGTGGTGAAGTGTGAGTTCTACCCCACCTGTTGCAAACTATATCGAGTGTGGATTCCTCACTGCTCACAAAACCAAATGGTGCTAACCAGAGGACAAAAAGAGACTGGCCACACGCTTAGCCCCAGCTCAAGCGACGCCACAAGCATGGAGGAATCAGCATCACAACCAGAAGAATACCAAGAGACAGCAGCCCTTCCAACGACAGAACCAACTCAAGGCATGGCCACAGAAGTCCTTCCAACAACAGAGCCGGCTCACAGCAGGGCCACTGAGGCTTTCACCACTACAGCAGCAGCTACCAGGACCCAAGAACCAAGGACACACTCACTAACACATCCATTCTCTGGGTACCTACCACCTCTCAACCAGTTGCCCAATGTGACAACCTTACTGCCTCTTCAGGGGAAACTACATGAGGATCCAGCCTTATTCATGAAACAAAGCACCGCATCCTGCGTGCACACCAAATACCAGACTACACCTGGCTACCGCTACTCAAACAACAGCTGCAGGATGAAGCAGCCTCCTGGTGGAATGAATATGGCGAATTTGTCTCTACTTGGGAACAATTCCAGACCCGCCTACAAGCACGGTTCTCCAACATTCATCGAACTGCTGAAGCCCATAAAGAATTCTATGGATCCAACCATCGAGCCAACCAACCTGCTGAAAAATTCTTGAGAATGAAGGTGCAATTACATCAGCGACTATCAACTAACCTAACCGAAGTTGAGGTAGTCACCTTACTCATCAGCCAATTGAGCCACGATCTACGCACCCTGGTACGAGCTTCCCAACCAACCAGCATCGAAGAACTTATCATGCTGGCGAATGAATTTGAGACCGATTTAAACCAGCGGCCTAAGCCGAAACCCTCGCCAACCAACACCCTGGAGGCAGCATTCAACCAACTACCCAAGTGCCGATACTGTCCTGCAAGACACTTCCATCGTGACTGTCCAGTGCTTAAAAGGCAGATGGGAAACGAATCCACTGGAGAGAAACAGGCTCCGCCTCCCCAGTCAGGCAAGTAGGAGCCCACCGACCACCAACCACCACACAAGCTCAACCAACTAGCAGTCTTACTTCATCACAGCCACGACCAGTAGATGACAGATCTACAAACCCATGCGGGCCTTCAACAAAACTGATCACCAACCGGGAATCTGACAAGAGGCATGCCAACTAACGCAAGGTTTCCAACCAGAGGCCATGAACATGCAAGTAACTGGCCAAACACTACCACGAATATCTGTCAAAATCCAAGGGAAAGAATATTTGGCACTCTTGGACTCAGCTGCAACTCACAACTTTGCCAAGGCCAACCTCTTCAACCAAAGTCTGGATGCCGCCCCAAACCAAGTGACAGTTAAGTTAGCCAATCAACGGAATTGTTGCTCCACCCACTCTTCAAGGACATCTAGAACTAGAAATACAGCAAACCACACAGCTGATACCCTTCCGGTCTACCAGATCTCCGAGAAGATCTAATACTGGGACGTCCGTGGTTCACCGCCAGCAACGCACTCATGGATTTTGAAAATGATAGACTCATCTATGGGAAGCAGCAACGAAAAGCCATCTTCTGGACCACCCCATCCACATCCACCACCCAACTGGATGAGGGAATGTTAACCAAGCTAACTCAACTGGCTCCTACGGAACAACAAGCTCCATTCAGAGAATTACTCCAACGACACAGCAAGGTATTTGTTGAGAGTCAACCACTCACCACCACCACAGCAGCGACTCATCGCATCCAACTCAACAGCACACAAATCGTCAACCGCCGCCCTTACCGCTACTCCAGTGCAAACTAAAGATCATTGAAGAAGAAGTCACCTTCCTGAAGAAAAGGGGATTGGTAGAGCCAACTGACTCACCGTATAACTCACCAATAGTAGTAGTTCCTAAGAAGGATGGAAGTTCCCGATTCTGCATTGATTATCGCTGGCTTAACGCAGTCACCGTTCCGCAACTGCCCCGCAGCTCACTCTGCATGACACCCTCCGGAGTTTGGGAACAGCACGGGTCTTCACCTCACTTGACCTACGCATGGGTTATTGGCAGGTGCCCCTCACCATGGACTCACGACCATATACCGCTTTCACCACCCCATATGGAGAAAAATTACAGTTCAAAGTCCTACCATTTGGACTAAGGAATGCTCCTAGCTGCTTCCAGACTATGATGAACTCAGTCCTGAGTGGTTATCTGAACAAGTTCTGCTATGCCTACCTAGACGATATCATTATCTACTCAGAGAGCTGGGACGAACACCTATTGCACCTTGCCAAAGTTCTGGAACGCCTAGAATTCTACATGTTGACTGTTGCCCCAGACAAATGCCAGATAGGACGGAGAGAGTTAGAATACCTTGGACATATTATCACACCCTCAGGGAATCAACCCAAACCGAAGCTGTTCAAGCTGTAACCAACGCCAAACGACCGAGAATCGGAAACAATTGAAGGAGTTCCTTGGATTAGTGGGCTGGCTACGAGAATTCATCCCTCATGCTGCCGAATTATGCGCCCCACTACAGAATTGCTCGGTACAAAGACCAAGTGGAAATGGACTCCACTGAAGAAGCTGCTTTCGGTCTTATTCTACAAGCCGTTGGAAATCTACAACCCTTGTGTCGCCGGACTTCAGCCATTCATTTGTCTTACAGACGGATGCCAGCAAAGTTGGCTTAGGAGCAGTTCTGTATCAGGAGATACAAGGAGAACGTCGTATCATTGCCTATGCCAGTGCCAAGTTGAATGCCACAGAACAACGCTACCACAGCAATGAACAAGAGTGTTTAGCTGTAGTGTGGGCAATAAAACGGTACCGACCCTACCTGGAGGACAAACCTTTCCTTTGCGAACTGACAATCAGGCGGTTACTTGGCTGAATACTGTCAAGGATAGCCGAGCTAAACTTACCCGCTGGGCTCTACTACTGCAGGAGTTCACCTTCACCCTTGAACATTGCCCTGGGCGTGAGAACCAACTTGCTGATGCATTATCCAGGAATCCAGATGAGGACGCAATTGAGGAAGAGTGTCACCAAGCAGAACGAATGATACCCCCTGGAGCACTACAGATCCAAGAGGAGCAACCCTCCATCAATGCTATGGAGACACCCATCCACCTATTGGACAAACTGCGAGAAGCCAAACCATGAACGCGACCATCCAGGACCAGATGCAACGCTGGGAAGAACTTCAGAGGACGCCACCAGAGCAAAGGACAAAATCTGACCAACTGTTTTTGGCCACTTCCGCATCCACAATCAACTGTGGGAGAAAACGCTCAACTTGCATACACCGGATTGGCGGATTCTGGTGCCTGAGGAATTTACCGAAAGACTCATGTACCACTATCACGACGACGACCTTGCTGGTCACCCGGGCATTGAAGAAACCTACCGCACCATTGCTTTACTTTACACCTGGCCACGTATGAAAGCACACATCCGAACTTATGTGCAAAAGTGCCTTCCCTGCAGCTGCACCAAAGGGTTTACCCACGCCACCACTGCTCAGCAGCGACCCAGGCGCCCAGTCAACCCTGGAAATTAGTGTGTCTTGATCTAATGGGACCATACCCAATGACCAAGCAACGCAACCAATATTTGCTGGTAGTCACTGACGCCTTCTCACGATGGGTGGAAGCCTACCCCTTGGCTAACATGGAAGCCACGACTATTTGCAAGAAGCTTATTGCTCAGTTCTTCCCCAGATGGGGATACCCAGAAACCATCATCACAGACAACGGCACCCAATTCAAAGGGAAAGTTTGGCAAGACCACTGCCATCAATGGGAAATTGACCACCAGACCACTCCAATCTACCACCCTCGAGCCAACCCAACAGAACGACGGAACCAAGAGCTTAAAAAGGGATTGCGCGTCCGACTACAAACCAGACACCAGGAATGGGAAGACCGCCTTCCGTCCGTACTCTTCACACTCAGGAATCGGCAAAATGCTGCCACAGGTTATAGTCCCAGCAAACTCCTATTTGGGCAGAACCTACAGAGACCAGGAGAATGGATCCACCAGTCAACAACCAGTTCCACTAACTGGGACCAAGAGGTTCAAGATCGACACAACAACCTCATCAGCCAACAGGAAGAAGCCCGCCAAAACCAAGCGCGGTACACCCCTACCATCGATCCAACGCCACCTCGCTACCAGCTGGGAGACTGGGTTCTGACCAGGAACCATCAGCTCTCCAACAAGGCACAACGATACCATGCTGGCTTAGGACCAAAGTGGAAAGGACCTTATTCAGTGGTCCACCGTCGAGGACATGTCTACTGGATCTCCAAAGACCAGGAAACCATCAAGGTTCACGAAGACAATCTCAGACCAGCACCAAAGTAACTATTTTTTTTATTTTATGGCCATCAGCGGCACTCATCTGTATTTACTGTATTTACTCACCATTATTGTATCTGTATTTTGTTTTTCACTTCAATAAAACTACTAGCACTTAGCTCAAACGGAGGGGGGATGATACCGCCTATCTCATACTGCCTTTAGCCTCGTGCTAGCAGTTTACTTTCCGCCCGCTAGATAGCGCCAGCTGTATTTCGGATCTTGTTTCAACTCTCGCGTAACTCAACTTCTCGCTCGCTCAGATAGTAAGCTCGGGTATATAAAGGCCGGACTCTGCTCCTCCAGGAGAGTCGGATCGACGCTGAAGCGACCAGTACATTCTCGGGGCGTGTTCATCTCCTTGTTTTGAGCGTGCTACTGTTGAATGGACTTGGCTTTTTCATTCCACCCGCCTATGCCAAAACACCGAGCTGGAAGACGAATACAGCGCCGACGTCTCTTGCGCCGACTGTCCGAACTTGAGCGGCTGAGAGACGAGTTGGTCACGGAGCAGCGGATAGCGGCGTTACCCCGTGAAGCGACACCCAGTCAGTCCTCAGCTGACCCTGGGTCGGCTGCTGATCACGTGGGTACGTTCGCTGCTGCTGCCCCGTCCTCGCCAGCCCGCTCAGCCTCAAATTCGGACAGAAGGTTGCAAGAGCTGTTCAGGCACTTCAACCTGTTCCTGAACAACGAGTGGGAGCTGATTCCCATCGAGCTGCCACCAACGACACCGGCTCTTGCCACCTCACCGGCGGACCCTCGTTCCCCGAACCAACAACAACGGAGAGTCTAGCCCAGACTCGAACCTGGACCCTCTGAGGGTATCATCCTAAGTCTGCTCCTTGTCCAGCAGCTGTTGTCAATTAGAGCTGTCATTTAGCTCTAAGATAGATATTAGCTTATTATACCTATCATAATTATAATATAGATAGATATTAACCTAGATATTTATACAGTATTCTGTTTACTACTATAATCTATATGAATCCATGTTGAATGTGAAACTGAGAATAATTTAATTAAATCCGTTGATTTTTCAGTTGTGATCAAATAAATCTTATCAATTTATTTTTGTAGTGTGCAACTGTGGCCCAGCTGCCTACAACTATGATGAGACTATCAGCACATTGCGCTACGCCAGCAGAGCAAAGAAGATCTGCAACAAGGCACGCATCAACGAGGACCCCAAGGATGCATTGCTACGCCAGTTCCAGGCCGAAATTGAACAGTTACGTAGACAGCTGGAAGATGGTGTATACGGTGAGTAAACCTCTTACACTTCAAATTTGTATTTACAGAGAGATGTACAAATGAGATTTATACACAGCTAGAATATGGTGTTTAACCATCGGCCAATTCAAATTGAAGGATAAGAAAAAAGTATTTGTAAGGCCGGGCGTATGCTGGGACGCACGCGAAGTAGTTAATTAATTTTCTAAAGAATGGCTGATTAGTGATCTTGAAGTTGAGTCACGAACACTATTAACTTCTCTTGGATTGGTGACCAGTATTTGGCCAAGTATACTTTGGCGAGGTGAAACCTATCCCATCATTAAAAGCCTTAGACCGGGCGTATGCTGGGACCCACGCAAAGTAGCCAATCACAGCTCTTGTCTTGTTATTTAGCGTTAATAAGCTCTCATAAATAAGATCTCAGCTCTTATTAACGCTAAATGACAAGACAAGAGCTGTGATTGGCTACTTTGCGTGGGTCCCAGCAAACGCCCGGTCTAAGGCTTTTAATGATGGGATAGGTTTCACCTTCGCCAAAGTATCCTTGACCAAATACTGGTCACCAATCCAAGAGTAGTTAAATAGTGTTTGTGACTTAACTTCAGGATCACTAATCAGCCATTCTTTAGAAAATAATTGGACGGAGAATGGGAAATTGGGAATAAGAAGAATGAACATGAAATAATGAATTAAAAATTATGATAACTTATAGTGATATAGCGGACGTTAAAAGTTAGGCGGTTTTGTCTTTTACTTGTGCGCTCCAACAGCTGAGGTTGTCAATTAGATATGTTCTTTTTCTAATTGAAGAATTAGAATTGTAATTCGATGGAGAGTGGAAAAGGATTTGATAGAGCAAATCAATCAAAAGCTTATCACTCAATGGTCATACTATGATTATACAGTCTCAGTAATACAACATACAGACACGAAACAGAGTAATATAAAGAAATCTATTACTCTATTTTTTTATTTTTTTCAGTCGTTATTGTAGCCTACAATGTTGCAGTTGAACAATTTCAATTTGATATTGATTTTGATAACATTGCTATTCAACTATGTATTTCATTAGATTGTGACACTCGCAATACATTTTAACATTTTCTTTATTGTTTCCAACCTGCAGATGCGGATATGGATGACATGGATGTGAATGTGGAGGAGAAACATAAATCGAAGAACGTCCAACAAGACAATCAAGCTGAAGATGTTAGCGTGAAAGAAGAAGAGGAATTAGTACAGGCTATGTAAGTAAATGTAACAAATATCAGTTGTTTTCTATACCTAATATTTGAAAATGATTCACGTGAGGAAGATATATCAGTAGAAGTCATCTAGTAACGGGATTGTTGAAAGATCTAACCATCAAGTTTGGTTATTTTTTGTACCATTGAGAATTGAACTGGGTATAAGGAGGAATGCTGCGAGCTTTTTAATTCAATTGGGTAGAAATATTGTTGTAAATGACAAACCCATGATCTCTTTATTGTTAATGAGGATGATATGTTAATAATTAGATAAGATGACTTGAGATAACTGTCATGTGGATATGAGATGCAAAGCAATGATAATGCAGCATAGCAAGGATAGACCTGGAAATTAGAAGAATTCTGCGTGTTTTCTTATTCAATTGGGTAGAAATATTCTTCAAAATGCCAAATTAATAATCGTTTCATTCTTGCAGAAGATGTTATGTTCATATTTAGATGAGATGACTTGACTGTCAAGTTGACATGAGATGCATAGCAAGGAAAATGCTGAATAACAAAGAATTAACTGGAAACAGGAGTGCTGCGTGTTTTCTTGAACAATTGGGTTCAAATATTGTTGAAAATGCCAAATACATGATCATTCAATTGTTACAGAAGATGTTATGTTCATATTTAGATGAGATGACTTGACTGTCAACTAAGATGCATAGCATGGATTAAACTGGAAACAGGAGAAGTGCTGCGAGTTTTCTTAATCAATTGGGTTGAAATACTGTGTTGAAATGCCAAAAGCTTGATCATTCAATTGTTACAGAAGATTTTATGTTCATATTTAGATGAGATGACTTGACTGTCAAGGATAATACTGAATAGCAAAGATAAAACTCGAAACAGGAGGAGTGCTTTGTGTTTTCTTATTCAATTGGTTCAAAATATTGTTGAAAATTTCCTGATTTGTGAAGTTTTCATTTGAAAATAGAATTATTCCACTTAAAGTACGATTCCCAAGCTAACCGGCTCTAAATTTGCAGCTGGAGCAGCCCAGCTCTAGTTCCACTGTTATTAGGGCTACTAATGTATACCAAATCAATATATAATAGTGAAATTTACTTGAAAAGGGTAAATTTCACTATTTTTTGATTTGGTATACATTAGTAGCCCCAATAACAGAGTGAACATCTATAATACAGTTATGTGAATGGAGTAGTGATGGCTAAAGGAGCGCATTTAGAGCCGGGCAGCTCAAGCTACCCGGTTGGGAATCGTACCTTCAATCTCAGCTATTATCTGGATTATTTCTGTCTCCTTAGCGCCTAAACTTTTCAAACAGCAACTTGATTTTTCCAGGACCGAGCACAAACATCTGCAAGAAAAGCTGGAAAGTTTGGAGAAGAAAATATTGGTTGGCGGTGAAAACCTTCTTGACAAAGCTGCAGAACAAGAAAAACTGCTGGAAGAATCAGCCAAAGAATTGGAGAAACGAAAATCGGAAGAGGAATTTTTGAAAGAGAGATTAGAACAGAAGTCGGTGAGTGCTGATTGTTTTGGAAATAATCCAACAATACAAAAACTGTTTTGAAATTCCTTATTATTTAAGGTACGTTTCCCATTACACGACACGACTCGACGGTCAGCCGCAAGAGCCAATCACAGCTTTTGTTTCTCAAGTTCAAGGACAAGAGGTCTATTGACTATTGCGGCCAACCGTCGTATATTGGAAAACGTACCTCCATATTAACTCGTAACATTACTTTTTGATTACTTCTATCTAAATAATTATTTTCAAATTTGTGGTATAATTCAACCATGTGGTTAGGGAACGATGGTAACTGAAACTCACTTTTTGCTCAATTCTAGAATAAGTGAAGCTGTGGGACTTGAACGTCTTAAACACCCTTTCCTTTGGAGATCCAATCTTCTAGATGAGGAGGCTTTGAGTGGTGGAACTTTCCAAGTCTGCCCACAAGCCAGCAATTTCACATCTGATTATTTCGTACTGTTAAGCCGCGTATCGACAGTGCGAGGCATATGCTACGAATGCCTCGCGGTGCGTTGATACATGTGCGGCTGGAACGCAGTCGATCAGCTGTGACCAATCATATCTCTTGCTATTAAATTTAAAGGATAAAATAAGAGATGTGATTGGCCAAAGCTGATCGACTGCGTTTCAGTCACACAAGTATCAACGCACCGCGAGGCATTCGTGGCATATGCCTCGCACTGTCGATACGCGGCTTTAGTGTAATAAAGAACTTTAAAACAGGGCTGTTTAAAATAATTGAAAAATAAATAAAACTCAAACACCCTTTTTGAAAACTTTAAAAATTATAAAACACACATACATGTTTCGGGATCTAAGCCCATTTTCAATGTGGATAAAAATAGTTATGAAATAAATAAACAAAATTAAAATATAAGTAAAATAAAATAAATCATATGGTTACAATTGAAAGCATATGTACACATCAAAATCTAGGCTTTTAAAATTTATAAAGGAGAAAATTGAATGGTGATAAAATATTAAATGAGGAAAATTTGAATAATAACCCAATTTTTGAGAAAATTTTAAAAGCCTAGATTTTGATGTGTACATATGCTTTCAATTGTAACCATATGATTTATTTTATTTTACTTATATTTTAATTTTGTTTATTTATTTCATAACTATTTTTATCCACATTGAAAATGGGCTTAGATCCCGAAACATGTATGTGTGTTTTATAATTTTTAAAGTTTTCAAAAAAGGGTGTTTGAGTTTTATTTATTTTTCAATTGTTAGTGTAATATTATAATAAATGAACAGATAAGATGTTGTCAAACCACTGATTTAATAGAAAATCGAGATACCGGTTTCTGTTGTTACACCATTATCAATCTCTGGTAAACTAAAACTTAACGGACAGAGCAGCAGTATTTATTATATACTAACGGCGAAGCACCGCTATTGGTCGACGCTTAATCAGTGGTTTGACAACATCTTGTCTTTTCATTTATTATGGATAACTACCACAATATCAATTTCACAACTACTCAAAGAGTGTAATATTATAGCCTGGTCGAGTAAAGAAAACATTCTGACAAGATGAAAAAATTACTTCAGATCGGTCAATGTTGGTTCGAAAATTATATATTTGGTTTCAAATTGTAGAGCAGAATGTTTTTGAAACAATTTTTGAACCAAAATTGACCGAGCGGGAGTCATTTCTCCATCTTGTCAGAATTTCTTATTTGCTCGACCAGACAACCATAGTAGCTTGTACTTTTTGGTTATGGTAACTGAGATATTCTTTATAGAATCGTATGAATGTTATAGCCTACATCTACATTGCAATACATTTATTGTATACAGGTTTGAGTGAGCTGAGAATAGTTTCTAATCATTAGCGTTTTGTTGGCAGGCCGAGCATATAGACATTGAAGAAAAGTATTCCAGCCTGCAGGAAGAGGCCGTGGGTATTTCGCGCAAACTGAAGCGTCTGCAAGGTTTGATACGTGACGCACAAGTGGAGCAGAAAGATGTCTGCGCCGAAAATCAGCGCGAGATGGAGGGATTGCTGGACAACGTGCGCCAGCTCAACAAGGAACTGGGCTTGCAGGAAGCGCTGTTGAAAATGTTCATTCCTGAAAAGTATAAGGTTAGTGTGATAGAAGAAGGCTTTAGGAAATTAGAAACGCGAATTATAATATTGAATTAGAAGGCGAATTGAATTATAATATTCACAGTCTGAAGGCTGTCTTCCTTCTACTCTCATTTAATATTTGAGTGTTATCACAGAGAAGGAAATAATTCTCTGTGGTATTAAGTTCAATCAAATGTTCATTCCTAAAAGACATAAGTTTGATGAATAAAAAAGCTTGATAACTGGAAAATTCTAATTCAATTATGTTTTTCACAATACGTAGGCTAGCTTCCTTTGCTTATCGTTTATTTTCATGTTACTGTACTTCAAATATTTTTCCTGTGAAGTATTTATTTATTTAGCGTATGCTTTAATTAGTGGGGAGACACTAATATTTACTCATAGTGAGTGTAGGTTAAGTGATTTTATGACTTAAAATTTGTTCAACATTTTTCATGTTCTCAATATAATTTTCTTTGTTGCATAATTTATTTTATTCCTTTCGTCAACCTTCCAAATTCGAAAGTTTGAAATTTTATTCCTGTATTGATTTCAGCTTTATTTTCAAAGTTGATACAGTAATTTCATAAAAACTTAATCGTTTTAAATTTATAACATCAATATTTTTGTGATTGTTTTCAACTTACAGGAGCTGATTCAGAGACATTCACATTGGAATGAGGATATCGGGGAATGGCAGCTGAAGTGTGTGGCATATACAGGCAATAACATGAGAAAATCAGCTAATGAGCGACCATCGGCTCAAAATCAAGAGGTAAGTTCAGCTATTACATGGTTTGAAAACTTTTTTGTCCAGTTTATCATTACACTTGTTCCACATTCTTCTATTGGATTGCAAATTTTATGAATCTTTTATGGTCTGGTCGAGCAAAGAAGGCATTCTGGCAAGATGGGAAAATGACTCCAGCTCGGTCAATATTGATTTAAAAATTATGAATTTGGTCTCAAATTGTAGAACACATTTTCCTCTAAAAGAATGTCTTCTATGTTCGATCAGATTATATCATTGCAAGAACTCTGTATTTCAATATTTAATAGTTAGGATACTTTTAATAGAAATACTAGATTTTTTATGGTAATTGTGATTTAATTCCAATTCTATAGAAATACTTGGGTTCTTTGACACTTGCAAGACATTTCAACTGAATCAGTAAATAACGCACTCTGCATATTTTATACAATGTTCCATTCCGTTTCAGTGTGCATTGGTCTCACTACTTCAATGCTAACTGGTTTGAAGCAAAAGTTTTATACCATTACATCTTATGTGAAACCAGCCCTCTTCACACGGCAGATTTTTGTTAAATATATTATATTTTTTTTCTATTTCATTTTGTTGGATAGAAAATTTAATGCCTTAATTTTTTAAATTTCAATCAGTATCAGTTTTCAAATATTTAACAATTGAGATTCCTCAAACACGTCTTTTCCTCTTCATTATTAGTCCTATTTTAATTCATCAGTGATAATTGTGTGATTTATTCACTTCTTTATTTATCTTGCATTTTTGTGAATAAGAATACAATGAAACATTTTGGATTAAATTTCTACTCTAGATTTGATATAAATCTAAATAACTAATTCTTTTTCAGGTGTATCAACCAGATCTATCTTGCGTGTATCTATCCTACGACGACTATGCTACCAGTCATTCCAAAAAGATGCGAGCCAAGTCAAGCAATTCCAACCGTTCTGTTAATGCAATTCTCCAGTAATTCCACTGTGAAACTATTTGAAAGAAATCTTTGAAATATTCTAGTCAATACCAAATGCATGGATTACATTCCAATTAATGTACATAGATAACAGATTATCTGTGCCTTGGGATAATTATGGAATTTAGAATACCATAATAGAGTTATGAATGCCATAATGGAATTTGGAATACCATAATGAAATTGCATAATTCGAGAGAAGTGTGGTGAAAGAGAAATTGGATTGAATTCCATCTGATTAGGAATAAATTTTACAGAATTCGATCTAGTCAATCTTCTTATTTTACTGTTCTGTTTTTTCAGTCAACGGTAGAATGTAATGAGCGCAGCACAAAATAAATAGGATAGTAGGATACAAAAATGCTTTGAAGCTTTTCAAACGTGATTATGGGATTTTGGAAGTTGAAGATATTTCCAACTGAAAGAAGAACTGAATTGAAATCTTGAAAATAATTTTTCCAAATAATGTTGTTTGTTGTTATTTGTTGACATAGTATTCTTTATTTATTAGTGAGATTTTGCTGTTTTATTTTATACTTTTCTATTTTCTCATTTATCAAGTTTCCATTCAAAAGTTAGTAACTTCATTACATTTTTTCATTTTCTATTGTTACTGTATTTGAATATTGTTTTGAAAAGCACAGAAATAATAATTATTTGTACAAGCATTATATAAAATTGGTTATTTAATAAATTCTACAATTTCTCAAGTCTTGAATTATTACAATCATTCATCTCAATTTTTTCAATGTGAAAGTTGATAATACAGTACAGTATTTATTTTAAAAAATATAGAGTAGAGAAGCAGTAAACAACAGAAAAAGAGCAGTCTCCAAGTCTCAATTATTACAGTTATTATTGTGATATTACAGTTGACTCAGTGGTTGTTGGTCAACTACCTTTGAATATTTTGGATACAGCTCGAGCAACTTGCAGATCAAATTCTGCATCAATTTCGAGACTATGGTTTTGTGGGACTTCAACATATCCTATCCTAAAAAACAAAAACAAAAATTGATTAGTAGATGTATAGATGTAGTCGAAAAGAAAAAAAAAGTAAATTGGTGATTGCTTTAATATATAGACTATATCATAGTCTACATATTTTTACATTCAAGAACAAATTGTTGATGTCCATTTGAGTAAATTACTTGTTTGTGGGTAAGAAGTTGAATATTTTGTATTGTCCTTCCTTCATAGGTGAAACCCTTATTTCTAAATCTATTAATGTATTGTAGTCTGGTCGAGAAAAGAATAAATTATGACCAGGTGGAAAAATTACTCCAGCTCGGTCAATATTGGTTCGAAAATGATAAATTTGGTCTCAAACTGTTGAGCAGAATGTTTCCTACAATTTGAGAATAAATTTATAATTTTTGAAACAATATTGACCGACCTGAAGTCATTTCCCCCATCCTGCCACAATGTCTTCTTTGCTCGACCAGTCTACGAGTATACTTGTTAGTGGATCATAAAGTGAATATTGTGTATTATCCTTGGTAGGAAAATCGCTTCATTCTTAAAAATATATTATCAATAAGTATGATTACTTCTTTTTTCAAAACTTTTTCAACTCGAGTTGAAAACTAAATTTTCATCTCCTATGCCTTCATTTTAGGACTAGTCCTGCGAGAGCAACCTAAGGATTAAACTAAATAAATAGGCACGAGAATGTTCTCATCTGAGCCCAGGTAGTTTATGAAAAATTATACAGCTTAGAGAACCATGACAAATCTTATGATTCATGTAACTTATTTAAAAATTATTAAATTTGTATCAACTCAATGAAAAATATTGATAAAAATCCCGTAATCAAATTTCTAATCAATTTATTTACATAATTTTTGTATTAAAATGTAAAGAAATTTGTTGATTAGATGGTGATGTTGTGGAATTTTTACTGAATGTTAAAACTTGATTTTATCACAAATCCACTAAATAAAATGGATTTGTGACAGCATCAAGTTCTTTCATTATAAAGTAAATAATTATTACCTTCCTCCCTGAAGTAAATTGTGAGGTATCAAATTGGTTTTGAAAAAGTAGAACATCCCTGTTTCAACCAACTGCCCACTCCAGTCTTGTCTTCTTGGTCGATTCTCAATATCGAAATTATCGGGTATTATTGTCCCATCTGCAATATAATTGAGTCTGTTAGTACGATAAAATAAATTTAAACGCCTTCAATTTTTCAAAATTGAAATCATACTGTGAGGCCGAGCGTATGCTGGGACGCAAGCGAAGCAGCCCACGCAAGCCAGCCAATCACAGCTCTTGTTAGAGCGCTAAATGACAAGACAAGAACTGTGATTGGCTGGCTTGCGTGGTCTGCTTCGCGTGCGTCCCAGCATATGCCCGGACTAATTATCGTACTGCTAGAGAAAATTCAAATTTGAATCAATTGTTTTGTCATAAATTCAAATATTCTTTTTTCCATGGCAACTAGTTGGTATGGTCCTTCATAGGACTGTTGAGCCATTGACAGACAAACAAACATGTAAAAAGTACACATTACAATAACTAGATACAATACAATAGTTTCCTGGAATACCCTACAAGACTATTATTGTCTATGTGTAGGGGTGAAATAACATTGCAAATCTATTAGGTGATTGCTCTCTGTATTCAAATTTGAATTAAGTAATTAGTAATTAGCTTAATAATTGACCATAGCATCAATAAAATCAGTAAATGGAGATTGAAAAACATCAAGCTTCATAAAGTTAGATTTATGACTCTACTAGAATAGGAATAAATATTTTAATTTACTCTCATGTTTTATTATAAGAAGTACCTAGCCTAATGTAATTAAAATTTGACTTGTGAGGTTGTGAGTGATAACTTGAAATCCTTTCACCTTTCTGAGGCATCCAAAATAATTTGTGCTGTCTGGTGACAGAGAATACGGAGTCGTATTTTCCAGAAATAATCTTATTGTACGCCTCTGTCAGATAATCAACTCTCGTGAAAGGAGACGTGCATTGTAATAATGCAATTACTTCGATACCTGAAACGAAAGTTAAGCAGAACTTTCGAGGACAGCACTTTCGTACTCATAAAAAGTATGCTGATTATTATGAATCAAAATGTTGCCAGGAGCCATATTGTGGTGCAACATCCTCCTGCACACCATTCTTCTTCAACAAAATAGATATTAAATGATAACTCAGCCCAGAAAATAAGACTTAGCTCCTAGATAAATAATTTAGTACTGCAAAATAATCTCATAATCCGTTTGAGTCATAGAAAATAAGTATTAAATGGGTTTTATCATACTAAATATTGTGATGCAATTTATAGACATAGAGAAAGCCTATGATTCAGTGGATAGGAAAGGTTTGTGGCAGGAAATGGAAAATTTTGGGATCGATAAAGAACATATTGGCATAATAAAGGAGATGTATAAGGGATATAAGTGCAGAGTAAGAACACAAGGTGGTTATACACAGTCGAGTTTGAAGTAAGGAATGGGCTAAAACAGGGAAGTTTTCTATCACCAGACTTGTTCAACATAGTAATGGAAATTCAACTGAGTTGTGGTCGATATTGTAGAAACGTTCCATGATGAAATAAACACACAGATTTTGTCAATTTTGTATTCTATTCAGAGTAGAATTTGTCAATTTTCTAAATGGAGTAGAAAATTGACAAAATCTGTGTGTTTATTTCATAGTAATGGAAGGAATGAATAGACAAGTGAGAGAGGAAGTAGGAGAAAGGGATAAGAAAATGATATTTTGCGGATGATATGATGATATGGGGAGAAACAGTTAAGGATGTACAGATGGATGCTTGGAGCAGGGTTATGGAGAAATATGGCCTGAAAATGAGCAGGGAAAAGAGTGAAGTAATGGTCTTTGGAAGGGATGACAATTTTACCGGAGATATCAGATTGAATGGAGTACCTCTGAAAAATGTTAGGAGTTTCAGGTACGTGTGCAGTGAAATTGCAGATGATGGAAATAATGAAATAATGATTTATTCATCAGAAAAAAGACAATACAATACAATTGTATAAACTAAAAAAAGCAATAATATAACACACGATTTAAAAGAAAAAACAGTACGGTACTTGAAATTATTATAATGTTATGGAAAAAATACATAGGCCTAATAGTCTTATTTTCTGATGTAATTACAAATATGCAAAGCTTTATTCAAGCTTGACCGCATATGGGAGTACAATTATTATTGTTGGAAATTTTCATTAACGGTATAAAAAAAAAAGGCTTAAGTTACATTGAAAATTAAAAAATTCTTCTAGGCTTATACGTTTTGTGACACTGAATTAAAAAAATATGACAATCGAAGATGATAACTGTAATGAAAAAATTATGAACAATTTTATATTGGCATTTTCATCGCAGAGTTTGAGACTTGGGTGGACTTTTACACAATGACACTGTACATCATTTCTATATATTCTTCACTGATATTCAACAGAAAATCCTTCAATTTACTCTTGAAAAGACGTGGAGAGTGATGGGAGAATAAACCATGAGATAACGAGAAGGTTACAAAAGGGGGGAATTTCTACCAGACAGTGAAACATTCGATTTGGTTACCAGAAAAGGCAAAGGTTATGATGTACAAGATTTATTATGTACCCACCATGTTATATGGTGCCGAGACATGGACGATGACTGAAAGAGAATGGAGTAGAATTCAAGCAGGAGAAATGAGGTTCCTCAGAGCAATAAAGGGGAAGACACGAAGAGACAGAGTTAGAAATGAGGATATAAGAAGAGAATTGAATATGGGAAAAGATTGAAAGCATGAGACTACGCTGGTTTGGTCACATGAAGAGAATGAGAGAGGATCGACTGCCAAGAAGAATGGAGGAGATGAGGATTGAAGGAAGAAGACCAAGAGGACGACCGCGACGACGATGGAAAGACTCAGTGGCCAACGAAGTGGAAAAGAGAGGACACCGTTGACGGCAAGTGGAGGACGAGCGATGGTGGGAGGACCGAACAAGATAGAGAGGCATTGTTAACACCCAGACCCGGCACTAGCGGGACCCGGATATGTATGTACTAAATAGGCGATTACACTATCATACGAAATACTTTACAATCATACAATAGGCCTACTATAATAGTTGTGGAAATAATATGGTCGAACAAAATACTAATCATTATTATATTTTTATTAATATTGTATAATAAAATTCTACTAGTATAGGTACGATTTGTAATTATCATTTTGACAAAAGAGTTTCTATTATAGTGACAAGATTAATTTAAAATGAGATTACCACTGTGTTTCTGGATGAATTCTTTGACTGCTAAAATTGATGGCGCATGGTCAGTTGCAGTTTCTTGATCCCTCCAGTGTACTTGAGCACCAACTCTCTCCGCTTCATCAGCAATTTCCCGACAATCAGTGGAAACCCAGATACTATCAAATCCTGGGGAAAATAGAAAATACATACATTCTAAAATGTATTAAATGTATTCTAAATGTATTAATATATTCTAAATGTAATACATTTGACCTATTGAATCAATCACAACCCAGGAACTATGAAATAAGTAAGAAAATAACGAAATTTCTAAATAATTAGGTGTTTGGCATAATATTGAAGCAATTACAAGGAAATCTTCGAATCCTACTGGAATATTCCAAGTTGAAGGGAGCTGATTTTCAAAAAGAAAGTCAAATTTTCAACAAGGTGAAAAAATAAAACAAATTTTATGAAAAACACTACACTAATTTGCTGCTATAGTCTGTCCAAGCAGAGTAGACATTCTTGCAAGGAGGGAAAATGACTCCAGCTCGGTTAAAAAATTTTTGGGCCAATATTTACCGAGCTGGAGACATTTTCCCACCTAGCCAGAATGTCTTCTTTGCTTGGAAATACTTTACCTACATAGATAAATAATAAAATGAAGAAACTAGAACTAGCTAAGTTGAATGGAATAAGTTACTTTAACTCATGCTGAAGGATCTCCCTTAAATCTGAGCTCAACTTACTGCCAAATTCTACCATCACATTGATTGTTCTCTCCAAGAGAGATTTTCCATTGATCCTTGCTAAGTTTTTCATTTGTATACCTTTACTACCGCAACGTGCCAAAATCAGGCCAGTCACATTAGTTTTGAATTTCTGTAAAATTGAAAAAGTTCTGTAAGGAAGCTCAGTTAATGACAACAATGATACGATAATATGAATAATTAAAAAACGAACAATGTAAATCTATAAATTCCTAAAATACATTTGAAAAATTACCGTTTAATAAAGATGATAACGTTATTATAGGCCTATTGTATTATCAACTCTAATGAATATTTTCATTTCATCATAATAAAGATTTATCTTTGGAAACATTTAGATTTTTTAGTTAGGTAGGCTACTTCTTGTAGATTATTTTTAATAGAGTTGAATGGGATTCATCTGGAAAGCCACTCCACTTTCATCTATATGTTTTATGAGGGTGGAGCCCACATGAGCTCAGGGGCTTGTGCGTGGGTAATGATTAAATAGATGATTATAGACGACGACTACTTTATAGGTAGTCGGGACCGACGGCTTATCGTCTCTTCCGAAAAACGGGATGGCCGTATTTATGTGACTATGCTGTGATCAAAGAATTTTGCCCCGGTTGAGACTCGAACCAGAGTCCAACTGGTTATCAGACCAGCGCTCTATCACTCCTCCAACGAGCCATCCTATATGAGTACATCAGTATTCCATTAGTCGGTTTCTTCATCAATGCAATGAAGCGGTTTGTCCCAGTGGTAGAGAGCATCTAATCGGTGATGAGATTAAATAAGCGACGTGCCTCTGCCACCACCGTTGTACTGGTGACCGGTTCCTCTGAATTCAATTTATGAGCCTCAAAAATCGCTTCCCGGTGGTTCGGAACCCACCCAAAGCAGTAGGTCCATTCATCTTTCATCATCATCCTTCCCATTACCAGTGAATATGAAGTACTTATATAGTTTCTCCACATTCTTTGCCATTACCCACGCACAGGCCCAAGAGCCCATGTGTCATCACCCTCAAAAAAAAATCGAAAATAATATTAAATTAATAATAATTTTTCATATTGCGAAACACAATAGTAACAGTAGATTCAATAAGTTACTGACCTCAGGAAGCAATGATTTGCCAATTGAAGAACTTTTTACGTTGAAATTTGAATAATACCACAACAAGAGAAGTAGAAATATTAAAAGTGATGAATTAATAACATGATAACAATTACTGAGTATCAAAGCCATAGCTTTACCAGTAGTTTTTTGGCTAATGTTGAGGATTTTCTTTAGTATAGTCGGCTAACTTATGAGTTACTGTTAGATTTCAAATTATTATTAAATTAAGTGATCTATAAATTACGTAGATATGACATCCACAAAACATAATCTAATTCAATCACAAAAATTGACAAGTCAATAAATTACTTATAAATTACTATGAATTAAAAATATATTAATTAAAGAGTTGAAATTTACTCTTTGTGTATGATAAGCTTGTTTATCTTAATTTTGAGGTTACAGACGGCGCGCGGCGCGGCGACTTGGTTCTGTTTTATCAGCTGATAAAACGACTAGCACGCAGTTATGGACAAAGTTTTAACTAATTTCAAAATGGCTGCTGTAGTCTGCAAATTTCAATAATATTTGTTTTGATTTCAAGTGTATTGTTATGTTTGTGATTTTCTTTTAATACAGCTTTACAAACTGCATTAATTTACTGAAAAATATCAGCAGCATCTGAGTTAAACTGGAAATTTAATTTGCATCGATCATATCTTCAGAGTTCAGATTGAAATCTCAATGCCATCAGATATGCAGGTTAGTTTGCAATAATTTTACATTAAATTTACTAGACTTTTCCTATTGCTGAACCAATCTAAAAATATTGGATTTGGATTGAATATCCAAGTAAATCAAATATATCTCCTAATTTATACCTATTTAACATGATTTTTTGGTGTGGATAAATAATACAACCCATATTGTCACACAAAAACACCTTAACTACAGATTGTGGCCTAAAACCATTAAGTTAGAAACTTTCACATTTTATTCTGACACATTATAATCTTGTGTAAACGTCTTGTTTCAATAACTTATCCAAGATATTCCCAATGATAATTTTGTAAGTTGATTTCGTTTGATACATCATCAGTATTTTCTTGAATTTAAATCATGATAAGAAACTGGACTAAGCTTTGCCGAGCTAGAAAGTGGTCTTAAAATGTCTATTAAATCCCTAGGATTGACAATTAATAAACTCTGTTCAAGTTGAACATTACGTGTACAATAATTAATTAATTAGTTATAAACATCCATTAAGGTAACTGTACTGGTAACTGACCCCCTTAATATTTATTCCCTTTAAATATTTTCTTCAGAAGTCCATGATGCTCCTTTCTAACTATAATTTATTTTCCATATAATTTCAAAAGTACTCTATTCAAATGATATTTTCTTTTACTACTTGATCTGATCTTATATATTTTTTTAATAATTCAAAATAATGCACTATATGCTCCTAGTCCTGACCCCCAAATATTGGTGTGATTCTAAACCTGAACCCTGATGACCCAATACCTGACCCCTCAGAATTACATAGTAAACATAGTAAATAAATATAAAAAAGTCAAATAGGCAATTTGAATGAGAAAAAATAGTTTAAAATACAGTTTACTGACATATAACTCCACATGATAAATATTTCAGATGGTGTAACATATTATTCTATTCGAATCTTCAAGTTGTAGTATGGATTCATTAGGGATGCTCCTAACGTATTAAAAAGTAGAAAAAATGTTTTATTGATGATACATAGAATAACTTGAAAAAATAACCAACTTTCTTTTGGAACAATAAAATTGAAAGTTATTAGAATGATAATTGAGAAAAAACCCAATGAAAACAAACTTACCTCTTAGCAAAATGGAGTACATTCAGGAGATCAGAACCAGAAACCTGTTGTCATCGAAAATCAAGGAATACTAAATACCAAACATGAGTAGTATTGCCAGTTTCACGCCACTAAATTCAAAACATTTTTCTGATCTCTCTGGTGCAAAGAGATTGAAATGAAATTGGTCCCAAGTCTTAATGAATCCAAAGAAATAGTGAGGGGTCAGGTACTAGAACAGGGTCAGCTATTGGTACAGTTACCTTATAGAAGTATGAAATCTATTGCTGTTCTTAAATAATATCTTAGGAATTTTTACTTGAAGCACTGAACCGTGGTTTAAGTCTCGCATTTTTAGTAGCTTCAAGTAGTCCTGCTATCGAAAATGTAGGCTAACCGGAAACTGGTAAATCCATGAAACAGCGGACTATAGTATTCTAATAGAATAGTGGATAAAACAAAATTGAATTAAAATTTCTCTCATTCAGATGAGATCATCAGTGGATCATGTTCAACATGAACTTATGAATTAGGTACATTAGGAACAAAGTTCATCAATATAAGTTACAATAGGCTATATTTTATAAGTTACTATAAAAAATTATCTGTTTTTTGCAGGTTTACTAAATAATTGCAAGCATATCCAGCTAAGAGACTGGTTCCTGCGTCGAGATGCAGAGTCCTGTGAAATCATCGAATGAAATTCTCTCGGAACTGTTTGGAGCGTTCAATGCGAAACCTCCAGAAATTACCGAGGCAGCTGTGGTTGAATCCTCGGACAAATCCAGCTCAGACAACGATTCAAAAATTGTCCACAAGGATAAGGATAAAAAGAGAAGCAAGCATCATAAGAGTAAAAAAAGTAAAAAGCGGTCTCGTCATTTATCCGACAGTGAGTCGCACAAAAAGAAGAAAACGGAAGAAGAAAGATGATAAACATAAACACAAGTCAAAGCATCACAAAAAGAAGTCGAAAACTAAAGAAAATCTGGAAAATAGCTCTTCATCTTCCGATAGTGAGAAAAGTGATAAATCATCAACAAAAATCGATCTTAGTAAGGTAAAAATCGAGAAAACTGCTGATGAAAAAGTAAAAGTCGCACCCGAAACTAAGCCTCTCAATGATCCATCTACCAAGAGTCAAACAACGCAGGCCGTTGATCTATCTGATATAGAACCTCCCAAAGGAGAGCCGCTTAAGCCATTTGTGCAATCGATAAAAAAAGAAGATGATAAGTTGGATGGATCACAAGCTACTGCCAACCATGATAGTGTTGACTCTGAAAAATCGAAAAAAATACAAAGTGATGCGGAAAACTGCAATTCAACATCCAAAGTGGACGATGTTTTTGTCGAGGGTAAGTTCTTTCACTACAAACGAAGCTTTAGACATTTTATTAAATCATCAAGTTAGAATGAAATGATGAAAATAATAGAATATTTTGAAAGGATAATGGAATAATAGAAATGTCTCATCTTTATATTCTGGGAATGAGATGTTTGTGCCGAAGCATTTTTTGTATTTGTACCATCACACTAGGTTAAAAAATCTATTTAAAGAAGACATTCTGGCAAGATGGGAAAATCACTCCAGCTCGATCAATATTTCAAACATCTTGGTGTTTAATTTGACCAAATTTATAATTTTTGAACCAATATTGACCTAGCTGGAGTCATTCTCCCATCTTGCCAGAATGTCTCCCCTGCTCGACCTGATAATATAATTTTTACAGTCAATTAAATGTTTACCTCAAAATAATAATAATTATTAGTATAATAAAATTATTAGTACTCAATTACTGTTCCTCATAATTTATAGTTCTTAGTGGAATTTAGACTAGTAAATTTGGAATTATGTACACTTAACTCCAGTTGAAAGTTCAAATTGATGAATAAAAGTTTGGATATGTTACATAAATAATTGTTACTAGCTCCCGTACTAGTTTGTCGTATAATTCGCAGCTGCCCAACTATTGTTCTTCATCAATCATTCCTTGTTAAAACAATTTGAATTTACCTACTAAAATAATTAGGCTACTATTGGTACCAATATTAATAATTTTGTTTTTTCTCTTTTTTCAGCCGAAAAACCAGCAAAACCGGCTCTTGGCGGAAAGATTATGATAAAGAATTTAAAATTCAGTTCAGTTTTCGAAGAAACGGTGAAGCAAGTGGAGGAACAAGCAAGACTGAAAGCAGAGCGTTATGAAGAAGGAGAAATCTCCGACAGTAGCAGCAATTCTGCGGGTTCAGATTCGAAATCGTCATCACCGGTGCTTTCTGTCGAATGTAATTATTTTCAAATATTCCATCAAAGTTCCGTTGTACCTCGAACTCTGAAATTTGTAACGCAAGCTGAATAAATAGCTTGTTTAATTAGCGTGTCATACGTGTTCGATTTTTATGTTGCGCTAATCTACTAATACAAATCGTAGGTATAGTCTGTCGAAGCAAAGAAGACATTCTGGCAAGATGGGAAAATGACTCGATCAATATTGGTTCAAAAATTATCAATTTGGTCTCATAATGTAGATCAGAATGTTTCCTACAATTCGAGACCAAATTTATAATTTTTGAAGTAATATTGACAAAGCTGGAGTAATTTTCAATCTTGCGAGAATCTCTTCTTTGCTTGGACAGACTATATGTATTGGCATTAATTATGACTCTGTATTCAGAGCTCGATCAACCTCTTCTAACGAATTTGAATATTTTATTTGTCGACGTTCTGTCGAGAAACTTTTGCGTTTACAGTTCTCTGATGGTGAACATATAGCCTACTGATTTTGATCATTTTTCAAGACACTCTGTAAATATGTCATTAAACTTTTCTAGTCTTGGAATTAAATCGGTGATGGCTGATACTAAGAGTAAGTATTATTGATGAACAGTTTGTTACTCCAAAGTTTTCACTATTTTCAAATTTATCAAATTAATTCTTTTTTACAGTTGAGAATGAAGAGAAAGCGAAGAGTCCCGTAAAGTCTAGTCGTAGTAAACATTCACCAAGCAAAAGAGAACATCGTAAGAGGTAGGTTGCTCATTTTTCAAGTATTTTCTAAAATATAATTTCTCTTTCAAGGTAGGCCTACATATTCATTTCCATTGCCGAATTCAAGCCACTCATAGGCTGATGTCTTGATACAAGTTTATAGGAGTAATGTATTTAATCAAAGTCTAGTCGACTTTTATTCCACTGTTTTACTCGGTCTAAAAGACACGAATGAAATTCTTCTCATGTGAGTTCTAGCTTGACTTCAGTGTAGTTGTGGCGTTAAAATTGAAATCAACGTTAAATCCTATTGATATTGAAAACCAGAATCTTTCATCAATAATAATTGAATGATGTATTATTTGTGCTCTTGATTTTCTGCACTTATTTTCAGTGCTAGGCCAAATAATAACTTCATAATGATTTACAGTAGATTTTACATTACTCAGATTCTATATCAGCTTCATATAATTTAGCAATTAAATTTTTTCAAACTATGGAAAAATATTGGTATGTCTTTTAATTGTGGGGTGGGTAACCCTCATGGGTAGGTTCCACCTCGCCAATGTGTTCTTGTCCAAATACTGGTCACCCATCTAAGAGCAGTCCACAGTGTTCGTTGACTCAACATCACGTATGCACATAAAACTATTGTAATATTGATTTTTCCATTCATCAACTTTTTGCGTACATTTCATAACTGCTGTTGGCTTAGTTGAGTTGTAACCTTCTGTTCAATTCAACTCATAAAGTAGAATATTGTATCTTTCTTGAATGATAACATATCTAATAGTTATTTATTTGTTTGAGGAAATACCATTAACTTATTGGATTAAATCGCAGTCAATGAAGTCTAAATTGTTTTTCCCATATTTTGATGGATATTCTAAATACGGTAGAGGTTATAATTCACTTTATCCAGATCCACTATAACTATTCAAAATAATTCACAATCAGAAATTAAAAAACTATGATTTAGAGTTATGATATTCTGTAAATGATAATGCATCTGTTTAGTGTAATAAGTTAGGGTAATAGAAAATTCTCAACTCTTCTCTTTCCAATAAATTTGGAATATCCATTCCATAATTATTTTAGGGTATTTAATAAGTTCAACTCTTACTTTGACAGGTCAAGGAGCTCTGATAAACGCAAACACAAGTCAAGCGCTAGAAGTCATTCTTCATCTCACCGATCACACAAAGACAAAAAATCATCGCATCGTAGTAGATCCGGCAGTAGGAGTCGTCTGAAATCCAAGGACCCATACTCTTCAAAAGAAAAAGATTCGTATACTTCGAAAGAAAAGGATTCGTATTCTTCAAAAGAAAAGGACCAGTATTCTTCGAAAGAAAGAGACGCAAAGAAAGCAACAAAACGTAGACGATCTAGTGAGCGCACTGATAGCTCTAGGCATCATCATCATCACAGTAGTCGTCATGCTAGTCGAAAAGAGGGTGAAAGTAGTCATCGAAGCGGTGGTGATGATCGCCATAGCAAAGATGGGGGAGGAAAGCATGGACGGAAAAGGTCGACGTCGCCCGCTCGAAAAAAGGCCAATAGATCTAGATCGAGGAGTAGGTCGAAGGCGGCGTCTCCACGGCGGAAGGAAAGGTAAGCCCGACACCAATAGTATAGTCTGTCCAAGCAGAGAAGACATTCTGCAAAGTTGGGAAAATGACTCCAGCTCGGTTATTATTGGTTCAAAAATTATAAATTACAAATCTACAAGCTTAGGAAGCATTCTGATGTACAGTTTTAAACCAAATTTATAATTTTTGAACCAATATTGACCGAGCTGGAGTCATTTTACCATCTTGTCAGAGGGTCTTATTTGCTTGGAATGACTATAATAGTTATTTATCAAGATCAAGTTACTGTAGCTGGCGCCAAAATAAGTTACTTTACTATAATTATTATAGATAATATGTTAGTAGAGTTAATAATTTATAGTAAAAGTTACCAGTTGAAGTAACTTTAGCTGGAGGCTGACGAATGACTCATCAGTATTCAGCTCTGTCAGGGCAGTAGTCGAGCTGTCTGCGAGAGTACTTTGAAACGAGAGAGACCTCAGCTAAACTGATTCGGTCTCGAAGACAGCTTCAGACTTCCTTAGCAGAGCTGAGCATAATTAACAGCCATTCGCCAACCGCCTTAGTTTTTGGCACGAACTATACGGTAACTGACCACTACATGCTTGTAAATGTGACCAGTGTGTAACTTGAATTTGAATAGAAAATAAAAAACTATTTCAAGTCTAGTCAGTAATATCCCAATAATCACTGAAGCTGTGTTTCACTAAAGATTATACAATCATACAGAGCTTGTACAATTTTGCATGATGTTGTGAATTCAATAGCATACAAAATTACATCAAATTTGATACGATACAAGACTTATTGATTGTCACTTTTAATTTTCTAACTTGTTTTCAGGCGTTCATCGCAAGAGAAGATCGATAAACAGAAGCTACTGGAGATAGCAAGGAAGAATGCATTAACCATGCTGAAGCAAGTTCCGCCAGTAGTGGGTGCTGAGCCAGCTAAGGTCACCATTGCAGCTGGCGGTAAAACTGTGGATGAACTCACTGGTAAAGTTCAATGATTTTCAAAAAATATTAATAGGTTTTAATTCATTTTTTTTTCAAATTATTTCTCTATCGCTATTCAACGGTTCATCGTATTCCAGTGATACACTTTAGCCTATTTTGTAGCCTATTTGCTAGAAATTAAGTTCATATGTTCACGAAGAATAGAATTTTGAAAAAATTCTTCTTTATTCAATTCTAGAAGCCTCATTTGTTCACTGTAACTCCTAGTTTGAAAATATTATAAATAACCGACATTGCCCAAAAACTGCCTTCAATCCCAACTCCAAGTTACATATTTGAAAGGCATTAGTGCAATATTAGAAGTAAATTAGTTATTAGTGCAATATTTCAAGTGAACTCTTAACAATTTTATATTTGAGCATTTCCATTATTAGTTATCATTTATTTCTACTTGGTATAATTATTAAAAATGTGGATCATACTTGACATAATTCATTAATTTATTCTAGAAAATACAATTAACTTATTGTATAAAAACACAGACAATGAATGTTTCTACAATTTTCGATAAATATTTAGAATAGAGGCTATCTTCAATTGATCCAGATTCACTATCACTATGTTACAATCACTATTCATATCAGTATGTTAGATTACAGGTAATTAGTTTTTTTATCATCAAATAAATTATTTAACTCTTTAATAAAACATTTTCTAAACCTAATAGTTGAAGTCTTTTGAGATAAGGAAGGAAACGAAGGTCATATTCTTACTTTTATATCGTGTAACTTATAAGTAATAACGGCATAACGTTGCTGCTTACTGAAACTGAGTAATTCAATAATGTTTCTTATAATTTGTAGATTTTTGCAAACTGCTTTCGAAAAAAGATGCTGAAGGCCACGAATCAATCAGTTCAAACACATCGGATTCAGAGGCAAGCGAATCTGAAAAGCCATTCCATCATCCATTCCAGATCAAAGACCGTCCATCTAGTATTGTCTTGAATATTAGGGTAAGTCGATTTTAAATTATTCAAATTTTATTTCTTGTAGGCCTAATCTATGTGATATTTTCATAGCTTATATTTTAATTTAATTGCCATATAAATTTAGATCTTTTCTGCTAAGATGGAGTTTATCATATTAATCATTCGAAATCACAAGACCCTTTGAATATTTTTATTTAAACGCTTTATTTGAACTCGTGCCTTTTAGGAGAGCGAAACATGTTGTGTTTAATAAAAAATGTCATTGGATACTGTTATTTCGATTTTTATTTATTAATATACATTGATAGTACTACATGATAAATAAATAAGTAGCCCTAGACAAAAAGAAACATTCACTTCAGTTTTTTCAAGCCATCGTTGATTAGCCCAAGATATAAACATTAGTTGTCCGATATCTATATTCATGACATAGGCTGTAATATGATATAGGCTATCATTATCATTATGATTGTAAGATGATGTTATCTGTATTTCTTTGAAGATTTGGATTAGTAATATTTCACTATGTATAATTCAATTACCATACTTTCAACTATTCTTCGTAAGTTGTAATGTATTTCAACAAGTTGTATACAATAACTTATGTTAAACGTAGTACACTAGTTACCAATTGGTGTAAAATATCTCGGGATATCGTGTTTGATCAAGCATTTGAGTCAATGTAGTCCTATTAATATGCACCATATTCAAATTTTGATCACAATAAAAGGCTATAATTAGGATATGATATTCATCACATCTATCTGTTTTAATAGAAGTAAATCAATCCATATTATTCCTGTATACGAGGTAGTTCTACTGTTGATATAGTTTACAGCTTTGTTCCTGTCAAATTCAGCTGAATCTACATTTTTCCTCGGTGGTTTGGAAGCCACCTAAAGCTCAAGGTACACCTCATTATCATCATCCTTTCCAGTATCCACGCACAAGCCAAAAAGATCTTATGGGCTTGATGCTAGTTAAATCATTAATAAAAAAAACATTATGGTATTGTGAATTCCATTGAAAAGTATCCTGTTGCTGATGCCAATAAGCGGTTTCCTCTGCTCCTTGTGTGTTCCAACAGCTCATGGTGTCAATTAGAGTTGTCATTTAGCTATGCCAAGATGATCAAAAGAGACAATAGATGCCTTACATCAGCCGTTGGTACACGTTAAATCACGCACAAGAGACAGACGAGAGCTATACTCTGATTTGATAATTGGTATTATGATATGATTATAGTTATGAATCTACTCTTACTGCTTTCATCCAGATGATTATGTTGAGAACTTCCTCATTGAAAATTCTCATTATTTTTTGCAGAATGCAGTTCCAATGCCGTTGAAAACTCTTCAAGAGAAGACAGCAGAGCAATCAAAAGTACTGAGCCAACAGTTTCCGGTTTCCAGTGGCCAGCTTCACAGGAAAAAAGGTAAAAATGAGAAAAAATATAGCATTTTGTGACTAAATAGAACCAATTACCTTTTATTCTACAAGATACAAGACTTGAAATTATATTTTTACACTACCATTAAAAGTTTGTTAGTTTGTATTTGTATCTGAGCCAGTCTTGGGTTTGTACGATTATCAACAGCTCAAGTTAAAAACATCAACAGAGTCAAATTGAACATCAAAACGAATATTGTGTTGTGAATCCATACTTCTCCACTTGAAACTTGATGAAAAATACTTTTATAGTGGATAAAAACTTACGCATGTAAAAATTCGACTGAGTCGTTGTCGAATCGTTTCATTGAAATAAAACTCACTGATAATGTCAATAATTCTAGCGTTTATTCTGATACAGGACTTCGTATTTAGGATACATGATTTCTGATACAGTTTATTCTGATACAGGACTTCGTATACAGGATACATGATTTCGTGGCCACTCAGCTTACATTTTTAAGCTGACCTTATTTTATTTCACTTACTCTAGTGAACTGACGGTCGTTTTTACCGGTTTCTCAGTCTGATGAAGATTAACAGCAGGTCGAAACGATCGTTACTACACTAATGTGAGTGTTTATCCACTATAAAAGTGTTTTCCAATCAAACATTTAAATGAATGCGATTATAGCTTTATTAAATCCTTGATCAACTTATAATAAGCTTAAACTGCTATTGAGCATACAGGACTTTGAAATTGAAATTAGAATTGGAAAAAAATAAAAATTAGAAAATAATTTGAAATAGTGTTTAAACAACTTGGTCTCAATTTTCCTCTTAATGTCCATTTAATATCTGAAGCTATGACTTCACGATAACTTGACAATGCGTTTCTGTCTGCATCTTTTTTGTCGGGGCTGTGTCGTAACGTACCTTTTCTCAAGTTATTATGAATGAGGTATAGAATAAAGTTGAAATAATATTGAATAGGTAAACTAGATCTCGCTAATGCAGCTGACATTTTTTCGATTTTTAGAAAGCGATTGGGTGCCGGTGTCTCCGAAAAAAGACACGGAAAATATTCCGCTCCCAGCCCTGCCAACCCCGGTACCACCTCCGGCCGCCTTGGCTGGCAAATCTTCTCCATCTTCGTTCGTTCCACCGCTCCCGCCTCTCGAGCCGCCCCCACTGCCTCCAGAGTCGATATTCCCCGTTAACAAGGAGGTAAGAGGTTTTGAACACATTTTGTTCTATGTATTATTCATCATTTCCAAGTATGATATCCTTCTATTTACATCCATATTGAATACAATATTCTATTTTGTTAAAGTTTGAATTGTCCAGATTTTTTATGAATAATTATTATTGAACTCTTATGGTCTGGTCGCACATAGTTGACATTCCTTCAAAATGGCCATTTAAAGCTAAAGTGTAACCACGCATGCGCAGATCTAGAAATTTTAGTGCAAAATCACTATTGCCAACTTACCGCTGGTGGTGATGAGAGACAGAAGGTGAGAGTGGGACTATTTCAACTGCTGGCAATATTGAACAGTTTCCATTTTGAAGGAAAGTCGAATGTGTGACAGACTAAACCAATGCTATGATTAATTATGTAATTATTATGATGTAATTCGTACCTAGTTGAATAATTAATAATTTATTAATATATGCTTCAAATTTTGACGTTTTCAGGTTTTTATTGGAGGTGATGTTTTCATATTAAAAATTCAAAGCTGATCGTGTGGCTCTTGACATTTTGTTAATAATAATAGAGCATATAGGATAATGAACAATGAATTATGAATTTTTATTTCTATCAGAAAAAAAGTTGAATAATTGCTTAATAATGTTAAATGTTTGCTAAATAATGTCTTATTTTTGTTGAATAATGTCTAATTTTTGTTAAATAATGTTTATTATTGCAGGTTAGCGCACCAACTCCTCCTCAAATAATCGATGTTTCAACAATAATAACTCAACGACTCAGAGCGATGAGGCAGCTCCAAAAGAATCCAGATGATGTTCATGCAAAGAATCAGATGAACAAGGCTGAACTTCATGTAAGTTAATAACATAGATAGTATAGCTTTTTACATTTTTTTTAAATTTCTGAAAAGTAATATTTCTCCTACATTTTTGTGTATTTTTTGTAAGCTATGTCCTCGATTTCCCGTGAGATTTTCTCTTCGTTCTGTCATATTCTATATTATTTGGCAGTGACCGGTTTCTCACACAAGTTGCACAATAGCTAGTGTATAAATTGTAAGAGGGACGTTTTAGGCTTTGTTTTCTGTACTCTTACAAGTATAGGGCAGCTGAAACAACTGTCATGTAAAAATGGAATGGAGGTCAGGATTAGTTCTTATTGGATAGATTAGAGAGCGCTTGAGTCGAGTTTCCAGCTAACTTCTGCTGCCCTATAGCTTAATTACTCAATAAAGATGACTATAAAAGCGAAATGGCACTGACTGACTGACTGACTGACTGATTCATTCATTCATCACCAGAACTAAAAATCCACGAACCGAATGCGTTCAAATTTGGCAGGCATGTTCAGTTGGACGTTTAGACGCGCGCTAAGAACGGATTTCAGGAACTTTTCAAGGATACGCCAAATATTGAGGTTTTCTTTAGTTTTTCAGCGTTTTCTCAATTTTTTCGAGAACCAATCAGTAGAAAATTTTTATATTTGGTAGGTAGGTTCAGATAAAGTCTAGAAATGTTGTGTTAAGATATTTTTGAATTCCGTTCAAGATTACGCCAGTAATCAGGTTTTTCAAAATTGTAGATGTATTGCGGGTTGCATATCTTCCGCCTTGATACGACCAATCCTTACTGTAAATTCAATGGTTCAGCGAGATTTTAGATGAACTAATTTGGAAGATATTGAATCAAGTTTCAAACTATGTCCGTTATAGTTCCAAAGGTTACGCTCAATATTAGCGTTTTACTATTTTTCGGAATTTTCAGAGTTTTACTTGGATTTTTCGAGAATAAATTGGTAGAAAATGTCGAAATTTGGTGAACAGGTCCAGATTAGGTCTAGAAATGCTGTGTTCAATAAGTTTTGAATCCCTTGAACGGGATTTGTCTCAGCTTACACTGACAGAGGTTATGCAGGCGAGCGAAGCGAGCCTGTTTGACTCACTGACACTGCTGATACTGTCGGGGGTCCAGGGGGCGGAGAAGGCGAGCGAAGCGAGCCTGCCGGCTAGTAAAGATGATAATCTCCATTCTTAAAGCATTATACATTGTACAGTATTTACAAAAATTAAATTTTATCATTATTTTCACATTTGTCTGATTACAGATGCAGGCGTGGGCAGAATCGAAATACGAACCAGGTCAGTTTACAGGCTCTACAGGGGCGCGTATCCTAACGCCCTACGAACTGGCTCCCGGCAGCCAAGCGTGGACTCGTCCTGTAAGTGTTGCGCCCACTACTCCTTTGGTTTGTCCAGCTTAATTCTGTCGAAATAATGTTCTCTATTCATTTCTCTCTCGAACAAATGGTTTGTCTAGCTTAATTCTGTTAAAATTATGTTCTCTATTCATTTTAAGTTGTTCATTTCTCTTATGAACAATTGGGTTTTCTAGCTTTCTATCAAGATAATGTTCTTTGTTAATTTTATTCTCTTTCGAAAAAATGGTTTGTCTAACGTATGTTTTAAAATAATTTTCTCTATTCATTTTTATTTTGATAAAATGGTTTTTCCAGATTAACTCTATCAAAATAATGTTATCTATTATTTTCTCTTTTGAACAAAATTTGATCAAAAATAAATTATTCACATGATTTACAAATGTCTTCGTTATTTTAGATTGGCTTTGTGTATGGGAACCTTGTGGCTTTCTTAAAAATTATGATGTTGATTGATTTATAATAATTCAAAGCACAAAGTAATATTGCATTTAATGTTTGGAAATAATCTGTTTTAGTATTGTAATGTATTTTAATTAGTATAAATATGTGGTGAAATTCAACTTTATTCAATTACATCCATGCTATATTTCATGGTATATTTGTATTATATGGTCTGCATATGCGTGTGTTGAATTGCTAGTTTGTATGCTGTATTTGTTGTAATATCGTGTTCCCCGAGATTAGTTTAGATTTTTTAAATAATTCAATATCAATAATAATTCTAATGCAGTACTGTGATTAAAATCAAAGCATCACTTATAAGTAAATCTAGTTCATCTAGCTTGTTTGTAGTAACAAGTACTAGGAGTTCTAATAAATATTGGGATCTGTTCTGACAAATACAAAGTTATTTATTTCTCTACAATGAATCTGTTTATTGGCACTGATAATAAAATTCTTCATGAGAGTCAGCATTGCCACCTAGAAATCTAATCGTTGCTTTGTTGGATGATATTTTTAGTGGTATTTCCAAACTACCGGTCAAATAAAAAATAACCGTGAACAAAAGTAATTCATTTTTCTCAAAAATAGTAATCTATCATTGAAATGATTATACAAAAACAATCACATAGGATTCTTTTAAAAATTGGTTTATTATTTATTTCGCCAAAATTATTTGTCTTATTCATAGTGAGATGGAAAATTCAGTTTCATGGTTACCTAAGTTAGTACTTTTTTATAGATATTTGAATTTCTAGTACCTAATTTTATTTGTTAAATTTTAAGCTATTTTTAACTCAAACATTTTAATTTCAGGCTATTCACAATTTTATTAGATTGTATATTTTATTTTGTTTATTATATTTGAAGTTGTTTTTGTATTTAAAATGTATTGAACTACCGGCTCATTCTACAATCAATCTACATAGCAGCAAGCAAGGTTATTGCAGGTCTTGTAATAACCTTGATCAGAGATCTTACTAAAAATGGCGTATTCACTCAAAATCAAACATTTAATATGAGTTGAAAACATAGCTATAATGCAGCTCGCTCCTTTCAAATAAATTGAATTAGTTTTGGAAATCATGGAATAACTCTATTGAATTTCAAATTTAATAATATACAGATTCATTTATATTTTTACGTTCGATTATCAAAACGTAACAACGTCACGTAATTATGAAAATGAGTAAAACGTAATTTCCAATTATCCAGAGCTCATTTTATTAACTATAATAATAATAGACCATTCATCTGCATTCAATTGAACGTGAATTTGAATAATTTCTCCATAAAGTTACTCAAAACATTTCTGAATACATTGCTGCTATGGACATTGTTGTAGAATGGTGCCAGTTTTTGCTAATTTCGGTTCTTACTCTCTACTTGTGACTGTAACAATTTTTCAGGTACAAATCCACGATTTGGTTTTGTGTTGCAGCCAGAGACCATTTCATTTGTGTGCGAATGAGGTGGAATCTCTGGCTGTACCCAGGGCTCTCTTGTTTTTCAAGTATTTTATTGTTCTTTGGAGCAAATCATACTTGGTTCAGCTGTGTCAATCATGTAAACACCACTTTTCTACTGTAATCAATGTATGTTTGTAGAATAAAACACAAAAATATCATTAGTTTTGTCAGAATCATTGAATACTACTCTTTAAAAAATTGAATCTTTCTTGGTATAATATTTCCTTAGCGTTTTCATCAACAATCTCAACAATTATTCGGTGAAAATTGAACATTCAAGCTTCAAATATCTGACTTTTCTTAGAAACATACTTTATTATACTTGTATTCATAATCAATCTCAACTACCTACTTTGATAAAAAATTTTTTAAAAATAATTCCGATGAAAATTGAAAATTGAAGCTTCAAATATGTACGTTTGCTTTTAGATACTTGGTAAATTTTTAGATGCTTGGTACATCTTTAGATATTATGTACTATTTTATCTGTATACACGTTATATATGTACAGTAAAATTTGAAAAGAATTATCGACCGGATACATCCGATTTTCACTTACTTGAGTGAGCTGATGTTTCATTGCCATCGAAAACGACATCTTCGAAGCATAGAGGGTTCTATACTTTACATCTACGCTCCAAAGATGTGGTCTGCTATGGCGACAAAAAATCAGCTCAATCAAGAGAGTGAAAATCGGATGCATAGTCTGTCCAAGCAAAGAAGATATTCTGGCAAGATGGGAAAACGACTCCAGCTCAGTCAATGTAGGTTAAAAAATTATAAGGTTGGTATCAAATTGTAGGAAACATTCTGATTTACAATTTGAGACCAAATTTATAATAGAACCAATATTGACCAAGCTGAAATCGTTTTCCCATCTTACCAGAATGCTTTCTTTGCTTGGACGGACTATATATAAGCGGTCAATAATTATTTTCATTTATACATCCGCGAATCGTTGGAAGTTAAAATACTAGAATTTATATGTAAATAAATATCTACTAATTTCAGTATTTTCTTTTGAAAAGTTGTTTTTGTAACGTACACTTCCAACTTCATAATTAAACAATATTATTATTAAAAAATCGACTGAGTCGTTGTCGATGTTATAGAATCATGGTTCAGTACCAAAATAAACGGTAGAATTGACAATATCATTTTTTATTTCGATATTATTATTATTATTATTGTAACTGCTTTTTCAACTAATAGAAACCATTGTTCTGATACTTGAAGCTTGTAATGTTCTCGATTTTTGGTAAGAAAAAACTAGATTTGCAGTGGTGTCTATGTGATTGAACCATGCTGATATGCCCTGCGACCTGAGAACTTGTTACAGGCACCTCTAGCCAAACCTCTGCGGTGTTGATGGATGATCGCAATCAACGATTTTTCATCAAATTTTGATGGAGCGTGTGAGCTGTAGCGGTGAGTACGAAAGTTAGGAACGGAATAAGTTTCATTGCGGTGGTAAATGTTGTATTATATATTCTTTTATCCACAGTTGTACCTCATTTGAAGCTTGTTACTTGAGGAACAGGTAAACTTTGGAAATTTATTTTTGGAACAATTGTATAAATTCAGATCTTCCAAAGAAAATTTTTAGGAAAAAATTACAATTTCTATCCGAGTGTAGAAACATAGAGAAAGGATAGATAAGAATACACAATGCTCCCTCTATAGTAAAAAATACTGTTGCAGTTGTTTTCAAATACTGACGCAACAAATATGTTCTATCAAAAAATGTATGCATGATTCATAAGTCTGATAGAGATAGAACAATAAATTCCCAACAAATTGTTGCTAATCTATTCTGTCTAGGAAGTAAAGCCATTTGTATGGATTGACTTGATTTTAACTGGTTTTCAAGTTGAGGTGAAGTATTGATAGTGTAGTATTTCTCAAAAATAGACCACAAGTCGGCATTAACCAAGTCATGAAGTTTATTGTAATTAGAGTAAATTTTTCATTAAAAATGGAGTGAACCAGCATATTCATTAGGCATAATAGCTTTCGTTGAATAGCTGAATCAATATTTTTGTCCCAATTGTATACTATACGAGTATTATGTATATGTTTATGCTAAACCTTCCTAATCAACTTTATACATCTCTTTTGAAAACATTGATGTTTGAAATTACTATTTGCATGCTCTATTTCCTGATTATGTTCCGTTTGGTCTTCTAAATCTTATTATAAACGTATCTTTATTTAAAAAAATTTCGTGATATTTTGAGTTTAATAAATTTTGTATGAAAATAAATTATCTGATCTAAATAATCTAATTTTAATCTGAGTAAATAATGAATTCTTGTTTCAGTTGGTATAACTATCGGTGTTCTCTCCATTCCAACCAGGTGTAATCAATATAATTCATTTTAGATCTTAGTTTTTAATCTAATTAGGGAGTTTAATTTGTTATTCTACAAGATTGTGAAACAAAGTAAAAGAACGAAACCAAGTTGAAACTTGAAAAACGTTCCGTTATTGTGAGTTTATTCTATCGATTCAGCCTCAAATGCTATTGAAAAAGATCAATTCTTAACATACTGGTTTCAAACTACTTTATCTGAATCCTAAATCCCATCCTAACAAGAGTTCTTCAAAATTCAATTCTTGAATCTATTCACTTGATTATGAAATCAAGTTATTCCAATAATTCGCCTTCGAATTTAACAAGTTCTCAATTATTTCTTACTATATGATTTCAAGCTTTTTCCACTGACTCCCAAACTTCATTTAAACAAAATAGCCAAACATGAGGATTTTCGAAGTGAATATCTTGTACTAATCCCAAATTTTAATAATAATAATCCACTTTATCAATACTGTTTTCAAAAATGAAAATCCTATCTAAACAACGGAAATTGGAAATTCCATACGAATGAACTAATTCAGAATATAATAGACCTTTATTTTTACCAGGGAGGGCGAAGTTCGGGCGCAGCCGGCCCTCTCTCACACTTGACCCTCGAATCGAGTATATTATTTTTTATTATTGTCTAATCAAAGCACCTATTTTCGTTTATTGACTAACATTATTTCTTTTCAATTCCCTGTTAAACATACATGTTGAGTGACGTGTTTTGGTTTTGTTTGGGGTGGTTTAGGATCAGCTGGTGACCGCCACCCCGGTGAAGAGCGGCATGGGCATGACTCTACTGCAGAAGATGGGATGGAAGCCGGGCGAGGGTCTCGGCAAAAACAAGGAGGGAGCGCTCGAGCCCCTTTTGCTCAAAGTCAAGATGGACAAGAAAGGTAGAGTACTCAATTTTTTATTAATTTAACACTGCTTTGCTCATTGTTGAGACGGCCAATCTCGTCTTAGCTCTTTATAAACAGGATGATTTTTTGCTTTTAATAACACTTCATGTCCTTCAAGGAGATTAACGAGATGATTCAGGTACTTTTATCATATGAAACAATAGAAAACAAACATACTTCGTCTCAATAATGAATTATACTAGACTTTTCAATATAATTGTTAATTTACAATACACAATTGTAAATTGAACCGTGTGGACATAAGTTTTACCCAGACAAGATGGACCTTCTATTGCTATTTTGATTGGCAGATGGAACTTTAGTAATTAGGCAAAAGACACTTATTTATAGAGCCCTTCATTAATGCCATTGTTCATAAGCACAAATACATTTATCTTTTAATTGTTCATATTGCACGTCACTATAATAAATTTGGAAAATTATGTTGTGTTAATTGTTTTTATTTCCTTTCTCTACACAGGGCTTGTTTCTGAAGAAGAAGGTGATCACACAAGAATGAAGAGAATTAACCAAGTACAACCACGAATAAATTTGAAGTCATTGGAAGGTATTTTTATATTTTTGAATTAAATGTTTATACATGCATAAAACTTGACAAAATTTACATTCCTGTATTCACTTTTCAACTATGCTAAGGAATAAAAAAGTGTGTCTGTCATGAGTAGAGTCGAAGGAATAATAAGATTTCAATGACTTTCCAAGATACTCTATAATAAAAAATAGGTTTAAGGCACTGGCGGCTCGTGCCCACGAAACAGGTGAAGTGCTGTACAGTAAAAGATACGGGCACTTCACCTGTTTCGTGGGCACGAGTGGTGTGTGGTGAGTCGGTGAGGTGAGGGTGGTTGATGTGTGTGATTGTGATGTTGAATCACAAACACTATGGTCTGCTTTCGGATGGGTGACCAGAATGTAACCAAGGCGAGCAATCCACCCTCATGGATAGCTCTCCATCACGAAAGCCATAATTATGTATATTTTCTATAAACATAGGTAAAAGATGGTATTTTTTTAAAATCCCAATTAGTGATGTTGAAAATTCACAAGTTATCCCTAAGTTTGATGAATTTAATACGTATTTTTCAAACCTTGCTTTTGACAATATTTCAAATAATAAGTTACAGTGTAATAAATTTCAGTTATAATATTTCAATTTATTTATCTTGTTATTCTTAATTAATCTTCGGACTTTTTTTATGTTTTCAATTTTCTTCTAATAAGATTTGTTACATCACAATTCTTTACTAACTTAGTATTCTTTAGTTAATACAAATATTCTCGATGATATTGTGGCGTGTGGGTTTATTTGGAAAGTGTTAAATCTATTAATTATTATTAGTAATTTGAGAAGAAATCTAAACTTCACTGTAGATTAAATTCCATTTCTAAAAATAATGTTGAATTTTGTTTCAGGGAAACATCCTGTATCATTATTAAACGAATTTTGTACAAAAAGAAGGTACGGTGTTCCAACGTTCGATCTCTGCTTTGAAGGAGGGCCTGATCACAAGAAAACTTTCCTATTCAAGGTAATTTCATTTTACGTGTAACAACGTAATCTAATAATTTCATGGATTTTCACCATACTTATATTGAATCATTGTTGATGAGCAGAAATAATATTATTTAAAAAGTTGAGTGGTTTCGTCTGTCTCTTGTACATAATGTACTCAAGTTACCAAATGTATCGCATCCAAAAATCTCTTGTTTTCAAAAAAATCATATAGGCATAGCTGAATGACATCAGCTGTTGGAGCGCGCAACGAGCAGACGAAACCGCCCAACTTTTTGGCATCGGCTTTATGAACGAAAAAATTCGACTAACAAACTTGAAATAACCAACTTTTCAAATCCTAGATTAACGATGATAAGCTAGCCAAATCCTTGAAAGTATTATTAAATTAATTTGTTTTGGATGTCATGTATTATTGAGATGTATTCATATTTGAAAAGCAAAAACTTTTTCGAGGGTGAAGCCTACATCTACATGAGCTCTTAGGCTTGTGAGTGCGTGATGAACTGATGATAGATAGATAAAATGACTTGAGATGGGTTATGATGTGAGACTGCCATTAACAATGAATTATATTCTTTTGTTTTGAGCTTGTTGTTATTTGAATGTAATGTATTTTCCAGGTGACAGTCAATGGTATTGAATACAAACCAAGTGTATCAAGTCTAAATAAAAAGCAAGCCCGGGTGGAAGCAGCAGTGGTGTGTTTGAAAGCTATGGGAGTGCTTGAACCATAGAGATTAATTATAAATAGATTTTTCTACATGACTACCTCACTACTTACATAAGGTAGTTTGGATCTTGAAGTTGTAAATATATTGTAGTCAATAATTATATAATTTATAGATGCCTTTTGAAATTTTAGTAGATTATTAGACGATGTTTTCAATTTGTAAATAAATTTACACTTGATTGACTCAAGTTATTCAAACGAAACTTGAAGTTTATTAGTTTCCTTTTCTTTGACATAAATTACAACAACCTTGAACAGTTTGGATAAGGTTATTAGATTTGGAATGTATTCATTGAGAAAAATATACACATTCCATCATACATGGAATTGTTTGCAAAATTTGGGGTTGAATTGAAAAAAAGACACCAAGATATTAAAAAATCAATCTTATTTATTTCGATTATAAATAATTTTAATAGTTGAGTGTTGGAATGAAGTGTGTAAAATAAAAAATATTCACTCACATTGAATAATTTGAATAAAGTACATACGTGTACAAATAAAAACGTGCCCAAACTCAAGATAGTTTCTAAAATATCATTGCCAAACATATTTTTACCAAGTCTGAACGTAAAATATCATACATTGATAGTAAAAATTATATTGTTACTTGACATAGATGATGTATGATCTGAATGGATAATACCAAGGATACTAGAAGAATATCCTTGTACTATTCTAGTATCCTTGTATGATACTTTATTATTTACAGATGATAAATTATCAATGATATTTTGTTTCTACCATGCATTAAACGTCACTTTTCCACAGTTTGATAGTCTTATCTTCTTCCAATGCCGCTGATGCAATGATATTTTCAGTAGGATGACAGGCAGTGCAGAGAACAACATCTGAAAATATAAAAAAAACAATCAAGAAAAATGTTATACTGAACCACAGATCATTGAAATAACCAAGGTCACTGGGAATGCTGAGCCCTGTTGCCCACCCTCATTCGAACTCATTCTGCTCACCCAAACAAAACATCACACACATTTTCTCTTACTAGCTACCCCTGAATAAGAAGCAGCAACATCGGAGGGGAAACAGGGAGTGGTGGCGAAAGAATTGGTCGTCCTTGGTTACTTCAATGATCCGTGGACGACTATAGTTATTAAAATTTAGTACAGTAAAATAATATCATCAGAAAAAATGACTCGTTGACAATGTTATTAAAGTTAGCAGTACTAACTCGAGCAGTACTAAAGTTAGCAGTACTAAGCGACGGCTCGAGCTGCGGAGCTCTAGCTGCATGTCCAAAGCTTTGCAGATTATATAATTATAGTATAATGATTATTTATATGATATACCGTATATAGAGTTATAAATATAGAGCTGTGAAGGCTCCAGACGCACAGCTTGAGTCTGTTCAAGCAAAGAAGACCCTCTGGCAAGATGGGAAAATGACTCCAGTATGGTCAATATTTGTTCAAGAATTATAAATGTGGTCTTAATAGTATATTAAATTGTTTGCTATAATTTGAGATCAAATTGATAGTTTTTGAACCAATATTGACCGAGCTTGAGTAATTTTCCCATCTTACCAGAGGGCTTTCTTTGCTTGTACAGACTATAGTGCCTTGAAACTTAAATTAGATGTTTTCTCCTACAGGCGTTAGGATAAATCATGAATCTACTTGAATATTGCAAAAGATTCATAATCAACATTTAGTACAGATTGAATGAAATTTGGTGGTTTCACAAGAGATTGTTAATGGTGCAGCAACCGAAACCAGTATTTCGATTTTTGATAAATCTGTGGTTTGACAATATCTTGTTTTATTCAATGAAATTGAATTGGTTGAAAAATATTGGGAATATTATCAATACCCAGTCAAAATTTACCAGATATTTCATTTTTCGAGTTTTTGTAAGATTCGAATTAAATACGGCACTACGTGTGTTTGCAGGTTAATCAAAATAATTGAAAAAGAAATAATAATCACTCACCTGTGTGACCTTGCAGCTTTTGTACAACTTCTTTTGTTTGAAGATTCCAAATGTATACAAAATTATCTTCAGAGCCGGAAACTATCCACTGAAAAAGAGAAAGGATAATGTTGTATGTAGTAGCCCAAACATGGAATGGTGTAAAGAATACCATTAGGTTCAGTAAAACTTCAAGAATAATCCATTATTTGTCAGGTTTCTTCAATCAAGCGAACTTTCTAAATCATCGTCCGTTTGATACATGTTGATTTATACTTTGCTTTACATTATTCTACTTATTTTGATGTATTATTATCCTATTATATTAAGCGAGTAATTTCTGTATGTATGTATGTATGTATGTGGAACCACGGATCTAGAAAACGGCTCTAACGATTTCCTCGAAATTTGAAATGTAATATAACCAAGATGGAAAAATAAGATTGCACCAGGTCTCATGTCTGGGAAAACTCTCTGGCAGGATTAATAAAAGAATAAAATATTCCTTATTCAGGCATAGGCCTAATCCCAAGTACTGCGTATAATGGCTGTTATCGTTAGCTGACCAACGCTATCCAGCTGGAGTGAATGGAGTTGAATTCAAGTCTATAACACATGTTTATGTCTGTCAAAAACTTGTGAGAGGTGATCATATCAATTTTGAATTTATTTTTTACAAGGCCGGAGGTTCCTTGATTTTTTACAATAACTTATTTATGTAATTCAATAATAATTTATGTAATTCAACGGTTCGGCCGCAGCTTCAGAGCGAAGCTCGGTACCAGATATTTTATGATAATCCCAATTTTGCCTAAAATTATGATTATATTTATGTATAATATTTTGGTGTCTTTTATGCCCAGTACGTTTAAGGTTTGAATGAAAATTATTTTAAATAATGAATTATTAGAAATGAAAAATTGGTTCGAAGAGACCCACATCTCTCTTGAAAGAAATTCAAAAAGCTTAAAACCAAAGACAATTAGAGCACTTAGTAATAGAGTAGATAGTTGAAACCAAAGGAAATTCGGTGTTACATATTTTCGCTAATGATTTCAAAATAATCAGTTTAGTTAAAAAATAATAAGAATAATAGATCGCACCTTTCTAAATCCACAACTTTTTAAATTCAAAATTCTATCGTAATTATTTTGGAATAAAAAAATATCTTTGTTTACAAGACTTCAAGAAACATAACCTTTTGCGGACAAAATATTATATCAAAATTGGGATGGAGATGATGGTGATAGAATTAGTACTGATTGATAGATCCTATGTCTCTTTTCACTTTCCCAACCATTATTATGATTGTTTGTTTGTCTTAGAATTGATAAATAACAGACATAAATAACCTACACTAATTTTAGTTGAACTTGCTGCAAAAATTACTCACTTTTCCCCCAGTTACTGAAAAATTCGCAAATATGCAATATTTCTCATTCTTGTGTCCCGTATACGTTTTCAAGCATTTTCCTTTGCTGTAGTCCCATAATTTGAGTGTGTTATCAAGTGTGGCGGCTAAAATGTACTTTCCATTCGGTGAGAATTTCACAAACGAGACTGGTGGGTTGTCATTGTCTATCAAAGTTTTGAAGCACTGTCCTGATGCTGCGTCCCAGATACGGCTGAAATCATTATAATAAAAATAAGAAATGTTTGAAGAACCAATTAACAAAACTTCAAATCAATCAAACCAGTTTGAATAAAACAACTACCATCGAAGTTGACATGTACCACAACCACTTGTCCACTTAAGATTTATTCTACATAAATGTAATTGCAGAAATACACGCAATGTCGAATAGAAATACCGTAATATACAAATATTGAATTTAGAGCAATAGGATGTACCAAATTCTATAAAATAAAATAAGAATTGGGACTACAAAGAGAATTGGGAATACCAACTTTGTTGAAAATACGTGAATGGATTATTATATTATTAATATAATAATACTAGTGTATAATAAACCTAGTGTAACTAGCACTGGCGGCTCGTAACCACGAAACAGGTGAAGTGCTCGTATCTTTTACTGTACAGCACTTTACCTTTTTCGTGGGCTCGAGCCGCGAGTGGTATCTAGTCTATTAAAATGTTAATAAAATAATATTTTTTCACTCAAAATAATACAAGAAAACAACATTTCACAATATACAATGGAGAATACATATGATACTAACCAGAGTCCATCATAGCTGCTTGAAACTATAAGAGAGCCATCTCTGTTGAAGTGCACTGCACTAACAGGGTCCGAATGAGCGGGTAAAATTTTCAAACATTTTCCAGTTCTCACATCCCAAGTCCTCACGCTTTCATCAAACTGAAAATGCAACAGAAATCCTCTTCAATTCAGGCTTGTTCAATTGATAGAGAACCACTTCAGTAAATCATAGCTCAGTGATAATAAATTCAGAAGAGAAATATTATAAAAAAATTGTAATCATAAATTCTCGATTGTTGTAAAACATCAACATTGTAGGTACATGTATGCGTATATCTGTATTCGAAACATATGTATTCAATCAGACGAATGTTGTACTTACAGAGCCAGAAACGATGAGATTTGACTGGGGGTTGAAATTGCAGCAAAATACGTAATTGCTGTGTCCTTTTAAAGTCTTCAAGCACCTTCCCTGCAACAGTGAATGTAATACATAGCGGATCGTCATGGATCAAGAAATCATCATCTCCAATATTTTAGTTAGGTTGAGAGCAATCAGAAATCATAGAAATGAACTTCTGTAAACTAGGTATTTTATGAAAAAATATCAAATTAAACAAATACTGAATTGATGCTAGAAACTTACCGTGCTAAGGTCCCATATTTTCAAAGTCTTGTCATCTGATGCGCTGACTAGCAGTCTGCTATCGCTAGACCACGCAACATCAGAAATTCCAAGCTTATGTCCTGCAATTGTCTTTTCAAATTTGCCATCGTAAGCGCCCCAGATTTTGATCAATTTATCGGCAGCTGAAATTGTAAATAGAATTATCAAATCGATTGTTTCAAATTATATCAAATCGAATATGATATTCATTATTATAAAATATGAAAAGGGACAAATAGGCTCACAGCTTTGGAATGGATATATTCTCGTTGGTCTGTAAGATAAATACTATAAAATAAAACAATATGAGACATTATATGACTTGTGTATGAGTGAGAAATGATATCTTGTGCAAACTGAGAAACCACTGTGGTTCAACGGCGTGTCTTCTCTGCTTGCGAGAACTATACAATGTGTAGCAAGAGGAGACCAAATTTGCGACAGTACAATTATTCAGTTTGTAAGTAATTTATAACTATTTATAATAAATAACTCATTTTCATGAGGAAAATGCATCAAATGAGAATCCTCACTAGCTTGGGAGAAATTGAGGTAATTGAAAAATTTCAGTAGAAAAACTTTATCCTAATGAAGACCACACGTGAAACTTATGAGTAAAATACTTACATGAACTTGCCAGCCATTCTCCATTCGGACTGAATTTTACCGATGAGACCGCTTTTGTATGTCCAGCTAGAGTGAATTTCAAAGAATAGTTTGGTTTCTGGAAGCAAATACAGTGGAATAATAAGATCATGAAAAGCTAATGTATCCTTAAGAAGATTTACAAAATAAATAGCAAGTGAAAAAACGAAGATGAGGATTCCTCTTAGAAAATGAGGCACCTCATTTATTTTGAAAATGAAAGAGGATGTATCTGTAGATACGAAAGGAATACACTTCACATACAGAATAACTTCCATCTTCAAGCTATTTAGTTAGTTTATTTAAATTTTAAAGTGTTATTCACTTGTATAGCGTCTGTCTCTTGTACGTTATGTAACCTAATAACAGTTCATGTGAAGCATATCTATTGTCTCTCTTGATTTAAAAAACATCATTTAGACATAGTTGAATGACAATTCCCATTAATAAAATCAGCTGTTGGAGTACAAAAGGAGCAGACGAAACTGCATACTAGTACATCAATACTTCTCCCATTTAATAATATATAATAAATATAGGTTTTATGACTTGCAGCATTGATACAGCCCATTTTCCCATCCAAGCATACAGGACTTTTTCAGAAAAAAAATTAGATAAGGGTTTATTTTCTTCTGAATTATCACATATTTGGACAGAATACAGATAGGATTATCAAGATTATAATTATCATTACAGACATTTAATCAATCAATATCCTGAAAAAAATTTAACATACTTTCTCAAAATACTTACAGCATTTGATTTTGTGCTGTTGTTGGATGAAGCAGAGTTATTATTGATGGCCGCACTAGGTGTGTGATGGGCGAAAGAGCTCGCGATAGGTATCATCAGTTGAGGAGTGTATCTATTCAGCTTCCAATACTATTTTCAAGTTTCCACCTGTAAAAAATAATTTTACCGTTTCAATACATGAATTAAATGAGTAAAAGTCTCAAACAATAATTTTATCACAATATCAATGGAAAAATCATTGTGGTCTTATTATTTTATTATTGGTCTCATCTCATTACTTCAATAGGAATAATCGAATAAGACTTTGGAAAAGTACAGACATGACCCAGATGCATGTAGAATGATTACAATCATGACACTTCGTACTTCCAAAACTACATTATCTGCAAGCTGTAAGCCATCTTTCCTCGCCTTAGAGAACTGACTGACGGTCATCTCTATATATAAAAGCAAGATGGCACTGACTGATTCATTCATTCATCAACAGAACTAAAAATCCACTGAACCGAATGCGTTCAAATTTGGCAGGCATGTTCAGTTGGACGTTTAGACGCGCGCTAAGAACGGATTTCAAGGATACGCCAAATATTTTAGTTTTTCTATAGTTTTCAAGGATACGCCAAATATTTTAGTTTTTCAACGTTTTCTTCATTTTTTCGAGAACCAATCGGTAGAAAATGTTGATTTTTGGTGGGCAGGTTCAGATAAGGTCTAGAAATGTTGTGTTAAAATATTTTTGCAATCCGGTCAAGATTACGCCAGTAATCAGGTTTTCAAAATTGTAGATGTGTTGCGGTTTGCATATCTTCCGCCTTGATACGACCAATCCTAACTGTAAATTCAATGGTTCAGCGAGATTTTAGATGAACTAATTTGGAAGATCAAGTTTGAATCATTGAATCAAGTTTCAAACTATATATACTTCCGATATACTTCCCAAGGTTACGCTTAATATTAGCGTTTTACTATTTTTTGGAATTTTCGGAGTTTTTCTTAGATTTTTCTAGAACAAATTGGCAGAAAATGTTGAATTAGGTGAACAGGTTCAGATCAGGTGTAGAAATGCTGAAATAAATTTCGAATCCCTTCTGAACGGAATTCGCAGGCGAGCGAAGCGAGCCTGTTTGACTCACTTACACTGCCTATACTGTCGGGGGTCCAGGGGGCGGAGCCCCCTTGCTAGGCGGAGAAGGCGAGCGAAGCAAGCCTGCCGGCTAGTTTGCTATTAAATCCTCCTGTGCTTGATGCATGACTACAGGAATAAGGAATAAGAGCACACTCTGACTGAACGAAGTGAGATTCACTACCACAACACCAGACATCGTGAGCTGTTTGACGTCCCAAGGAGGCCACGAGTCGGCTCCATCTATCACAGACCAGTTATAGAATTTCTGCTCGAAAATTCTTGTATGAAGCAGTTGGATGTAGCCACTTTCAGGAGATCCGTCAGGAAGCGTCTGTATTGTGTATGTCAAGGCATACGGTACGGTACTATTATAGTTTCCATGAATTAATGAGAAATAACTTGTATTCGAATGATTGTTTATTTACTGAGGGCGAAGCTCAAATGAGCTCATAGGCTTGTGCATGGGTAATGAGATTGTAATGAGGGATGATGACTATTGTAATGAGGTAGGCTAGTCGGAATCGAAATACTAGTCGGAGTCTCCTCCGAAATACGGGGTAGCCGTATTCAAGTGATTGTGCTGTGGTCAACCATCAAATAAGCTTAATATCAACCAAAAGTACCAAACAAAATCCATCAAAGCTAGAAGACCCACAGTGATGTAAACAGAAACACAACTTCTTTTACAGTTTAATAGAATAGAATAGACTTTTTTCAACAAGGAACTCACCATTCACACAGTAAGTGTAGAAATGATAGACAAATGTGCCAATAATATTGAGATACAATATTGTAATATAAATCAATTCATAACAAATGGAAAAATTATTTTTTGATTAAGTTATGTCAGTTTACTATAACCTCAATCTGCCAAAGCGAAGAACAAACAAAAATTGTTAGACACGAGATTAAAGAGTGGCGAGCTTTAGCTACACGGGCAGCGCGCCCAAGCAGAAAAGGTGTGCTACTCTTATGTATTACTCTTCTATGATAACCTTCAAAATCAGCTGGTCACTTTGCGTCATCTTCATCGTTTTTGTTCTTCGTCTTCAAAGTTCAAGCTTCAAGTTGGAAAAATGGCTGCCGATAGTAGTGGTGTTGAATGGGGATCAATTGTAAAACCAATTCTAGCTGCTTCTTACGGTTCATTTAATAAAAACGATGTGATAGAACTTGCCAAGGCAATAATTAAAAGGTAAGGCACTTGTAAGGCTGATTATAATTTATTACTTATTGTTATATTCCACCGATTCTTTGACGTTGCCTATGTAACTCCAGACTTTGGTTTTACAATCTACTTTATTAGCAATTTAGCATTTGGTCTGCTTTCCTTTTCAAATTTTCCAATCACCAGAAATTATCGTTTCATCCATAATATTACAAAATCTGTCTTATTTTACATTCAATTCCAATTTTTACCATATTACCATTATCAGTAGGCCTACAACCAGTTTGAACGTGAACAAAAATGACCGAGTATAAATCACATCAAGGAAAATAATAGTTCTAATCAGACATCTCCTCAACTTTTCATTATTTAGTAGTAGAATGATTTTCAATAATGGTACTTGTGATGTAAAGAATATTGACTTAGTAACAGAATTATAGACTCGTCCGTGATGAGTTGCTTGTTGTTATGTCATATAACTTGATTGTTGAAAACCTTTTTATTCATTTTCAAATAAATGATTTTAATTTGTTCTACATTTGAAATCGTACAATTTACAAGTTTTCAAACGGTTGCTGTTTAGAGTTATCTCTTTACCAGAATGGTATTATTATTTTTTTTTTTTTGAGGGTGATGTCCACATGGGCTCTTGGGCCTGTGCGTGGGTAATGGGAAGGATGATGATGAGAGATGAATGGACCTACTGCTTTAGGTGGGTTCCGAACCACCGGGATGCGATTTTTGAGGCTCATGAATTGAATTCAGAGGAACCGATCACCATTACAACAGTGGTGATAGAGGCTCGTCGCTTATCTAATCTCACCGATTAGATAATTATATTTCATATATTGTTGCAATAATTAGATAGCCCAAATCTTATTTGAAACTGAAATGAATCAATACTAGTTTTATTCCATCAATTATTTTAAAATATTTTTAACCCATAACATCTAAAGTACTAAATATTTTATTAAATTGCATTCACACCCCATACAACAACCTTAAGGGTGGGCGGTAGTGGACGGTAAACTGCCGATCGGCAAAATTATCTACCCATAAGAACAATTTAATTTTTATCAATCTCTTGGAGCAGATAGAGCCTCTATTTATGTACAGAATTTTACGTTTTATATGTCATTGGCTGGAGAATTCAATTCTCCAGGGGCGTGACTTTTTAATTTTTCGATTTTTAGTTTATTTCAATAATTAGTGTTCAATAATTTCATAATTAATTAATTATGCGATGATTATTGAAATAGGCCTAAACTAAAAATCGAAGAAGTAGAAAGTCAAGCCCCTGGGTAATTGAATTCTCTCTCCAATGAAATGAATAACGTGAAATTCTGCCCATAGAGACTCTATCTCCTCCAAGGGATTGATAAAAATTACATTATTGATTTTGCCGTCTACTACCACCCACTTTCATTGCAACACGCATTTAGTTATCCATAAATTCTTTTTGTTCTGGTTATTACGGTTGAATTGGTCTTCATTCTCCACTAATTAGCCTCATGAGTCATGAGAAACTGTTTTTTAATCTTGTCAAGTATGTCATATTTTTTCCTGGTTTTGCTTTCAATCATATTTGAATTATAATTCATGCTTTTTTCAGCGAACAAGACCTGCTTCAACATGATGATGCATACGAGTCTTTCTACTCGTCATTTGCAGCCCTTGCTGCTGATTACATCAGCTCTAGTGCCACATCAGGTAGTTCAATTATAAATTTTCTTATAATATCACTTCAAATTAGCCTGATTGAGTAAAATTGACTCACTACTAGATAGTTTAACTATATAGCTACATAAATAATAGCTACAGGCTTTTTCGTCTGTTTCTTGTACGTTCCAATTACTGGCTTGTAACTGGACCAGCTGACTAGAATAAAATCGCTGCCTTTTTCCACCTGGGAGGTTTAGCTGGGCCATCTCTAAAACGGAACTCTTTGCTACATTAGGCCTACTATTCGTGATACTAGTCAAAACTAAGTAGTCAAACTAAGTAAAAACTAAACTAGATTCATCATCATCATCATCTTTCGGCATTACAGCTCAGGGTGAGCGTTAGCCTCTCCAACTACCTGCCTCCATATCAAATGGTCACCAGCTTTTTGCTTCCAATTCCTGACTCCCTTCACTCTCATATCCACCTCCACTTCATCCAGCCAGCGGTTCCTTGGCCTACCTCTCTGCCTTCTTCCCTCCAATCCACCTTTATACATTTTTCTGGGCATTCTCTGATGAGCCATTCTTTCCAAGTGACCAACCCATTGTAGCCTCCGCGATTTTATATGGCGTACAATGTCTTCACCCTGGAGTATATAATTTATTTCAAGGTTTGTTCTCTGTCTCCATACGCCTCCCTCGTTGATGCCTCCATAAATTCTTCTTACTACTTTTCTTTCAAAGATCCTAAGCTTGGAGGCATCAGAGTGCGTAATATTCCAGGTTTCTGCACCGTATGTTACAACAGGCCTTATCAGTGTCCTGTACACTTTAAGTTTGGTCATTCTAGATATGGCTCTGGAGGTGATGAGCTTAATGTTTGCATAATAGGCACGATTACGAGCCATAATTCTTTGTTTAATTTCTTCGCTGACTTTATTGGAGCTATTTACATCTACACCCAGATATGAAAAATTGCTAACATTTTTGAATGTCCGAATATCTACCGCAAGATCATTCAGCGTGCGCCTATTCAGATTTTGAGACATTTTCATAAATTTTGTATTTTCTTCATTGACTTCAAGACCCATCCTTCTCCCCTCTCTTTGCATCTCCAGGAACATTCCAATTAGCTCTCTCTCATTTCTGGCTACTACCACTATATCATCGGCGTAAGCGCACATCTGCCTTGATTTGTATATGATGCTACCTGTATCCATTACATTCTCTAACACTCTTTGCAGTGCTATGTTAAAGAGGGTAGCTGAGAGAGCATCTCCTTGTCTTACACCGTGCTTTAGCTCGAACTCCTCTCCTGTCTTGCCATCTACCATTACTTTGGCCCTTGCATTGTTCAGAATGACCTTGACAAGCCTAATTATTTTGGGAGGTATACCTTTCTGAAACTAAACTAGATTGAGAAGAGAAATTAGAATAGGACTGAAAAAATACAGGTGTACCCAACATAACTCCTTTCTCTATTCAGCTGGTCAGTTACAGTATACAGTTACGCAGTCTACTTGCAGACGTCATCAGCTGTTGAACGCACACGAAACAGACGAAACTGCCTTAATTTTTGGCATCAGCTTTATTGGACAACAAAATATTATCTGGTTTAGGACAATCGTGAAATTCAGTGTAGATTGTTTTGTTCTATCTGAGTTCTTCAAGCATCATCCTTTCCTCTTTATGATTTAATCATGACTCAGGTTTAATTTTATAATGATCCACATCCGATTTTCAATAATTTCTTATCTAGACTAAATGGGAGTGAACGAATATAAGATTTTTCATAATTCTGTTTTATAAGTTATCTTGATATGAATGATTTCAACTACTTGAAGTTACAAACTTACACCATAATTCCTACTTAGACTACTGTAACTTTATTGTATTCTTCTTGATGATCAAACTGAATAAGTAATTTACAACTTCAACTATATTTGCAACCTATTTAGACTTAATTTAATTTGATACAAATAATGACGACTGATTAATGATGTAATGGATTATTAATAAAGAATCTGAGTATGATGATTATTAATAATGAATTAATATGAATAATCAATAATGAATGATTAATAATGCAATGGCATATTTACAATCTAATCGTGCAAAATCTTATTAAATTCACAAATACGAATATTAACAAATTTTGAATTGAAATATTAACTTTGATCATTATAACAAATAGCATTCTACTTGGAATTTTGATTGTAAGCAAGGTGTTATTTTGCAGTTGGCAAAAATCAGCTGGGAGTTGTCTGCCAAGCGTGCAAAATCCTGCTATTCTACCTGCTCCAACGTCTGCAGAGCCTCTCTCAGTCGTCCACCGAATCAGTCACACATGCGCAGTCGCTGTCCTCCAAACAGCTGTTGCTGCCTATCCGAGCACTATGCTCGGCCTCCAATATGCTGCCTCGCGCCGATCAGATCGCCCTTACAGCTGTTATGAAGAACGCAAAGCTACCGCCTCACATTAAAACGTCTCTACCCGGCGAAAAAGACGCCGGCGCAAAGGATCTGAAACCTAGAACCAGATGCGAGTTGTCAGCTCTCATCATGGAACAACTCACTTCTCCTCTACATGACTTTCCCGCACAGCGTCCTATAGTTCCCGAATCGATTGAGACAAAACCAACCGAAACAACAACTGTCGACTCTCAAGACATTGAAAACATTTTCATACAAAAAAATATCGCCAGTTTAAACGCACTACACGCTGGCGACATCATTATCGATCTATGTCTAAACTTGCCGCATCTCAACAGATATCTACAAAAATATACAGCTGCCGTATCTCGTCAAGCCTTCAGTCTACCTTCCTCACACTCCGAAGCTGTACTAGTAAGACACAGTCTACAAGCTCTAGTGAGCGACATCAGTATGGTTTGGAGTGCTATGTCACTACCAGTTCTAGAACCGTTGACAAAGTCTCGTCTAGAAAAACTCTGCACACTCACAATGTCGTGTTTGTATGCAGCTATGTCCACCGCCACCGCTTTTAGTATCTTGGGAATTTCGTCTGCCGTACCTCCAAAAACTGGTACAAACGTGAATAATCTAACAACTGGAAACACAGCGGGTACTAAGCCTGCAGATGAAGAAGGGGGCGCTGAAGGCTTGGCTATCAGCGTTGTGGAAAAAGCTTTAGATGTTTTCAATTTGGTTTCAAACGTTATCAAGAATTCAACACGAGCTGGTGGACAAATTGTTCAAAATCATTTGGCAATTGGAGTTTGGCTACTTGTTTCAGGACTACAACTACAGCTGACCCAGTCCAGTGTCATACCAGCGGACAAAACAATCAAAGAAGATAAACCAGGAAAATCACCCAGTAAATCACGTGAAGGCTCATCCAGAATTAATCTGATGAAAGTTCAACAGGGTTTCGGAGTTTTATCAGTAGCGCTGGCCCAACGTGCACTAACTATGATGTCCAGCCTACTTGACGATTTACATCTAGAAAGCTCAGAAATGTCGAATAAAATCGAACCATCACCGCTAACAATTCTAACACAAGCTACTGCATTGCAACGTGCCGCACGTGTCTTGAATACAACTCCATTGAATCAGTTTCTATTCTACTTGGCTACAATAAGCTATAGAAAGGCGTGCACTTTAAAACGTATCCAGAAACATCCACCTGAAGGAGACACATTCAGCACTTCAGAGTCCACAACCTACTATGATGATGACATCATCTACTCAGATGACAGCACTGCTGACGAGGATGATGATAGTGAACCTCTTTTGAATCTCTGGTTTGAAGAAACCGTCTCAGTACCTGATTTACCAGGTACTGGACATGTAACTCAATCAGGTTCTGAAAATCAAGACCCTTCCACTAAAGTATCACTATCCAATGATAATACCAGCTCAGTTGTGCCAGAGAAAGGTGAACCCAACGGATATATATCGCTTGCTACTAGAATTTTCCAGTTCATGAATAAGTATTTGGTGAGTAGTGAAAGTCCTTACATGAGAAACTATGTTGAATCTGGACTTGCCGAACAACAAATGATTATTTTAGCAGCAATCATCCGTGATTTGGATAGAGAATCAGCTCGTACTGAAACTGGAACAATATCTGTGTATTTTGGAGCGCAACTTGGCGTGCTCTACAGTGAATTCTCTCAAGCATTAACTCGCTACACCCACAATCTTCTCGCGCATAATCTGCTTACAGAAACTTTGAAGACATCTTTACTTGTTCATATGGGTGTGAGCCCGGTTGCAAACACACAAGAAAATAATTCTTGGCCGTTACAGGTGTACCCTCGTACTCTTGCCGTACTAGCTCAAGTTCTTCTACTCAAACCTCAAGCTGAAAAAGAGTTGGCTTGCATCAATATCTGGAATCGACTCATCAATACTCTGGTTCAAAATGTTTGTTGCAGCACCCCTCCAGTAACCGACACTGAAAATGATGACCTCAACGTTGAACATGCACAACTTCTTATTTTTCTGTTCCATTCATTGAGTCTTATGCAGAGAAAATCTGTGCTATTAGTATGTGCATCTGGTATTATTCGAGTTGGAGAAACATCGCTGCATGGTTTGTTGAGAGAAACGCAAATTTTGTGTCTGAGTAGACTTCTACTCCTGTTCGATTACATGATGAAGTATCTCTATGATGCACCGCTCTCCTTTGTGAGACTTGTTCAATGGAATCTGTTTAGTGCTACTAGTATGGTGACAGATCCCAATGAAGGAAGAATTGAGTCCAGAGTGTTCTATCCATGGAAGGATATTGAGGATAATTATAGGAAACTAGGTCCTCAAGATGAATTTTCAATGAAACCACGGTTCTATAATCTTGTTCACTCTGAATTGAATAATCAAGATCAACCGAAACTGGATGGATTAGCTTTGAATTTTATTCTGGGTTCACCTGAAAAAGTCAAATATCCCTTGTTGATGGACGCATTACTTGAAATATTAAGCATCACCGACCAATCCAGTCCTTTTATCAAATCAGAATGCCAGTCTAGCTTCACTGTACTCTGTGCAGCTCAGTACTGCTTCACAATTTGCTGGAAACTTTTGCTACAGCTACCGCCGTCAACTCCCTACCTGGACAAGCTAGCTTTGAGTGCCAGCGACCCAGCAACCTCGACTCCACCAACTCCTTCGTTGCTGCATGCCATGGTGTGGGGTCCTCGTGCCGGACACAAAACTTTTACAACCTGGATGAAAGAATCTCTGGTCAAGCAGGGAATGTATGCACAGTATGCTGAAACTATGCTGAAATCTGTCACTGAAAAAGTGAACAATTTAAAACATGATGTAACCGTTGCCAAAAACACAATCGTCGCGCTAATGCCTCAAGTGGAGGCAAACAGCTGGATGGTAACTAGAAGAAAACTTCCCACTCTGATGGAGCTTTGTCTGTTGGATGCTGTAGTTGCCAAAGTGTCTCCGTGGAATACAATTTCCGAAGATTCTACAGCTCTGCTCACTTCCGACAGCTCTCCAGATTTGAACAAAACTATCACTGTAGTAGAAACCGGATCCCAGAATGAACTTGTTTTGGAACTTCTACCACACATTCTCAGACTTACCGAAGTCATTCTCACTTGTAGTCGATCGAGTTTGATGTATCAAATCAATGAGAGCACCGGTGGTAGTCTATCGGTGTCTGATTTTGTTGCATTTCGAAGTGTGCTAGCTATCTGCTCAACTCAGGCGTCGAAAATTCAGTTTTTGTCAACTGCTCTCAACGGACTTATGCCAACTCCGATTCGGTCCGTTCTTGAAAAGTGGAACGTCAGCTCTGTCACCGAGTTACCGTGGAATACTTATGCAAATGACATTATTCCCAGTGAGAGTTTTCTGCTTGCGATTTTGAATTCACATATATCAAGTCTCTCGAGTCAGACTTCATTCACGATCAATCCATCTCTGAATCATCTTCTCTACTCTTTGGTTACATTCATCAGCGAGCATATAATGAAGTGTGAGTCACTCAAAGAACAAGCTATTCAGGTACTTGCGCCTCTAACACTGGATGCTTGCACTGAATACCTTCATGAGACATCAATGCGTACACTGGAGAAGATTTTGGGTGATCCAGATTCCGACGAATTCCAGGAAAGAATACATAGAATTGTTTTGAAGCATATTTACACACTTATTGTTTACTACACGGATGCAACAACTCAGTGCAGTGAATCGGTAAATGAAAAACTTCTACAAGAATGTTTGGTGTGGATGGAGGGGCTAGTGGAGAAGCCAGTTGGTAGAAAAGCTCTTGACCATTTCTTCAATCAGTCGAACGTTCAAAATCAAGATTTACTTCAAATCTTGTTGTCCATTGCTAGCCCAAGAACATCGTCTTCTATAGCTTATGGCATCAAAGTATTGCAATTTTTCAACAAGCTATTCAGCACCGCTGAGAAGAATCCTGGAGATGAATGTCTTGAGAGACTGTGTAGCTCAGTTTTGCGTTTACCATCTGTGGAGTCTACCAAACTTTCAAAATGGCTGCATCATGTTATCCTGAGTAATGAAACGTCTACAGTTGAAGCAACAAAACCAGCTCCTGCTACACCAGCTAGTTTGCCCACTGCAACTACTACCACAGCTGTAGCAACAACTAACGGCTCGAGTAGCGCCACTAATAGTGGTTCAACTGCTACCACACCAGCCGCGCCACCGTTGCCCACCTCCTCTGATGTTACTCCTGATAAAAATGAGAACACTGAATTCACCAAAAAAACACTTCACCAAGAAAATCATCAACTACTACAATTCCTAACAGCTTACATTGTGAAAGACAACAGCGATAATCACGCCAAAGAAGCAGTAGCTATAACATTGTTGGAAGCTTTGATTCCAATGGGTTCACAGTTGTTGTCAGTGTCGGAAGGAGCTGGATTTTCTGAATTGATGGTTGTCATGGCAACCTTAGCTGACGCCGGTTCTGGGAAAGGTCATCTTAATCTGTTCACAGCTGCAACTAAATGGTTGGACATTTGTAAGGAGTATTTGTGTAGGAAAGAAGTGGTCAGTAAGTTGGAGTCAGGTCAAGGTGGACCGAATATGATGGTGGACTCCACAAGCTATCTAGTGAATTATGTGGGTGATATCGTATCAGCTCTTTGTCCTTCCGCGAGTTACGGTGGGCGCGCTGCTTCCCCACCGTGGGATGGAGAGATACTTCCCCTTCCAGACCCCGATGCTGATTGGATAGATGATTTAGGTCACGAAGATGATGATGAAAGTGGTGGAGATGATTCAGATGAAGATAGTTTGTGTAACAAACTGTGCACGTTTACAATCACACAGAAAGAGTTTATGAATCAGCACTGGTACCATTGTCACACTTGTAAAATGGTGGATGGTGTGGGAGTTTGCACAGTGTGTGCTAGAGTGTGTCACAAAGGTCATGATGTCACCTACGCTAAATACGGAAATTTCTTCTGTGATTGTGGAGCTAAAGAGAATGGTGCATGTCAAGCTTTAGTGAAGAGAAGTCCTCAAGCTGGGCACCCCAGCGATTTGCAAAGCAACAATCAGGGTGTTTCAAATCAAGGAATGGCTTGTAGTTCAAGCACAGAACACATGTTGACTCCTTCTCTACGGAGACGTGCTTCATCTCCAGTGACTATCGACAAAAACAACGATACTAGAAGCCTTCCACGTGATCGTCATAAACAATCAGCTTTGTCTAAACAGTTGGAAAGTTTGAACGAAGTGATAACAAATATTGTGTGGAAAGACGGGCAGGTTGTTGTTAAATTGTTGGATGTTCTACAATCTTTAATTCCTGCTGTACAAGCCTGTTGTTTGAACCAGTCACCTGTAGGCTGTCATCAGCGTGCTAAAGCCTTGCTAGATATTCTACATACTCAGGACAAAAAGTGTGAAATGACTGATCAACTAATGGTCGCTACGTTGGGTTCACAAGAAGGCGCGTTTGAAAATGTAAGGATGAATTACTCTGGCGATCAGGGACAAACTATTCGTCAGCTGTTGTCGGCTCACATGATACGTAGAGTTGCTATGTGTTGTTTGTCGTCTCCCTATGGAAAACGTCAACATTTGGCGGTGTCTCATGAGAAGGGAAAAATTACCGTTTTACAATTGTCGTCCCTGTTAAAACAAGTCGATTCTTCTAAACGAAAACTAACACTGACACGTCTCGCCTCAGCGCCTATACCGTTCACTGTTCTCTCACTCACGGGAAATCCATGCAACGAAGATTTTCTAGCCGTTTGTGGATTGAAAGAATGCCACGTATTAACCTTCAACTCAAGTGGAACTGTGTCCGATCATCTAGTTCTACATCCACAGCTAGAAACAGGAAACTTCATCATTCGAGCTATTTGGTTGCCGGGAGCTCAAACACAACTAGCTCTCATTACAGCTGATTTTGTCAAAATCTACGATCTATCGATTGACGTACTATCTCCCCAATACTTCTTTCTGGTACCGACGGGAAAAATACGCGACGTCACATTTATCTGTACACAAGATGGAAAAAGCACCATGCTACTCATGTCGTCCACCGGTTATATCTATAGTCAAGAAATGGACGATGATAGTTCAGCTAAACATGGACCGTTCTATGTAACAAACACAATTGATATTAGTCATCCTGAGATTAAGGAAGTTAATGGACAATTTTGCGGTGGTGGAGTATCAGTGTACTATTCGCACATTTTAAAACTGTTGTTTTTCAGCTACACTCACGGTAAAAGTTTTGTAGCCCCGGTTGCAAATGTTGACACCAAATTGGAGCCAGTGTTTCAAATACAGATAAATAAATCTGTAGGTGGTGGAGGGGTAGTGGATCGAGTAGTAGCAACTCGAATTGTAGCAGCAGTGGAAACAAAGCAAGCAACTCTGCCACCAATCATCCACAACCGTTGTGTCAGTGGAGTGAAGTACCCAATCATCCCGGTCTAATTTGTAGTGTGATGCAGAGCAGCAACAATCCTGTCATACTTATGATCAAACCCGATTGTTTGATGATACAAGAAATGAAAGCTGTATCAGTGAAAGCGAAAATAATGGATATGGTTGCTATAAGACATCCGTCCTCGAGCTCTGATCACCGTACAACGCTAATTTTATTGTGTGAAGATGGAAGTTTGAGAGTGTTCAATGCATCCATGGAGCAAACCGGATTCTGGTTATCTTCCAGCGTTCAAGCAACCAATCTCGTAACTTCTACAAAGCCGTTGAAAAAGAAGAAAACTGCAAAAAGCGGGAAACCTTCGGGACAAGTAGCTTTCCCCGTCGACTTTTTCGAACATAGTATTTTGTTGAACGATTTGGAGTTCGGTGGAAACGATCTGCTACAAATTTACAACCCGCAACAAATAAAACACAGATTGAACACTACTGGAATGTATGTTGTGTCAACTAGAATGACTGGGTCGACCATGGAAATCACCAATAACGATCCAGCTCACGTTATTACTGGGATTCGAGTATTGCTAGGTAATCAGGATACCCACAGAGTTCCCTCATATATTGAAGTTTTCGGGAGGAGTATCCAAACCACATTATCTCGTAATCGTTGGTTCGATCTGCCGTTAACTAGAGAGGAGAGTTTGCAAGCTGATAAGAAGTTGAATGTGGTATTTGGACCGTCACAAGATCCGGAAGGAGTAACGATGATTGATTCGATCAAAGTGTACGGGAAGTCGAAGTACGCGTTCGGGTGGCCGGAAGAGTCGGAGGATGCCGGAAATACGTCGGTGGCGACTCAGGCTGCCGCCGGGACCGGATCTAACGCGAACGCGGCGAACAATGATAACGATGGGTCGTCTTCGATGCAGCCTCGGATCACGTCTCTTGACAAGTAAGTAGGAATTTAATTATTTAATAAAAATTTATTGAGTTTAGCTATTTGTGCACGGATAAATTTACTTTCTTGTAACTTTTATAACGTATCAAATCAAGTGAAACCTTTCAATAATCATTCAATATAGCAGGCCCCAACGAAAATGGCGGTTGGCGAGTGTCTCTTATTAATCCTGAGATCTTTCAGGTAAGTCTAAAAGCAGTCTGCGAGAGCATATAGAGTTGAAATCGATATTAGCTAAACATTCCGGCTCTTATAAACTGCTTTCAGACTAGATTATAATTGAGTGAGCTATCTTCACTTACAATCAATAAACCAAATTACTTAAAATTAAAAAGTAATGTAATAAGTAATGAAACTGCTGACGAGTAGGCCTAAACAACAAATTCAAGTGATTCAATTTAATACTAATGAACAGAATAGGAGTAATGAATTCGTATTATTCAATTATGTTTTTTATTTCAACCATCATGTGAACTTCCTCAGGCCAGTATCACACGGTAATATTCTATGTCATATTTAGATAATATGGAATTATATTTTTATCCCTTTACATATGTCAAACAACTATAATCGTGTTATTCCGGCCTTATCATATTGTACTTCTCTGGTATCATAGATAGTATTCAAAATATGTATTGTATTACATCTGAATGTTGTAAGATTCTCTTTAAATCTTTCTATAATCACTGTGCATCAGAGTATTTTCTTTACTCAGAAATCTCAGATGCTGCAAAGCTAGTATAAACCAATTGAAAATAATATTGACTGGCCTGTGTTTTGTCTACGAGTTTCTTGATTTGTTTTGTTCACTTGTTTTGTCTTGAGAGTTACTCAATTTTTCTTTTTTTCCAGGATGGTCTGTGGTGTTTTGGAAGTACTCGACAACTGTTTCTCGTCACTGCACTACCATTCTCAGGCAAATCTCAATACAGAAGTGCAGTACTCGTCAGCCATGTCTCTGGCCACAACTCTATTGACACTGCCAACGCCAGCACCGATGCAAATTCATACAAAGTCGCTGCTTGCTGCTCTTCTACACCCGTCGAGCCATGCCTATCACAATTTCAAGGTAATGAATCTTGAATGGAATGATTGCAGAATTTTTATTCACTTCTAGTCATTGGTAAAGCCACACAGTTTTAAAATGAAGAAATGAAATAGGTGATCAATTTAGCAGGCTATCAAATTATCGTATCGATTTGGAAGAAATTATTTCTTTTGTCGTATTATTTCATCATCATTTATACTTCCTTTCAAATTGGTGCATTAAAGAAGGTGAAAAAGTAAAACATATCGATAAGATGAATTGATACAAGACTTTTCAGTATAATTCAAAACATTCGATTATTTGAAATTTATCATGCATTTTATGAAATCATCTTTTTCAACTTATTATCCAACCAAGGTCTTCTATAGTATCGGAAAGTCTTCTATAGTTTCGGAAATTTACTTTCCAGTATTATTGTGTCGAATTAATCGTTTCATGCATAACATTTTATGTACTTCAATATTCTCCGCTCTTGAAAGGAATTTGAACACTCTGACACAAATCTTGAAGGTGACCAAATAAAATTACGAGAAGATACGATAGAATACTTCTTATTGAATATTTTTCATAAGTAACATTGACTGTATCGGCTATTGAGTTGAGAAATTTGAAATTCTAGAAAATAATAATAGTTTTTTAACATTTTGAATTACAATAAGGAAAATAAAGGAAACGATAGGATTGGTTTAATGAGTGATTTTTTGTTGGCAGGATCTATCGATTTTGAGCTACGTGATGAGCACACTGGCAACCCTGAGGAAAGTGACGGATCCGTGCGATATCGATGCCGAATCGTTCTATCGACTTGTGTTGATGACCAGATCGATTGCCGCCACTAGACCGTACAGTCTCGCTAAAATATCGTCCGATTTGAATGTTGGTAAGTCAATCTTGGTAGTAAAGCCAAGTTAATATTGAAAATGAAATTGTATAGTTTACAAAAATCTATCTTGAAGTTGAAATTGCAGTTAGTGGTTTACATTTGATCACTGTATCATTGAGAACTTTATATTAAAATTTCCCGCATTATTACTAGTTTTGTCATTTATAATAGATTGTTATAAGATAACTATATAGGTCAATAAACTGTCATCAGCAGATAAGTTGTTTCAAGAAAATGTTGATTCTAATATGTCTAATTTTTGAAAACCTCAATAAATTTTGATTTTATTAATCTGATTATTTTGCTTTTGTGCTACTATTATTTTAATTACCTTTAGTTTTAGTAGGTGACAATATTTTTATAAAGCAGGATAGTTCCTTGAATTCCAGATATGATATCACTAGAAAGCTCAATCGGAAAAAGACGAGCTATTAGAAAGTAAGCAACATTCGATTTTATAATGACAAATCACAGTGTTACTATACTTTAACGTCCGATATTTGGATTGTTTACCTCAACTAATAGTGATGAGTTGAAGTATTAAATATGTTGAAGAGACACAAATTTTCAGAAAGTAACCAACAATAGTGATGGAGGGAATGATTAAATGATGTTTTGTATCTTACAGGCGCTGATAGTAATCAACACTTTGTTCATCAACTAACTGAGATCTTGTGGAGACTTCACCAATGTCGACCTCCAAACTTGGCTCTTGCGTCTGTCTGTGTTCCTGGTAAGTTATTCAGTTGATTTTTCCATCAAAATGTTAATGTGAAGAAAACCATAGTTGTCTCCTTGAGATTATAGGAAGAATTACTAGGTTAATTGTATTAAAAAAAGAGTTTTTGTCATTTTAAAATAATAATCATATAAATTGAACTTGAACTAATACAAAACTTGTTTCACAATTGGGTATATTTTATTGAAATAATTGACTTGATATGTTTTTAAACAGGAATTGATTATCAAACATGATTTTCCTCTCTATTACTTGAATTTGATAATTTACTGTAGCCTATTCGCACTCTAATTATCAACACACCTATCCTACTCTTCTCAAACAATACCTATTCTTAAGTAGCATGTTAACTTCATTTATTTTTCTTTCTTCTATTATTGTGCTTGCTTTGATAAGAAACGGATTCTCATGGTTTTTTTGTGAAAAGGGCAATAATTTATAGGATATCATATCCTTGTGCCCTCATAAGTATGAACATTTTTATAAGTATGATTTGTATCAATTTTCTATTTGATAGTGTGACGTCTCTTACACTATTCACATCTCACGAGAGGGGAACCCTAATTATTATATTTTTTCAATACCTGTATAATCCGCAATCTATTTCACTTGAGAAATGATTTGATTATTTAATTTTGTGTCCAGGTTTAACACACGTGGAAGCTATCGTGCACTCAATGGTGGAGATAGTGCACGCGTTCACACTGGTCGACCAATCGGAGGCGTGCATAGCAATGGCGTCTAAACTCTACCTGGACCTGTTGCTCTGTCAGGACACAGCGGTCAGCTTCAGTGCCAAACAGGCGTTTGTACGCGTGTTGCGGCCTCGATCCAGGAGGAGACGCGTCTTCATACCCAGTCCTCCTCATTGCACTACGCCTGGTAAGTAGTTTTTCACAATTTATATTTTCAGTACCATCCATTCACTTTGATATAGTCTGTCCAAGCAAAGAAGACCCTCTGGCAAGATGGAAAAATGACTCAAGCTTGGTCAATTTTTGTTCAAAAATTATCAATTTGATCTCAAACTGTAGGGAAAAATTTGATCTACTATTAAGGTCACATATATAATTCTTGTAAAAATATTGCCCGAGCTGGAGTCATTTTCCCATCTTGCCAGAGGGTCTTCTTTGCTTGGACTGACTATACCTGTTTTTGTATTGTATCATAGCTTTCTAACCTACACCCAACGCCTTAACAGGCACAAATGGGTTAGATAAAGAAGAAGAAGATCATAGCTCCCTTCAATAGAAGGCCCTGACCTAACATTGCTCCGTTAGTACAATCTCCCCATATGATAGCATTTAGTACAGTTACTCAACATGCATCATGCATGTTGAGTTGGGTTTTCTCTCTTTTAAGCATAATTTTCATGAAGTATAATCTTGAAACTTTTCTTATAGTATTCCTTTTGTATTTTCTGTACTAGGTCTACTAGATTGTGATTGAAATTAGCAGAAAATATTGAAAATAGACAATTATATCTTAAGATAGCTATGATTTGTAGCAAATAAAATGTGAGAATGCACTCAAGAAACGCATCCGTTAAAACAGCTTATTTTCAAATAATTTCAATGCTTTTAAATGGATCTACTCCCTTACTCTCCATAAGTTAGTTGCCTCTTTATAGACCATGGCCTTTTTCCAAAATTCAATTTTCATTCAAATATTGTCCAAAATTTGAGGTAATACTTATGAAATGAAATTGGAAGATGAACAGATGTGGGTGATTCATTTTTTCACAACTGTAGTTGTTCTATCATTTAACCCCTCTCTATTCCATTATTGTGTTTTCTCATCTCTGTCATATTCATTTTATTACAGGAGAAGTAGAAAGAGAGCGTGAAGGACCAGTTTCTCAGCCGTCTCAAGACTCATCGGAAGCAGAGGCTGTTCAAATGGAGGAACCAGTTGAGCCAATGGCTATTCTAGCACCAGATGCAGGTAACAATCTCAACTTGGATATTTCTAATAATATTTTATACTAATACAATGTTGTATACTTTCTCTTTGAGGAAGCATCTAACTAATCTATATCAACACCAAACTCTTAGTACTGTTTTGGTTGTTAGTTCGGTTAATAATCTCTTTGGAATTTTTTCATTCGTCCCTCACCTTATCGTCATAGACTTTTGTGGGCATTAACAAAAAGCTCAAGTTTGCAACTACTAAGCTTAACTTGAAACTAAGCTTGGAAAAGTAGTATTAATGACAATGGATCTTTTGGAAACTACCCTCTCATTATTTAATAAAATATGTCTAATTTTGAATGTTAAGTTTTAATATGTTTGGAATCATTAAAGTTTAGTTTGAACAAAAGAAGATGTAGATTTTCAGATTGAGTGGTAGAATAGACTTTCTAGTCCCAACTCCACTCAATAAAGGATATATTCAATTCTTTCATAAATTCTAATTGATTTTAGGTTGAGTAGTAGAAAGGACTTCGAGTGGTGGTAGTCCTAACTCTGCTCAAAAATAGTTGTTTAACTAGTACGTAGAGTTGTAGATTGCTTCATCGAGTGAAACAGTTATTTTCACTTCATCTCATAAATTCTAATCGATTGTATGGTTTGCAGTGAACGCAGGTGGACTGGCGAGCGCAGTGTTTGTGGATGTGGATGCCCTGCTGGGTGCTGGCGGACTGCTCGACATTCCGCCCGACGCTGATGATGAAACCATGGTGGAGCTGGCCATTGCACTCAGTCTGCAAGACCACGAAGGAGCCGCCAATCTACAGGGATTGGTCAATTTGGCCGGGCCAGCCCTGCAGGTAGGGTTGATTATATAATTTATCGGTTTCTTTTCAAACTTTGGCCATTCTATTACTGATCAGTTCCGATTAAGTTATTTATATTAATTAGTAAGATTGTCGATTATTGGGTAGGGTCGAAAATACATTATTATAAAGTCTGTCCAAGCAAAGAAGACCCTCTGGCAAGATGGGAAAATGACTCAAGCTCGGTCAATATTGGTTCAATATTAATTATTATCAATTTGATCTCAAATTGTAGGAAACAATTTGATCTACAATTAAGGCCACATTTATAATTCTTGAACAAGTATTGACCAAGCTGGAGTCATTTTCCCATCTTGCAAGAGGGTCTTTTTTGGTAGGACAGACTATACAATTTATTTTCTTTTTAAACTTGGTCATCTTATCACTGATTGGATCCGATTATTTCAATTAATTAGAGAAATTGGCGATAAAATAGGATAAAAAAATAATTATATTATGTTTTTTCATTCATGACAAGCTGCCTTACCATTATGTACACTTTCACTAAAAAAATATGTTTGGTTTATTATACGGCCTGTTATATTTTTTATTAGTTTGTTATCAAACTTTGACATTTTATCCCTTATAGGTTTCAAGTATTGTAATTAATTAGTTGAATTGTCGATAAACTAGAATGATGATAATTTGAACCATGACAAAAAAGTATGAATAGTTTATTATACCTAATATAAAATTCAACAATTTGGTTCTAGAATGGTTAGTATAGTAGGTCCTAAGCTACCTAGATTGAAAATTACCAATTTATCATCGTAAATCATTTCAGATTTTTGTCATGTTTAAATAAAGTGTATTCGATTTTTTCCCTCTGTAGGTAATAGAATAGCAATACGACTGCATCAGAGTTGATGAAATCTAAAATAGATGTTTTCAATTCAAAAAGTTGATAGGGTAATGTAGTACGAATAGTGTTTTTATGAATATATCGAATAAGTTGCATTATTTCACCTTATTCTATGTTTGTAGGGCCTCGCTCAGGCTGCTCAATCACAAAACCAGGAGGCCGGCCACTTTTCTGACACAACAGCATCAGCCGGAGGCTCGGATGATGAAGGGTCCACCGCGGCAACAGATGGCAGCACTCTGCGCACCTCTCCTGCCGAACAGGTCTGTACAGAGCCTAATCTCAATTTTTTATTGATTTATTCGTTCATTTATTGCTCTCAAACCACAGTATATTCAATTTGTTGTTTAGGTCTATAGTCTGTCCAAGCAAAGAAGACCCTCTGGCAAGATGAGGAAATGACTCCAGCTCGGTTAATATTGGTTCAAAAAATATTGATTTGGTCTCAAATTTTAGATCAGAATGTTTCCTACGATTGAGACCAAATCAATAGTTTTTGAACCAATATTGACCGAGCTGGAGTCATTTTCTCATTTTGCCAGAGGGCCTTCTTTGCTTGAACAGACTATACCATTGATGCAAGTATAGTAAATAGAAGAAACATTTTATAAGACCTCTGATACGCAAGGCTTTCTGATACGTAAAGTAGTAATATGAAAGTCCGAAATTGATACATCTTTGGAAGCTCATTGGCACAAAATATTTGCAAAGTGAGGTTAGCTCATTCGAGAAAGCCGTAAATCGGGAGGGAATAACTATTGTCTCTCTGAAACTTAGTCCTTTATTATTATTTCTTATTAATTCAACTTGTAAAATACCTCAACTAAGTTCAAATGCTCTAAAAATTTTTAATCAATTGGGAAATTATTTCTATTATGGCTATGACTTCGAACTCTGTATCACAAGTGCATATCACTACTGCGTATCAAGAAGCCTCCGTGTAGAGAGGGTTTTGAGATGGCGAAAAATGTTTCAATAAAAACTTGAGAAAATAATTTACTGAAATTTTACATTTACTATACGTCAAAACGCTAGTTTCAAAAATATAACTTCATATAGGGTTAATATGGCTATGAAGTAATCACTCTCTTGCTGCAACCCCCAAATCATATATTGGAAAAATTAAAATATGACATTCAAGGCTGAGTTATTCCAAATAGAATTTGGAATAAATAGAATATTTGGAATTTGGAATTTTCAATTCCAAATAGAATTCCAAATAGAATTTACATGATATAATCTATTTTTTCTGATTTAATCAGGATATCAGAATTGTGGAAATGTGACACCTACATCTGATCTGTGGTTAGATGTCATCAGAATCTCAAATTAATCAATTAATTTGAAACCCTACTTAATCAATTAGGATCCTGAAATAGCCTAAAAGCCTTGATTTAATGTATAAGAACTTCTAGTACGATATGTGATCATGGAAAGGGTTTTCCTTTGGAAGTATCATTAGTTTCATTCCAATAACGACTCTCATCTTATCAATTGATATGTCTAAGAAACAGCTACCTACAACATTCAAAACAGCAGAACTAAATTTAAAGTAATTTAATCTTAAAAAGTGTATCTTCCGATAGAAAACTATTTAAAAGTGTCTTTTAATGGCATTGTTGTTGTAATTTTTATTTTAACTGAATTGAATTTATAATAAGGAAGCATCAGTTGATTATGGTTTGAGTCAAATGTCTTGAATTCTGTTATTATTTAATTAATGTCAATGTTATTGGTAATGTGTGTTGAAAATCTTCTCGTTGCTATTCTGTTCTTTATCCTTTTTATATTTTTTCCTGTCTATGTGTGTTATGTTATCTTATCACTGTATCCACCTCCTGGCAACTCTTTTTATCGATGTGTAGAATCTATAATGCATGTTGGTATTTACATGTTCTAGACCTTCTGTATTCTTACTACTTGATAGGAAGTCCTTATGTTTTAAATATTGTCAATTTAATCGAAAGATATTTTAGGATTGAGTTTATTTTCAAGAAGATGTGACACTTTGTAAATTAAACAGGGTTGATTACACGCTACTCATCAAGATTGTATGTTGATAAGTAATCATCATAAATTTTTTGTTTTAAATTATCAAATACAATTATAAAACAAACCTGTTTTAAAAGTTTTCTACTCCTCTACAATAGAATAAATTTAATTGATTTGGTCATGTTGAAATTAAATTATCATAAAAATCTGACTAAATAGAATTTAATTTCTTCCGTGGAATTGACTTCTCCAGAGTAGGCTTCTACAGTCTGTCCAAGCGAAGAAGACATTCTGGCAAGATGGGAAAATGGCTCTAGCTCGGTTAATATTGGTTCAAAATTCATAAATTTAGTGTCAAATTGTACATCAGATTGTTTTCTACAATTTTAGACCAAACTAAACAATTTTTGAACCAATATTGACCGAGCTGGAGTCATTTTTTCCATCTTGCCAGAATTTTTTCTTTGCTTGTACAGATTATACAGTAGGGTTGCAAAAAACCAACTCTCATTCACAAACTTATCAACGCCTGACTTATTAACTGAATATAATCACAAGTATATTCACAAAATCTTATCTCACTTTTGTGAAGCTATTCACATCAATGTTGATACGTATGCTCTATCTCTAGGCAAAAGTATGGTGAATTCATATATATAACATATTTGAGTGGCACATAATTAAATGATACAATGGTAACAGAGGTAACCAATCATAATAATCTCTTAAGTACCCGTGAATGTAGGATTCCATTACAACAAGTCGCGGGCACAAGATGAAATAGAAAGACGTAGTTGTTTGGAGCAACGCAAAACTAAAATCAGCTGACCAGTGTGCGTTGCTCTATACAACTCTGTGTTTCTATTGCATCTTCAAGGTATGTTGTTACTGGTGCGACTGCAACGATGATCGTTCGCAGTCGATCAGCTGTGGCCAATCATAATTCTTGTTATTTAATAGCAAGAGTTGTGATTGGCCACAGCTGTTCGACTGCGAACGATCATCGTTGCAGTCGCACCAGTAACGACGTATAGTCTGTCCAAGTAAAGAAGACCCTCTGGAAGATGGGAAAATGACTCCAGCTACGTCGATATTGGTTCAAGCAGTATTGATTTGGTTTCTAATTGTAGATCAAAATGTTTCCTACAATTTTAGATCAAATTCATAATTTTTGAACCAAAATTGACCGAGCTGGAGTTATTTTCCCATTTTGCCAGAGGGTCTTCTTCGCTTGGACAGACTATACCTCAAGGTAGGCTTTCCTTCATACGAAATGGTCAGATGGTCGTCCGCAGTCGAACAGCTGTAGCCTATCATAGCTCTTGTTTTTTAAACTCAAAGACAAGACAAGAGCTGTGATTGGCTACGGATGTTGGACTGCGGTCGATCGTCAAACCGTTTCGCATAAAGGAAACCCTGCCTTTGGAAAACGTGCCCGTGTGATTCATTTAGAAAAGAAAACTGTAAGGATGTAGTGAGGCAATGGTGTTTATGTGATAACAGGGTGGGTCAGAGAGTGGGGGTAGTGGTGTGGACAGCATAGCGGGTGATCACAACGTGTCAGGCCGTAGCTCGGCTTACGGCGACACCAATATTCAGGAGGCGCTGGTACCGCGCAGTGAGACCAGCTCGCTCGGTGTTCCCGTCGGCTTTCAAGTACGTTGTTCAGATCGAGGAGGCATTTGCCGCACCTTGATTAGATTAGACGGCCAGCGCACTGTAGAACATAATCGCTTCTAAACATTTTCATTAACAACGGCTTTCTTCCATACGTTTTCGAAGTGCTGTAAAATAGGAAGAAGGCGGGACACACTTGGACATCAATAGATAGACGTACTATGCAATAAACTTCTAAAGGCCCGTATCGACAGTGCAAGGCATGTTCCGCGAATGCCTCAAGGTATAGTCTGTTCAAGCAAAGAAGAGTCTTATTCCAGTCTCCAGCTCGGTCATTATTGGTTCAAACATTATTGATCTGGTCTCAATTATTGAAAACATTTCGATCTTCAATTTAAGAGCAAATCAATAATTTTTGAACCAATATTATTGGAGCTGGAGACTGGAGTAAGACTCTTCTTTGCTTGAACAGACTATACCTTGAGACATTCACGGCACATGCCTCGCACTGTCGATACGCGGCTTAATAAACATATGTAAAAATGAAAACTATTTCAATAAAAATATGAAGATGGTATAGACTGGTGGAGCAAAATATAGATTCTGGCAAGATGGGAAAATTACTCCAGTACGGTCAATATTGGTTTGAAAATTTGAACTCAATTCTAAAAAACATTCTCTTTTACAATATTTCAGAACATATATATAATTTTTGAACCAATATTGAGCGAGCTGAAGCTATTTTTCCATGTTGCCAGAATGTCTTCATCGGTTGACCAGACTATAGCCGTACTATGCAATAAACATCTATACCCTATTCACGATCACTTGAGACGAAATGAAAAATTGTTTTGCGCTTGTGTGCGGGTAGAGGGAGGTATTACTTCATACGACGGTCGGCCGCAGTCGAACAGCTGTAGTCAATCACAGTTCTTGGCCTTTCCTCAAGCTCTAACAAAAATAGCTACCTGTACATGCAAAACGTTTCTTTATTTCGTCTCAAGTGATCGTGAATAGAGTATAGGTTATGAATGTTGATTGATACAGATCAAAATCAAAAATATTTGAATAAAAAAATAATAGAAGGTTCCTATGATTTTTATTTTTATCTATTAACACACATTGATAGTAGCCCCTGACAAAAAGGAAATATTCCGTGTCTTGACTACGTTGCCTGAACGAACGCCGTAGAAGTAGTAATCTGTCTTATTTCCTTCTAAATTCCTAAATGTTTGGAAAATAGGAGTAAGGTGATTATACCCAAGATTTATGATTAAGTTCGTTTTTGTATTGACTCCTAAAAGCTACAACAGTATCTTAACTTTTCAATTTCCTTTAAAGAAGAAGCATTCGATAAATTGAATACGTTTTAATAATGGTACCAAATCTGGGCAAGGATCTAAATTTGTATACGTTTATTGCATAGTACGATTGTGTATTGATTCCTGAATCTGTATGTTAACTCTTTCCAATGAGATACATTCGTTAAATACGATACAAGACGTTTCAATAATGTTATAGCTGACGCCAAAGTAAAGCGGTTTCGTCTGTTTCTCGTACGTGATGTTACCTACTAACAGCTGATTTGAAGCATCTATTGTCTCTTCTGATTTAAAAAATATTATCTAGGCATCTCTAATTGACATCAGCATTTGAATCGCATAAGGAGCAGACGAAACCAACTATCTTTTAGGCGTCAACTATATCATAACTTTCAATACAATTGTTTGATTTGAGACATGCATAATATTATGTATTGCATCTTCTTCCAAGAAATAGAACCATGTACTCAAAGATCAAATGTGTGTCCGGCTTTTTCTGATTTTACAAGGTTTTTAACATTTTATGGAACAGGCTTCACATCAAAAACTTGGTTTTCTCATCCACATTTCATCATGTCTAATCAAGCACAATTTTACAACACGCTTAAGAGTAGATAGATTACTAACATGGAAGGCGTTGGATTAGATACAGCTAATTTGTAAATAAATATGAACACACTAAATAGGTTCGAAAAGATTTAATCGTTTTTTTGGGTCGTGGCTGAGTTTGTTCAAGATTGTCTTCTTGCATTTTTTACAATTATGTTGTAATACAATACCGTGATAAAATCAATCATTAAAAAAAGTTGTTGATTAAATTTTCAAGCTGGAATGAAACAGTTCACTCTCGCTGCTATTTCTATTACTCCATCCTTTGCTCCTCTGCTATTACTTTATAATATAATAGTTATCGCATAACATTTTAGCGGCATGACAAGCTTCTCCTATACTTTTGAAAATATCTCTATTTTTTCGTCAATATGAAATGCACTAGAAGACTAGTAGACAATACTATTGTCCTAGAAATCTTGTTTCACACTCCTGCTCTATTCATGATTAAACATATTTTTATAACCTTTATTTTTCTCCTTCACAAACTTATTCTACAATAATTTGCCGGTTATTTCAGTTACAGCTCAACTTGAACTGTTAGAATACTTATAGATCTCAAAACAAACTTATTTTCATTTATTAATTTACGGGTTATAATTCTCAGTATAATTACTTATTTATGTCAGTGTTATAGCCTCTTCTGTCTTATTGTATTATTGGGGGTCATATGAGCTGTTCAAAGAGGAAAGTGTAATGGAATTTAGATTATAAATATCACTGAGTTATTCCAATCTTTGATAATATTGAGTATTTGATGAATCAATAGAAACTTGATATTTTATTATTTTATCAGTTGGGAGGTGGATGATTCATGGTGAATTTCGAGGGTTTTCTTGAAAAGTTTCTCCTTCTTATTCAACCAACGCATCCAAAAGAAGTCTTTTTATGCATGTTTTTCAAGGAATGCTCATGCTTATTTCATCTGCATCAAGTTCTTATTAATTTTGGTCCATTTAACCATGTCTTGCTTGTTTAGTTACTTTTCGATTGTTAATTCTTAATCTCCATAAAAAACCTGAGCACCGGTATATTTTGTTCCTCATGATATGCAACCTCTACTATTTTTCACTGTTGTCTTATGTCCCGTTTTCATTCAATTTTTCCATCGAACTTGATGAACTTAACCTGCTTTGTAAATTTTTTGAACTAATCAGTGAATTTTGAAGCTTGATTAATCCTTTCAACATGATATCATGTTGCACTCTATATTGACTCTTTGCACTCCATGATTGTGATTGATACATTTCAGAAATTATACAATATTATAATAAGTATATTATAGAAATTATATAAGTAACTTTAACATTAATTTTCAAGATTTAATTTCAATTTTGAAAAGGAATTAAAAAGTCTATCTGCTATTATTAATCAATCATTACTTGATATTTATCTTGATAAATTACTTGATCGATATTTTATTGTATTAATCAATGTAAATTAATTATTGAGTATCAATAACATAATAATTATTATAAATGAAAGGAATACTGAGAAAATGTGTAAATTGTTTCTATTTGAGTTGTTGAATCTTCCAGTTTTTAAATTTAACATTGTGGAATTCACTTTCACAACTAGTTTTATGATACGGTGCAACTTTCTCTCAAATTCAATTCTCATGAAATATAATTTTAGAAAGTATGACTTTCTTCCTACCTGAGAAGCTATATCATTTACGTAACTCCGTTATTTTTTCAGATCACCTAAAATAGAGAGGTAGTTGTATCAAAAATAGTTCATAGCTAGTTTGAGAACTATAGCTGCAATAAATTAAAAATAATAGTTTGAAATTTTTCACTAGAAAACTAATTCAAAGTATTGTAATAATAATAAATTAGAATCTCCAATATTACTTACTATTATAATTATTATCCGGCAGTTGGTGTACTTCAATCTTTAATTCAAAATAGTTAATTTATATTGATGTTGATGAGCTTTCCATTTCATATAAAACAAGATGTGGTGATACCAAGAATATTTTTCACAATCATATTTCAGCTTAGATAATATTCAGATTTCAGTTGCTACTTGAATTGATACTATTAAGAAGTTAATGAAATATTTATTCCTTTTTTTATAGCTAAGAAATTAATATTGCGTTAATAAAAAATATGCATATGGCTTTTTGTTGTGGGGAGCTACCCAGAAGGGCAGGTTCCACTCGCCTTGGTCACAATCTGGTCACCCATCCGAAATCAGTTCATAGTGTTTGTGACTTAACATCACAAACACCTAGCAACCGTTTCACTGAACAACCAGACACACCACACATTGCGTTAATTGTCCATATTTTTTATCATAATCATATTCTTCATTGAGTAATTAAATAAGGATGAGTACAACAGGCAAAGCCCAAAACTGGCCCCTAACAATTTATACAAACATACCAAAATCAGGTTATGTCATATTAAACACACATTCTCACTATTTTCAGACCAAAATATATAAATGGAGAACTAAGGAATTATCATCCCTAGTTACTCTCTAGTCTTTTTATTGCATATTCATTTTTTCTAATGCAATATTTTCAATATTTTTCAAATAAAAATAAATGAATGAAAAACCAAGAAATTATCATATCCAGTGTCTTTCTATTATTTTTATTATATATTCATTTTTGTAATGCATTGATTTTTGCTTATGGAAACTGTCTTCTTTTGTTATAGAGCCAAGAGGTAGACGGAGTTGAAGCTGAAGCCGAAGTTGAAGTTGAAACAGAAGCCGGCAACCGACTTCACATGCTACGACTGGTCATGCTGGAAAAACTTGTGGAACACATGAAATGTCTACGTGAAGTTGGCGGTATTCGTTCAATACCATTCATGCAGGTAAGTTCAATTGAAATTAACATGTCTTGCAAAATTGCTCACGAAAAAGTATAAAAAAACTGCTTATGCTAATAGATGCTTAACTGCTTATGCTAATAGATGCTTAACTGCTTATGCTAATAGATGCTTAACTGCTTATGCTAATAGATGCTTAACTGCTTATGCTAATAGATGCTTAACTGCTTATGCTAATAGATGCTTAACTGCTTATGCTAATAGAAACGGCTTATGCTGCTAAGATGCTAATAGTATCTCTCTCTATCGTGGTTTTTAAATTTCCATTAGATTTGAATTTTTTGAAGCTAGCTGATATTTTGATGTCAAATCGTAAATGGTTGAAAACAGAACAGAATATCATAATAATTATTATCCTTGATGTATGGCTTTAAAGTTGTGGCCGCACTGCCGCCGATAGGTGGTTGGAGGGTTGATTGGGTTCTGGATAGAGTTGAGCCGCCATCTAAAAATGTTTAAATATAGACAACATAATCTCAAAAAACAGTATGATATCATATCATTCATATGATTAGGGCACTGAAATTTAGTCTTTATAGTGCCTTAATATGATGTATTACTATAGATGTTGTCTGTTCTATAAATGAACAATCCACCTTTTTTATCTTTTCACCCTCCACTCACCGGAAGTGTGGCCTCAGCTTGATAGTGTATAGGTATTTGTGAGGAGTCTCGATGAAGTTCCACCTCGTTAACAAAACCAATTCCTCGTGGTGAGAAACGTTGATGGTTTGTTCGCAATCTATTCACAGTTATAGAAAATTTGTCCAAGTTCTTTTGATTTTAAAAAGTCCAAAGCAACACTAAAATCTTTTATTCACCATCGGAAAATATTGAATTTTGAAGATTTAAAGCACAAAACTCGTATAAAGAAATTTGCAATATTTGGAAGCTACTAGGGAAATGTTAGTGATTGTATTACTGAATGCTTGTTCTCTTGAATTCTTCAAACTCATACTGTAATTAATACTAAAATAACGATGTATTTTTTATTATTTTAGGCAGTGCTAATGCTGAGCTCAGATCTTGATGGTGAAGAAGAACGAGATCGAGTGTGCCTTGAGAGATTGCTGGCCGCTGTAATCAAGGAGTTGAACATGCAACAACCGGACACCACCAACATTTGCCAGCGCAATCCCTCAGCGGGAGGTGCATCTTGTTATCATGAGACTTCTAAGTAAGTATTCTATGTTTTATTTTTGTAATGAATTTTGACTGCAATTGGCTGAAAAATAGTTCAGTTCCAACATAATTTGATTCGGAAATTCACACTCGAGAAGATTTTTGAAAGTCAATTCTATTAAATGAGCAATACTCTTGAACGTATTAAATATTCTTATCACAAACTTTTAGACATTCTGACTCCTCCTATCACACGAGATCTGTAAAGCTTCTTCCTTTTTAGTCTCCTCAGAATTTTAGAGTTGTCAATTAGGTTTCAATTGGGATAAATTTAGGATTGAATTGTCTGAATCATTACTGTCTCTGTTTCTAATGAATCAGTCTTTAGTAAAGCCAACGATGCTCTTTTCTTACTTCATATAGTTTGAAATGTAGGCCAGTATTATCAATAGTGGCTTAAATAGTTTTTTTTAACTATCAGCCGAATCAAATGAAACACAATAAATGTGATCATAGCTTGTTTTAAACCTGAATCAATTGATTTTTAGTTGGAACTGCTATTGATACTGATCAATAATTCAAGTACTTTCACGACATGCAGTCAGTATACTGACTTATACTGGTCGTAAAACTAATTGATCAAGAAATTCATAACTTTTTACACTTTTATCAGAGATGTTGTGGAACTTATCCATAAATTAGGTAAGTGAAAACAAAGGTTAAGTGAAACATGGTAATAAACTTAGTGGATCTGACAACCTTTCTTTTCACTTACAAATTCATAACTGCTAAAGATAATACGACCCTTGATGGAAAAACAATTACCTCTAGCCATTTCAATGATAGATGAGTTTAAAAATCAGTATCTGTTTGTCAAATTTCATGTTTTTACTTTAATGATTTCAGGTGTCCTGATGTCACGTGCAAAGACTAGCTCAAAGGGACAAACACCAATGGATAATGTGAGCTTTGTTTCACAGATGACAGCCACCCTACTAATGCAAGCCAAAATGATCGACTACTGTCTCATCTTGCTCAAGGAGCTACTCGAATATTGGAAGAAGTGAGTAATTGCAAGTTTACTTGAAGCTTCCTTTATCTGTTGCACAAAGGTTTATTTAGCTTCATATTTAATTTCTATCTCTTGAGGGTTATTGTTGAATAATCTCAACATTGTGCAACCGAGCCTATTTCTTTGGTGTTTATGGTTTACAACAGTCATGGCTCATGAAATAGTAATATGTCTTGATGTTGGATCATGGTAATCCTGAAACTTCAGGTTTCTTTATATCATTTTATAAATAAAATTTCTTGCGATATTAGTATTATTTAGAACTCAAAATTTCATAAATTTTATAATAAAACTTTCACAATTAAGATACCATATTATCCTGATACTATCCTTTGTATTCTATTTAAATATTATTGAAAGAATGTATTGTTTACGAATTTTCAGTCATTGTTGATGGTGTTTTAATAAATATTGTTTGGTAGAAAGAATCAAAATTTTGTTTGGAATTTGACCACCAATCCTCTTATTATAACGGTCAAGACTAAACTTTGATGATTCTTTCTCCTTATTTATTCAATTATAACAGTGTAGTCGATTGTATATTTGTAAGGTACAGGCCTATCACATAATTCCTAATTGCTTAACTGCTGTTCAATAAAAAAATCTATCGATCCATTCCTTTTTCCGAGATACTGTTTATCAAATCATAAAATTGTACATTCTAATGTTTTGTGACTATTTCGAATCTAAATTATCTTAGTTTTATAGTATGTTAGTACATAACAGGAGAAACAACCTTGTTTGGGCTATCATTTTGAGCAGAATTAGGACCGAAATGTAGTGATTTCTTTATAAATAGTATTATTTCTTTAAATAAAAGTTTTATAAATTTATTTAAAATTTTATAAGTTTTACAATAAAAACTTTCACAATCAAGGTATAGCCTGTCCAAGCAAAGAAGACCCTCTGGCAAGATGAGAAAATGACTCCAGCTCGGTCAATATTGGTTCAAAAATTATTGATCTGGTCTCAATCGTAGGAAACATACTGATCTACAATTTGGGACCAAATCAATATTATTTGAACCAATATTGACCGAGCTGGAGCCATTTTCTCATCTTGCCAGAGGGTCTTCTTTGCTTGGGCAGACTATATTATGAATAAATTATATAAGTGAATGTGACACAATAATCATTATGAAAACTCCTATTCTAAATTTAATGTTTATCTTTTTTTGAACTTTCAGTTGTAACCTTGAAGAAAACGCCAACGCAATTGGCGGATCACTGTTGAAGCCTCAATCGTCATCCATGCCGCCGGACATGTCTCCATTCTTCCTGCGCCAGTATGTGAAGGGACACACCAACGATGTGTTCGAAGTCTATCCGCAGTTTCTCACCGAGATGGCACTCAGACTGCCCTACCAAGTGCAGAAGCATGCTACTATACCCATCACTTTTGAACAGGTAAAGTTGTATAACATTCAACTGAGTTATAGTTTTCGATATAAAATTTATATTCATTCCCATAAATGTCATTTATTGATGCTATTATCATTCTGTGAAAAACTCTGTCCTAATTTTGAAAATTCTTAATATTTTGTACCTATATAAGTTGAAGCCTCGAAAAACTATAGCTTTTTTGAAAAATGTGTATTCCGTGGAGTATGTCCTATTGAACGTTTTTCACTACTTGTTTGAAGAATTGAGCCTGAAAGTACTGCACATTCCTCATGAAACACTCTGTATCAAATTGATGAATTGAATAGGAGGCTTTTGTATTAATTTTTCACTGAGTGAAAAATATTAATGTTATTAGATATTATTGTGTAATATATTCAAAAAGATATATTTTAGACCCTTTTTTGTATCAAATTATGTATTTCCATTGTATTATCTGAGCTTAAACCAGGAAAAACGGGATTTTTTGAGCCTGATATGTGGACACCCCGATTAAACAATGAACAACATATTATGCAGTTTATCAACTTATCAACATAAAAAATTATTTATTACTTGTAAACTATTTAAAATTATTTATATCTTACTAGTTAATTATTTTATTAATAATATTCTATTTATTTCAGACGTGGTTCTACATACTATGCGAGTACATGATGACTCAGCAAACGCCGTTTGTGCGCAGACAAGTGAGGAAACTGCTTCTGTTCATTTGTGGCGACAAGGACAAGTACAGACAACTCAGAGATCTGCATTCTTTGAAGTCTCATATGAAGGTAAGCTAGATCTTCAATCAACCAAATGTGTTGGAGTAGAAACTCTTATGTCTTGATCATAAACTAAGTCGTTCTACTGTATTTTATTTATATGTATTTATGTGTTTATGTATTTATTTATGTATGTTTATTTATGTATTTTATGTATTTATAGGATAAAACACCAACAGCTAGTTGAACAATTACAGTATTTCCATAAAAAACTGACGAGTGAAGCATCTACCCAGACTAACACGTTCTTGTTCTCTATCTTCTTCTTTTTTCAACACTATCAATCTACTCTTCCATCTCAGCTGTAGCTGTTCATTGGAAAAAATAATTCTCGAGTCATCAGTCTTTTTGTTGAAACCTCTTAATTATAAACTGATATTTATATAAAATTTACTAATAGCAGTAAATTAAAATTGATCCAGGATTTGTCTAATCCGAATGAGCTTGATCCAAAATCCGGCGACTGAGCAATCAAGCTTTAAGCTTGTAATTGGATATTAATCACAACGATACTATACAGAATTAGACATCTTTAAAACAACATAACCACCCTTGGTTTGCAGGCAGTACGCGACTGTTGCAACGGTAGCAACGGAGCCGGCAGCCTTTCTTACGACGCCCTGGTGGAGCTGATGGAGCACCTGAAGGCGTGTGTGGAGGTGACCGCCAGCCTAGGCCGCACCGCCAACTGGCAGGCCTACTGTTTGGAGCACGACGCCACCGCGCTCGCCTTCCTCATGGAGGTCAGCTGTCAGCTGGAGGAAGTGGTTGCCGCCCAAACCATACTGCAACTGTTGCAGTCGGCTATTTGTCCGGCTCAGGTTGGTGATCTCATTTATTTCATTTCAATAATAATTAATTGAATTTTCAAGACACCTATATAAATAAGAGAAATGACTTCTGCTACAGCAAATAGTTACCAAAGTACTTATAATAGCAGGCGAGATTCGTTCAGATTCAAGACAACGATGTTTTTCCTCTTCAATATTAATAAAAGAAAAACGTAGGTAATAAAACATTGATTTTTCTAAGATATTCAGCCGAGAGGTACCGGGTTCGAATCCCGGTCGGGGCACAGTTTTTCAACAGTTTCATTCAACGAATCTTGCCTGCTATTTAGTATCTTGATTAATAATTGACCAAGTACGTACACTACTCTCAACTTCATTGAAAATATCAGTTTTCAGGTACGTTTTCTTTAGGTTGTAAATAACCTTGTAAAATCCATATTATGTCCATTATCTTTTTTATTATTTTGTACAACATATCTAATATTGTTCAATCTAGTTTGTCCTGTTTCTTCCTAGTTGTAATAACGTTTTTTAAATTTTTTTATCTCATAAATATCCTCAGATAATTGGTTTGTACACTCAAGCTAGATTTCATTGATGATTCTATGTGTGTGAATTAAGCCTCTTTAACAAATAAAATGATTATTTATTCCTTATTCAAATATTTGTAGCTCATAACTATCCTCAGATGATTAGTTTGCACTTGGTTATAACTCAAAAAATTTTATATAATATTTTTCCTGAATAAATCTCAACTCTATTCTATTAATTGTTATTCTCATTCATTCTCAGGATGTGAAGAAATCTGATAGCAAGAGCAGTGGATCGAATACAAACACAGCCAGCAAAGAGAAGGACAAGGGAGAGAAGGAGCTGGAGGAAGCTAATTGCCGGGCTCTGGTTCGTCAACTGAATGAGACGGTTAACTGTGAACTGCTGACGCGTTTTGTGCGCACCTTCCTGCTCGATACAAACGCCACCAACATACGCTGGCAGGCGCACGGGCTTGTGCTGGCCATTTACAAGTAAGTTTTAATATAATATTCTCCATTTGAATTACTTTAATTTACTCTGAAGAAGTAATGTTGACCATTAAAGGAAAATTCAACATATTGGTGAAATGGAACTATAGTCTGATCGAGCAAAGAAGACATTCTGGCAAGATGGGAAAAAGACTCCAGCTCGGTCAATATTACTTCAAAAACTAGGCTATAAATTTTGTTTCAAATTGTAGAGCAGAATGTTTTTTACAGTTTTTGACCAAATTTATAATTTTCGAATTATTAACCCGAGCTGGAGTCATTTTCCCATCTTGCCAAAATTTTCTTTGCTCGACCAGATTGTATCAGCATGTTGTGCATTGAAGGAAAAATTGCCACATAGGCAAAAAGACCTTCGTGTCTTGCCGCCAATAAAAGGCATACGCTTACACACAAATCTCTTAACTAATTTCAAGTAATTCAATTCATCACAAGTGAGTTAATTGAATTGATTTAAATAGCTTCCTTTACTTGAACCTGGGAGGGCGAAGTTGGGGCGCAACCTGCCTTCTCTTACACTTACCTATAACTTACTTTGATCTATCACTAATGGGTGTGTCTGTGATTTATCACTATCCAATTATTCGAAGTATTATTGTCAAGGATTTTGCTGTTTTTTTAAGTTTTGTAGTGATTCTATCAAATATTTGCATGATTCAACTACATAATTAAGTTCAATTTCTCTGAAAATTCTGTTGACATTCTTTAGGTTATTGTTAAAAGTGTCAAAACTTTATGAGGTAGATACATATTTTGAATGTATATTCAATGCTTCATGGATTAAGTACGTATCCATTAAGTTCGTTCTCCCCTCAATTAAATTTCTACTGTAAGTAAGGCTTGAATTAAAACTTGATAAATATTTACAGAAACTCTGATACAACTCAACAAGGTGCTCTGCTGGACATGCTTTGGAGTCTATGGTCACGGCTGCCAACCTACGGACGTAAGGCTGCTCAGTTTGTAGACCTGCTCGGATATTTCTCTATCAAATACACCGATTCATCATCGAAGGTAATATCTGAATACATTGAATGAATTTGCTTCATCATCAATCAGTAATATCTGAATACATTAGGAACTGGCATTGATTCTATTTGTATTCATAAATAAATATAAAACTTTATTCATAAAGGATGCCGGAACACAGTGGAACTATCTCCTTATAACTAGAAGAATTTTATGATTTTCTCATACAGCATTGGTGAGACTGAAAAAAAAGAAAAATATAATCCATATTGCAAATTTTGAAAGTTGAATTTTTTATTTCAATTTATATCAATATAACTCTAATAAAATTGTGTTTGGTATTTTTCAATTTATTTATTGAATGGGATTGAATTTATTGTAAGTTATTGGTCTACTAACGCAATAGTTGATTGTCAAGTTATATTGTTGTTTATTCTCTCACGAAGCTCCTATACAGCCATAGCTTTCTCACAGCTCTCAACAGCATAAAATACAGTACTTGTATTCAATTTACAGATGACAGAATACATAGAACAGGCGGTGAGTGTGCTGCACACACAAAATCAGTTGCTGGCTCACCATCCCAACGCAAGTCTGTACGCCCAGCTTGCTCAATTTGTGGAGTTGGATGGATTCTATCTGGAGAGCGAGCCGTGCCTAGTCTGTAACAACCCTGAAGTGCCATACTCCAGTGTGAAACTATCTAGTATCAAGGTATGTTATGTTTTTATTCTGTTTCAATACCATTGCAGATTTTATTGCAGTTGTTGCAGTATTTGTATTGTATTGTACAGTAGTTGTATTGTTATTATATGGTTAAGTGGTAGAGAGAACTTCGAACTGTCCAAACTTCGTCACGCCATTAAGAAGTGATTCTATCTTATTATTTTCTATAATAGCGTCTGTAAGATCTGTGTAGCCCTCATTGAGTATGAAATCGACTATAAAATGAGTATGAGTATGAAATCGAGTACTAATAACAGTTTTATATTAGTTTTATATTTTCGTTTGCTTTGATCGTCACAATGATAATGATTAACACATCAACCCAGTTGAACGCATTAAAATAGTCCAATGGAAACTGGAACAGTAGAGGCATTTCATGAAGTCGAAATTTGAATGATAGAATGGTGTATGGTCTGTATTGGACTATAGTAGTTCTATGTCATATGAAATGAGATAAAAATATAATATAACATACCGGCCTATGATAAAGTATCTTGAATTGATAATAATAATAATGATTTTTTATTTATTCATCTGGAAAAAAATACAATACAATTGTATAAAATTTTTAAACGCAGTATTACACACAAGTAAAATAAAAAACAGAACTCAGAACTCTTATAAATGTTATAGAGAAAAAAAATGTTATAACGTCTCATTTTCCTGATGCAATTACACATATGCAAAGCTTTTTTAAAGCTTGATCGCATATGGGAGTACATAATATAATCATTGGTAGAAATTTTATTTAACGGTACCAATAAAAATAAACAATATAATACTATTTAAGGAAAAAAGCCTAGGATGATAAAATCCTTCAAATACTTTTTATCCGTAATGAACAGAGTAGTAACATTATATGAAATGGCTATTTGCAGATTGATTCAAAGTTCACTACCACCACCCAAATTGTGAAACTGGTCGGCAGTCATATGATAAGCCGTATTACTCTGCGCATTGGTGACTTGAAGAGAGCCAAAATGGTGCGCACCATTAACATCTACTACAACAATAGGACTGTACAAGCTGTCATCGAATTGAAGAACAAACCAGGTAATTGAATGGAACTTGATCAAGTACAGATTGATTTTTTAGTCCTTTTATCTGATTAGTCCTAGTTTTTATTAGTTATCCTGTTATCCTAGTAGATATGTGGTAATTTATTAATAATTAAGGTACATTTTTAATAAAGGTAAATTTAGTTTTGTCGTTTAAAGTTGGTAACCCTACTTAATCATTAACGGACCGCATTAAAAGTAGATTATCCTTGAGCTGTGTAACATTCTGTGTGGTTTTCGGTCATCGTATGTATGACCAGTGTCTTTTTCTATGAAAAGCATTCCTGCAAACATTTGAGTGTAATAAACTCTCCAAGATCGTACATACCTAGATTACGGTTTTCAGGGCTATATTAAGTCCGAGATCTTCAGAAACAATTCTCACAATATTGATGAACTTGAAGCCAATATTATAGACTTAATCACAAAAGTTCCTAATGCAACTCTGAAAAAGGTTTCTGCTTATATTGTGTAGAGAGTTAATCTCAAACAAGAGTGAATTATATCAATGGGCGGTCATTTTGAGCACACTCTTGAGTAACTGAGAAATTTGAGAAATGAAATTTCAAACTTCTATATCATCTATCACTTTAATAACAGCCATAAAGATTACGCTGTTTGTCGGACGCATTTCGGGTCACTTGGCCATATATTTAGCGTACATGGAGTATCTTAGATACCTCAAGCCGACAAGCAACGAAATCTTGAGTACTGTTGTTAAAGTGGAAGTTAATAAGGTAATATTTATAATATTATAATTATATGTTGTATGAAATGTATTTGTATTCAATCATTCAATGACACTTTTTCTCTTATAGCCATGTGGCACAAGGCGAAACGCGTGAACCTGGTACAGTGTCAGGGCGAGGTGAAGATCGACTTTCCCCTGCCGATAGTCGCCTGCAACCTGATGATCGAGTACGCCGACTTCTACGAGAACTTCCAGGCGTCCACCGAAAGTCTGCAGTGTCCGCGTTGCAGTGCCTCGGTGCCGGCCAATCCCGGCGTGTGTAACAACTGCGGCGAGAACGTGTTTCAGTGCCACAAGTGCAGGTAATTGGAGGGGGTTTCAGGAGATTGTGTATCTGAATAGGGAATGAAAAGACTAGATATTGTCAAACTACTGATTTATTAAAAATCAAGATACCGGTTTTAGAGATTGATCAAATTCGAGATACCTATAACCGAATCCGGAACCACAAGTTGAAGTAAGAGGTGTTGATCAGTAAGCCGTACTTATCTGTCCAATAAACCACACTTTTTATTACGAATTCATAATAAAATTAAAATTTTTATTAAATTTCAACTTGTGATACATCCTTAATAATTGTTCTTGATTTATGTATGACTTGTTCATCGAGTCTCAATCGGCAACATCAGTACGTTTCTTCTTCATTATATCCGATAGAATTGTCTTATTTTCTAAAAAATAAATAATCAAGCAATAATCAAGTTAATATTTTGATAATTTAATAATTAAAAGATAAAATCTGATCAAACCACTGATTTATAAAAAAATCGAGATCCTGGTTTTGGTTGCTACACCCTCATCAATCTCTGGTAAGCTATGGTTATTCACTGGTTTATCAGAGATTTATAATGGTGTATCTCGATTTTTAATAAATTTGTGGTTTGACATTATTCTGTTTTTCATTCAATATAGATAACTAGCACAATGTCACCTTCCTTCACAACTACTAAAAAGTATCAGATTAGTATTTCAAGAGTATATTTATTAATTTATACGATGCCCAATAATTGTAGGATCAAATTGTTCAACAAAATTACTCGAAATTCATTTCAGTAGTGGAATCTATAAGCTGGACATATAATTTTCTGTTATTTTACACAATTTTAACTAAAGTTTTTTGTTGAAGTTGATGTTACTGATGACGTGTTGATTAAATATACTGTATTTATGTGTAATTGTATGAAACAAGATAAAAACTTGGAAATCAAAAACTAGTTTTATCTGTAATTTTCAATTTTTGATGCCATCTACGTTTTCCTTTTCTTGAAATTGTTATTGTTATACGATAGTAGAAACCTAGAAAAAAGATAAATTTTAATGCTTTGATGTTTCCGATTGCAATGTTGACATGCTTAAAGGAATAAAACATTCTTATTCTTATTGATTTCTACAATGATGTCTACCTGTTTCGCAGAGCAATCAACTACGACGAGAAAGATCCATTCCTATGTCACTCGTGCGGATTCTGTAAATACGCCAAGTTTGACTATACGCTGACTGCACGAACCTGTTGCGCTGTGGATCCTATTGAAAACGACGAAGACCGTAAGAAGACAATAGCGGCCATCAATTCGCATCTGGAGAAGGCGGATCGTGTCTACAAACAGCTGATCGGATATAAACCACTGCTTGAGGTTGGTGTGCCATTCAGTCTAATTGATCAATTCTATTTATATTTATTTAGTGGTTTTACATCAGAGAACAACATACTTTCTAAGTCCAAAATTTCTCCTTTTAAATTTATTCATAAAAGGCTATGTCATCAAATATTTCTAACACTAAATTTCACATCAAAAGCAAAGTTCAATAAATCTTTATGTTTTAAATTATAGTTGAATAAGTGTCGGTTTCACGAAGGCTGAAAACATCAAACTTCCTTAATTAATCATTAACAAGGTCAGTTGAATTAAATAATATATATTTCAGAAGTAGAATCTATCTTATGGTCTAGGATACACAAACTCTTGATAATACTATTAGCGGTTATCCCTGATAGGCTAAGAATAGAGTTCTCTCTTATATCAATTATGTGATTCGAAACGTATATTATATTTTCATCATATATAAGGGTCTACATTCACTCGCATTTCGTTCACAGTCCACAGTCAATCAGCTGACAAATTTTAAATATCATTGATCGGAATTATATTACTACAGCTGTTTTGGACTGCCGGTTTCCTCATCCATTTACTTTTTTTAACTGCTTCAGTCCGAACTGTGAGTCAGAACTATCAGTGGATGTAAACCATAATATTTTTTAAATTTTCAATTTCCGCAAGATAGATTTCTAACATTCTCTTAATTGAATCATTCTTAATATCGTTTGATATTCAGTGATATCCTTTCTCTAATTTCATTATACTTTTTCTATTTAAACAGGTGCTGCTAGTGAAAATCAGTGAACACCGAGTGGACAGAAATAGCGATGAGGCGCCTGGAGGAGGTAGCAACAACGCCAGTTCATCGGGAAATTCGTCTACTCAAGTTAACAAAGCCATCCAGCTGCTCGCTCAACGCTACTGTGTGGACTGCAGGAGCTCGTTTGAAGAGCTTAGTCGCATTATACAGGTTAGTTGTATATTTTTACTGGATTATCATGTTTCTTATTTCCACTGAAATTGTATTATTTTGTAGCCTACTGAAATAAATGAATACTCGTAAATAGTAGTGCAAAGTAATCTGATTAGTTAATAAATACTAGTAGAGCTCGGGTCGCATATACGTTATTAAATTTTATAAAGTAAGTTTCTCCTACTCCTTTCCTACTTTCTCCCACTTCAATTAATACACACTCTAACACTTCCACAAATTCCTTCTTCATCTCTGGCTGTAAATAATGGTCAATTTATTTTCAAATAAGATAAGTTAGGTGTTAAGAAACTAATGTATATTTTATCAATAAAATGTTGAACTACTTATAGTATGTCCAAGCAAAGAAGACATTCTGGCAAGATGGGAGAATGACTCCAGCTCGGTCAATATTGCTTCAAAAATTATCAATTTAGTCTTAAATTGTAGAAAAAATTCTGCTCTACTATTTGAGATTATTTTCCCATCATGCCAGAATGCCTTCTCTGCATGGACAGACTATAACATACTCATTTGAATGCTCTGTCGAAAATAATTCAAACTTTGACCGTTCATTGATGAGATGACATGACATGTAGCCTGCTAGAGAGATATTCTAATGATTTACAAAATCAATGATACTTTTGAAACTATCAAATGACGCCAAAAAGTTGGGTGGTTTCGTCTGCTTCTAGTGCGCTCCAACTGATTTTGTCAATTACAGTTGTAGCCTAATTTAGCTATGCATAGATGTATTTGAAATCAAAAGAGACAATACATGATTCACATCAGTTGTTGGTAGGTTACAGCATGTAACAGAGACATACGAAACCTCCAAATTTCTTTGCATCAGTTATATTCATTAATCCAATTTACTTATCAATTCATATTATCAATCGTATAAATTCAAATTATCAAAGATCTATGTAATCCTTCTATTCTATTGTTACAGAAAGTGCTAGCCTGCCGTCGCGAGCTGGTCGCCTACGACCGCAGCCAGGTGGAGGCCGGGGGCGGCACATGGACGGGCCGTAGAGGTTCAACAGAGGCGGCGGGAGGCAGCGGCGGCAGTAGCAGCGCCACACTGGGCCACTGCTACGGGTGTGCGTCGTCGGCTACTGAGCACTGCCTGACGCTGTTGCGTGCTCTGGCCTACACGGCCACCACACGGGTGTCGCTCTGTGGACAGGGATTGGTACAAGAGTTGGTGGAGAATAATCTCAGGAGGGGGACTGTGCAGGTGAGCTGTTGGATTGTAAATTAGAGTTTATTTTACTTGACGATTTGCGAAGTTTAAAATTTGTACTTTAAGTTGGCTTTCTCATTGGTGTATTTTATCATGTATAGTACCTCATGTTATGAAATTAGTCCCTATAACAACATATGTTGATTATGATCTTGGATATTCAACATATTTTACTATAGAGATGAATTCCAAAACATGAGGCTCAATACATAATGCAATACACACAAGCGTAGAATTGAGCTACTATACTTTCAAGTGGAAAATGGCTTCTTTTGGAGCCGTGCCGCTAGATAGCAGTACTACCACACTGTCAGCTGACCCCTATATTATAGCATAGTATTTGACTACTTGAACGCTGACGCCTGTGTGTTGCGCGTTTAGGAGAGAGCACCTTAAACTTGAATAATTTTAGAGCAAAATATTCTTCAATACAGAATGTTTCCTCTTTAAAATAATTTGGCGGTTTAATTTTTGTTTGTTATTATGTAAAGAATTTTCTATGAACAGTCTCAAGCTTTCACTATTCCTCTCCCAATATAGATCAAGAGTTCAAAATAATGGGTCAAGTTCACTTGCCTTGAACGCATATTTTTGCACTTGAAACAAATAATGAAATGAAAATTATTATAATTGAAATATTTTGGTACCGTTTGGAAAGAAAAAAATGTGCGTTAGCTGTGAACTCGTTTAGGAAAGCAATACACACTGAATACAAGATACTGAAAATTTGTACTTTTGAAACAAAAACATTTTACTATTCATCTTTCATCTGGTGTGAAAGCACCCTACAGAGCCAATGCAACGTAATCCTATTGATTGCCGGAAATTGAATATTAACCACACTATCTCTGTCAATCAGGTGCAGGATGAAGTGAGACAGCTGCTGTGTCTGTTGACTCGCGACAACTCGAAGGCCACCGAAAGCCTGTGCTCGCTGCTGATGGACCGCATTTCGCTGACGTTGCGCGGTCACGTGGCCAGCTGCGATCTCTCGTTCGCCGTTCGCCCTGAGATGGCGCTGCTCGCCGCTCTCGTTCAGAAGGAGGATTCGTGCTGGGAGCAGAAGTTGAAGTGAGTATAGCCGAATCAAAATATAGTTGATATTCGAGAATAATTAGGATGGAAATTGAAAACTGAATCATTCATTTCTCAGTGTAGATTACTAAAAATTGAAAATTGGGTGATTTCGTTTGCTCCTATTACGCTACAGCAGCAGATGTTGTCATTTAGCTAGGCCTAGATAGTGTTTTTGAAATCAAAAGAGGCAGTTGATTCTTAACATCAGCTGTCGGTAGGTTACAATACATTCAAGGTGTACAGAATATTACTCTACACTTCTTGGGTTATATCACTTACAATAGATAGACGAAACCGACTACCTTTTTGGTTTCAGCTATAAAAATTTAATGATTTTTATTGTTTTAAATCAAATAAAGCCATGAGAATATTTATTTTAATTAATTTTATTTCTTTATAATCAACCTAAATACAAAACTAATACTGTACATGATGTGCTTAGAATTTTTTGTTCAATAATAATTGAATTTCGCAATGAACAAGTAGTACAAACAAAGACATAGCTTCTATGAAATTCTAGAAAAGTGTGTAATATAAATATATTCTAGAAATACACACTAAATGCATTGAGGAAAGAAACTCCCATACTATATGGGAACTGCCATCAAAGTCTACATGCTTGCTTTGTTTTGCTATTCAACTTATGCTCATGTTTTCTATATTTTTGTGTTGGGTGGGCGGGCAATACATGGGTCATTATATACTTGTGTCCTCATAATTATGATTTGTATGTTAAATGAGTATATAAATTTCATTATTTGTGTTGTGTTTATCTTGATTTCGATTGACGCATTTCTTGTTGTTTAAAATGTAATTATTTTGCAGGTGCGTTATGAATTTGTTCCTCATGGCATCGAAAGACTTCAAATCACCAGTAGTGATGGATTCCATCACCTTGCCCTGCCTGAAAATATTGCAAAGCTTGATCAAGCCTGATCAACCGGGATCCAAAAAGAATAAGGTTAGACTCTGAGACATGATTTTCAATTATTGCTGTCAATTTCGTTCAATTTCATTCCAATCTTAGAAATAGTCTAAAAAATAATTAATAAGATTATTATCGATTGCAGAGGATACCATATTGATATGCACAATAACTACAATATGTCAGTGAAATGATCGATGAGAAAAATATCGATGTTTTACTTCCGATGTTTTTCACTAATCGATGTTAAGGTGAAAAAACGTCGATGTCTTCGGTATTTGATTCCTACTTCTAAGCTTCATGACACAGCCCCTGCTTTGAAACTTTTCCATTCTTAGATAGTCGAATCGAAATTTGTCAATCAATCGTATCGATGGATTGATAGATTTAAAAGCGTCCACTTCCCTAATATTCAGGGGAATCTGGTACTTGTTATGAAAATCTTAATGGTTCACAAAAGGACATAGGTCACACAAAAGACTAAGAGGCACACATGACAAGACAAGATTAAATTAAATAGATCATTCATTTAGTAGGCCTATAATAATTCATGTACAGTACTCTTCCTTCGAAAAGAAAGCATTCTTGGAGAAATCTACTTTCAGTTTAAATCTAAACTTGCATTCATTTTGAAACTTTTATCGAATTTTCCCTGAACATAAATATACAAAACATATCTGTAAACATGGAATATGAAATTAATCTGTTGATTGATGTCTTTCCAGGATAAGACTCTGGATGCACTGGCAACAATTCGTCCGACGGAAGGCGTCAGTGTGGACGTGCGCAAATGGCTGGCAGGTGATGTCGGGCACTCGTTTGCCGCCTGGCGACAGCGGATGCCAACAAAGCCTGTCGACGAACAAACTGCTGCTGTGGCTGCCGCCGCCGGTGCTCAGACTCCGTCGGCCCAGACTGAAAAGAAACCGAGCAAGGTGAGGAGTGTGCGAATAATCTGGAAACATTTGTCCAAAACTTTTCATCCCAAATTCAGATAACGCAGTCTAGACTATAGAAACTGTTAATCACAGTGTGGAAACTATTTTTTTGGTAGTATCAAACTTTTGGGTATAGTCTGTCCAAGCAAAGAAGACATTCTGGCACTATGGGAAAATGACTCCAGCTCAGTCAAAATTGCTTCAAATATTATTTATTGGGTCTCAAATTGTGTATAAAACATTGTGGTCTCTAATAATTAGAGACCAAATTTATAATTTTTGAACCAATATTGACCGATCTGGAGTCATTTTTCCATCCTGCCAGAATGTCTTCTTTGTTTGGAAAGACTATAGTTACCTCGTAGTATGATGCAGTTTGGATGGACTCATGATATTATCTTAAAAATGAGAAATATGTAATATTATGGACTAAAAATTATTTATTATATTCTTTGATTTCTGTATAGTTGATCTTTAATTATTAATATAGATCAAAATCACATAAATTTTGTAAAACAATATTAAATTACGTGTACTCTTCAATCCATATATCTTCTTGTATTCTTCAAATGTTACCATTGGCGAGAACGTTTTTACAATTATAAAAAATTCTGTTCTATTAGATTTACATTGAATTGATACGAAAATCATATTTTGTATTGAGATACTCGCTTCTTATCTACAATTTGCTTTTGCCAGTTTTATTTTTGAAACTTTCAAATGAAAATGAAGTTCAAAACTAATCTTTTCCTCATTTAGTAATGTACTTTTGTGAACGATATTTGTTAATTTATTGTTTAGGATGAAGTGCGCAGCAAGTATCTGATGGAAAAGTATGGACAGCGTTGGCGGGAGCGTACTTTGCAGAGTACACTGATGCCTCTGCGATTGGTCGATTCTGCCTGGCTCAAGCAGGTGCTGTTCAATCCCAGTTCGCGTCTAGCCAGACAGGTCGCCTGCAATATGCTTGAGAGCTTGTGCCAGGTGCCTGTTCGTAAACGAGAGGTGAGTATTGGAAAAAGATTTCTTTAGACATTGTTTCATTTATGACTACAATGTTTTAGTAGGCTACAATGTCTTCAATGACTACAATGGCTACAATGACTACAATGTCTTCTTACGAACACTTTATTTAATAGATTAGGTTGGAATCGATCAGGCAAAAACTCGTTCAAATATATTCAAATATCCTTGCATCGATATTGTTTAAGGGTCTACATCCACTGTCAGTTCGGACTGTGACAGTCGAAACTGTAAGTGGATGGGGAAACCGACAGTCAAAATAGCTGTAAACCGGCAGTATGATTGTTGGACGATTAGCTGTGGACCCCAAGTATTCCTGTAATATTAATTTATTGGAAATATCTCAGACGGTGTTTTTGAACTGAGCCAATCTTAGCTTCCAATTTTTCAACATATGATTCTATATAATTATCAGTTTATCAATACGCTGTCACAGTTTCTGCAGTGAAAAAAATCGCAATAATCCGTACTACAACTGTTCAATCTCAAATGAACAATTTTGATTCTTATGAGCAACCAAAGATGATTGAAATCTTGTGTGATTGGTCTTCTGTCTTGAACAATTTAAACTGTCTTATAATTAGCCTTGAAATACTATCTCAGACCCGTAGGCTACTATCAATAGTAGTTAGTTCAACAAAAATTTAGTTCAAATGATCCAGCTCACTGATGTAACTCATATTAAATGCGACCATATCTAGATTTAACCATCGATTAATTTTTTTTTGTTCAAACTGCTATTGATAACAAGGTCTTTAATCTACTATCTCCAGTAATGTATACTATTGATTAGATAACATTATTGAAATGTGTGTTTGAATTCTAAGTTATTATTTCTTTGTAGATGCTTGATCTGCTAACCGGATTCCTCGGAGAATTGGGAACAGCTGGAGAAAGCGCTGCCGAATTTCTGTCCCTGTATCAGAGTTTGGTGCAGCAGTCGCCATGGAAACAATACTTGGCTTTGAGAGGAGTTCTGCCTCATTTGGCCGATTTGCTCACCAGAGAAATACAAACACTACACGTTTTGGAAGAAACCTCTCTTACGTCTGATCTTGTGCAAGGTGAGTACGATACCTCTTGTTTTATATGAAATATTTTTAATTGTGTTTCACTAGCGGCTCGTGCCCACGAGTCACCTGTAAAGTGCCCGCATCTTTTACTGTACAGCACATCACCTGTTTCGCCAGTGTGTGTTTGTTTCCATGGCTCAATTCCGCTTCAAGAACAATGATGTAACCAAACAATCTTAAACAAACATTTGAATATACATTGGATGTTGAATTCATACATGTTCGATACTTATTATCTTTTGTCAATATTGAAAGGATTACACAGGAAAAAATCTGGTTCAGTCATTCTACGTAAGGAGGATTTAATTTTGAAGTGTAATATCATTGAACAAAATGTATTCTCTTCAAATCCATCTTGATCTTTAGTGTACAAATTAATGTAACGTAGCTTATATTTCTCAAATCGAATACGAGTGCATCGCTAATGTGTGATATTATAGATATTAGAATGTCAACTAAATCTTGATCTTTCAGGATACCATAAATCATATTTAGTTCTTCTTCAAGTAATAAAGAGGGACTGCATTTTTATTTTAGAAATCATTTATCTCTTATTAAAATAATAATAATACAATTCTTGCATTTCTATTTCAGGTTACGCTTTGAAAATGCTAACTGAGCTGATGGCTTCGTTCTTGGAGCAGGAGAGCATTAAACAGCAGTACAAGGGCAGATTGGTGGGCGCTGTGCTCAATGGGTACCTTTCCTTGCGTCGTTTGGTTGTTCAGCGTACAAGACTCATTGATGAAACCCAAGAGAAACTACTCGAGCTTCTTGAAGAAATGACTTCAGGTTTGTTTCCTACTTTAATTTAATCAACCTAATTATAATTATTGAACATATTCACTGAAATTTTAATCACTGTATATAAAATTAGGAACTATCGCAATTTCCAATCATGTGGAGTTTTGTTTATGGTGGCTGTTGAACTTCGGAACTCCCCGCTGATAAGTCATACGCTAATAATGATAATAATTGGACTTATACTGGGATTAATTTACTTCCTTGAATTATAGCCTATATACTATTGCTATCCAGTCTCAAGACAAATGAACAAATTTTATCTAAGTCATCTTGGTGAATACGTATGAAATCTCTTCTGAATCTCTCTGCACTTATAATGATATTATTTTTAAAACCGATAGACTGGTCGAGCAAAGAAGACATTCTGGCAAGATGTAAAAATGTCTCCAGCTCGGCCAATATTGGTTCAAAAATTATAAATTTAGTCTCTAATTGTAGGCAAAACATTCTGCTCTGCAAATTTTCAGTTTTTGAACCAATATTGACCGAGCTGGAGACATTTATCCATCTTGCCAAAATATATTTTTTGCTCGACCAGACTATATATAAGTACTAATAATATTAATTAAATTTATTTTCTCGAAAAAGGTTCTATAGTCATTTGCCCTTGATTAAACATAGTAAAAGTGCCTTGATATAATTCTATATTGAATACTTCAACTCACATTTTTATTATATTTATTATTTCATTTGCAGGAACTGAAGCTGAAACAAAAGAATTCATGGCAATTTGCATTGAAACTGTTGAAAAATGTAGTCCCGATGATGTGAGAACTCCCGTGTTTGTTTTCGAACGTTTGTGCTCCATCATCTATCCTGAAGATAATGACGTTGGAGAGTTCTATCTATCGTTGGAGAAAGATTCTCAGCAAGAAGACTTTTTGCAGGTGAGTTTGCAATATTTTCATCATCAATTTCTGGTTTCATACTGTGATGTTTTATAGGATAAATATTATCAGCATTAAATGTATCAAGTACCTAACAGGAATGTTTCAGATTTATTCAAATAATTTAATAATTTGCAATGTGTAATAGGGTTTATGTGACAGCATCTCTCTGTTTGAAGAAATTATTAATTCCGTACTAGCAGAGCGCTTTTATATAAATGAAGTCCGATTTTTAGTTTAGGTTCTTTGTCTTCTTGAATCTGTTGAGGAACAAAGTTTTCTTTCACATACTTTTCTTAAGAATATGTTTTAGGGTGCCTTTGATAAGATGAAATTCAATTTTGAATTCTACATTCTATTTTGACTAATTCTACACTACTTTCGTAGCTGAACCTTATCTAATCTAATGAAATCTTCGGTTGTTTTCTCGATTTTATTGTTACCAACAAACATAAGAATCCTTTCTCTTTAGATGATCCTATTCTATGTCTCTGGAATCCACCGTTTTATTCTTATATCTATTGTATAGAATAAAAACAATATTTTTCTTTGCTTTCAGGGTCGTATGTTAGGTAACCCGTACAGCTGCAATGAGCCAGGCCTTGGGCCGAAGATGCGTGATGTGAAGAACAAAATCTGTCAAGACTGTGAGCTGGTTGCTCTCCTCGAAGACGATAACGGCATGGAACTACTGGTCAACAATAAAATCATATCGCTCGATCTCCCCGTCAAGGAGGTGAGTGGCTATTTCAGTCGTTGAAAATAATTGTTCGCTTGATTGACTGTCATGCATTGTTTCATAAAAATTTTCTGTTAATGAAGTATTTAAGGGTGTGTTAAAGCCGGTTGAATAATCTTGGATTGAAGTAAATCTTCTAAATTTCATAAGAATGATTAACATTAATTGTTGATATAACTCGACAGATCATTTTTGAATACGGTACAGGATTTAATGTTGTTATTAAATCCATTAATACTAGAGACTAAATGAGACTAGGTTGCAATAGTAGAAGGAAAGAAAATAATAATACTGAGGCAAGATCTAGTTTGAAACTTTATGAAGAAGTAATGTCGGTCGTATTATCCTTTATGAAATGGTCATTTATTCAAATATCTATATATAAGTTGTCTTCATCCATCTAAATTGCTAGAGAACTTGCAGGTCGCAAAACACAAGACAGCTTCCATGTAGGTTCTGAACTTAATTGTGAATTAACATCCCTGCAATGAAGTATTACAGTCTTGGCTAAGCTTGAATTCACATTTGCATTTTTTATTTATGTTCGAATTCATTGAAAAGAGTGAATTATACGATCCTAACAAGTTATTTTTTAATAAGCATTGCAAATACGATGTTGGGAATAATCACAATTGAAATCTCTTAGAAGAGGCTCTATTTACTATTGTTTTTCTGAGGGTGATGTCCACATGATTCAAAGATGTTCGTGGGTAATGAGGTTGAATTCTTTCTTTTAAGAGATTTATTTGTGAGATACTCCATTAAGAGCTCTTTTCACTCTTTATTGCTCTATTTCTCCACTCAATTTATTAATTTCCAATTATTATATAGGTCTACAAGATGGTGGCGAGAGCGACTTTTTACTCCCTATTACTCTACTTATAACTCTTTAATACTTCACTCCATTTATTAATTTTAAATTATTTTATAGGTCTACAAGAAGATTTGGGTGCAAGAAGGTGGCGAGAGTGATGCCATGAGAGTGGTGTACAGAATGCGAGGCCTGCTGGGAGATGCCACCGAGGAGTTTGTGGAGACTCTGCATGCCAAGAGCGAACAGAAAGTCAACAACGAGGAAGTTTACAAAATGGCCAATGTTATGGCGGAATGTGGAGGATTACAGGTAAAATGTGATTCAGTTATCAACTTTTAAACTATAGAGACTGTGAAAGTGTCAAACTTTTAGATGGTTATAGTTGACGCAAAAAAGTTGGGCGGTTATGTCTTTTCATTGTACGTGGTGTAACCTACTAATATAACTGCATTACAAATTAATTTTTAATTATATTTATTATTTATTTAGAGTTTGGATTTTATTAGTGGGGAGACCCAAGGGCTGTTCCACTTCGCCAGATAACTTCATTTCCCACAGATGGAAACATGGAGAACCATTTAGGCTATAGTTCTTCAAAAACAGTCCTTTTAGAACAGAAATTTTTGTATCAAAACATTGTTGGCGTTTAATACTCGCTTGATGATCAATTCTAAGAAATATTTGTTTAAACTTCTTTTCCATTACAGATAATGCTGGATAGACTGCAACGCATGCGTGAAATAGTGCGATCTCGTCCACTGTTGCAAGTTATTCTGAAACTGTTGTGCTTGTGCGTGAAAGTGCAGAGGAATCTGGAAGTGTTGGTTCGGCCTGAAATGAAAACTGTTTCGACTCTGCTCAACACTCTGCAACTGTGCTTGCAAGCGGATAACAGCTCTCACCTTACCGAGCCCTTGTTGGATGTGAGTATCATTCGATTCTGAATTATGTTTTGATTGATTATCTCAGTTACCCACCATCATTTCTTTGATTTCTCAATCCCTCCATCGAATTACTCAAGCACAAGCCTACATGTGGGAATTACATTAAACATATTATGAATTGAAGAGACTGAAAAATGAGAGAGATTTAGATTCAGATTCATTCACTTTTTGTAGATTGTAAATATATCGGCTTAAATCCTATATTATATGCAAGTGAAAAATGGGACTAATTACAACGTTCGCTTGAATAAACTATGAAAGCTTGTAGAATGACCCACATATGGGATTTAATAAGCTAACGGTAATATGAATGTGTGCTGTATCTACATGAAAAGGCGGAGTTTGGACAATATGTCCATTCTTGGAGAGGGATGTTCAAAGACATCCCTCCCATCAAGTGAAGTGAAATAATAAAATAAAGATAATCTCATTCAAACCTATTTTAATTTCATTAATTTATTTCAACTCTAATGTGCAGGTGTAGTTCGCTCACATTGAGAAACAAAAATGTATTCCAAAGTGTATCGTGATGGCGTCTCTTCCGAACTTGTGCTGACTATGAGAAAAATTTCATTTTCACAGTCACAATTTCCTAAATACACAAGATTGTAATTTATCAACATAAATAATATTGTATATCTTGTGTAACTTATTTCGACAATGAAACATATGATAAAGTTGTGTTGAAACATGTTTGTAATTTGTCGAAATAAGTTCTTTGATTCTTTCTTTACAATTGCGACTTGGTTTCAAAGTATTATAAGCAAAGGATGAATGAGTGATGCTGATGAAAGTTTAAGATGTAGGTTATATGAGAAGTAGATTACATTCTCATTTTTCTCTTATGGATTTGGAATATTTCCTCACACATGCAATCATTACTGTTCTCAAGAAAGCTCATCTCCTAACTGTTTCATGTTTTCTAGGTAATGGAAACCGTACTATCAAAAGCAGCCAGCCAGACTCCCGACGAATTTCTGCGCTTCTCTCAGACGCTGGGCGGCGTCGAACACGTGAGTTCGCTGCTGGAGCTAACGTCATCCGCGCCGGCCGCCAAGTCCAGTCCGCCTGTGCTGCATCATCTGACCAAGGTGCTGGCGGCGCTCACCTACGCCAGCCCGCCCAAGATGGCCAAGCTCATCGATCACTTTCAGCCGCTCGATTTCTATAATTTCGATCGCGAACATTCGGCCGAACACGAGCAGAAGGTAATAACTAATTTATTATAGTCTGTCCAAGCAAAGAAGACCCTCTAGCAAGATGGGAGGATGTTTCAAGTTCGGTCAATATTGGTTCAAAAATTATCAATTTGATCTACTATTAAGACCACATGTATAATTCTTGAACAAATATTGACCAAGCTGGAGTCATTTTCCTATCTTGCCAGAGGTTCTTCTTTGCTTGGACAATTATGAAAATAACTCTAATTTCGAGGTTTATCCTTTTGTAGGGGGGTAAGTAAAAGGACTTATTGAACACAATAAATCTTATCTACAAAATTTTTCCGCTCAATCCATTTTAAAAGCCGAAATTCTAGTGGCTGTAATGCTACTAAATTGAATTATAATTTTAATTGCTGTAATGTTATTGATTCAAATATTACAAATGTTCTCGTTCTCCACGTTTAAAGAAAATAAAAGTTAAGATGTATTTTATTCTTGAAAAATTCAACCTTTTTCTTATTTTCTACAGTTGGAGTTATTCTGCAACCTCGCCATTGGCATAGACAGGACTGCACTTGGAAATACTCTAAAAGACTACATCATGACTTTGGGTCTAGTGGATCAAGCTCTCGAATACATTAAAGTAAGTTATTTTGTATATTTTGTTTTCAATATTTCTGTTTTAGAACGGCGAAAGGATAAAAATATAAATCACATGTTGTGATTAAAAATAATGAAAAAAGTTCTTACAAGAATTGGGAGACGTGATGAGTTTTGTAAAATAGCCTACAATTAATTAAGTTATAATAAGATGGAGTAAATATAGGCGTTGTATATTGTATGGAGTCTTTTAGGAAAAGTTGAGTTGCAAAAAATCATATCAGTGTATATGATTTCCATATAAGATTTGACATTAATTTGAATAATTTTTATTATCAAAAATAATTGTTTTGTAGGAAATAGCGAACAGTGAGTGAGAAGCTGCATACTTGATAATTTTTTTATTCTGTGCATATAATTTTTGAATAATTCGTAATTTTATTATTCAATTTAAAACTATTGCTTTTTATTTTCAGCAACATGCACCACCTATGAAACCGAGCCTACTGTCCAGAACAGATAGTGATGATTGGAAAGAGTTCATCTCAAAGCCTTCTCTAAAATACATTCTTAGGCTTTTGACTGGATTAGCCACTCAACATGAGCCCACTCAGGTGAGTTATTCCATTAAAAACTAGATAGTTAATCTGTCATTCATAAATTTTAGTTTTAAGAGATCAAGCTTTTGTCTCCTTTTCCTGGTTCGTTTACATCGATAATGGCATTCAACTTTATTCAATATTGTTTGATTATTGCTCTTTTTACTTATTTGTATTGGAGACAACGGGAGACAATGAAAATATTACAACTTTATGAAATGTTACTATAATATGTTACAACTTTGAACTAGATTAAGCAGTCGTCATCTCTCATCATCACTTCTCTCATTACCCTTGCACATGATGACATGCTTAGAGCACATTTATGCGGGCATCACGCTCAGAACAAAGGGGAAAAAAGAAGTTTATCTTACGTGTAGTTTCATGTTCGATTCTTCCTTTATGATGATATTCAAGATATTGAATTTATCAATTTGCGTTTATATCTTCCACTTGTCTGTTTCGTTCAAATGGAAAATAAATCAATCGATCACTGTTTTTTATTTTAAATAAGAATCACAGCTTACCCTTTTATTATTTTTATTTATGCATATTTCGACTCATCAGTCATTTTCAAATGTAAAATTTGAGTCGAAACATGTTATTCATTTATTCATTCGACAAATCACAATAAATGGTTAAAACACAGACATTAAAGCATAGATCAAAATAATTAAAAGGGTACTGTGATTCTTATTTAAAATAACAAACAGTGATAAAGTAGCCCGAAGATGTAGGAATTATCAATCGATCATTATGAACCAGTATGATGTCTTGGTTCCTGTGCAAATACTATTCTCCGTCCGTTTCTAATATGATTTCTATTTTGTGTGTGGTATTTTAGAAAGCGGTGGACGCCGATTGTATAGCAATCATCCATCGGCTAGAGCAGGTGTCTTCGGACGAGCATGTGGGTTCACTGGCCGAGAACCTGTTGGAGGCACTGTGCACCAATCCGAGTGTGGCCAGTCGTATAGAGGAGGTGCGTCAGGAGACCAAGGCCGAGAAGAAGCGGCTGGCCATGGCCATGCGACAGAAACAGCTGGGCGCACTGGGCATGCGCACCAACGATAAGGGACAGGTGAGATAATGCTATTTTGTCAAATCAAATAAACAACATGATGCATGCATATATGACTTTCTTGGTGGGAAGCCACCCATCAGGGTAGGTTCCACTTTCCTTGATCACATTCTGGTCACCCACCCAAAAGCCATAGTCTATAGTGTTTGTGACTTAACATCACAAGCACCTAGCAAATACCCCCAACGTGCAACCAGGCACACCACCAGAAATATATTAATGATATTTATTTAATTAAATTGCTCCCTGCTCCATTTATGATTCTTGTCTAGGCAACTCCATATTCAAGGAAATTGAATGATTTATTGTTGTTGAATTCACTTCTCGTTTCTCAGACTGACTGAACATTTTAATTTTAGGTTTTGTATTATTCTTGCCTAGTCTTTTCCATATCTAAGTGAATAGAATGATTTTCAGTATTATTGTTCAACTGTACTTCATGGAAGTAGAATGATTTATTATTGTTGCATCTAATTGACTGAACATTTTTTTAGGACTAGACCACACGCTGATGAACGATTTTAAGTATCAAATGCGTGAACGCGTCGACTTGATCAGCGTGTGGTAATTGTGGTTGGTTTCATGTGGTTCCCACGACCTCTTTTATTCGCCTCTAACGATCAGGCAAGGGGGAAATGTGGGCGTATTCTCATCTGCTCCCAACCCACAGTGGGTGTTGAGCCCTTAGTACTCTTCATTTTTTTAAATAATTTGAATTGAAGTTGTTTGTTCAAATTCTCTAAATTTTCCCGTGTGTTTTGTACAGGTGACAGCCGAAAGCACGATGATGCAGCAGCAGATGGAGGAGCTGGGCGAGGAGAGCGGCCTGGTGTGCGTCATTTGCCGCGAAGGCTACAAGTTCCAGCCGACCAAAGTGCTCGGCATCTACACGTTCACCAAGCGCTGCAATGTGGATGACTATGAGCCCAAATCTAGGAAAACAATTGGCTACAGCACTGTCACGCATTTCAATGTGGTGCACATTGACTGTCATATGTCGGCTGTCAGGTAATTAATTATAAATTAGGTAAAACATGTTGAAAATATCATTTACTTATTGACATTTTAGGCTCAGGAACGCTCTAGTACTTTGGCTTGATTCTATTCACTGAATATCATGGCCTTCTAATCTTCTTTTGGTTCGGATACTCAGATAACAATTGATTATCATTAATTATTATTTATTTACTCATTCATTTTGACACAATAATACTTGAAGGGGAAAAGACAGACATATATGTCCAAATCGTTTTCTATCCTAATTTTCGATTGAAATATCACAAATAATAAAGGTTATGTTCAAGATCACTTCTATGCTTAACACAAATTTCCAATTCTGAATAAATGAAACGATGATGAACGATATTTATAAACAATGTCTGAATTAGAAGTGAAAATCGAGTTATTGGTATTTATACTATTGGTATTCATTGTTTGATTATTATTTGAAATTATGCATTTGAAAATGACTAAATTAGTTGAAACATGTAATGCATTGAATAAATAATTCAAAAAGGGTACTTTGATAATTATTTAAAATAAAAAACAGTGATAAAAGTAGCCCTGAGATTAAGGAAACACATTTTCATCTTTTAACCCTAAAGATGTATAGTTGATGTATAGATGTATAGTTTTAACCCCAAAGTTTTAGTTTAAAAGTTGTTTAATAATGTGTGTTTGTTTTATAGACTAGCCAGAGCTAGAGATGAGTGGGAATCAGCCGCGTTACAGAATGCCAACACCAAGTGCAATGGTCTGCTGCCATTGTGGGGACCCCAGGTGCCCGAATCAGCCTTTGCGTCCTGTCTGGCCAGACACAACACCTATCTACAAGAGTGCACTGGTCACAGGTCAGTTAACTGCTGATTTTTGCTTTACAATTATTATTAATAATTTTATCTCATTTTTCTCGTTCCCTTATAGAGTCTTCCTTCACCCCTAACCGCCCCCACCCATTCTTACGATACCATTTCATCAGGTGTATTGTACTTTGCCCACAACACTTTTTGTAATGTACAATGTGGAAAAAAGACATTTATTTAACTATCTATTATGAAAATTTAGATTTAATTTTTATTTATTATAAATTGATTTGGCAACGTTGCAACAAGTATCACTGGATGATTTTCATGCGATTTAGTCTTTGTGAGTAATTAAGAGTTGGTGGTAGTATTCGGCCATTTGCCGAACAGCAAAATTATGTCCCATAAGAACAATGTAATTTCTATCAATCTCTTGGAGCAGATAGAGCCTCTATTTATGGACAGAATTTCAAGTTTTTATGTCGTTGGAAAGAGATTTTTATTCTCCAGGTATTTAGGAAATGAACCAATTCTCCTCACTTTTTTGATTTTAAGTTTATTTTAATAATTATTTGTATAATGAATTAACTATAAAAGAAGTGAACTCTAATTATTGAAACAAACTTATAATAAAAAAAGTAAAGAGTTAACTCCCTGGTGAATTGAATTCTCTTTTCAATGATATAAAGAACGTGAAATTCTGTTAATAAATAACGGCGCTATCTGCTCTGAGAGATTGATGAAAATTACATTATTTTTATGGGACATAATTCTGCCGTTTGGCAGTTTGCCGTCCACTACCAACCACCCTCAAATTGGATAAAGTGGCATTGGAATATACTGGAAATATACTGATACTGCAGAGACACGTAACAAAAAACATACGATTCTTTTGTATTAGGCATTATCAAATTTCAAGTCCCACAAACCGGAAAATGTGATGTGGAATTGAACTGAGTATACTTGCAATCACCTAATCACTGTGTATCAAGATTAATGGGAGAGTTGACTAACCCGCCTCAAAAAGGGTATTTTTATTTCACTCTATTCAGTTTTATTGTTGAGTTGTGTTGAATGGATTTCTATTTTCTTTGGTCAACAGTAACATCGTATCAATTCTCTGACACATGCAAAATTCTCATGTTCTTTAATTTTTGTATTTCAGGGATATCAGCTACGCTTCAACTGTGCATGATTTGAAATTGTTGCTGATGAGATTCTCGCAAGAGAAAAGCTTCCACGATGATACCGGTGGTGGAGGTCCTCAGTCCAACATGCACATCATACCCTACCTGCTTCATATGGCGCTCTATGTCATCAATTCGTAAGTATTTTAGTTACATTCAATAAAAAATGTGAATTTGCTTATGTTTGGTTCAATAAATTTTTATTGAATAACCTTTGGTCTCTGGATTCTTATAAAAAATTAAACCACGCAACAAGAAATATTATTATTTGTTGATTCGTATTATACTCTACTTCAATACTGTTGGAGTGTTATACTTTTGAACCGAATCAATAATGTATAAGACAACTTTCAATATCCTACTTGGAAAATAATTAATCAATAATAATTGTTGTAGGAAAAGTTTTAATCAGTTCATTCACGTGTGATGAACTTTCAATTCGGTTATACTCTCAAACTCACATGTTTATGTTCAACTCATGTGTTTGAAATTGAATCAACAAACTTTATTGAAAATAATTATTATCAGTTCAATAAATGAGCTCGATGAGTAAGCATGTATTAGAAAATAAACGAAAAGTTTATGAAGTGTAGTTGGAGGATTCTTATTATAAAGAATAAGACTTCCTATATTGTGAAGATTTCGGACAGTCACGCGGTGGACAAAATATCATATTTATTTCAATTGGAGACAGTTCATTAAATTGATATGAAACTATAAAGATCTTGAATCTGAGGACTGTCTCAAATATTAATTTTACATTTTACGAACGTTTGTCCCAAGTTATGGATCAGAAAATTTTCTATTTACAAGTTTGCAGAAAGCATTCATGGATCGGCGCCAAATTTAGAATAAATTTATTCTATTTCTCAATGATTAAACCTTTTGAGAGCATTTAAACTTAGATTGTTTACATTCAGAATTTGGAACTTGGTCAGAATTTCGTAAATCGAAAGTTCCACGATTTATTGTATTCCTCCAGAATTAGAAGTTTAAAGTTGAATGTTTATGAGACACGGTCCTGGTATTGTCCATTGATCTTCTTTCTTGTGATATAAATTTAGATCAAAAATATATCTTTATAGTGAAAACTACTTACGGTTACAGGCACTTGAAAACTTTTTTATGTTGGTATAGTGGTAATGCACATTACAGGTATAGTCTGTCCAAGCAAAGAAGACATTCTGGCATGATGGAAAAATGACTCCGGTCAATATTGGTTCAATTATTATAAATTGGTTCTCAAATTGTAGAGCAGGATGTTTCCTACAGTTGGAGACCAAATTTATAATTTTTGAACGAATTTTGATCGAAGTGGAGTCATTTTATTTTCCCGTCTTTGTCAGATAGTCTTCTTTGCTTGGACAAACTATAGGAGGCGAATTATTAGATGGAAATTAGCATTTCAAATTAATATTAATTAATTTAATTAAGTATTCTAATTTTTGGGTAAAACTAAATTATTTATTTGTTTTTTGTATTTACAGTACCCGTTGTGGCGCCCGCGAAGAGAAGAACCTGTGCAGTTATCTGGAGGTGACAGCGGCCGACAAGTGGGCGGAGGGTTGCTACGAGTCCGAGGGCGCCCTCTACTATGCCACCCTGTCACTGCTGCTGCACGCACCCGGCAGGTGGGCGCGCACCCGTGTCACCCACCTGCGAAGGCTCGTTGTTCTGGCTCATCTGCGTCACACCCATCCCAACCACAATTCGCAGTTGAAAGTCAGCGATGTAACGCCCAAGGAGTACGCCGTTTATAAGAGCAGCCTCGTGTTCTTTGGCATTATCGACGCTATTTATCGTTATCATTTCAAGGTAATAGAATTGGATTGGTCTATTTTTATTGGAAACTAGAAAGTATAATATTATAGAGTAGAGTTCATTACAAGAAGTTTGGATTATTGACGCTGTTTTGTTTATCGATATCGTTTGAATTGAATGATTGATCTATTTTTATTGAGGACTAAAAAGTATTATATTATAAAGTACAGTTTTTTACAAAAAATTGACGGCAGCCCAATGAGGTTTTTTCATAACGCTATTATTGATATCATTTCAAGGTAATAGGTACAAGGTACTCACTTTATCAAACTAGAATAGTACTAAGGCATATCAAGATAGTAAGACAAGGTTGTTAAATTCAAATTGAACTTTGTATTTTTATTAATGTATGTTTGCTGTAGAAGGTGGCTGACACCTCGGATATTTTATTTCATATGATTGTAAATTTCATGAAAATATAAAACCAAGATTAGTAATACAAGGTTGTTAAATTGAAATTGAACTTTGCATTTTTATCAATTTTAAATTTCAATGTTTATTGCAGAAGGTGGCAGTGGCTTCGGAAGACCAATGGACAACAGCCCTGGCCGACTACATAAGACACAACGATGAGGCGCTGATGAAGGCATCTGAAAAACTCATGTCCTTCTACTCCAGTGAGCTGCTCCCCTGCGCTTCATTTGAGGAATTCTTTGATGTCCTTGGTGAGTGTTATTCTGTTTTTTTTTTCATTTCATTCGTGTACAGTTGTAGAGAAATTTTTAAATTTTCATTCAATTATTTTTATCTATTGGCATCTACACTTAAGTATACACTAATATACTAATTGGCACATGTAAAATCATTACATGTGCCTTTAACATTGGAAGCATAGTACAGCTGTGGTCTGGCTCTGGTCTTGCGTTTGTCTGGTCTTGGTCTGACTAGTGCGCGTTACTCCATATATGATTTCCATCTGTTCACATGTGATTCCGTGTTTCTTTGGCTGCAAGTTGGTCTGGTCTGAGTCGTACCAGTGCGCGTTTACCTTTAGTAGTGATAGTCGTGCTTATTCAAGAAAATTTATCTTGAAGGAATACATTACATACTTTGTGTTAGTTTATACTTTCAATCATTTATTCTAGCTTGATGTTGAAATTGAAGTTTCAATCTTCATTGCGTGCCTATCTATTACCATCTTTTTGTTGTTACAGAGTTGTACGATGAGATACCTAGTCCATCTACCTTCGTAGCTGAAGCTTTGACGGTGTTTGATTAATTTAGCTTCCAAATTATTGTAATTGATTATCAAAATCACTGCTTGTGTTTAGAATTTATGCTGAAATTATGTTTTGTTATTGTATCCTATCCACTGATTTATTGATGTGAGATAATATTTAATCTAATTGGCTTTCAAGAAGTTTTGTTGTAATATGGTTTGAAAGATTTAATAAAGAAGATTGCACTGCTTGAAAATGTTTTGTATTACTGCTCGAATTTGGCCTTACCTTTTCAAAATCACTATTTAGCAGCGGAAGGAGTAACTAAATCAATACTGCGTATTGTCGACTTATGATTTATCGATAAAAGATGATAATACAGTCAAGCACGCGCGCACACTTGGTCAAGCCCATTAAACTTCAAGATACTGTACCGTGAAATAAAAAAAATCGAGGAAAACTCAAACACGATATAAGCCTAGTAGTGCTACAAGAAATGAATTATAAAACTTTTTCAATTCTACAACAGATATGATTCATTTCGGCAATCCAATGCTCTCTTCTATTGGTTTATTCATTGGAAAATTCACTATAGTCAAAAAATCATGATCAAAAATCATCTGTGGCTATTATAAGATTCATTCGGATTATTAATGTTTTTTATTGGTTTGTCATTGGATTGAGACAATCACAAATTTCACAATAGTAAAATAATCTTATTAAGCTTATAGATTACGGCAGAGGATTACAACTGAATGAGATACTATTCAAGATAGAATAACAGTTATATTGATACAAACAAATAACCTAAATAAATCTTTTGGAAAAATATCTTCCAATGAAGAACGAATAAAATTCATTGCACGTCTGTCATTTTTGCGGAATATTTTCAATTTCACAAATGAATGGAAGAAAAACAAAATATTTGGATATATCCTCCTTTTAAACAACAAATGAAGAGATTCAGTGATTCTCTAGACAGAGAAAAAATGTAAAAACACATTGTCTAATCAACAGTAAAGCTAACAAATTATGAATAACAAAATAATACTTTGGCTTAGCCATTTATTACAATCATTGTGAAATTTGAATGAATAATAATTCTATTTAACATCACCAAACAAGGATCACTGAAGAGCATAAGTTACTTCATTTACACAGCATTACGACTAATAACAAAAAAAAAAAAAATAGGATGTTATTCAAGCTAATATGAAATTCCGGGTTTTCACATTGCATACAAAATTAATTTCGTTATTTTTGAGAGTCTATGCGCATTTGTTCATTGTTACAGTAGACCTTATTATAAAAAGAAATTGTTCAATTGTATGAGATCCATTACTGTTAGATATACTCTTGGAACGCTCATGATAGCTAAACAGACTTAATTCGTGAAATCACTTTATTGTAAGGTTTTTCCTGCCTTACAAGTTTTTACAAATGAATAGTTGCTCTAGGCTATTGAACATTATAGGCCTTCTGTAGTTAAAATTGTGAATATTACGTACAATAAATATTGTGGAATTAAAAAATAAATAATCTATTTACTTGTCGAGCAAATAATTTTGATCAAGCGTTTTCCATTTTCCATACCAGAATCGATTAAAGAGAAAATTTTAAATTGGTAAGGAAGTTTTATCTAGATAGGAACTCTTAATGATTGCGCAAACAAAAATAAGTAGCACATTGAGAGGAGATGGATCTGATGAACTTGAGTTTTACGACTATAATAAGATTGGAACCTCAACATTTCATACTTCTACTTTAAAAAAATGAACGTAGAAAAAAAGAAAATATTCACATTTTGTCTATTTTTCTTATTTTCCGGTGGAGGGGAATATTTGGTAGAAATTCTCCAATTTTATACGTATATTCTTCTATCTTTTCCATTCAAATTCATATAATTCTTATGTAAGCTATAGAACGCTTTTGAAAATGAAAAACGATTTCTGAAAGCTAAACGTTTATCGTAGGCATATTTGATGTAAAGTATTGCGAGAAAAGTAAATAATTGAAGTAAAAACAATCAACAGATGCTAGTCGAGTCCAGTCGAAATTATTGTGAATTAACTAATTATTTTACAGAAAAATTTTCGACAATGCATGTTAGATATGTATTCAATAATGATAATACTGCTAAGAAACGACAACAATATCAATTATAATGATTATTACAAAAACAGTAAGTAGTTTAAACTCATTTATCACTACTTTAGATCATCATAGAAAAAGAGCTAATTTACACATATTTTACATTGATTGAAAATTAATTTAAATGAGTATTTTAATACTGTACTAAATGCAATTGGAGAAAATTGCAGCGCCCTATATATTTACACGATTTAACTAAGTCTATGGTCGATTCAATAAATTAAGTAAAATCAAACTATACCAACTATTCATTTTGTATAAATTACAAATTTCATCAAACATTCTCCTGACATACTACAGAGTTTGAAAATTCATTCGATATTATCTAAACTGATGAGAATGAGACGTCAAAAAGTGAATTTTATTCTAATACTAATGATGGAGAACATTTTTTGAAAACTGTACACGAACCCATTTTTTTCTGAGGATTACATCATAATACTGTAATGATAAAACACATAATTAATTAATAAAAAAAATTAATCAAAATATCACTGAATAGTTTCTTCAGTTTATTGCACTGCTCACTGCTAATGCACTAAACAAGAGAATAAAAATTAAAAATAAATAAATGAGCAACAATGTTTCTATACATAAAAAATCGAGCGAACCAAGTTTACAATTTTTCACCTAAGATGAACCTGTCGATAGAGTCGAATCTAATAATTAAATTTTACAATATTACTGGCTTCACAATAAATTCTATACTAATTCATTAGCAAAAGTCTCTCCGAATAAGAAAATCTGTCAGATTTCATCAAATCTAATTGACCATAAAATATCGTGATTCCAATAAGAAAACATACCAATGAAGCATTTTTTTGAAAACTTCATCAGAGAATGTACTTGATTGATACTGTAAAATTACAAGATGGAACAGATAGCGAGCAATTCCATGATGGCTGTCAGGTTTATTCTACAACTAAACACTCGCTGTTTTTGTGCCTTAGAATGTAATTAATCATTCAGCTATGTTTCATAAATTACTATTAAAATAATAAATTTCCCATAGTTTTTATAAATTAGAACTGATTAGTTTAGATTAGGAATCCATAGATTCAATATAGTTATTTTGAGGGCGCCCATTGTAACATAAGATAAGATTTGAAATAGCTCGGAGCTACTCGAAAGAAATGTATCGTAAAAGATAAGTTCCCAAGTGATTCTATTTTTCAATTTGGTTTGTGTTATTGAGACAGGGCCAAGAAGCTACGGAAGATTATTCACTCCCTTTCATTTATTCATTGACACACAAATAAAATTTAAATGATTTGGGAAATAAAAAACAGGTCTTGATATGTCAACAATATAGCTTGTACATGATTGAAATCATGATATTTTGGTCATATTGAGTAGACTTGACACTCCTTATCCAGAGCTTTCATCTTTGAGAACACAAAGATTCATATCTTTATTAGTCCTTTTAATATAACTACAGAAACGACTATGACGGTGTGGTGGAGTACCAGTTGGTCGTGTTCTTGAGAGGTTCGGGGTAGACGGATGTCGCCGACGAGGGTGTCTTATTGGCAGGATGATACAAATGGAAACCGGCCGAATGGTGATAGAATTGCGCGGTTTGATCCAGCCCGCTCGAGGCATAGTCAAGCGCCGAAGGGTGTACTGTGGCAGTATATGGCTGAGGCTTGAGAGGCAGTGGTTGAGCGGGGGTGTCGTTGGGGGCGGTTCCACCCCCGGTGCCACCTCCGAGGTACTGGTGACGTAGTACGTCCGTGTAGGAAGTTGTTGAGCTTCCGTCAAAACCAGCATGTACTTGTTGGGGTTTGTCTCTGGGGGAGACCGAAGACGGTGGAGTCATGGCTGAATGATAATCATACCCTGTACCTGTGGTTGCGTAAGATGACACCAAACTCCCAAACGCATCCGTGGTGGATTTTTGGTTATGCGCCAACACAAACTGGTGATCGTAGGATCCTTCACTGCCCGGCGGCGTAGGTAGTGGTCCAATGTGATTCATATCACCACTGTAATAGGCCCCAGCACCAGTCCTACCAGCCTGAACGTTGGCACGTATCACACTCTCCCTGTTCGCGTATAATTGTCGCAACAACGCTGAAGCTGGCAAACCTGTTCCTGACTGTGTAGATGAATTGTGCTGTAAATGATGGGCACCTATCCACTGTATTGTACTACGTTGTTGTTGTTTCAACAATGTATCCGTACTAAAATCAGTTGGGGCCTTATCTAGCACAATAGGCAAATGCTTGGACATGGCATGCTCCAAGTCTTTGACAGATGTCGTGCCACCTTCATGGCTATCTTCATGGCTGTTCATGGCAGGCTTCGGACTGCCAACCGGCACGGAGTGGCACGACGATGAGGCCGGACTGAGCACGGGGTAGCGTTTGCGCAGACGCTCCTCGTCTTCAGAACTGCAACAGCTGCTGTCGTCTTCGCGTGGCGGTTGATGAACAGCTGATAGTTTCCGCTTTTGGGGTCGTTTCATCACGTCCTTATCGACGCACACGCCTACGAGTTTCTTGGCCGGTTGTGACATCACCTGATGGAGAGAAGGAAAGAAGGAGATCGTGAGAAAAATTCAATCAATCATTTTATAATTGTTTTAATATTTTATGCCCACCTGCATAAAGTAGGATAGTAAATGGAATAATTTCCTATGATTTCTTAATATCCTAAAAATGTAAAGGCTGACAATTTTTATTTTATTTTCTCTGTACGTTCCCTCTTTGATTGGAAAAACGTCATATAACTGAGTGAGTGTACGGTATACGTGATTGAAAAATAATGACAATTAAAAATAAATAAAAGTGTATTATAAAGGGAAATATTCACAAATAATATTACAAAATAATAAGTACATTAGTAGGATAATTGTTATCAAATTACTTTTTCAAAATCAGGTAATACTGCATTGTTACCAGAGGTTTGCACAGTCTATTTCACGGATAATAGGAAACATATAGCCTATTCTATTATCCGTGTTCCAGGTGCGGGTCCAGAGAGGGGTTATCGGGCGATCAGCCCCCACTTGACAATAATTATGGTGTACAAAAATTTATAAGGATTGATTCTTATAAAGGTTGAATCTCTCTTTTCATTGATAGAAATGTAATATAATTGAATAATTATAAATCATATTATATGGACAAAAAATAGAAATCTTTAAAGCTATGTTGATCAAAAAAACAAAACAATCCCCGCCTAACTGACCAATTGGTGTCCAAAAAGTGCAGATTGCTGAGGTTTGAACTGCATATAGCCTGAACTTAATTTATCTTCAAAAATAGAGTTCTACAACGCTGTTTTGGACTAAATTAAAGACTTTTAAATTGAGAATTAATTAATACCTGAGTGGGATCGTTGGCCTGCTGCAGTTGTGTTGTGTGATCAAGGTGTGTTCGTCCGCCTCTCTCGTTGGCTTCTGAGGAGTCATCCATCTCTGGAGGCGACATGTGGTGGTCGTGATTATGGGCTCCTCCGCTGTTTCTACCTTCTGAAAATAGGATATAAATGGAATGGAATTAAAATTTCCATTGTCAGGATCGAAGAGTTGGGAGTTCTCTAAGCGCAATTGAGCTAATCATGGATTATCCTACTGAAAATTAGATAGTAAAGTTAGACGATTAAAAGATAGTAAAGTCCTACTGAAAAGTTAGACGTACGTGAATCATTATTGTAATAATTTCCTTTAGACCATATTAAACGTTTCTCAAAATTTGAAGAAGATACGTTTTGGTCTCAATTGTCTGTGTTTTATCTAATACTGTAAATGTATATTTTGTATTCATTCAAATAAATAATTAGAATACACATAGTCTATTACAATAAAATTAGGTACCGTACTAAGTTTTAGTAAGAGATTTCGTTCAAGAAGCAAGAGAATTGAAAGGAAAAATATTACACTGTTCAACGTTATTTATCCAGGTGGGATTGCGGAAATGGTCTCATATGGTAGAAAATAATTGTATTTACCTTTATCAGCGTCCGGTGACCCATTTTCGGGATCGTTTCCAGTCGATTCTTCCCTCTTCACGCCTCGCTGCGGAAGATGATCCTCAAGTTGACAGCAGTCCATCACTAGATTTTTGTATTCCTTACCACTGAAATTATATAAAAAAAGTTTTCATAAAGATATGGGATGATTAATGACTACACTCTTCATTTCATACTGTACTATTCTATTATACTAGACACCTATTTTATACTCTACTAATTTACAATTTTTACCATCCAGTCTACTCCATGGGTTTATTGATGAATTCAATATTGTCATAAACTATTCTATTACTCTGGACTCTTATTTTATACTCTACTATATTCTATTATTCACCATCTTATAGTCTATTTCATAGATTTATTGGTGAATTCAGTAGATGAGAATATTGTCATGAACTATTCTATTACAATAGACTCTTATTTTACACTCTATTATTCTATCATTTACCTATATGATAGGTAAATACTATATCCACTATAACACTACATAACACACATATCCTATAGTGTTTGTTTTTTTTATAGATTTATTGATGAATTCAGTTCAAGGGCACATTGTCATGAATGTATAACAAGATGAAGGTGTATTTTCCCATTAACACCTTCAAGGTTATCACTAATTATTTCTTTCGAAAATTAATTTTAATAATATTGTAGCTGCTCCAAGCTCAGACAATAATAATTTCTTACGACGTTTGAGCAAATTTGGGAATTTCTTACAAGTGAACTAAAAAAGTTAATTTATTATTGAATGAAATAAATACAAGCACTCTACAACTACCGGTACTCGAATTCTCAACTATACTCAACAAACTGTAAAATGATGAGTAAGCGCTACTGTTGTTGAAGTCAAAATTATTTACGTATTTACTAAGTTATAAGTTGATTGAAAAATGCATTTAAACAATATTCACATTATGGGTTGAATCATGGCCAAACTATAGAATATAACACAATATCGGCTATGATTGAGTTGTTTTGCAATGATTAATGAGTTTGAATTTAGTAAGCTCACCTAATAACATAATTTACACAGATGATATTCTGCTCGTCAGCATTTTTCGAGCTGCACACGACCGTGGCACACGTCTGCACCCACGTGTAGCCCCCGTTCTTGTTCATCATTCGGTAGTAGTGAGTCAGCACTTGGCCTTTGTTGATCACTGAAAACAAAGATACAATTTAAAATGCGTTGAAAATCAATAGGAATAGGATTTCATAATGTGTTTTACCATGTCATATTGATAAATTGGGAAATGATTATTTCAATTTATAATGTCTTTCAATTTCATTCAATGAATGTTATTTGTTCATTTAAAAACGAATGATAATTGAAATTACAAGAAATAGAACATAAATAAATCGACAATATGATAAAAATGTAATACTATATAATTTCATTTCTTTTTGTAAATAACAATAAGAGTCTACAATATTGCTATACATTATTGCTATATTAAGCCATCAGTAATGTAGAAAGTACGTGATTGAATCACATGCGTGACTGTTATGAATATTTCTTTAGATGTTGAAGCCACAGACTAATCACTGTGTTGAAGTCGACTATTAATTTATTTTTGATATTCTGATGTTATTATCAATGTTCCAATATTCTGTTATTCTTTATATTCTTTGATTATCTTGTATTTTTATCTGCACAATTTTAGTTTACCTATTTGATTGATTGTTTTTTACAGATATAAAAGATTATTATAGATTATGCAATAGACAGCACCATATAAACTTCGCAAAAGAAAAAATAAATTATACTTATTATTTATACTTATTTCAAGAATTAAGAAATGTTTTGTAAATAGGCTAGGCCTATTTTGGATGATATATAGAGTTTATTAGGCTGTATAAAATCACACATATAAGTATAATGTATAATACGTTACAATAATTATAGTCTGTATTGTATGAAATGATAATGTGAACTTACAATCAACATGACTTTTCCTAAGTTTATTGGCGTCTTCTCCGTGACAAAGCGTATAAAGATTCATGCCCATCAGTTCATCGGCGGTATAGTCTAATAAATCAGCTACCCTGTAACATAACAAATTGAAATTAATATCACGATTTAATATCAGATATTAATATCACGATCGACATAGTAAATAAAACGATGATCATTATGAGAAAGCAAACTTTACTATTTACTAGTTACTATTACTAGTATCTAGTTACTCCTTGTACGCTGAAGATGTGGCTCAGTGCCACAAAACGCGCCCGACAAGCAACAAAATCGTGAGTACTGTTGTAAAAGTGAAAGTCGTTAGTATTTACTGAGTTATAAAGCTTATTATCATCAACAGTTCAAGTAGGATGAACAAAAGAAGAAATTCAAACTTTACTATTTGAAATTTATTGATGCACCTTAATCTCTATTGAATCCCCTTCAGATGATTTTTTGTAGTTATGGAGGTGAGAAGGTGGTTTTTTGGTAGTTATTCATATTAAATGAAGAGTCAAGATGTTGTCAAACCACAGATTATTAATTTTTTTTTACTTTCTTTATTTCTATGTAGGTGTACTTACCTAGGTTCAACATGCGCTATTCGGAAGTCGAAGTTGATCCTCATGACAAACATGTCGGTTTCGAGTCGTATCTCATGGACACTGGGTGGGGGAAGGGCGATAGCCAGTGACACCATCCCCAGTAACGGTGGAGACGTCTTCCTGCTGTGCGAGAACGTGTACTGCGGCCTCATCCGACATAGCACTAGCACCACCTTTGACAAAATTTGTAAATAATTATTAATAGACAAAGATTGAAGATTGTTGACAGCTTGGAAGGGAGATGATCATTTTGTTGGATCAGCATGAAGAAATATGAAAATTATAATCTATTCGTAAGACAATTAATAATGATTGTTTGGTATGAAAAATGATATAGAATAGAATGGCTGCCTTTATTTGATAACCTGGGAGGGCAAAGTTAGGGCGCAGCCGGCCCTCTCTCACACTTAACCCTCAAAGAAAGATATGAATATTTGAAGAGAACAGTAATTGGTGAGAAGCTCAATATCGTTATCACTTACTCCAACAAGCCACCCAAAGCACTATACTGTATTAAGTATGAAATTATAATACTCTCGAATAACAATTTCTGAAATAACTCTGAAATAGTGACATTATGAGAGAATTTGAGATTATGAGATGTTTATTGAATAATCAAAGAGGAGCGTAGGCCAAAATAATATTACAAAACAAATTATGTGTATTGGAATTTCAAACGAAAGAGATTCTCATTTCTTAACAGCCATCTTATCTAGTGAAACTTCCAAGATATCAAATTTCTCGAAATACAAAGTTTTTTCATGCTTGCATTCATTTACAACGTACGGTACATTATAATCTCGATGTTATTGTTTATTTAATAATGGATAAGTCGGACAAATAATTATTGAATCGATACATATACCGCTTCATATTCAATTATTACAGCATTGAAATTACTGGAAATGCTGATCCATAGATAACCAACTTCTGTAAAAGCTTCTTAAAGGAAAGTTGTGACTCTTCTCAACGCCACTCCCCATCAAGCAGCTAGAAAGGGATAACGGAATTGGAACAAGTATTATCTCAGTCTCACTCCTCTTTCCGTTTCTCAAGAACTCTTTCCCCTCAACCCTATCATCCCAATCATTCTCTTTCTTTTACTTCAACTCCGTCTGGTTTCCAAAGTTGGATCAACTCTGGACTACATAGTCTGTCCAAGCAAAGAAGACATTCTGGCAAGATGGAAAAATGACTCCAGCTTGGTCAATATTAGTTCAAAAATTATATATTTGGTCTCAAATTGTAGATCAGAATGTTTCCCAATATTTGAAACCTTATTTATAATTTTTGGACAAATATTGACCGAGCTCGAGTCGTTTTCCCATCTTGCCAGAGTGTCTTCTTTGCTTGACAGACTGAACCATCATCCCCTCGGAATCAACGTCCAATAAACGCCCAACCCTTTTCTTATTTCTGTGCAAATACCCTTTCATTATTGTTTGAAAAGTTTTGGGGGAGACGGAGTAAGAGTATATAAGTGTCAATGAAAAGTAGCATCGAGACAGTGATTATCATTCATTGTGGAGGGGACAAAACAAGCTCGCAATATTGCTGGCAGCTCAATTACTCATCACGATGGGTGATGATTCAACCCAAATAAACGAGAACAAGCTATAAATGGCATGACAGTCTGCTATGAGGCACTGAGTTTAATGTAATATACTCTAAACCACCAATTTGACATGTAAGGTACTATATGCTACTGAACAGACGATTTCTAACAATTTCGAATGGACTTCTCAATCATCATCAAATAGCAGAATTCACAAATTTAATATAGAGCCAATTATTATATTATAATATTGATTTATTCGATAAATCTAATACGATCAATTTCTTAATGGACCATAATAATTATTGAAAAAAGATAATATAGAGAAAAAAGACAAGTGAATAAGAAGAGGAGGTCACATAATTACTATCCAGTAGAGAAATAGATTGCATTCATTATTTTTGTAATAATTTTATTATAATATTACAATAGTTTACTTCATATCTTTGAAAGGTATTCGTGGAATAAGTGGAAAAAATAAGTAAATCAGAAGAGGAGTTCATATAATTATTATTAATATTAATAACAAAGATATGAAGTGAACTATTGTAATATTATATTAAAATTATTACAAAAATAATTATTGTAATCTATTTCTCTACTGGAAAGTAATTGTATGGACCTCCTCTTCTTATTCACTTGTCTTTTTTTCTTCTCCAACTCCAATTATTCAAACTCACCCGGTAACCTGATGATTTGAAATGACATCCTCTTTTCGTCAGAGTTGACTTCATGCGAATGCAGAACGCCCTGTCCAGGCCTTTGTACATCGATGTGCTTCCCAATGACATCAGGGTAGCCACTGAAACAAAATTACAAAACGAAAATTGTAGAAGGAAATTAAATTCAAGAAGTTGATAAAATATTGCCTATGAAACTGGACTGAATAGGAGACACAAACATTGTGGTACTTTATGAACAAATATTACGCTTGTAAGAGAAAGAATAATTTGTTCAGAATATTCTTGTTTGAAGTACTGTACTAAGCAAATACTTGGACATCTTTTCAGACTTATTATTCATCAAAATTTGGTTAAAGACGTTTTGGACATTAAATTGTGTTTTAACCAATAATGCCCGGTTTTTCCAAGCACACTCAAATTTAAGGGACCCTCAAGTTTACATTATTTTACATATATTTCTATAGAAATGTCAGCTGTTCTATAAAAATTTGAGGGTCCCTCAAGTTGGAGTGTGCTTGGAAAAGCCCGGCATCAGTATCAATTTCTGTCGATGGATAAATAAATTTATTAGATTGTGAGCTTTGAATAATTTCAAGAAGGATTGTTGTGTTGTCTTGAAAAAGATTACCCATATTAGTGATTTATAAAAATATCTCATTTGATTACTTTGGAAAGTTTTGAGCTAGGATTTCAAATTTTAAAACGATTTCAATAAAGGTGTCGGTAATCTGGACAAATCATCAGTATTAAGGCTTGATAAAAATCAAGTTAGATTTTGTTGGAAAATTCTGAGTAACACTTTACATTTTTGAAGGATTTTAATAAGGGTGGACAATATCAAGGCTTAATGGAAAATTCAGAGTTACGATTTTCGATTTCTGAAGCATTTCTATGAGGAATTTTGAACAGTATTTCCACCTCTAGCATCAGGCCTTGAAGGAGAAGACTCGTGTCAGGCTATTGACGTACTCCAGCCATCAAGTCGATCTACAGTCTGGTCGAGCAAAGAAGACATTCTGGCAAGATTAGAAAATAACTCCGGCTCGGTCAATATTGGTTCAAAAATTATAAATTTAGTCTCAAATAGTAGAACAGATCTTTTTCTACCATTTGAGACCATATTTATAATTTTTGAATTTATATTGACCGAGCTGGAGTCATTTAGCCATTTTGCCAGAATGTCTTTTTTCTCAAACAGACTTTACTCCGAGAAAAAAAGCTGATCAGATCTGATCCGACACGCGGTACTTCACGCGCTCATACAAAGTAAAAAACCTCTCCTTTTAGAAGCGTCAAAAATCTTCTGAAGAAAGCTCCTAATCTTAGAACCTAGGGATAGAAGCTCTCTAGAAGCTATAAAGAGAAAAGGAACATGAATGTTGTCTGTTGTTTTTAGGTTTTGATGTGAGAGTTTATCATAGCACATCGAAAAGTAACAAGAGTACAATCAGTACACATAACAAGTAGTTCCTATTTAAAAATAATTAATATACAGTACATTTTCAATTCCATGAGATGCCAAACTGCTACTATTGATTTACTTATCACATGTAATGATTAGTGATGAACTTCACAATAATTTTCAACAATATTTTCATCTAATAAAGCCCACACAATGTTTTTTCTGTAAATAAATAAAAGTAAGTAAGTATTTATTATGTTGCATCAAATCTCTTGGCACTCCTGGCGGTGACGTAATCTTGAACTTTAGCACAAATGAACCTTTAACTTTGTGCTGGATGTTCTTCTGCCTCTTATCTTCATACATTTTAAGAAGATAAAAATGTCCATCAAAATTGATAGATTGATCTATGAATAGGATTCACTACAATCCTAGACGTTCTAATAATATATTATAATACTGTACCATGGACTTTATGTACAATACTAGAATATCAGTAATATTCATTCACTCATTTATTAGAGTACAAATATACAAGATAAGGATATTTAGATATTAATACTAAAAATTGAGTAAATAGTTCTTCTTGAGACACATTCTTCAGCTCTCTCTAAACTGCAATCATGTAGTATAGATTTATTTGTTTACTTGATCACAACGTCATTTACGGCCTTGCAGAAGCAACACAATTACTTATTTTTATAGTCTCCATACGCATGGTCTGTAACGCATTTTAATGCGGAAGCCTTGCTATGAGGGCGGTAGTTCAAACTAGGCCACCGGGTCTTCTGTATCTAATAGGGGCAAAGTAATTTCGATGCTGTATCAAGAAGTTAGGGATGGAATAAAGGGATGAGGGATGCTTGGGTTATATGAGAGCCTCGGTTATGCATCGGCGATTCCGATCAAAGGGGCGGTAAACTTTGAAGTCATTTTTATAATCGAAAATACAATGGAGGTTAATTGTATTCCACAAGGTGACCTTGAAATTTTTCTATTACAAAATTCAACTGAATAATTGAAAAACCCATCGAATTTAGAAAGCTACCTATGCTTTCTTTCTATGGTGATAACGACAAACTAGATAGAATCAACGATATGACATTGCCATAATATGACGATATGATGCAACTATGACGTTATTTTTTCACGAAGCTCACTAGTGAAATACAGTAGAAGCATTGATCGAGTGAAATGACGTCATTTGATACTCAGTGAATAGATTTTATGGCTTGAAATTTTACAAAAATGTGAAATATTCATCAAGTTTTCAATATTGTTTTCTTTGGTGCATAATTTATTTGATTCCTGTCACCAACCTTCTAAATTCGAAATTTCAAAGTATTGTTCCTGGATTGAAAATTATGTGTTTAAGCAGTGCTATTTTGGAAAATATTGACTTTTTATAAATTTTTGGGAGAGGAATTGTCCTCCAATTCCTCCCAATTTTAGTATTAAGTTATGTATAAATAAATAAAATAATAGCCTAGTTTTATCATAAAATTCGACTGATATGATATTCTACTACTAAATTCGACTGATATGATATTCTACTACTAAATTCGACTGATATGATATTCTACTACTAAATTCGACTGATATGATATTCTACTACTAAATTCGACTGATATGATATTCTACTACTAAATTCGACTGATATAATATTCTACTACTATGAGTAGTTGTCGATGTTGTAGAATTGTTCCATAGCCTACCGAAATGAAACACACTGATTTTGTTAATAATTCCACCTTTGACATGTGTGACCACGAAACCATGGCCCTGCACCAAAATAAAAGATAGAATTGACAACATCGGTGTGTTTAATTCCATCAATTCAATTGATTCGTAATTAATTGATCCGTTATTTGTATCAAAAAACATTATACAAGATATTTAAAGTCGATGTAATCAATGATGAGAGTGTGAGAGCGACCTTGACAGTGACAGTGACGGTTGCGGGTTGCGGCTAACCAGCCGCCTCATGGAGCGTGGCTCCTGTTACACTGGATGGAGGAAATCGAAAGGGTGAATCGATTAATCGAATCCCACTGCGCATCGATTGCCGTCAAACAACTCGGCTGGTCTTGTTCTGCTTGGTGGCATCTACTGTAGCACTTACTGACTGACACCTACTCATTGCCCATCACACTACTGTTTTGTCAGAAGAAAGAGGAGAAACGAAGAATGGAGACGAGAAGGTGGAGAGAAAGAAGTCAGGAAGGAGGAGGAGAAGAGAAGGGAGATGAAGGAAGACCAAGTGCGATCCTGAGAGCCAAGACTGGTTGTCAACACTGAAGGGAGGAAAAGGTTCTTGAAGGTTGTTGAAGCAGAAAAGTGACCCTAAAGGTAGGTTTCCAGTACTATAAAAGTCGTACAGAAACATGTGCCTAGGATGAAATAGAAATATGTAGTTGCACACTGGTTAGCTGATTTTTTTTATTTGCGTTGCTCCATACAACCACATATTTCTATTGCATTTTGTGTCCGACATGTGCTCGCGACTTGCAGTAACGGAGTAACGGAGAACAACCTTGATTGGATTTTCAAATACTGTATGTCCAAGCCTCATTCTCCTTTGAAGGAATGTAAGAATTATATATTTTTAAATACAGTACTTTAATAGGAATTTAAATTCAAAAATTGAAAATTTGGTCTCAAACTGTGAAGCAGAATGTTTTTTAGAATCCAAGATCAAATTTATAATTTTTGATACAATATTTTTGTACCGAACTGGAGTCATTTTTCCATCTTGCCACAATATCTTCTTTGTTCGACCTGTATATACTATTTGTATGACAAGCTGGATGAGTTATATTGTTTTCAAATGCTGATAGAAATTACTATGTGTAATGTGTAGGCCTATAACATGCTCGATGAAAAATGAAATTTCTTTGCTTGATTTTGATTTACCATCAGGATTGGCAGTGCCCGAAGCGGAGTTGCCTCCCTCATCGGAGCCAGCACTGCCGGGGGAGTTGAGTCCCTGGCCCTGCGAGAGACCAAGACCCAGTTGTTCGGCCATTTCCGAATGATCCTGGTGGTGGATGTAGTCGAACACACTGCTTCCGGTCATCTCCACCTAACAACAAACAACATTCCGAAATTTTAGAGGTTTCTCGATCACATATCATTTAGATTGAAACACAAATTTACTCGAACAAATTATTGGATATTGTGTATCCAATATATTAATACTGGATATTGTTTATTGGTAAAGTAGAATGTATGGAAGCAATCCAATGTAAACTGTAACAGCATGATGTGTTCCGATTATACAGGGTGTTTCAGGAGGAATGTGCAATACTTCTCAGGCTGATTCCACACACCAAGTAGACAAAAAAGTTCCATGGGACCAACCCCAAAAACGCTTTGTTACCGAGATAACAATGGCGGAAAATTGAGATTTTTCAAAACATATTAATTTTTCTAATTTTTTAGAGGCTTTAGTGAGGTTCCAAAATAATCAATTCCTATGTAAAATTAGCTGAGGAATCCAATGGAACCACTTACAAGTTTGTAACTTGAACGGTTATTGAGATAATTGGAAAAATATGCTAAAAAACGCCATTTATCAACAATAAGGGTTATAACTGGATAAGGAATCATAAAATTGTATTTTTTTATTAATGGAAGTTGACGAGAGTCGGATCCCGAAGAAAGTTAAATGGCGGCGATTGTGCAAATCTTACCCAAATCTCAGAAATGGCGATCAAAAATCGCAAAATCGCTACTAAACACAAATTCATCACTTGTGCTGTGTTTTGTTAATCAGTACAGCAACCAACCAATTTAAAAGACTATTTCTGACTTCAAATTGCATTTGCTTCCAAAACAAAGTATTGAGGAATGCTGTCAATACTTCATTATCAGCCTAATGCAGACCTCCACACTTCCACAGGGACCTTCAGTTGGAAACAGTACATGTAATGATCGCTAAGGCTGTCAGAAATCATCAAGATACCGTACCACCAGAATGTTCAAGCACTATACCTCATTGATAACTCTACAATACTGAAGATAATAGATAGAGAGAAGCCTACAGATATCGTGTGATGTGAAAAAATATAATAGAATAGAATTACTTCTTTATTTTAATGACGCGGCGAAGTTTGGACAGTAATTTTTGAGAGGAATAACTTTGAAGAGGAAAGGGAAATTACTTTTAGAGGAATAACGTTTAAATTAAAAGAAATCACTTTGAAAAATCTTCTTGAGTGTAAAAATTCCTTATCAGATTAGTTAGAACTGAACTGTTCATTAACCAAATGCTAGATTGCAGTGAAATTCATCAAAATAAAAATAATCGCATTTACATTACAAAACATTCTTTTCGCCGAATAATAAACGAAACTCAGCCCCCACATTGTTCAATTCTATTTTTGAAACATTTTTGCACGTAGTGTAAAACGAAGCAAGAATGTTAAAAGTCTGTCCAAGCAAAGAAGACATTATGGCAAGATGGGGAAATTACTCAAGCTCGATTAATATTGATTCAAAAGTTATACATTTGGTCTCAAATTGTAGAGAACATTCTACTCTACAATCTGAGACCAAATACATGATATTTGAACCAATATTAACCGAGCTGGAGACATTTTCCCATCTTACCAGAGTGTCTTCTTTGCTTGGACAGACTTTACCAGTGGCACGGCCTTTCAATTACGCAGCCATGGGGTGGGTAAAGGGGGGGGGGGGGTGAGGCTGCGAATAAAACGAGAGGCGTGCTTGATGGTGAAGGGGTAGGGGGATGTGAGGGGGGGTGAACTACCCCTGTTTCAGCAAAGGAGGAAAAACTACGTGACTATTTTGAACAAGTGCCGGCCTTTTTCGATAGGCTGGTACTCGCCACTTTTTCATTTATCATTCGCTGAAAGCGGCTAAGTATCGATCAGTGGCAATTTACGACTGAAAAACGCTGGAATTCGGTAGAAAACTAACGAATAGAAGCGAAATCGAGTTTGGAATTCTTACTGATAAGTAATGATTAATACAGCCTTGAATAATCTTATTGTCAATCGTGATGATCATGATCACAAAGAGATTTGAAAATTTCAAGAGAAAATGACCTATATTTATGAATATAATGACTAAATAACGATTATAGTTAAAAATGACTATAATTTCTTGAATGATTGATACCCTCATTCAAAACATTATAATGTTTTGTTTGTTTGAAAATTGAAAGATTGAAGATTTTTTCAGAGAATTGAAGATTTGTTTCAAGTATTAATATTTGCTAGGAGAGTTTCGAATCGTTTCAAAAATTGGATAGCTTTTAAAGATTGATTCAATGAATTTCTTGAAGGCTTGAGGATTTGTTTGAATATTTATTATTGATTTGAAAACTCCACACTGAGTCGTGGTCGATGTTGTAGAATCGTACCATCTATATCTATAAAAGCGAAATGGCACTAACTGACTGACTGATTCATTCATTCATCACCAGAACTAAAAATCCACTGAACCGAATTCTACAAATTTGGCACGGATGTTCAGTTGGACGTTCGCGCTATAGATACGGGTTTGAACTTTTCAAGGATACGCCAAATATTTAAGGTTTTCTATAGTTTTTTGGCGTTTTCTCAATTTTTTCGAGAACCAATCGGTAGAAAATGTTGATAATATCGGTAGGTACAGCTAAGGTCTAGAAATGTTCAGTAAATTCAGTAATAATGTCTAGTTAAATTCAATGGTTCAGTGAGATTATAGATAAAGATTTGGAAGATATTGAATCAAGGTTTCAAACTATGTCCGATATAGTTCCCAAGGTTACGCTCAATATTAACGTTTTACTATTTTTCGGAATTTTCAGAGTTTTTCTTGGATTTTTCGAGAATAAATTAGTAGAAAATGTCGAAATTTGGTTAACAGGTCCAGATTAGGTCCAGAAATGCTGTTTTCAATGAATTTTGAATCCCTTCTGAAGAATTTGCAGGCGAAAGGTAAGTGAGACCACTGTTTTTCTCAGCTTACACTGACAGAGGTTATGCAGGCGAGCGAAGCGAGCCTGTTTGACTCACTGAAACTGCTGATACCTGTCGGGGGTCCAGAGGGCGGAGCCCCCTGGCTAGGCGGAGAAGGCGAGCGAAGCGAGCCTGCCGGCTAGAAACGAAATAAAACACACTGATGTTGCCAATTTAGGCCACGAAACCCTGTTAGTCCTGTACCAAAATAAATGGCAGAATTGACAACATCAGGGTGTTTTATTTCTATTGTCAATCTGTTTAAAGAGATTGTTCCCTCACTCGAACAATTCTACAAACCACGGACGTTCTTCTATAGTATACCGTTGTTTGTTCGAACCACCCACTATTGGAGTAGCTACCTATCTTTCCAATTTGCATTTAGACTGCAATTTGTCCATCTGTAATGTTATTCCTGACAAATAAATTCGATTCGAGCTTGTATTGGCCAATAGCAGGTTTTCACCTTCATAGCCCAATCACCAATCGTTCTACTCTGTAGAATATATTTTTTCCATCTTTTACTATAACTATACCCTATTCACGATTACTTGAAACAAATTGAATAAACTTTTTGCTAGTGAATATGGGGTGGGTACCTCAACCACACAACAAACCATAACCTTATTGGCAATGCATTTTTTTTTTTTGACAGGGCTGTGTCCTATCATACCTCAAGTTATTGTGAATGATGTATAGAAACAGGATCATAACTTGTTACAGGATACTGACAAGATATGCAATTTATTGCGAGCTTATCGCTTATGAATAAATGTATGATTAGTAGTGTAAAAAAGTGACTGTTTATCTTTCACAGGCAGTTGACAGCATCTTATCCCAAGTTTTTTTAAAGTTAATCAGACGTGGATGAAACTTTTCATGTTGAAGATTGATTGACAGGCTTACGAGTTGAACGCTATCAGAATGAAGATGTGAAGATGCTGTTTGTCCCACGAGGGGAATATGATGACTTTATGGCTGAAGGGGACGGAGGTAGATCATGGATCAGCAGCTATGATGAGAAGGCGACACAAGTAGCATCATTAATCATACCTCTGTTCTCTTCTTTATGTAATGGACAAGGGAAGAAAAAGTAAGAAATAAGCCCAAAGAATAGACAGTAATATGGAATATTCTAAGGAATCCTCTAAGCAAGGAATATGTGCACAAATAGTGGATTATTTTCTATTCCAATCGATTCTATTGAGATTTATCGATTCACCTACATTATTTCCAATCACAATTTGACTAAAAATTAGATAACTTAAAAATTGAAGTCTGAATCAATGGTAACAAAGCTAAACCCAAGTTAGAACTAACATTTAAGTAGTTTTAATTCGTTTGATAAAAGTGCATACGAGTAATCATCCTATTAGGGTACACTCCAATAACATGATGAAATTAAATGAAATGGAAATACTTTTTATTAGGCGGAGTTAGGACTAGGAAGTCCTTTCTACCACTCTACCCACTCTACCACTCATGTTGTACAGCCCACTCCCACTCATGATGTAAAGCATTATAAATACAGTACGTTCAATATATCCAAAGATTATATATCCAGGATTTCTAAAGATATGAATTTCCTAAGCATAATTCGAAGAAGTTTGGGATATCCAAAGATATTCATTTCCTCTGCATAATATGTAGAGGTTTGGGATATCAAACAATATATTTCTGCAGCATAATATGAAGGAGTTTAGGATATCCAAAGAGTTTATACAGCTTATCCATAGTTCCAGCAGAGACATTAATGCAAATGGAAAAATGGCTTCAGCTCGGTCAATATGGTTGAAAAATTATAAATTCGGTCTCAAATTATAGAAAACATTCTGTTCTACAATTTGAGAACAAATTTATGATTTTTCAACAAATATTGACCGAGCAGGAGTTATTTCCCCATCTTGCCAGAATGCATTCTTTGCTCGAACATATACTGTAACTGAAGTTTTGGTGGAAGTTTCTCTCCAAGAAAATGATTCAGGAAAGTTGAGAGTGATGCTTCTTGATGCCAGTACAGTGCTGCAGTAGCCGACGCTCGTAAATGCCATGATAAAGAGTAGTATAACCACGATAGAGGCAGAGGATGTCACTGAGTTGGAGGGGAGGGTTGGCGAGAAGGGTTGGGAGGGGGAGGTTGGCGGCCATGTTGGTAGCTCCCCGAAATGCTCGTCACGTACCGGGTACAACGTGCTCCACATCCCGAATGCCCGGGTCCCCCAGACCCCCCCGCAGAAAGAGTTCCTCGTCGGGACGCAATCAATAGCTGTGCTGCTGTTTCCACACGGTCGCCAACCCAGCAGCCGACAGTTTCCCGGGGAAAACTCCCCGGTGCAAAATGAAAAATTATCGATGTGAAAATTCTGGGAAAAATTCAAGTTCCAAGAATTGGTGTGATTAAGTAAATAAAAATTACTTAAAAATTTACTTAAATTACTTCATAAATTAAGTAAATACATTTACTTCAATGTATTGTTTGATGAATGTGATTTAGTATTGAATCTTGAAAATTCAACTGTATTTTATTCAATGGAATAGAAAAAATTCGACTGAGCCGTTGTCGATGTTATGGAATCGGTCAGAAATAAAACTGATATTTTCAATTCTACCGTTCATTTTTGGTACAGGATCAAGGTTTCGAGGCAACACAGGTCACATTTTCGAACTCAGAACAGCTCCTTGGTGGTACACGAAACCATGGTCCTGTACCAGAAATAAACGGTAGAATTGACAATATCAGTTCGTTTCATTTTGAAATTGAATAGATTCTATTCGATTGGAACAAATTTCACCACTATGTATTCGATGAACAAGCGGAGGAATAATTTAGGTTTTGTTCGGAATTCATGTAGATGATCGTTCCACTTGACGAGAAAAACTGATAAAATTCAAATATCGTAGGCCTATAAGAAAAATGGATATGTTGTATTTAATAATCATGAATCGCCTTGAAAATGTATTTAATTTGGTGAAGCTAATAACTTCGTTTAAATAAGAATCAGAAGTGAAGAGCTGGGAAAATTGTTTTTTTGATCTGATTTTTTCATTTTGATTGTTCGTGATGATCATTCCCCACGCACATGCACATTAGCACATTTGAGTAGCATCATCAAAAAATGAGAATAATATGACAGTTGACTTAAGACAGTGATTTTTGCCGGAATAATTAATATAATTACTTCATGTAAATCAAGTATTAATAACAGAATATGTTTGTATGAGAAAGCTGAAAAAGTTATGAATGATTGATTTTAATGACTTTCTCATCTATTTGGTTATCATGCGAACTCACGAAGATATACAATACCTGAAATGGTTTATAGGTAGCCTATAAGGAAAATTAATATTAAAAAATTAAATTGATAACAAGGCCTAAACAGACACTTTGCTGATAAACAAGCCTGCATTGGGTACGTTGATCTTCAAAGAATAAAAGAATATGCATGAGTTAACCCTGAACTTTTGTTAGCACCCTTAGTTCACCGGCCTGAACTTTTTGAATGATGAACACGCCTAAATCAGGTAATTTGCTAATAAACAAGCCTACATTGGGTACAATAAGGAATATACATGAGTTAGCCCTTTGACTAATAAACAAACATGGCTGAATTTTGAGCTTAACAAGTCTAAATCAGGCTCTTTGGTGAGTAACACTCATCACACTTTGACTGATGAACAGCCTAAATCAGGCTCTTTGATGAGTAACACTCATCATACTTTGACTGATGAACAGCCTAAATCAGACTCTTTGATGAGTAACACTCATCATACTTTGACTGATGAACAGCCTAAATCAGGCTCTTTGGTGAGCAACACTCATCACATGTACTTTGGACGATTTAGTAACTGAAGTGGCCCATTTCTTCAAGCGACATCCACACACACAAATTAAGTATTCCCCAGGCAGAAGCTGGCTGCTGAGCAGTTTTGGATGCCGAGACCTTTGTAGACATTATGGGCTGAGGTGTAGCAGGCTCACCGGAAACCAGGCTTCGCGCCTTTGCATACAGATATCGTCGGTAGCGTCTTAAAGGGGTTAGGTGATTGTGAAAGGGGGGGAACCTTACCCAAAGTGGGGGGAGGGGAACCAACTTCTTGAAGAAGCTGAGCATGTATCGCACGCCCGAGCTGAATACACAAGTGCAAATCATCATACATACATACATTATTGTGGGCCTTCATCACACATGCACACAGGCTGCTACTTCCATCCTAGGCCGACAATGAATCAAGGCCCGATAGGCGACGAGAGTCTAAGCGAGCAATGCTCTATGTTTCAACGGTTTGGAAATCAAGTTGTTCGCGGTATAGTCTTGTCTAGCAAAGAAGACATTCTGGCAAGATAGGAAAATAACTACAAGTCGGTCAATATTAGTAGAAACATTATGAATATGATTTGAAATTGTAGAAAGCATTCTGCTCGACAATTTGAGACCAAATTTATAACTTTTGAATCAATATTGACCGAGCTGTAGTCATTTTCCTATCTTGCCAGAATGTCTTCTTTGCTCGACCAGACTAGGCTATAAGCAAGTTGTTCATGGCAGTGTTTGGAAAGAGGTGAATCATTTGATGGAAATTAATATCATTTCATTAAAATTTGATGGTAGGAAATGAATCATTTGAAGAATTGAGTATAACAGTATAAGTTATTGAATGATATTGAGATTTCAAGTAGACTGTGATAATAATATTTTCATCACGGTCTAATACCAGCCTGAGTTACATAAGAATGAGAAAGAATAATTATGAAGGATTGAGATAGACTTATTGCAACATTGTGATAAGCTTGTCAAGCAAGCTTAAGAGAATGGCTGCATTTGAAAGCAAAATGTCGGAATCCACTGAGCCTAGGTACTATGAAGCTCTGTGATTGGACGATTCCATTCACTCCCACTTTTGACAACAGGAGAGACAGGCCAATGGGAGTTGAGCATTAAAAGTCGTACCTGCTTTGCTGCTTATTTGTTCACTTTTCTTTGATAGATAGCGTTTGTGATATTACGTATCTGGTAAACTACAATATAATTTTTTCAACAATAAATCGTACGAATATTTATTTATGACTAGTTTTTGTGAACACTGTAGGAAACTTGAATAGCTCCATTGTTAGTTCACGACTACACAGAAAAAATTAATTACTCTCGCAGGCGTAGGATTTACAGCTTTATAATATTATAGAGGGAATAGAAATTCAACAAAACATGATAAAGAAACGGGAAAATACGTATAAAACATAAGATATTACAAGATTAAAAAGTGAAATGGAACACAATTTGAATAGAGCAGAATAAGATAAGGTGAAAACGTATGGGATATTTCCAGGATTCTGATAGTGATTTAAAAAAATTAGTATAGGTCAATAATAAAGGTTAATGACTTTATTTTCAGTGATTTTACAAAGTTTTTGTGGGTGAAGTTGAGGCATGCAAGCCCCATCCTCCACTTAACCCACAATGCAGGGTAGTAAAAATGGAAAAGCTGGAGAAATAAAAGTGAACTATAATTCTCAATACTATAAGTTATCAATTGAACTAAAATTCAAATTTGATTATTTCAAGTATAGGAGGGGGAAAATAGAAGAAAATTGAGATAGAAAATGAAAAAATTGAGAAAAGACTAAAGGAAAAGGAATAAAAAAAAAGGAAATAAGGAAACTTGTTGAGTATTCTAGTTTGATGTTCAACAATCGGTCATAAACTCCGGTAGCTTCAGGTAGACGTATCCAACCATCAAATTCAGATTTATTTTATTGAACTCAACTCCCAAGTCTCACCCGTAGTGTATCACGTAGACGCAACAATACTGGAATATTATTAGATATATTTCGACTTTATATTCAAGACGCTTATCATTTTACACAGGTTTTCCATGCCCTTACATGAATTGGCAATGCCATACACTCTTGATTTGGTGTTTTATTGATGTTTGGATCAATGAACTTTTTTGAATGGTTTGAAAGTATCTATTTCAACATCCAATTCACACTCAACTCAACATTTAAAGTCAATATTTTACTCGAAAATTAGGTACGACCAACAGAATACGAAAGTTTATTTTGAACGTTCAAAATACTGCAGATTGCAAATTATTACTTGATGAAGCATAATTTTTGAGTAAAATGCTGACTATAAATGTTGAGTTTAATGTAAATGTTTCTAAAATGTTCAGTTTGAAGAATTTTGAGATGAAAATAATAAAGATCAACCAATTTTCATGATTTATTTAGTCATTCATGACGAGTCAATCTAAAAATTTTAAAATTGTTGTTCAACTAGCTGATTACACCGTATATTGATCACAATAATGTTTGTAAACTACTATAGATTATATTATTATTATTATCAAGTATATTCATCTCAGATATCATTCATTGAGCTATTATTCAAAGAAACTATTCTCTCTAGTTAATAAACTATTTTTCAAATAAATTAGCTTTTTTCAAAAAAGCTATAATTCAAAAACAAATTAATGTAACAAGAGGATTTGCAAGAGAATCAAAACTGACTTTGATTCACAATTTGTGGAAAAACATAAGTCAGGATCAAGTTAGTTGAGAAACATCTAAGATTCATCAAACTATCCTATATGTCAGTCATTGTCGTAAATAATGAATAAATGCATATTATGAACCAATGGACAGACTATCAGAATAAGCCGATGCAGTAGCCTATTCTTTTTTGTCAAATCATTTATATCTAATTCATTTACGTTTCCGATGTTTCGTTTATCACTTGAATCGAGCTCAAGCGGAATTATTTATTTATAGTAAAAGTCAATAAATAATAATGTAAATAGTTCCGCATTAGTTCGATTCAAGTGATCGGAAATGTATCGAAGTATCAAATTTTCGAGAAACATCGAAAATTCATCAATATACCCTATTCCACACTCACACATTGTCATATAAATAATGAATGAATACTATTGATGTCCGATACAATCATCCTAAATAAGCCTAAATAATACGGACAAGAACATCGATATGTTTTCATTAGATTTGCAATGCATCGCTCGATTGAAGTGGGGTAGCGATGGATGAGAAATCTTGACTGGAATATTTATAGGGTTGTATATATCAGTGAGCTTGCCACAATTGTGTAAAAGTGAAGGTTCTCTCGGTATGTGACTACAGTCTGTCCAAGCAAAGAAGACATTCTGAGAAGATGGAAAATTGACTCCAGCTCGGTCAATATTGGTTCAAAAATTATCAATTTGGTCTCAAATTGTAGATCAGAATGTTTTCTACAATTTGAGACTAAGTTTATAATTTTTGAACCAATATTGACCGAGCTGGAGTAATTTTCTCATCTTGCCAGAATGTCTTCTTTGCTTTACTTTCCAGGCTCCCAGATTGCCACAAACACCCTCAACTGCATCAATAGTGCGAGACTGATAAATCCGACTCATGCCTTGGCGTTTTTTTTTATTCCTCAGCAAGTGCCTATTATTCATCCCTTCGTCCCTGAGGGCGAATAAATATTTTCCCGTCGTCTGAAAAAACGCTCGCGCACTGCACAGCTGCATAGCGAAGCAGCCGCTTGAGCATTTTATGTTTATATTTATGAAAAGAGATTGAGAATGACTCTTATAAAATGTGAACAGCCTCGAGTGTATCAATTATTCAAGGTGGATTCGAAACTGAGAATGTAGGGCTATTGTTTCTGTAGATTCGATCGAGTTTATGGAGAATGTCAGATTGTGTGTCCATTTTCATGAAATATTGTTTAATCAGAATTGGAATCATAGTGAGCGATACAATGTGGTGTTGGTGGGTTTTCTTTAGAAAAATAATAAGTAATAGGCCTATAAAACAATTAAGTCTCTGAGAATAATTATTAATCTCTATTGTCTTTGCAGGAACTCTTACAAAATTGTTAATAAACGTTTTGTAGTCAAAATGATAAACAATTTGTCAATTGTTAATAAACATTTTGTTGTCAAAATGATAAAACATTTATGAAATTAATTAAAATTTGTGAAATTGTTCAATTTAAATATGGAGGAAATCAAAAAAACTTTTATCAAGTTCATTATTCCACTTACTTTATCATAAAATTACTTTCATTAAGTTGATTTCTTCTTTTACAAAAAAGCCAAAAAATGTTCGTCCTACTTCAGTGTGAACTAATTGAAAACCCAACTTCCTGTTGTACAAAAATTCTACTAAATTTCATTACCTTGAAGTAATGATGTAAACCGAACCAATTATCAACTAACGATAACAATGCAATGCATTCATTCTGATGTGATTGAATTTAAGCAGATTTTCGTATAACAGACTACAATTAATATTCAATGACTATGTTATTTTACAAGTATTTTGTTGGTTAATTACTTAGAACTATCAACCACGGTTCTCCATGTTCCCGTCTAGGGAAATTGAGGTTGTATGGCGAAATGGAGCAACCCTTGATTCTACCGACTATAAAAGCCATACTCTAAAATAATAATTGGCATCTATTTTTTTTATGTTTTTATATATATTTTTTATATGGTACAAGTACTGTACGTAGAAAAATTTCCTCCAACAATATCAAATGTCTTGAAACAACCCACTGAGCTCTCCACATTACAAGTCTTACATATATACAGTAAATATACATAACACAACGGATGTGGGGTGTTAGGTGCATAGGTCCCAAAACAGATTAATGACTTTCTCACAGACGGTTTTAAACGGAGCGTAGCGATGCCATTCGATCTTCACTGGCAATGATGGATCTTCGATTGGAATATTGAAGCTTTGAAACGGTCTGTTGGCATCAGATAGTATGGAATGAGAGTATATAAAATTCAGTTCTGGTTGGAATCGAAACTGGAAGCTCTATTAGATCTATTCTCTCTAGTTGGCATGCTATCAGTGCAGGTGCTATTGTGTTGAGTTGCTGACACCTGTGAGGTGCATTCCAAAGTTTTGTATCGTGTTAAGTAGCTTGAAATTGTTTCTGACGTGTTCAAACACTGCCGACAACTGCTACTGTGCAGCCACTAGTTGCTTGGGTAGACCACCCGGAGGGAAGCGCTGTGGGGTGCTCGATTATCAATTTCTATTTTTTTTTTTTTTTGTCAATCTGATCCTCAGTTTTGAAGTTGCGCAGAACCTCACTGAGATTATAGAATAATAGAACTCTAGGATCAGAGAAGAATAATAGAATTAAAATGATTAGAATAAGAATAATATAATATAATTATATTTAGAATAATAATTAGGATGATAATAATTAGAATAATAGAATTCCTAGGATTCCCATTGCTGAGATGTAAGCGAACGCCACGTTTATCATTTCTCAATACTGTTTAATTGAAATAAAATGAATAAATTGATAAGTTGAATATGGGTTTTGAAATTCATATTCGAAAGCTTTTGAAGATATAGTCTAAGCAAAGAAGACCCTCTGGCAAGATGAGAAAATGAGTCAAGCTTGGTCAATTTTGGTTCAAAAATTATCAATTTGATCTCAAATTGTAGGAAACAAATTGATCTACCATCAAGACCAAATCTTATAATCTTGAACAAATATTAACCAAGCTGGAGTCATTTTCCCATCTTACCAGAGGGTCTTCTTTGCTTGGACAGACTATACAGATAGACCAATGGAGAATCAGTTTGCAAGTTTACCAGACATTAACTAAAATTCAATACTAGTGTACCAGAGATAAAATAAAACCTAATTTCAATTTACCAGAGATTTCAGAGAGATTTTTTAGAACTTGATTTTAGTTTACCAAACATTGATAGTGGTTGATAAATAAAATGAAAAATCGAATACCCTTTTTTAAAAACTTTAGAAGTATTATTTATTTGAAGTTTTATTATTCTAAAGTTTTTAAAAAAGGTATTAGATTTTTCATTTTATTTATCAATTAATTTAGATATCCCTAAGTTTAAAGTTTAATTGATAGTGGTGTAGCAACCGAAACCGGTATCCCAATTTTAAATAAATCATTGTTACAGCAATATTTTGTCTTCTTATTTGACATATGGACAACTACCACAATAGGATAACCATATCCACGTATGGATAACTTCACAACTACTTTACTCAACAAGTGAAAATCACAGCTCATTGAACAAAATTAGAAAATCATTCTAGTAAAGTCACATAGTAGGCTATCCATTCATGAAAAACATAGTATTCATTCACAAAACTGCAACCAGCACAGATTCTCAATCAGACCACGTTGTCCGCAAGACTTCGAGACTGCTTTTCCAATGGCCACCGCGTATCCATTACATCCAGCCCGACTTGTGCTGCTCTGCGTGCCTGACCTTGTGTCGAGGGACGCACGTCGTGCCTTGCCTCGCCATCCATTGATGAGCCCTACCTCGTACTCGTAGGGATGCTGTCCACGCTTCACCCGTAAACACGCTCGTGCCGAACGTGGTCAAAACGTGAATGCCACGCCACCGCTCGCTCGCTCTGCCCCCCGATTCGCACCACGTTCACGTCTCAACCCCCAACGAATCACGTCCACGGCTGCAGTAGCCTACTGTTGCGTCTATCAATGAGCGAACGAAATTTGGGGCCACTATCTTCGGAAATGTGTCAACGGTACAGATTCCTGATGACAACGTTTCCCGATACATTTCTCCAATTGATACATGAAATAATTTCTGTAAAGTTGAGACTATTCGTAAATGAATCTGTTCAAACTATTTTCGGTTTGTTTCAACATTGGAACAGATTTCTGATGACAACGTTTCTCAAATTGAAACAAGAAATAATATCTAAAGTTGGTCCGGACTTTGGCCCCACTATCTTCGGAATTAATGGGTCATTTTTACAAAATGTGTCACAATTGATACAAAAAGGAGGAGGAGGAGGAGGAGGAGGAGGAGGAGGAGGAGGAGGAGGAGGAGGAGGAGAATGAAAATGAGACAAAGGAAAAGGAGAATAGATATGAGGAGAAGGAGAAAAAGGATAAGAGGAAGCAGAAGGAGAATAAGAAAAAGAATAAGAAACATGAAGGGAAGAAAAGAAAGAAGGAGAAAAGCAAAAAAGGAGCAGAAAGAGAAGGAAAATCAATGGGAAGAAAAAATAAGGGGAAAAAGACGCAGAAAAAAAGGAAAAAGAAGAAAAACATGAAGAAGTAGAAGATGATAACGAAGGAAAAATCTGTAAGAAAAGAAGAAGAGGAGAAAGGAGAAGAAGAGAAGGAGGAGGCCAAGATACGTGACTAGAGGGTTTGGCAGAGCGTGGTGCGCATATCAATTGGGTACACGGATGGGCGTTTTCCTCCCCTCACCCCCTCACCCACCTAGCATCAACCCTTCCTCCTCTTTTCACTCTTCTTTATCTTCTTGTTCTTTATGTTGACGGACTTTGCGCCGCCCAGTTCAACTCCTTCTTTTCGACCAGCGTTTCATCACCAAGTGGAATGGGGAACGGGGAACAGGGAGTAGGGAACATGGAACGGGGAACGGGAGACACAGGGAACAGGGGGCTCGAGAAAGGGGAAAACCGGCAGGGTTAAGCTGCATTTTCCTGGACGAAATGTATTTTCTCACCTACTTTATCGATCTGGTATAGTCTGTCCAAACAAAGAAGACCCTCTGGCAAGATGAGAAAATGACACAAGCTCGGTCAATATTGGTTCAAAAATTATCACTTTGATCTAAAATTGTAGGAAACAATTTGATCTACTATTGAGACCACATTTATAATTCTTGAACAAATATTGACCAAGCTGGAGTCATTTTCTCACCTTGCCCGAGGGTCTTCTTTGCTTGGAAAGACTATAGCTAGCAATGTCCAGCATTTTACACTGTCTACTGTCTAAAGCCTCTTTACTCAGCGGCTTTCTGTCTTCTGATACACAATACAGTAGAGATACACAATGGTAAAATACACAATCAGTAGAGATACACAATGGTGATACAGAGTCCAAAATTGATACAGGAAGGAAGCTAGTTGATACGAGATATTTTTAACGCTCATGGTTCGCCGTCATATTGGAAATAAAATAAGCTGATTCTATTCTTCAATGATTAATCATTTTGTTGAGTTTCGGTATTCATGAATTTAATTAAACAGAAAATAATACTAAAACAATAAATTTCAGAGAGCGAATTTAGTAATTTTCCCTCAATTTTTGTCATTGTCAAATGAGCAAACCTTACTTTTCAAACTCACGTTGCAAATGTCTAGTGTCAAGGAGCTTCCTTCCTGTACGATTGCGTATCAATTTTGGACTTTTATATCACTACTGCGTATCAAAATTCGCCTGGTAAAGAGGCTTTTAATGAATTAGTTCTAGTCAAAAAAGAATGCAAAACCACACCATCTATAGTCTGTCCAAGCAAAGAAGACCCTCTGGCAAGATGGGAAAATGACTCCAGCTTGGTCAATATTTGTTCAAGAATTATGAATGTCGTCTTAATGGTAGACCAAATGTTTTCCTACAATTTGAGATCAAATTGATAATGTTTGAACCAATATTGACCGAGCTAGAGTCATTCTCCCATATTGCCAGAGGGTCTTCTTCGCTTGGACAGACTATATAGTATTTTGAGCAAAATCAATAATTTTAAATAGTTTTCTATAGGGGGGGAAGTGACCAACCTGTGACAGTCCAAGGTAGATGGAGACAGTCTCTGAGATGTAGAGGAAGCGGCCGTCGGCAGCCAGCGCGAACGCGAATCCGTCCAGCGACTGCAGAATGTGGGTGCCCTGGTGCTGTTCGAACAGCTCCATTGCAACCGTCGCCGGTGTTCGCGAACGTACTTGGCTTCCTGCAAAAGGAAAATTAGAACGTTCATAGAGGTATATGATCAGATAATCATCAAATGTAATCTTCAGATATCATCAGATAATCATCAAAAGATATCATCAAATCTTATCATCAGATAATCATCAAAAGATATCATCAAATCTTATCATCAGATAATCATCAATGTTAGCTAATCATCAATATAAAAAGTCAATATTCGTACGACTTCTATTGGTGAGGAGACACTTACGGGTAGGTTCCAACTCACCAATATGCATTTTGTCATAATATACTGGTTGTCCATCCAAGAGCAGTCCCTAGTATTCGTAACTTAACTTCACAATCACTAAGCAACCATTCTCACCGAGTGACCAATACACAATGGGCCATGTGAGATGGGATTAAAATACGAAATCATATTTTCAAAAATCTTCCCAAATTCCATGGAACTGGTAGTATCTGAACTACAAACTCTATGTTTTGCCTATTCTAACGACAATATGATTACAGTGGTAAAACTGAAAAGCTTCAATAAATACACAATAAATTTCACTGTTGCTTTGTATGCGTGAATTGTTTATCATTATAAAATTTGTTGATGGTAAAATAATGGACAACCCTCGATATAAAACAAAAAAAAATTCATTGGTAGATCAAATTCATTCCAGGATTTTCATGTTTACGCTATAGTCTGTCCAAGCAAAGAAGACCCTCTGGTAAGATGGGAAAATGACTCCAGCTTGGTCAATATTTGTTCAAGAATTATAAATGTGGTCTTAATAGTAGATCAAATTGTTTCATACAATTTGAGATCAAATTGATAATTTTTTAACTAATATTGACCGAGATTGAATCATTTTCCCATTTTTCCAGAGGGTCTTCTTTGCTTGGACAGCCTATATCATGAAGTCCCACTTATTCCTGTGTTCTGGGATATTGGTCTTATCACAATGCAAAATCCGCATTTTACACCACAAGTAAGGTTGTTCTGTACCCATTACTGCTAAACGTTTCTCCTTTCTCAACACCCATCACAACAACTAATTGTCACCAGTTTGCCAAGTAAGGGGCAGCCAAGATAAATGAAGAGAAAGAGAAAGAAGAGAATAAAGAGTAAGAAAAAGCAGAGGGCAGCAGATGCGAAGCAATAAGTTGTGAATTATTGCCTCGACACATTTAGGTGCGGATCAGTTTTCCAATGTCATTTTTCTTCTTTGGCCGCTTCTTCTTCTTTTGCCTCTTGTTTTCCTTCTTTTTCCAAGGGAATTGGGTGCGATGCATCCCGGCGCAAGTGAAGCATGCTGTATCACGTGACCCGTCCCGGTAAATAATAGCCTCGTATAGACTGTCCAAGCAAAGAAGACATTCTAGCAAGAAGAGAAAATCACTCCAGGATAGTCAATATTGGTTCAAAAATAAAAATTTTCCCTCAAATTGTAGAACAGAATGTTTTCTACAATTTGAGACAAAATTTATGATTTTTGAACCAATATTGACCGAGCTGTAGTCATTTCCCCATCTTGCCAGAATGTCTTCTTTGCTTGGACAGACTATAGTTGGGGTGACCAGGGGAGCACCCGTCAACTCACGCTCGGCTGCTAATATCAATCTTATCTTCACTTAAAGCCGACTAACCCTCCACGCCGAGTTCTAAGTCGAGAATCGGGTTCACGTAGAGCGATTCTCGATAATCGAGGCATGATTGTGAACAGATTTCGTCAACGGATACGCATACTTGGTTATTTATACAGTTTTTTAATATTTATTACATCACCTGATATTGAACTCCCTCTTCAACAAATATGATAGTAGAAGATCATTAACAGAAATTCTAACATATCCTGGAAATTTCATGGATCGCCTCTAAATTTGAAGTAAAAAATAATGCATACGGCTTTCTAGATGGAGAGCTACTCGTGAAGGTAGCTCATTCTAAGACACTCTGGTGAGTGACATTCTGGTCACTCATCCGAAAGTAGTTCATAGTGTTTGTAACTTATCATCACAATCACATAGCAACCACCTTCACCAAGCAACTAGACACACCACTCATATTGGAAGCACTGGCGGCTCGTGCCCACGAAATAGGTGATGTGCTGTACAGTAAAAGATACGGGCAATTCACCTGTTTCGTGGGCAAGGGCTGCTAGTGATTGGAAGTAATCTGATTCTATTCCCCATTGAGGAATAAACATTTTGAGAACATTTAAACCTATCTTAGGTATTTTTCAATTTCTGTAATTCTTTATTCATACATCGATACAACTACTTGAATTGGGAGGAAAAAATAGGCAAAGCCAAGTAAAATTGAAAGAAGGATTCTTCAGTGAATTGAACTCAGTGAGTACAAAAATTGAATACTTCAGTGGATGAATTGTAATCAGTAAACGAATACACATGTAAAGAAGCTTGATTCACAACAAAAACACAGAATAGCCATTAGAATCACTAAATATCTATTGGATCTTGAATTTATCAAGTAAGCTAGTAGAGTATATCGTGCTTGACTCCCATTGGCTAGGAAGGGGCGTTGGGAGTGGGTGGTCTCGTGACTCTCGCCCAATCACAGAGCTACTTCGTAATTCTTCGTAAGCTTAGTATGTTCCGCCATTTCGTGCTCGAAGGCAGCCATTTTCTTGGCCACAATCGTAACACGTAGGTGGGAAAGAATTACAATAAAAACTTTTTTTTTCAAATTTTCTCAAACTTATTTGATATTGAGAATAATTGATAAACAACTCTACTGCATTCTATTCAGTTTATTGAAGGAATGAAATTGGCAATTCAGTTTTATAAGTACTGTATGAGAAAATTAAAGGCTAAAATTTATTTCACAGTTAAAAACTATTTATTATGCAGTTGAGAATCGAAAAATGATTAAAAATATAGCTCCTAACAATGAAACTGGCAATACACTGGCGGCTCGTGCCCATGAAACAGGTGAAGTGCTGTACAGTTAAAGATACGAGCACTTCACCTGTTTCTTAGGTACAAGCCGCCAGTGGTAAAAAATCAGCAGACGAAACGATTTACCTATCTTTCAGCAGCTATATCGTTGTTGGGATCTTAAGAGAATTATCAGCAGAATACTCTATCAATAATGAATTTTTTTTATAAATTATAAATAATAATTTAGTATTACGCGTCTTAGGTATAATGCAAAACTCTAAAACAAACAAAAGTGGATGTTTTTAAATTCGTATCCGAGCAAAACTAAGATTTAGTTCGGGCTTGAAATTTGAGTCCCAGCAAAACTTAGATTTAGTTCAGACCCGTTATAACGGGATTAATTCTTCTCTTAATCTTCATAACAAAATTACTTTTGTTCTCAAGAAATTCCTCTGCAAGAAGTGTTTTTGGAGCTTACAGGCCAAAACTTCCTTCTCATACACATGAAGATTAAAAGCGCATAACCACAATCATATAGAAACTAGGGGAAAGATTTCTGCTAACGGATTAAGCTGAGACAGAAATGGGGAAAAGTTCATAATCCTGAGATGAGCCTTTACTTCATCAACATTCTGCTTTCGTCTACCAGACATTATGAAAAGGAGAATTGAGAACGAAAGCGGGAAAATAATAAGGATGAAAGAGAAGATAGAGAAAGAGATAGAGGGATTAGATGACTTGTGTATTTATTTGTATTGGGAGGAAGGGAGCAAGAGAGTGGCAATCAAGATGTTGAGGCCTCGGGTAAAGTGGTGTGTGTGGAAGACCCTCTGTTTGGATTACTGTCCATCAACAGATCAACTTTTCAACAAACCCTCTCGGAAACAACTGCAGTTTCAATGAAGAAACTATGAAGAATCTAAGATAGACTCCACTTTAATGGAAGAATCTAAGATACGAGTAGACTCCACTTTCATGAGCTATATCTGTGTTATTCATTTATTAATTTGATTTGCTTAATTTGTACGAGAATTATGTTCATTTGCACTAGGCTATTACAATCAAGTATTCAAACGACAATTGGTCACTCAAATTACAGTTCACATTGGTATTCATTGAGAAAAATGTTTTGTTGATAATATTAGTGAATAATAACTTATCACTGTATCTACATGATTGAATATTGAAGCCAGTATTTCCAACCGCCTTCAGACAATATTATTTTATTGTCAAACTTTTTTGGGGTTATGGGAAGACTGAATATTTGGCTATTCCAATGTTCCAACATGATAATTCCGTATAAGAAGGAATATACTTCTCATTATAGAACCTGTATAATAAGTCTGATTATAGTCTCTTTACTTCTCCTCATTGATGGGTTGAATAGAAACGGATTATTATTTGTTTGGTTAAGTACAGTATTTCTTGTACATTTGTTAGGTGTATTAATTCATGATTGGTGAAAAAATGAACACTACTGAATTAGTAATTTACTCATGTTGGAAGGAAGGTTTATCTTCTTCTTCTCTTCCTACATTCTTATTATTGTTCCTATTTTTCCTTACACACTTTATGAAGAAAGGTGGCCAAGATATAGGTGTTCCTTTCTTCTATACTCGATCCGTCGATAATAGCAATCCAATTTTTATCATGATCGACTCCTACCAGCATAGAATACTCCTAAAAACCATCTTAAATTTGTCTCTCTTTATTCTTTCTCTTATCTCTCTTCCTCTCTCTCCTTCGATCATGTATGAAGTAATAACCAACCATGAAGCTTCAAGTGTTTGTGAATAGAAGCGTGTCTGGCCCGTGGTTCTAAGAAAGGCGACAAGAATTTTCTAATTTTCCTTCAACCATATCCTCGACAATGTACCGTACCATCATCTTCACATTATACCCTAGAATAGTTTTGACATCAAACACCTCCTTGTTTTTTCATGTTTATATGAGTTTTTTTATAACGAGAGGAATTATGTTGATTATTAAAACTGTTACAGTCACTGTTGACTCAAAGAATCAGGTAGATTGTAACTAATAGTTGGATTATTCAAACTGTTGAAGTCAATGTTGGTTCGAAAAAGTAGATAAAGTTCCGAGCAGAGAGAATATATTATAACTAGTACAGTTCCTGTTTGAATTTAAAAGGCATTTGATAGCTGATACGAGATAATAGCTGATTCATAGATGAAAATTCAAGATCAATCCAATCTAGTTAAAATGATTTATGGTGAGATGATCAACTTTGATTCATGATCAGTACAATTCTAATCGGATTGGATCAGCTGATTCAAAATGTTTGATCTCATTATTGCAACAATACAATCCCATCTTTGTTCATTGAACAGCATGAATATATCATAATATCACTGTTCATTTAATATTATCAAGAATCATGAGTATGTACTTCCAGAAACGTTCATTCATATCCAAAAACCCCTTAACTTGAAGAACTAATTTTTTTGAAATTTCTAAACTCTACCCACAAGCATTTCCGACTCGTGCTAGGTTTGTCCGCCAGGGTTTAGTGAACCTTCCTGAGCGCGTGACCATGCACACTCCAGACTAGATCCTATTGTTGTCCTCTCTTCTCTCACATTCTCTTCTCACTCCCTCTCTCTTTTATTCTCCTTGTCCTTTCGCTCTATATTCTGACATTCCCATCACTCTATCTTACTCTATCTTCACTCCTCTTCTCCTCATTCTTCCCCACTTTCCCGCTCTTTCATCGCGCATTTGTCACGCCTCACCGTTCGTCCTGCTTTTCTTTTGACGCGTTTGTCAATTATTTTGATTGCCACCGAATTACACCCGCTTCGCTTTGATCATCGATCGGTCGTCCATCGAGCGTCCATTGTCGAGGTCCATCATCTTTGTAGCAACCCATCAAACGTCGATCTCTTCTTTCTTTGACGTGCAGCTTGTGTACGATCGCCCTGAAGCTACTACATAGCTGAGATGCCGAGACTCTTCCTTTCTACACAAGTTGTTTATGGTTGCAGCAGCTAATTGAACACAAAGTTTATTCAAAAAGAAGCATTTATTTAAGTAAGCACTGAGCAAGTATTTTTGTCCAGTACGACTAAGTTTTCATGATTTGATAAAAGTTTGTCTCCTTCATTGACTTTGGAGTGAAATATTCCAAATTAAGTTTCATAATCTGTCATAGCCTCGTTTTAGACTCTTGATAGTAAGCCATCGTAAAAATAGGACTGACTAATTAGCAATAGACTATGAAAAATAATGAAAACCTGATGAAGCATATTCGATACTGTAAAAACCTCTCCTAAAGTGATGAAAATTCTAATCTAATAAATCGAAAGAAGAATAGGATTGTTGTATTTGGACGTGGTGGGGCTGCTTATTAAATGCGCCCGAGGCATTAGCCAATCAGCAGTAGGCCTAGTGGACAGTGGACAGTTCAAATGGAAGGGACGAGAGAGAGAGAGAGAGTAAATAGAGAGAGAGAGAGAGGGAGAAAGAGAGAGAGAGAGAGAAAAGATAGAAAGAGCAAGGGTGAGTTTGGTCAATACTGGATAGTGACTTGTTTAAATAGAGGATAAATGAGAGTTAGTGAAAGAGAGAGGTGAAGATGGAAATAGAGAGAGAGAGAGAGAGAGAGAGAGATCGAGTGAGAGACAGAGAGAGATCGAGAGAGAAAAAAAGAGAGACAGACATACAGAGAAAGTGAGAGAGTGTGTGTTTGGTCAGTACTGGACAGTGACTTGCTCAAATAGAGGGAACATGAGACTAAGTGAAAGAGAGTAAAGAAGATAGAAGAGAGAATGAGTGAGAGAGAGAGAGAGAGTTGAGTTGACAGGTCAATTGGCATTCCAGTAGCGTTGTTTCCTGGGTGTAATGCGACAGCTACGTCACTCAGACGGCGAGGGAGGGAGAAGTGAGTACATACATGTTGTGGGGTGACGAAGAAAATAAGCCCGGGGCTTAGTAGATATTAAGTAGGCGTTATGACTCGCCCGGCCAGTACGGATTACTATACTGAGTCACGTGGATGGCCGAAACTTTGGTCAGTAACTGAGGATGAGGAGGAAAACCGTATAAAGATGTGAAATGATTGGGAGAAAGAAGAGAAAGATAAGGTTACTTGAGGAGGGAGGGAAAGATGAGAAAAAGGATAAAAGGGTGGAGAATAGGAAATGAAGATGACAAGGAATTCAGATTCAGATTCAATCACTTTATTCATGTAGATGGCATATATATATTACAGTATATTTATTCAAATCCTATGCTTTAATAATATAAAAATAAGACTAATTACACAGTTCACATGAGTAAACTAAGTATTGACAATGAATAATTGTAGAATGATTCGGATAAGGGATTTAATAAGGTACCAATAATATAAATTTGTGCTGTATCTATATTCAATGGCGGAATTTGGACGGAATCAGAGAACGTAGTAGAAAATGAATAGATGTACAAAATGGTGTCATGGAGGAGAAGAAGGAAATAGAGAAAAACGGCGAAAGAGTTTAATAATTGAGAATGAGAAGTAAAATAGAGAGAAGGAAAAATTGTTTCCTTAGAGGCCATAAAAATTTGAAATGATTACAAGTAGCAGAAAGGAGATGAGAGATTGAGAAAATAAATAAAGACGTGAAAAGATGACAAGGAAGAAAAGAAAGAAGAGCAAATAAACCAAAAATAATAAAAATACAAAAAACAAAGATGAGAATGATGACAAGGAAGAAAGAAGAGGATGTGGAAGGAAGAGCAATGAACGTGGAGGGTGTTTGTAATGAGCCATTCATCAACTTGTGGAGTTATGTTGATGCTAGCAGTCATGCTACCTATTCTCAATGAATGAACAAATTCCTATCCGTTCTCACATGAACATATGGATAAGGTTAAAACATAAAGTTAAGGAGGTGATACATTTTTTTAGTTGGATCCTTCTCTATTGGAATTTTAGGATATTTAAATATATGGATCAAATAAACGTTTTCAAATTGCTCTTCCAGAAAAAGAAAAAGATTTGCTGCTCATCGCAATAGTGTCAATAGTATTTATCAGAGAGGTCTACTAGAATTACAACCACATTTATTCAAAACTTTCCACTAAAAGTTGTAGTAGGGTTCTGTAATGACAATGATTTATTATCAAAAGCAAGATCAAATAGTTGGAGATTGATGAATTTCACGATGATACTCCAATAAGGTTACGAAAGGTAAGAGGCAATCTTGAAAACTTCAAAACTATATAGAGTTCTAATTGAATTCAATCAGAAAAAATACAATATTTCCATGTGATTGTGTTGTGAAATGTGACTGAATTATTATCATCACCTCCACATTTTGAAAGTACTCTATATCTGTTCTCACTATAATCCAAACTAGAGTACTCTAATCTAAAACTATTGCTCCAGTTGCATAGCCAATCGCCGATTTTGCCTCATTGAATCTCGACCAACAACCCTCTCTGCATGAATCTAAAATCTACAATTTCACTCTACAGCTCACTCGGCACAGTACAGTGCAAATAACCTGTAACTATTTCAGTTCATTGAATCCTCGAAAATTGACAACAAGCAGTGCGAAGTAGGCTGCAATATGTAAATATACTGTATAACAATTTCGGCTCATTGAATCTTCAACAACGAATAGCAATCTGTGCGCATTGCATTGTAGTATAGTCTGTCCAAGCAAGGAAGACATTCTGGCAAGATGGGAAAATGACTATAGCTCAATCAATATTGTTTCAAAAATTATAAATTTGGTCTTAAATTTTAGATCAGAATGTTTTTTAAAATTTTAGAGCAAATTTATGATTTTTGAACCAATATTGACCGAGCTGAAGTCATTTTCCCATCTTGCCAGAATGTCTTCTTCGCTTGAACAGACTATAGATGTAAATAAACTGCTAGGCATTAGGGGGAATTATGATGGGTGTGAATCGAACACGGCAGAGGCCTGATAACAATAATTCAGTTGTTGCAGTGATGTCGGTGCGGCATTTAATGTAGCCGACTTGTTCGAGTACTTTAAAACCAATTAGAGGGTGTAGGGGCGGTTAGCGCCCCCAGAAAAGCCACCCCTGCGGCGGGGGCGGACCATGTCGATTTGTTATTGCTCCCCCTATCCACCCACCCCCTTGAACCCAGCTCCGACCAGCTAACTAAGCGAATTGTCAGACCAGACTTAACCTAGTTACAGCCCATTCAAATTCGACGACCCCTCAATGCACGCTGAACGAACAAATAAGGCCGCATCCAGCCGAAAAGAGACGGAGTGGAGAAAAAGAGAGAAAATGGAGAAAGAGAGGGAGAGAAAGAAGAGAAAGTGGAGAAAGAGAGAGAGAAAGTAGATGAAGAGAGAAAAGTGGAGAAAGAGATGAAGAAAGAATGGAATAATAAGCAGGAAAGAAAGGAAGAAAAGGTGTCAAGAGGAATGGAGAAAAGTCAGAAGAGCGGTAAAGGAGAAGGAGGAAAGAACGTGATATAAGGGTGGAAAAGGAAAGCATGAACTTTGAAGAAAGAATGATGATAAGAAGTCGGTGGGAGGAAGACAGATGATTGGGAGAGACGAGAGGAATACTAAAGGAATGAGGAGAGAAGGAGGATAAACGATGAAGATGGATTGATGAGGAAAATGTGATAGAGAGAAAAAATGTAGAAATAAAGTAACAGTGATAATATTGGAAGAGTCATGTAATAAAGATAAGTAATAATGTGAAAATTTCCAGACGACTGAGAGGAAGTAAAAGAAGATGTAGAAGTAAGAGAGGAGATAGCCAGATGTATATAAAAGATTGAATAATGGGGGAAGGGAAGTAGCGAGAAAACAGTGGATTTAGGAAGCAAGATTTGAGAGGAAACGAAGCACGGTAAATGAAGGAAAGCTATTGAGAAGAAAAGAAATATAAGTGATGAAGAAATAGAAGTATGGAGAAAGAGTGTGAGAAGGAGAGCAGAGGGAGATTGAATGATTGAACAAAGGCCGTAGATACTGGGAACAAAGTAAGATAGAAATACAAGAAGCGAGGAAATAAGAAAAAGAAAGAAAACTCTGGAGAAGATATGGAAGACGAATAAGATGATGCAGTCATAATAATATGATAGGAAAAAGGTGGTTGAGAAAGAAAATAATAATGGCACAGATGTGAGGGAAAGTAGGACACAATTGAACGGAAAAGAGAAGAAGATGAGTGGAAAAGAAAAGGTACTGGAAGGATGGGAGTATAGAGAAAAGAGGACAAACCTTTAAACAAATCACGGGGTGCAATCTTATTTACAGTAGCCAATAATTGTTGTGAAATTTACATACGCTCCCAACAACAGGGACAATTTAAACGAGATGAGGTTTTTAGAGCCAGAGTTGAAGCAACATTCTATTTCATCCCCTTTCAATTGTATCGCATTACCCAACCAGTCATGATTTCAAAAATCTGAATAAGTTATTGAACTTTATCCCATAAAGGAGAAAGTGCATTACAAAGGATAGATGAAGTGAGAATTCCTCAATTAGAACAAAATATACAAATGTAAAAGATTTTTATACAATCTAATATTAGTGCTGATTAGACTAGTCGTGAGTCATGATTTACAATCATTGATTTTTTAAAATCATTATAATTTATTTATATTTCTCGATTATATGTTTGAGTTCTGATTTCTATGAAACTAGTAGAATATTGTTGAAAATTTGAATAATCAACGAGTGAAGACCGAAAATTTCTATAATCTAGGTAAGAGAAAACAAATGTTGTCAGATCCACAAAGTTTATTTAAACCATACTTAAGTTTCAATGTTCATTTAAACTTTGTGGATCTGATAACATTTGTTTTCTCTTACCTAAATTAAGTTCCACAACATTTCTGATCAAAGTGTAAATTTCTATAATCTATTGAGAGTATTGAATAACAATTAAAAATACAGTACTTGATTAAGTTACATTTTCTAGCGCGATTAATAAAAGTAAAATACTTGATTCAATTATTATTCTACAAAAAAGAGTATTTGCCTATCAATACTGCACGAATAGTCAAAAAACAATAGCATTATGAATGAATAATTTTGCAAACAATATAATATTCTCAGTATGAGCTTGAGCTATCACAGATTTCCACAGTTCCCCAAAGAAAAGTTTCAAACATCAACACCGCCCACTTTCCAAGATGATCAGAGTCTCCGAGGAGTTGAGACCTATTCACGAAAACGAGTGCTGTTAATTTGCTCTTGTGAGGTTAGAATGACACGTCTTAATTGCAAGTTGGAGGCTATTGAGACCAAAGATGAGACAACTCCTCGAATAAGGGGGTTGAGGAAAGAATGACACCATACTAAAAGCCACCTACTAAAGGGGTCGTCAGTTAGCACGAGCTGGTAGTCTTTCCGACCAAAGAAGACATTCTGGCAAGATGGGGAAATGACTCAAACTCGGTCAATATTGGTTTAAAAATTATGAATTTGGTCTTAAATTGTAGTTAAGAATGTTTTCTACAATTTGAGACCAAATTCATAATTTTTGAACAAATGTTGACCGAGCTGGAGTAATTTTCCCATCTTGCCGGAATGTCTTCTTTGGTTCGACAAACTATATAAAAGAACAAGGATGATATTTTCCGGGTGGCTTCACGCGCTAAGAGGCCCCCTGGTGATGATCTCGACAGCCCCTCACTTTTCCTTCACCCTAAAATGTGACGCAGAAAAGACACGGCAGTGATTTGCATACACCCTCCAACCCCCCTTCAACCCACTCCCCCCCTTCTGAGGACGTACGTCAACCTCACAACAAAAAGAGACCCAGTAAAGTTTCCGGGAGGTAATTCACTTGCTTAGGGGGGAACTGTGCAACTCCTGTAGCTTTCGTTATTATAAACCCGTAGAAATCTGATTGGATTATGTAGAGGGGCGGCTGTTGTACCACTTACAAAAGACAAGCTGATTTTGGGGTTTTTGAAGAAGTAGATTTGTAGCCGATTGATTGTTAGGGTTGGGTTTTGTTGGTGTATCCTCGAAAATGTATAGGCTAATGTTGAAGTAGGCTACAACATATCGATTTAAGAAAAGGGAAGAATAATATAATGTAATATAATATAATGATTCACATTAATTTTATCGATAATATTACTTTTTCAACAAGAATAATAAAGCAGTAGAAATAAGTAATAAGGAAATATAAAATTTAACATTTTAATTTTTAAAGAAAGTTTATTATTTTTGATAGTCAGAAAATGCAATGACTATCAAGATTTCGGATGATACTTGATTGAATAAAATGTCCCTTTCTCTTTTCAAGGATTAAACTCTTTGGCTTTGTCAATGTTTGTTGGATGATGATCATAATAGTAAATAATCAAGACAATAATGGATTGAGTTTATGGTCTAAGGCATTATAACCTTCACTCGAGCAAAAAAGAGTGTATCTTGCGTCCAGTTTCTACACATTCCTGGTATAGTCTGTACAAGCAAAGAAGATATTCTTGCAAAATGGGAAAATAACTTCAGCTTTGAGCTCGGTCAATATTAGTTAAAAAATGATAAGAAGCAAGAAATTGTAGATCAGAATGTTTCCTACAATTTGAGACCAAATTTATAACTTTTTGAGCAATATTAATCGAGCTGGAGCCATTCTTTCATCTTGCCAGAATGCCTTCATCGCTCAACCAAACTATAGCACTGCACCGTTGCAGGTTCGAATCCCGCTGGGCATGGAGGTTCCAATAAGGACCTTAATATAATTCAATATAAAAAAGATCTCACTTTCCTATTGGGTAATAATTCCGCTTGTTCAACAAAAATTATCATTTTCAAAATTTCCATTAAAAAATATCCAGAACATTGATGGTGAAATCGGAACAATTCTGGAAAAATGGGTGTTTCTCTCAAACCTTCTTTACTAGAATCTTCTCCACAATGATTTTGGAACAGAGCATAACTCAGCGACATTGACGTGACAGTGGCGCATCACCATCACGTCAGCATCGGAGCGTAACGACACGTACAGTAGGCTATGCCCGATTTCGTGCTTCTCACAAGCGCGAGAAAAACTCGATGGTCATTGGCTCTTGGCGGTGGGGCCAACCAACAAAACAAAACGAATCACTCGAATTAGTAGCCGACCGACCGGTAAATAAAGCCAGTTTAGCGAGTGATGCCACTTCTCAACTACTGGACTGATTTGTAGCCGAAGTAGAACAATTGAGGAATGAACTAGTTTCATAACAAAATCAAATAGTTTTATTATGACAAATTGAAGTAGTATCAGAGTAGATCATTCATGATAGACTAGAAAGAAAGAGTAGTTTTGTAATACTGTAATTGTTTCAAATTTATACATTTGAAAATCTAAGTGGTTGAATTGTTATGACGAAACATCAATATTTATTTTATTTATCCATTTAAGGAAGAACAAGGTTCAAAAGGGTGAAAACATAGACATTAAGACCAAATCGTCTTCTATTCCTAATTTTGATAAGTATTCAAAATAGGTTCATTATGATAGCTCTTGGTTTAACATTTATCTCCATTTGACCAATCTAGCAAAGGATGCAATTCCAAAATGGTGCATTTTTTGTTGTATTCTTCGTTTACATTTCCTCATTTCTATTTGGAATTTTAATCAAATTCTTCTCTTCCATCTTGCAAATTATTCTTCAAGATACAAATAAAATTTCTTACTAATTCGTATGAAAATGAGTGATTTCCTTATGGCTGATATCATATCAGACTCACTGGCGGCGCAAGGTGTCGGCACGTAAAGCAGGTGATCTGCTGTACAGTAAAAGATACGGGCACCTCACCTGTTTCGTGGGTACGAGCCGCCAGTGATCAGACTATATGCTGAATGAATGGAGACTAAAGTTGAAAAAATTCTAATGAAGTAGAGAGTACTTATCATCAAAATAAATATAGACTAATTGATTATTAAAAAGTTTTTCAACTTCATACTTCATTTATTCATAGTCTTATATGATATGATATCATCCAGGACGAAGAACAAGGAACTCAAGGGTGGAAATATAGACATTGAGAACAAATCGTCTTCTTTTCCCAATTTTGGTAAAAGGTAATAGAGATCAAAGAGAATTTTGGCACTCCATATTTATTAATTTGTTCTAGTAAGGTTAGCTACCGCAGTAGGCGGTACATCATTTTCCAAGTACGAAGTCTCCGAGTTGGATTATATCAAATCATTTGCTGTGGGTGTAAAATGAAAATGACTTTTTCATTGAGTACTAATGAAGATGAAACTGTCGGACATCTTACAGACGGGAAGCATCTGTTGAGATTAGTGTTATCGAGTCGACGAGATATTCAACAAAAGCACCCTCGATCCAAAACTTTCTGCAAGACTAACTTCTTTGAAAGTACGGAAAGAAGTCTTCTGTTTCTAACGAATGCTGAATCTGATACCAGAGGGAAAGGAATTGAGATAATTCGATTTCACGCCTTTTTTCTCACGAAACACAGGCCACTGAAAATGAAACCCAAGTTTGTCGAGATGCTGATAAAATTAAAAGTTTGTCAGACCAATCAGAAGGGTGATTCCATTGACTTGCTTGTCATTTGTAATTAATTATTTGGGAATAACGGTGCAGTATTGATCGACTTTACAATATTAATATTATTTTACAGTAATAAAAAAAAATTAAAAAATAAATAAAAAAATAATAAAAAAATAGAGTTCATTCAACCATATTGTTAGCAACAGGAATGTCATAATAATTACTATTATACATCATTAAGTATTTTATATATTATTATTCGTATTCACTATACTTGAAAAATTCAACTACATCTTTAGATTTGATATTAACCTCAATACTTGAAAATTTGAAATATGTCATGGTAGAGAAATTTACTCTTATCAACAATTTCATACACTTGATATTGCAAACATTGAAACCGTTGAATCATTATTGGAAACTTATTTACTTTATTACTTATTGGAATTATTATTGGAGATTGTAATCTTCATTTCTTAAGATTCATGTACTCGAGGTTAATAGTGGCGGGGCGGGCAGTATATTACCTGCAGTCAATTGAAACTCAATGACAAGACAAAGGCTGTGATTGGCTATAGCTATTTGACTGGCCGCCACAACTAGGTGGAGTAGGCTTTAGGCTTTAGCAACTTATTTCTACTATTGATATCTTCAATATTTCATAATTTTGGAAAATGACGCATTTACACTTTATTTTAGCCCACATGAAGGCCTCAAAACTTTAGTATAACCTCTGAAGTTATCTTGGAAAAATGTACCCTGAACAAGCATCAAAGATCGAAGGGGAGAAAAAGTACAGTGTGACAGAAATAATCTAGAGGGTGGTACATGTGCTGCGATAACCTAGTTGCGTTCCCTTAGCGGTTTCAAGTTGCATCTGACAAGACCTAATTTGCTCAGTGATGGATTCCCTTTTGCCAAAACTTCCCTCGCTCCGTTCAGTGTCAAGGACATGGCTTGTGACGTGCATGTCACTTGCCAGCATGTAATTCCATTATTTCTGGCGAGTTGTTACATGCAATTACTGCGTATTGAGCTGCTGTCAATTTTCCACCGCAAATAACGCCATAATAAAACGTACGTCATATCTGCTGTTTTCTACAAGTCTTAGACAATATGCTTTCCTTTGAATTATTTATTTATTCATTTTCAGAGATATTACAATATTTTATAAACATTTATTGATATTATATCTGAATAACAGATCAGAAAATATTGTTTTGAAAATTTCAAATGTTTAAATCTAGAAGTAGGCTAAATAAGACGGACCTTCTACTTGAATAGAACAGTTCGCAACCATAGTTTGAAGAAAAATTTCTAAAATTAGATATTATAATCTACTGGACGCAACCAAGGGCCAGCAAGTCGCATGACGGCTGCCATGTTTAAAAAAATATTTGTGATGGATGAAATATTTTGTATGTTGTGTCTTGGACACACTACATCATAAGAGCTCATTAATTTTATTGTGACAACCATTGGTACATCGATATTAATAGTTGCACATTTAGTATTCAAGGAATTATAAAGCTAGTAACAGAGAGAAAATATAACATCATGTTACAGCTGTAACATACTGAAAACAAATGAATTTTGTATCTAATTTTACTAAATGGATACCAGCACAAACTATATCTATCAAAGAAAAACGTAAACAAGTAAGCTGGTAGAATACTGGTTCCAAAGCTTAGCTCCCATTGGCCAGCTAGCTCCGCCTAGTGATGAAAGTGGGAGTGAGCAGTCGCGACCAATCACAGAGCTCTATTGAAGACTCAACCATTTTGGTGTTCAAAAGCAGCCATTTTATTGATCTTGATTAGCGTATCACGGGAAATATTCTCATTAATTTTTCAAGCTTATAAATATTACTTTCATTGTATTAAATTGTGTTTCTTGTCAAATTTTATTGTCAAGTGTGGAAATAAGTTTATTTATTTATTGATGTTGAAAGTTTCTAAATTTGTTTAAACCGTGTCTGCGGTAGATGTGTCTTGAATTTCAGAAAATATTATTTTCAGAAAAATTGGAAAGTGCACCAAACTCGATAAATGTTACAATATTACGTTACCTTTCAGTTCAATTGTTTCAATAATATATGTTATATAATGTGCAGTATTATATTAAATAGTTTTGGGTGTATTATTGCATTTATAGAATGAAATGAAAATTGAACTGATGTTGATACACATCTTTAGATAAAAATCCCAGAGAAGGTTTTCAGGTAACCTGCATTTCGGTTGCAGTATTTTCCTGTTTTACATAAATTTCTTCTAAAATCCTTCAAGACAAACCATTGAAATGGAGACTTCACAGCATCAAGAAAGTTAAAGCGTGTGAGAGTGCTTGTTTAACAAAACATCAACAGTCACCTTTTGTCTTGCTCTGAGATGTCTATCTCTCTAGATGTTGAATGTCTCTCTTAGTCTACCTGTATGATCCATTATACTCCAGTCGTGAGAACAAAAAAATTTCCATTCTTATTACCCAGTTGAAACGGAAGTCAAAACCATAACAGATTTCCATCTTAATGTTGGTTGACAATGCTACTGTTACTGTACGTACCTTGGTAGGATGCCGCAAAACAGCTTGAATGGGTAGCGTAGAACATTGTAACTTCTACGTAAACAAAATAATGTTTATAGAATGTTGGAAAAGGTGTGCCCCATGGTTTCAAGTCACGGACCGGATGAGAATGATACTGAACGTGATTTTGATACAAAACATCCTAGACTGATATTCCAGATGCTTTTTATCACAAGAAGTGTTCATTTCAATAATCTTGAGACAATAACGTGTTAGATCTTGAGACAAAATACTTCTTGGATTCTATTAGATAGAAGAAATTTCAAAAATACATTCAAGTTTATTTAAACTTCAGTCATTAGAAGACAATATTGCGTTCGTTAGATATCGTTTGTACAGACAACACTAAATCGATTTTAAGGAGACCATGCCAAGTTGGACATTTTCAATAGTTTACACATGTAGGTGATTCTAGTTTCTTGAAAATAACTAATACATCGATTTTTCTACGCACTCAGTTGGTTGCTGTAAGTCAAGTCGAGTCATCTTGAAGTCAAGTAACGAAATCTATGGATCGCTATTAGATGTGTACAAGGATTTGGCGAGGTGAATGCCGTAGGTATATTTTTGTTATTAATTACATCAGATATGAAGGGGAGCATGCACTTCAAAGTGATTCTAGTTTCTTGCAAAGAATGAATCCATGTTTTCAAACATTTGTAACAAGAAAATTTGTAAAATTTGTGAAATTGTGATCGATAACGAACCTTTGAGCGACTTTGCGGATGGTGGACCGTCTCGACTCCAGGGCGGATCGCCGTTACCGGAGAAGTCGCGCAGCTTGAGGTAGCTGATGGTGAGCCGGATAATGGAGGCCTTGTCCAGCTGCGAGGTAATGGCTGCAGGCAGCGGCAGCATCTTGGCCAGCTCGTAGAACTCGAAGTTCTCCTTGCCCCGCCTGGATCGAGCTGCATCACGGCTCTTCTCCTTGCGCAGCTCCAAAATACTGTAACAGAAACGAAGAAAACAGGTTAGAACACTGCTTGTCAAATTATTCAAGAGTTTAAGAAAAATTAATTTTTTTCCAAATTCAAATGACTTATAAGAAGTGTGAAGAAACTAAATTAATCATTTATCATTCATTTACGAGATTCGAATGCAATCGTATTGAAACACAGACAAAGACCAAATTTTCATAATAATAGCTAAATAAGAAAATGGTTGTCTTCTGACATCAAAACTTTGGGCGGTTTCGTCTGTCACTAGTACATGATGTAACCTATCAACAGCTGATGTAGAGCATCTATTGTTCCTTTTGATTTCAAAACATAATCCAGGCATAGCTGAATGACAACTCCAATTGACAATTTCATCTGTTGAGGCGTAAAAGGAGCAGACGAGACCGCCTTGTTCGTCACTTGTTACGTTATGTAATTTAACAAAAACTGATATAAAGCATCTATTGTCTTTTTCGATTTCAAAAACATCATCCAGGAATAGCTGAATTATAGATAACTCTATTTGACAATATCATCTGTTAAAGCGCACAAGGAGCAGACGAAACCGCCTAACTTTTTGGCGTCAACTATACCATAATAGCAACTAGAGTAATCACGTGGTTCTACATGTTTGCATTGAAGAGAAACTACATTCAATCAATCCTACATCTTAGTCTACGCAAACGTAAAGCAATATTCACATACTTTTACTCCCTTTTGGTGCTTATCCCATTTTAAAGTAAAGTTTGTTCAATTTGTATGGAAATTCGTTGACGATCAAGGTAAGAGACCAACTTTTTCAAGGTTCGGAAGAAAGAACATTCAATTGATCAGTTGAGTGTAACAGTAAAAGCTCACGAAAGAAACGCCGGTCCTAGTTTCTTGTGCTTGCGACAAGTAAAAGCTGTGTTACTCCCTGGGGACAAATAAATGTGGAAAACAGTCGATAGGGTCCTTTTTGGAAGGGGGATTATGATTAGATCCAAGTCCGGTAAACGTCCACAGGAGAAATTAAAGACGGAGCCGTTTGCCTTTTTCCTCTAAAATCGGGGCTGTCCGAAAATACGAAGATTGCATCAGTAGAATTTACGACGCCGTTTTCAAAAAGACTACCCCTCGTTTCGAAAATATTCGTCCTGCTTTTCTATTCATTTGTTGATTCGTTTTAGATTCTTATCAGAGCTCGGTTGCTCTAAATTCAGGAGATTATAAAAGGAGTTTGGAATTTTAGAATGAGATTTTTTGTTCTAAACTACGGAAATTGAAACACGTTTAAAATGTTCAGTAGAAATTTAGAATATTTATTCATTTGTTGATTCGTTTTAAATTCTTAAGATAGCTTGGTTGCTTTAAATTCAAAAAATAAAAGACGTTTGAAATTTCTTGTAGAACTGTACTTCTGTGTTCTAAACTAAGGAATTTGAAAGATTATGATTATTATTATTGCGGATGATGCCCACATAAGCATTTCAGCTTGTGCGTGGGTAATGGATATTGAGTGCAAAGGTGATTGATAAGGTGAAAAACAGCCATGCCACTGGGATTCGAACACAGACCTGGCAGAGCTAGCGAACTGAAGGTTGTGACGCCCCAGCCCCAACCAGGTTGGAATGTTCTGTACTTTTCAATGTCATGGATTCAAGAAGTAACTTACATGAAAGTAAACTGAAAAGTCAATGATGACTACAATGTTGAATAAAATATTATTAAGAAAAATAACATTTTAATATCAATACGATAAATAATATTCAATTTATGATAGTAAGACTACATATGATGCTATCTATCTTAATGTACTGAGAATCAACATCCTTTTTCAATAAATTCAACTTATATATCATACCCTTCTATTTAATTTGTCTAAACGGTAAATAATAAGATTAAAATATATTATTTTGATGTAATATATCTGATAAGATTCTATTTCTTCTTCGTTACAAAAAATTACCTTCAAATTGGAAAAGATTTCATCAATTACAATAAAATTGGAAGAAAATCTGAACTCATACTTCTATGAACTGGAAAATTTTTTATCCTATTCGTCTATTTACAGGGAATAGAAATAGGGTAAAAAAACAATCAATATCAAACAAGGGGATGAACCAAAATGAAATAATAAATGATGTCATTTTGAAATAAAAATCTAAAAGACACCTTCCTCAGTACTTTACGAGGAACAAACCTTTGAATAGCTCAATTTATCAAAAATCAAACAATAAAACCAGACCACGGCCATTTAAATCACTCAGAAGCATATTCTTCACATCCCAACATGAATTTAGTCCGTCTTCTTTTCTATCTCACTTGATATGAGGGATCAACTGGTATAATCTATCCAACCAATAAAGACATTCTGGCAAGATGGGAAATGACTCGAACTCGGTCAATATTAGTTCAAAAATTATAAATTTCATCTCAAATTGTAGATTAGAATAATTCCTACAACTTGTGGCCAAACTAATAATTTTGGAACCAATATTGACCGAGCCGAAGTTATTTCTCCATCTTGCCAGAATGTCTTCTTTGCTTGAACAGGCTATACAGGCTATACTCAGTTCTACGACGTAAAAAAACAATCCCACAGTGTTGTTGTATATCATTTTTATTGTTGATCGTTGCTGGTCTGTATTGTCCAAAAGTTCCATTTGCCGGACATTTTTATCTGAGACGGAAGACGGATAGGGTTAGGAGGGTAGAGTAGGCACCAGGGAAACTGGCGGTTGGCGAATGTATATTTTTTATGAAAACTCCCTCAGAACAATCTAAAAGCGGTCTATGACAACGCGGCTGGTTAGGTAAGGTCGCTCTCGACGTGACGTACTACCTCAGACCACTCGCTGACTGTCCTTACAGAGCTGAACATTGATGAAAATCATTCGCTAGCCGTCAGTTATTTTGTTTGGTATGTGCTAAAAGAGACTTGAGCAACAGGATTGGTTTGAAGGGTGACCCTGCCCAGGATGAGTTTGGCCCGGGGCACAGCTGAGGCACATTGACCCTGAGGAAGAAATGGGGAGGGAAGAAAGGCCCCTTATCAATAACAGCTCCTGCAATTTCTTTATTTCTGTCCATCGTTGTCCATCATCTCCGATGGCAATCATCATTGTCTTCTTCATAAGGCATCATCATCGTTTGGTCAGCTCCCTTTTCTGCAACTCCTTCTTTCCCTTCTTGTTTTTCCTCTCTTTCCCCTTCTTCGCTATTTCCTCCCCATCATCATCCTTCTTCTTCTTCTTCCTCTTTCCTCATTCTTCTTCCTCTTTCCTCCTTCTTCTTCTTTTCCTTCTCCTTCTTCTCTTTCTTCTTTTCCTATTCGGTTTCCCCTTCTTTTTCTGCTTCATCTTCTTCTCCATCTCCTTATCCTCCTCCGTAGCATTCTGTACCTTTCTTCACATTCTTGTCCATCAAATACGTCCATCCTACGAGAAACCATCTTAATTAGCTTTTCTTCCACTTAGAGCTAATAATCCTACAAATGTGTAATAATCCGAATTTCTATAGAAAATCTAGCATCAAAAATCGAAAATAGAACGTAAAATTTCAATTTCTTCTCAAGAATTCATTCACATTATATGAATTTATAAATGCATTTAGATAAATTGATCCCTAATGAAGGAAATAAAAAAATACAGTAACTCTGTGAAAGGAAATAGCACGGATACTAGAACACTGTATTCTAGTATCAGTGAGAAATAGTTTCTCTCATTTCTTGAACAGTTAAACATTCTATTGAGAATATTGTTCTCTCCTTCCTAAATGTTATTATCTTCTCTTCGTGGAAAATCTGTTGAAATTCATTACATTCCCCCACAATTGTTTATAAAATAACCCTATAAACACAGATTGTTATTGGCTAGATGGAATCTAGTGTGGGATAAGCTCATTTCAGTCTCTTTCATAAGCGCCATTATATTTCATTACCTCTTAAATTCTCATTGTATCATATCAAATTGTTAGCACTCTCTGTTAGGTTCTGCAACGATCTCTAGTAATCATCTACGAAAACACATGAGAAGAAACATTTTCTTAGGCTATACCGCAGACTATGGAATGGATTTATTTACGTACTCTGTGGCTATATACTATACCAAGTCCTTTGTCCATATTCTAACCTGTGAAGAACTGTATTGAAATCATTATACGAATTTTTATATAATAGTAAACTTGAGGGCTTATTATTCGGTACAGAATGGTCTGTGAAATCCTGTAAAAAGCATTCTTTGATGAATTGATAAGTGGAAAAATATCAGTCCAAAAGTAAATAATAGGAAAAAGTCAAATCTATTCCCTAAGCTCGTATACTGAATACTGAATATAATTCAGTCATAAAGATAACAGTAGCACCGATGTGCCATTTTAGCAGTGACCAAATGAAATATGTAACAGTAAGAGGCTAGTTACGATAGAAAAACACATTATTTTTAAAGGCGGAGACCTGACTTGAATACAAAATAACAGTCAAATAGAAAGCTGATAAGAGAAACAATGGATGGCCGCATTCTTATCATGTGACACATTCTTCCAACTCCTAATGTAATTCGTGTCCGGTAATAGGAATGGCTACTGGAATTTGAAAATTAACCAACCGTTCTAACTGATTTTCATTGCTACCGTTCCACCATCTAAATTATTTTCCAACTTTTCAATCAAAACATTTCAAATATAACTGGGTTCGGGTAATAAATTTAGCCACTGGAATCGATAAAAACTGAAAGTTCTATGATTTCACTGGTTCTTATACCAATAATTTAACGGTTAGACATATGAAGTGATTTCACAGTTTACCTACTAATCAGTTAGAAATATTTTCACAATTTTCGAACTATCTCTAAATTCAAGAATGGAAAAATACATCTACCAATGAAAAATAAAACCATTTAAGGGAAACATAAGATTAATTTGGAATATAAACACATTCATGCAGTAGAAGATGAATTATAGTTTGAATTGAATCGTGCAAGGAGAAATCCCATGTTTATTTGGTCGAGGGGCTTTTAGTGGACAGTGCTCATTTTCAGTCTTTACTGCCAGGAGCAATAAGTTCCAAGTATACACATATACAGATTATATATTATATACTTCAGAGTGTACAGTGCAAGTAGAAATGCTATAGCAAAGTAGAAAGCTTACTTACTGCAAGTATATAGAAAACTATATTTACTTTGACCAGTCCCCGGGCTATAACAGTGGTCAATGCTCATTTTCGGTCTTTACTGTTGGGGAAAATAAGTTCGAATGTACACCTTTTCTATATATTTAGGGTTCTATATAGATAGAATTCTCTATACTTTAGGGTCGATAGTCAATGAACGAGTGTCAGTAGATACAATTGAGCAGAAAGTCATCAAAAGAAAAGGAAAGAAAAACGTAGGGCAGGCGAAAACAGAATTAGAGAAACTGTTCGCTCGTCTTTGCTTCTCCCCTTTTTCCCTGACCGGCCGCCCTAAATTAGGCCAAATTGAGAGGAAGGCAAAGGGCAAACTCCCCAAGGAACGCCCTCCTGCTTCCCTTATCGGCTCTTCAACTCATGACTTCATCTTCATTTTCTTCTTATTCGTCATATTTCGCACACAGTTGCATATCGGGAAATGATCCTAACACTTTTGGAATTTTTACTTGGCTCTTCAACATATCATTTGACTCCATCAACTTAATTAGAAGGGTTCTATGTTTCATTATTGATTCATTATACATTAGTCGTAATAAAGTGAACAGTCGTAAATGATGTGAAGAATATCTTGATATAGTACAAAGTATGAGAGTATGTATTAATTCCTATTGAACAATATTTCACATACTAAAAATAAGTGTATTCTTATGAAAATTTTTCACAGCCATGAAATGTAATAAATAATACTCTACTGCCGGGTTTTTCCAAGCACACTCAAAGTTGAGGGACCCTCCAATTTTGATGAACAGCTCACATTTTCTATGATAAGTATAGGAAATGTAGTAAACTGTAGTCAACTTGAGGGTCTCTCAAATTTGAGTGTGCCTGGAAAAGCCGGGCATAATAGTGAGTGACATGCATAAAATGGTAAAAATGCAATAATGTCTGACTTCACGCTTTATCTATTGAATTCAGTCAAGCTGAACACGCAAAGTTGATAACAAGATTCTAAATTGAAAAGATTCGAGTCAGAACAGATTAACCTAGGAATTATAAACATTAGTAACTTCGGAGACTTGGTAATTAAAGGGTAGAGCTTGAAAACACTCCAACAAAAGTGAGGAAAACACCTAAAAATTCACTAATGTAGGTAGTTCTTCTAAAAAAAGAACCCTCAACACTCAACGGACACTGTTGTTGAACGTGCAGAAACTGAAGAGCTGAAGAACGATGCAGCTTATTGAGTTACTCACGCCCTTACTCGTCACTCACAATTGAAACACACTCTTTCTTTCTCTTCTTTTCACTCTCTCTCTCTCTCTTTCTCTCACACTCTTCCTCTCTTACTCATTCTCTCTCTAGGTATTCCCCTCTCTCATCCACCATTCATTCGTCGGTCTAGAAGATTTCAGAAGGGCACTCCACCAACGGTCTAGTGAGCGGCAAGTGCATTGCCTGTTTGCTGAGGTGAGCCTAAAGGGCCAAGGTACGGACAATAAATAAGCTAAACAGGAAGAAAATGCATGATCACAGAAATATGGAAGGGAATGCAAGGAGACATGCTATGTTTACATTGACCAGTCATCAGACTATATTTATATCAGTGGATAGTGCTAATTCTTCATTGCTAGTTTATATTGAAACAGTAGCCCATTGCTAGTTTATATTGAAACAGTAGCCTAATAGTTTTCTAGATGAGTTATCAGTAGACCAATCATTAGAGGATTGACTTCGAAAAAGTTCAGGACGCTGCGACATTTTCGTTCAATGTTCCTTGTTTCTTGAACAACTTAAATTCAAAAGGTTGACCTACCTCTTGTGCTTAATCAGGATACCCTGAATACCACAAAATTTCGTTCCGTTCTTAGTTTCCTAGTTTAGTTGAAAAATTATTCTCATATTTCTTTTAGCTAATAAAATACCAAAACTATTCTCAATAACTTGAGGCAAAGTATACAGATATTCATGACAAAAATGAGGTAGCCACCTCAAGTCACGACAAATCTTAACCAATAAACGACTTATGCAATTCGTATGTGTCCGAATTTTTTTTGGTACTGTGTCGTATCGTATTTTGTCTAAGTTATCGTGAATTGGGCTTCTTTGTCCATTTGTTCAATCAGCTGATTTTAAAATTGAAAAGAAGAAGAAGATTAAGGAGAGGAAGAAGCAAGAAGAAGGTTTAAAAAAATCTACAACTTCGTACTTGTACATCGATAGAAAACCGCTCTTGTGCATTGCGTTGCATCATGCAGAAAGGTCCAGCCAACTGGTTGCTTCTACTGAAGTGTAAATCATTTGGAGAAGGAAGCGCTTGGTTAGAATTTTCTCGCAGTCGGAGAAAACAGGGCGAGAGTAATGTGGCCACCAGGGAAAACCCTGGAAAAGTGCATGCCTGGAGGAGAAGCGTCAGTCGGTATTTTGAGTGATTCGTGAAAAGGGCCCTGGACCCTTCTTTTCTTGCGCGATTGTGGTCATTCGATAGGCCTTTATAAACTCGAGACGCTGGAAAGCCTTTTCAAGAAGCGAGAATTTCGTTAGATCCTGCTCAATTTCCTTTCTTGCTTTTCGACACCTACGTCAGTTGGAAATGGTCTACTCACAAGGCGCCAAAAATAAAGGCAGTTGGCGAATGACTGTTATTACTGCTCAATTCTGTCAGGGTAGTCTGGAGCTGTCTTTAAGAGCAAATTATTATTGCTTGGGTCGCTCTCTTTCCGATGTACTCTCGAAGACAGCTTCAGACTGTCCTGACAGAGCAGTAATAACAGTCAACCGCCTCAATTTTTGGGAAGAAATTATATTTGAAAGTTCATTATCAGCATCAAAACTTTAGCCTCGGTGAAGCATCTATTAATTATATCATCATTATACTCTTAAGAAGTAATTATTTACCTTTATTGAAAATATATGTATCTATGGAGGAACAATTAGTGGATTGATATTTGATAGATCTACATTAAATTGAATATGTTGTATAATACGAGTAGTGAACCTAGTTCATTTTTCATTTTTGAGGTTCTTATTTCTTTATTACATGATATTATCAATATTATTAATGACAAAAATAAGAACTCAGGCCCTTACTATTTCTAACACATTTTTCTTAAAATATAGTCCAAATTATTATAGTAATTGTTAACACATAACTGTTGTGCTCAATTTTTTAAGAAATTAGGGTAATATAGGAGTATCAAGTACAAATAATTATTAACAGGAATGCGAGGTGCGAATCGTTCTCATTCACTGAAATAATGAATTTCCAAATTCCCTGGAGTACAGGATGTAACCTCCACCTTCCCTTTCTCAAGAAAGTGAATAGTCTTGGTCGGAAGCATCAGGAGGCCCTTTGAGGGATGTCTTATCCCTTTGAAGGTAGCGCCCTCTTGCTTTCTCGGTCTGTCGCCTGAATACAAAGTAGCCCTTTGCATCTTCGACTCAAGGTAGACGATATATTATAATACGTGTGGGCCGAGACACCCTGCATCGCCTCTCAAGACCCTTACAACTAAGGATGGATTTCGTACAAGCTTTTCCTATCTCTTTACAAATTGCACAAGGTTGATGCTATCTAAAGTTGAGTAGTAGGCTATTCAGAGTATTTTTAAATATTCTTATCAAACATGACCGGAATATTCCAAACACCAATGAGATAATTATAACTGATTGTTCAATCATCATTATATTATAATTATCTGATAGGAATAATTATTAAAATATGATTTAAACAAGTAGAAATTTTCAATTCCTATTTTTTGGAAAATTTCAAATTATAAAAGTCAATTGTTACTTGTTGGCGCCAATCCTGAGTTGAAGAAAGAATAACTTCTTCTTCTTTGTTTCCCCCATTATGCCTTTACAGCGTTGGGGTAAGAGAGAATAACATTACAAAAAATGGCTGTCCATCCACTTAACAATCATCAAACTTATCAAAGACGTCCAGCCTCAAAGAAGGCAATGATCATCAACGATTGTCATAGCCTTACGCTTGACAAAGTTCATTATCAATTTTCTCCAAGTATTGAAGTTAGTCATATACAACTCACGTTGAATTTCAGCCGCACTTTCATTATCTCCCTTGAAAACTTGATTACACTAAAGGAAACTCCAGGGAATAATAATTGATGTACTGTATTTTGATAGAAGTTGAAGATTTAGCCGCATCGATTGAGAATTAATATGAATGAGAGACTGGGGACTAATGCGGGAAACGAAGGTGAAGAGTATGAAGAAGTTGAATGAGGCGTTGAAGGAGAGGGGATAAAAGACTGGAAGAAAAACAAGGAAAAGAAGTAGAAAATAAAAGGCGTACATGTCCAGGTAGGTTATGCCCCGGTCAGTTCCCAGAGGAGAGATGCCGACTTACTTAGTGCTGTGGATGACCGTTGACTGACACCTCAGCAAGACCGGGCCAGGCCCTTTTTACGACACGGGACGCACTACCCACCTAGGGGACACCCTTAAAGGCCGCCGGCAACTCTTTTATGGCCGACCTTAGGACAGCCGAGGGCATCGCAAATTCATCCAAACTGCCCCCTTCCGCCCCCGCCCAACTCATCATCATGACAACACTGTTCCAAATGACGCTCGGTTGAGGATCGAACGGAAGCTGTAAAATTGACCACTGAAACAATGTTGATCCAGGTACCTGAACGTTGATGTTTTCGGTTTCACTTTGTGGAAATTAATGTCTAAATTATTGAATTCAATAGAAAATTTAAGTTTTCACAAACTTTTATGTCTTAAGGAGGAGACGTAAATCCGTCGGTCCCGACTCCCGACTGCCTAACAACCAGTAGTCATCTCATTACCCAAGCTCATATGCTTAAAAAACACGTATGGGCATCATACTCAGAGAAGAAAAACTGTTCATGATATCCTATTGTTTCAAAATAGAATTAAACTAGAGAGAAATATTCTATATCTCAATTCTTGAAAATTAAATTTCAGTATTGTAGAGAACTTTTCAATTCACTCAAAATTCAACGCAAACGAACCTGCGTTTTGGCATCAACAAGCATTCTACGAAACACTTAGCAGCTCATAACCATTGGAAAGCGAGGTCTCCCATTCTTCAAATGAAATTTATGACGTTTTGAAATGCCGATGACTGTTATGTGCCTGAATATCGGACTGAGAAAGAGATAGGGTGAATGAATGTTGGATAGAGAAGAAGATAGTGAAGCCTGAATGTTGAAGAGAGAAATAAATAGGGTGAATAAATGATGAAGAGAGAGAGAAGGCGTTTGTCCCGAATACGAGCGATTTGAATTCTGTTGGTGTGCCTCAGGGAGGGAATATTGCTCCTTGGCCATTCCCCGTATAAAGAGAACAGTCATCAAAAGTCGTCATCACGTACGCAATGATGCCAAACCGACGCCAGGCTTGCCAACATACGAGCAAAATCTAGCTACTGTTTTCTATTACAGGCTGCCAACCAACAATTGCTCAAGCCTATGATCTGAAATTGATAAAAATCGCTGGAGAAAAAAAAGCTTTTGTTTCCGTCGAAGAAAATTCAGTTTGAATAATATTGTTTGATTTTAATATGAAAATCTAGTTTAACTTTGGATTTTTATGATGTTGGTAGTAGATGAGGGTTTGGAAAGTTACTATGCACGTTTGTTTCACTGTTAGAGACACAGCTGTTTTATAGATGTTGGCTTTAAAAGAAACTTCAATAATGGATTTGAGAATTAGCTGTGTACAGTTCAAAATAACACTGAAGATTCTGTTAGGTAAAATCAGGATTTCATATCGGGTGAAATTCCATAACAGGGATATCAGGGTATATTGATTTAAATTACTGGATTCAATCATAACCTTCATCATTCTAGAAATTATAAATGGTTGTGGTTCAATTACCAGAAATCATCTTCAATTCATCTGAATTTATCTAAAATGAAAAACATACTTTTTACATGTTGTATGATATGAAATATTTGAAATGGCATTGGATCTATCCATACATTGTAGCCTTATTCTCGGTGCTCTGTAGCTTCAAGACTTTAGTACGTTAGTTGCTTGAATTCAATTCAATTTAAAGTAAGATTTTGAAAGAAATCGACATTCAGCCAATAATATTATTTTAATATCAGCTGGATGAATTCGACCAGAACTGGAGTTCTCAAGAATGGTTGAGAACTTCTCAACCATTAATAGAACAGAATGAATTTAGGTCAATACAATGAATTTCCTATACCTAATATAATGGTGAATATAACGTCATTCAGCTGATTGAGTAGCGTACGAAGGCGACGAAAATTCCCAGTTTTCCTCTCTCTTGTATAATAATTTGAGAAATTTATACAAATCCTACAATACACAAAAGTAGATAAATACTTGAATGATCAAACGAAACCATTTCTAATGAGCGATGAACGACAATGACATCGATGATGATTGAACGATCAATAAACGACATGACATCGACATAGATGAAATTTATGATCATCATTTATAGCCTCCAATCATCACAACTGTCATCGTTAGAAAGAGGGATGCCATCTGCGAGGGACAAGAATTCTGACTTTTCTCGGTTACGGTCATTTCTGACTTGAGACGATTGAATTACGAGGATAGTGCTGCGAATTTCCCATGAGGCCATCGGGCTCTCGCCACCAGCTATGCTCCATTAGTCTCAACTATTGTTTCCCTTTAATCAAAAGTCTTCATCCCCTCACCTCCCCCGCATAATCAATGTGGACATCGGACAGAATTCCATTGCAATCAATTCCTGAATGTTATTTGGTAAAGGAATCCGGTAGACTTTTGATTGTCAAGGAGTGAGGGTGCATGATGAGACGACGACTGACCCCTAAATACTGCAAAGATGTGTTTAAAAACTTGGGCAAAAGCAGTAGTCCAAAGTGAGAGTTACAAGGAGAATGGAATCAAATGTACATGAAATTTGACAAACTGATATCAGATGTATCCAGGAATTTGTCTTTCAGAATGCAGTTATCAATCGATCTTATACCCTACATGTTCCCGCAACTTATAATGAAAACCTACCTTAGTAAAACCTTAGTAAATTTGGCAGTTCTGTATGAATATTTCAAAGAGATTTCCATTGATCAAGAGATTGGTGATTGGGTCATTATATTGATTGACAATACAGTAAAGCAACCGGTTGAAATCTATTTTGGAATAGAAGCAGGAAATAAGCTTGAAATATTATAAATTAATCACAACAATAGGCATGATAGAATTAATTTCGAATCAGTATAAAATTGGAGCAAAGAAAACAATCTTCTATCTCACAAGTTTTATCTCTTATATACTGTAAATCACTGGCAGCTCGTACCCACGAAACAGGTGAAGTGCCCGTATGTACACGTAGCCTACAGCACTTCACTTGTTCACGTGATGTAAATTGTAATGAACAATATAATGTTTGCTCTAATTTTCTAACCCTAGCAGAAAAAATATGGAGAAAAATTGAATCCAAAGTTGACTAAACCCACCCTACAACTGAAATACAGATAATAAATTCGGAAAAATCAGCTCTCAGTATAGCCTAGTATCAGTTGAAAAGTTGAAGTCTAGCATCTTATGCAGGAAACTAACCAGCTTCAATAATGCAAGTTCACGTTTGTACTATGGCTTATCCATCAACCTTTCCCGTATAGGCTAATTATCTTGTTTTGCTAATTCTTTATCATTCCATCTTAATGTAACATCATCAAGTTTTGCCATCGTTCCATTCATTTCTCAAATTCGAATTCCATCTATTGTAAATAAATTTTCTAAAAGCCTTTTTTCTTGTCATTTTTTATTTTTTTGCCTCACATTTCAATTTAAATCATTACTTACATTTAAATTTTCAAGTCACTGATATACTTTATCTGTACTAACAACTTCACATTCCAATCCAATTCATTATTCAAATTGAGTTTTCTGATCCACTAGTATGCTTTATCTGTAGCAACAAACTCTACAGGGAGCAACCTCCTTAAATTTTGTAGAGTAGCACCTCTCAGTCTAGGATGACCACCGATCTTTCCGGTTAATGCGAAGACAATGGTGGATGAACGAGAGTCACGTTCCGGACACGGACAGGCACGGACACCGAGTGTTTTCATCTGGCCCGGAAAATATCGATTATCACCATACATATCGACTATATCTATCGATTTCATTGTTGCTATCCATCCGTAAAAATTAGTATCTAATATCACTCACTATACATATCGACTATATCTATCTACTTTATCTGGAAGAGTTGTTCACCCAGAAAATATCGATAATCACTATATATCCATCGATAATCGACTATATATATATCGATAATCGACTATATCTATCGATTATTGTTGCTATCTGTCCAGGGAAACGTCTTTTATCACTATATACATCTCCACTATATCTATCGCATATTTTATTGTTGTTGCTGTCCGTAAAAATTAGTGTCCATTATCACTATACATATAGACTATATCGATCGATTATTGTTGTCGATTGTTGCTTCTTATATCGATTGTTGGAGCATCGTGAAGCGATGCGGTGGTCATCATGATACACGTGCGTAAAGAGCTGGCCCGTGACAAATGCTTGCTCCGAAGAAGCATCATTGTTTTCGCCTGTTACTACTTCTTTTTCTTATTTCGGAGTGAAACTTCTTTTCATCTACTGCTACTGCTTCTGTTCAGATCCGGTGCAACAGTTATGGCGAAACCGGCAATCTTCGATCAGCGAATAGTTTCTGATTGGTCGCTTCAACTAGAATCTAGATGGAATTCTCATGGGAGTTCTGTTATTAGCTCCAATTGGTTTCTTTCTAAGGTTGTGATCATCTTCCCAATGGAGGTATTTTTAAAAAACTATTTGTGAGGAGGATGGCACTCCCTCATGGAACTGTGATTCTGAGTTAAATCTCAGCAGAGACAATATAATAATAATACATTGTCTCTGATCTCAGTAAAGACTTCACCTTTTGATTCAAGTTGGAACAGAGCTAATCATTAACCAAACACCTATAGTCCATTCACGATCACTTGAGACGAAATAAACAAACCTTTTGCATGTGTGTGCGTATAATGGTAGGTCTTCTTCTATATGCGAAACAATCGGCTGCAGTCGAACAGCTGACTCTTGTCTGGAGCTGTGATTGGATACAGTCCGACTTGTCTTGTCTCAAGACTGTTGTCTTGAGCTGTGATTGGCTGCAGCTGTTGGTCTGTGGCCGAACGTTTCGCATAGAAGAAGACCTTCCATTACACGCACACACACTCAAAAAGTTTGTTTATTCCGTCTCATATATAATAATAATATATAATTATAATTATTTATAATAATTATAATAATAATAAATAATAATATTCCGTCTCAAGTGATCGTGAATAGAGTATAGTAGATTCTGAATTGCAGTAAAATTTTACGTAATTTGATATTTTTCAAATCAGCTCTTTCTCTTAGGTTGATATTCATTATGTTGAGTAGGCTCAACACTGTAAATTCAGTAACGTAGATTCTTATGCCTTATTATTGGTCGAAGATGCATTGAATACAGGAAGGAGTAAGAAAGGCTATTTGCATTACATCTGCAATCTGTTCTACAGTACAGTATTCCGCTATTATATAGCCTTACTAGCACCTATTTCTAAATTATTATACAAGTTCAAGATCACAATAATCACATTGATAAGCTTAATTATCGTACTCGTTGTAATTAAAGGAGTTAAGTATTCCAACAGCACAAAATCTACCAAAAATGATAACAGAAAAGAAGATTAAGATGACAGGTCTCAAGTGACATTTGCAGCCTAACTGGAAACAAGTCACAGTCTGACAATACACTAAGCTGACTAAGCTATTAAGAGGAAATGGATCATTTCTGGTTTATAGAATTTGGGCCTATCATAAAAGGTAGGTTGGTAACTTTGCAATGTTTATCTTGAAGTGAACATTTTGCAACATTGTGAAAATCATTGAAAATAGTTCTATTCTGGAGCGAATTATAGCAATATCATTTTGAATGGAGGCTGAGATGGCATAGATTATATTTTAGCACAGACAAATATCGTAGATATAGTAGAACTATATTCTAGTATAGTAAGTCATGTATATCTATATCTATATAAGCGAAATGGCAATGACTGACTGACTGACTGACTGACTGATTCATTCATTCATTCATCACCAGAACTGAAAATCCACTGAACCGAATGCGTTCAAATTTGGCAGGCATGTTCAGTTGGACGTTTAGACGCGCGCTAAGAACGGATTTTAAAAACTTTGCAGGGATACGCCCAATATTTGAGTTTTTCTATAGATTTTTGGCGTTATCTCAATTTTTTCGAGAACCAATCGGTAGAAAATGTTGATATTTGGTGGGCAGGTTCAGATAAGGTCTAGAAATGTTGTGTTGAAATATTTTTGGAATCCGTTCAAGATTACGCCAGTAATCAGGTTTTCGAAATTGTAGATGTATTGCGGGTTGCATATCTTCCGCCTTGATACGACCATCCCTTACTGTAAATTCAATGGCTTAGCGAGATTATAGATAAACTAATTTAGAAGATATTGATTAGAGGTTACGCTCAATATTAGCGTTTTACTATTTTTCTGAATTTTTATTAGATTTTCCGTGAACAAATCGGCAGAAAATGTTGAAATTTGGTAATAAGGTCTAGATTAGGTCAAAAAATGCTGTGTTCAATAAATTTCGAACCCCTTCTGAACGGAATTTGCAGGCGAGCGAAGCGAGCCTGTTTGTCTCAGCTGACACTGGCAGAGGTTTTGCAGGCGAGCGAAACGAGCCTGTTTGACTCACTTACACTGCCGATACTGGCGGGGGTCCAGGGGGCGGAGCGCCCTGGCTAGGCGGAGAAGGCGAGCTAAGCGAGCCTGCCGGCTAGTACCTATATAACTATGTTTGTAACTATATTCATGTATAGTAAATCAAATATTCGGTGTAATATTACCTCTTCAATTAATCTAAGCATATAAATATGCATAGCCTATCCCATAGAATTCTTTAGAACAATATTATCTCTGGATACTTGTTATGTTTGATATTATATTTTCGAAATGAATTCGATTTTCATAAATAAATTTCTTATCATTGATTTCTGAATAAGTTCTAACTAATTGCCCACCCCAAACCCACCACAGGTTAGCATTGCATGACAACAACTACAGTCTAGGTTATTTATAGTAGTAGTAATGGAGACATGCCCTGGCTGCAGTTGGTTCTGTTTGTAGGGTACACAGAGATCCGCGGGTACGAACCAGGAGTGCGTGAACGCCGAGTGTGGATGCGGGTGCGGGTGCGGCCCGCCCAGGCCCCGCTGCAGCGTCGAGTTCACCGCGTAGTCCATTGCTACCGCCTGGTAAGGCAGCATTGTGCATAACACACAGAGCTACCGCAGGTTGAAGGCTAAAACCACACAAAACGCTTGCTAAAGTCACCAAACGCCTACTGAAGCCACAAGTCGCTTACTAAAGCTACAAGTCACTTGGTAAAGCCACTAGTCGCTTTGCTGAAGCTACAAGTCGCTTGCTGAAGTCACTAGCCGCATATTCAAGCCACTAGTCGCTTAATCAAGCCACAAGTAGCTTGCTGAAGCCACAAGTCGCTTTCTGGGAATTTACGAATGGGTTTGTGCACAAATCAAGTCACCTGCTGCCTTTTCTCCAGATACCAGGAACAGTTTTGGGAGAAATCCTATTTTACTTTTCATTGTTAATTATAGAATAAGTTATTATGATTATGATTAGGCTATCACTGAAAATAACCTATTGTAAATTAATATTGGGAATGAGTTTACATTAAGCATGTCTCTTCTTGGAAACAAATTTTATTTAAATAAAATAGATTTTGTGGAAGCTTCAGTCTGCAATTATAATTCAAGGTATTGCTATTTATTGCCTAGAGCTATCTTTTGCTTCCATTTCGTGGAATTCTGTTGTACTGATTTAATAATTTGGCAATAAATCAGAAACTGCTCGGAACTATGTATATAGCCTATGCTGTACTTTCAAACTGATGACTGGATAGGACTTTTTTGCAATTTGTTTGTTAGATAAATTTGTTAATGATAAATTGAGTGTAACATTGTATCCATTCTTTGATTGTGTTGAGTAATTTTCAAGCGAATTTCAATGTTTGAGCTCTCTAGGGCGATGATTTTATATACAAAAACAAAAAAAGTATTGTATTAAAAAGACAATGAAACTTAATTGTTATGGAAATCCGGTAAATTGCGTATAAATCTCTTAAGGATTAATTCTTTCCCTGAAATTTGTAAATAGACTTCAGATTAGGAATTGGAATAGGTAAAAAAGTTATAAGAAGAGTAATAATTGAATCTTCCAAAAACGTACGAGAGTAAAATCATCTTCCACCATAAAACCATGAAAATTATTAGGAATGCTATTATTTTATCAGAAATTGAAGGAGCATTTAAAAGTTATGAAATTCCTATATTATTCATGTATATAGAAAAGAGTACCTATGTAAGAACAAAATGAAATGAAGCCCAAAGTAAAATACCTTTATGGAAATGTTAATTGAAATTATAATTAAATGATAATGAAATTGTATTTCTTGCAATTCCTCAAATATATATTTGATTTTGAACATCTTTGTAATAGAAAAAATTTAACATTCGTTGAATCTCTTTATGTTCGATTTAAGTCTTGACATTTCAAGATTTATTTCAGAAATAAATCGGCTTCAAACGATATGATCAATACAAGATTAATTCCAGAAATAAATCTGCTTCAAACTATATGACCTATACAAGCTAATTTCAGTAATAAATGTCCTCAAACTAAGTTTAGAGAGTCAAGTTAGAGAAAAGGCAGCAGGTAAACTACTTGAAAACCTGTCAAAAGCACGCACCCACAACAATAACGTCGAAAATAAATTTCTCACGCAACACGACTTTTGAACGCGAGAAATCTATCACGAACGCGACGTTTCAGACGCGTAGCGCAGAGCAGCAGTCACGAAAGACGCGAGACAACGTGTGTGACAGCCAACATGTGTGTGCGTGGGAGACCAGCTTTGGACACGCCCGACTTCGGCTAAGTTCGGAAATTTTCGGCTGTTTCCGGACGCCCCGCCCATCCACCGCTCGCTATTGGCCGGCGTCAGCCAATGGCAGGCCATCTACCTGGCACCGGTATGCACACAGGTATGCTTCCTCTTGCTCATATAGCCTGTCCAAGCAAAGAAGACCCTCTGGCAAGATGAGAAAATGACTCCATCTCGGTCAATATTAATTCGAAAATTTTTGATTTGTTCTCCAATTGTAGATCAGAATGTTTCCTACGATTGAGACCAGATCAATGATTTTTGAACCAATATTGATCGAGATGGAGTCATTTTCTCATCTTTCCAGAGGGTCTTCTTTCCTTGGACACACAACTCTGCTTTCTACAGGACACTGCACAGAAATGTAATGGGAGATGATTGAATTCTGACCAGTGAGAATGGAATAGAAATACGAGTAATTTCTATTTTATTATCAATGATTTTGACGCTATATGATGTTATAATTTCAGATAGCGAGGAATAACACTGTATTTATACCCAAAATCATTTGATGACTATGTGTTTGTAACAATAAATGGACGAATAATGATAAATCAATAAATAACTATGACAGTAAACCATTTCATGATCTATAAATTTATTATCTATGACTTGCATTGCATTTTTATCAAAACATTTTGATAGAATTTGATTTTGACATCTTATTTATGGATTGAATCGATATATTTTTAGGGGAATAGAATTTTGTTTAAAGATTCGATGATGATGATGATGATGATGTTTTTCATTTTCATTTTTCATTAACGTATTAGCATTTGTATTGATGCAGATTATACCGTAGATGAAGCCTATTGTATTGTACGTATTGTATCTGAAGGGACGGATTCAAGGATTCAAAGATCCTCATACATATAGTAGATCTGTATACATTAGTCTTGAATTATTACATATACAAGTTGGTACTAATCGAGAAAAGATTCAATTTTATTCCTTTCATATAAAAAAGAACAAGCGTTTAGGCCAATACCTCAATCTCAATTGAAATTCATGTAACCTCTCCTAGATTATATCATAGTCGAAAGTCCACTACTCACTGATAAATCAACCAAAATTTATATGGAAGACTCTCATCTTATTGCAGGCAATATGACATTCGAATACATCGTACGTGGGTTTCTCTTCTGTATTTTTAAATCATGACGTTATACATCCGGATGAGGTCATTGCCTTTCAATTGCGCGGTGCTACCAGAATTGATAATGCAATGTTGGAAAAATGATGGGTGACAACTATGATTTCATTACTCTGCAGGTCGTTCAATCGGAGGACATCAAAGTCAACGTGGTACGTGAGAAAAGGATCCGGAAATCAATTTGGTAAAGATCGAAATCAACTTCTCACATTGAGATTCAACGTCGAAAAGTTACTTCCTGTTGAATTACGATATTTATGCGCAAAATTATGATCTAGTAGGATACTATAAGTATATGAATATGGATACTATGGATCTATATGATCTATAGGATACTCAAAGGTGAATGGATAAATCCTTTTTAATAGATACAGTTGATGAGAGGAAATAATAGAAATTTCAATAATATCTCATTATTGGGCCTACCGTACAGTAAATAGATATTGATAGACATCAATCATATTCCTATATAGAAATCAATCTTGAATCTATAGGTATGATCAAGGTCACTAAAATATAATAGGCAAATAATCTTCAATCCACTAGAAATTAACCAATTTTCAAAATCAAGTTTTCATGTCATTGTAGCTTAATATCAATAAAGTTACTCATCTGGAATGGAAAGGTATTTATTTGTGAGAAGGAATGATAAAATTTTCTTTTGTGGGTCTTCATGCTCTGACTGGCAGTTGAATCGTTCACAGCTGATCGTTCAACAGTCGACTCTTGAACTGCTGATTTCCCCATCCGTTCACAGTTTTTGATTGTTACAGTCCAAACTGATAGTGGATGTAGACCCGAAACATATTTTAGCTCACAAACCTAAGGCTGGTATTACACGATAATATTTCTATGATCATAGAACTATTATCGTGTAATACCGGCTTATAAGCATACTGGTGTATTGTAATTATGAAGCGTTACATTAATTCTATATTCAAGTTTCAAGTAGAAATTATACCATTCTTGTGCAGAGGAAAAACGAAAGAAATTATGGAATTCACAAAAATAACAGTAGATTAGATTATAGTAGATAGTATATTATAGTAGATAGTAGATTAAATAACAGTAGAAAGGTGATTATAGACTATATTGTTAAAATCTTATGGACAGAGCAGCTCTGTCAAATACATTTATTATCCAATTTCATTCAAGTTTCCACAATCTCAATGAAATTACCTGTGTTTTATCCATTAAAATAATAATTAATGTATATTGTCAAATTTTTCCAGTTCATTCAAAAATCCCAAAGTTTTTTAATATTTTTATTTTTATTAGTGTTTCTGATCAGATCTTCATTGTTAAAAGTGAACTCAATAAAAATTCAGGATTTTGTAAAGTGAAAAGTGTTTTTCGAAGTTAAAATTGTAATGTAAACATTCATCATCCATCATCATTCATTCACTATGTAGCCTAAACATCATCATCCACTTATCACCTTTGCTTAAAATCTATATCTATATAAGCGAAATGGCACTGACTGACTGACTGACTGATTCATTCATCACCAGAACTAAAAATCCACTGAAGCGAATGCGTTCAAATTTGGCAGGCATGTTCAGTTGGACGTTTAGACGCGCGCTAAGAAAGGATTTTAAAAACTTTTCAAGGATACGCCAAATATTCTAGTTTTTCTAGAGTTTTTCGGCGTTTTCCTCTTTTTTTCGAGAACCAATCGGTAGAAAATGTTGATATTTGGTGAGCAGGTTCAAATGAGGTCTAGAAATTTTGTGTTAAAATATTTTTGCAATCCGTTCAAGATTATGCCAGCCTTGATACGACCAATCCTAACTGTAAAGAAAATGGTCCAGCGAGATTATAGATGAACAAATTTGGAAGATATTGAATCAAGTTTCAAACTATGTCCGATATACTTCCCAAGGCTACGCTTAATATTAGCGTTTTACTATTTTTTTGAATTTTCGGAGTTTTTCTTAGATTTTTCTAGAACAAATTGGCAGAAAATGTTGCATTTAGGTAAACAGGTCCAGATTAGGTGTAGAAATGCTGTGCTCAATAAATTTCAAACCCCTTTGCAGGCGAGCGAAGCGAGCCTGTTTGTCTCAGCGGAGCCCCCTGGTAAGGCGGAGAAAACGAGCGAAGCAAGCCAGCCGGCTAGTACTTGATATAAGTCGCATTTGTAACAACAAATAATAATAATAAAAATGAATGGATATGAATAAATAAGAAAAATATTCGATGCAAACGTATTCAATCTTCAAATCGTCCTTTCATCTTGCTTTCTCACCAAATCGAAATAAAATCTTCAACAAGGAACCAAGTCCTTCCACACGGGGTCGTAGTCGTAAGCAAGTCAAATTTGGGGCACTTGCCCATTGGAGTGTAACAATTTGCTGGTCCCTTGAGGGCGTATAGTAAGGAGTAAACTCTTTCAAATCACAAAAGGGCAAGAGCAGGAAGAGGAAGGGAGGTGGTAGGCCGGAAGCAAGCCCTGCTGATCGAAATTAAGATATTCTAATGGTGTCCGACCCCTAGCCGGAGACGCGACGTGACACAAACAAGCTATCACGGCGCATGCGCGTGGCAGAGTCACAGTCAACTTTCATGAGAAACGGAGACTATTCCCATTGTCTTGAGAAATGAAAATTTTGAAAGTATTAGAAAAATTATTACCACTTGGGAAACGAGGGTAGAGTAATGATTGATTTATCATATTATTTTATATAATAATTCTTAATGTATTATCCTCAATTTCCCATCGAGGATAATTATTGAGGTTATTTTGCCGGTGGAACATCCTTTTAGGACTCCCCACCAAACATGGCATACGATAATAATAATAATAATCACTATAGAATTACGAATCATCATGGATATACTAGACCTGTATATTTTAGTAGATATAGATATTAGTACTTATCTGTTTACGTAAGCCCTATTATATAATAATTGTTATTTAAAAATGAATAGGTTATTCTTATGGGTTTTAATGGTGGAGAGATCCAATTTATTAAAAATTATAAGAAAATTTCCACCAGTGTAATTTTGTTTAGTGAAATCTCCTTCTAGGTTTTCTAATCTCTCAGAATTTTCTTATGTAATCTACTTCAGTACGCCTACAATAATAAATACAATTCAACCAAACTTCTTTAGAACACCGAACATACTGAATCCTATCCTTTCCCTATAGGCTATAACCTTTCATGCTTTTTCCACAGATGTTATCAGCAGTTGGATCCTCGGAAATATGCCGGGTAATAGAATAATTGAGTTGGAGTTGGCCGGTCGTAAGAATAGCATTGCGACAAAGGGTTTGTACTGTGACCCTTTGGCTATATCAGCCCTCCAGATAAAACCACTCTTAACGAGGTGGTGGGGGGGGGGACGTCGTGGTCAGTTAGCGGGCCGTTTGGGAACAGAGGAGGAGGAGGAGGAAAATAGTAACCTAGGAAGCGTTGGAGATGAGGAGAAAAAAGAGCAGAAGATAAAGGTAAAGAATAAGAATAAGAATAAAAAAAAACAGAAGAAATATTAAAAGTGAAAAAGAATAAAATAAGGATGACAATACAAATAAGAAGGAAATGAAGAAGGAGGAGAAAAATGAATAAGAAGAAGTAGAAGGAGAAGATGAATAAGGAGTAGAAGAAGACGAAAGAAAAGAAGAAGAAAGAAAAAAAGGAGAAAAGGAAGAAGTAAGAAAAGGAGGAAGAGGTGGAGCTGAAGAGAAAAATGATGAGAAGAAAAAGGCAATGAAGAAGAATAGGAATAAAAACAGAAAAAATAATAATAAGCGAAGAAGAAGAAGAAGAAGGACAATACAAATAGGAAGGAAATGAGGGAGGAGGAGAAGAAAATGAATTAGAAGAAGTAGAAGGAGAAGATGAATAAGGAGCAGAAGAAGAAAGGAGAGAAGAAGAAAAAGATGAATAAGGAGTAGAAGGAGCAGAAAAAGAAAACGTAGTAGAGAAAATTGAGAAGTTGAAGAACAACAAGAAGAACAAGAAGAAAAAGAAGAAGGAGGAGAAGGAGGGGAAAAGAGGAGGAAGAGCAGGCGAAAAACGAGGAGAAGATAAGGAGGAGAGGAGGAGAAAGCGGAGGAGGAGGAGGAGAGAAGGATGATCAGGAGGAGAAGGAGTAAAACGTGGAGGAGGAGAGCAAGAAGGAGAAGAAAGAGGAGGAGTGGAAGAAAACAAGAAGAAGACGAAGAGTGAGGGGAAGCAGAAGAAGAAGAAAAAAGAAGGCGAAGAAGAAGGAGAAAACAAAGAAGAAACAGTATGTTATGGTAGTATTGTAGGCTTGAAGTGCAGCTGAAGAATATGAGGGGATTGCAAGTGTTGATACATCCAATGAAAAGAGATGAAAAGGCCGTGTGGAGGCTTTTCCTAGCAAAGCCGATAAGAGTACAATGTGCCTTGATTGGCTTCCTTTGTTGCTTGCTGCTGGTGTTCAATTCAACCCCCACCATATGATAGAAAATCGGTAAGGAATTTACTGACTTACCTATAAACAACCTGTAGGCTCTTACTTTGTACAACAATTTTATTTGAAGATAGAAGTACACCAGTTTTGTTGATCATGAGTAATGATGAAAACTATTAATCAGGTTAAAAGTACTGCTTTGAAATATTAATATATATTAATCTTATGAAATGCTTATCCACAATATTCACAGCCTTTAATCATAGAGCAGTAATTACATTTCTTCCAATATTACAGGAAGTATTGCTTTGAACTGATATAATAATGTTTTGTTCATTTTCACTATTACTTGGCAATCTTACGATAATGTTAATCCACAATATTGTAAATACAAACCACAGCCTTTAATCATAGAGCAGTAATTACATTTCCTTCAATATTACAGGAAGTATTGCTTTGAACTGATATAATAATGTTTTGTTCATTTTCACTATTACTTGGCAATCTTACGATAATGTTAATCCACAATATTGTGAATACAATCCACAGCCTTTAATCATACATGAATGATTTTTTTTCAGTCATAAACAATAATTACATGACCTTTTATCAAATAAGAATAATTACACTTCCTTCAACCATAGTGGAAGAATTACATTTAATTCAATCATACAGGAACACTTTAATCATAAAGGAATACTTACATTTCCTTCAACCATACAGTATCAATTACATAGTTATGCATACATAATTACATTAATTATGCATAATCATATAACATTATATTACATAATTATGCTTTAATCATACAGGAATAATTATATTTACTTGAATCATACAGGAATAATGACATTTTTTGACAGAGTCTCTCTTCTGTTAATACTATTTTCTATCAAAATCACCCACTAGAATGCTGCAGCGCGATACCTTCATTGGATTGGAGAAGAGTAAAAGAAGAGTATAATGAAGAAGAATAAGAGTAAAGAATGAAGAATAAGAATAAATAATGAAGAATAAGAATGAAGAACGAAGAATAAGAGTAAAGAATGAAGAATAATAATGAATAATGAAGAATGGGAATAAATAATTAAGAACAAGAATAAAGAATGAAGAATAAGAGAAAGGAATAAAAAATAAGAGTGAAGAATGGAGAATATGAGTAGAGAATAAAGAATAAGAGAATTAAGAATTTAAAGAATAGAAGATTACTCTTGGACTTTTATAAACAGAGCAAGCGAAAACGTTTTGCAACAACAGGGAAATGTTACTCTGGCAATAATTTTTACAGTTGAAGGTTGCGATGAAAACTTACGGCAGGCAGTGAGGAGGATGTTATAGCGTGGAGAATGCCAGAGACAGCCTATTTCACAGCAGACTGGACCCAGCAATCAATCAGTGATAGTCTGCAAGTCAAGGGAACAGTATAGTCTGTCCAAGCAGAGAAGACATTCTGGCAAGATGGGAAAATTACTCCAGCTAGGTCATTATTGATTCAGAAATTATGAATTTGGTCTCAAATTGTAGAGCAGAACGTTTTCTGCAATTTGAGACGAAATTTTTGATTTTTGAATCGATATTGACTGAGCTGGGGTCATTTTTCCATCTTGCCAGAATGACTTCTATGCTTGGACAGACTATAACTATTGGCATTCGGACCAATGAGCTCAAACCTATTCTTTTTCCATTTCTTTTTCCCTCATACACTACATTTCCGCCTATCACTACATCCTCTTCTTTTTCCTTTTCTAGTTCTTTCCTCTTCTCTCTTACACTACTTCATCTTTGAGCATCATTTTATACATCTTCTTATCTTTCTTCATCTCTTTGTTTTCTTTTTCCTTCTTCTACTCATAATTCATAATTTCTTCCTTCTTTTTCTCCTCCTTTCTCTTCACCTCCTTCATCTTGTTCTTCTACTTCTCCTCTCTTTCCTCACCTTTTCCCCTTCTCTCCTTTTCTCTATCTTCATTTTCTCCGTATTCATCTTCCCCACCATCTTCTTCTTCTTTTTCTTCTCATTCATTTCCTTCTCCTTCCTCTTCTTCTTCTCCTCCTTATTTTTCTTCTTGTTCTTTCCTTATTCTTGTTCTTTTTCTTTCTTTATTCTTATTCATTTTTTCTTCTCGTTCTCTCCTTGTTCTTTCTTTCCTTCTCCTCCCCCTTCCTCATCGCTACTTCTAATATCGCCTAATTTATCTTCTTCTCCTCCTCCTCCTCCTCCTCCTCTATTTTTTTTCTCCTCCTTATGCATATCCTCTCCTCCTCCTCCTTCTCCTTTTCTTCTTCTCTTCTTCTTCTTCTTCTCCTTCTTCTACTCTTCTTTATCAGATATCTTCTTCTTCTTCTTCTTCTTCTTCTTCTTCTTTCCTCTTCTTCTTCTTCTTCTCTTTTCTTCTCCCTCTCCATCTTCTTCTTATTCTTCTCCTCCTGCTTCTTCTTCTTCTCCTTTTTCTTCTCCTTCATCTTCTTCTTCTTCTTCTTCTCTTCTTCTTTTCTTCTTCTTCTTCTTCTTCTTCTCCCTCTCCATCTTCTTCTTATTCTTCTCCTCCTCCTTGTTCTTCTTCTCCTTTTTCTTCTCCCTCTCCATCTTCTTCTTATTCTTCTCTCCTCCTTGTTATTCTTCCTTCTCTCTCCTTCTTCTTCCCATTTGCCATTCCTCTTTCTTCTCTCGCACACTACGTCCGTCTCCTCATCCTCATTTTTTCACTAGCCTAGGGGTGACACGCGTGGTTGCCGTTATTCCTCTTTCTTGATCTTCCAGCAGACTGGATCTCCAGAAGTCTGATTGCAATTTTGGTGACATGGTGACAGCCAAGTGAAATAAGCAGAATAATAGTTTTCTTTCGGCAATTTGAATTCAGGAACTTAGGCAAGCAGACAAAGAGTGAAACAAAAAAAGCTCTAACAGTAATACAAAGCTCAAGATGTATCTTCAAACTTATAAGTTCTGGTTCAGTAACATCAACGACAATATTATTATTAGTATTTAGAGTACTTAGAGTATTTAGAGTCAAATTCAGTACTTAGTAAAAAATATTACGTTTATGATATAACTATTCTATCGTTAATTTATTCTTGGTGGGCTAATTTTATGATTTGATGGTTGAATATTCTCATACTATTAAATACATTGCATATAAATCAAGGAAAAGTTTCTAACAGGATATAGGAAATTTCGAAATTATTTATTATCGAGCGAAGTTCAGTAATAACACTGGTTCATTAATAACACTATTAATAAATAGCACTAACCAATAAATCTGGTTCATAAAAACACTATTCTATCGTCACTTCATTCATAGTGTACTGATTCCTTGATTGGTATTGTTTCATGCTTAATATTCCCATACTATTGAATTTACTGCTTATAAATCAAGGAGATGTTTCTCAAAAGATAGTAAATTTCAGCATTGTCCATTATTAAGCGAAGTATTAAGCTTTCGATACTTTTTCAGGGTCCAACAAAAAACCATCTTATCACGTTTTCATAGCTCGATCTGATTCATGAACTCTCGATTATTCGTTGGGGAGGAAAGTCACTTTAGCTTTAGTCTGGTAGATCAAAGAAGACATTCTGGCTAGATGGGAAAATGACTCCAGTTTGGTCAATATTAGTTCAAAAATTTTTAATTTGGTTTCAAGTTGTAGAAAACATTCTGCTCTAAAATTTGAGACCAAATGTATAAATTTTTAACAAATATTGACCGAGCTGAAGTCATTTATCGATCGTGCCAGAATGTCTTCTAGGATCGACCAGACTATAGCAGTCCAGCAACAATATTGAGCCAGAATCAAACGTTGTGTCAATTTCGGTGGAGAATAGATGATAGGGACCGGGACGGATTGATCACGCCTAGAAGCCTGTCATGTTTGATAGGAGCATTAGTATAACGTGTGCCCCTTGTAACCCATCCCTTCGCTGTTATAGATATGGATGAGATCTCTCTCTCACACGCCCTCTCACTCTCACTCCCTCCCTTTCCTGTTTCTATCTCTATTTCTCTCACACTCTCTACTACTGCATTTTGTTCACTCTTCTTCTTTCTCTACTTCTTCTTCACCTCCTTCTTCCACCTTCTCCTACTATATTTTCCCCTTATTCATGTTCTTCTCCTTTCCTCTCTTCCTATTCTTTTTCTTCCTCACCTTCTCCTTCTTCAATTTATTTCCTCCTTATACATCTTCTCCTCGTTCTTTTTTTCTCCTCCTCCTTCTTCTTATTTACTCCTTCATATTTTGCTCATCCTTCTTCTCATTCAGCTCCTCCCTCCTCTTCTTCTTCTTCTTCCTTTTTTTCTCCTCCTTTTTTCTTTTCTCTTCTTCTTTTTCTCTCCTTTTTTCTTTTCTCTTCTTCTTTTTTCTCTCCTTTTTACATTCTTATTCTTTTCCTCCTCCTCCTTCTGCTTTTTCTCTCCTTCATCTCCTCTTTCTTCCTCTTCTTCTCCTTCTTCTTCTCCTTGTTCTTTTTTTTGCCTCATTCTTATTTTTCCCTTCATATTTTGCTCACCCTTCTTCTTATTTAGATCCTCCCTCCTCCTCCTCTTCTTCTTCTTTTTTTTCTTATCCTTTCTTTCTTTTCTTTTCTTTTTTCCTTTTTCTCATTCTTATTCTTTTTCTCCTCCTCCTCCTCCTCCTCCTCCTCCTCCTCCTCCTCCTCCTCCTTTTTCTCTTCTTCTTCTCCTCTTCCTTCCTCTTCTTCTTCTTCTCCTTTTTTCTTCCTCCTTATTCATCTTCCCATTGTTTTCATCTTCGCCTTCTCCTTCTTCATCATCTCATACTCATATTTATTCATCTTCTCCTCCTTCACATCCTTCTCTTATACTCAATCCTTCCTCACACACAATTCTCTTTCTTTCTCTCTCTATGCTCTCTTTCTCTCCCCATAATATCTCTCTCTCATGTACCAATGGGGAGGCACACTCCCCAAGCTCAACAAGGTTTTCGGGTTTTGCAGAACGATTTGTCTTGCCAAAGCCGAAGGCATATTGTCATATTGCCTTCATTTTTCAAAATTTAAAAAGATCTCTTGCCTCATGTCGGGGTTTGTTGCTGCATTATGTATCGGCTGGATTAGGCCACTGAATTGCTTGCGGATTGCTGCTTGTGGATCCCAGATTTATTGGAAACAAGATTCGTCACTCTACCCATTCGTTGGGCTACAAATCCTAGATTCCCCACACTATTTTCTTGACTATTCCTACGAGATACTATAGCCTACCCTATTCGCTATGAGCATCTACCGTGCTGCGGCTCTGGTGGATTATCGTGTGTACTTTTATACACGTTTTAGCATTCAAAGCATAGCGCTAAATGGGAAAAACGCATTTATAATTAGAATGGAATTATTTGCTGCTTCATGCATTTCTCAGTAATTAGAACATGATATTTAGGATAGGAATGTTAGTTATTGATAGTATTATAGCTCATTATATTAGAAAAATCCTAGTTTTCAAGTATTCGAGAGCAGACAACCGCAAACAGATGTATTTGAGAGTCAACAAAAACTTTGAGATAACAGCTGATAAGTTATCTTACATGAAAATGAAAAATTGGCGCAAGTTCACATTTATTTGAAAAATTGAATGATATGAATATTCCTTATTAAAACATAATTAATAGAGTTTTTGCGTTGATAATAACAGCTTATTAGATTAACTAACATAAAAACTATTCATGTACATTACCTCATGTACAGGTTAGAATGGAGCACTCCATGGTCCTACTTGATCGACAAATTCTTTTGCAAGTAAACAAAAAAATAAGGTTAGCTACACCTATCAATATTTATTCAATGCAGTGAACCATTCTTTTTATTGATGAAACTTATCTATGGCAACTGGAAAAGTGTAGAACTTGAAATTTCCATTGCGTGTTTTATTTTTACAATCCGGAACACAACAAATTCTCCAGGACATTATTTTAGGTTTAGCCCTATCTCCTCCAATGTTAATTCTCTCAATTTTTTGCCGAAATGATCCGCCAATAGCGCCTCGGTCGCCAAAAATATCCTTTCCACCCACTTGCACACAGCGAATACACGATCACTTGAGACGAAATGAACAAACTTTTTGAGTGTGTGTGAGTGTCAAGATAGGTTAGTGTAGGACAGCGTAACTTACATGTGAGATTGTGAGTGTGTGAGTGTCAATGTGGTTTTCCTTCATGCGAAACGGTCCGATGGTCTGCCGCAGTCGAACAGCTGTATCAATCACAGCTCTCGTCTTGTACTTCGAGCTTAAACAACACGAGCTGTGATTGGCTACACCGACCGACCGTCGGATAAAGGAAGACCTACCATACACACGCAAAAAGTTTGTTTATTTCGTCTCAAGTAATCGTGAATAGGGTTAACGCATAGACGCGGTTATAGAGTAAAACGCATGGAAATAGTCCAGTGATACTTTATGAACCGTTGCCAATCCAGCTGATATTAAATCCGAGTTCATTTATAATTATTGCATAATGCACCTAATGGCAACGTCTATGCGTGAGCGGGGGATGTGGATGGATTTCCATTGGACTTTTTCATGCGTTTTACCTCAGGGGTGGATTTAGCAAAAAAATGTCCATAAGATTTAGCTTCAAGAAAAGTGCCACTTGAAACCTGGAGTGTCAAAAATCTTTAAAGATGAATTGCAAAAAAACTATACATCCCTGATATCAAATGATGTTCGAAATCTGTTTAATAACAATGGAAAAGTAACTCAGTATAGATTGCTATTATTACGAACAAGAAGTCACAAAACTGATGAATGAAAAGAGAGGAAATAACAGGGTATAAGGAGAGAAAGCGAGTCAGAAATGTATGAAGAGGGTCCAAGCCAAGAGGGGAGCAGTAAACCTTGCCTAATCAAGCATTTCTTGCACTTTATTAGGCTTGTATTTATAAAGGCTAGTTAGAAGTTACACTCAGGAAGCTCCCCGCTAGTTAGAGGTTACTGAAAGGATGCTCCCCTCTCCAAATTGCATCAAATGTTAGCCACCCCTCGCTTACACAGAAAACACCCCCTAAAATTTTCCCAAAATTTGCCGCAATCAAAGCTCCCAATGTGGATGAACCTTCTTCCTTTAAACTACCCCTGTGAACTGGTTGATGTAGTTTGGGGTAGAGATGTAAACCTCAATCAAAATTTCAACTCTTAATAGAGTTTTCACTGCATGAGGGTTGAGGGTTGCCTTCAACACAGGAGCTGATGACAATTAATTAGGGAATGAGTTATTCGTGATTAGTGCTATGGGAAAGGAAGAATTTGTTGACAATTAATTCACGAGTGATTGAGTTATTTCTGATTAATTGTATGAACCTTTGTATGCCTAGTGTGAGTTGATATCAATAAACAGAGAAAAGGGGTGTGACAATCTTGATTCTTCAATCGAATGAGTGGGAGTATTAATCATTTTAAATCCGACATACCTATCGTATATTATGTACTAGTAATTCTGTTGCCCCAGCATCATGGTTCTTGATAGCTTGGAAGTATAAAACTTTATAATTATTATGAAAATTATTGTATAATGAGAAGAATGAAGGTAAACCAGTATTGGAACACATTTTTATCAATCTTCCTGTTTAAGTACAGCATTCGGTATGAGAAACTTTGAATTTAGTGCCTTCCGTCAATATAAATGAACATTTATATTGATGAAATAAGATAATAAAGCAAATTGAAGTTGTCAAAAACTGCAATGAAAATTATTCGAAGATTTCCCAAAAAAACTTTCAACTGCTTACGATCTAGCAAAAGTGATAGGCTATCAATCAATCATAAGTTGATGAGAAAAAAGCGTGAACTATTGAAATTTGTCAAATCTACTCCAATAAATGAATATATGTTATAGGAAACATTTGCATTTAAATGACGTTGAAATGTTTTCTGAATTCAGAGTTTTCAAATCATGCAAATTTAAATTAAATATGAGGTACTGGTTCCATACATATAATTAATCACCTTTGAAGTATTTAAATGCTTCAATCCTAAACAATTCATCATAAATATTTTTGTTTAAGGAAGCATTGCATTTCAATAACTTTCAGATAAAACAAATTCGAAGTAAATACGAGGTATTAATCCTACAGATATAATAAACCACTTTCAAAAATTCAACAGCTTCCGAATTTTTCCCGTCAGTCAAACCAAACTTCCTACTAACACGTCTTACCCCAAACCCCCCCCCAAGCAAATCACACATGGTACACACGCATCAAGCAATCACGCAAACACCCTATTTGACTTGCATAGGCAAACCAAACCGCCTTAGCGACAATCAGAGCTGGATTTGAGGCCAAGCTTTATTTCCTACGTCAATAGAGCAGTCAATATACACAGTTATAGAGTCAATATGTAGTACAACCATATGTAGTAGTCATTGTATATAATATCTAGTCCATACATAGTTATAAAGTCAATAGAGTAATGACTCAGCCGCCTGAATATACTCCCAGGGAAACGATTTTTTTTATTTTTCACGCCAAATCATCGTCTATCCTATAGGATTTACAAATCCGATTTCTGGCAATAACCAACCCTCATGCAGAGATGCTGTTTGCAGCAATGTCATTTGTGGTTGTGCTTCTAACAGCCCCTTTTATGCTTTCCACTAGAAATCGGCATTTCACTTGAATTTTCCCGTGTTTGTTTCATGTGTCACGTGACTGGAATACGTTATTGGAGCCGAAAACATGACAAAGAAGGCGAAGATCATAGGATCACTTTTACTACAAAGATGCGGAAAACTGGATATCCTTAGTATAGCTGTGAGTGTAACCACTATAATGTTAGGATAATCCAAATTAATGATATATGCAAATGCATGCTATGTTTAATTAATTCTTCCGAGCTACAGCTAAAGGCCGTTCCACACATCACTATTTTTGGATGGCCCGTTTTTTTGGACTTTCTTAAAAATCATTGTAAAAGATCAGATAGACTCTCCAAAACAATAGATATCACATTTAACCAACTGCTGGAATATTATTTTGATGATATTAAAATTTTCAATGGAAGCTATATAAATAGAACAAAGGACTTTTGCTACTGAAAATATTGACCGAAGAACTAAATTACGTAGGCTATTTTTATTCTGCTATTCCGCTCTTCTTCAATCAACATTTCAAGTAGCTTATTAGCAATATTTCATTAGTTCTATTTGTATAGCTTCAATTTCATCGAATATTTCAATTCTATCAAAATAATATTCCATCAGTTGGTTAACTGCATAGCTCCCATTGGATATTCAAATCGATTATGAATACAGGTAGTATTGAATAAACAAGTATATCAATTATTGTTGACCAATTTCAATATTCGATACATTTACATTATGCACAGATTGAGGAACCTCATACTATTGAACTTATTTCAACAGTACTCTTCTGTCCTTTACTGATCAAATAACACATGAAACCAACCCCTCCAATTTGCATACTGCCTTACTAAAACAATGAATTCAAATCCAATAAACAGAGCTTGTTTTCTTACTCAAAACAAGGGATGAAGTGTTTGGCGATCGGATAAGAGGGTTTCAATGGTGAGTTCCGGGGTTGGTGAAGAGAGAAAAGAAGAGATAAAACATGTAGGGAGAAGGAAGAGACAAGAAAGAGAATGGTGAGTTTTGGGGTTGATAAAGAGAGAAAAGAATATAAAAAAGAGAGGAAGAGGAGAAAAAGAGATAGAGGAAGATAGAAAGGAAAAGAGTGAGTGAGAAGAAGATTGTTAAAATGAGAGATTGGAGTGAATAAGTTGCTGGCTTGGAGACTCCCTTAATTACGAGGTAGTATTGGTTTAATTTATGCAGAGGGTGATACTGATACAGACCGACAATTAGATTGAATGTTTGAAGTATTAAACAAGATTTGTATAAATTAAAAAGTGAACTCGACAGGATTTCGTCATTTCAAAATGAGGCGTGTTTCAAAAATTGAATTCATCGTTTAATTTTAATCTGATATTATGACTTAATCGATGATAGCCTACTTTTTTAATTGAATTGAATGTCTGCAATTTTAATCCTGGTAGGGCGGAGTTAGGGCCCAGTCGGTCTTCTGTTACACTTGAAACCCTCAAGATCGTTTTCATAATAGGCCTACTGGAGAAATCATTCCTTGTTTTATTACAGAGATATTAGAATTTTTAAAGTGTGTAAGAAGTAGGATTTACGTTTAAATATTTGAGGAATTTTATACAAATTCATGTTTTACACATGAATTTGCTGAACAAGATCAACTTTTATGCTTTCTAGTTTCTACTTCTAGTAACCTAGATTTGAGCTCAAGATCTAGTCTACATCCACAGTTAGCCTGAAATCAAGTTCCATCTATCGTTAATTTAAACTCAGTTAAACGTTTATTCACATACCAGCCCGTATGCAATAACTTAAACCCAGATCAAGGAAACTGATTCGAGTCATATATTCTCCAACGCAATCCAGATTTTATTACTCCGCACATAAATAGAACATACGAGAAGAGATATACAAATTAGGCGTTGCTGAATTCCTCCAGCAAATTGGTCCACAGGGAGTTGAGGCACTAATAAGTCTGTCCAAGCAAAGAAGACATTCTGACACGATAGGAAAATAACTTCAGCTCAGTCAATATTGGTTCACAAACTATAAATTTGGTCGTAAATTGTAGATCAGATTGTTTCCTACAATTTTGAGACAATATTAAAAATTTTTGAACTAATATTGACCGAGCTGGAGTCACTTTCCCATCTTGCCAGAATGTCTTATTTGCTTGGACGACTATAATAATAATTATGTGGATCAAGAGTCACGATCTGGGTTGGTTCTCCTTTTGAGCCTCCATGTAGGGAATATCAAGACCCATACGTGTCAGATAAGGGAGTAATTTTCCTGGAGAGAAAAGGGTTGAAAGGGTTTCAAGAGAATGTGAGAGAGTGGGAGAGGAGGGAAAACGAGTCCCTTCCGGTATCTGTTTAATTGAAAGCAAAGTGCCTGTGTAAGAGAAAGCAACCGGGCACCAATTAAAGGAGATAAAACTGATAACGCGAACCAAACTTGCTAACGGCAACCTGCAGGTGAATTTCTCCCTTCGAGGGATGCGTACAAGCCTTCCCAGCACCCTTTACTATACCCTTACCAACTCAGACATACATTAAATGTCCCAATCTGGCAAGTTGTTCCAACACCGCAGTAAAGCACTAGCTACTTAATCGGTATTTCCTGAATTATTAGGCAAGTAATTGCCGTACATTGGCGAATTTGAGATGTAAATGAATAATACTTCTCTAGGCTTATATGTAGCCTTCCTTTTTGAAATATTATGTCAGATTTCAAAATATTGTGATGAAATGTGATTTGATAAACACTGGCGGCTTGTACCCACGAAACAGGTGAAGTACCCTACTATATTGAATTCTACTGTACAGCACTTCGCCTGTTTCGTGGGCACTAGCCACCAGTGATGATAAATAGAAAAAAAATGATAACTAGTTTTGAATGCATATTTATTTGTATTTCATTGCTGTAGCATTGGCGATTTGCGACCTACTAAGGTACTTGAATCTTGTGAGGTTCCAATTTTCTCAATTGTCGATTGAAATTTACCGTCTTAGGATAATTTGAATTCAGAATTTGATAAATAAAAATGCATTGAAAATTGGAATATCCAAGAATTATTGAAAAATATGGGTGTAATAGTTGTTATACAGTAATAGTTGTAAAACAGAATAGTAACTTGAAAATAACTATTTCTTCCATAAATATTTGTGTCCTTTTAACAGCGAGAATTAATCGCAATAGTTAATAAAAAACAGATATCTAATAATAAAATCACATGAAAAGAATAGAATCTTTTCACTAGATCCCAATTACAAATCAAATCCTTCATTCCTTATTAAATTGACGCTACCTTAACTTTAGAAGTGAGGATTTAACAATAGAGATCGACAGCGTTTCAAATTGTAGGCCTATAAGATTCCAACTTTCCTCGGTAGATAGCAGCAGCAGCTGTAGAGTGAATTCAGCCACTTGCCAGCAAGCTCCTCCTGCTCGTTCCTGATTGGTCGAGCTTTCAAATAGTGGGAGTGTAGTGGGAGTATCCAAACTCCAAGCCAGCTGACTCCGCCCTCTTCCTCCATTTGCCGATCTTTCGAATTGCAAATAACTGTATTCAGTCAAGAACTGAATTCTGGACTGCTCAATATGTATAGTATATACGTTATCTATTGGTATCAAATCAAAATCAACTCTATTTCAAGACAAATATAAATGTAAAAATATTAATAACAAAAAACAAGTAGGAATTGAATATCAATGCAAAAATATTAATAATATAAAAACGAATAGAAATTGAATATAAATGTTAAAATATTAATAACATTAAAAAGCAATAATAAAATTTCAAGATTTTTTTTCTTCATTTTTTGTTCGATAAATCACAACTGTCGTCATAATCTAGAGCCCTCTCCCCGAAATCTATTTGCAGTGGCTAAAAACTATCGTGCCCACCCATTGCAAAGACCATCACAAGAGTGTCTGTCAGCCCTCCACTCACACACGCACATGTTATGGGGTCGAGAAGAGTGTTTTAGTATGTAGACGGGGACCTTGAGAGGGGCGTCCAAAGAGCCTTTTGATGACCAAGTCGAGAGGGGACTTTGTTACGAGTGTCCAAGGTGAAAATGAAATTAGTGCCAGCAATCAGAACAAAGCGAGGAAGGTCCGTCACAGATTTCGTTCCCTAAAACACTGGAGAATCTGGTCTTGTGGAAATCCAGGCTCCTAATGTTAGTACAGGCTTGTGAGAATATTACAGTACAGGATTTTTTATTCAAGACATTGGCCTTTCTGTGAAGAAGCGAGAACTAGTAAGTGAGCATGCTCATGTTACGCCGCTATTACACGATAATAGTTCTATGTCATACATCTATTATCAAAGATATTATAATATGTTCTCTATAGGAGAACATATGACATAGAATATGATCATTTATAATATTTGGTTCATTGCACGGTAATATTTCATCATCACAGATCTTTGATAATAGTTCTATGATCATATGAAAAGAGATGTAAATACGAACTCATATTTTCATCTCTTTTCATATGATCAACTATGATCATAGAACTATTATCGTGTAATACTGGCCTAAGAACATGCTCGTGTGTGATTGAATGAATGATTGATGTAATGGAAGTATCTCTAGAATTATTTTTAAGAAATTGAAGAATCCAAATCCAGTATAGTGTTATAATAGTTTTAAATGATAAATAAATACCTTAGTATATGGAGTATAGAAGAATCCAATTCCAGTAGTACAGGTATTATGATAGTTTTAAATAATTAACAAATATCTTAGTATGAAATATAATGTCTTATTGATTTATCTATTTTCTTTTATTACAATAAGACGAAGTTAGGACTGTTTTCCATCTTATAGTGAAAAATGTGAAACCAACGACATACAATAATATTTTACTAATTGAAAACTAGTCAATAAATTATTTTTTTCAAGTAAAAGCACCAACCTTTTTTCCTTCATGGAGGTTGAAAAGTTACACACATATGCAATAAATGTAATTCCCCTTATTAATAGTCCTAGGATCTACTCCTGGAAACAACGTCCACTTTGAATAAGGACAAAAGATTTTGTAAATAGAAATTTGCACGAATTGAAAAAATTTTTCAAATTCTATAATAGTGAGGAAATTTGATTAAAATCATGATACACCGCCATTTGAAGAGATTAAAATTTTTTAACCACCATTCATCCAAGTCCACTACCATTTTTCAGCTTCTAGATATTTGAGATATTTTCATAGATAGATAGGCTAGATTTGTAAGTTAAATTTGATATAGCTCCCATATCATTTTTGTAACTTTAATCCAGTTGTTGCAAATAAAATGGAAAAAATATGAAATCAAAGTTGTAGATTTTTTGTAAATTAAAAAAAGGAGATCTTGAATTATTTACTTCACGAATTTTATTCCACACACCAATCAAGATGTGGATTAGAGAGATATTAATATTGTTGAGCAGGGAGCTCAACGAAGAGCGAGAAAAGAGTTTGTAAATAATAATTACGGAAGTAGGCCCTTGTTGATAATAAAAATGAATTAAACAGAAAAGAGCGGCATTAATTTTTACGTTGAAAATTAGAGTTGCCTTGCTGAATGTGGGGTGAGTAAGGGGTGGGAGGGGGTGTAGTTGAGATAAGTTATCATTACAAGGGTGGAATTTCGTTAGCAGGGGGTGAGTTCCGGCAAGAAAAGATTTGTGAAAGGAATGATTTAAGAGTTGAAGATAGTGGCTCACTTGTGATTTCTCACTTTATTTGACTCTGGAGAGAAGGAGGCGCGGTTGAAAAGAGATAAACAGAGGTAACAAATTCCTAGTTCGCCCCCGAGCCGAGAGAGCACGCTGGCCAGAAATTATTGAAATATGTTGGGATGTCTTCCACCCTTTGTTATCGCAGGCGAGTGTCAAGCTTTATTACGGCTCGCTACCCTTAAGATAACACTGGAATGCATTAATAATTGATTAATTACAGCGATTTAGTGCTATAAACCAGCGCAGGGCAGTGAGTGGGCGGGTGGCGAGAGTGGGAGGGTAAGTGAGTTTCCTCTGTCCTCAAGACATCTTGATTTGCAAATTTCTTGTTCGCGCTTACTAAGTAAGATTATTAGTAATTACTATTACTAGTAATTACTAGATTATTAGTAATAGTGATAAATATTACGATAAAGTATTACGATATATGATAGTAATACAGGCAATCTGTCCAAGCAGAAAAGATATTCTGGCAAGATGGGAAAATGAATCCAGCTATGTCAATATTGGTTTAGAAATTCTAGATTTGGCCTCGAAGTGTGTAGAACAACTTGATCCACAATTTGAGAGAAAATTGATTTTTTTTCAACAAATATTGACCGAGCAAAAGTCATTATCCCATCTTGCTAGAATGTTTTCTTTACTTGGACAAACTTCACTAATATTAATATTCCAACACGAGGTTACTAGTCCAGTACGCAAAGGATTGCAATATTATTCCTTCAGTAATATCACTAAACAATGGAAAAAGTAACCTAGATTATTTATTCAGTAATATTGAATTATGAATAATCATTATTGATATCTATTCAATCATTCAATGTAAATAATACTGTACTCGAATAGGCCTATCTAGTTAACTTGAATTCGGGAGGATGGAATAGGCTATTTAAACAGATATGAAGTTAAAACTTTCAATGCATGATTTGAAAATGGGGGAATTCATGTGAAAATATACTTATCTCCAAAATCGGTTGTCTTGAAGTTGGAATAAAAACTGTAACATCAATCAATCAATCTTATCAATTTATTGTTTTATTCCTTTAATCTATTTGTAGGAATCATTCAACTCCTCACGTTTTTGCTGAATAAGGATGTTACATCTCTGAATAATCGACATCGTCTACTATGATATAGAGCAGGGAACGATAATTGAGGTCTGAAACAACAAATAATACATCTTTCCAGACGTGCCTGCAATAATAAACTACGACTACATGTAAAATAAACTACCAGTGGATTCGATTTAAGTGGTTGAGGGGATAGCAAATGATACACCGGTGCGCTCCAGTTGGGAGTTACACTCTGTCCAATCAGAGAAGACATTCTGGAAAGATCGAAAAATAACTACAACTCGGTCAATATTGGTTCACAAATGATTAATTTGGTCTTCAATTGTAGATCAGAATGTTTTCTACAATTTGAGACCAAATTTATAGTTTTTGAACAAATATGAACCGAGCTGGAGTCATTTTTCCATCTTACCAGAATGTTTTCTTTGCTTCTACATATATCTGATCGAATTGAGAAGGTGATAGGGGAGTGAGGGAGTGTGAGAGAGATAAAAACAGGAATAATAAGTTGTCGCTTATTGCTTTTTCTATTGTGAATCCCTTATGAAGTGCGGAACAAGTCTTGCGGGAAGACGGAGTTATATATAGATATATCGGTGTTCTTCTTGCGGGAATACAGTGTTATAAATAGATATAACGGTGTTCATCTTCTTGCGGGAAGTCGGTGTTCATCTTCGTATGCAAATAGTGGTAATCAAAAAACGCGGAATCGTTTTTGAGACAATATGTTTTTCTGTGTTCCGTGCTAAGTTTGAGGCGGCGTGAGGGAGACTGAAAAACGAGGAGAGAAACGTCTGAGTGAGGAACTAAAAGCAGGCCATAAAAAGCTGTCAAGAAATGCAATAATGCCGAGGGATGGTAGAGGGTGCATTCAGCAGCCCTTGCACGTTAAAAGGCTTGTGAAGAGAACTGAACTTTACAGCGCCGATGGAGGAAATTCGTTGACTAGCTTTCCATTGCAGTGTTTTTCAGAGTTTGTCATTAAAACGAATGTTTGAACGTGTGGAGATATGAACCACGATTGGAAGTCCATGAAAGTCCATTAATGAACCTCTATTAAACAGGAATAGTAAATTCTTTGCGTAATTTACCTCCTGATCACAGTACAGTCACAGATGATGGAGAACTTATCCCTTCTCTGTGGTACAGTATTTTGTATAATTGTATAAATAAATTATTTATCTAAAAGACTTAGCAATACCCGAACACGGTTCGAGGACAAAATATGAGTCTTTTGCTATCAGTAAATTTGTAAGAATTTTTGAACTGAGGAGAATGGAAGTTTTATTTAGGATTGATAGATACAAGACCATTATCACTAGAAAATTATGCATAGTGTTATGTTCATTATTTTCAACAATTTATTTTGGTACAAGATGATGGGCCTATACGAGTATAGTGTTTATGGAAATAACAAAACTTCTTAAATTTCTAAATTTGTGATTATATTATGTATAAAGACCCACTAGATATACTCCTAAACAATACTTATATTCTCATACTTAAAATAATTAAAATCAAAGTACCCTTTTTCTAAATAGTATTTTTATTTTACACCTAAACAATAATATTTTATTTTCAATTTACTTTGAATTTTCGCTCTTATCACGATCGCAAACATGAGTGGAAATAAACGACAGAGAGATGGACTGAAGTTCATTTTCAATCTGATAGTGTCAGTGAATGATTCATTTCAAATGATGTGTGTAGATCTATCATTCAGTTTTTCATAGTAGATAAGTTTCAGAGTCACCGAGTGATTAAATTCAAACGATGTGTTTCACATAAGATTCAATTATACCAAATAATCACATAAATAACCCTCTGTATTTGATGAATTATGTGTACTATATTGTAATTTTGTCCAGGATGAATTTACTCAGCAGCTCATTATTATTTATACGAATAATAAAAATGCATACTCATCGTTTTGTTGCTCATGAGATCGATATGCTGAGAAATCCTGGACACAATTAGCCCCGTACACTCTGAAACACCATTCAGATAATCAAACTTTCCAATAAATTCACCTGGGGAATCATATTTTAATGATGAGGGTTTTCTATGAGAAGTTGCGATTCTCCTTACAAAACATTGGGACTCAAAATTCCATTATGATGTCGTTAATGCAAGGACTAATTCCTATTACAACAGCTTTTGTATTGATCTGCAGACTATATTGAATTTATTGTAATTATAATTCACTTAGTTTTTATTGATAATTATAAGCATTTCATCGATTAGATTCTCGCGAATAATTCAGCATAAGTTTCGTATGCTCAATAGCAGTTCAACTAATGTCCTTGTTCAAACTATCGGTTTTTCAATTGAAGCAAATTATAATAGGCAGAATAGCTTGATTCAATTCTGGATAAATTTAAACAAAGTTGAACCCTATTGAGCATATAGGCCATAGTTGAAAGTAATTGTACATGCTATTGATCGTATAATTCAGTAGATTACATGATTTAGAAGACTATTATTGAGTGATATATATTTCTCACGAACGTATCAGATTGGAACTTGAACATTTTCGTATTGTGAATAATCACAATTTAGTAGATTACCGAACCTTACTACCTCAGCTTACTAGAGCATTGTGGAAATATGATGATCAGATTAAGTGAGCTTTTATTATCGCCTGAGGAGAATTGGAGCAATTATATTATTGCAATTCCAGTAAGGAATAGCTCAGAGGACCGAGAAAGTTATGGAGGACTGCAGAGATAACTATGAGATATTGGTATGCAGTTGGGATGTTATATCTTAATTCATGCGAGATTCGTATCCTGAAAATAATATTGTACATTGATTGGAGTTAATGATGGAAAGCAAATAATAATTGTTGCATAAATCATATTTCCACCTTGCCAGAATGTCTTTTTTGCTTGGACAGACTTTTATTCCTGGCTATTCCTCCATTCATGAACACTGAACAGTATTCCCTCTGAATCCCCCTGGAAATCAAAAATCATAATCCTCACAATCCTCAATTGTAATGAATTCAGATCACCTCTTCGATATTTTTATTACTGCATGTTATACGATACAGTACTGTAATTCAGTACCTAACGAGAATATAGAAATGAAACTTGCAGTAATAAAATCTTGGAAAGGGAACCTTGATTTTCAATTTACAGTATTAGAATACCATCAATGATTGCCCTATAATGAATCTAATATTGCTACCTTCTTAACTTCTTTCCTATCAAATCAAACCAAATTTATTCCTCATAATACAATACATATTGAGAAATCATTACATATAGAGTAAACAGGAACCCCCCTGAAAAGACTATTCACGATTATGAATACGGAGGACGAAATGAAGTGAATTGGCACTCGAGTCTCATTCATTCACATTTTCCAAATAACTTTCACAAATACTTCTCCCTTTAATAGTGTAATCCGATCAGAAATCACTGACTGTGTGAAAAATCGGCAAGAATGCATGGTAAGATTTTGATTGATGCTTGGACTTGCCCCAGACGGAGATAGGACAGAGCACAGAGGGTGAGTCAAAATAGAGTGGACACTTGATGCATCCTTGTACTGAGTGACTCTCCTCGAAACCATTTTTCATCTGACCCTCGCTCATCATGAATGGGTCAACGTAACTGATGCCTCTGCATGATAAAGAGGAAATGGAAGAGCTCGCTTCAAGGGACTTTAGCTAAGTTGAAGGGACTTGAAGGGAATTCAAGTCTATTGCCTAAGGGAGGAGATTGCGAGAAAATGAAGCGGAGTATATTAAGGTGCTCCAATCTCATCATGTAGCAAAGAGATTACAATAAGATTCTATAGCTGAATCCAATAAGTTATGTGGTTTCGTCTGTTTCTCGTAAGCTAAGCTAGTTTTATTTTCGCCAAAATGTTTGTATAAATATTAGCTGTCACCAAAACGTTAGGCGGTTTACTTGCTGATGTAACCTACTAACAGCTGATGTAATGCATGTTTTGTATCCTTTGATTTGAAAATTATAATCTAGCTAATGACAATTTATCATAACTAAATTAATGAAAATTCTAATTGACAACATCAGCTATTGGTGCGCAAAAGAAGCAGAAAAAATCGATGTCTTTCCATTTCCGCTGATTTCATCAGCTATCTCTTTCTCTTTCCATTTCATCAGCTATAGTCTGTCCAAGCAAAGAAGACATTCTAGCAAGATGGGAAAATTACTCCAGCTCGGTCAATATTGGTTCAAAAGTATAAATTCGGTCCCAAATTGTAGATCAGAATATTTCCTACGATTTAACATTAAATTTATAATTTTTCAACCAATGTTGACCGAGGTGGAGTCATTTCCCCATCTTGCCAGAATGTCTTCTTTGCTTCAACAGTGTTTATCCCTGTCTTCGCTTGACAGTACTTCGACTGCTTTCAGCCAGAGGCTACTGCCGTCGGCTGTCGATAATCTTAGTTGCGCAGTTTACCGCGAGATGTCGCTTGAGGCATCACCAGAAGAAGCGCCTCGAGCTCTCCCGTTTTTCTTGGACGCCCAACTTCAGTCCTCAGTTTCACGTAATTTTCTCGGCGAATAATAACGGTTAACATGTTATATAATACTAAATTAATGCAAAAATCATCGGCTTGAAATCATGAATGAAGCATTAGACACCAGAGAACTTGAAAATCACTATAAATAATTACTAAAAATCACTATATATATATAATAATCACTAGAAATAATTATTCTGAAGATGCTGAGGATCTATATTGATATTATTCAGAAGTTTAGATAGAGAGGCTAAGTGAAGATAGAAGTTTAAAGATTGATAGAAGTGAATACTCCGTATGTTTTTTCTCAATAAACATACATTAATATTAAAATATTCTCATATTAATACTACTCATTGTCATTGAATTTTTTGTTTTATCATAAAAGATTATCCATTCTCATCCACAACTTTTGTTTCATGCACTGTTTTGAGAGTAATGCCACGTTTACACCGGAGTGTTAATAACATTTGTTAATATCTTTTGTGAATAACGTATTATTATATAGACTTATATATTGGGCCTATATAAAAGTTATTAAAAATTCTGTTATTAACTCCGGTATAAACGTGGATTTATGAAGGTATTTTCAGAACTATAGGTATTTCAATATTAGTTGTTGGTTGCTACACACATAGCTACACAAATAATTTCTCAGTGATGAGAGGGCTTGTTTCATAATTATTGTTCACAAATTTTAATTATGATTATGCTGATTCAAGAATTTTCAGCAATAACGTTTATTCATCATTCAATTAAAGCCGCGTATCGACAGTCCGAGGCATGTGCCACAAATGCCTCGCGGTACAGTCTCTTGACGCAAAAAAAAAAGGTATGAACTCATGGCTGAGGCATAATGAGTGTGATCTTCAATTTTTGTAAGGTCGTTATTACACGATAATAGTTCTATGAGCATATCTGATCATATGGAAAGAGATGAATATAACAAATAATATTTTTATCTTTTTCCATATGATCAGGTAAGATCATATCATAGAACTATTATCGTGTAATACCGGCCTAAAATGCGAACACGCAAACAAATTGACTAGCGCCATCAAGCGGGAGACAAAGCAACAAAGCTCTGACAATTGATAATTTGGAATCACAAAAATGCATAGGAATGGGGTACAATTTTGAGGTTAGTTTGTAGAATTGTTCGTTGTGCGTTGCGAGGCAACAGGCACTGCTCGCTGCGAATTGTGTGCCGTGTTTGCCTGGCTGCTAGCAAACCCGGTATATCGACAGTCCGAGGCATGTGGGGCACATGCCTCGGACTGTCGATACGCGGCTTTACTCCAGTTTCCAGCTCGGTCAATATTGGTTCAAAAATTATTGATTTGGTCTTGAATTGAAGATCGAAATGTTAATTGAGACCAGATAAATAATGTTTGAACCAATATTGACAGAGCTGGAGACTGGAGTAGATAGTAGACTAGTAGTAGTAGTAGCAAGACTCTTCTTTGCTTGAAAGGACTGTACCTTGAGGCATTCGCGGCACATGCCTCGGATTGTCGATACGCGGCTTTAGAGTTCAAACTTATTCAACACACAATTACAGAAATAAAAACGATATGCAGTGTACGAGTGCAATGTACAAGATTAATAAAATAAACATAGAACAACATACTGTTTCAGCGTGTAAAAAGTAATCTCCGATATGAGTACGGTAATCAAAGAAACCAATGATGTATTGAAAGGGGGATGAGTTCGATGTCGAAAATGAATGAAAAATAACGCAATATTAGAGTTTTCCTCTCTCAAATCTCTCTCACTCTACCTGGTTATAACATTCCCTCTCTCACTTGCTCTCCAACACTTCATCACCTTCTCACTCCTAACATTCTCTCTCTCTGTAACCCTTCTCTTTCTCTCTCCCTTCTACATCCTGCTCCTTTTACATCCTTATCTTTCTTTCTCCTACCTCTCTTTCTTCCTCTCTCTTTTCGAATTGTGTCACGCAATTTGGTAATAAATCTAAGTCAAACACACCACTCAATTACATACCCATAGTGCTCGCTCGTAAATTATCAATTTTCACTTCTTAAACGAGAATATTAATAAGCCACTCGAAAATAATAAATAGCCGCAACATGATTCCATATAATAGCACGTGATTAAGATTCGACCGTTTATCGGACATGAGCCTTGATGCAACCACCCTTTCACTGTTGCCTTTCACAGTTTCATATCCTTAACACTGGCGGCTCATACCCACGAAACAGGTGAAGTACTGTACAGTAAAAGATACGGACACTTCAACTGTTTCGTGGGCACGAGCCGCCAGTGATCCATATTTTCACTAATAAAAACATTTTTCTTTTCAACGATCATCTCTTCCAATAAGTTTAGTTTTTAATTATTTGAAGTGTATAGGTATCGAATGAAACACGAAGATATTGTCAATACAACTCGTTATTTTGGTACAGGAACATGGTTCCGTAGCCACACAATTCATACTTTCAAGCTGCATATGTGTAAATCAGTACCCTTTGCAATAATTCAAGTAATAATGAATCTGAAATGAGTTGAGAAATGCTTTTAGAGGCTTTCACTCAATTCCTACATTACATTATAAGAGTTATAAAAAGTGAATTTGAATTTAAAGAACTCACTCTCAACATTTTCAATACTTTAAAAAATCGGGAGAATGTCCTGGATCGACAATAAATAGCAAAAATTTGATAATGAATGTTCAATTATGTTGATAGACTAGAATATTGTAGTTAATATAAGTTGTGTGGAAAATCTCAAAAATCTCATCTCACAGATGGTTGTCGATGTCTGAGTGAGTGAGTTAGTTGAGAAAAATTGAACTTGTAGGAGAAAGCTGTGAAACACCCGGGTTTGTGATAAATCATAAGGATCGTGTTAAACAAGGGGAGTGCCTACTTTTTCAAACTAGTGGTGATGTTGGTGTCAGTGGTGACACTTGCCTAAGACACTGCTAAGGGATGTTCTACCAGAGAAAGAGGGAAGAAAAGTTAAGGATAAAAGGTGGAAAAGGATAGAAAAACTAAAGGAAAATGATGGAAAACCAAAGGATAGGAGATGGAAAAGTGAAGAGAAGATTGGGGTGTGAAGGTATAGTCTGTCCAAGCAAAGAAGACATTCTGGCAAGATGGGAAAATAACTCCAGTTCGGTCAATATTGGTTCAAAAATTATTAATTTGGTCTCGAATAATAGAAAACATTCTGCTCTAAAATTTGAGGGAAAATTTTTAATTTTTGAACCAATATTGACCAAGCTGAAGTAATTTTCCCATCTTACCAGAATGTCTTCTCTGCTTGGACAGACTATACGAAAAGAATGGGGTATGCCATGGACAAATGCACCCTCATGATGGAGAGAGGGGTGGTCTCTGCTACTTTCTCTCACTCGCACCTACCATCTATCCATAATACTCTCTCACTCTCGCGCCGTGTAGACCCCTCAATTTGTTTCAAAGGTCCACAATCTTGAGCAATATTCCTAGGATTAGGGGTCACTCCAATATGTTCTTCGACATAAATCATTGTTAAGGAATGACTAACATGCTTTTGCCCCCTTCTCCACCCCTCCATCCAAATCTCACCCCCTCCCCACAGTCAACAATGGGTGCGAGACCGAAATATGATGTCATTTATATGGAAATAGACAACGAATATGGAGGGGGAGAGGGTTTTAGGCGTTTCTTAGTATGGTAAAATAGATGGGACATTCCGAAGATGACCATGGGAGAACTCTAATTTCATTCAGTTGAAGAGTTTAATTTAGCTCTGAGCTATTTCAATGAGGAGAAATAATAATATTTTTTTGTTATTAAGATAAGATAAGATATATTTCTAGAGCCATAGGCACATAGGTACATAGACTCACGTCAAACCCATTTAACTTACGCATTATGGAATGAAGATTTCATTCATGTAATTTTATTGTTTTTGATGAAAATATATTGTTATATTTGTAATATATGTAATATATTGTGTCTCAAAAATGTGTCTGTAAAATTGCACTTTTCCTCGTGATTCTTTATCTATCACTTAGCCAAAGAATGTAACTATTATTATCTACCCAGATATTGTTACCTTTAAAAGTTACCTATCAATGCTTTTAGCAGAGTGAACTCACATGTAGCAGTGACCCAAAGAAGAAATAAATTTCAAACAAGTCGAATTATTTGATTTTTTTTAAGTCAGGCAAAGAGATAAATATTGGAATACTCATTATAATGAATATATGCAGTAGCAGAAGTCCTTATAATTCTATTTATAAGGGTATCATAAGGAAATTCTAATTAAAAATTATTATTGAAATTACAGGAGTATACATAGAATACAATACAATAATAGGATACACATAGGATAGACAAATAAATGTATAATAAAGGACTAATACAAATAAATGTTATCTGCGCATAACGGTATTCAATCTCCCTGCCTTCCTACATAAGTTGCAGTCAAGAAAATAAGTTAACATAAGTTGCTGTCAAAAACAACAAAAAAAATAAAAATAAATTTAATCATTGGTTTTTTGCAAAGAACGTTAAATCTCTAGCCCTTGTGAATAGATTTAACGTAATTCATCCACAGTATAATTTATTTCCCATTCACTCCTACAATCTCCCAAATTCACAAAAAATATTCACCGACTCTTTCCTTTGTTTTGATGAATACCAAACACAACACGGTAGCTACCAAGCTTGTAAGTTTGGCTGACTGAGTATTTCTCCATTCATTTAGAGGCTAAAACCCACCAACACTATTTCCTCAACCAGCCATATATTCCAACTGCTGACTGATAAAATCAAACAAGCAGAGAGATCCTACCTCAGAATTTGTCATTGTATCACCATCTCTCTCAAACCAATAGCATTATTCGGCATCTGAGTATTCACCATCCTTGTCACACTACAGGCAATTGTCTAGCTTACCTGTCGTCTCATTATAAAGCCTTGTTTGTCCATTGCATGACAACGCTTGAAAAAAGCAAGATCCTCACAAGCTACAGTCTATCCAAGCAAAGAAGGCATTCTTGCAAGATGGGAGAATGACTACAACTCGGTCAATATTGGTTCAAAATTTATAAACTTGATCTCAAATTGTAGATCAGAATGTTTCCTAAAATTTGACACCAAATTTATAAATTTTGAACCAGTATTGACCGAGCTGGAGTCACTTTCCCATCTTGCCGGAATGTCTTCTTTGATTGGACAAGCTAATGACCTGAGTGCCCTTCTCAACTAGCTACTTCATAGGAACCATCTCCAAGTAAATAAGCACAAATTAAATTTACTGTGAGAAATTGTCATGCGGAAAGTCCCACTTCACACGAATAATATGAATTAATGATGGAAGGTGCGTCGTAATACACCAAAAATTCTGAAATACTCGTTTAACAGGAGTTAGGAGGACCCGGATGCTGTTAACGACATTTTCCGGTTTGGAAATAGTATTTTTTCTCAAGGAGTTGACATTGCAAACTGTGAATAACGATAAACTTTGATGTATTGTTGTGAAACAGATAATTTTTAATTTAAATTCTCGATTATGAAAAAAATTTCATTATTCATTACTTTCTTAAGATTTATTACCTAGTGAAATATTTTGAAGCTTTCCTAGATAATTATTTACCTTATTAAATGTGTTTAAGCTGTTCTTGCTAATCACTTAATTTTATCACTCAATTTTATAATGTTAGTTCACTACTGAAACCTTTCGTATTTTAGACCCAGAGTTTCGTGTTAAAACCAACACAATCATTTCGCCTTTGTTTCTTTAGTCTCTTTTCTCTAGGTTTCTATTACAGTACTCCTCTAATGTAATGAGTATTATAAACTAGAGGATTAAAAATCAAGCTTGTTAACAAAATATGGGATTGGCAAATTTTTAGATGACTTAAATAAGTGCATCAGACAATTGAGCCTGTGCGACTCTTGTAGTAATGGAACTGAGGCTTTAGTTCAAGATGGATATAGAAAACGTTCTTAACAAATCCAACTCTCATCCATAACATCGCATTAAAATGGCAGCCGATAAAATTCGAATCCAATGAAAGTTTCTGCAGGTGATGAAGTAAAATGTTGAGGCTCAATCTATAAGGACGGTGTCATAAGAGAGCCATTTCACCACACACAAACGAGCAACATAATTTCCACCGCGAAAATAAACCCAACAGTAAAGCATACTATTTACGGGCCAATGTAGGCCATAAAAACGGCAATAAACATTCACGGGAAAACCGAGACTTTTTCTCGGGAAACTGGATTAGTCGTAAAAATAACAACAAGTTTCGATACTTTTCTCTCGATACTTTTCTTCTCGATAATCTTCTTCCCGAGACACACTTCGATAATGAAAAGAGGGTAAGACCTCCATTACGGCTATTGAATGATTGGATCCAGGATAGCGATGCTCACTAGGTTACCAGTACGACAATGTTCGGGAAGAACGGGACTCAGATCCCGAGGGAGAGAGCTACCCCATCGATTTTGGACGGTGACCTCATCCTGGAGGGAGAGAGAGAAGGATTGAGTGAGAGAGAGAGAGAGAGAGAGAGAGCGCGAGTAAGAAACAAAACAACACCCTCCCACTGGTAATGAGATTATCTTTATCGCCATCGTTATTCCCTTTTTATTATGAGTTCCTAACTCACGCCTTTTCCCTCCCCGAAATATTTATACTCCCTCTCTCTCACTCTCATTGGATACATACTCACTCCCTCTCTCTCCCACTCACAGGATTTACTTACTCTCTCTCACGGGACATATACTCCCTCTCACTCCCTCTCAAGAAGTTTTTCTCCCGGGAAACATACCGCTACCGTAATCCCAGTGATAATGACATGTAGTCGTGATTCTGCAAGCTTATTGCGCTACAGATTCGGCTGATCCTTCCTTTTGTGCTTTTCTTAATGGCTGTCGGGACTTAGTGCACACAAACATCTTGATAAGCTCTGTGGCAAATTAATAAGATGAATGCGGGAGATGAAAAAGTAGAGAGAGCTAAGGTTTGATGATGTGCAAATTGGTGTTGAAAAATCAGGGGTGAAAAATCGATGAAAAATCAGGGGTGGATGGTATTTGTGTACACTGGTGATTTGTTATCTAGAGTAGTAATGTGAACAACGTGATACAATCAAGTACATTGTACTCTGTTCACAAGTACAGAGACAGATTGTGAACGTTCCTGTTGCAAAATAAATATATTTTACTTAGCAGGTGGAGTTGAAAAATTTTTGTAATCTGTTATTCAATATTGTACGCGTATTTAATCTTTTTCGTTGACATGGAGTTCAATTATCCAATCTCAGTACGTGACTTTAAATTATTGTTATTGAAACTGACAAACTGGGACATTTTTGGGAGCGCTAAGACGCTCATATCAGACTTTTAAAGTTCTGTAAACCAGGACAGAGACTGACCACTGACGAAAACTGAATTTGAGTCAAACGAGGGGTCAACACAGCTTTGACAAACTAACTGTTCGAAACCACCACTAACCTATTCCATGTAGATTAGTGGGTTAGGAAGAAGTGAAATCTGGCATATAGAAAAAATATTCAGAGTCGGTGTTTGGCATGATAAAGAGAAAAGATTTAGAGAGCGTCAGTGTCGATGTTTTGGTTTGTCGGAGCTATGGTAGCCACCCCAATAAAACATCACACAATAAAGGATGTACTATCGAGTCCAGTGTAGGTCTGCATTTTCCTTCATTACGAGACTTATTACACTGGCGGCTGGTGCCCACGAAAAAGGTGAAGTGCTGTATAGTAAAAGATACGGGCACGTCACCTGTTTCGTGGATACGAGCCGCCAGTGACTTATTAATGATGAAACAGGCTCCTGTTCATATTTAAGAGAAGTTTCAAACCTCTACCTCAACTCAGATGCTCCCAGCTCGACGTTCGAGCACCGACTGACCGACGCGTCGAAGCAGTGCGATTGCGTGCCACAGACGCACCTGCGCACCCAAATTACCCACTATCCAATGGCGTCGCGACGTCTTCCCCACCCCTCACCACACCACCCAACTGACGCCCGCCTGACTGTGCGTCAGCGCACGCAAAAATAATAGCCGACGCGTCGCGCCGTTAAGACCCGCGTTCAAATTACTTCGGCGATCGGCGTTCCGAATACGTGCTCGGAATAAATTAGAATCGACGCCTCATTCCACTACAAACTGAAGTTGAGGTTTGGTTTGTATTATTCGAGTCCACTCACTTTGAAAAGTATGTGGAGTAAATGGTCATGAGCATCAATATAATAATTATCGAATCGAATTCAATATTGTGGCATTCATCCAATTGATGGGACGTGGCATTGATCCATATTAGAGAATGAGTAATAAATTCGACTGAGTCGTTGTCGATGTTGAAGAATCATTTCATAATAAAATGAAACACAGTCACCCGTTGTTACTCAAGCATTAGCTTCGCTTGAGGTACATTGGGGAAAGCTGGCCTCTGAATCTAAACCATTGAAAAATAATGGGATTGTTAGTACAACAAAGTGAGGGACAAAATTTAGAGACTCTCGTCAAATGGACCGCTTAAATGAGAGAAGAATCAAGGAGAATTTTCACAATATCAAGCCTACCTGTCTTCTCAACTACTGTAACTTGTAAATTCAAATGAAGACGAATTTTTTTCAATACTCATCCTAGAACCGAAGAAAGTATAAATCATCCGAACAAGATAGGCCAACTAACAATAGATTAAAAAATTCCAATATTCAATCAATAAAATACAAACGTGAGTACAAAAGGCATAATGCCCAAAACTGTTCCTTAACCAATTTAGCCTATAATAAAAGTCCAAATTAAGGTTATGTCATGTAATGAAACTTCAAACTAATTTTTACCACCGAAAGAAAAAACAAACAATTTTAAATTCACTAATTATTTCTACTTATAAAGAATAGTTACAAAATTAAAATACACTGAGATTTTGGTACTTCTGACAAGAAATTATAATCTTCTGGAATACAATAATACAATAAAATACGAAATTTCAATAAAAAGATGGTAAAGAATTGTACGATATTCAAAGATTACTTTAATTACGATATCAAAAACTCAACCATTTGAACAGACCAAGGTCTATAGAAGAAGGTCAGGACAGGGGTGCTTAAAAGCGGGCGGTAGATTCAAAACTTCAAAATTTTGAGCCAAAAATTACCCTTTCATTGAAAGTCATTCAAGTAATATCACATTCAGTCAATGTGATATTACTAATATAAGCAACTTTCTCGGTTTTAAGACCCAATATGGCCGCGTGTACAGACCTTGGAACAGACGGGCTAAGTAAAGCTTCCACATCCGATGAAACAAGTTGAAGTAGATACCATAGCAATATGAAAGTACTGTATAACTAAAGATATAGAGAAAAAATGTTAGAATATTGATCAATTTCTATATCCACCCGGAACTTCCAGCAGTTTCCATCTAAACAACCACTGAAATAAGATATCAATACAAAATACAATGGATAAGAACGTAAGGCACAGTCCTATATTGACAAATTATACCAATGGCCTCGATTTCGGCCACAGCAGTTGCATCGATTGTCTTTAGAGAGCAACCAACAGCCTTCCTGATCACATCTTGCGGCTTGCAGAAATGAGAAAAACTGAATCAATTGGGCAGCGCGTCCACTTTTGACCCCAGGAGTGTTTTGCGGGAGGGGGGGGAATTCTCCAGGGGATGCGACGGCTGTTTTGGAAGGCTGGACATTATGGTGAGAAGGGGGGGTTTGGAAAGAGGGTGATACGGGATAAAGAGGGGAAAGAGGGAAGAGGGAAAGAGATGTGAGAGAAGGTAGTGGTCAAGAAGATAAGCTAGAGAGAGAGAGAGAGAGAGTATGTGTGGGAGAGGGGGCGAAAAGTGGTACAAGGAATGAAGAGGTTGGGGAAGAGGGGCCAGAATGTCTCTTGAGCCGCTCAATTGAGTTGTCTGTATGTATGTTTCGGGGCAACCCCCACAGCCATTTGCATAATGATACGACTGTGCTTGACCTGTGCTCGAGAGTAATATAGCAGACGTCAGAGGAATTGGTGGATGGGGATTGGATGTTATTGAAGCTCCGCTCTGTTAGGACAGTTGGCGAGCGTTCTTTGAGAGCATATCCAGTCGAGATCCAACTTAGCTAAATCGTTTTACACTCATAGATTGCTTTCCTACTGTCCTGACAGAGCTGAGCAATAATGACAGACATTCGCCAACCGCTACTTACGTTGGCATTTGTTTATTTGTTTATTTGTTTATGAGGGTGAAGCCCACATGAGCTCATAGGCTTGTGCGTGGGTAATGAAATGGATGATAGATGACGACTACTTTTTAGGTAGTCGGGACCGACGGCTTATCGTCTCCTCCGAAAGACGGGGTGGCCGTATTTATGTGATTGTGCTGTGGTCAAAAATTGTTTCCCCGCTTGGGACTTGAACCAGGGTCGCCCTGGTTATCAGACCGGCGCTTTATCACTCCTCCAACGAGCCACCCAATACAAGCATGCATGCAAATATAAGCAATACAAGCAAACGAGCATGTATCACACAGTTGTACATTATACAATGTAGGTTGAAACTTTAAATAATTACAATAAAAGTACCCTTTTTTGAAAAATACTTTTATTTTAAACTACATGTTTTGGTGATATAGCTATTTTCAAGTGTAAATAACAGTAAACAACATTAATCTATTTTATTTATACTCTATTCTGATTAAACATATGTGAATAAATGGAATATAAATACAATAGATTAATTTTGTTTACTGATACTTACACTTGAAACTGGCTATATCGCAGAAACATGTAGTGTAAAATAAAAATAAGTAACTAACAAAAGAGTAAACTGTCAACACAACACGTCTTCAATGGCCACTACTTTAACTATTACTGCCACTGGCAGCGCATTCTGGTGATCACTGTGAAAAGTAGCAGGGGTGCGGCGTCCAACCCACATGCGGCAACTCTCCTCGAATTACCCTAATTACAATCAAAGTACCCTTTTTTTGAAAAATATTTTTATTTTGAACAACATGTTTCGGCGATACAGCTATTTTCAAGTGTAAATAACTGTAAACAACATTAATCCATTGTATTTATACTCTATTCTGATTAAACATATGTGAATAAATGGAGTATAAATACAATAGATTAATGTTGTTTACTGATATTTACACTTGAAACTGGCTATATCGCCGAAACATATAGTGTAAAATAAAAATATTTTTCAAAAAAGGGTACTTTCATTGTAGTTATTAGAAGTTTTAACGAACACAGTAGCCCTAAGAGAGAATAAATATTAAACAATGTAGGCTATAATCTTGTTATATTAAAATCTTCATCCTGTCGCTGTACATTTGCGTGCAATATCAAAACTATTCTCATGTTGAATTACTATTCTAATGTTGAATTCTTGTTTTGATTTTTATGAGGGTCAAGGACAATAAACAATAAATTATGAAAAACATTGCCTATCCTTCACTTTTACTAGTAACCCAAGATCCGTTCTCTGTTTTTTATTGGCTAACAGAGCTTTAGTCTGTCCAAGCAAAGAAGAGCCTCTGGCAAGATGGGAAAATGACTCCAGCTTGGTCAATATTAGTTTAAGAATTATAAATGTGGTCTTAAAACTAGATCAAAGTGTTTCATACAATTTGAGATGAAATTTATAATATTTGAATCAATATCGACCGAGCTGGATTCATTTTCTCATGTTGCCAGAGGCTCTTCTTTGCTTGGACAGACTATACTTCCTCAGCATATTGCTATAGCTAATGATAACAATAATTATCAATTGCAGTAGTCTATTTTGATAACCCCGGATGATCACGTTCTAATACAATTATGTATTAAAATGTATTAAATCCAAATCTCCTTCACGAAAAATTTACTTTTGTTTTGCGAATGATAATCGAAGATTGAGAAGAATTGTGCACAACGTGGCCTACTTTTGAACTGTTTGTATGAATTGGAAGACTATCCAATCCATTACTATTGAATAAATTATTATTAATATCATTATGATCTAATGCACACTCAAAGTTGAGGGACCCTCAAATTTTTATGAACAGCTGACAATTTCTATGACAAGTATAGGAAATGTAGTAAACTTTAGGGTCCCTCAAATTTGAGTGTGCTTGGAAAAACCGGGCATAAGCCTCCTACATGAGTGAATACTGTACAGTGTATGTTCCTCTATAGTATAACACAATTGAAAAAAAACACTTGAATTTAATTGTATCTGGTGAGGAACATAAAAGTGATTCTTGACAAACCAGGTCAATAATGAAATAATTTTTAAATCCTTTTTCATTCTTATACCGCACATTCAAGTTGATCTTTCAGGCAGAAGCTATTTAAAACGGAAGTTAGGTGGAGAGAATGAGATGACCATTGATCGCAACTTCTTTTCCGGGAAACGACAGACACAAAGATACCATCTGCTAGTTTGTTGCCTGCGAGTATCTTCGATTCAGAATGTCCACAGCACAGCGATTAACGTCCCAACCAGCTACATTCAGACTCTGAGGAATCTCAACCAGGAGCTACTGTACCTCAAGGTATTCAACGGAGTCGAGTGGTCAAGCGCATGCCTGAGTCTCATTAAAGCCAATTGATACAAACCAAGTGGATGAGACAAAGAAAGAACCAAAAAGACAGAAGAAAAGAAGAAGAAAAGAAGAAGAAGAAGAAGGAAGAAGAGAAGAAGAAGAAGAAGAAGAAGAAGAAGAAGAAGAAGAAGAAGAAGAAGAAGAAGAAGAAGAAGAAAAGAAGAAGAAGAAGAAGAAGAAGAAGAAGAAGAAGAAGAAGAAGAAGAAGAAGAAGAAGAAGAAGAAGAAGAAGAAGAAGAAGAAGAAGAAGAAGAAGAAGAAGAAGAAGAAGAAGAAGAAGAAGAAGAAGAAGAAGAAGAAGAAGAAGAAGAAGAAGAAGAAGAAGAAGAAGAAGAAGAAGAAGAAGAAGAAGAAGAAGAAGAAGAAGAAGAAGAAGAAGAAGAAGAAGAAGAAGAAGAAGAAGAAGAAGAAGAAGAAGAAGAAGAAGAAGAAGAAGAAGAAGAAGAAGAAGAAGAAGAAGAAGAAGAAGAAGAAGAAGAAGAAGAAGAAGAAGAAGAAGAAGAAGAAGAAGAAGAAGAAGAAGGAGAGAAGAAGAAGAAGAAGAAAGAAGAAGAAGAAGAAGAAGAAGAAGAAGAAGAAGAAGAAGAGAAGAAGAGAAGAAGAAGAAGAAGAAGAAGAAGAAGAAGAAGAAGAAGAAGAAGAAGAAAAGGAAGAAGAAGCGTGTCGTTTGTGTGCGCCATATAGCAGTAGATCAATGGCGATTATTATCTTGAATGTGTGCTGAGCAATTTGTCCACTACGGACACATCCACAACGTTCCTGGAACAATTCATGGATCCTGGTGCACACGAACCAACATTTTATGTGAACCTGGAGTTGAAAGAAGTTCTATTAAAGTCAGGTGATTTGGATTATCTGCCGTGTTAACATTGTGTTGGTACCGCAGGAGTGATCTATCACGTGACCGTCAAAAAGTCATTAGAATAGTTTGCAGCTCGATGTACGAAAAAGTAATATGCAGATATCATGAGAAATAATATGGGTTACACGATAGACAATAGAAGGTGGATAAACATTATTCTGATTAAATTATTCCCAGTGATCGAACGAAAAACTACTATTCTGTAATGAAGCTTCTTCGAAACCGAATCCTATCAAAACTTAATGGAATTGGAAACGTGATTGAAGAGGAAAAGTTTAGGGTTCTTAATAATTTGGGGATAATAAAGAAGCTATCGAAATGAAGAAAGGTAGCGATTAGCAGTGTTTGATAGTGAAAAGAGAGAGAAAGAGTGAGAGAGAGAGAATGAGTGAGAGAGATTAAGGGTCAAGGTGGGATGATTTGGCCTCAGCCTCACTTTGGGGAGTCGGGGTCGTAAAAGCACTCACTCGCCTTCTTCAGATCGAACCTCAATGAATCATTCATCCGTCCATTTGAGCATTGCTGCCAACCCCCACATAAAAATGACCACACGAGAATTACAAGTCTCCACTTCAGGGAAACTCCTAGATGGATGATCAAGAATGAGAGGCACACTTTCGAAAATTATACTCTTCATAATTGGAATATATGCAATGTATGAAATCATGAGATGCAATGAAACAATCATGTTCAACTGGTAGTTTCAAATAATGGATTATGAAAGTGGAAACAGGCTTAGTACAGTCTGTCCAAGCAAAGAAGACCCTCTGGCAAGTTGAGAAAATGACTCCAGCACGGTCAATATTGGTTCAAAAATTATTGATTTGGTCTCAATCGTAGGAAACATTCTGATCTACAATTTGAGACCAAATGTATAATTTTTGAAACAGTATATACCGAGCTGGAGTCATTTTTTTCATCATCTTGCTAGAGGGTCTTCTTTGCTTGGGCAGACTATACTTAGTAGTCCCTCACTACTCCTTTTCTAATTTGGATCAAGTCCACAATAATAGAATTAATCCACTTACACTTGTACACAAATATTTCATTTTCGAACCCGAAGAAAATCACAAAGAGATTTAGAACTTGAAATGTTAACATGAGGAACTTATCAAAACAATCTACTATAATAATTAGTTGAGAGCTTGAAAATTAACAATTAAACTTCAAGGATTTTGAACCATCATAAAACACCATTAAATGAGAATACTAAATACAGTACCACCATTTAAGAGGAAAATAGGTTTCATCATTTATTCACGAAATCAGAATACATTTTTTAGTTATAAATACAGATACGAATTCTAAATTGTGATAACTCAAATGTCGATAATTTTGATATTTCTAAGCATAATTTTGAATGATAAATGTAACACATTATAAATAACTTTCACTGGGATTAGACTGCATGTCGGTGACCAATCCTAGTGAATGTTACACTGAGCATCATCCTCTACAAATAACTACTGTATGTTTGTTTCTATGTTCAATTCCATAAATTTTCAACCTCATTAATCCTAACGAATCAGCTAATCAAATTAGTAAGAACGCACTCATTCAAGCACACTTTTACCCAAAATAGACGGTGATTATACGAAAGATAACAACCCATCATCAAACCAATGTTGGTGAGATGGAAAGCTTAGCGCTCATTTATTGCCGTGTCTAGGTTCGACTGCGATTAACACCAGATTAGAAAAAAGCGAAGCGATGTGAACACGATTAAAAACCGATTTATAAATCTCCACACCGGTAAAGAACAAGTAAATAACACGCCAGCAGTGGAGCAACACTTCCAACTGCCAACTGAAATGATGTTTGCTACAAATAACGTGCTAACTACACTTCACTGACAATCTACGAACACCTCAATAGGTTAAAGGGCAGCAATTAGATGATATAAATCTTGGATGAAGTTTGGGTATATCTATAGATATCATATCCCCAGCTTTAAAGATAGCCTACAATTTAGAAATAGAGTTTGGGTATATCTGTAGACATCAAGTTCTAATACTCGTAAGATTGACGGGATAAAGTCTATAGATATAATCTGTCCAAGCAAAGAAGACATTCTGGCAAGATGGGAAAATGACTCCAGCTCGGTCAATATTCATTCAAAAATTTTAAATTTAGTTTCAAATTGTAGGAAACATCCTGATCTACAATTTGAGACCAAATTTGGGAATTTTCAACCAATATTGACCGATCTGGAGTCATTTTCCTATCTTACCAGAATGTTTTCTTTGCTTGGACAGACTGTATCATATCGAAGCTGTAAATCTCATACGATTGACGGTAGGATGCGTGTGTAAGCTTCGATAGTCGACATCAAAAGTCGATAATCGACAAAGTTGTAGAATGTATGAATGAGAAGATGTTTGGTGGTTAATGAAGCGGATATAACAAGAAGTCTCATCAAGTGTGAAATATACTCGAAATATACGTGAAGTACAGTTCTGGTCGAACGTGTCGAATTCGTAGTTTCGCTTTCGATTGGGCTGTCAGTCAGTGCAGCATGCGATTTATCGATCTTATAATTATTATCGATCTGTTTAAGTTTTAGAGTGCGTGAGCGTGACGACTTTCGAGGTGTGTTAAAAAAATAACGAGAATTGTGGAATTTCGCGGGTTTGGAGGGTTCGCCTGTATGAAATTGGTTTTTATCATGTTGGTACACAAGCCTCTAAAGTACAATAAAAGTTTCAGCAATATTCATTGTTTACTTTTCAAGTGTCAGCCGCTAACGTTTGACGTGTTTTTCGAGCTCGGCGATTTTCGTTGGCGATCCAAAAAAAAGTGGATCAAAAAATTTGTATACAATTTCGCGTAAAAATGAAATAAAGTGTAGTGAAGTTTGTAAAGTGTTCAAAAAAGAATATGGTGAGTCTGTTATGAGTAAAGCAAGGATTTATGAGTGGTATAAGATGGCCGCGAAAACATTGGAGATGATGAACGACCCAGTCGCCCAAGAAATTAACAACTAATGAAAAACTGAAAAAATTAAAAGAAATTCTTTGATTTTGATTGCATAGAGCATCATGAATTCTTGTCATAACGTTAAACAATCAATAGGGAGTACTACCTCTAAGTTCAGGCTATCTGCGTGAAGCAATCCGGAAAAACGTCTGGAATTGTGGCAAATCAATTCATGGCGTTTGCACCACGATAATGCACCTGCTTTCACTTCGTTGTTTGTTCGTGAATTTTTGGCCAAAAACAAAACTTTTGTCTGAGCCTGAGCCTCCATATTCGCCAGATATGGCTCCATATGACTTTCTTCTATTTCCATAAATCAAGAGAACATTGGCCATCATTTTACAAGCATAGATGACATTAGAAGCGAATCGCTGGGAGAGCTAAAAGCTATTACAAAAATGGAGTTTCAAGAGTGTATTAAGGGATAGAAAAAGCGTTACCACAAGTATATTATATCCCAATGGGATTACTTTAAAGGGGACAAAATAGATATTGATGAGTAAATAATTGTTTTCTTTATAAAACAAGAATTCTCGTTATTTTTTCAACACACCTCGTACCTATATCGTGAAGTCCGGGATTAGTGATAGATAGGGTGATTGCTGTGATTCACTCTATTATTTTTTTGAAAAATTTATAGCACAAATTGCATAAAGCTTCATATAGTTCTATTCAATAACATCTTATACATAGATATGTATTATATTATTATTGTAGGCTATATATAATTTTTCTCTTCTATTGCTCGCTCAAAAGAAGTTTTAAACAAATAGCAACAAAAGCACTGAAGGAAACTCAATGTTATAACTTGAAGCTGGAGTAGAAATTAAATTTATGTCTCAAAGCTGGAAATTTAGTAACCTTGTTGTGGTAAATCTCATCAGATGACGAAATGAATCCTGCGAAGCTAACTCACGTTCCGACAGGTCTTGAAACCACCTTAACTATCCGTTTTATATCTTTCCACCCCTAATGTCGGCATTGAAACTCACCCTTCATTATTACAGGGTGAGGAGGCGTAATCAAAAATCGCCTACAAGAGATGCCTCCACTTCCGAGTTTATGACTGTTCTTGGAAAAATGTTGTTTCTTCATTTGTTTCAAGTTTTTACGACTTCAATCATCTTTGGTGCAGCAGTTGACATGTTACGTGATATCTTATTCATGGCAGTTTACGTGATTGCAATTACAATTTTTGTATAATATTGAAGTTGCAATGGTTGAACAGAATACTATTGTAGAATCACCAAGCTTCCGTGGTCCACATTATGATTAACGAATTAACTGTAGGCCTACTGTCTTTCTCACAGAATTTAACTTTTCTCCGCCTTTCTTCAAAACCTCTTAAAAATTAAGGATTTAAGAATTTTCAGTCACCAATAAACCTCTGTGGTCCATAGGTGTTATACAAATGTACTGAATTTCTTCTCGAACTTAATTTTTCCCACTGGCGGCTCGTATCCACGAAACAGGTGAAGTGCCCGTATCTTTTACTGTATAGCACTTCACCTGTTTCGTGGGCACGAGTCGCCAGTGATTTTTCCAGCCTTTTTAGAATGCCCATGGGAAATATAATAAAAGTTAAAATTCATTTTGAAGAATACAGAATAATGAATCTTTGTTGAACCTATACTTTTTGAAGAATGTACAATAAAGTATTATTTTCAATCCATTCTCGAAGTGAGGTTTATTCATTATCGAACTTATTGAGGCAATATTTTTTTATCGAAAGCAAAAACATTTTTCTCACCCATCTTGAACGCTTTAGTTAATGCAGTTGGGGTTAGATTGCTGGGAGAGTGAGAATAAGATTGGCTTTACATTTACACGATCTACCACTCAGATGGTCGTGTGACTGAACAGGGGCGAGATGTTTTTCCTATTTTTAGAACTTTTTGTCATCCCCACACTCTGCCTTTCTATCCTTCAGTATTATACTAATCCATCTATAACAATTCCAATTCCTTGATTACTCATACTCATTAGAGAGCATTTGAAACAAACTGTTTGTTCTGGGAAAAAGTGATCAAATTTAATAAGGTTAAAATTTTTTAATCTCACCATTAAAACTTACTCAGCCTTTGAACTTATGAATATAATTGGGAATGTATTATCTTTGGAATCATCTCTTGTTGTCTAAAACACTAGTTCTTGAATCTGGTGCTTTGCTGCAATTTTTCACTAAGCAAGGTTAGTGATGACAAGCATAATGGTAATGGTGATAATAATGTTTACATAGTGAATTGGTTATAATAGATGCAAAATGGAGTATAATATCTGACTCGAAAATACATTTAATTAGCACTGCTAGTATATTATCAATTTTCATTTATATTGTTAGAAATAATTAGCATAGATTACAAGATATTCAGATTGCTTATCCACAATTCAGCTGCAAGTAATCTGCTCTTGTTTACTCTAACTCATAGCACATTTTTGCATATAATATATGCAACATGTTATGTTGAGGCACATTCAAGTTCGACCCACATGAAGAAGGGTCGAGCCAAGGGACAGAAGGGTCCACGCCATCTAGTGAGTACTATCGAAAAGTCATCGAGCAAAAGGCCCATAAAGGCCCTTCATAAGGCCTTGGGCAAGGGCATACCAGATGTCCAGCCGCATAACTGTTCACTACATGCTGTATAACTGTATACATAATAAATACATATATACTCTACACAGGTTGAAATATATATATACAGTAGGCTATACATAACTGTTTACATGCCTTATTAAATATGACTCGCTCCCCTCTAGACTTGTTCACAGGACTTTCGGTCCCTTCGACATTTCAAATATCATCCCTTATTCAAAGCCTAAGTGCAGCGGTCACTTTACTCTAATTTGAGGGCGGAAACACGTGGATAGATGAAACTTTATTTATTGCAAGGAAAAGATCATCTTTGTCGCCTGCAATCATCTGTAGTAGAGTTTAGAAATGGAAAGACGAAATGTTATATTTATCATCTATTCAAAAATTTATACAAAATACTGAAATTAATTCTAATTATCTTTGAAAAAAAATGTAAATTGTCAATGTTTTTCTTAATGAGGTTAATAAAAATATTTTTGTAATTTGTAGCATTGTTTGAGTACATAATTTGTCCATATTGCAAGGAAAGATTGTATTTTTTACTCATCTAGAATACAGAATTCAATCAATCCGTGGATCAACTACTTATGCCTTCTACAATCACCTGAAATAGAAATAAATTGAATTGGCGGATGAATTAAGTAGAAAAACAAAAGTCGATCTCACCCTTCATATCCCCATAATCCATACACATCTCCATCACTAGCCAAGATTTTGATGAGAAACGAGTATTTCCTATTGGTTTGAGTCATAAGTCTAATAAATCAGAGAATTTCGTACTCACTGACCACCATGTTCAAAATAGTTGGAGGAAACATTTCAGGATGAACTGAACTCACCTGTAAAAAAAAATTTGGTAAACAATGTAACATGAGTAAATAAATCATATGAGAATTAATATACTTGAATCTAGTGAGAAAGTTCAACAACAATACATAGTTCATGATTAAATAACACACAAATTATGTATTAAATCGGTATAAGATAGTTGAAAAGATTGATAACCAGTTCAAAATAGAAGACACTATCATGTAATAAATTCCTCTTATTAAAAACAATTGACTGCTAGTCGAGCTATTGATTAATCAAAGAGTAATATAATACTAAACAGTCGTGATGGAAAACATCATCCAAGAGATATAAATCCCTTTTTATACAAAATTCGAGAAGACTCACAAAATTTTAAAGTTTCTCCTCCACTCAAGCTACACTTTTTATTCTTTTCAAAACATGGATCGTCGATAATTATTTCCCAATGCAACTACACTCCCATAGTCTCACACCATACAAACCTATTTTCACACCTCAATCTCCCTCCTCACCAGAAAACCAATAGCTTACAAGGTTATACTCAGTCCAAGCCAAGAAGACATTCTGGCAAGATGGGGAAATGACTCCAGCTCAGTCAACATTAGTTCAAAAACTATAAATTTGGTCTCAATTTGTGAGAAACATATTCTGATCTACAATTTGAGACCAAACTTATAATTTTCAAACCAATATTGATCAAGCTGGAGTAATTTTCCCATCTTGCCAGAATGTCTTCTTTGCTTGGTCAGTCTATACCCCCTTCCCGCCCATTTCAATTGTACCCCCTCAAAAACTCCCAAAGATAACTGGTTTAATATTCATCGACGCTGGGTTTTCAGATTAATGAAGCAGATAGCCAGACTATGGTTAATTACAGGCTGAGAGCTTACAACGTTCAATAAGAATCGTAAATCTCTTTCGAGCTGGGCCCCGACTATGTGAAAATTAATAAACTACGATAGGTTAGGTTGAGCGGGAGAATTATGCTCGGGAACGATCATGCTTCACCGTATAGATATATTGAAAAAAATCGAACGAAACTATATGGCTTGAAATTTAATGTATAGATATATAGAATGCATGTCGATACATAAGGAAAAGAACGAAAATCTACGGCAATGTATTTGATGTATAAATATATCGATACGAAACTATATGGCAAGATACTCACTATATAGATACTGTATACCGCCTACATATCATTGTAGGAATATACAATAATAGGAATGAAAATCTTAGGTATGATATTCACTGTATAGATAGATATATCGAATACGTTTCTATATTTTCGGTAAAGGAACTAAGCTCTATGGTTAGAAGTTTCCTAGACGTATGATACAAATGAATATCCCCTTCCACCCTCACTCGATAATTACACAAATGTTTATATATCACTAGAAATTTATACAACTTAAAAACCACTACAGTATATAGGATACTACAAATAGATATTCCTCACCCGCCCTTACTATATAGCGAACCAAACTTGTATTAGTCTCACAATAAAATACGGCAAACAATTTGAAATTGAGAGGTAAATCTTCAACACGTAAATCATGATCTCCAATAATGAATGATTCGATTCTGTTATCACTGAAGACGTGCCGTGCTAACGACCATGTAGTAAAATCTGTCCAAGCAAAGAAGACATTGTGGTAAGATGGGGAAATGACTCCAGCTCGGTCAATATTGGTTAAAAAATTAGAAATTTAGTCTTAAATTGTAGGAAACATTCTGATCTACATTTTGAGACCGAATTAATCATTTTTGAACAAATATTGACCGAGCTGGAGTAAATTCCCATCTTGCCAGAATGTCTTCTTTGCTTGGACAAACTACTACACACCCACTGAGCATTCAACATTTCACAGCGCATATGTATAGTTTGTCCAAGCAAAGAAGACATTTTGGCAAGATGGGAAAATGACTCCAGCTTGGTCAATATTTGTTCAAAAATTATAAATGTGGTCTTAATAGTAGATCAAATTGTTTCCTACAATTTGAGATCAAATTGATAATATTTGAACCAATATTGAACGAGCTGAAGTCATTTTCCCGTCTTGCCAGAGGGTCTTCTTTGCTTTGACAGACTATATCTCGTGTTTAGCTTATTTTGAGCATCCGCACTGAACTGGTCACGTTAGTTTCCAATTTACCCGATTATGAATGAAACATTGGAGTAGGGGGAGGTGTGTGTAACGTCAGTTGAACTGACTATTATATTCTTTGACTGACTATTTGAGCAATTATTCAAGATAGTTCCTTTGAACTGGAGAATAGACTAGAACTAGAACCAGTCAGAATACTGTATAATATTTCAATTGAAGTTGTTATTAATAGGTGTTCTCTGATAGTTCTGTAGCCAAGCTCAATAAAATTCCCCAACAAAACGTTTTTCGTAATTGTGAATTACTCTCCATGAGTTGGGTAATTTTGTGTGTTTTCGTATCAAGTAGAATTCCAAAATCAATTTTTCATTATTTACTCTTAAAAACATACTTTTCTCAAGATATACATTCTCAATATTGATTCACTATAAAACAATAAAAAATTATAGGGGTATTTTTTTATTTTAGTCACTATAATAGTCATTAGTCATTATAATATTATTATCATATCCTAGTACCGCCACTCTTATCATGATACGATATCACACATAACATTTCAAATATACAGTACATATAAGAATATTCCTTGATATCCAATAGATAATAGTCTGTCCAAGCAAAGAAGACCCTCTGGCAAGATGGGAAAATGACTCCACCATGGTAAGTATTTGTTCAAGAATTTCAAATGTGGTCTCAATAGATCAAATTGTTTCCTACTATTTGAGATCAAATTGATGATTTTTCAACCAATATTGACCGATCTTGAGTCATTCTCCCATCTTGCCAGAGGGTCTTCTTTGCTTGGCCAGACTATAGTTGTCTAGTAAGCTTTACATATCATGGATAAAGCTAAGAATTGACATGAAAACTAGTGTACAAATTGACAGAAGATCTGATGATGTAATCGTAATGTATCGTCACATCTTCCTTTAGAAAAGTCAATATACAAGAACTCAGTGACAAAATTACCATAAAAACTAATAACCGTGAGGTGACAGTGTCGTGGAGGGAAATTACCTTGGGCCCTTTCATTCCCGGAAAATTTTAATACTGGGCTTTTCCTCACGTCTTGTCTCCCTTCCATTCTTAACGCCGGTTTTTTCTTTTTCTGATCTTTTTTCTCTTATTTTCCTCTGTCGAAGACTGATCTAATAAAACTGGGGTGTCCTGTAAACCCTGCGCCACCGGTGGTTGCCACCTCATTACTATTCTCCCTTTTTTCTTTCGTCTTTTCTTCTTCTTTTTCTTCTTCTTCTTATTCTTCTTCTTCTCCTTCTTCTCCTACTTCTTCGTCTTCTTCTGCTTCTTTCTTGCTCCGCTATTCGTTCGACAGGCTCTCGAAAGAATCACCTCATTTGTTTCCATTTTCGCAGTAACGACTGAGCTGCTTGTCGAACTGATGACCCTACGTGTAGCTATCTTCTTTTTTGTTTCCTTCTATTCACCTCTCACAGACAATTTTCTCGTAGGAAATGGAAAGTTTTTGTTTCCGTTAGATTTTCCTTTAAGAAAAAATCTGGAGCCGTTGAATAGCCTAAATAAACCCATAAACCATTTTCCAATCTTTTCTTATAGAGTGGAGCTAGATAGAGATTTAGTCGATGCTCTCATTGTCTCTTATTTTCAATATTTCTTGGATAAGATTGATTGATCTCAAGTGTCATTAAAATTTTCAGTTTCAAAATATTTGCGGTAAAGGTGAAAACTTGAATATGATTACCGCTTATGAGTTGCACGTTCTTCCAAAATCATATTTTGACTATGTGATCATTAAAGGTAAGAAAACATGAATTGAATACCAACCTTTTAAATTTTAAATTGATAAATCATAGTTTTTTATTCTTGACAGTTGAAATTTGTGAATATAGTGAAAGTGGACATTGTGGACATCTGGAAATGGAAATAAGACGTTTCGGGCAATTACTGTCTGTGTTTTATCCATTAAGTAATGTGTTTTGTCAAATAAATGAATATGAATATGCTTTTGATTTGCACGTTCTCCCAAATCAGGTTTTGAATATGTAATCATTTCAACTTAGCCTACTTCTATCCAAGATGTACAGAGTTTCATTCTCAAGTATTTCCTTATCAGCCCACCTTAATCAGTGAAGTGTTAAACTGAAATTATAAATTCATTTGAGCTCAACGTTTTACGGTCGCATAAAAATGGTTCGTATAACCAACTCCATTCATTTTATTACGGACGGAATTTTATAATGTGTTTTTAATTACTCGAATAATTTCTATCGCCCGAAAGAGCAACATAAAACTGGGCCCTCCACGAACGGGGTTCACATTTTATTATTTCAAACGCGCTCTAAAAATGATGTCGGATTTGTTTTCGTCGAATCTTAAAAGTTTTAATGACGCGCAAATTAGATTATAAAAGATGCTTATCGAGAAATCCAATCTGGCCGCCCAGTTGGGTGCTGAAATAACGGCCGTTATCAAAATCATCAACACTTTTAACAAATTAACGAGACATTTGCCATGAGAGGCATGTGGAGTCACAACAGTTAGCTTTTCGTTCTCATTTAATTTCTAAAAATCCCTCTTATTTACACGGCGGATTTCTGATACGCAGTAGTGATACGCGGTAGTGAGACGCAGTAGTAGCCTAATAATATGCTGAATTTATAAACTGTAGTGATACAGAATCAAAAATTGATACAGGAAGGAAGCTCGTTGATACAAGACATATTTATTTGCAATGCTCATGAATCGCTGTCATATTGGAAATGAGCTGATTCTATTTCAAAATGTAATGATTGAACATTTCAAGATCATTATTCCACCTTAGTTTTGGTATTTTTTGAGTTGAATTTGAAAAAGTATAATTAAGGAATTCAATACTAATGATTAGTAATTAATGACTAATTTCTCATAATACACGCACAATTCTTCTGAATTGAGTTCGTTTCGAGAAAAGCAAGGCCCTTATTCAAAGCCAAACGCGATTTTGAATCATCTTAACAATGTCTCTATGTAGCTGAGGCCACACTGCCGATGGATGATTTATCTACTTACAACATACATAGTAATACATCATATGAATGGTATGACGTCTACTGTTTATTTGACGATGTGTTGTCCATAGTTCAAAATTTCAATATGAGGCGGAAAACTATCCAGCCTTTTCACTCATCAACCACCATCAGTGCATTCTTAGCTACGTCTTTCTCAAGATTATTCAGGTGCAATTACATCAACTCCAAAATTTCATCAAGCAAAGAAAAACCGTTTCTCCAAATAAGTAATAAAATATTTATTGTTCTTTCATGCAAAGATTACAACAAAGAAATGCTTTCACAAACTGGAATGACCCAAGGAACTTTGAAAGAACGCATCCTGGTGTTGACGACGAATAATAAAAAAGTGTTGACAGCATTACTTTCCAGATTTTATGCTTCAGCTCGAGCTTACTATCTCAAAAGGCTGTTAAAATTTCGAGGGAGGTGAGAGTGGTAAAAAAGAGGACGTGTAATTTATATCCTTGAATTAGTAGGAGGAGGAGGGTCAAATTTTAATAAATAGTGTGTCTATTGGAACGTAGTTTAAACTTGGACTAGAGGAAGGGGAATTCAAAACAATACTTACAAATTTATTGTCGTAACTTATTATTATCATGATTTCATTACTGATCGAAAAATAATATTATTATAATTAGCATATACATTTATTCAATCAATCAACTTTGGATATTTTTCGTTCAAATTTTTGGGTTTAGACTTCTTCTTCCTTTCCTTAGAATTTTATTTGTATGAAATAATAAATGAATGAATAAATACCTCAGTTTTAATTTGATCACTGACATTGTATATTATGTATAATCAAATCAATTTAAATTACTTCATGTCATACCATAGCGTATGTATGTAATACGCTATGGATATAATAATTCCCTAGTCGTTAGAATCATTAAAATGTAATAAAACTATTTATTATACTTTATTTACAGTGCTTATTATACTTGTGCTTATTGAACTTCCAATAAAACTAGTTTATTATCTTAATGTTTCCCATAAGTATTTTAATAGTATCTTAATATTCCCATATAAACAGTTCCATTATAATTATTTTCGTTGGCTTTCATCATTTTATTCAAATTCAATACAGTGCTCAAGCTAAATTTTTCTTGAAGGAAAATTAGTCCATGTTATCTACTTATCAAGCGGAGAATGGAAGATTTGCAGTATATCAAGGTTTTAATTTGTTATCATACCACTTTGAATTTTTTAATAAAGTGCAAATTACCTTCCACTCACTCTGGTCATAAATTTCCAGTTCCCTGTTTTATTACCTTGCCTTACTAATTAATCCCGAGAATTCACAGATAAATTGAACTGAGTGAGAATAATTATTTAGGCAACGGCTGCTAATTACTACTGAAAAATGAGAATTAGAGCAATTGTTTAGAACAATAACAAAGAAAGAAACGTCGACCAACATCATAAAAATACCGAAAAATCATCACTAATTAAAAAAAGAGGGAAGTAAAGAATTGTTAAGACGGCTCCCTTTTTTAAATTTGCCTCCCTTGTATGACTTCTTGAGGGCGGCAGTATTTTAACTGCCTGTACTCTTTAACTTCGTCAACCCCTGTGAAAGGGTCTCCTCCACCTTACACCCCCAATTCTTTTCTGCAATTTATTCTATTCTTCTAAGCGGGAGAAAAGAAAGGGTAGTTCTATTCTTTTTTTCTTACAAGGAAAAAACGTTCTTTAACTGGATTCAACTCGATCCTACGCTAAATTCGAGAGAACGCCCTAGCTCTAATAGCGTGTTAAATGTCTCAGAAGGATGCAAGTATTTGTTCTCCTCACTTATTTATCCTGTCGCGTTATGAACAGTGGAAAATAGCCGAACAGAGGGTTGATAAAACAAAGTACGACTGTAAAAACAATAAGGAATCGAACTCCGCTCTCTGCTACATAAACACAAAGTAGACATTCTGTCAAGATGGGGAAATTAATCCAGCTCGGTCAATATTGGTTCAAAAATTATAATCTTGGTCTCAAATTGTAGATTAGAATGTTTTGTACAATTTGAGACCAAATTGATAATTTTTGATTCAATATTCACCGAGTTGAAGTCATTTCCCTATCTTACCGGAATGTCTTCTTTGCTTGGACAGACTATAACTAATTCCCTGTCGCATGAATATTCGGAAGTAGTAAAACGGTAATCACTAGGGAGCAGAAGGCACGCGAAAGAGACAAAGTAAAATTTTATTTTATTTTCTTCCTTCATTCATTCTTCTAGAGGGCGCGCATCATTCACTTTCTTAGGCGAAGCCAATTTCGTGAAGCCTTTCATTACAAGCGAATTTGCTCTGTGATCTAATCGTCCTTCAAGATTCGATCTGATGCATAATCGTCAAAGGGAAGAATTCAAAGTTGGAGAAACAATTGAAGTTTCGAGTCCCAGAATGTTTTTTCACTGGGAGTTTGCCGTTCACTGTGAAGAGTGGATAAGAATTTTTTCTATAAATTAGAGATATTACAATGACACTAGACTAGGGAATAACAGAGACGTGTTTAACACTGGCGGCGTGAAGTGCCCGTATCTTTTATTGTACAGCACCTGTTTCGTGGGTACGAGCCGCCAGTGGTGTTTACATCCTCTTCTTATCTAATTTTAATGAGATTATTAAAAATTTTCACTTTCAAATTTACCATTTCTAAATTACAAATCTCTACTTGACTGAATAGATAGACTTTAGTTCTAAAGACCATTTTGATCTGATATGTAAATTCTATTAAAACTGATTAAAGGGATATTACTTTGAAATTTCTGTATATTCTTTGACGATAAGAATTGATATTTTGATGAACAAAAAATGAGTTCTTAAATTCAAATGCATTACAATACAATTATTTTCAAGTAATAGATCTTGCAATATACAGTATTTGTGAACCTTAGCATTAAATTAAATTTGTTAGTCTAGCAATATGGTGCCTCAAATATTCTGTTCTCCAACAAAATTTTCCAATTAGACTATTTAACCAAGGCTATTACAAATGAGAAATTCCAATTTGAGAGAGCTAGAAAAGTAGTGGTGAGGAGCCAGAAAATAATGTAGTTCAGATCAACAACATAATATTATGAATATGATAGTTTTCGCTGAAAATATTAGCAATTGCGCACGGTAATAATAGTTCTGATCTGAAACTATGTCACATGCTAGTCTCTCCAATTTATTTTGCCCAATATGAATAATAACCTTGCTATCCAACTAATTTTCACTTTGAGATACATCAATTTTTCATCCGATTAAGTATTACTTTTTATTGTTCTTAAATAATTAAAAAATGAAAAAGATAAATAAGATGAAATAAGAAATATATTGCATCCATGACTATCAATGGTACTAATGGTATATAAATCAATGTCACATTTAGTTACCCGTATTGACGACCACCGTCCATACATAACTCTCAAGAAGCGACAGCTTTAAGTACCGTTGACCGCTGCGCCTCCTGGCGGATTGCAGAGGAAGTTGAGGCGCACTTGAGGTTGCAAACGCATGAGTTACAACGCCTGAGGGACCACTAGTGGCACAACACTGCCTCGTCCCCAAATTAAGATTGATCGGGCAAACAAACCGTAAAGATGAATGTAAAGGTACTATAAAAATGCAACATTTAGCAAGCCAAACGACACGCATGCTGGGAAACTGCAAGAGTGAGGGAGAGAGGAAACGTGCGATTTTGTGCCGGGAACTTAAGGGAGAAAAGAGAGTTTCTCGGGGAAACTATGAGAGCGAGAGAGACAGAAAATGATTTCGTCCTGTGGATGTAAGGGAGGGAATGAGATAAGAAAGTATTCCGGGAGAACTATATGAGTGAGAAAGACTGTACGATTTTGTGCTTTAAACTCAATGGATAAAGTGAGACAAAGTGATACAGGGAAAAACTTTAAGAGCAAGAAAGAGAGAGAGAGTGAGAGAGAGTTAGTAGATGATTTTTCACTGGAAACTGAAGGAAGAAGGAAGGAATTCTGGAAAAACTATAAGAGTAGAGAGAGTTGGGGGGGGGGGGAGAAATAGGAAACAATTTTCTGTTGGAATCTCAAGGGTGAATCGAAAGAGTATTCCGGGAAAACTATAAGAGCGAGAGAAAAAACGATTTTTCACTGTAAATTTAGGGAGAAAGAAACTATTATGGAGAAAGAAAGTAGACAAATTTATATTGGAAACTCAAGGGAGTGAGTGAGACAAAAAACTATTGCGAAAAATCCTAAAGAGCAAGAGAGAAATAAGACGATTTTCAACTGGAAACCCACGAGAGAAAGAGAGACAAACGATTTCAAAATCGTTACAAGTTGTTCAGTCACGAATTCTCCATGCTTCTAACGATGTTCCTCTCTCTTTTCCGGATTTCCCTCCACTTTATCTCCTCATTCATTTCCTTCATTGCCCTCTACTTCATGTCGCCAACCTCTTCTATTCCTTCTGTCTTTTTCCCAGTGCATCTGGAGCCGGCTCTCTTAAATATTTACACTATTATTGTTGGCGCAGTGACAAGTTGGTGTAGGAGTTCTGTAGGAGAAGTGTGGGATGTATTGCGGGTATTGTTCTTACATAGAGAATGCTCAAGAATTGATATTTGCTGATACATATTGTCCTTAGAATGCTGCTATTAGTAATGGAGATAAAATTTTATACATAAGAAATATTCAATATAATTGACTTGTTCTGGTTTTTGTAAAGCTTGGAATGCAACTATTTATCATGGAAATTTAAAACTTTATTCAGGAATACGAATGCAATTTTGCAATGATCCTGTTAAAGCTGTGAAGCTATTTACGATTCAACTCTACTCAATTTTTATTTCATTCATTCTAATGAAGATAGTGAGAAGGTAGAGTTAGAGATTTTGAATTGAAATGTTCACATTAGTGAAGATGTGTAATTAAATTACACAATTTGAATTAATGTTGAAAAACCTTTCAACACTAAATAATAGTGAAAATAATTTATATTGAAACTCAATCCGTAGACTAACGAAAACAATTTCTGGTTTGGACGGACCATTGTGATAGCTACATGGAGAACTCAATTTTTGTATTTTTGTACAATAACCTAGAAAAACTATTAAAACATTCTATTCAATCTATGTGGTCAATTCCTTCATCAACCTACAACTGTTATAATAATAATAATTAAGTTCAAACCCAGCTTGAACTATTTGTTGAGTCTAGGCTATAGCACATATATATATACATATACATACATATAGCACATATCCAATAACATCGTGAAAGCCAGATCAGAAAGTACAGCATAGCTCAAGTAATTATAAGTGGAGCTGAGCGCCAGATTAGTTTAATTGAAATAGGCGTGCGCCATTTAATCCGGCATGTCCGGCCGTAATTAGTTTTGGATCCCGGTGATCCGAATCAAATAGGGTGGCGGGCGGCCGACAGTCCAACCGTAGCGTATGGTCTCCAACCAAGGCGTGACGTCACAACCTTTATAAGTTCTCAATTAAATCGAATGGTAGGCTATTGATTTTTCTGGTTCACAAATGTTTACGATTTGATTGTGTTCATTCAATAATCATTCCATTTGTAAATTGTTTCTTCAGTTATACTTTTTTATCAACTTTGTAAGTAGACTTTGGAGTCCCAGGAGGCATGGGTATTTTCCATCTCATCAATAACCCTCGCATTCAATATTCAATACCCACGCAACAGTGCTTATTAGGGCATCATCATACATATTTTATTAGGGTAAAAAATATTTATTATTCAACATTCCAATACTTCGGATCTTTGCGAGCTTAATTTTGATAATAATTGACCAGTATAACTACTGTGGTAGAGAAAACCCGTGAAACTCTCAATTGATTCTATTAAAGAATCACTTTCCCAATGCAATTTTCATTCACAAACATCTTGGTGAAAACATCGCATAATCCGTATAATTAGCAGAAAGATGTGTGGGAAAGAATTTTCTTAAAGCTGTCAACAATTCTCATCCAAGAGCATTTATTTTTGACCTTGATTAATCTTTTTACAACGCTCCAATACAATTAATAGGCAATCAAATGAAACCAGTTCATGTGTCACAATACTTCAACTCAAACTCCTCATTTGAAATCAAAATAAGCAGAGAATTTAAAGACGATTCAACCAAATTCATTCCTACAGTTTTATTGGATGTTAGTGAATTTATGTGACAATACATAAATTTAGAGAAACATAAATATTTAGATGTGAATTCCATACTATGTTAACATTTTGTAACAAGCTGTTGTTTTGTGTTTGTATTTTAGAAATTAAGCATCTATAGAATAATAATAATTGTTCTGAATCGAGTCTGGTAAATCAAACAGCGTGACTTATTTTCACTTTTTTTAGTCATTTATTTAGTCACTTATTTTCACTTCATTTGGAATTGAATTATTCTTTATAAATCTCCGATATAACAATAATAATTATTATTCAATACTCAAGACTGCTCCTTTTCAAGACTTTCTCAAGACTTTTGCACACTTTCATGTATTGAATTATTGTGTTTGATTACTGATAGCTGATTCATGAATAACTTTAGTGACATCGTAATTCTCATCTTGATCTTCATTTTTATTCTCATCTTTTAACCCATTACTATAAACGCACCCTTGCTTTCTCTAGCAATAAACTTATAAGAAAACTCATCATAGAAAGCGTTGCTCAGATAGGAAGAGAAGTGAGAAATCTTGAAGGCGCGATATAGTTGTCTATGCGAAGCATGATCCGATCTGTATTATGATAATTAAAAAAGGGGGCGCTACTCGGCAGACAGAGTGGCGCCTCCGGAAATGAGGAAGCGCCACTTGGTGCCCGGGGGCGCGCCACGCTCTGCTATACATTGCGTGAGCAGCATCTCATTAGCGGCGCCACTTTCAGGCGAGTGGCGCGCGAGTCAACAGGCTTTGACGCGAATGGTATTTCGTTGCCGGAAGTATAGGATCAATGTTGAGAGTGAAACTTAGTTGAGGAACATATCATAGCACGTGGAAGATCTCGCTTCATTTTCATTAGGATTTAGGCTAATGGCTTAACTATGAGAGGTCGATTTTTGAGTCAAGTTGACTTGATCAGCTAGTAAGTCGAAAAGAGAGGCTGCAAATCTGCAAATAGAAACTAGGCTAATTTTAAATGGGAACTACAAATCATACCTACACCTGTACTAATAGTGTAAAGTAATACAAATGTATAAAGTGAAAAGCAAGAGAATAGTACAGAGACTTAATGCAATGTTGCCAATTCAGCTGCTTCAGGTAAAAATTGATTTATATTTCCCTAATACTCCTCAAGAAATGGCAACGTCTATAGGTGTGTAGGAGGAAGGGTCGAAAAAGCTCGTAACACGCGGAAAATCTATCGAATAAGGCAAAATAATATTGGACGCATTCTTGGGAAGTCTAAAAAATCCGTTGTTAGAGTGTTTCTAAAGTTCCAACTGAACATGCCTGCCAAAATTGAACGCATTTGGTCCAGTGGGATTTTTAGATCTGCTGATGAATCAGTCAGTCAGTCAGTGAGTGCCATTTCGTTTTTATAAATATAGATGATTCATATATTTATTTGAATTATCACAATTGTTAGTGTATTATCACAGTTATCAATGTTAGTAGTTCTTTATGATTCCAAAGTACTACAATTTGTAGATCAAAACCTCTCTAGAATTGACAGTGAGATCGCAGTTTCAATCAATGAGTTATTGATGATTCTCCAATAAGAATAAATCAAAAGTTATATAGATCACAGATATTGTAAAGCCAAACAATTCGAAACCTTCAGTAATGTGAGTGCTCTTAATCCGAGATCAAACCAAACTGCTGAACTTTCTGTCACTATGGTCAGTACGGGCAGACTTGGAATGACCACAGCCACCTTTTTATAGACTTCCTTTGTCTTTCCTTCTCTTTTTCCACTTTTACTTACACAAAAAAGCCGCTGTCGGTCATTGGAAACCACACAATGTCTTTTACGAGGTCATAACCTTTCACCGTCAACCTCACAAGTACCATCTTTATCTCATCCTTATTCACCCCGATCTTGACCTCAAAGGAGTTTAAATGACGCTGATTTCTTCAGGACCCTTTTGGGAAAGGACCACTGAATGATAAAGATTACTTCTCCATTCATATTCCTATTTATATTCTATTATTTTCCTATTTCTATTATCATTTAATTTATATTAATTCGTTATTGTGAGCAATCACTTTTGCATTTAATTATTTTCCCTCCTTTTAGAAATAGAATAGTCTTTCTATTCTAGTGCATAATTATGTTGTGATCTATGTCATTTTGTCAATAATTGAATAAATAAATTTAAAAAAATTACTATTTCCAACATGACTTTTTCAATCCCGCTCAATCATTATCTTTTATGGAAGTTTGGATAAAATCTAGTTTATTTCTGGTGTTTATGTTTAATACAACATTTTCTGTATTTTTGGGTACTCAATTGATTCAAAATCATTATTTTTCCATTAAAAACTATTCACTTATTTATTCAACCTATATTAGTATTCCCTAACCAAATACTTCAATTATTACAATAATGAAAGCTTGTTGAGTAGAGTTGAAGGTGATATTGTGGTAGTTATCCATATTTAATGAGAAACAAGATATTGTCAAACCAAAGAAATGTTAGAAATCGAGATACAGGTTCCGGTTCCTACACTATTATCAATCTATGGTGAACTCCACAGATTGGTTTATAATCTCTCGAGTTAACCAAAGATCGATGGTAATTGTGTAGCAACCGAAACCGTTATCTCGATTTCAAATAAATATGTGGTTTAACAATATCTTATCTCTTCATTTAATAATGAAAGCCATCCCTTTGTCTCTAGAGCAACGTTGAACAAACACAAAGACAAAAAACCGAAAATAAGATCCGACAAAAATCAAGAACAAACCAATTCACACGCCAATGTTATCCTCTTCAATAAAGTAGAAGAAAATCAGATAGAATAGGCGTCGTATTGGTTTCGCATGTGCGGAATGTGGCTGCAATAAAAAAGGATGATCCCGCTTAGGGATTTAACTCCCTACCTCCCTCCCCTCCCGTCCTCCCTTCCTTCCTAACTTCACACAAGATTTTGATCTCGCAAAGGCTTTTGTTCCGATCATTTGAAGGCGACCGAAATTGCTATCGACTGTGATTGTGGGGCGCAAGTGAAGCGCTGGGAAATCCAGTGCACTCAATGCTGACTGGTATTGGAATGACCAATATTCTAGTGAAGAGCAGCTTTGGGGGAAAAAAGAATCGGTGTTGTTCTCCAGATGGAATTTCAAATTAAATTAATGGTATTTGTCTAGCAAACATAGAAGGCGTTGGAAATCAAGTGAGAAAATATCACAATGGAAACCGAAGGAAGATAAGAAATAAAATTCAATTCAATAAAAAAACAAATAAAAGCATCTATTTTATAGCTAAATACTTCAACAGAATGACATTTATCTGAATCAGGTAAAGATGAAAATTAAAAAAAAAATGATGTAACTTCATTTTTCATTTCATTTCATTTATTTATTGACATGACAAATCATAACAGAATTATGAACAAGGATAGAAAAAATAGGCTGAGCCTGTGCTATTTCTTCCAAAATTTTGTTGCATGATTAGTCCAAAAAAAAGGTTATGTGGTTTTTCCGCACTTCACACTAAAATTTCTGGTTTGGTCTACATTCATATAAGGCGATAAAAAATGCTGATGTTGATTTATGTCGAACTGTTAAAATATTTATTGATTTATTGATTTACAGTAACAGAATCGTATTACTAGGTCTAGTAAGACCCATTGCATACATAATTATTTATTGTTATTGTTTATTTATTGCATAAATAATATTTGGTTATTGTTTAGAAAAAATATTGGAACATAAAATTTGTGAGAGAATGTCAAGAGTCTATTTCCAAGGAAATAGATGGAAATAAAGGAAAATGATGGAAATAATCAGCTAAATTGTAATAGATTATCTCAATTTCTTATATGCTAAGTCTATTCCGAGTATATATAGAGAGGAGGAAAAAGTTTTCTGAATTGAACGATCTTGACAACTAAAGCAGCTATTGGAAAACTAAAAGAGTTGAGACAAATAATCAATTATGAGGAATCAATTAAATCAAGTGAACATTGATTGGAAGGGAAAATAAACATTTAATTTTTCCTAAAAAAATAAAATCTTCCTAGAGCATGTAGGGGGAAGGATACAGGCAACAATTCAGTGAAAGAGATCTTCTTGTGTAGCATGTTATGTTGCATCAGCATGTACAACATACGTTTCGAATTCTTTTTACATGCACGCCTCAACATGTTGACTGAATTATGAATTTGAAGTGAGTGGGAGTAGATTTAGATACTAGGAGAGAACAGCTGTGATGATAAATCGAAACAGAAGAAAAGAGAGGAGATAAGAGAAGTGAAAATGAATGAAGGAGAAGAAGGAAATTCAACAGAAGGGAGAAGAAGAAGAAGAAGAAGAAGAAGAAGAAGAAGAAGAAGAAGAAGAAGAAGAAGAAGAAGAAGAAGAAGAAGAAGAAGAAGAAGAAGAAGAAGAAGAAGAAGAAGAAGAAGAAGAAGAAAAAGAAGAAGAAGAAGAAGAAGAAGAAGAGAGGAAGTGATGAGTAGATTGAGAGAGGAATGGGAGAAAGAGGTTGGTTGATAATATTGCGATAATCATGATAGGTGAATAGAAGAACAGCTATGATGAGAAATCTGAGGATAGAAATGAAGAAATGGAAATAGGATGCGAGAAAGTGATGAGTAGACGGAAAGAGAAAGAGAATAAAGAGGGTGGATGATAAAATGGTGATAACCATGATAGGTGTGGGGAGTTCTTTGGCTTTTTGGTATGCGTTGCAGCAAAGCAGCAGGCTGAATATTGCTCTACGCTTTTCAAATTTCAATATGCCGGCTGCATATCTTTACAAAGTAGGCGCCTTTTTCATCTTCAGGTTTTCCTACTTCCGTTCTCAACAATGCGAATTCTGTTACCAATGATCTTGTAAAATTGAAAGATTCTGGTGAATCGTTTTAATTAAATTTCTATTTGAATCTGTATTTTCAATACTTTTTATTCACAAACCTTTATCATGTATTTTGTATTTTTCGTCTTCATTCATTCTATTTTTGATTCACATATTATATTTTATTGAAGAAGTGGAATACTATTTTACCAATTAATTACTATTTAATGGAATTTGAAGACTGAAATGACATATTTTCATTAAATTTCAATTTATACTTTTCCCCAGCAGACAATAATAAGAATTGATGCAGATATAACAATTGATTATGTGGTCATCGTCCCCAATAAAATGAATAAATAGAAGAAAAAAAGCAGCTAACATCTTTGAACCAAAGTGATGAGTTTAGAGAAAAAATGCAATTGTTGAATTTTTATAATTATTATGAATTCTCCTCATGATGAACACTTCTTGAATACACTGAGTGAGTGAAATATCCGTTAAATGTATTTAGTCATCCATTTATTTTTTTGTATCTGATTTCAAAATTATGTTAAATGATGGCAAAACTTGATAGAGAAATAAATTTACAATCAAGTCTAATGTGCATTTTATAGTAGCGTACGTTTAATATAGTGTTTTATGTTTATGTTACGCTAAAGGCACAACCTTTCAGTAATAAATAAATTATCTCTCTATTATTATAAGTTATTGTTACTAATTGATGTTCATAAGTTATGAAAAAGAATTGTGAATATGATATTCCATATACACATCATTATGCAACACATCTGTAAGTGTAGGAAGTTTGGAACCTGACCTTTGCTACAAATCTTCATTGTGGCTACTGATCAAGCAACAACAAGTTTTGGTACATTACTTCGATTTCAAGTTAAACCAGTTTATCCCAACCAATCTCAATCTCCATTTGAAGGGAGGTATAAATTGTGTGTTAACAACATACATATAGGTGAGTCGATAATTGGAATAGGAGTGTTTTTTCTCCAACTCGGTCGCGAGAAATTACCCTAAAATTTCTATTGAGAGCCGTATTTACCTGCATTAAAATGACTATCGAAAGACTGGAATCAATTTTTTTATCGTATAGTACTAGACAATGACACTGATATAGTCTGTCCAAGTAAAGAAGACATTCTGGATAGATTGGAGAATGACTCCAGCTCGGTCAATATTTGTTCAAAAATCATAAATTTGTACTCAAATTGTAGATAACATTCGGCTCTACAATTAGAGACCAAACTTAAAATTTTTGAGCCAATACTGATTGAGCTGGAGTAATTATCCCATCTTGCCAGAATGTCTCCTCTGCTTGGACAGGCTTTAGCTTTAACGTATACTAGACAATGATAGCTGCTCCGATAATGAAAGGTTATACAACCTCTGTTCGCTCCCATTGAAAAGTTACCCAACTGTGAATCAAGTCCGTCTCTTGATTCCTCATAATAATTACCTTATTATTTCCCTTCCCATCCGACTTTGCTCGTCTACAAACCACAAAATCAGTTACATTTTCAACTATTCTATAGTCCCGGCTTTGTCTGGCTTTTTTATGGTATTGAAACCAGCTCCACTGTGATGTATTATTAGAATAGTTCGGAGAGTTCCCGAAGCGACAAACATCGGGTATTATATTGGTTGTATTTCGTTTTTATCCCATATGAAATCGAAATCTTCGGCTTAAATTAGGGGAATCAGTGCTGTGAATTCTTTGAGCTTCAGGACAGTATCACAAATCATACATGTTTTATCTTTATAGATTTTTCTCATGAAGTGACAATCAGACGATCTACTCTCAAGAGTAGGAGTAGGATAGTCTCATAATCTTTGGGATAGTTTCATAATCTTTAGGATAGTCTCTTAGCCTCTAGGATAGTCTACGGGGAGGAGAATCTTCTTACAAAAGTAGGATGTAGGATAGTCTTATAATCTTTAGGATAGAGACTATGATAGTCTTTTGAGAGTAGAATCTACTTTTAAGAGTAGGATAGTCTCTTAATCTCTAAGATAGAAACTATAAACTAGTCTCTTGAAACTACTCTCAAAATTAGAATAGTCTTCGTACTAATGTTTAGTCGCATTTTCAAATGAACAATCAATCCATAGTGTTATAGGAGTGTTATAACACCAAATTTAATGTTCAATTCATTAAAATGGACACACATTATTACCATGCAGAAAAAACTCAAAGCAACATACATTGATTCCACTTGTTGAGTAGTTGTGGAGGTGATATTGTAGTCTATATTAAATGAAAAGACAAGATTTTGTCAAACCTTTTTGAAATATTGACAAACATTTATTTGCTCATAACTAGATAAATATGCAAGAGCATAAGAAATAGTCCATTCATTTGGTAATTTGATCATCGCTTTGAACTTGGAAGACTCAACTATCCTGATCGTTTGAACATAGGCCTAGATCTCTTGATTCAAATTAGTAAACTATTCAAACGTTGAGTTCGTACAATAGGTAATAACTGGTTGTGGATCTTTCACACGCAAACATGTTTGAGTTGAACATTAACACATATTTTGAAGATGATTGTAGCACTACTGAACAAACAATGCTTACTCTTACTTGACAAAAATACACCTTTGTTGCATGAAAAGAACACTTAATTTAACAGTATAATGAAACTATGGAAGTAGCATTGATTCTCTTCATGAATACAACGTTTTACTGAGCCTAAATCAATACAAATTTCAACAAGATTTATTTTCAACTGGGAAAAATTTTAGCACTTCTTCGGATTCCCAAAGCGGAACTTTGAAACATAATATCAATTCATCTCCGTTGGAACCAATTTTACAAATTTTGAAATTCGAATTTGAACTTTCAAAATTTGAATTTTGTGTCAACTGTATTTCCGCAAACCAGTAAACAGTTTATATCATGTTTCAACTGGGAGAGTAGAACATTTCATTGAATTTTATCCCTCATGTCATTAAATTTTCAACTGTGCTATAAGAATTCTTATGAAATGCTCGCACTCACAAAAATTCCAGTTTTGATAAGAAATAGATAGAATGTAGATAATTAGTATTGAAATTAAATATTAGTCAAGCATAATATATTACCATTAGTGAATAGGTCTATTTGGCATTTTCATGTCAATACGCATTTTTATGAATAGGTCTCACTCACAATACTTTGGGTTTTGATGAAAAATTGACAAGAAGAATATTGTAATGAATATTATAGTTTATATAATTTTTGTATAGCATAAGAAAAAAGAGGTTGCAGAACAAGTGGAAAATAAAAAAAAAACCATGAAGGCAGACAGACAAAATAAGAAGAAGATTAAAAGTAGACGAGTTGCTCTCATGATCTACGCCTATATACAGCTTTAGTTTGTCCAAGCATATAGAAGACATTCTGGCAAGATGGGAAAATAACTTTAGCTCGGTCAGTATTGGTTCAAAAATAATAAATTTAATCTTAAATTGTAGAGCAGAATGTTTTGCACAATTTGATACCAAATTCATAATTCTTAACCAATGGTGGAGTCATGGCTTTTGACCTTGCTGGAGTCATCTTCCCATCTTACCAAAGTGTCTTCTTTGCTTGGACAGACTATAAATGGCCGTGAAACCACCTCATCAAGTCTTCATTACTTACTTTTAATTACGTTTGTATACGTTGCTCTGGCCACCATACTTTGACCATTTTTAGAAGAATCAAGAAAATTGAGCCGAGAAAGAAGTTTGCTGGACATTTCTTTCCCTTCTCCTCCTGACTCCTTCTTTCTCTCCTTCTCCTTTTTTATCTCCTTCTCCCTCTTTCTTCTCTCTCTTGCTCATCTCTTTCATCTTCTTCTTTCTCTTTCTTCAGGTGTTTTCCAAGTAAGGGGATGTCCACTACCGTCCAGAGCGTTGTAATAAGCCCGCGTTCGATTAATTATTATCTGGTTTGTTACGATTCCTCAGAACCAGCAAATTCCAGTACAATTGATCCGCCATGTCGTTACCACCTACTTTTTATATCTTTCGCATTTTATGCTCTGCTGCAGCTATACCATAAAGCGTTTCGTGAGAGAATACTCAATTTCTATTTATTGTATACTCTACTGGAGTAATAAAGGTAGAGGATCTTATTGAACTCTATACGATCGAGTAGTTTGATGGAATAATTTCTGGTCTTAGTCATCCAAGGTTGTCATTTAAGGTTGAGTGGTAGAAAAGACTTCCTAGTCCTAACTCCGCCTTATAGAGAATATTTTATTCATTTCCAAAATTTTAGAAATTTCATTCCATTTCGTGAACCAAATCTTACATTTAAATTTTTAATTTAATTTTTTTCAGATCTGAAATGACTGGGAAATACAAAATCTGAACCTGATATACCAACTATGGTGAGATGGAGAACAATGTTATGAAATGAGATTTGAATCCTTGAAGAACTATGTGAAAGTAAGAGAAGTGGATCTTATTAGACTTTGTAAGATCGATTTATGAAATAATACCCAGTTTGATGAAATTATTTCTGGTTTTAGTCGTCCATATCATATCTATTTAACAAGAACCAAATCTTTGGATGAATTCAACATTCTTCTCTCAATTCCCAATTGACTGATGAATACAGAATCTAAACCTGATATACAATTTGGATGAAATATTACAAAAGACAATTTTGATAACAATATTATAAAATACCATTGTGATCCATGAGGAACCCTGCAAATCGTTTCTATTTATTAAAGGATTCAAGTTTAAGAAGTAAGCTGACATACAATTACAAAAAAGCATGAAATTTATTCATTCAAGAAGAGTATGATCATACAGCCACACCATTCCATTCCAGAGAATAATGAAGTATAATAAATTAGAATCTCAATTTGCAATCAAACTCTAATGTTCAAAGTCATTGTAAAAAGCATTTGAACTTTTGGAAAATAGTTTTCAAACTAGAGTATTCCCCGACAAATTATTCCTTTTTTAAAAGTAGATTCCCTAACATTTTCAGCTCCATTCCTCAAGGAACTATCCACAATACTATAGCAATCCTTCAAACATTCCAATAACAGTATCGATCTCCTAAATTGGACTTTGATAAGTTCAATCTAATTACATTATATTTTCTCGCTCAAAGAAATAATAAAGGTCAAATATTCTCTAATCTTTGCCGCGTTTTTGTATCGATCATTTAATATCTGGTCGTCCTTCAATAACAATTTTACCTTTGTTTCAAATACAGTAATTGTATTCATAATCATTTCGAAATAAGAAATAATGACTATCGTTCGCATGTCGTACAAGAATTCAAGTAAAGTTCAAGCTAGCTGAGAAGACACGCCGTTGTAGTGTATAGTGCATTGTAACGGCGTGTCTTCTCAACTTGTACGAGCTAAACTTATCAACTTTTCATTTAGAAACAATATCTAAACTTAATGATCAAGTTTCGAATGTGTGGGATTTCAACGAATTCACTGACATTTTCAAATACGGTACTTGATTTTTTCAATATTATTCAGATACGATCGAATAAACAGGCACACAAATACAACGCCTACGCTAGAGAACTCACTTTTACCCTCATTCAAAGCTGATTTGATGAGTAGAGAATGTGGGTGATATGGTCGGTCGAGTATTGCAATATAGGTTATAATGCATGCTTCATAAAGTAATAACATCATTGTAATAACTGGTTTTGAATATGATAAATGACTTAATTTGAAACCTTACAGAGAAAAAGAGTTTGATGAAAATGACCAGTTAATAGTTTCACCATAGACTGAGTTTACATACTTACTATACATAGGCTACCTACTATACGAGTACATTTACAGGACTATACTCTCGCCAAGCAAATAAGAGCCTCTGGCAAGATGAGAAAATGACTCCAGCTCGGTCAATATTGATTCAAAAATTATTGATTTGGTCTCAATTTTAGGAAACATTTTGATCTACAATTTGAGACCAAATCAATAATTTTTGAACAAATATTGACCGAGCTAGAGTCATTTTCTCATCTTGCCAGAGGCTCTTCTTTGCTTGGCCAGACTATACTATATCTACGGTTTTAATCATAAACTGTAGAGTAGAAATGAGGATAATTCAGTGAGAATTTCGAATACAGTACAGACTTTTCAGAATCAATCAGTATTATCAATTCTGTAATCAAAATGAGAAACATGGCTCAATTTTCTATCTCACGAATTTTTCTATTCACTTCAAGATCTATAGGTAAGCAATCCAATTCCCTTTCAAATCATGATTCTCAAACTCTGAGCCTATATCATTTTTGGATGGTTGGAGTACCATACTCGGAAATCCAATAATGTATAAAAAAACTATTTTTCATAATAAATAGATATTGAAAATTTTAAGAAATAATTATTTATTCTCATAATAGACAAAATTAACATCTATAACAATTACCGTAGGCTATTCTGAAATTCAATTCATGAACAAAATAAACATTTTTCACAATAAATAGACATAGAAAACTTGAAACAAATAATTATTTATTTTAATATTAATTTATGAACAAAATTGAACATCCATCACATGATAAAATAGAGATTGAAGAACTTGAAAAAGTAGACTAGTATTAATTCCACAAGAAAAATTTCAAAACACAGGTCAGGCCGTTGCGACAATTTTGCAGCAGTTATTATGGCGTGAGGAAAAACTAATAAGGAAGTGACTAAAAAGATGAACGGATCCAATGATTGCTGCTAGTTTCTTGCGATAGTGGAACGTTTACAAGAATACCATTGACGCCAAGACAACAGCTAAGACGAAGGTATTTACAAAATACAACAAGAGATGCCAAATTAGACTCCATTGAAGGAAGCTATGCGACTGCTGCAATTAGTTCTGTTCTCTTTCGCGGGTCAATGATACCAACTGCTCTAAACATCCGTTTCTTCGCTTATCTCAGCTTGAAAACAAAACTTGGAAGATAATAGAGGCTCAAATTCTTAGGGGAACATAGGGTTAATGCACGTTGTTGTATCTAGGTGAGAAATGGTTCATTGAGAAGTTTTGGCCAATTACGGGTATAGTCTGGTCGAGCAAAGAAGACTTTCTGGCAAGATGGGAAAATAACTCCAGCTCGATCAATATTAGTTCAAAAATTATCAATTTGGTCTCAAATTGTAGAGAATAATGTTTTGTACAATTTGAGACCAAATTCATCATTTCTGAACCAATATTGACCGAGTTGGAGTCATTTTCCCATCATCCTAGAATGTCTTCTCTGCTCAATTAGACTAAAGTTCTGGTATAGCAGACCCCATCATCTCTGGCGGTTGACGAATGCCTAATAACTATCCTCAGCTCCCTATGGACAGTCATGAGCGGTCTGTGAGAGCATATTTTGTGGAAAACACATCATGTAACCTGTTTCACTCTCGCAGACCGCTTTCAGACAGTCCTGACAGAGCTGAGCATCGACAAAAGACATTTTTCAACCGCCAATTTCGTAGGAGTTTGCTATACTGGCGCCAGTGAGACAACATGTTCCGTTACTGGAGACCTATTACCAACTTTTCTTTGAAAATAAAAAATCGTTTCCTAGTTTTCAGTTGAGTTTCGGCGAAGACAATATACTTGAGAATGGTATTTGTTAAAATTTTCACTTGAAAAATTGCTGGGAGTGATAGCCTACACACCAATAAAGGCGAAGAAGTATGTTTAAGTCTGTGAAGATTGTTCAATATTAACCTTATTCGTATACTCCAAACCTTATACAGAAATTTAAGACCTAATTATAGATAATCGATGTGGGATTGTATTATGTATTATTTAATTACCTAAATTATCACTTTTTGATGAAACTGATGTGAGGCTTGAAATAAGTGAGGGTAAGAATATGTCAATAAGGTGAGGCTTGGGCTTGGGGTTTATACTATACTCTGATATACAAATCATATGATATATGATATAGATGTGGAGCTATGTATATACTATGTAGCACCCGCAGCCTCACCTCAAGCCTCACCTTATTTGACATGTTCTTACCCTTAACAGTGATCTGGTTGATTAAGGATCGTATTATAAGGCTAGTAAATTTTGCGGATAATCGAGAATCTACTCTATACAAGTTTCAGAATCAATAAAAAATCAAAATCAAACAAGTAGGATAAACATCCATAACACGTTTTGGTTAAGAGTGGGTCTTCAAATCATAAATAATTCATTCTTTGTACTTTCTAATTATATTTACATTATTTCGTATCTTTATTCAATCTTCTATGAAAGAACTGAGAAAAGCTCATCAACATATTCATCCAAAGTATAACTATATTTTAATTATTAGTATCACTATGTTTCAAGAATGAATTTTCAACTCATTAATAATTTTATTTTATTGACTTTCTAAAATAATTTACAGTAAAAAGATTTATATCTATATCAACCCTTCTTTTTATAAATAACTGAGACAGGTTCATCAACATATTCATACAACTATTCCATAAATACAATCCTCCAAAAATAGAATCTATTTTTAGAACCCATTGCACTCCAAACTTGGCCGTGAAACGTAGAAGCAGCCAGAGCAGAGCAGAGAGACATGAGCTGAATATTTGACCAGGAGGGAGACAAAGGCAGCCAGCCTAAACTGGTCCAGAACGTGCCAGGCTGCCTTGGTCCATCGACTTCGCTAAGATAATCTCCTCACGTGAGCCACCATCGACCCCTTCAGTAGCACCGCGCGTGAGTCAGCTGATCGCACTCTGATCAGCTGACTAACCTGACACACGTCCTCATAGGGAGCAGCGTCTGCCCCGCGCATGCGTGACGGACCAACTGGGACACGTACGACCCAACAGCTGATTGAGTGAGGTTCGTGCCAACTACTGACGTGATGACCTTGAACCTGCTATGACCGTCGGTCATGATGTGATCGAAGGTAGATGATTGTGGACAGGTTGAAAGTGAAAGAGGCTTGTTTGAAGGAATACAATACAAATTGATTAATCATGTTCTAGCACCTTTATTAAACTGTAGGAGCCGTTTATCAAACTGAGCATTGTTTTTTAAATTCAATCCTGGTATGATTTTCCTTTGATAGGAAAATAGTTACATTTTTAATAAAATCAACCATAGTTTTCAATTTTTAAGTGAGAAAATTCGTGAATAGTGAGTGATATAGTAGTAGACCTGGATCGAGTAAGGATAACCTCTATTTTTAATAATTATTGTTTATAAAAAAAACCCTTTTTTGACTTCATAGTTTATTGTATTCTTTTGGATAAATGTGGACCTACTGGCGTAGTAGGCTGAGACGCACGTGATGCAGCCCATGCGAACTAGCCAAGCACAGCTCTTATTAGTGACAGGAAAAGAGCTGTGATTGACTAGTTTGCATGGGCTGCGTCACGTGTGTCCTAATGAATGGGTTCATGATAATTATTGATGTGTTAAAATAATGCTAATGATTGATAGTGTTTGTCAAATATAGTAAGGAAATATCAATCTCATATAAACTCAATCACTCCTTACTTACAGATTGATTGAGAACTCCTATATCCAAAACCGAACCCGAATCATTACAAATATTAATGCAGTATATTTATAATTGGGTTGCAAGACTTCTCCATCGTTCTATACTTGTGAGAAATATCTATTTTCTCATCTTATATTTATTTCCTCCTCCTTTCAGTGAGAGGGAATGAATGTAAAAGGAAGGTACTGTATATTATAAAATCGTCACAATAATTACATTAAATATATAAAAATTAGAATTAGAATACTTTAATAGAAATTAAATACTGTAATATTATTACGCTATAGATTTAAATCACTTTAAGAGAGATATCGCGATTTACAACATTGAGGTGGAAACATTGGAGGAAAAGAATACAGAAGAATGAGAACATTGGAGGTAAGAATACTTATCTGCGAGTGTTGGTGGAATCGATGTGACAAGTTGTCTTGTTTAAGACCATTGGGAACAAAGAACAGGAAATTACACCAAGAGCTCTAAGCCAAGCTGAGTGAGAGAAGAGTTCAACCCTCTTGAGATAGGGCTTGAACGACGCGGTTTGCTGACGCTTAGTACACATTATGAGAATCGACAATCGATCGATGGGTAAACTCAGTTTAGGAGATGGAGCTCATAGAAGAAGGGAGAGAAGAGATATAGAGCAATCAAAGTAGAGTAAAAGATGTAATGAAGTAATGTACTAGTGCTTTTCCAAGATTGAAATTATGTGTTCAAGCAGTGCTGCAATATCATAATCTCATATTATAATCATACATACACAATCATGTATATTGGGAAACATTGACTTTATTTTATTGGAAAAAAATTGGAATGTAAGTAACTGGATTTTAGTACTTTGTATAAATAAATGAAATGAATGAAGATGAAATTGAAAGTAAGAAGGATTATGGAGCTAACATTGAATACACAATAAATCATAGGTAAATCAGGGCATATCAAAACAAAAAAGAATGTAATTGAAGATTGAAGCTGACGAATAAATGGTATAAAAAAATGCATATAAATTAAGAATGAAGTAAATGAAGTTCGTAGTTAAGAATGAAGAATGAATTAAAATGAATGAAGTTCGTGACACTGGCGGCTCGTTCCCACGAAACAGGAGTGCTGTACAGTAAAAGTTACGGGCACTTGACCTGTTTCGTGGGTACGAGCCGCCAGTGGTTAATGATTAATTGACTTTAGTTTAGTGAGTGAGAATTACTTACCTACTTTTGAACTGTTTCTGTCTAAAATAGAAGAGGGAAAGTTTTGGGAGTAGTCCTGTTGTACTCTTCATTGTGAATTATTCAATTAAATGAATAATATTATGATAATGGCATTGAAATATCGTAGGCAACTCGAACCAAATTTAAGAGCACAGTTTTTTTCATTAATACATCAATAAAAATGAAGTGTGGCCTTTACAGACAAGTATTATTTATCAGTTTCACTCTTTACATCAGAGTACGGAACGGTACGACTCTTCTAACTGTGACCAATAATTCCCGAAAAGATACATTGTTTAAAGGCTGGCAACACCTTAACAACATTATGTTAAATCGAAAAATGTAGCTACTAATGCTTTCTTGTTCAAAGATAACAAACTACATGTGTTTTCGAACGTTGAATATGTAAATTCCTTCTATTCCAGAGCTAGATATTATCTTCTCGTATTACTGAACAAGGTATAGTTTGTCCAAGCAGAGAAGACATTCTGGCTAGATGGGGAAATGACTCCAGCTCGATCAATATTGGTTCAAAACTGATAAATTTGGTCTTAAATTGTATGAAACATTCAGCTCTACAATTTAAGACCAAATTTATAATTTTGAACCAATATTGACCAAGCTGGAGTCATTTTCCCATCTTGTCAGAACGTCTTCTTTGCTCGGCCAAACTATACGACTGCAGGCGCGCGTCCAACCTGTTTTCTCAACCCTTTCATGGGGAGATTCATTCATGATTGCATTCGAAAGTCACGTGGCTCGCACGTGGCTTACCAATCATCCCTTGTGGATTTAGTAGTGGGGTAAGATGTGCATGAATAATGATGTGATAAAAAATAGTTATAATTTTTTTTCAAGAAATCTATAATAACGTGATGAATCTGAATATGTAAATTATAATGGTTATGAAAACAAAGCATTGATAAATTTTGACATGATTTAGGAATTTTCAATAGTTCATTGGAAAGGCGTCATTCTTGAATTTTAAACGGTCTTTTATTATTTTTTAAAATTTAGCAACGTGTTGTCGGTTATACAATAATTACTAGAAATATAATTAAACTAACGAAATTTATTTCTTTTTTTTCTTAGAATAGAACAGTTTGTCTCTGGTAATATGAGCGTATCATATTGGATATCAATCAGATTATTCCATTATTTATTATTTAGCTTATGGCTTTTAATAGTGGGGAGACCCAAGGGTTGTTCCACATCGCCAGATAACCTCATTCTCCACAAACGGAGATATGATCGACATAGTTATTTCAAAAAGTTCATTTGAAAACATAATTTTTTATTTCAAAACGTTGTTGACCACTTAAACTGAAGCACTTCACAAAATCACTGCACCATAGCCGAAAATATTGAATTTTTACTATAAATTTAGAGCACGAAAATGAAACACGTTTGAATTTTGTCATGGCAACCGATAAATTAGATAAACCGATAAACCAATAGATTATTCCATAGGAATAAAATATTCAATAGATGGATCATTAACATGTACTAAAACAAAAATAATCAACTCTCTCAACGGAACAATGTTACTTTAGAGTAATTTACTTCAATCAACAATATTTCTCGATATCATTGACTAATATTATTCAAAGTAACAATATTACTTATAAAGTACTGTACAAAATAGAAAATAATAAATTTCATTTATTAGCATCCACTAAGCTAATAGTAAGTAAAGTATTTTCAGTAAAAACGTAACATAATGCAACAAATGCGTTATTTAAACTGTATTGTCATTGGCTTAGAAAATGGCTACCACTAGAAACAAAATCACAAAATGGGTGAGCAGCCTAAGCTACGAGCTCTGTGATTGGACGAAACTTGTCCTCCCACTTTCAACACTCGTACTAGAATCTGACCAATGAGAGTCGAGCCTGAACGATAGTACCAGCCCACTCGGTGCTTTTTCCGCTCAACAGATAGCGTTAGTTACAATGTAGTATTTCGATCTCTGCGATAAGTTTGTTATAATATTTCATTATAGGGTTTATCGAAAAATGTTATTTTACAAAAGTAAATACTGTATTGCAAAACTCAGCCGATGTTGTTTGCATACTGCTGTTCCATCACAAGATCAACAACATAAGAAAAATTATAAATTGAAAACATTTCAAAAAACATAAATCAAAATCAAAAACAGGCTAGATGGGAAACATGATCGATTTGGACCATGTTTTTTGTCTAATGCTAGATGTGTGTAAGAAATGGAGGCTCCGATTGGCTTCCAATTCTAGTAATTATGAACAAAATTATCTGTGATCACTGATCTTTGCAGGGAACCAATTGGGCAATTTGAAGAAAACCTGAACTTGCTATCATCCACTAAACAAATAGACTACTCCGAACACACTACAACTAAACCTAAACACAATAAGAGAGAATTGATTGGGATTATGCTATTATTCTACTTTCAAATTTCAAGCTTCTATCTTGTAATAATAGACACCAGGTAATTTGACTCCAAAGTCAATACAGATTTGCGAAAAACACCAGTAATAAAAATTTAATAGTTGGATTGAACATGTACAATCCAATGATCTAGGTTTAATGTATAAGCATGGAGGGAAAACGAAGAATTCGCCAGATAATAATATAAATCAGACAAAATTGTAGATTAAAACTAGCGCGCTGCAACGGTACCTATACTAGACAAGGATGGAAAAAGGATAATAATGAAAAAAGAAGCATATAATGCAGAATAGATGAGCGAGATGAATTGGTCTTTTGTCGAGAAAATTGGAAGAAAATGAAGAGGTAGAGAAGAAAAAAGAGAACAGTGGTGGAGAGAGGAGAATCTAGTACATGTTCATGGAGTAAAGAATGTAGGGAGAGTGAGAGGAGAATGGGAGAGAGAGAGACAACGCAATCAATCTAACAATAATGAACCTGCAGTAGAAAAATGAATAAAAAAATTTGTTCGGAAAATTATATTTTGTATAGCGATCAGCTTCATCCTAAATAATGAGTGCCTGCGCAGGTTCAGTAATAATTGGTGATTATTTCACTTCTAGATTGCAGGCATCATTTTAAAGAAATTATGTATCTTAGCACTGGCGGCTCGTGCCAACGAAACAGGTGAATTGCTGAACAGAAAAAGATAAGGCACTTCACCTCTTTCGTGGACACTAGCCGCCAGTGTATCTTAGTTGAGCCCACATAAGATAATATTCTTGCGAACATTGTGGAATAGGTACTACAAAAAAAAGAATTTTCTATTAAAATTATGATAATTTTTCCTTTATTGGACGAGAACTAAGCCAATTTTCTCAAGTCCAAAGTCTACCAAATATCCTTGGTCGAATGCCCTGTTTCGTATTTAATATCAAGTTGAAATTATCGATGTAACGACCATGTTGAATCTGAGACAAATACGAGTATTTCAAAATTATGTTAAAATATTTATCTTATTGGAAATTGATAAGAAAAATTACGTACATCGAACAAGAAACAATTTCTTCCAGTTAGCAATCTAGTCGCTAGGTACAGCCAGTCAAACAAGTCAAATACTGGGAGTAAAATTCATATTTTCAAGAATCTCAACCGCTTGTAACAAACAAGAATAAATGCTTCTCATTGTGTTCGAAATGGGTCAGAATGCTATTTCCGCAGAAGACTAGCGTGGGTACAATCTGCTTGTTTAAATAGCTGTTCTTTGCTGAAGACACTCGAAATTCTTTCTCAGGTCTTCACTATTCACTAGTCTAAATACGTGATCAAATCTGACAGTGAAGAAATATCTACCAATTTCTTATGAAAGCTGTAGCGGCTGGTTTGAAAAGTGAACCATTTAATGACCATAAACATAAACTTATAAAATTATATTGAGTTGAAGTCGATATTGTAGAAAATTTCCATGATGAAATAAAAACAAATAGATGTTGTCAAATCTCTACACTTTTTTTTGAAAATAATAATATATTTTTATAATTTTAATTATTTTTTTGAAAAAGTGTAGAGATTTGACAACATCTATGTGTTTTTATTTCATAAACTTATAAATGCTGTTTTGTTGTTTGTAAGTTTTGAATACGTTCTAATCAAAGTTTTGAACTATTTTTTTAATTCATCAAATTTAGTCTCCACTTGAACTGTTCCAATCAAAGATAAAACTGTAGATTGGTGTAAAAAGCTAAATAACAATTCTTCCTCTCACAAAAAAGGAGGCAGGAAAAAGTCTTATAGAAAATTGTTAGAATTCTACGGGATTATTGCCTAGTGTTGTGGATAAAACATTGAAAATTATAGCTATTTTAAATTGAAGGGAGGTGACTATCTATGATTAAATTTCATGAGATATCATAATAAGATTGATAATAATGAGATGATGATGATATCATAATTATAAGATTGATTTTATTTTTTCAATTTGTACTTTCATGAAATAAACTTGATTTTAAAATTCAAATCATTATGTTTTCGTTCCTTACGAGAATACTAATCTTGAATTAATTATCAAATCTCACATTCATAGAGAATCACAAGATTTCCCAGTTGATGGAGTTATACTGTTGAAAAAATCACATGGAATGTAAAGGCAACAAAAATTCAGTTATAAGACTTCAGTTATTCCACTTCATACTTTTACTAATGAGGCGAGGAAATAATTCAATTGATTGCAAAAGGGTTAAGTGATAAGATAGTTAAGGTATAAGGGTGATAACATTGAATATAGTATCACTCACCGAGCATTGACTGAGGTGGGATGTCCGATGTCGTCAGCTGACGGCTTCCTGAAATCAGGCAGAACATTTATTAGATTCGCCGCATGCAACTAATATGTCGCCCCATGCAGATGGGAACCAAGAATTGTGGATGGGAAACACATCCTGCTTTGCGGACCATATAAGAGCGCATCACCAACATATCCAATTCTCCATTCTGACAATTGAATATCTTTGGATGTGGCCAATTTACGATCCAGATGTGATGAAATATAGTCTGTCAAAGCGAAGAAGACTTCCTGGTAAGATGGGAAAATGACTCCAGATCGGTCAATATTGGTTTGAAAATAATGAATTTGGTCTTTAATTGTAGGAAACATTCTGCTCTACAATTTGAGACCAAATATATAATTTACAAACCAATAGTAAGCGAGATGGAGTAATTTTTCCATCTTGCCAGAATGTCTTCTTTGCTTCGACTGACTATAGTTGTTTGCATCGGGTCATTGGCATTTTGGGGACAGTGAGATGAATATAATGTAGATTTGTACAGTCGGTGCGAAAGAAGACATTCTGGCAAGATAGAAAAATGACTCCAGCTCGGTTAATATTGATTTAAAATTTATAAATTTGGTCGCAAATTGTAGAGCAGAATGTTTCCTACAATCTGAGACCAAACTAATAATTTTTGTACCAATATTAACCGCGCTGGAGTCATCTTCCCATCTTGCCAGAATGTCATCTATGCTTAGACAGACTATAGATATTATATTCATTTGACTGGTTGAGGTTGTGTGAGAGACTATTCACATCATAGTTGACAAAGCATCGCATTCGGAATGCTTACGGTAACTGATTGGTATATATATCAAGTACAACTGTACAAGTATTGTCATTCATATTTTGCATTTCACACTTGAGAATTATTGCCTCTTAGGAGAGCGAATTATGTAGACTAGTCATTGAATAAAAAATAGTAAAAGGGTTCTGTGATTTTAATTTTCATCTACAAAATTCATACAGCTACAAATTGAATATCACAGCTACTGAATATCATTTTGAATAACAATATCTATTATGATAAATAATATCATATCTATTATCTATATTATAATAACATAATATTGAATATTAAATTCAATAACATTATATTGAATTTATCTGTTAGAATTCTTCCACACTTTTCAATTTCAATTAAGATTTATTCAATTTGTTTCAAGTGAGCGCTAAACTACTTATTTTTGTCAAATTTTTGTATAAATTAGCTTTCACCAACAAGTTAGTTTTTACTTCTTGATAGTGTTTCTAGTTAGCTGATGTAACCTACTAACAGCTGATGTAAAGGATCTATTGTTTCCTTTAATAAAAAACACTTGTAGGCATAGCTGAATGACAACTCTAATTGACAATATTTTTCGAAATTTTAAATTTTTCAAAAGTGATTTTAATAATATTTTTGTGTTTTGTGTGTTTTATGAACTCTTTCATATTGGAAAAAACTTTTAAACATTCAAATTTCCGTGGAACCTTTCAAGAAATACCTCAATTTCCCATCGAGGATAATTATTGAGGTTATTTTTCCGGTGGAACATCCTTTTAGGACTCCCCACCAAACGTGGCATACGATGATAATAATAATAATGAAAAATTGACAATATCAGCTGTTAAAACGCATAGGGAGCAGAATGAAAGTGCCTAACTTTTGGGCGTCAGTTATACAGTTGTACTTTTACAAAAACATAATTGTAACTGTTTTTCCCCACCATTTTGAATAAAAAATAAATCATTAGAAGATTTGGGCCTTGAACTGTTCAAATTTTAAGAAAAGTGATTGAATACTTTGTCTGCATTCTTGATAATATTAAGACAGTATTATTGATCTCAGTATACTGCAGTTGTACTGTATTGGTTCACCCTTCTTAGATTGTAGAGCGAGTGACACTACCCCTTCATCGAGGAACCATGTTCAGTCATTACCTAAATAGCATCTGTAATAGACTATTTTAATTAAAAGCATGGCTTTCATCTATAAGAACTTGTTCCAATGAAGTTCATTCATCATACTTTAATCAAATTGAACTGAGTAAGTTCCTTGACAGTTTCTTGTGATTGAAGATTTCTCTGGGGAACTGAAACTTAAGAATCGAGATCAGCTAGAAACTCTCTGTGCTCTAATTTGGAAAGTTTTGAATTTGGACGCTGCAATTTCAAAGGAAATTTAAAACAGTTAACCTTAAATTTTGAAGAAAATTTGAAACAGTTAACCTTGAATTCGAAGGAGATTAAAAATAGTTACCCTTAAATTTCGAAGAAAATTTACAACAGTTAACCTGGAACACTTAAAATTGGAAAAAATTGTACAACCTCTCACACTTGAGAAGTTTGATTTGAAAACATATAATCAATCTTTCACAAATTTTCCAAAAATGATAATTTGATGAGTTTTGTTTGAGGAATATCAGGCAATGGTGTTAGTATCCATAAAACGAATTCCATGTTCTAGCCATAAATTTTAGCTATATAACTTTCTCCCCAATCTAAATCAGAAAACAACCTCCATTCAAAGTTGGATTGGTAAACTTCCCGTTTGATAGCTACAGTATAGGCCTACATCATGTTCATGTCATACATGGGCTGTTTGTAAATTCATAGACTTTAATATTAATTTCTCGCGAATAGGAAACTGCTTTTGCTCCTTCAATGGATCCTCCGTCTTCCTCCTCTCCTTCGTCGTCTTCTTCTTCTTCTTCTTCTTCTTCTTCTTCTTCTTCTTCTTCTTCTTCTTCTTCTTCTTCTTCTTCTTCTTCTTCTTCTTCTTCTTCTTCTTCTTCTTCTTCTTCTTCTTCTTCTTCTTCTTCTTCTTCTTCTTCTTCTTCTTCTTCTTCATCTTCTTTTTCTTTACAATCCATCTCCTCATCTTTCTCAATTCTACCTTTCTCTTCCTCTTCTTCTGCACCTTCCACTTCCATCTTTTCCTTCTCTATTTCCTCCTTCATTTCAGCCACTTCTCACCATCCACCCCCTCAAGTACATAGTACAGAAGGGATGAAGCCTCTTCTCTTCTGCACACCAGGGCGCGTGGTTAATATTCGTTGAAGGAAGTAGCCGACTTGAATACAAATCACCCCTAGGCTGAAACTTGCCTCATGGTGAAGCCCGTAATAGTGGAATGCCTCACAAGATCCCAAGGCCTAAGATGAGAAAAAACCCAGGGAAAAGCTGATTTGCAAGAAAATCTATACTTGAAAAATTAGCACCTCCTTGAAAAACGCCGTCCCTTTTATCCGTAGCCTTCTTTTTCTCTCTCTCTCTCTCTCGATCATTCTTCTTCTACTTCTACTTCTCCTTCTTCTTCCAAATTCTATTCTCTATCATAATCCTGTAGCCTACTAAAGTAGCTCATCTACATCTTCTATTTCTCCCATATTTATTTTGTTCTTGTATTTCATTCATTCTCCTTTTATGTATTTTTTCAATAACTATAGTTTGAGTCAAATTGATAGAGAAACAGTTTTGGGTATCAGCTTGTTTTTTGAACAGTTTCACTCAATGGATCTAGCTTGCTATTTAGTACATTGTCAATATTTGCAGTTGCAGAAGTTCTTTGTCTATTTATATAGCGGTATATGGAGATTCTAATTAATTATTATTATATTATCTTGTTAATTCCACCTATGTAATTGATTATTGAATGAATCATTATTATAATTTTTTCTATTGATATCATAATCATAGTACAACAATACTTGGAGTAACTATTTCCAATCATGATTTTCTAATTAATTGATTCCTCGTATCACATGAATTATTATGTTAAACTACGTCATATTAATTGACTCAACTATTTATATTGTTGCTCAATTGGCTGTTTTAGGGGTTAATCAAATGACCAAATTGAGATGGGAGTGGTTTACAATGACAAAATATTGTATTTTCATGCCAACACCCATACTATTCCTGTACCATTTTTCACATAAAATATGAGTTTATTATTAACTTTGGACTTAATCGCCTATATGTTTTAGCCATGAGGAGTCTATAATCTTATTCAATCAAATGAATAGATTTTATACAGTAGACAACAGAATATCCTTTCAATCTCATATAATGACAATTTTCCTATTCATTCTAAACATCTCTATTATTTTACAACCGAAACCGAAGCGTACAGCATAGACGATTGAGTTTTTACACAAAACATTTTCAAAAAGTTTCATTTATTATTCTAGAACGATAACAGTGTTACATCGAGTAATCAAAGAGATAATTATTATATTATAAAGAACGCGCTAGGCCTTTGTGGGAATAAAGTGGAACGGTAGCTGTATAGCCTCAAGGCTGGGACACACACTTGTAGGACAAGGGCAGTATATAGTCTGATCTAACAGAAAAGACATTCTGGCAAGATGGGAAAATTACTCCTTCTCGGTCAATATTGACTCAAAAATTATAAATTCGCTCTCAAATTGTAGAAAACGATCTGATCTACAATTAGAGATTCAAATTTTAAATTTTAATTCAATATTGACCGAGTTGAAGTAATTTTCACATCTTACCAGAATGTCTTCTTTCATTGACTATGGATATAAGTCAATATAAGTCTTATATCCATAGTCAATGCTTCCAGACTATTGAACAAGGCAGTAACATGAACCCTGCGGCTACATTATTACATTGTACGCCGCTGAAGAAGGTGCTTGATACACCCCAACATAATTACCCCGATCATTTTTTTATGTGGGAGTAGAAGGAGTTGAGAAAATCATTCTTTCAGCGATACTCCAACCCTCTGATACCTTCTCAATAAAGGGGTTTTTTACAGCCTAAAGTATATATCTATTTTTTGGAAGCATATCTAATCATTATCAATTACCCCTATCATCCGTAGACTACCTGCTTGTTAGAAAAAACTAATGGCAACCTTGAGCCCTGAAGACAATATTTAAAAGTAGGATGTTGATAATTACCTCCAAAAAATATAATTTACAAGGGGAACATCAGTTTTGTTTACAGAGATTGGGTTAGCATTGTGGTGGTCTAGCAAATAAGATATGATCTGGTAAGATGGGAGAATGAGTTCAGCACTGTGAATATTGGTTCAAATATTATAAATTTGGTCTCAAATCGTAGAGCAGAATGTTTCTCACAATTTGAGATTTGCTACACTGGCGGCTGGTGCCCACGAATCAGGTGAAGTGCTGTACAGTAGAAGATACGAGCACTTCACCTGTTTCTTGGGCACGAGCCGCCAGTGCTACAAATTTATAAGTTTTGAACTGATCGGGAGTCATTTTCCATCTTTTCTTCTAGTAGTTTAAAAAACAATTCTCATATTTTTCCTTTAGGCTACATCATTAGAAAATAGTTTAAACTTTTGAATTCCTCATATTAACATATTACAAACCTCTTGTTGATGAACGAAAATGGTGATCTTCCATCAGAGTTCACGAAAAAATGCTGAGTTGCAGAAATCCCAGACATTGTAAATAATACAGTTTCACAAATTCTGGCATCACCTTTCTCACTTTATCGCACAAACCCGATAGTAGATAGACATCTTTTGGCACACTAAACACTATGCAAATTAAAACTCTTGGAATACATAGAATATTCTTCAGCTATCTAATAAATTTCTAGCATGAAAAATGCATTGAACTTTGAAGATCTTGTTAACTTGCAGTAACACTAACAATGATTGGAAATAACTTTAAATAAATTAAAGAATTTTTCAATGATTGTAGAAATCACAGATACAAAAATAAAGTCATTCCTATTAATATATCGAATGTGGATGGATTGATTGTATTAATAAAACCTGAGAATCTATTATCTATAATAATTTATTTAACTGTACTTCAAAGTTCTACTGCACACATCAAGCTAGATTAAGCTGATAACAAAGCTACAGCAGCAGCAAACTCAGTTGAACACTAGAATTTCCATCACGATTATTGAATAAATTGATGAATAATCTAATATCACCAAAGAACAATGCTATTCCGATGAGCACGTTGATATATTGGAAAGATTGTCATAATAAAAGGTAAAAAACTTCAATTCCTAATTTAATCAACTCGCGAAGTTATAAGTTTAGAACCACAAACCAAGTGTTGTAAGGTAGATGACATGTGAGCTACTGAGCTTCGAGAGTGTGTGATACAAGAACACTTCTTTCAACTTAACAGACAGAGCAAAAGAATAGAAGCAAAACCCAACAACACTGTGTTGCCCTCCGCTTTTTTATCAAAATTCCCCCCTCCTATCAAACACTGTCTCTCTTTGTCTCTCACTCTCTCTCACTCTAGTCCTTTATCCATCTCTCACCACAGGTTACTATATCTTATTATAACTATATATTATAAACTAACGACCATACCTCGTCTATGACTTTGACCAAAGGCTGACAACTATCTTCAATCTCCTCACAAGGTCCGTGGGCATTTTTTTGTTTTTGTTTTGAAGTGGCAAGATTTTCCGACACTTTGACTTTTATCGAGAGATCAGCGATGAACTGTTTTTTTGTGGTATAGTAACGGTTGGTTTGGAGTAGCAACTATCTGTGGAAGCGTCTGAAATGAACGGAAATTTCAAATATACTCAACGTCGTAATAGCACGGTGGAGTAGGCCTACAGAAGCATGCCTTCCTTGTATGATGATATTGTATAAGATGCTATATGCTATGATAGAAGCTGAAAAGTGTTTAAAATAAACGAAAATAAACGATAGTTGGTACGAGCGTACGATAGTCTCGATAATACTCGTAAAATTCCAGTAAAAGATTAATAAATTTATAAAAATAAATAAAATTCTACCGAAATAAGCTATTCATATTTATGATCATCAGATATCCCCATTCATGTTTCATAGATCTTACCTTTTTTCTAAAAAAATCAAATACTCCAACGGTTTTCTATTCCATCGATATAAAAATTGACGATATTATTCGTGGTTCACTCAAGTACAGCTGACACTGAAAAGATAGGCGGTTTCGTCTGCTCCTTATGAGCTCCAACAGCTGATGTTATCAGCTTGTTAACACGAGTTGTTATTTAGCTATGCCTAGATGATATCATATGTTTATGGAATCAAAAGAAGAAAATGAATGCTTTACATCAGCTGTTAATAGGTTGCATCACCAACAAGAGACAGACGAAACCGCCGAACTTTTTGGTGTACCTCTGTTCATAGACAAACATATATAGCTTAGTACTACTCTGTTGTAAATAGTAGGATTATTATTATTATTATTATTATTATTATTATTATTATTATTAATATTATTATTATTATTATTATTATTATTATTATTATTATTATTTGTACTGCAAGGGATGTTAATAGTAATAATAATATGCTAGGAATAATAGATAATTCATTTGGAATGATGGAGAATATAACCTTCAATTGAATAATAATAAAGGCTACAACTAACTTGTGAAATGATAATAGAAATAAGAAATATAAGAGAAATAATAAGATAATGAATCACAAAAACGCAGGCAAATAGAAGAAGCACCTGTTGTGGAGACAAGCTAGAGTAAGAATAGACAGACAGACGTTGGTCAATGAAGACAATATTACGAAATTGGCTAAATTGGCATTTCCTGGTGCAGGCACGAGAGACTGACCGTCCAGCAGCCTAGATCTCAATTCGTTCGCCCTCCAACTTATTATACTGCTTACTCAACTTGTTAAAACTGCTCACATTCAAGATTCCTAGCCGTAAACAGTTTGAAGTTTGCCAAAATTTAGAGGAATATTTGTATCGAAGTTCCAAGTGTACTTGAGTAACATACGAATAATATTGTCAATTTTTATATTTTTTTATTGGACCTCCAACGGTTGAAATAATTATTTTCAAATTGAAGTTGACAAGACCATATTAATATGAAGATAAGCTTCATGAAATTCAATCAAAACTCAATGAAGTAAAGTTAATCGAATCATTAGTGAAGTTAAGTAACTGATAAGAATGAATTCAATTGTAATTTAACGTGCATTAGACTGATAAAATTTATACGTACAATAAAGAATTACTCTTTCCAACCTGAGAATTTCTTTCTTCTTGTTTTTTGGAGCACTATCTTGGGCCTATATAAATATACTATACAACTCCAATTAATACAAAAGGAAACATCTTCAAATATTCTCATAATATAAATAACGTATAATACTCCTGTAGAAAATAGACTCTCTATCTCTCCAATCAGGAGTCCATTCCCAAGAATGGACATATATTTAAGTCCAAACTTCACCTTTTCACTTAGATAACTTACATTCCTAATCCATTTCGCAGACCTCGAATTAACATTCTTATAAATTTTGCATTCATTACGTTACCGTTTTTTCTTGATTTTTACTAAAAGTTTCTATTTTATGAAATTTATTGAGAAATTTGTTTTACTCGTTTGTATCGTAATGTAAAATCTACGCTGTATCTATTTGAATAAAGTAATCTAATCTAATCCAAAACCTGACTGTAGTCGGTCCATGTTTATCCTACATAACGGTACCCTGCAACGATGTTGAAACATCTAGAGAGCTCACTTAGTTCTAAACACCTTTTTAATAGGGCATCATTGAAAAAAGAGGTGATTGTCCGGGCTCAATGTAGTGCAAGGTGTTGAAGAGAAAAGATTAGAGAAAGAGTTCAACACACCAACTGACGAAAAAACTTCATAGAATTTGTTAGAAGGTGAAGTTAGTCCGTACAAGCTGAAAAGACACTCTGTCAGATACAAATTACATTGTGATGGTGTCTCTTCTCAGCGTGCGCGAAATCAAGTCTCAAGCCTTCTCACCCTCCACTAAACCTACTTTCGCTTACACTTGGATAAACTAATCTTCAAATCTAATCCGATAAAGTGACTAAGCAACGCGGAGCAACAAAAATGTAAAAATAAAAAAAATCATGGACAAGAATCGATTAACACCCTTGAATAAAGAGGGCGAAGATTGAACCAGGTAGTCTCCTCAAGCAAAGAAGACATTCTAGCAAGATGGGAGATTGACTCCAGCGTGGTCAATATTGGTTCAAAAATTATAAATTGTGTCTCAAATTGTGGATGAGAATGTTTCCTACAATTTTCGACCAGAATTATAATTTTTCAATCAATATTGACCCAGCTGGAGTATTTTTACATCTTGCCAGAAGGTCTCCTTCGCTTGGACAGACTATAACTGACAATTAAGACAGCTAATCTCTGTTGAAGAATAAAAGGAGATATTAAGCTTGATCACTGAAGTTGAAGATTTTGTGGTGTGTCAAACCCTATAAGAAAACCATGCTAAGAAAGGAATGAGGGTATAACTCCTATGCGATAATTATTCCACATTGCTAAACCTTCAATGACTTTATTTTACTCATGGGAAGCAAAGTATCATCCTAAACTATTTGAGAAAAGTGATCTATTCGAGTATTGCTGAAGCTGAACTAGTATGCATTCGTATATAGGCAATACAATATAATGTATTGCAGTGAAATAAATTAAAAAGAAAGAGAAGTGAATTATTTAAGTCAATTTACAGTTACTTCTTCAAACTTCTGTACTACTTTTATTATCAAAGATTGAAAAAGAAGTCTCATTTCTATTATTTCTTCTAGATCATCCGTGAGTGGAGTGCAACAACTTGAATCCAGTTCAAGTAGCTAATAGATTTATGACGATGCAGGTTCAACACGCAATTCCTCAATCATATAACTATCAGGAACAAAATATCTATTGAACTACGAGTGAAGTTGAGGTTATTCCTAAATATTCTCTTCAGTTAGTGAATAAATATACTGTAATAACAAGCAGAACATTAGAAAGAACACCTGTAAGATCAGTTATAGATCTAGATTATTAGACAACTGATTTAAGATTTAAGAACAATAATTTTAATAGATTGTAGTTCAGTCATCATATAGTAGTTTTTGTTAGAATGGATGAACAGATATAGTCTAGCCAAGCAAAGAAGAGCCTCTGGCAAGATGGGAAAATCACTCCAGCAAGATCAATATTGGTTCAAAAATTATTGATTTGGTCTCAATTGCAGGAACCATTCTGATCTACAATTTGAGAACATATCAATAATTTTTGAACCAATATTGACCAAGCTGGAGTCATTTTCCCATCTTGCCAGAGGCTCTTCTTTGCTTGGCCCGACTATAGATAGCCACACAATACAGAATCGAAAGCCAGGATATTCTCATTTTATCAAACCAGAATTTTGAGTTGTCTCAGGATGACCCGAAGACGATAAACTTCCTAACATTTGTTTTTAGGAAACACTGTTCTGAAGTCAAGAATAATCCCGTATTGTTAATAAATGAATATTGTTAAATAATGAATCAAAGATAATATTGTATTGTTAACCAATGCAATGGATAATATTGTGAATAGGTTTAGCTTCAAAATCTTTCTTCATGATTCCAGTAACGGAACTCAACATGAATAAAAGTGGATCACTCTAGGATTAGAGATGACAAGAAAGACATTCAGCTGGTCAATGAGGACAGAATGGTCATTCAGTTTTGGAAGAAAGCAATTTTCAAAAAACCTTAACCAGAATAACGGATATCTACCTGAAAGAATAAGCACTTCGAAAGTTGTGATCCCAAATGAGAAAAATGCTTCAAACGAAATGAATAGAGTGGGTAAGGTACGAAATGAATAGAGTGAATAAAGTGAGTGAATTCCCTCCTCATCGTAAATAATAACAAATCGGATTCGCAGCGGAAATAAACATATCATTTCCAACCAATCTGCATCAGAATGACTAATATTTGAAGTTCATAAATTGGATTTAGCTTATAATCCTGAAGTGTTGAATAACACCGATTATGCAAATGTGCCATCCATTATGTCGTTCCATCTCAACTTTATCACTGTAAACTCTCAAAGGTGAAGAAAATTCTCTACTTTGATACTTTTCAAACACTTTATTTGACATCGATAATTCGATCAGAATTCATTATATTTTTGAGATTTTTTGAGAGGTACCGTACTGTAACGGAAAATTTGGGACGGAAGTTAGGTCTGAAAGTGTGTTTGGAATTTAAGTTTTCTGCTAATATCCTAAAGACCCTAATCTGCTGGAGAGATTAGATTGCGAATTTGCGAATAAAAATTCCGTAAATAAGATATTCTATTGAATTTAGAGAAAGCTTGATAAGCTTAGCGAATTTATCAATAGAAGATTAAATAGTCAGGGAAATGATTATCTACAAGCAAGGGAGAAAGAATTAAATAAGAGAAAAGAGTGAAACGTTATAGAGAATCAACTTTTGAAAAAATGGATTTTACTGAGAATTTTTTCTGAAAAAATTCACATTTTGATAAATAAAATTGACATTTACAGTAGAACAATGTTCAAGCACTGACTGGCAAGGATTATTCAATAGTAGCCTAAATTCAAATAAGAGGAGTTAAACGGATCAGGAAAACGATTTTTGAATATATTTCTCCTATTATTGAACAGTATAGTCTACATGAGAATAAGAGAATTAATTGATGAAAAATAGAAATAAATTTCGAATCATTTTCTTTGAAGAATAACATTCCGAGAACACAGAATCCCTTAGTCTCCAGTGAATCGATTATATTGTGATGTAACGTTTGGTTTGGATGACACCGTATTCCCTATCTCTCACTTGTAACACAAAGTCGAAAGTTACATCAAATAATTCAGTATAATCCCCGCTTGAAGAATGGTGATTGGTTGGATAAAACAAAGCGCACAATGGCTATTATCACCAAATTATTCCATTCTTCGAATTCCGATTGAATGAACCTCTGATGTAGTCTGTCCAAGCAAAGAAGACATACTGGCAAGATGGGAAAATGACTCCAACTCGATCAATATTGGTTCAAAAATTATCAATTTGGTCTCAAATTGTAGATCAAAATTTTTCCTACAATTTGAAACCAAATTTATCATTTTCAACCTATATTGACCGAGCTGGAGTCATTTTCCCATCTTGCCAGAATGTCTTGTTTGCTTGGACAGACTATACTTTTTATTATACGGCACTGACATCAAACAGGTTCCCGCTCATATGATTATTTCCAACCTACTATACAATCACACCGATTATTGCATGAAATGAGATCAGGTCGTGTTGTCATCAGAAATCGGTCCATAGGAAAACAATGGCCTAATCACAGAGCACATATACGGCTCATTTGAATTTGATTCCCCTATCTTTCTTTTGGTTGTCCAGTAGAGAGATGTTACTGTTAATTTATTTTCATTTTTTGCTTTCAAATTCGAAAATAGATTGAATATGTTTCAGTTTAATATTTGTAAAAAATATTATCAAGAACGTAGACTGTACAGTGTTCACATTTCAAATTAGAAATGTTTAAAATAGATTTATGTATTCAGTATAACAAAGGCATCTTGGATAAACAAGTATTTTTATTGTCGTCCATCGTCCAAATCTCAAATTCTATTACCAGCGGCTGAGGATTTTTCAAGTATTCTAACATTGGAACTCAATGTTAGAATATTTTAGAATACTTTCTTGTATATTAATCATACTCTTCATCTCCCCAATTGGCCCTTGACTTTCTTCAACTTTTCTTCTATTCATAAATTTCTAAATTTGTAGATCTCCTGTTACGTGATATATAGTATGTCTGACGCCAAAAAGTTAGGCGGTTTCATCTGCTTCCAGTGCGCTCTAACAGCTGATGTTGGCTATTGGATATTATAGATTTGTAATTTAGCTATGCCTAGATAGAGTTCTGGAATCCAAAGGGAAATAAAAGCTTTACATCAGCTGTTATTACGTTACATCATATACAAGAGACAGACGAAACCGCCGAACTTCTTGGCTCCATCTATAAGAGAATTTGTGCTTGATATGATGGTTAACACTCAAAGCAATCAGATGAGAGACATCCCAGGGGCTGTTAGATGGAAACATGGTGACATGATGGTTCTAATCTATCACGCTTGAGATGTCTCAACCCTTGAAGGATGCACTTCTACGAAAGGGGTGATGATGTCCATGAATAATAATTATTAGGCTCCTTCATGGATGGAGTGATCAAAGTTTGAAGGGGGCTGTGCTTGTTGATTTAATCCAAAACTGTACCAATATGATGATAATAGTATGATTTTATAAAAGTAAAATAGTGTCATATCATATTATAATAAATAACATAATAGTATTGATGACGTTAAAATCTATATCATTGAATTTATTTCTCCCATTTGCTTAATTCTCTCTTCTTTGGAAAGCACGTAAGTTTCATTTCTATAATTTTTTTTCAAAGGTTGAGAGACTAACGACTGTTTGACAGGTGAAACTCAAGTAAATCTCGCAGTATTTTATTGTGTAAAATTTAACAGATTTCATTGTGATTGAATAATTACAACAATCTGCAAAAAACTAATTGCTTTTCGTGCAATCGGCGATGGACTTATCAACAATGCAGAACAAATTCAAATGATATAAACACATTCAAATGATGCAAGCAATAGGTTATATAAACAATAAAGTCCTAAGTATGAATGGAAAATTCATACTTTCAACTCTACATAGAAACAACCTGAAAAACTAGACCTTTGGTATGAGTTATCCATTTTTAAGAGTGGATAAGTTACAAAATGAGCAAAATTTTCTAATTTCACAATGTGAATTTCGAATTGAATAGTGGATGGATATGAGCAGTGAATCCTACAAACTCAACAATGCTAATTTGCATAAGCTACAGTATCATTCTACTAGAAACCTTCAATAGCTCGAATAGACCTCCTTAACCTTCAATACCATACCTTACACTTTTCTCAAGTTATTTTCAAGAAAGTTGGCACCCTCTCAACATGGAAAGTCTTGTAAGCCCAGAGCATGAGAATTGATTTAGACATTCGCTCAATATTGCTGCATTAACGGACCATGCAGCCCATAAACACATGCTAATAACTATCTGCCAGTTTATTGCAGATTTCGGAATTTACGGTACTCGGTTAACTATAATTCAGCCCCACAACTGGCTTAGCGGGATCCTAAGAATGAAACATACCCGACTACAAAATCGACTATCGATAGTGCATGCAGTGAAGATGGTTAGGAGTTTGAAAATCGAAAAAAGATTAGTCGACTCTCGAATGTGCATGAGGGGAAAAATGAAGAATGCGTAAACAATAATTCAGAGCCTGTTAAAACTGTTTTCACTTGTTGGGAAGTATGCGTGTGTAGTATAAATATATATTATTATGTTGTATGTTGTCTATATATATTATGCACATGTATTTGCATGATGTGTGAAGGTACAAAAAAGAGTAGCAGCACTGTCCAAGAGACATACAGTACACCTTGCGAGGAAAATCTCCTGGAATGAAATAAGATGAATAAGTGTGTACGGCTAATATGAAATTGTCGTTGCATGACTTTGTCTGCCCCAGGGATTCCTCAAGCCGTGGGTGCCCCGCCGAGACGCTCGCACGCACACGCACATGCGCATCATCATTGTTGCGACGGAAGCGTGGAATAGCAAAAAAGACATTCTGGTAAGATGGAAAATGACTCCAGCTTGGTCATTATTCGTTCCAAAATTATACATTTGGTCTCAAATTGTGGATCAGAAGGTTTCCTACAATTTGAGACCAAATTTATCATATTTGAACCAATATTAACTGAGCTGGAGTCATTTTCTCATCTTGCCAGAATGTCTTTCTTGCTTGGACAGACTATATCAGACCAATATGAAAACAGATTCCCAATACTGTATAACATGTACTGTGTCGAACCCGTATACACGAGAATGTTCAATGTATTCAATCTTGAATCTTGTAAAAATTTTGGTATTGAATACACGATGTTTATTCAATCAAGATTCGAATATCTTGTAGAATTTGAAAATTTTCTCTGTTGAATACATGAAAATCGAGATTCGAATCTTGTAGTATTTGAAAATTCATAGATTGAATTTCAATAATACCTGCATGACATGCACTACTGTCTCAAAATATCTGTTACAAAGAAGCTTAGAAATTGAAACATAAAATGGGCTCCCATCCACAGCTAGTTCGGACTGACAATCAATCGTTCACAGTCCACTGCAGTCCAAAGTTCGGCCTATCGGTCTACGGCTGTTATGGAATGCCGTTCCCCCCATCCACCCCAGTTCTTAATAATTGTAACTGACAGTGGGTGGGAACTTCAACTGAATGAAATTATTAAACATTAGTTATTAATATACTTACATTTGAGATTATTGCGAATAAATATTATTAGATATCACAGTATGACCAATCTGTACATTTTGTATTGTTCATGTTGATAAATGAAGAAAGACAATGTAATTCCAGAGTGTTATGATGTTCTAGTCTTAATTGAACTAGAATAGGCTACTTGAAACTGATTTCAATGATTTCTCATACCTTTTTTCTTAATATTTGCAGTATCTATTATCATTAATTTATGGAATAAAAGTAATATAAGTGACCTCGTAATGACAGAGTTAACTCACAAGTTGAAAATTAAATAATTCATACAAATAATTATTATCATTGTCTTTTTTAAGGCTTGACGTAGGTAGACAAAAACAATAGGAAACTAGTTATATGATATTAAATTTATTACGAAACTTTGTCTGAAGGAAATCAACTAATCATTGATCTGATTAAATTTCATTGAATGCCAACACCAACTGATTAAATTGATTGACAATATATTACATTATTATTAGGTGTCAAAGATTAAATGTTAAAAGTTTATTTTTCATCATAGCTTGGAACATTATTAACAAAAACTTTATTTTATAACATGATAATTCAAAAGCTATCTTTCTAAACAATTTGTTGCTAATGTCACCAGCCCAAATTCAAAAATATCGACCGAAAAGTTTTAATAGTTTTCTGATTGTATTAATGCCTCCTTAACAAAAGACAATACAGTTGTTATACAATTGTAAAGTTGTAAAACAATTGATATGATATTACTGACTAATAAGACTAATCAAAGTACAGAACGTGGAATCAATAATTGCATACATTGATTTCAGATGGTTGCGGAAATTAAACATTTTTGAACGAAAAAAACATATTCGAAAGGTATCTACTCGACTGTGGGAAAGAGGGCAAATCATCCTTCATTGACTACAAAGTATACCTATAGTCTCAGTAGATTTACTATTCGATGTTAGTGACTAATATATCTGTAGTGACTAGATTAGCCCGCTAGCTCGGCGCTAAGCTGAGCCAGAGGCCACCTACAGAATATGCAAAACACATTATAAATAGTCTGTCCAAGCAAAGAAGACAAGCTGGCGAGATGGGAAAAAGACTCCAGCTCGGTCAATATTGGTTCAAAAATCATACATTTGGTCTCAGATCGTAGGAAACATTATGATCTACAATTTGAGACTAAATTGATAATTTTGAAACCAATATTGACCGATCTGGAGTCAATTTCCCATCTTGCCAGAATGTTTTCTTTGCTTGCTCTTTACCGCCACCCGCCAATACCTCTGTTTCACACGAACCGAGAATTTCCGATTTGTTTATCGCCAGTTCATTGAATATTTTAACAAAACCTTAGCCAGTCATTAACAAAAGAACTAATAACCATCATCAATGAACCACGTCCATTGTATTCAGTATGGCGGCAAGTTATAACCTTGTTCCATTCATAAAGTCTGTGAACAGCAATTAATACATGGCTAATTGAATATTATATCCCATGAGAATGCACCATTGAATGGTGGTTTATTGGGGAAGGAAGCAGCTCGTTTCACAGTAATTTTCAAAAAGTTGTATTCAATAATTTTTCATAATGTTAACTATGTATGGAAGTTTTCACTTCTGTAACTTGATGGAACTTGATTGACCACTGAAATGAAGATTGCTAGTTCTTTGTTCAGTTCTTGAAGAGTCCATATAAATACACTTGTATTTTCAATAAATATATTTATACTAAGGAGTTTATAAAATAATTTTTTAATAATAATACTAGAGTAGAATGCATGAAAGTAGTTCAATAAAAACTGGACCAGCAGAATATCCTCTCTTATGCAACCCGAATATTTACCTACAGACGTTGCCACTTCGTCAGATGTATTATGAAAATGTAAATTAATTTTTATTTATAATTAGCTGAATTGGCAACGTTGCATCAAGCCTCACTGGACTATTAATTTATGCATTTCACTCTAGTGAGATCAAAGATACAAGCTTCTCAGCACTGGGGTCCGTTTCATGTAAGTTACAATCCACAAGTTACAATAACTCCACTTCCACCAAATGCTTATCATTGTAATCCAATTCTACTGAAAAAAGAGTCGATTGATTTCAGTTAAGGTAGCCTACAAGCGATGTTTGGGTCACGTTTCCCAGGATATTCACGATAAAATACATTAGGATTGAAGTACAGAATAAGTCCAAACCGTATCTTCTCCCCAACTTTGATATGTTGATATAAAAAATGAGGGTTTGTGTTTCTACTTAAAACTCTAATTATGCACAAATTTCTACTTTTCAAGGTGGAAAACTATGAAACATCAATATTGAGATTTTAAAGGTTCCTTATTAATTTATTGATATGTGTAGTTCTTGGAAGACAAAATTGATTGACAAAACAGACCTTTGTGCAACCACACACAATCATCCAACCACTATCACATGATTACTTTCTGCTTGCATCATTAAATCGTCTACCAAATAAAGCCAGCCAACAGCCAGCTGATTTGATTTGAATGTGACTGACATAGAGCGGCTCCCTTTAATCCGCTCGCCGATACGGTTTACTATACGGCATTTATTAACGAAATTTATTCGAGCATTGTTCCAGTGCGCATGCGCAGTTTACAACAACAACAATAGTTTGTCATGAGTGGGGGTGTAGGGGGGGGGGTGCAATTCAACTGTCCCCCAAGTGAAGTCTGTCCGTCTTCTGTCCATCACAGCGACTCAAGAACCGACTCAGCCGCCCTAGCAAAGAAGACATTCTGACAAGATGGGAAAATGACTCCAGCTCGGTCAATATTGGTTCAAAAATTATCAATTTTGTCTCAAATTGTAGATCAGAATGTTTCCTACAATTTGAAACAAAATTTATGATTTTTGAACCAATATTGATCGAGCTAGAGTCATTTCCCCTTCTTGCCGGAATGTCTTCTTTGCTTGAACAGACTATACCATGAATATGTAGAAACTGGACTCAAGATCTTCTCTTTCTTGTGCCGCTTTATTTATCCCCAGCCCATTCTTATCCATCCTTGACTTACCTATTATAATCTTACTATAAACTTCATCCCTTCACCGACAAACAACTACTTTTCTACTGCAGTCTGCCATTTTTATCAACCTTATCTATGATTTTGCATTTCCTGTTCGGTTCAGCTTTGTATTCTGAGTTGTTGGTTGATTTGCAATTCCTGACGGTCTACAGATTGTTTCTTATCAGGGTTACTAAGAGAAATAGGCGGTTTCTTATTATCAATTGGGAATCTGATTAGAAAAGAAACTTGAGTTGTCGCAATTCCAACACAAGTTTCTTTCATTATGAAAAGGTTCAACAACATCAATATACACTCTACAAATGTCAATGAGAATTTGATCCACTTGGGATATTTGTTGGTATTCATATTTCTACATTTTTCTTTTCCTATTTTCTGTTCAGTTTGTCATTCAATCATTATTTTTCAAAATCGTTGAAATATTTTCAAGACTTCTATACTTATGTGATTCTAACTCCTTAGAGGTTGATAAGTACTGAGTATTTCCCTTTCATCGGGCCAGGTTATTATTCTAGTGGCATTGTCGCAATTACTGTACTAACATAAAACTTTTCATAAACAACTTACCTTTTGATTGAATCTGGTCTAATCACTCGTATGGTCAAGATTGTTGAAAACGGTTCCAAAATTTTCAACATCCAATCATTCACTATTTTCGTTTCTATTCATCCAATTATTCCTTTTTTCGTTCTTATTTATTCATTTATTTGAATGAATACAAAATATACTTATTGTATGACAACCAAGTTCAAAAAGTCTCTTTTCAAAATTTTGAGAACTATTAAAAATGGCCTGAAGGTTATTATTACAATGATTCACATCAACGTCTCACTAATTTTCACTCACAATAATTATATTGAATATTCATTCAACTACAGTATTTATAAATATTTTTAGTATCATAATTTTCCATAATTATTATTGAATATTTCATCCCCATCTACTGTGCTGTTCCAATACTACCTAATACAACATTACCTCTAGTACTTCTCGTAGATCGTGTACCGCGATCGTTGTATGATCGTCGTCGGGATGATCCGCCGCCGTCGACTCGACTCGTGAAGCGTGACATCGTGTCTAGGGGATCACGTGATTCAATTGTCGGCATCGGCGGCTGTGATCGTGAAAGGAGAAGCCTCCTCCTCCTCCTCCTGCTCCTCCTTCTTCTCCCCTTTCTTACTCATCCTCCTTCGTACTCTTCTTCCCCACCACCTCCTCCTACACCTGAATGTCCAGCTAACAAAATGTTTTTCGCGCCTCTTGGATTATCATTAGGCCGTTGCTGGCTGGCTTTTTCACTCATCATCTTTTCCAGGCAACAATTGTCGAAATCATTATTTAAGAAGTGTGACGATCGCCTTCTCGACGTTCCCACACCGATCTTCCAATTGTGCGACCGTTATCTTGCTGCAAACTCTGTCTAATTTCACTGAGCGGCCGGTTTTAGACCTGTCGAAATATTCGTGAAACATGGACTATAATAACAATGTAGTAATAGTACAACCAAATAATTAATATCCAATACAGACAACAACGACGATATCACTTATACTTGAAATCTATAAAAATAAATTGGGAATGTTATTTTTGGTTATTACAACTGAAATGGAGAGCGATATAATTACTGTATTATGAATGGAGTATAGAAATCCTGAATCATTTCTAAATTAATAATTATTATTGATTCTTTAGAAAACGTAATATAGGTCTGGTCTATGAAAGTAATACACATCAATAATTGAATTTCTAATACTAATATTAGTACTAATACTATAATTGAATTTCTAATACTCTTGAACCTAATAATAATTAAATTATCAGTGTTATTGATTTACCTTATAAATGAAGGTTGAAAAAACCCTGCAATTAGTGTAACACACTCATTAGGAATCTGACAATAAGTTTGAATCAATCATCAATCTAATTTGATGCCTGCAGGACACAAAAAATATCTAAAATGAGACCTATATGTTTGATTGGAGCTAATTGGATTACCAATCAGGGTACTGATTTCATCAGTGTTAACAGAATCTCCAATGCTTTGTTACCAAAGCAACAGTCCTGTAACTGCTCAGAAAAGCGTGTAATCATACTTGAATATTAAAACTTGAAATTTTATAGATCGAGTAAATAAATTTTTCAAATATTAAAAGAGAGCAATTTAGAATACCGTACAAAATTTTTTTGAAATTGCTAAGAGAATCGTTTGGTCATTCTCAGTTCCAATATTGAATTAATGTATTTGGTTCTGCAAAGTATCGATAGTAAGCAATAGATATTCATACTTGTCCAATAATAATTTGATACTGCATTCATCCAACATATAGGCCTAATGGATCATAATAATGTTTACAGTTTCTTACTATTTTCATCCATACACCATAACTATATTCTGATAAGACAGAGAAAAATTAGATCTCGTTGACCGCAACAACCTTACTCCATTACTGAACACCCGTATTAGAGTATGTACTAGAGTAGATCTGTACTAGAGTAGGCTTTAATGACTGCACTACAGCTACTTACGAGGCTCCAACAGATTGAGCTCGAATAAAAACTTGAAAAAGTGCTAGAAAAATGCTGCAAAGAACAAGTTGAGTGATGGACTCGTGCCTCAACTCTGTTACATGCATGTATGACAATCATCATTATCTTTTTCAAATTCCGAAAAAATAGTTTCCAACGCGTGTTGAAACCACGACCAGATTCGATGAAAAAATTAATTTTCTGTTTCATTTCAACTTTTTCCTGGACAATATTATACTCGAAGCCTCATTCCAGGTCCGTAATTAAGTCCACATAAATTATAACTTGGGGCACGCATGAGCATGGGTAGGTTCTTTTATAAAAAGCGAATACGATTCGAACGACTGTAGCGACTTTTTCTGGACAGAATTTTCAGTCGACAATTTTAATAGGAGCGATTCAACTTTGCTCGTTTGTCGTTTATTTGCGATGACCGGTTGGCGGCAAGCTTCTATAGTCTGTCCAAGCAAAGAAGACATTCTGGCAAGATAGGACAGTGACTACAGCTCAGTCAATATTGGTTCAAAAATTGTAAATTTGGCCTCAAATTTTAGAACAGAATGTTTTCTGCAATTTAAGACCACATTTATAATTTTTGAACCAATATTAACCGAGCTGGAGTCATTTCTCCATCTCGCCAGAATGTCTTCTTTGTTTGGACAAACTATACTCAGGCATTCCTCACAAGCTTGCCTGAAAGATGTTGAAGGATGAATGACGCCGCATCAATGAATGAATGGAGGCGCGTATACTGACCGCTAGTAAAATTCTTCTAATAAAGTCCAGCATTGACATAAATATGCCTGACAAATAAAACACATATTACTGAATCATGATAAATCTAGATTCGAGTATCCATTCCATGATAAAAGCTGTATGTCTCTAAATTCCACATATCTTATTTAATGCACGGAGTTATTTTAACGGGTTCTCAGCTCCTCTAGGATTCTAAGATTCTTATCAATCAGCTTCTCCAACTTCTCAATTCTCAAACCTATAGTGAACAAAAGTAACCAAGTACAATAAACTCAATTCTTGGAAGATTTCGTTTTAAAATATAATTAGTAATTACTACCGGTTCATTTTTTTTATTGAAACATTTGGCTGGAATAAAAATTTGAACTCATAACCTAAAAATTTGGACATTATTTTAATGAAAATTGTGGTAGAAATACCAAGGGCCTGTTCTTTCTTCCCAATGTATCTTTGTTATTATATTAATGAATAAATAGATAATTTTCATGTTGAAAAGAAATTTGAAAATTGTCACCAATCACGGTACTGAATTTTATCTCATATAGAAATTTCTTACTGGAGGAACATGTTTTTTTTGCTAAAGAACTATTTATATTCAATATTAGAGATAATCTCAATGAAAGTAACTGTTTAAGCATGTATAGTTGATTTTTAACCTCCACCTTGAAAATTATCCATTTCATAGTTCGTTTTTTCTAATCACCCCCTTCTATCCTAATGCTCCGTTTCCCCACCTTCCTCATTTTTCACCACTTTCACTACTGGAAAAATACTGTTCAGTTCATTGCTTCTCCACTGAAAACAAACTCTTGTTCTTCAAACTCTTGAAAACCTGTAGCTTCTTGATGACTCTTAATTGAGGGTCCAATTTCTTAAACAAAGATATCCGTCAACAGCCGTTTTATGCCATTGATATCATCTGCAAAGTACACGGCGCTGTATAATGAGAGAGGGAGAAAGTCAAGAAAGGGAAATGAAGAATGAAGCGAAACGTGAGAAATTAATAGCCCGGAATGGGAACACCGATAAAGGGGAGGCGTGAGGAAACGACAGAGAAAGAGAGACAGAGTGAGAGAGAAGGAAGAGGGAATGAAGGAGTTGAAGAGAAAAAGACCGAGGAAGGAGTAAGACTCGAACCAAGGGTTTTGGGGTTGAGGCGCATGCCATGTGTTGTTTACGCGCCTCATAACGATGCCTCATAAATCAACACCAACTCCTCACCGCCACCATCTTGGCCTCAATAATTAAACCCCCTCATCACCCTCAACCAACCCCCTCAGTACTGCCCCCCGCACCCCATCCTCAAGGAAGAAATCTTAATCTACTGAGCGTCGAAGACGTATTTGCAGTACGTGATCGTATAGTCAGTCCAAGCAACGAAGACATTCTGGCAAGATGGAAAAATGACTCCAGCTCGGTCAATATTGGTTAAAAATTTGTAAATTCAATCTCCAATTATAGGAAACATTCTGTTCTACAATTTGAGACCAAATTCATAACTTTTGAACAAATATTGACCGAGCTGGAGTCATTTTCCCATCTTGCCAGAATGTCTTCTTCGCTTGTCAGACTATAGTCGACCCTTTCTCGGTGCCAATTTCTGTATCTGCCATTCCCGGCTGAGGGAAAAAATATTTATGGATGTGCATTCTAATCTGAAATTATTATCGGGGTTATGAAGTGAGCGCCGTTGGTACTTGAAGGTATTTGTTCATTCATCGATGAGCATTCTCAGAGATGTTTTAGCGTCGTAAAGTCCCTACTACAAAACATGTGATTACTCTCAGTTGAGGAACTCTTCATCAAGGATTGTGAAATGATAACGTCTTTCCTATTGGTAAAATTGACAATTGGTAATTTATGAGCATTGTAATTTCTATACATTCCATTTATACTTCAATATTGTTTTCTTTGGTGCATGATATTTATGTAATTCCGGCCATCAACATTCCAAATTCAAAATTTCAGTGTTAATACTGGATTGGAAATTATGTGTTTACTAAGTGCTATTATATCATATAACCTCATTTTGCAGAATATTGACTTTATTATAAAATTTTTGGGAGAGGAATAGCACAGGCTATGCCTATTTTTCCCTCCCGATCAAAATAGTTGTATCGATGTATGAATAAAGAAAGAAAGAAACAATACATGTAGTATGTATAGTTTATATTCTGTACATCTGTACTATACATTTCATTATTAAATTATTATGTACTTGGTGATTATAAACTGTTCTCAATAATAGGCATCATGATTTTTCAATTTATTTTGAATGAAATCTTGAATACATTCATCCTACAAATACAGTGCACCTAATGATTTGAATATCAGGAAATGAGTAAATATCATAGACTTCCCATTTTTCAGGCATTCTAAGGAAATTGAAATTCAAGATTATAAGGGGGATTGAAAATGATAAATGGGAGAAATATTTTGGAAGAGAGAACCGTGGACTGGGTATTTATCTTAATTGACTGCCAGTTGCAGAAAACCCAATCAGTTCCCACACCTCAGAATTAGGCCTGCATCGAATAGAAAAATGCAGCAAATTCCCTATGGAACCAAATGAAACGACGTTATCTAACGAAACCTATATCTAAAGATAAATGAATGGAAAATAAAGCCATACCATGAGATGATAATAATAACCAACATAGCCTACCAGTAACCAACATAACATAACCAATATAATAATATGAAGTAGCATTCTCCCTATGAACTCCATGGAATGATGTCATATTTCCACTGTTATATTCGATTTGATATCAAAAAGAAGTCAATCGGCTGTAAATATTTGACGATTGCAATAAAGCTAACAAAATATTTACAAGAATCTGAATGTTATGGCCAATGTTGAACGTCAGTAAACTGGTCAGCATATCAGTTACAGTTTACGACTAATAACTCAGGCTGGATTGGAACAGAGCCCTCGAATAAATGCCACTTCAACCCCTATGATGACTGTTCTACTACCCTTTATGGCCATTCGGCACATCTGTTGCCTGTCTATGTGTTGGCCACAGCAGCCCTTAATTACTGTTTAGATAACTACACATATGTATGTGGTATTGAGATTGGACACTCTATACTGTATTGGCTGGCCTCCTCACTTGTTTGATCTCTGTCGTCAATTGATTGGAAGTTGTAACATGGTCATTAAAGAAATACTTCATTTGAAAGATAAGAACCTATAAAACTTTATATTGATACTCGTCATCAAGATAAAATCATCGAATGATAAGACAATAAAAACCAATAATAATGTAATTGAAAAATGACAATGCATCTTGATCTGAAAAATCATAGAATAATCAATAGCACAAGCATAATAAATAAAATAGAGGGTTTGAAAAAACTATGGAAATCTGTGGTTTAACAATTTTGTCTTCTCATTTAATAAGACTAGAATATTACTTGATTACTTGAAGAATTAGCATCAAGACAAGACAAGTTCATTTCAAATTATATTGACTTTCTTATTAATCTGACAATCGTACCATCTAGTGAGGGTTTAGATCTGAACATAATTGTTCAAGAAATAGATGGAAATCTCATTACTACCCATCACATCCAATCCATCGATAAATAAATAATTTTGTAGTGAAAATTCACATCGGTACAATTTAAGTAAAGTTTCTTATTTGTCTAGAGCTACTATCAATATATAAGAATCAACATCACTTAGGAGAGCGAAACATGTTGTGTTCAATTGAAAAATACTAGAAGGGTACTATACCTTTTATTATTATCTAATTACATTTAATTCATTAGAGAACTACTTTTGGTTGACAAGCCATCTTCAATGTTTCCTTTTTGTCTAAAGCTACTATCAGTGTATGTAAGTCAATAGAAATTGCAATACATAAAACCAAGGTAATTAGAATAGAGATGAAACAGTCAACAAACCCGTAGCCGGGAGAAAACCGTGAGTTCTGACGTCATCGGAACTACAGCTGTTGAGCAGACCTAGCTGGCACTATAAGTAATATAAATCCACAGCTGTGAATTTCCTAACAGCTGTAGTTCCGATGACGTCAGAACTCACGGTTTTCTCCCGGCTACAGTTTTGATGACTGTTACCTCTCTATTCTAATAACCTTGCATAAAACTACTAAAAAGGGTAATAGGATTGCAATTTTTATTTACGAACATTTTAGTAGAGGTATGAAAAATAGACGTGAAATAACATAAGTAGTACAATATAGGAAAGCAAAGGATACCCTGAACAGTATTCCCAAGCTTATCAACAAACCAAAGGGAGCTTTAAAGAGTGAAGTACAATCTACAAGTAAAACAGCGGTAGGGTTTATTAAGATGATTGGATTGAACAAGTCGCTCGTTTAAAGTGACAAGCCCGTCGGCGTCTATCAATTTCAACCAACAAATCGAATCTCCGCCCCTTGGGGGTGTTGGGGGTGGAAGAGAGGCGGTAGGAGGGCAGCATACCGATATTTCATTCATAACGCCAGCTCAAAACCTTATGTTTAATCTGCCAGCGGAGTGAAGATAAGCATAAACAATGTCTCCAGCAACAAATTGACTAGTCAGTCAATCAGTCAGCATCAGTCTGGGGGATGCCGAGAGGGTGAATATTAATCTGAGCCAATGTGAAGAGGAGAAGAGAGGAAATCCAAAAACTGAGAAAAAGAAGGAGTAGAAGGAGGAGGGGAAGGAGAAGAAAAAGAAGAGGAAGAAGAAGAAGAAGAAGAAGAAGAAGAAGAAGAAGAAGAAGAAGAAGAAGAAGATGAAGAAGAAGAAGAAGAAGAAGAAGAAGAAGAAGAAGAAAAAGGCGGAGGAGAAGAAGACGAATGAGAAGGAGAAGGATGAGAAAAAGAAGAGGAGAAAGAACATGGAGAATGAGAAGAAGAGGGAGAAGGTGAAATCGAAAGAGAAGGAGAAGAAAAAGAAGGAGGTGAAGGAGAAGAGGAGAAAAATGGAAAAAAGAAAGAGAAGTAAAGATTGATTCAAAAAGAAGAAGAAGAAATTGAAGTAGGAGCATAGAGAATAGAATGAAAAAAAGGAAAACGGAAAAGTGGAAGAGGCAAAGAGGAAAAAAGTGGAAAAGGAGGAGAGGAAAAAGGAAAAATGAAAGAAGGAGTGAGGAGAGAAAGAAAGATTCAGAGAAAAAAGAAAAGGAGAAATAAGGAGATAAAAAGAAGAAGAAGAAGAAGAAGAAGAAAAAAAAGGAGAAGAAGGGGAAGAAAAGGAAGAAGAAGAAATAGACAAGAAGTAAGAGGAAGAAATAGATAAGAAGTAAGAGAAAGAAAATCTTAGGGACAGTAGAGGAACAAGAAGGGGGAGGAGTGAGAGAAAAGCGAAAGATAAGGAGTAAGACAAAGACAGACGAGTTGAGGAGAGAGATTTGTCTTGAAAATCAAGAGAAAAGAAAGAGAGAGGAAATCGAAATGGGGAGAGACAGAGAGTTAGTGAGTGAGAGAGAGAGAGAGAGAGTGAGAGAGTAAGGGATTAGTCTTTGATACTCGGAATGGGAAAATTGGTTCCTTCTTCCAGTGCACACTCATCTCAAAGCTTTTAAGCCCGGGGTGAATACTCTTCAACTTCATTCCACTAATAACTTTATCCGACCTAATTCCTTCTTTCAACAATAATCTGATTAATGACAGTTCATAAACAAAGTATCTCACACAATTGAAAATAAGTTTGGCAATTAAATTGATATCTGAGCTGGATCTTGTTAAGAGGGGGGTTGCTGCTACCGATTGCATTGTATCTGAGATAAAGCTGTAGGATAATAACTCGAGACATTAAAAAAAGAATACTATATTTCAGGTATATCTTGATGGAATACAAGAAATCATTGAATGTGTGAACTCTAAGCATAGATTATATACAATTATTACTGTAGGTTGAAAGCAGGCGTTTGCATTCAATTTCGTTGGGTTATAACTGACTGTCCGACT